>OY740807.1:29378860-30869385 GCA_963514005.1 Raja brachyura | reverse complement strand
GGGGCTATTGTGACATATTGAGTAGGTTTTCTTTTCCATTGGGCTTGATGGTCTTTATAGACCTAGGTGCCACCACCATTAGCAGCACACAATTTTCACCCATAATCCGCGTTTCTTACATGTATTTACCTTTTATGCTATCTGGATTTTTGGTGTGCGAGATATTGCAGGATTGAGTTTTGCATTTGATTTTAGACATGTGTAAACTTAGTGCCCCTGATATCTGTGTATGAATCCTTAAAAAATGTCTTCACTTTGTTTCAGATGTTTGTTTAAAAATAATCAATAAGTTTATGGACACATCTTCAGAATTCAGTCTCAATTTTATCAGTTGATCTGTTGCCATAATCAGTCATTATAATATTTTGCCTTTAATTGTAATTGTTTTAATTATATCTATAATTATAATCATAATATACACTTTGCCTTTTGCTCATTTTAGGGCACTGCACTTGCCATTTCCTTAAAGTTCTTAGACTCTTGTCAGAGGACTTTATTATCTTTAATATACAGCTGGTTCAAGGCAAATTACCAAACTTCTAACTATTTTCATCACTGTAGCAATCTGAAGCCGAATCAACATTCGAGCCAATGATTTCATGATCTTTTACTTTAATTTTGAACTCGAGGGACTGCAGATGCTGGTTTACGAAAAAAGTACACAAATTGCTGGAGTAATTCAGCGGGTCAGGCAGCATCTCTGGAGAACAATGTGGGTCAGGACCCTTCTTCAGACCAACCAAAGAAGAGCCCCGGCTGTCCAGACCCATAACGTCAGCTATCCATGTTCTCCAGAGATGCTGCCTGACCCACTGAGTTACTCCAGCACTTGTGTGTCCTTAATTTTGACCTTGCTGTTTTTCTTTCAGTGGCAAATTCATAATCTCCGGTAGCACTGCATTCAAATTATTTTGCAACTTTTCCATTACTTTGTTAAATGAGAGATTAATTGACGGCCAGATTCAGATAAGAATCCGTTCCTATTTCTGGTGGACGGATTTCTGACATCCATGAGGTGTCAAAAAAAAGATGCCCTCTATTTAAATAATGGATGTTATCCAAAGAAACAATTCCACCTTTCAATGTAGAAATTCCACACCTTGATATAATCACCAACATTTCGAATCACACTGATCTTTCCATCTATTATGATATTTTCCATCATTCTCAGATTGATATTTTATCTGCTCTTAATTTTGCTGACACAATATTTATTCCTTTCCCTGATCCCAAGAGCAAGTCATGATTAATCTGTACACTTGTACTGTATATGAGATGCTTATCTAATATATATCTAAGTGCTTAGGCATACTGATACTTGTACTAAACTGTATACAAAAATGTATTTCACTGCACCTCGGTACATGTGACATAAAACACCATACCATACCACAATTTAAATCATAACCCGACCAATGCAGCCATGTCCTCGTTCAACATCCTCAAATTTTCTTCACTTTTTGTGGCTGACCTCATTACGAATGTAAAGAGTGGGTTCTTAATCTTTAACTTGGTCCATTGTAGAGTGTGAAGCCTTCAGCAGGCCAGGCATGAGGAAATCAAACAATGGGTGTGCGTGTGCGTGTAGCTTATTCAGTGGTTCCTCAGCCACTGTCTTTGGGACCTAAAAAAACATTGTTACAACGTGAAGATCAGTGGCAACTTGGTTCTTCGTTACTTGGTCCTCCAAAATATTCCAACTGGAATTTAAACTGGAGGTGGTGAAGGGAGGGGTTTAGCCAGAGAGGGTTATTGGGAAGAAAGTGCCACTTTAAATTTAGTTGCATCTGGCTGGGCAACCGTGGCTTGGTGGAGATTATTCCATGCTTTAATAGTGCGTGGGAAGAACTTTCAGATTCAGATTCAGATTCGATTTTAATTGTCATTGTCAGTGTACAGTACAGAGACAACGAAATGCATTTAGCATCTCCCTGGAAGAGCGACACAGCAAATGATTTGAATAAATAACAATAAGTGTCCGGGGGGGAGGGTGATTGGCAGTCACCGAGGTACGTTGTTGAGTAGCGTGACAGCCGCCGGAAAGAAGCTGTTCCTGGACCTGCTGGTTCGGCAACGGAGAGACCTGTAGCGCCTCCCGGATGGTAGGAGGGTAAACAGTCCATGGTTGGGGTGAGAGAGGTCCTTGGCGATGCTGAGCGCCCTCCGCAGACAACGCTTGCTTTGGACAGACTCAATGGAGGGGAGCGAGGAACCGGTGATGCGTTGGGCAATTTTCACCACCCTCTGCAATGCCTTCCGGTCGGAGACAGAGCAGTTGCCATACCAAACTGTGATGCAGTTGGTAAGGATGCTCTCGATGGTGCAGCGGTAGAAGTTCACCAGGATCTGAGGAGACAGATGGACCTTCTTCAGTCTCCTCAGGAAGAAGAGACGCTGGTGAGCCTTCTTGATCAGAGTTGAGGTATTGTAGGTCCAAGAGAGGTCGTCGGAGAGGTTGACTCCCAGGAACCTGAAGCTAGAAACTTTGCCACAACAGTTAAAGGAATGGCAGTTTTAACAATCATTGTTCATATCTAATGTAATGTATACTGCAAAACAAATTAAAAAAGGTAAAAACTGAAGCTGAGGCTCTATAAAGCCACATTTGGAGTACTGTGAGCAAATTTGGGCCCAATATCTGAGGAAGGACGTGTTGGCTCTGGAGAAGGTCCAGAGGAGGTTTACAAGAATGATCCCAGGAATGAGTGGGTTAGCATATGATGAGCATTTGACAGCACTGGGCCTGTACTTGCTGGAGTTTAGAAGGTTGAGACATTGAAAGTCACAGAATAATGAAAGGCAGATAGAGTGGATATGGAATGGATGTTTCCACTGGTGGGAAAGTTTAGCACCAGAGGTCAAAGCATCAGAATTAAAGGGCGCTCTTTTAGAAAGGAGGTGAAGAGGAACCTTTTTTAGTTAGGGGGTAGTTAATCTATGGAACTCATTGCCACGGTGGGCTGTGGAGGCCAAGTTAGTGGATATTTTAAGGCAGCGATAGACAAATTCATGATTAGAACAGGTGTCAAGGGTTATGGGGAGATGGCAGGAAAATGGGATTGGGCTAAATTTCCCTCCTATAACTTGTGAACTTGTGAAGACACAGACAGTAGGATTGTTGCATTTAGGAGAAAGCGCAAACATGGTGGGTGGAGTAGATTTTAGTTTGGAGATACAGCGTGGAAACAGACACTTTGGCCCACCAGGTCCACGCCGACCAGTGATCACCTGTGCAATAGTTCTATCCTACACACTAGGATCCATTTACAGAAGCCAATTGAACCACAAAGCTGAACGTCTTTGGAATGTGGGAGGAAACTGGAGCACCCGGAGAAAGCCCACGCTGTCCTAGGGAGAACATCCAAACTCTGTACAGACAGCACCCATAGTCAGGTTTGAACCTGGGTCTCTGGCGCTGTAAGGGAGCAACTCTGCTTCCCTAGATACCTTAGTTACTTTAAATTTAATACCAAATGCCAAAATAACTCAGCGGGTCAGGTAGCATCTCCGGAGAAAATGGATAGGTGACGTTTTGCGTTGGGACTCTTCTTCAGACTATGTCTACCTTTGGTATATCCGCAGTTCCTTTTTATTACTTAAATTTGTTCAGTTCAAAGATACTTAACTTCAAGGATAGCAATTTTAACTGGGCAGAAGAACTGTTATTGCCAGGACAACGGAGTTATTCTGAGAAATGGGAAGTTATTAAAGTATACCTTGGATGGCCAGTTGCACCTTTATCCTTATTACCAATCTCCCTTGACAAATTTCCTCTGACGATGCTATTTTGATACTTTGGACATAATAAAAAATAGAAGTCATACTCTGCTGTATAGTGGGGAAAAAAGGATTTTTTTGTATTCCGTAACTACAGTTTGCCTTATCCTGAAAGAAACATATTTTTAGTTTTTTAGCCATCTAACTGCTTATTATTTCCACAGCATTTCACCTTTATTTCTTGTTATCAGCAGATTCAGTATTTTTCTCGTTTGTCACTCATCCTTTGCTACCTTTCTCTTATTGTCATGATTGTTTAAGTTAGTTTTTTTAGTTTAGAGGTACAGTATGGAAAGAGGCCCTTCGGCCCACAAAGTCCCTGTATACCACCGATCCCCGCAGGTTAACACTACACACACACCAGGGCCAATTTACAATTTTTACCAAGCCTGTTAACCTACAAACCTGTACGTCTTCGGATTGTGGGAGGAAACCAGGGATCCTGGGGAAAACCCACGCAGGTCACGGGGAGAACGTACAAACTCCATACAGACAGCACCCGTAGTCAGGTTTGAACCTGGGCCCCTGGCTCTGTAAGGCAGCAACTCTACCTCTGTGCCACCGTGCCACCTTAAGGTTCTGAGCCAAAGGTTTCAAATGAATGTATCGTCATCACAGGAGAATATTTTATGCTATTGGTTTAATGGAAATATAAAGTCTTTTTCAATAATCTAATCTCCAGTTCTGACTAACAACAGAACTAATGGCATGTGGGAAAGTGAAATGCCATCTAACCCATTATTTTCCAGCTATTTGCATGGAACTTAATCCTGGCCAAGAGGAGTCTGGCTTGACACTGATGGCAGCCTTGTGACTAAAAGCAAATTAAGTTGCAAAGAGAGAGTTGCACCTGTAGAAACAAGGAACTGCCGATGTTGATTTTCACAAAAGGTGATGTTTTGGGTCAGGACAGCTGGGACCCTTCTTCATATCAGCCTGAGGAATGGTTCTGACCCAAATCGTCAAATATCCATGTTCTCCAAAAATGCTGCCTGACCCTCAAGTTATTCCAGCACTTTGTGTTCCAGAGTGTTATACCCATTTATGTCATTTGGCAATTACTTTTGCTACTGACAGCGGTTTCTGCTATAGATCACTAAAATGAGTTGTTTCTGTTAGGTAGTGGCCAGTGTTACTCTAACAAGATCGTTAGCTGTAGTCAGAGAGGCATGAGTTAACAAGGTCTCTGGTCCACCAAGCTCACACCAACCTATTTATACAAATCCTATTTCATTTTCCCCACGTTACAATTAACTCCTCCAATTCTATCAACCGTGTATGCACTGCGTCCAATTAACCTATTAACCCCCACATAATTGGGGCGTGGGAGGAAACTGGAGCTCCCAGAGGAGACCAATGCAGTCAAAGAGAGAACACCACCAGAGGATATCATTAAACCTAGAAATATAAGGCAGCAACTCTACCAGTTCAGCACCTGGATCACCCATGGGGCAAACCGGAAAATGATTTAACAATAATTTATAATCTAGTTATTTCCATGGTTGGGTCTTTAATGCTGACTGATGCAACAAGAGTGTGTGGCATCAGGTTGACAATGACTACATTGATACACTCACGGTAGCATGAACTCACGTGATAATCACGTTATTATTTATAGTTAAGGACAACAGAGATGAGAAGGTCTGGGTCCATGTCCACGATTTAATGCTTGGGTGGGTGTATATACTATTGCAATTTGTGTTTACATATATTATGCAATTTTTTAATATTAATATTTTGGCTTAAAAATGCCTGCCAATTTGTTGCGAGTGATGTAAAGGTATAAATTATTTATATAATGCAGTTTGTTTAATTGAAGCAAATAGATGATCTTGATGCTTTTAGCATGAAGCCTAATTGCACAGTGTACATATTACTCTTTGGCATTGTTAACCTGCATCAATGTAGTCTGCAGTTATTCAATGTACTTCTTCCCTCTACAAAACCTGTTTTTAAAAAATCAATTAAATGCGTAATGGTGTGAGCTGGCTGATATCTTAACCCGATTGCCTGTTATTGTGGGAAAAGCACTTGTTGACTGCATTATGGATAGCAGATCTTGGTATGTGATGCATGAGGCTCTGAGATCAAGGCTCAGTGCAGTTCTTTAGTTAATTTTTATGCAGGATGTTCTGTCGGTAGCAGAGGAAATTGGATTCATCTTTGAATTTGAGATCTCTGCACTTAATGGCTCAGGAAGGTTACTGTCTCCTGGGCTGGATGCCAAGATGTGAAGGAAACAATGACACACATTTTAGCTTTTCCTTTGCCAGGCTTTCGTTAGCTTCTAACCTTCTTGATGAGATTTCCCCCATCCCTCTCTGCCTCTCTTTCCACATGGAGTTGAACTCAAGAAAAATTATGATAAAAAATAATCAGGGCAGCACGGAGGCACAGTGGTAGAGTTGCTGCCTTACAGCGCCAGTGACCCGGGTTCGATCCTAACTACAGGTGCTTGCCTGTATGGAGTTTGTGCGTTCTCCCCGTGACCTGCGCGGTTTTTCTCCGGGATCTCTGGATTCCTCCAACACTCCAAAGACATACAGGTTTGTAGGTTACTTTGCATCTGTAGAAATTGTCTCTAGTATGTGTAGGATAGAACTAGAAACATAGAAATTAGGTGCAGGAGTAGGCCATTCGGCCCTTCGAGCCTGCACTGCCATTCAATATGATCATGGCTGATCATCCAACTCAGTATCCCGTACCTGCCTTCTCTCCATACCCTCTGATCCCCTTAGCCACAAGGGCCACATTCCTCTTAAATATAGCCAATGAACTGGCCTCAACTACCCTCTGTGGCAGAGAGTTCCAGAGACCCACCACTCTCTGTGTGAAAAAAGTCCTTCGCATCTCGGTCCTAAAGGATTTCCCCCTTATCCTTAAGCTGTGACCCCTTGTCCTGGACTAGTTCATAGATGAATGCTTACCAGTGCGGACACGGTGGGCCGAAGGGCCTGTTTCATCAATTACGATGGGCCTTCACCAACAGCCCATTCTGATTCCTATCATTTTTAAATATTTATTTTTACCTCTGGCTTAAAGGCATAGAATACTAATGAGCGTTTTATGTCACTGGGCCTATACTCGCTGGAGTTTAAAAGGATGAAGGGGATTCTCATTGAAACTTACTGAATAGTGCAAGACCTAGATAGTGTGTATTTGGAGAGGATGTTTCCACTATTGAGAGAGTCTCCACTATTGAGAGAGAAGCCATAGCATCAGAATAAAAGAATGTGTCTTTAGAAAGGAGATGAGGAGGAATTTCTTTAGTTGAGGGTGGTGAATCTGTGGAATTCATTGCCACAGAAGGCTGTGGAGCCCAAGTCAATGGATATTTTTAAGGCGGAGACTGACAGATTCTTGATTAGTAAGGGTGTCGGGGGTAATGGGGAGAAGGCAGGAGAATGGGGTTGAGAGAGAAAGATCGATCAGTTGTGTTTGAATGGTGGAGTAGGCTTGAAGGGCCAAATGTAATTGTAATTCTTGTAATTTATGAATTTATGCATTTACATTTTATAATCTTAACCAACAAAAAATAGACTGGATCTAATTGCATGAACCTGATCTTATGCCCTACAAAGCCATTGCACAAGTCACTGAAAATGTGCTTGAACTGAAACAAAAACTTCTGCAGACTTCCTATTAAAGTGCCAATGCCTTAATCTATCTGCAGCCAATATGCACAGTAATCCAGTAATTTTTCATTAACGCTAGCCTTCAAGTCAAAGCTGCCTTGCCGAGCCACAATCCGTAGGACGTCCACAGAGTACATCTGCAAAATAATGCTGCATCTTCTCAGTAGCGTTGCACTGCACAACTGCTCACACAAGTTGCGAGCCATGCATCTGCCAGCTGCAGCCCTGCTAACCACCAGCCTTCCACGTTTAATTTCTGCCGTACTGCAGCATTGTATCAACCATTACATACATTTCTCTAATTTCTGAAATAGCACTTGTGTCCTTTCAGCATCCTAAACTGTGCAGTGGCCCTCCACAGGTGGGGCTAACTTGGATCAGACAACTTGGTCGACGTGGACAAGTTGGGCCGAAGGGCTTGTTTTCATGCTGCAACGACTCTATGTATGGCTGCTTTACGCTACTGGTCTTCTCTTCCTCTCGAGTCCTTGTGACCGAGGAATTTCCCATTTCACCGATAGCTACTTTGCCCTGGTTTGTGTCCTCCTTGGATCTTATTTGTTCATTGAACATATAATTCTTAGAAGTGTATACATACATTAATCCCAGATTTAATTTTTCAATTAATGAAACTTCTAAATAACTAGATAATTCATGTCGTCACACTTGCCACACTGAACTTGCTGTTTCTCATTGCATATTCCTTCAACGTTTTATTCTATTTTTTTTCCTCTTGAAGTAGTGTTGAACATCACCTCTCGATCCTTTGCTCTCTTTGATGTTACTGGCATTCAGATCATAAATTGATCAATAGTTCCAACTATTCCCATATCCGTTTTCCATTCATTAGTTGGGCCATAAATATCTAGAGAGGCTTCTCAAGGCTAAACTGGGCCTCGAAGCAAATGTCACTTCCCTCTCTCAGCCATCTGAAGTTTACAATTTGTATTTGAGTAATTGAAACCATCCATTATCTTTCCACTTCTCACGAGTACATTCCATCTCTTCTCAAGGCAAATGTTTTACTTCTTATGCTGCATATATCTGAAACCTCTAGCTATGGAAGATGGAGGGGTGTAGTATTATCCCATTGGAACGATTTTTCCTTTCTTATTTTTGAACTCTGCTCATATGTCTGAGCGGATGAATCGTCCAGTACATCCTCCGGGTACTCTGGTTTCCTCCCACATCCCAATGTCCTGCGGGTTTGGAGGTAATTGCCCTCTGTAAATTGCCCTCTATGTGAAGGGAGTCGGAATGTGGGATAACACAGAACTAGTGTGAATGGGTGTTCGATGGTCGGCGTGGACTCGATGGGCCAAAGGGCCTGTGTCCATGCTGTATCTCTAAACCCATTGGTCCCTGGGGCTTTAACCACCTTTAGGCATTCTAAAACATCTAACCTTTTCTCTTCCTTAACAGTGATATGGTTCAGGTTATCGATGTAGCCCCCCTGGTGAATACAGACGTCTCTCCATTGTGAATATAGATGAGAAATATTCATCTCAGCTCTCGCTCACATCCCCCAGCTCATAGGTTAGTTACAAAGGGGACCCACTCCTGCTCTAGCTACCGTCTTGTTCCTAATATAGTTAATGGGCGAAGGCCGTGGACTCCAACAGGATTAAAAGCTCATCAGGAGTGCTGGTTCCATCCTGGCAGTGGAGTTGGATTCATGGGAGGTGGTCTTGGAGGGGAGGATGTTCCTCAAACTGCGTAGCATCCTGAACAATACGGCTCACCCCCTCCATGTCACACTGGTCAACCTGAGGCGTACATTCAGCAACTGACTGGTTCCACCAAGATGCAGGACGGAATGCCAGAGGAGATCCTTCTTCCCTGTGGCTATCAAACTGTACAACTCCTCCCCCTTCTGTCCTGGGGTAGACTGACTCCCCTCCCTCCCCCCCCCCCCCCCCCTTCGTTGCACATCCCCAATCCTTTCCACTCATTACTTTAATTTCATATTTCATGTATCTTGTGTGTTATGACTGTTGGAAGACCAATTTCCCTCCTGGGATATGTAAAATTCTAACATATCGTATCGTAGAATGTCTTTTGATTCTCCTTAAACCATTCCACAATGTTTACAGCGTTTCCGTTATTCCTGTGCCAGGTCCGTGTACCACCATTGGAATTCGACAATCAATGTTTGTGTTTTAGGAAGAGAGAAGCTAATAAATATCAGCCTTGATAGCAAAGTCAATTTGGTCGTTTCCAAGTTTTGAGTTATGTAATCAGCGTGGTTCCATTCGATTTCCCATGAAGATGCCAAACAGTAAACAGCATTCTTGCATGATTAGTGGGCAATTTGTGCCAAAATCTGCTCATAGCCTCTTTTGCAAGTCTTAGTCAAGTGTCAAAATGACTTTTTACCTGCAAGCAGAATCTTTCAAACACTATCAAAAATGACAACATATTCAGCTGGTTTCTTTGGGTCATTTTTTTTCCTGCAATGGCAGTGTTAACTAGTTTCCCTCAACATAAAAAAGGAGTATTCATATTTTAAATAGTACCTTTATTATACAAATGTTTTGCACCAGTTGTTATCAAGGCAAGTAAATTTCATTTGGGTATGAAATAACTAATCAGCAGTCCATCCCAAAAGGTTACAGTACTCCCTTTTATGCACAGAAATGGAAGTTATAGCTACCGTTTCTGGCTTTACAGGATTGGCCACGATTGAAACCTCAAGAATATTAATTCTGGGATAAATTGTTTATTTGCGTGGGATCTCACGGTAATAAATCAGAGTCAATCACCTGCCAACAATTTCCTGAGAACAAAATAAATAGATCTATGAATGGAGTTTTTGCATTCTCTCTGTGTCAATGTGAAGCTCCTCCAGATGTTACACTCTTCCCAAAGATGTGCAGGTTAATGGGTCATTGAAAATTACCCCAGGTGTACAGGTAAATGATGGAATCTGGGGGGTAAAATGGGAATAGCCTTTATTGCTATCAGGAAGCACGGTGGTGTACGTGCCCCAATCAGCATTACTGGTGCCGAAATGGAAATGGTTGAGACCTCCAAGTTCCTTGGTGTTAATATTACCAATGACCATACTGCTGGGTTGAATCAAGGGCCTGTCCCACTTGGGCGTCATTTGCCCGTCTCGCAGGTGGCGCGCGAGGATTCCGAGCATCCCAAAATCCTGCGGAGCCGTGCGCTACCGCGTATCACTGCATACGCCACCACACCTCACGTCATGCACGACATGCGCGCGTCACGACGCGCCAACCAATTTTTAGGATGTCGCGTAAATGATGCGCAAATGACGCTCAAGGGGGAGAGGCCCTTCACAGATTGGTTTGTGGGGAAGCTCCGCACAAAACTGCAAGAAATTGCAGAGTATTGTAGACATAGCTCAGTCCATCACACTGACCAGACTCTTCTCTCTCCCCCCCCCCCCCCCCCCCCCATCCTCCCACCATTGTCTCCATTTACACTTCCTGCTGCCTTGGGAAAGCAGGCAACATAGTCAAAGACTATCTTGATCATTCCTTCATCTCTCTGGCCTCTTCCAGCAGAAGGTGCAAACGCTTGATACACACCATCAGGCTCAGGAACAGCTCCTTCCCCTCTGTTATCAGGATTCTGAATGGCCCTTCCATAAGCCTGGGTACCGTCCGATTCACCTCCACCCCATTGTGGCTAGGGGGCGCTGTCCTGTATGGTGTGGCTGCCCAGCCTGCAGCTGTATGTTTTTCACCCTTTTCTTTATTTTAGTGTGTTAAAGTGTTTTGTTTTTGGAGCCTATTCTTTTTTGTGTGGGGGGTGAGGGGGGGGGGGGGGGGGGGGGAAGGGGGAAACTACTTTTCCTGGTCCCTACTTGGTTGGAGAGGCAGCTTTTCTCCGGGCTGCATCTTCGACCCGTCCTCGCGGCCTACCAGCGGGCCTGGAGCGGCGTTTCCTGAGGGGACCGCCCAGAACCTCGGCTTTGCAGCGGTGGAGCGCTGGAGCGCCATCGCGGGGCGGAGCGGGTGATGCCTTGCCTGGGTCGCCGCGCTGGAACTCCGGTGAGCTGAGACCGCCGAGACAAACATCGCAGAGCTGCAGGTCTGTGGAGCTGCGGGCAGCGGCGATGAACTTTAACATTGGGAGCCAGTGGGGGAGCTCCATTCAGTGCGGCCTTGTAGGCTTCGGAAACCGCGGACTCCAGTAAGAGGCGGCCGTTCTGGGTGTTCCAAGCCGCTGAGAGGATTCTCCCGACGCCGGGGCACCATCACCCGGCGGGAACGGCCTGGATCATCGGGCCTCCGTGAAGGCGACTGCGGAGGCCTCAATATGCCTGACTATGTGTGGACATGGGTTGGGGACTGGACTTTGTGCGTTCCCTCATAATGGGAACCATTGTGGGGGGATGTTTTTTTTTTTATGTTTAAATCTCTTTATTAGTGTTTTGTCTGTATTCTTTATTTTATGTGCTGCATGGCAAGATACATTTGACTACACCAATTGGTGTATGTGACAAATAAACTAACCTTGAACCTTGTGGGAGTCAGGCTTTGTCTATGGGGTCTTGGGCAGAGTTGTTCCCAAAACAAGCTGTGATGCAACTCGACAGTAAGCTTTCTATGGTGCATCTGTGTAAAAGTGTGTAAAAGTCATTGGAGACATGCTAAATTTTCTCAGTCACCTTAGCAAGTAGAAGTGTGGGTGCGTGGCACTACTCAGCTGTCACATCAATGTGGTTGGTCCACGACAGATCATTGGTAATGTTAATGGCAAGGAACTTGAAGCTCTCAACCATTTCCACTCCTGCACCATTGATGCTAATTGGAGCCTATTCTGCACTAATAGAAACATAGAAACATAGAAATTAGGTGCAGGAGTAGGCCATTCGGCCCTTCGAGCCTGCACCGCCATTCAATATGATCATGGCTGATCATCCAACTCAGTATCCCGTACCTGCCTTCTCTCCATACCCTCTGATCCCCTTAGCCACAAGGGCCACATCTAACTCCCTCTTAAATATAGCCAATGAACTGGCCTCAATATAGTTCTCAACGTTGCTCTTCCCCTTTGTTCTATCTATTGCACTTGAGTTTGACAATTGTATTTATGTATGGTATATCTGATCTATTTGGAAAACATTCACAACAAAGCTTTTCACTGTACATGTGCCAATAACAAACCTAAATCCGCCATCACTGCACTGAAAACAGAAAATGCTAAAATAAACTCAGCAGGCCAAGCAACATCTATGCCAATGAATTCCACAGATTCACCATCCTCTGGCTAAATAAATTCCTCCTCATCTCCTTTCTAAACGAGGGTCCATTTATTCTGAGGTTGTGCTCTCTGATCCACAATCGTCCTGCTCGTGGAAACATCATCTCCATGTCCATACACACGTCCTCTTCACATCCAATGCAGAAATGGTGCCTTTCATACAGTGCACAAGCAGTGCAGGAATGGGCTCTTTGGTCCACCACATCCACATTTACTTTTTATAACCTATCTCCTTTAATCTCATTTGTCTCCATTTGTACTTTATCCTTTCACCACTTGCCTATTTAAGTGTGTGTCTTTTTTTTTTCTGGTTTATTATATTGTTTACAGAGTACTACGTTTACATATTGTGTTGTGCTGCTGCAAGTAAGAATTGCATTGTCCTGTCTGGGACATATGGCAATACAACACTCTTGACTCTTGACTAAATTCCTCTTAAACATAGCATTGTTATCTGATTCCATCACCTCCTCTGCCATTGCACTCCAGACACCAATTACTGTGTAAAAACAAAACCCTCATATTCTCTATAAAACTCTTTTCTTTCACTTTAAACATATAGCCTCTCGTTTTGGCACAGTAAAAAAAGAATTTGGACAATTTGGACATATCTTTGCCTTTCATAATCTTACATGGATAGGACGGGTTTGGAGGGATATGGACCAAATGCTGGCAGGTGGGACTAGTGTAGCTGGGGCATGTTAGCCGGTGCGGGCAAGTTGGGCCAAAGCTGTTCCCATGCTGTACCACTCTGTGACTCTACATAGTTCTATCGAGTCAACCCTCGGTCTTCTTCGCTCCAGGGAAGAGAAGCTCAGCCTTTGAAATTACTCCCCATAACTAAAGCCCTCCTGTCCTGATAACTTCCCCGTAAATCGCACTTACACTCTCTCCAGCACAATTACATCCTTTTGATAGTACGGCAACCAGAATTGCACATAATACTCCTTCATCAGACCTGAAATGCTTGACTATTTTTCAGTCAGAGCGTCATAGAACTGGAGTGAAAACAAGTCATACTCAACTCTGATGGACTGCCTTTTCTGTTGGATCTTGGCTTTTAAACTCGTTGTTTCTCCTATACGGTTGGTGGAGTTTCCAATCCAATTATGTTTGCATTAAATTAGCTTCTGAATCTCATCATTCCCATTGAACAAAGCCAAATGCCTTCTGGAAACAAAGCCAGAAATCTCTTTGGAGATGTCTCCAGGGCCGTCCAGACTTTGTGCAGATGGTAACTGCCACAATGAGTAGGGGTTGTCTCCTGTGGCACTCTCTGCAAATCTGTTGGAATTACTGAAACTTTCAATGTCGATTTGCATTTGGCAATTTCTATTGCTGCGTTTGAACCAACCCTTAGCATTAAACCAAGACCTTGCTCTGTTAGGTCCATGATTAGGTTAGGTCTGTTAGATAACTGGTGCAAAACCGCTGACCAACGATAAATGAAAATTGGGATAGCAAGACAGAATAGGCAGCGGTCAATCTGAGTACCATCAGCAAAACAAAGTGTTGGTTATGACCAGACCATGTTCCGAAGATTTTATTGGAGGAAGTCTCTCTTGGTTAGATTGTGTTGCAATAGAGTCATGCTGGTCCCATTTGCCCGAGTCCCTATCCCTCTAAACCATTGTCATGGACCTTCACACTCCATCCTTGTATATTAAGGCTTGCCAATTCATTTATCCTTACCTTTCATGGAATCAAAGTCACCCAAGTGAATCTGTTTGTCTTCTTGGATCTAAGCCAGGGATTTTTCATGGATGGAGCCTAAGTTTCCAAAGTCAGGTGGATACACTAAAGATGGTCCTTAGTTTAGAGACATTGCATGGAGCCAGGCCCGTTGGCCCAATGAGTCCACATTAGGTCTATGTTATCCCACTTTGTCATTCCCACCTTACACACTAGGGGCAATTTACAAAGGCCAATGAACCCACAAACTTTGGGATGTGGAAGGAAACCAGAGCACCCAGAGAAAACCAACGTGACCGCAGGGAGAACATGCAAACTCCACACAGATAGCCCCCGAGGTCAGGATTGAGCAGCCCTACCAGCTGTGCCACTTCCCTCCATTTTTTTGCTGGTTCTGTTTGAGCTTTGTCTAAGGAACATAAATTGTTTATTTATCCCACAGGAGTGTGAGTAAGATGCCAAACAAGCTTATTCTTGATGGAAGTTTCCTGCCCATAACATCTCATTCAGGGTGACAGTGTTAATATCAAAATGCCCGCGTTTTCTGGCTAAGATAACCAGGCGTTGTTCAGGTCTGTCCATGTTCGGTCAGTCATGGTGAGCCAAACATTCCAGTCCTGAATATTTTAAAATATAGTGAAACTCGAATTACCATACAGCCATACTAAAAAAAGGCGACAAGACACACAACTACATTAAAGTTAACATAAACATCCACCACAGAGGATTCCCCACTGTCATGGAAGGCAATAAAGTCCAATCTTCTTCCTCTTTATTCTCCCGTGGTCGGGGCAGTCGAACCATCTGCAGTCGGGGCAATTAAAGGTCCTGTTGCCGGTGATTGAAGCTCCTGCAGCCGGCGATCGAAGCCCCCGCGTCGGGATGGTCGAAGCCCCCGCATCAGGATGGTTAAATCTCCTGCGGCTTAGAGCTCCCGAAGTCGGTCACTAACCAGGGACCGCGAGCTCCACGATATTAAGTCCTGCAGGCTACCGCGGTTGGAGCTCCCAAAGTCGGTCTCCAGCAAAGGCCGCCAACTTCACGATGTTAGGCCGCAGTGCAAACGGAGATACGATATGGGGGAAAAATCGCATCTCCGTCGAGGTCACGAGATTAAATAAGAGTTTCCCCCAACCCCAACCCCCACATAAAACAAGCTAAAGGACACAAAAACATACGTTTAACATGTACTTAAAAAAAACAACAAAGGACAGACAGATTGTTGGCGAGGCAGACTCTGTTTTGCTTTCCACCGTTTGACCTGCTAGTCAAAGAGTCATACAGTGTGGAAACAGGCCCTTCAGCCCAACTTGCCAACATGTCCCAGCTACAGTCATCCCATCTGCCCACATTTGGCCCATATCATAGAAACATAAAAAATAGGTGCAGGAGTAGGCCATTCGGCTGATCATCCAGAATCAGTACCCCATTCCTGCTTTCTCCCCATATCCCTTGATTCCGTTAGCCCTAAGAGCTATATGTGACTCTCTCTTGAATAAATCCCTCCAATCCTGTCCTATCCATGCACCTCAATAACTGTTTGATTTACACACGTTGGGATAGTCCCTCCCTCGACTACCTCCTCTGCTGAGTGAATCCAGTATTTTGATTTCTGGTTGAAAACCGTTTCACGTTTCCAGAGTCTGCAAGTCCTTTTGTTTTGGGTAATTGCAAGATTTTATTTAAAAAAAAAATTTTTTTTTGCCTTTCACGCGGATTTCCACTCCGGATTTTTATCTGACAGCCCGTTCGGAGAATCCGTTCCGTCTATTACTCGGAACCATCCCAGCTCGCAGCAGAAACCGCTAGGCTGGAGACGGGGCTCCTCCAGCAAAAGGCAGCCGAGCCGCATCCATCCTTCCCTCCTCCCGAACCAACCCCCACCCAGTGCAACTCTCCCTCTCCCCCCCTCACCCAGGGTGACAGGTTCACCTCTCCCCCCCTCCCTCCCTCTCACGCCGGGCACCGCCGATGGGGACCAACGCGTTGGCCAGCACCCTGCAACCAAGTAGTCCTTCCCCACCCGGGTCTGATGGAGCGCAGAGGACACACACGCTCACACACATGCCGTTGGATTTATCAACGGGAAACTGAACGAGCGGGTACTTGAAAGTTGAGAGTGTCCTCTGCCGCAGCGCGACCGGCATCTCGCCGCCTCTAGTGGCATCTCCGCACCTCCCCATTCCCCCCTTCAACCAGTCGCCAATGCACACTGTCGACCAGGTAGGTCAACTTGGGGAGGATGCCCTCGTTGCAAACGGGCTAGCAACGCCCGTCCTGAAGACATTCGCGGAAAGCTGGAGTAACTCCGGGCGGCTCAGGCAGGCAGCATCTCTGGAGGGGGCAAAACAAAAACAAAAAGCGACGTTTCGGATCAAGACATCTTCCTCTTCTTCTTCTTCCAGACCCTGATTACTTACCTACTTGCCCCTGCTGGGACTACCCAACGCACGGACTAAACCAGCGACCTGATCTCACGCCTCGCCGCTCCCGGACTCAGTGTTCCTCAACCGACCCGCCCAACCCAACCCAACCCAACCCAACCCAACCCTCACTGCAAACCCATCGCGGCTGGCATTCGAAGAAGGGTTTCGGCGGCAGCGTTGGGCGAGAGAGGAGACCTCTGTGGCTGCACTGGGGGAATCCACCTGTGATTCTGAGCGCAGAGTCACCTGGAGAGAGAAAGACTTCGCCGTCTCCAGTTCACCGACTGAGATCTTCCCAGTGACCGGACCCTGAGATCAGGGGGGGACGGGGGGGGGGGGGGGGGTGGACAAGTTGCCCCAGTTGGGTCCCAGATGACCCCGCAGAGCCGCGATTGCACCCTCTCCACGCAACTCTGAATCTCTGTGCTTCTGCCAAGTGCCGTCCACTCGTTTGACTTCGCATCGGGACCACCGGCTTCCATCGATTGATGGCTTCCCTTCGCAGGGTGAAGGGGCTCCTGATACTCAACCTGGTGGCCGTGGTGGGCTTCTTGCTCTTCCTGGCCCGGTGCAGGGCTCCGCTGAAGGGCTGGGAGGCGGTGCAGGCGGTGCAGAGCCGAGCCGAGTCCGCCAACCTGACTTACCGTGGCTCGCCTCCTGTCCAGCAAGCGGTGCTGAAGAGGCTGTCTCTCCTGGAGGACATCGTCTACCGCCAACTCAACGGTAAGAAGCTCAGGCGCTCCCAGAGCGATTTCTCCCTCACATCTTCCACATCCCGCACTTATGTCCTTTTGAAAGCTCGCAGATGTAAAGATGTTTTAGCACACCCATCGCCCTCTCGGTTTAAGGTCCTATTCCAAATCCATAGCTGATTTCCAGGTCGGCAGTTCCTTGGGATGGAGAAAGATTTGCATCTGCTCCAGTTCGGAGAAGTGGGAGGTATGGGTGGGGGGAAGTTCCTTTAACGTGGTGTGCTGATGTACACTGTACTTCCCCTCTCTATCCCTGCCCACCCCCACCACCACCCCCATCCCCATCCCATCCCTTGGCACTTTCCCCCTGCAACTGAAGGAAGCCCATCACCTTGTCCCTGTATAGACACAGGGTACTGGACTCAGCGGGTCAGGCAGCATCTCTGGAGAACATGGATAGGTGATGTTTTGGGTCTCTATATGTGATGTTTAGGTCTACTATTAAGTTGGCGGTAGATGATATCCTCCTACTCTCGACCCAAAACATCACCCATCCTTTTTCTTCAGAGATGTTGCCTGACCATTGAGGTACTCCAGCACTTTGTGCCTCACTTTGATATAAACGGGCATCTGCATTTCTCTGTTTCTGCACCTTGACCCTGCACCTCCTTCTCACCACCACCCAGAGACTGACGCAACATTTCAGATGCGCCAACGATACTGATGCATCTCCGCCAACATGGTCTTTTGCATTTGGTGCACTCAACTTGCCCATCCGACCAGCATGTCCTGCCCAGCGTGATACAGTGTGGAGACAGGCCTTTCTGCCCGGCCACGCCAGCCAACATGTCCCAGCTAAACTAATCCCATCTGCCCACATTTGGCCCATATCCCTTCAAACTTTCCTATCCATGTATCTAACTATTTCTTGAACGTTGGGATAGTCCCTGCTTCAGCTACCTCCTCCGGCAGCTCATTCCATACACCCACCACCTTTTGCATGAAATAGTTACCCCTCAGGTTGCAGTTAAGTCTTTCCACCAAACACCTTAAAGAAATGTCCTCAAGTTCTCGATTACCCCATTCTGGGCAAGAGACTTTGTGCATCTACCCGATCTTTTGAGGAAGGATATTCTAGCTATGGAGGGAGTGCAGCCTAGGTTCACATGGTTAATTCCCGGGATGGCGGGACTGTCATATGCTGAGAGAATAGAGCAGCTGGGCTTGTACACTCTGGAGTTTAGAAGGATAAGAGGGGATCTTATTGAAACATATAAGATCATTAAGGGTTTGGACACGCCAGAGGCAGGAAACATGTTCCCGATGTTGGGGGAGTCCAGAACCAGGGGTCACAGTTTAAGAATAAGGGGTAAGCCATTTAGACGGAGATGAGGAAACACTTTTTCACACAGAGAGTTGTGAGTCTGTGGAATTCTCTGCCTCAGAGGGCGGTGGAGGCCGGTTCTCTGAATACTCTCAAGAGAGAGCAAATAGGGCTCTTAAAGATATCAGAGTCAGGGGACAAACGCAGAAGGCAGGTGCGGGGTACTGATTGTGGATGATCAGCCATGATCACATTGAATGGCTCGAAGGGCGGAATGTCCTACTCCTGCAGCTATTGCCATACGTCCCTTGTCAGTCTCATCCACTGCCAGGGTGAGGCCAGACGTAAACCAGAAGAACAGCTCACATTCAATTTGGATAGTCTACGACCTAATGGCACATTGACTTCTCATATTTCAGATAACCCGCACCTCTCTGTTCAATTAGCCAGGTCCTCTCACTGACCCCCTTCTTTCCAACTTTCACCCCACTCCCTCTTAGTTGCTTTCCCGACCCCAGCCAGTCTTGTTTGCCTATCACCCACACACTTAACCACAGTGGCCGCTATCTCCTATCCCAAATACTTCCGCCTACTGACCTTCCTTTATCTGGTTCCATGCATCGCCTTCTTTCTGATCAGGTTCCATAACCTGCAGCCCAGCTTTCTCCATTTACCACCTCCCAGTGCCTGCCACTCTTCCCTCATCACCTGAATCCATCTGCTCAACACTTGCCGGCTGCTGCCT
Source organism: Raja brachyura (assembly GCA_963514005.1). Next base: position 30,849,859 of record OY740807.1, on the reverse strand, counting down.
CATCCCCCCCCCCCCCCCCCCCCACCATCTCTTTTACACCTCAGTCCTGAAACGCCGACCATCCCTTTGCCTCTACAGATACTGCCTGATCCACTGACACCCTCCAGTAGTTTGTTTTTGTTTTACCACACAAAGTTGACAGACCATTGGCAAGGAGGTCCAAGGGCGATCGAGTTGCCAAACATTCCCACCCTCCCAGGTGGATACAAATCCTTAATGTTCTGACCAAAATTTGTCACTCACTCAAAAGGTTATGTGGCCATGGCCAAAGTGCAGTTAGTATGAACCAGCTGTATCGATTGTGGGCTGTGTTTTCCTGATTAAAATGATGCCTGCAGGCAAATAGGATTTCAATGGCTTCAACTGATCACTATGTTTCATTTGAACTAACCTAACCCAATAAAGTTAATTTGTTTAGTTTAGTTTAGTTTAGAGAAAAATTGCAGAAACAGGCCCTTCGGCCCACCGAGTCCGCACCGACCAGTGATCCCCACACATGAAGAACACCTTACACACACGAGAGATAATTTTACACTTATAACCAAGCCAATTAACTTACAAACCTGCAAGTCTTTGGAGTGCGGGAGGAAACTGAACATATCAGAGTAAGTCCATGCAGGCCACGGGGAGAATGTACAAATTCCGTGCAGACAAGCATCAAACCCGGGTCTCTGGCGCTGTGAGGCAGTAGCTCTACCGCTACACCACCGCGCCGCCCAAATTGAAGGTGCAGTTCCCCAAAAGGGCAAGGGATGTACCAGACTTACCAGACGTTAACCAGTTTCCTGGAAAGGTAATCAAGCTTGATCTGAAACTGCTAAATTATGCTTCATTCGGACTTGGCCTCTGATAATTGTGGGGCTACAGTATTCTATGACTGCGCCCATCAGATAGGCTACCTGGAGGCTGCCACTTGGTGCTACTTCCATCAGTGGAACATAGGAACATAAGAGGAAGATACAGGGGATGGTCCTTCTGTCCCTCATGCCTGCTCCACCGTTCTGAACATTCATGCCTGATGATTCGCCCTCAGGAACTCTTCATACCCAAAAATCTGTCACTTTCGCTCATGAATATATTGAGCAATTGACCTACAATCCACTTGGACAAAGCATCCCATAACTTCACTACCCTCTGGGAGAAGGAATTTATTCTCATCTCTGCACTGAATGGCGAGCCCATAATTTGAGATGCTAACTCATAGTTCCAGAAAATCCACCAAAGAAAATGTTATCCTTTCATCTACCTTGAAAGAGTTTTGCTTGTTGTAAGGAATCATTGCATCCCCTATCTCTCCATTGCCCCCCCCCCCCCCCCCAACTTAGCAAGACATGGGTGACGTTTCGGGTCAAGACCCTTCTTTAGAAACGACACCCTTTCCTTCTCTCGCCCGAGATGCTGCCTGAGATCTCAGAGATGCTTTAAGTTCTTTAATGTAATAGGTGGCGCAGCGGCAGAGTTGCTGCCTTACAGCGCTTGCAGCGCTGGGGACCCGGGTTCAATCCCGACTAGGAGTGCTGTCCGTACGGAGTTTGCACGTTCTTTCCGGGACCGCGTGAGTTTTCTCCGGGATCTTCGGTTTCCTCCCACAGATCGGTGTCCAGAGACGCACAGGTTTGTAGATTAATTGGCTTTGTGTAAGTGCAAATTGTCCTGAGTGTGTGTAGGATAGTGCTAGTGTGAGGGGATCGCTGGTCGGCACGGACTCGGTGGGCCGAAGGGCGCATTTCCTCACTGTATCTCTAAACTAAACTAAACTGGATTGTTATTGCCCATTTTGTTATCCTCTATAATTTACGCCTTTCATGTTTAACATCTGAACTTTCACCAACACTGAACCCCACCTCACTCCCATTCAGTATTTTCACTTATGAGTCATGATGGAAATGCCGCGGGTGGTGGAACTGGTTACTACAAACAGTGCAAAAGTGTTTGGCAGAAACAAGACACATTAAATAATTAGAATACATTAAATAATAATTTATTACATTAAAGAACTGAAAGGTTTGTGGCTGGTGCATTGCCTCGATGTTCTCCATACCATGCTGAATGGTACAGAGGTTGCTTGGAGAGTTGCACTCCTAACAAAAGGCTTTGACCACATCCTCGAATCATTGTCTCCTATAATCTCTTCAAATGACAAAGTAAAATATCTGCTTTGGGAGTCTGGTTTTGTGCATGCAGATGATAAATTCAACCCGACGAGAACAGCAGAGTAAATGGTAAAGTGGTACAGAGCTGGGGGATCTGGGAATACAGGCACATGGTTACATGTCCAATCTTGCTATTGAGGGAGCTATTGAGGGAGCGCAGCGTAGGTTTACAAGGTTAATTCCCGGGACGGTGGGACTGTCATATGCTGAGAGAATGGAGCAGCTGGGCATGTACACTCTGGAGTTTAGAAGGATGAGAGGATATCTTATTGAAACATATAAGATTGTTAAGGGTTTGTACAAGCTAGAGGCAGGAAACATGTTCCCGATGTTGGGGGGGGGGGGGGGTCCAGAACCAGGGGCCACGGTTTAAGAATAAGAAGTAAGCCATTTAGTACGGAGACGAGGGAACACTTTTTCTCACAGAGAGTGGTGAGTCAGTGGAATTCTCCGCTTCAGAGGGCAGTGGAGGCAGGGTCTCTGGATGCTTTCAAGCAAGAGCTAGATAGGGCTCTTAAAAATAGCGGATATGGGGAGAAGGCAGGAATGGGGTACTGATTGGGGAAGATCAGCCATGATCACATTGAATGGCGGTGCTGGCTTGAAGGGCTGAATGGCCTACTCCTGCACATATTGTCCATTGTCTATTGTCTAATCCCTTAATAATTTTATATGTTTCTATAAGATCCCCTCTCATCCTTCTAAATTGCAGTGAATGCAAGCCCAGTCGCTCCATTCTTTCATCATATGCCAGTCCCTCCATCCCAGGAATTAATCTCGTGAACCTAGGCTGCACTCCCTCAATAGCAAGAATGTCCTTCCTCAAATCAGGATCAGTTGGAGACGGTAGTGTTCGAGTTGGAAAGAAGCATGTTGGGACATCATGACATAACTACGGCACGGTGGCGTAGCAGTAGAGTTGCTGCCTTACAGTGCTTACAGTGCCAGAGACCCAGGTTCGATTCCGACTACGGGTGCTGTCTGTACGGAGTTTGTACGTTCTCTCCGTGACTGTGTGGGTTTCTTCCGAGATCTTCGGACTCCTCCCAGAGTCCAAAGATGTACAGGTTTTTAGGTTCATTGGCTTGGTATAAATGTAAATTGTCTTAGAGTGTGTAGGATAGTGTTAGTGTGTGGGAATCGCAGGTCGGCACATCTTGGTGGGCCGAAGGGCCTGTTTCTGCACAGTATCTCTAAACTAAACTAAACTAAACTAAACTAAACTAAACTAAACTATACATGTTTTTAATGAGACCTCACTTGCCGCTATATACCTCACTTGCCTTATATCATTACTGAGTTATAGGAAATATGCCATTCAGATAGAAATGGTGCAGAAGAGATTCACCATGATGTTACCTGAACCACTAGGCTTGAGTTCTAACCTGAGACTGAACAGTTTGGGATTTTGTTTTTTTGGACCATAGGAGGCTGAATTGTACAATCTTGGATAATTATTGAAGTCTACAAAATCATGAGGGGTATGGATAAAGTGAATGCTCAGTCTTCAATCCAGCGTAGGGAAATCTAAAATGAAAGGGCATAGGCTTAACGTGAGAGGGCGGAGATTAAAGAGGGAACTCAGGGGTAACTTTTTCACTTAAAGGATAGGCTGTATCTGGAAAGAGCTGCCAGAGAAAGCTCTAGAGCGGATATAATTATACATTTTAAAGAATTTTAGGACAAAATTACTATCTACCTCTTAGCTGACTGTCGGACCATCCTTGATTGGACTTTGCTGGTTTTGCATTGCACCAAACCTAATCATGTATCTATATACTGTAAATGGCTCGATTGTAATCATGTATTGTCTTTCTGCAGACTGGATGACACATTGAATGGCGGTGCTGGCTTGAAGGGCCGTATGGCCGAATCCTGCACCTATTGTCTATAATCCATTGTACCTCAGTACATGTGACAATGAATTATAGACAATAGGTGCAGGAGTAGGCCATATGGCCCTTCAACCCAGCACCGCCATTCAATGTGGTCATGGCTGATCATTCACAATTAAACTGAACTGAGAAAGAGTTTAGAGCGAGATTGGCCAAATGCAGGAAAAGTGGACTTGCCCACTGTGCCACCTTGGTCAGCATGGATAATTTGGGTGAAGGACTTATTTCCACGGTGTACAGCTCTTTGACGCTATAAGGGGCACCGAAGGGTAGATAGATTCCTTTTCCCGTCACAATGGAGTAAATACAAGATGGCCTAGGTTTAAGCGGAGAAAGGGGCAAAGTACTTGTTGCACAGACTGTTTGATATTGATGCCAGAAGAAATGGTGGATTAAGATACAGTCACTCTCTTTAGAAAGAGACATTTAAACTATTTCAGTGACTCATTCACCCGTGAGTCTTTATCACAAAATTTAATTCACCCTCGACTACATTTTCTTATGTTTTTTGGTAATTTTCGTCTTATTCTCCGTTGTGTATAATTTTAAATGTAATTAATTTTGTCACATGAGCAAAAAACATAAAATAACCAATTTCTTAAGCATTTATTTTATTCAACTTTTTGAACATCCTAAAAATATGTAAAGAAAACGGAGTGAAAAAAAAGTTTAATTACCACTCGAGTTGAAAAACCTTTCCAACATCTAAACACTGCGCTTTAGCCCCAACCTACCCTTTTGAGCTTTGATTACTGCAGTTTTTTTTCTTGATAACATTTATGATCCCACTAGCTCATCTGGTCTTCCCTAAAAGGTTATATTACAGTAAATCTGGGAAATATCCTGCTACTTTGAAATTAGAAAACCATAGGTAGAGAGAAAAAAAACATATCAAATTTTCAGCTCCACTGCCATTAAGAGCAATGCCTTTTTTTTAAGTATAGAAAAAATATATATAAATATCTGAATAAATTAAGTCATTCACTCTTCATTCAGCCCTCTAGTATCATTCACCCCAAAATATTTTCATTCGCCCTTGGGTGAACCATTCAGCAGTTTAAGAAGGATAGGAATAGGTAATACTAAGGAGCGAAGAGGATAGGCAACGTTTCGGGCCGAAACCCTTCTTCAGACTGGAGTCTGAAGAAGGGTTTCGGCCCGAAACGTTGCCGCAGTCTGAAGAAAGGGTCTCGGCCCGAAACGTTGCCTATCTCCTTCGCTCCTTAGATGCTGCTGCACCCGCTGAGTTTCTCTGGCTTTTTGTGTACCCTCGATTTTCCAGCATCTGCAGTTCCTTCTTTAATACATAGAAGGATATGGATATGGACATTATGAATGCTGTGGCGTTCATGTTCTATGAAATTGATGAATAACTTTTAAATTATTAGTGTAGTGTTATGTAGGTCAATGTGATGGCTAACTTCCTGCACTAGGAAAGCCCCATAAACAACAAGGAGACTCGGGAGATAAATGAGCTGAACATACTGATAATTTAACATTGTGTAAATTACTTAATTAATGAGCATAAAAGACTCAATAGGTATGTATTGGTCTTTTCAATCGGGGCAGTAAATACTGTTGCTCAGTCATTTGGTTTTTTTACGTGTCATTGGAATAACCTCTACGACTACCTTGCAGATGATAATTTAAAACAAAGATGAAATGTAATTATTTATGTTTTGAAATGGTTTATTTAGAGCAGCGAAGAGCAGCCAGAGTGGAAGTTTAATTACTTTGATAGCCAAATAGCTAGAAGCTTTGGTAAGTTATTCTGGCTTGATGATCTTGCCGAATGCAGAAATATCAGGCTCTTACCCTTGGAGTTTTGTACTGGGTATCCTTCCCAATTAAGGCAAGCATGTTATAACGCCACCTTCACCACCTTGTCCACGTGTACCACCACTTTCAGGGAGACCTGGAGAGTATTGCAGAACAGGGAGACCTGGGAGTACAGGTACATGGTTTCCTGAAAGTGGTGGCACATGTGGACGAGGTGAGAATATTATACGTGCTGACAGACCATTGTCAATGCCAGCGGGGTTACACAAAAAGCTGGAGAAACTCAGCGGGTGCAGCAGCATCTAAGGAGCGAAGGAGATAGGCGACGTTTCGGGTCGAGACCCTTCTTCCTTTGTCAATTGTCAATGCCAGATTTTGATAATTCTTCATCACTGCCAGATGTAATGTCATGCATGACACTGTTGTGCATATATCCTCAAGGACTGGCTACCTTGATGAACACCTTCTGAAGAACTACTTCAGACACTGCTTATATTAACAATTGCCTTTTTTTCCTCCCTTTCTTACCTGAATACTGCTTCAACTGGGATCATTTTCAGGCCTTTGTATTAACATTCGGAAGTGTGGTCATCTAATTTTGCAGTCCAAATCAGTGAGTTCACCTTGAGTATAAATTGAGAATCAACCAATTATTATATTAAAATTTAAAACCTGATATAAACAAAAAAAATTTCAGCACTTATCCAAATGGATACATCGATTTTGTTTAGATTCAATTAGCGAACGAGCCAGAAAATAAGCCGTGGCATTTTGCTTTGCAAAATCAGCATCTATTTTCAAGTTAATATAAATCAGATCCAAGTGTAACAAATCCTAGTAAATAATATTCATGTTTTCTGCAGAATTCAATAGTATGGTGCCAAAATTGGGTGCGATCCTCAAAAACAATGAGCTAAACTTTTTTTTTGAGAAAAGGTAGCCGTTCTCTGTGGCGGCATTTAATATTTTTGAAAAATTTGGAAGATGTTTTTGGCATGGACTTTAGCAAAACCTTTGACAATGTCCTGCACTGCAGGCTGGATCATATGAGATCCAGGTTGAGTTAGCCAGTTGGATACCAGATTGAAGATAGGCACAAAAAGCTAGAGTAACTCAGCGGGTCAGACAGCATCTCTGGAGAAAAGGACTAGGTGACGTTTTGGGTCGAGACCTTTTTTCAGAGAGTCAGTGGAAAGGGAAACATAAGAGATATAGACGGTGATGTAGAGAGATGTAGAAAAAAATGAATTAAGGATATGCAAAAAAAGTGATGATGATAAAGGAAATAGGCCATTGTTATCTGTGGGCGAGGTGAAAAGGAGTTATCGACAATGAAACTCACCAGGACGACAGTGAAACTAGTACAACGGCTAGGATGGGGGAACGATAGAGAGAGAGGAGATGCAAGGGTTACTTGTAGTTAGAGAAATCAATATTCATATGGCTGGCATACAAGATTGGTCTGTTGTTTGTCATATATATTAACAAGTCGGATGAATATGTAGGTGGCAGGATTAATAAGCCTGTAAATGAGAATAAAATTGGTGGTGCAGTGGACAGTGATGAAAGCTATTTTAGTTACAACAGGATCTAGGTCAACTGGAACAATGGGCAATGGAACGGCAGATAGAATTTAACTCGGACAAGTGCAAAATAATGCATTTTAGGAGGTTAAACCAGGGCAAGATATATATTGTGAATGACAATGGAGTGGGGAATTTTGTAGAAACAGAGAGATCTAGGGGTACAAGTATAAACTTCCCCGAAAGTGGCGGCACAGTTAGGCGAGGGATGATGAAGATATAAGCTCAGGGAATTGAGTGCAAGGATTGTCCGACTATGGTTATAGAAGATATTGGGAGTATTGTGGGCAGTTCTGGTCACCATACCATGGGAAGGATGTAATTAAGACAGAGAGGGTGCAGGAAAGAAGCATAAGCATATGTTTATGTTTAAGGAAACATAAACATAAGTGTTAGGAAGACAAGTTACAAGGAGAGAATAGATGGGGTGGGATTGTCTTCATTGGAGGTGGCAGGATTAATAAGCCTGTAAATGAGAATAAAATTGGTGGTGCAGTGGCCAAGTGGGACCCGTTGGGCCCCGTTCCCCCAACGCAATAATCTGCCACTCACCCGTTCCCCCAACGCAACCGGTTCCCCCAACGCAATATTCCACCACTCACCCATAGCCCCGATGGGAGGCCAGGTCCCCTAACGCAACCTGTTCCCCAACATAAGATTCCACCACTCCCCTGCCTGTGAATGATCATAGTCTATTTTCCCACGGTAGGGAAGTCTAAAACAATAGGGGTATGTTTACGGTGAGAGTGGAACGATTTATGGGGGACTGTGGGTCAGGTTTTTCACACGGAGGGTGGTGGGCATATGGAAGAAGCTGCCAGAGGAAGTGGTAGATGTGGGTACAATTGCATTTAAAAGACAGATACATAGTTAGGAAGAGTTTAAGGGATATGCTTTAAACGTGTGCAAATGGAGCTCGCTTAGCTGGGCACCTTGATCGGCATGGACAAGTTGTGCTGAAGGCTTTGCTTCCATGCTGTCTAATTCTATGAGTCTATTTCATAGCCAGGCCAGCTGTCAAACTTTGTTTCCTCAAGGCTTGTTCTGACCCCACATTGTGACAACATACATGCTTGAAAAAACCCTGTGCATCTCCAGTGAGGGTGAGGTTAGCTTCAGGATGGGAAATCCACGCAGGGCCGGTGAGAGATTAATGGGTGGGTGAGAGTGGTTTGAGCAGATCAGCGTTGGCTGTAGATCTTGAGTCATGGTGCCCAAACATCAGGCCAGGCACTGCTGTAGAAGTAAGCGATTGGCAAACTGAGCACAAAGCGAATAAAGTTTAAATTCGCCAGCCTCTTGTGCACTGTTACATCAGAAATCCAAACCATACTGACCCAATTACCTTGGTTCAATAGCTGTGAAATTGTGGGCCATGGTGTCTACCGGGTGACTCTGGAATGGAGTCATTCTGCTCACGATCGGTCAGAGATTCGATCCCTGTACAGTGGATGCCCAGATCATGATGGGGTGCATCACAGATTGGTTTGGGAACAGCTCCATCCAAGACCGCAAGAAATCGCAGAATTGTGGACGCAGCCCAGACCATCACACATTCCGACCTCCCTTCAATTGACTCCATTTATACCTCACGCTGCCTTCGCAAGGACGGCTACATAATCAAGGACGAGTCTCACCCTGGCCACTCCCTCCCCTCTCCCATCTGGCAAAAGGTATAGAAGTGTGAAAACGCACACCTCCAGATTCAGGGCCAGTTTTTTCCCCAGCTGTTATCATGCAACTGAACCATCCTACCACAACTAGAGAGCAACCCTGAACAACTATCTGCCCCATTGGAAACCCTTGCACTATCTTTGATCGGACTTTACAGGCTATATCTTGCACTAAACGTTATTCCTTTTATCATGTATCTGTACACTGTGAATGGCCCAATTATTATGATGTGTTGTCTTTCAGCTGACCTGTTACCATGCAACAAAGCTTTTCACTGTACCTCGGTACACGTGACAATAGACTAAACTCAGATCAAGAGAATTAGATGGGCTGTGCGATCCTACGCTGGGCTATTTTCATTCTTGCTTCTCTTTGATCCTTCCTGCCTCCCATCTCAACCATTTCCTCCTCTCTGTATCCAGCCTTACTCTCACCTAACCCCTCCTCTGTGTCTGCAGTCTGAAATTGCACCATGAAGTTACACAATTAGCTTGCACCCAAAGTCATGAAACACCCCCTATATTCTTATTTTGTATTTTGGAGCATCTGATTTTCTTTGACATTTTATCGTTTTTATGATTTATACGACACGAGGCATTTTACAGTCACAAATCTCTTGTCAGTAAAACTGGTGCTGATTCTTTCCCTTTCTTGGCAAATATCTGGTGTTTCTGCATTTATAGACAAAACTATCATAATTTCTTCATATTATTTTGGAGGTTTACAATTTTGAAACATGGATGGCAGATGAGTGTACAGATAGGATGGACACATGTTGAAAGATACACGAGGAAAAGGTAGATTTTTTAATTAAATACTCCAAATCAGCAGACGTCAATAGTCCAGTGCCCACCAAGATACACAGAAAAGGTTTGTTCATATTGGTTAATAGTGTTCCAATTTGTTTACTGGATTGCAAGTGAAACATTTGGGGATTTGGAGATTCTGCAGTGTGCTTACCTTGTGGAATCAATCAGATTGCAATTAGAGGCCAATTTGATTGTCCAAAACATGCAAACTTCCTGAGAAGAGTCTGAGATGAATTACCCCCTTTAATCCCCAAGTCGTAAAACCTTGGAATTACATTGATTAGTATTGGTTTATTACTGACACGTGCACCGCAGTGAAAAATGTTGTTTTGCTTGCAACCCCAGGCTTATCGTACCATACTCTAGTATAATCTTCTCGTCCATGAGTACAACAGTGCCAAATGAGAGGATACAAAGTGCAGAACATGGCCTTACAGCTGCAGAGCAGGTGCAGGTAAAAACTTATGCCAAGTTCAGCACAGTGGTAGATTGGAAGATCAGCAATATGTTCTCAGCATATGACAGGTCCATTCCACAGATTCAACACTCTCTGGGTATATAAATTCCTCCTCATTTCCTTTCTAACGATATGTTGTTTTAGTTCTGAGGCAGTGCCCCTCTGGTCCTAGTATCGCCCACTACTGAAAAGACCTGCAGTTCTACCATTTTGTAAATGTTGACTGAACACCATTAACTGTTCACCATGTTCTGCGCTCATTCTGATCACCCGTGAATAAGCATGAATACGCCTGCATTGTATTTGACAGGTTTCTGGCTGACGCCCTGAGTACCAGATAGAGTTTAAACAAATGTCTGGAACAAAGCTTGTACTTCTTTGGTGCCGCATTGCAGCTTACCTGATTTATTCTACCGTATGCATTTGGCTCTGATAAAATCTTGATTCACCGGTGTAACACTGATTCAATTATTATCTAGATCTTAGTGTTCCCGACCTTAAGCAAAGAAGCTGAATGAGCACCAGAACCTTGGTAACTTCAGTAATAAGCAGATGGCCATTCCAGCTCTGAATTTCATTGTACCTGTATCTGTAGGGCAATCAATCAAGCACGGTGGCGCAGCGGTAGAGTTGCTGCCTCACAGCGCCAGAGACATGTATTCGATCCCGATTCTGGCCGTACGGAGTTTGTACGTTCCCCCCGTGACCTGCGTGGGTTTTCTCCGGGATCTCCGGTTTCCTCCCACACTCAAAAGTCGCTCAGATTTGTAGGCTAATTGGCTTGGTATAGTTGTAAATTGTGCCTAGTGTGTGTAGGATAGTGTTAGTGTGCGGGGATCACTGGTCGACGTGGACGTGGTGGGCCGAAGGGCCTGTTTCCGCGCTGTAGCTCCAAACTAAACTAAACACGGAATTTGGCAGCTAATCTGTAGACGGCAAGATCCTGCGGTCAGGAACTCAGCTACAAATCCCAGCGCACCCTGTAGAGTCACTGGTCCTGTGTTGAATGGGTGGCCTCATGGATAAGAGAGCTGGAGTTGGACATGTTCAGGCTTATGAGGATGACTTTGAGGAGCCATGTATTGTTACTCCCTCATCTCTCTCTAATGCGTACTGGTTTACTTCATCGATGATAGACCCAGGGTGTTGTGGTAGCTCAGCGGTTTGGGCAACATCTTCGGAGAGGCGGAGGGGAGTGACATTTTGGGTCTTCAGACAGAGACCGTCTCAGCCTCTCAGTCTGAGGATGGGGCATCGACCTGAAACGCCTGCTCCTCCTTTTCTCCACGCTGTATCTCTAAGCTAAACTAAACTCCGATCTTAACTTTGCAAAACAATTAAATTATTTGAGATTTGGTAATAACACCTTTTGAAAACATTAGCAGATTCTACTCTGCGACAAGATTATGATGGCTGAGCTCTAAAGCCAACAGTCAAATTGGTCTGCCATCAAAGTTATGTTTATTGTTAGGTTGATACTCTGGCATGCATTTCCAATTAAGTGGATAAAATCGGAAAATGTCTGAGAGACTCAGCCGGAGAAGATGAAAAGTTTCATTTGTTGTTACAATAGATCTACCTCTGATCATTTGCTCAGTGCACAAACACTGACTGAGGTGCTTAGTGTTCCCCAGCATTCTCCATTGTACGCCATTTCTGAAAGTTGACTCAAATTAAGCCAAGTCTTCGGAGTGTATTTCAGCTGCATTTCTACGTGGAACGGGATTAGAAATTTGGTACCTTTTGTGCAAATGGCAATTGATGCGTGGTCAATTATTACATTAAAGCATTTTATTGTGATTTTTTTGGAATGCGCTTGGAGCTGACAAGGCTAACTTTTATTGCCCATCTCAAATTACCCTTGTAAAGGCACTGGTGAACCACTGCAGACATTGCTTTTGGGGATTAGGCCTAATAAAGATGTTCCAATACTTCTTCTTGCGTATGGCGTGCACAGCCTAAAGTTGTAGGATAACTTGTTCTATTTGATCTTATTTGATTGTGCACGTCAGGTTGATTGCATTCGTCGAAACAGGGTTGCAATCTTCCACCCTATTCCCATTAATTTTCCATCTCCTTCAGACAGGTCTGCTGTGATTCACAAGATGGCTCTACCAACATGCCCACCATTTGTGTCATCCAGTCTCTGCAGACCATTTTATCACAGTCATTCCCCTCAGTGTCTCCAGCTTCATAACATGTTCTAATGTTTATTTCATTCTGACGTAAGTTCATCAGCCTGAAATATTCTCTCTCCATGGATCTTCTCTGCCCGCTGAGTATTTCCGGTTTTATTTTTTAATGTTGGATCTGATCTCCTTGTTGTGGAATTGTTTGCTGTCTATTGCAAGCTGTCTTTGTGACTGAGCACACACGTTGTCCTGTGTTGCCTCTGACTAAGTTGCTTCTTCTTTTAGTTCTCTTCCCGGCACATCTGAGCACAATACTCATTGAACCGAGGTCGATCCCCACTATTTAATTGCAATGGCAGAGTCACTAATTTCCTGGCACATTTTGCAAAGTTGAATGCATTGGTTTAAATGCAATTACCTGCAAACTGGGATGAACCTGTAATTGATTACAGCTGTTAAAAGTTAGCCACGTTGGATCAAATCTACCCAGTATTAGATGGATGCAAATGTTAATTATTTGGAATTAGTGTTTCTTTGGACACTGTAGGACACCAAAATGGCATCAGACATCCTTGGACACATTCTGTATTGAATCATATTTAATGATTTAATAATATTGGGATGACACGGTGACACAGCGGTAGAATTGCTGCCTTAAAGCACCAGGTTCAATCCTGATTATGGGTGTTGTCTTTACGTAGTTTTTACCTTCTCCCTGCTCTTTGTTTTCTCCAGGAGCACTGGTTTCCTCCCACACTCCAAAGATGTACAGTTTTGTCTTCGATAAATTGTAAATTGTCCCTAGTGTGTGTAGGATAGTGATAGTGTACGGGACGATCGCTGGTCGGCGTGGACTCGGTGGGCCGAAGGGCCTGTTTCCACACTGTATCTCTAAACTAAATTAAACTATAGCCATAAGGTGAGAATGAGACAGTTGAATGCAGATGTGTGGAACAAGTTCTATTTACACAGAGAGTGTTGGGGCCAGGGGTGGTGGTGGAGAAAGATACACTAGTGGCATTCAAGAGGCTTTTGGATAGGCAGCTGGAAGTGCAGGGAATAAAGGAATATGGATCATGTACGGGCAGATGAGGTCAGTTTAACTTGGCATCATGTTCGACACAAACCTTGTGGCTGAAGAGCCCGTTCCTGTGCTGTACGGTTCGCTGGACATTCTTGCTATTGAGGGAGTGCAGCGTAGGTTTACAAGGTTAATTCCCGGGATGGCAGGATTGTCACATGCTGAGAGAATTGAGCAGCTGGGCTTGTACACTCTGGAGTTTAGAAGGATGAGAGGGGATCTCATTGAAACATATAAGATTGTTGAGGGTTTGGATACGCTAGAGGCAGGAAACATGTTCCCGATGTTGGGGGGGTCCAGAACCAGGGCCACAGTTTAAGAATCAGGAGCAAGCCATTTAGAACGGAGACGAGGAAACACTTTTTCTCACAGAGAGTGGTGAGTCTGTGTAATTCTCTGCCTCAGAGGGCGGTGGAGGCAGGTTCTCTGGATGCTTTCAAGAGAGAGCTAGATAGGGTTCTTAAAAATAACTGAGTCAGGGGATATGTGGAGAAGGCAGGAACGGGGAACTGATTGGGGATGATCAGCCATGATCAACATTGAATGGCAGTGCTGGCTCGAAGGGCCAAATGGCCAACTCCTGCACCTATTGCCTATTATCTATGATATCTTCATAAAAGACAAACCTGTATCATCTTTATTTCGGAAACACTTGCACTGGGCACAACCTGGTTGAATACACTTGGGGATTAATATTTTTGCCTGTAAAATTGCTGGAGGCAATAACAGTAGAGTAGAGCTAGGATGTTCATATGCATTTTGGAAAAACAATGTAGCCACCTGACAATAAAATTATTGTGTACAATGAAAAGAAGGATTGAAGAGGAGTATGCAAATTAATTTAAAATATACAGGTAGCGGTTTAACGTGAAAGAAAAAATATTTCACGAGAAGGAGAATTAAGATGTAAATTGAAGTCAGGAAACAGAACAAAGTTTAAAATATTTAAGAAAGAACTGCAGATGCTGGAAAAATCGAAGGTAGACAAAAAAAGCTGGAGAAAACTCAGAGGATGAGGCAGAATCTATGGAGCGAAGGAATATTCCTTCGATCCATTGATGCTGCCTCACCCACTGAGTTTCTCCAAAGTTTCAAATATTGAATTTTTAACAACTTTGTGAATTAATTCATAACCCATAGGAATAGGCAGTGCACCTTGAATCATTTATTTTATGGGCCGTGTTTACTTGTCAGCCATTAATAATTATGTCATAATTTTATGTATATCGACATTAGCTAGTCACAGAGTCGTACAGCACGGAAACAAGCCCTTTGACCCAACTTGTCCATGCCAAAGATAACCAATATATACAAATGCTGAGACACTCGGGAGCTTTAGCAGAGATCCCACTTTCTTGAAGCCAGAGACAGAGTTACTCCAAGTAATTAAGCTACTTGTGATTATTAAGGTACACAAAAATGCTGGAGAAACTTAGCGGATGGAGCAGCATTAATGGAGCGAAGGAAATGGGCAACGTTTCGGACCAAAGCCCTTTCTTAATTCTTGCTCATCTCTTGCTTATTACAAATTTTATTATTAATAAAATTCCTCCGAAGAAGGGTCTCGACCCAAAGGTCATTTATTCCTTCTCTCCTTGTCCACCCTTGGATTTTTCTAGTATCTGCAGTTCTTTCTTAAACAGCCTAGTTTCCAATATTTATTCAGTTAAAGAACAAATGAGTTGATTTTTGGTGGTGGCCCGAATTTGGGTGAGTCCACTTAAGATAATAGAGAAGTGATTTGAAGGAATATCAGGTTTGGTCCTTGTTTAATGTTGATAGGTGAACTCCTTTCTCCCTGGTGATTACCTCTCAGCTGCAGAGTTAAGGGAGGAGTGCACTGATAAGCTGTATCAGGGTGGAGGAATTTTCAGAAATAATGTTTCATTTAGGGTATAAATCCGACGAGCCAGATGTGATCTCATCCAAAATGCAAAGATTGCTGGGGCTTTGACAGAGATTTTTGCATTTTCATTAACCCATGAGTGAGATACTTTTTCCATCTGTGAGATACAATAAGAATGGAAAATAGCTAATGTTGATAGCTAACCTTATTCAAACAATGGCAATGGGGATAAGTCCGCGATCTACAGGCAGCAGTTGGCAACATTCAGAGGAACAGGATTTAAGGTCACTTGGAAAGGGTAGGGGCTGATTCGGAGGAATCAGCATGGTTTGGGGACGTGGCTTAACATGGACAAATAAGATTAGTGTAGATAGGAAGATAGACATTGAGTGCTGGAGTAACTCAGTGGGTCAGGCAGCAACTCTGGAGAAAAAGGATGGATGACGCTTCGGGTTGGGCCCCTTCTTCAGACTGATGTGTGGATAGACATCACAATTGGCATGAAGGAGATGGGCTGCAAGGACCCATTTCTGCTCTGTATTTGAATCTAGACCCTATTCAGACATTCTTCTTCAGCCTTCACTGTTGTGGACGATTGACTGAATTCTGTTAAGAAATGGTCAGAGGCCAGGGCAATTGGGCAATTGGGCAATTGTTCTTTGAGTTCAACAACAGGTAACCTGAAGAATTTTGTTCTTGAATCCACCAGACAGAATTGTTTAGGTTTGTAACATTTACCAAATGCATTTCATCCGAATACTATTGATGTACTGTTTAAATGTGTCACAAGTCTGCTCTGTGTGATCTAATAAATGCATTTAAACACGTGACCACCACTTTACTTTTAGGTCTTAAAACAAAACTCATCTTCGTAGATTACATTGTTATGACAGTTCAAGTGTCTTACTATTTTTCTAAATCCTTTCAGTGCTTTGTATCTTGTAAGCCTATTGATCTCTCAATCTAAATTAAAATCAGCTGACATTGTGGATTGAATAAGTATTTGATAAACCTCATTGTGCGGATTTAAAATTGAAATCTTGCGAAAGCCAAGTAGAAAAATTAAGTAGGTATATGCATGAAATATTATCATAATGTTCCAGTCCTCCCGGTACTAGATGCACAATAAAAATATTAGGTAGACACAGGGCTCAATACAAACACTGAGGATAGACACAAAATACTGGAGTAACTCTGCAGGACAGGCAGCATCTCTGGATAGTAGGCATGAGTGACGTTTCGGGTTGAGACCCTTCTTCAGATCTGAAGATCTCTCCAGAGATGCTGCCGGTCCCGCTGAGTTACTCCACCATTTTGTGTCTGTCTTCAGTGTAAACAGGCATCAATAGTTACTTCTGTTAGTATAACCACTTTCCCTTTTCACCCTTATCTGCTTCCCCTAAAACAATCACACCAGCATAATTTCCCATTGCTTTTTAATCTTTATTTCCAAACCTAACACACACCATCTGTGGTCCCCTCGATGATGAATGGAAACATGGGTGAAATTGGAGGAAGTGATCAATATTTGGAACATTATATACCAACTGTGACTAAAATTAATTATCTAATATAGTCCATGAACATAGTACCAATTCAATGCATTGCCTCGCCAACAGTCTGTCTGTCCTTTCCTTTTTTGTGTTTTAATAGTATGTGTTAAATGTATGTTTTTAGTGTGCTTTAGCTTGTTTTATGTGTGGGGGTGGTGGATTTGTTTCTAATCTCTTTCCTCGACGGAGATGTGATTTTTTTTCTGTATCGTATCACCGTCCGCACTGCGGACGAACATGGAGGAGTTGGCGGCCTTTGCTGGAGCCTGACTTTTGAGAGCTCCACCGCGGGGAGTCTACGGGAGTTTCACATCGCGGAGCCCGCGATCCCTTTACCAGGGATCGACCTCGGAGCGCCAACCATGCATGCTTGCGGATTTACATCACGGTGCCCGCGGTCTCCGGTCTGAGACTGACATGAGGAACTCCAAACCACGGAGGTTTCGATCGCCCCGACGCGGGAGTTTCGATCGCCCCGACGAGGGGGTTTCGACCGCCGGCTCCGAGAGCTCCGACCGCTGGCAGCGGGAGCTTGATCATCCTGACGGATGGTTCGACTGCCCCGACCGTGGGAGAAACAAAGAGGAAGAAGATTGGACTTTTTTGCCTTCCATCACAGTGGGGAACGTGGGGAATCCGCTGTGGTGGATGTTTATGTTAACTTTTATGTAATTGTGTGTCTGATTGCTTTTTTTTTCATATGACTGTATGATAATTCGCATATGACTGTACCTTAATTGGTACATGACAATTAAAGTCCTTTGACACCTTTGAAAACTTTGAACATTGTACCAATTAAATGCATTGGATTATTGATTTGTGTCTTTTGTTAGCATTAACACCCCCAAAATGACCAATAATCTTTGAGTACCAAAATATAGTGTTGCATACCGAAATGAGGAAAATGGTACCTGCGTTTGCTGTTATTTCTAACAAAGTGCTTCTTGATTTTACATTGTGTGAAAATCCTACCAATTACTCCTTTCTCCAGCAAATAAATAAATAATTCACGACAACGATAATTCACTGAAACTTCATCCAGCTAAAGGTAACTTTTTTTTGTTAACTGTAAAAATAACCATCATATTTTTTTAATAAGAACCCATTTGTCAACTAAATGCACAAACACTTAAACTTAACATTGTATTGGGATTACAATTTTGAAAGGAACGCTTTATCTTAATGCCATAATTCTTGAACTAATCTAGCTGGAGTGGGCACTCGATTATGATACAGAGCTGATTTTTTTTGTCGTGGAGCCTTGGAGATATGGAGCAGGTAAAGATATGAAAGTCCTTCAACTAACCAAGTTTGCACCAACCATCGACCGTCCAATTACAATAATGCATGAATACTCTAAGCCCAGCTACCTTCTCAGATTGACTATGTACATCCTCTTCATTTTATTTAATAAGTTGGAATCTGCATTTGTAGATGGTGGTGGCGCAGCGGTATAGTTAGTGCCTCTAAACTAAGCATTCAGACCAGTTCAAAATTTTCATTTTATTAGGGTTGACAAAGATTGGTCTGGAAATTAACTTAACTGTAACCAAAAATTACACTCCCTTTCACTTTTGTTATGTATGAAATATCACATCAAGGTTTGCATTTAGAAACATAGAAGCATAGAAAATAGATGCAGGTGTAGGCCATTCGGCCCTTCGAGCCAGCACCGCCATTCAATATGATCATGGCTGATCATCCAAAATCAGTGCCCCTTTTCTGCTTTCTCCCCATATCCCTTGATTCCATTAGCCCTAAGTGCTGGATCTAACTCTCTCTTAAATATATCCAGTGGATTGGCCTCCACTGCCTTCTGTGCCAGAGAATTCCATTGAGTCACAACTCTCTAGGTGTTTCTTGAAGCACCAAGGATTATGTACATCTTCGTGATCACCAGGATACTGGACATCATGGTGGAGTTGCTATGGTGTGTTACCAAGGCAGTCATTACATGATTAAAGCTGGTACAATTCTTATTACAGTTATTCCACTCTGGCATTATTGTACGAATGCAAGTGAAATGAGCCTTTGCAAATGAGAAACAATGACATGTCTTCCAAGCTCCCAATGATAGAGCGCATGATAATACTCTGTAACAGTGGAGGGCCGACAATATGCTGTAATCTTACTAAGTGGAAGAATCCCCACTGTTCTGTCACTGGGAAGCCAATGCTCTTTATTTTGCTTCCATTAGTTTAAAATTAGGTCGTTTGGGACTTCAAGATATAAGCTGAGTTGTGAAGCAAAGCTTTCATTTTCTATAACAATTTTATTTCAACTATGCAAACCATTAGCATTAACTTTCCCTGGAAATTCAGCTCTTGCTTGCTGACAATGCAAAACCAGGCGGCAGAGTGAGTATGAGAAGGATGCAGAGAGGCTTCAGAGGGATATCAACAGACCCATAAATGGATGGCATGGCAAATGGAATATTGCATGGATAATGCCAATAGAACATTTTAAAATAGTGAGAGGTTGAAAGACGAGTGGCACAGTGGCACAGATGTAGAGTTGCTGCCTTACAGCGCTGGAGACCTGGGTTCAATCCTGACTACGGGTGCTGTCTGTATGCAGTTTGTACATTCTCCCCATGACCTGTGTGGATTTTCTTCAGGATCTCAAGTTTCCTCCCACACTCTAAAGAAGTGCGGGTTTGTAGGTTAATTGGCCTGGTGTAAATGTATAATTGTCCCTTGTGTGTGTAGGTTAGTGTGCGTTGATAATTGGTCGGTATTCCGAAGGGCTTATTTCCGTGCTGTATCTCTAAGCTAAACTCAAATAAAATGATAGTTAGTGTTTGGAAAGACCTGAGTGTCCTTGTACGCCAATCACTGAAAGTTATTTTGCTGGTTCAGCAAGCAATTTGAAAGATAAGTGGTATGTTGGCCTTCATCATGAGATCATTTGAGTACAACAGTAGAGATGACTTAGAAACAAGGAACCGCAGATGTTGGTTTACAAAAAAAGGCACAAGTGTTGGAGTAACTCAGCGGGTCAGGCAACAAACATCACTGGAGATTATGGACAGGTGACATTTTGGGTTGGAATTCTTCTTCAGAGGTTTCGAAGGATAGGGGCCAAACGCAGGCAGGCGGGACTAATGTAGATGGGGAATGTTGGTCAGTGTGGGCAAATTGGCCAAAGGGCCCATTACCATACTGGCAAGTGTTCACCAGACCTGGTAGCATTTCAGCCATAATCTCTTTAATGAGTCCTGGATAGATGCTCAACCTGACGGACTGCTTACTAAGGAGAAAGGCAAAGTCTAAGTCTGAAGAAGGGTCCCAACCTGAAACATCGCCTATCCATGCCATCCAGAGATACTGCCTGGCCCGCTGAGTTACTCCAGCGCTGTGTTCAAGGCAAAATGATTCTTCCCTGATAGTAGTCGATGTCTTCGTATGTGTGTGGTTTTCTCCTTTATGTAAGTATGATGGAACTCTCCGCTTATCATTTAGAATGTGATCCAAATGCAGATAAACATCTTGCAGTGGCCGTGCATAAAACTTTCATATACATCTAAGAGCCTTTCACATCTTCTGCATCTTAAGCTGTGCACCAATATCAAGGAAGTAACATTGCACAGTGAACATGCTGAGGCTGTAATACTTGATGTGGAAGGAGGGAGAAAAAGAAAGCATTCTAAGGTGCCGTTTTTAAAAAAAACTTGGGCCTGCTACATTGGGTAATGTAAATCATTAAATGTTTTCAACCCTGAGCTTCCAAGTAAGGGGGTCATTCAATACCATGTACATCTTCTTCCACTGAGTGTGTGCTCTGCCCAACATTGGCCCTTTTAAGTGTACACAACATCGTTCTGTCTCCTATCAGTAACAGATCAGTATCTGGGCTCTCTGTGACCCGAGGAACTGACCTGGAAAAACGACGGCACCCTTCCAACTCCCATGGAAACCAACAGCAGGTTTCCTGGCCTTTCTTAGCTGCAGGGGCTGTTTAATTGGGACGAAGAGAGTCTGCGTCATTTTACTTTTGTTGAAATGAACAAAGACACTATCTGGTAGGTTTGGTGAGGGCAAGAGATTGTTCCCCCAGGCAATGTTAACGAGTGATTGGCAAGAAATTTAGAAATATATTTGGGAAACATCGCTGATAATATTGTATATTGTAATGTCTTTCTGAACTAGTCCAATGTGCAGTAAAGATGCATTGAGGGACAAACTGAAAAAGTTATGAATACACATTAAGATTTTTACACAGTGAATGCCTTCTGGACATGCTCCAGGTTTGGGCCACAGATTAAATGCAAATCACCTATTTTCATTCATACTCTCCATGCATTGTTCATTAATTCAAAATCACCTTCACCTCAAACGTGTTTCCCATTTGTTGGACGTTGCAATGTATTGTCTCACTCTACTTTTTATCTCACTCTACTTGTGAATATAACAATGAACTTGATTCGACTTGATTTGATGTGTTTTATCCATGGGCAAAGATAAACTGGTACAGCCTGCCGGTATGAACATGGCCAGCACAATCATTGCCAATAGGTTAAGTTGGCAACGTTATCTGCAAACACTGTACCATTAAATGAGGCACTTCAAATTACAGGTGCTATTCTTGTTATTCATGTAGGTCAATATTTTTTTAAACGAACAGCAACTTTTTTAAACGACCAATGTACGCCCTTTGTGGCTCCTGATTCTTGCCGTGTATGCTATTCCACAGCACCATGTTTTTGAGATAGAAGAGAGGGAGTGAAGAGAAAGACACAATTTTCTCAAGAGCAGCTCATTTTACCAGAATAAATTTTGCTGATTTTTGCCATTTGCTCTAGAATTTGTTGCAAACAGTGTTTAACTTAATTTGTTTTTTGAACTACGTTACGGCATTAGGGAGATGTATGCTAGGAAGGGTCCATGCATTTGAAGGCTTATTTTGACTTCCTCTCTCGACATTATGTGCCTGCTTTACAGACCCTAAGTGAAGCTGTTGAGTAGAAATTAGGCATATTTGGTGCACTAAAATATTGCTGCAACAAGATTGATAAAACAAGATTGTTAACATAGAAACATAGAAAATAGGTGCAGGAGTAGGCCATTCAGCCCTTCGAGCCAGCATCGTCATTCGATATGATCATGGATGATCATCTAAAATCAGTACCCCATTCCTGCTTTTCCCCATATCCGTTGGTTCCATTAACCCTAAGAGCTATATCTAACTCTCTCTTGAAAACATTGAGTGAATTGGCCTCCACTGCCTTCTGTGGCAGAGAATTTTAAAAGCAGATGTGACACAGCATGACTGTGATTGCCATCCATCGTTGTGTTAAACAGTGACTGGCTTAGGTCCCATCAGGAGCAGGAGCATTGTAGTCTACGTTTTGCCCACGTTTGGGCACAGCCCCAAGAAAAGGACATCTACTCTTAAAGGCACAGTCGCCATGGCTGCCAGAGACAAGTAGCAGAGAGGTTTCCATGGGGGAGGGGGAGGGGGAGGCAAGGTGTGCGTTTTTGTACCTTCTCTTCCAGAGTGAGCTTCAGTCCTGGAGTTTCCTGCTACATCTTGGCCCGAGCATGCGGGATGATCATTGATCCAAACATTATTTTCCTGTCAGTTCCATTCTCCTAAAAATGCTGACGGGTTGAGATCAGAGTACGTGCCTGTGAATGCACAGTCTTCACTGAGTATTATACTGCCCCTTTTTTTTTTCCTCTGTAATGATTCACTAATTGTGTTCTGTGGATTCAAGAGCTTCAACTAATTATGCAAAGGGTTGAAATACTTGGTGTAGGCCAGTCAATGCCATTAGGTGTGAGTCCTGCACTGGCAAAATGCCAGACCACTAACATGCATCCTGACTGGTAACCACTGCTTTAATGAAGCATTTGGCTCACCATGCCAAATGATCGTGATCACTGATGATCACTGATCCAATTTACTCTGCGTAAAGTCGGTTGATGGTAGTGAAAAAAAAAAATCACATGATGCATTTTCTAAGAATTGTCATTTGAATGCCTTGTCCTTGGTTCTATGAATTCATGTCTATTAAACATTTACAATCATCACCCATATTTAAAGACTCTTGCATCTTAGTACTGCAGTTTTAAACCTTCAGAAATGTCAAAGTGCCTGCAATAAAGATAGACGCAAAATGCTATTAGGCATTCAGCAGGTCAGGCAGCATCTCTGGAGAAAAGGAATAGGTGACATTTAGGATCGAGGGCCTTCTTCAGACTGAGAGCCTGGGGTGAGGGAAACTAGAGCTATGAAAAGATACAAAGCAAATCAGAGCTGGCACCGATGACCATGGAAAGGTGGAGCCCACAATGGTCCATTGTTGGCTGTGGAAGAGGTGATCACGAAGGGATACAAACTGTGAAACCAACAGGCCAACTAGGGTAAAGGGCCTGTCCCACCAGCATGCAACTCTATGCGATTAGCGCGACCTAACGTGGTCGCTTGAGCCGTCCGGCGTCGCGGGGCCGGTTCCACTTTGATCGCCAGAGCCGTGTGCAATTGTGCGGAGTTCGTCCCGAGTTCGTCCCGACACCGCGCGGGGCTCCGAAAAACCGACTATGTCCAAAAATCCCGCGCGGCAACGGTTTGTCGGCTCGCAGTCGCCTCAACATTTACACACCGCCTCAACATCGTGCCTCCGGGAACCTATTTGTAAATGCCTCCATGACCCTCTATGTGTGTGGCTCCGTGGCCCTGTATGTGTGTGTGCCTCGGTGCCCCTCTCTGTGTGCCCCTCTAAGTCCTGGCGAACTTACCTTGGACTTGCTTCAAGTTCGCCTCGCTTTGCGACGCGTTGCGCCACTCACCCAACCTCCGCGCGGCCTCTGCTGCCGGTTTAGTTGTGCTTGCCGCATGCAGGCGCATGCTGGTGGGAACGGCCCTGTACAGGGGATCACCCGACCTCCGCGCGGCCCCCGCTGCCGGTTTGATCGCGTTCATCGCATAGAGTTGCATGCTGGTGGGACAGGCCCTTAAGGGAGAGATGGAGAGAGAGGGGAAAGGGTTACTTGAAATTAGAGAAATCAATATTCATACCACTGGATTGTAAACTGCCCAAGTGAAATATGAGGAACTGCTCCTCCAATTTGCATATAGCCTCACTAAGACAGTGCAGGAGGCCAGGACAGAAAGGTCAGTATGGTGATGGGAAGGGGAGTTAAAATGTTTGGCAATACTTGGGCTTCAGATGAAATGGCCTTGCAACAAACACTAGATCTTGATCACGTTCATGGTTCTCGGAAATGGTAAGAAATTCGCAAATGGGGATCCCAGCCGTCAGCATTGAAGCACCTCTCGTGGCCTTTTGAACAAAACACAGTATTGGTGGTGACTAATGTGCCCATGACTGCCTTCCCTTTTTGAGTGGAGAAATATTGGAAATGTGAAAGATGTATTAAAAACAATGAGGGGCGTGAGCAAGCAGGTGGAAACAGTCCAGAGGCAGTGGGGTCAAAAACTTAAGGACACGCAGAATCGTGACGGAGAAAGGAACTGGGTTTTCATGAAGGAAGCTTTTTTACCACTATGAATATTTAAAACCTGTAATGTATAACTTGACAGTGGTGGTGGCAATTTTTTTTTAGCAAGTGAATTCAGTTTATGCTTGAAAGACAAATTGCAGGGCAACATTTAATGGCCAGATGAATGGGTAAAAGAGCTAACATGGACTTAATGAGCCAAATGTCTTCCCACATTGTTGCCATTTTCTAGAAACATAGAAACATAGAAAATAGGTGCAGGAGTAGGCCATTCGGCACTTCAAGCCCGTACTGCAATTCAATATGATCATGGCTGATCATCCATAATCAGTAACCCGTTCCTGCTTTCTTCCCATATTCCTTGATTCTGTTAGCCCAAAGAGCGTCATCTAACTTCCTCGTGAAAACATCCAGTGAATTGGCCTCCACTACCTTCTGTGGCGGAGAATTCCACAGATTCACAACTCTCTGGGTGATTCCACAGATTCACAACTGTGGGTGACTCGCTCTGTGTAAGATGGGAAAATAAAAGGTGGTGTAGCCAAGGGGTGATTGAAAGTGGTGATCCACTGAACACTATTTAAAAAACACACCAGTAAGCCAGGGCTGCCAACTCTCACGCATTTCACAAAATTCTCACGCTGATTACAGAATTTCTCACGCTCAAAAAAAAAATTTAAAAAATTAAAAAATAAATAAATAAAGTCACGGGGGATGGCGGAGAGGGAAGCGCTCCCCGGACATCGCCAAGCCTCTGAATTTCCACTCACTCTGGGTGTTGTCGGCGCTTCATTGACACACACTCTCACACACAACCTAACACACACTGACACACATCCTTACACACACACTGTACACACACTCCCTCACACACACCCTCACACACACAGGCACACACAAGGTTTAAAGGGATATGGGCCAAATGCGGATAAATGGGACTAGTTTAGATGGGGCATCTTGATCTGCATGGACAAGTTGTGGTGAAGGACCCCAATGTGTAAGACTATGACACATTGTAGAAAGGGTGCAATAACTCTGGAGAGGAACCAAGGGTGATTTTTGAAGACCTTGGCAGGGCTGGAATTTTTTTTCACTTTGAAGAAAGATTTGATAACTGGGATTGTATTCTCTGTAGCAACGGAGGTGAAGAAAATACTTAGTTGAGGTGAATAATATTATGAGAATAGGACCTGTTTCGCTTAACAAAGAGTGTAGGAAGGAACTGCAGGTGCTGGTTTAAACTGAAGATAGACACAAAAAGCTGGAATAACTCAGCGGGACAGGCAGCATCTCTGGAGGGTGATGTTTCGGGTCGAGATCTTCAGACTGAAGAGGTTGAAAACCAGCTATATGGATGTAAAACGCAATGACTGGAGATGTGTGTTATCCAACTAAGGGCAGAAATCAGAATCATGTGTTCATCTTTATTGACGTGACACCATAATAAATATATTACAGTAAAAATGATTTAATGGGATGGCACGGGGGCGCAGCGGTACAGTTGCTGTCTTGCAGCACCACGGACCCAGATTTGATCATGACTACGGGTGCTGTCTGCACAGAATTTGTACATTCTCTCTATGACCACATGGGTTTTCTCCGGATATTCCGGTTTCTCCCACATCCGAAAGATGTGCAGGTGTGTAGGTTAATTGACTTCTGTAAAATGTCCCTCGCGTGTAGGATAGAACGATAGAACTGGTGTATGGTAGATTGCTGGTCAGTGTGGTCTTGATGGGCCGAAGGGCCTGTTTCCTTATATATGTTTTACATATATATCTTAATTTAATTGAACCATGTACGGTTGAATATGTGGCATTATTTTCGTCTTATTTCTAAAGTCAAAGGGTAAGGTTGATTAATTTATTTGTGCAGAACAGTGATGGAAATCTGTGTCTGCTTGCCTTGTTTCTATGTTTTTCTTTGCTATATATATTCATAACAGCATGAATTATAATCTGATTTCCATACATGAATATACTAAGGTCATTCATGTGTTGCACCTGTTCATCAGAGCCTGGCTCTACTGTGGAATGTAATTAGGAATGTAATTTAGTCTAACCTTATTCATACCTAATCAAATTTAAAGCATAAATGTTGCATTCAAGTGTAAGTTAAAAAGACTCACCACAGTATGCACCAGATTGCACAATTTCAAGCTGAAAAATGCAAAAGCTCCCTACCATGGGAAGGGGGACCCCCCCCCCCCTCCCACATCCTCCCCCCCTCGGTCGCTACGCTTCCTCGATCTTGGTCACTACCCTCGTTATTTCTCACTCTCAACTCTCGCCCAATGTTGAGTCAGCATTACGAAAATATGAAAGACTCAGCTTAATCACTAACAACCAGATGCAGTGTCCAGTATCAGGAAGTCATCTGTCAAAAATATGTCCTCAACAATTTACTGCTGCAAAGTTTCACACGCTAAAAATGTTAAAACAGTTAATAAATAAAAATCTGAGTAAAGTAATAATGATAGTAGCTATTAAGTTTTATAAGCAGGTGAATAATGCATTTTGAAGTACTTTTAGGACATATTAGATAATTGATGACAGTGCACTTCTGGTCAGTCCCAATGGGGACTAAGTTCCTGTTTGAAAGAGAAATCTCTCAGTGAAATAGAAATGAAAGAGAATACAATTGTACAAGGAACAAATGATCACTTGTCAGATCTGCTGTTACATGAGAAGGACACACATGGACCAGGAATTGAATTGTGATGGAATAATTCACAAGGGAAGTGACTAACTTGCTTCTAACAACTATAGCTAAAAAATATTAGGACTGAAGTCTTGCTGTTAGAAATTTAGTTTCATCCAGTATCTGGCACAGAATTGAGGGTATGCTGGCAGCACCTTAAAAACACTTGATCCTTGCAAATTACTGGCGTACGTCTGTGGAGCTGTGGATAGCGTTCAGTAGGTCCATTTGAGTTTGAGATTAGTTTATTGTCATGTGTACCGAGGTACAATGAAAAGCTTTTGTTGCATGCTAACCTGTTAGTGGAAAGACAAAACAAGATTACAATCGAGCCATCCACAGTGTACAGATACACAATAAGGGGATTGATGTGAATAATGTTTAACGCAAGGTAAAGTCCAATCAAAGAGAGTCCAAGGAGGTAAATAGTAGCTCAAGACCGCTCTCTAGTTGTTGGTAGGATGGATCAGTTGCCTGATAACAGCTGGGAAAAAAACATCCCTGAATCTGGAGGTGTGTGTTTTCACACTTCTATACCTTTTGCTTGATGGGAGAGGGGCAGACGAGGGAGTATCTGGGGTGTGACTCGTAGTTGATTATGCTGCTGGCTTTGCTGTGGCAGTGTGACGTATAAATGGAGTCAATGGAAGGGACGTTGGTTTGTGTCTTCCCCGGTGACAACATTCAGGTAGGCTCGGTGAGTGAATGGGAGGGCAACAGACATGGGCTGCCAGCATGTCCAGACAGTTTGTGAAGCTGGGAGAACAGTCCTGATTCCACAACGTACAGAGAGAGGTTTTAAAGCTGGTCCTGCTGGATTCCTTCAGCAATCCCATCAACAGCTTCAACACATTTCCAGACATGGGCAAAAGCCTGATGAATGATTTAGGTCCCCACAAGTGACATCTGAAGATCCCTCATCCATGGATTCTGACTCATTCTACACCTAGAGATGGCATGGTGGCACAGAGTTGCTGCCTTACAGCACCGGAGACCTGGGTTCGATCCTGACTGTGGGTGCTGTGCATATGGAGTTTGTACGTTCTCCCTGTGACCATATGGGTTTTTTACGGGTGCTCCGGCTTCCTCCACAATGTGCAGGTTTGTAGGTGAATTGCAGTCTGTAAATTGCCCCTAGTGTGTAGGATGCGAAACTGGCATTATATAGAAGTAATGTAGGGGTGATCGTTGGTCGGCATGGGCTTGGTGGCTCATAGAGCCTGTTTTCACATCATATCTCTAACCTAACTAAACTTTAAAATCAGCAAAACGATACAAATTCTCTCTTCTGGAGATGACACGTCGAAGTGAAACTGGAATGGGTTAAACTCGAACCTGCAGTAAACTTTCATACATTATATATGTATTATTATGATTCACATTTCCTGAAGAAACGTTAGTAAGCCTGAAACACACAAAATAGAACTTACAGGTAACTTCTGTGTAAGGCCCCATTTTCATAAGAGTCTATTCTTCGACGTTTCCCCACTTTAGGATTGTCAAAGTCTCTCGGGCTCATTGAGGGATTTGGTGGACGAGGTCAGGGAGGGTTGCCTGCTACACTCACGACCGAAGAGGAGCGAGAAGCTGTAGGAGCATATGAGAAATATGGATACAACACCTACCTGAGCAACAGGATTTCTCTGGATCGATCCATCCCAGACTATCGACCGAGCAAGTAAGTGACAACCCTTCGACCATGAGCAATTTTTAACCTCCTTTTACTTGGGTGGTTACGATATTTAATATTCTTTATTAGTGGGTTTAACAAATGGAATGAGAAGGGAGACACAAAATGCAGGAGTAACTCAGCGGGACAGGCAGCATTTCTGGAGAGAAGGAATGGGTGACGTGTCGGGTTGAGAGCCTTCTTCAGTCTGATGAAGGGTCTCGACCCGAAACGTCACCTATTCCTTCTCCCCAGAGATGCTGCCTGTCCTGCTAAGTGGCTCCTGCATTTTGTGTCTCCCTTCGATTTAAACCAGCATCTGCAGTTCTTTCCTACACAAATGGAATGAGAATGCATTCTGTCAATGTGTATCCCGTGGAAATGTTCAGTGGCGGACTGGTGGATTTTCTTTCAAGCTTATTTCAATGCGGGTGCGTTGCAGGCTTCTATTGCCTTTATAGTCCAGAAGAGGAACTCCCTTTGACGGCTAGCAAATCCATTCTATTTGTTCTACTTGAAAGTTTACGTTCACCTGGCCTTCCTAAATATGATTGTCACTTTAAATTTTGTTCAACTCCAGCGGAAGAATTTCATGCTATCAACTCACATTCAGTTCAATTAAACTAAATTTGACAGAACCCATCTCCCGAGAATGCTCAAGATTAAAAGCAAATGAATATCTCTGCTTTTTATGTGCTTTATGAGACTTAATTGGAAATAAGTGTGGACAGTTTTTATTTGGTACTTATGCATTTCCCATGTAATGTGGCATTATGTTGAAATTGCACTCATAAGTAATGCGTGACTATTTTGGAGTTGGCATTGAGGACCAAATACACAGTAATCCTCATGTATCCATGAGGGGGTATTGAAGTAACATGGATGAGGGACAACAATAACGATTTACCTGTTGGTGCACTGCATTTCACCTTCAATTTTGGCCACAGCAAAGCCGCCAAGATGAATATATCAGTGCTGTACACTTCTTCGGGTGAAAATGAGATGGATGGTTTGTCTTAACTGAGACCATATTGTCCTAGGAGTGCCCAATGAAGAGTACCAGGAGAGTGAGAGGCCATCGACAATATTTTGAGAAGGCAACTAAAAATTATTTATTCCGTTGGAAGATATTGTTTTATTTATCCAATGCTGAATGTTGGACAGGAAGTCAGGCAATTTTAGGATGGGTAGGAGCCAACGGAGGCTGAGGGGACAGCTAGTGGAGCAGCTGTGGCACTGTGCCAGAGGCCCAGGTTCTCTCCTGACCTCCACAGCGGTCTGTGCAGAGTTTGAACATTCTCACTATGACTACATGGGTTTACACCAGGCACTACGATTCCTCCCACTTCCTAAAATATGCAGTTGGTTTGGTTCATTGCCCCTTGTGTGTAAGGTGAGTTTAAAATAGATGTCGATGCGAATATAGGGAGAATAAAACCTGAAAATTTAGTGAAGGGCCTATTTCCGTGCTGTTTTTCTCTATGGCTGTGACTGCACATTGAAACGCGGTTGCCATCAGCATACCTGCAGAAAATGACACATTTGAGTGCATATGTCAAGGAGCAACATATAGATTTAGGGTAGACAAAAATGCTGGAGAAACTCAGCGGGTGAGGCAGCATCCTCACCCGCTGGAGTGAAGGAAATAGGAGTGAAGGAAATCCAGGAGTGAAGGAAATAGGCAACGTTTCGGGCTGAAACCCAGTCTGAAGAAGGGCCTATTTCCTTCGCTCCATAGATGCTGCCTCACCCACTGAGTTTCTCCAGCATTTTTATCTACCTTTGATTTACCAGCATCTGCAGTTCCTTCTTCAACATATAGATTTAGTTCAGTTTAGTTCAGAGATACATTCTTCCCCCTGATTCTTCTGGACTCATTCTACTAAACTTCTGTTGCCTATCCTCACTGATTGTGGTCTGTGGGTGAGGAGGTCAAGGGTCCAGTGGTAGGGAGTAGTGCTGCCTCGTGGGCCCAGTGTTTTTTGTTGTTATTAGGCCCACTGTGCCGATAACGCTGCAACATATAAGAAACATAGAAACATAGAAAACTTCATTGTTCTGGTTCACATCCATTGCATTTAACAAATAAACACTCTTGGCAGCGTAATAATGGTTGCACAGCATTTTCATTTCTTGTTGATTATTTATCAAAATATTCCTTCATGTTTACTTGTTTTACGACTGGCTTGCCTTTGTTGAAGTAGATGCAGAAATAGTATTTTTCTCAAGGATGTAGCATCCTGCTGCTGTGCATAATTATACAGTAGCTCAACATTAGTGAGGGCTGTGGAAACAAAGAACTGCAGATGCTGGTTTATACCATAGACAGACACAAAGTGCTGGAGTAACTCAGCGGGTCGGGCAGCATCGCTGGAGGAAAAGGGTAGGTGGTGTTTCGGGTCGGGACCCTTCTTCAGTTTGATCCTTCAGTCTCACCTGTCCTCTTCCTCCAGAGATGCTGCCTGGCCCGCTGAGTTACTCCAACACTTTATGTCTGTCTTTGGTGTGGGTGGTACTATGAGAGACCAACGCTGCTCATTCCACTCTTCATCAGCTCTGTTTTTGCTGGATGCTGGAGGGTATTATAGAGTCACTGAGTGACACAGTGTGGAAACAGACCCTTCGGCCCAACTTGCCAACATGTCCCAGCTACGCTCGTCCCACCTGCCTGTGTTTGCCCACAATCACTCCAAACCTGTCCTATCCGTATATATGTCTAACTGTTTCTTAAACGTTGGGATAGTCCCTGCCTGAACTACCTCCTCTGGTAGCTCATTCCATACTCCCACCACCGTTTGTGTGAAAAAGTTACCCCTCAGATTCCTATCAAATCTTTTCCCCTTCACCTTAAACCCATGTCCTCTGGTCCTCGATTTCCCTACTCTGGGCAAGAGACTCTGTGTGTCTACCCGACCTATTCCTCTCATGATTTCATACATTTCTATAAGGTCACCCCTCATCCTCCTGCACACCAAGGAATAGAGTCCCAGCCTACTCAACCTCTCCCTATTGCTCGGACCCTCGAGTCCTGGCAACATCCTTGTAAAACACACACACACACACTGTATGTCTTTGATATCCGAAATCAACTCCCATCCTGGGTCATGCAATCATTGGCTAGCCACTGCTCATTTTATCCATTAATGATTTCAATTCAGTCTGTTTGTGACCCGACTTTTACTGCTGGAACGTATCCCTTGACCGAGCCCCGGCTAACATACTTCTTTCTGCACCAGTCCAGATCAATAATTCCTTTTAAATATCTATAATCACTCCCTGGTCCATTATCCCGCACCAGGAAGGCAATTATGTGCAAGCCTTCTGATCACATTGCTCCTGGACATATCTGTCAGAATGGTTCTTTCATAATTCCAAGGTCTATGCATGCTGATTTTTGATTGAAATATTTATGGCTTCATTTCCTTTAGATGAGTGTGGATTTCAAGCTTTGCCTATCATCTGTTGCACTCGAGGCCGTTGCATTTGCTCAGTTCAAGTGTTATTACCTCTTCACTACATTAGTGTCCTAGAATGTGTCGGATGGTCTCAAATGTCGAGGTCCTGGTTAGCAAGCAAATTCAGTGACCAGTGAAATCTGGTTCTGATTTGTGGCCCTGAATGACTTGGGATGTATGGTGGATGGGCTGCTTCATTCTCCAATGGCACAGTGACGCAGCTGGTAGAGCTACTGCCTCACAGAGCCAGAGACCCAGGTTCAATCCTCACCTTGGTTGCTGTCTTAGTGCAGCTTACAGGCCCTCCCTGTGATCACGTGGATTTCCTCCGGGTGCTCCGATTTCCTCCCACATCCCAAAAACATGTAGGATTTTTAGGTTAATTGGCCTCTGTAAATTTTGTTCAGTTCACTTCAGTTGAGTTTATTGGCACGTGTACCGAGGTATAGTGAAAAGCTTTTGTTGCGTGCCAACCAGAGGGCGGAAAGGCAATAGATGATTACAACCGAGCCATTTACAGCGTATAGATACACGATAAGGGAATAACGTTTAGTGCAAGGTGAAGTCCAATCGAAGATAGCAGTGAGCTAGATAGTAATTCAGGACTTTTCCCCAGTGAGTGGGGAGTCGATGCAAAAATGGGATAGGATAGAATATAGGGCAGGTTTAGAGGGATATGGGTCAAGCACGGGCAGGTGGGACCACTGTAGTTGAGGCATGTTGGAGGTAGTGGGCAAGTTGGGCCGAAGGGCCTGTTGCCACGCTGTATGACTCTGTGACTCTAATTACTGAGAACAAGTGACTGATGGTCGACGTGGACTTGGTGGGCTGAAGGGCTTCCTTCTGAGCTGTGTCTTTCAATCGATCAATGAAATCAATTGTGACAGTTCTTAGTGGTATTTTGGGAGCGTGATAGCGTGTTTTCAAAAACCAGCATTTATAAAATCAAACGAATTGTTGCTTTAGAAAAGAAGCTTGTTTCTTCTGGAAGATTTTGCTACGTGTCCTTCCTGATGCAGGCTGTTGTTGGAGTTTGCGCAATTTAAGATATTATATGAGCCAAAAGGCTTCTGAGATGTCTGAAATAACCTTCAAGAACACAATAGAAATTGAAGGAAACAGACAAATGCTTTAGCTTTAAACTCTTAATTCTCTCAAGCAGAGACAATTAATCAATCACAATCAATGCATTAATGCTATTTTGACATAAGATAAGAGCACAAAATCCCTTTTTATTTTGTTAAGTGAACACAATAACATCGGGATCAATGGAGCACTGATGGGAAGATAAATATGCTGTGTTTGGAAATCTAGCCAGCTTTACCTTCCAGTCTTTAAAGACATAACCTTTGAAAGGCTGTCAATAATTTCAACTCTCCAATTCACACACCTCGATCAAAGGGTTATTCAGCAGAACAGACATAAATAGCCAAAGACAGAACGTTCTGGAGTAACTCAGTGAGTCAGTGCATTTCTGGAGAATCTGGATAGGTGCCATTTTGGGCTGGGACCCGACGTCAGACTAATTTCCCCGGGTGCTCCGGCTTCCTCCCGCATTCCAAAGACTTGCGGGTTCTTAGGTTCATTGGCTTTGGTCAAGATTGTAAATTGTTCCCCAGTGTGTGTAGGAAAGTGCGGGTGTATGAGTCCCTAGTGTGTTGTGATAGTGCTAGCGGCGGTCACCGCCGGCTCGGTAAGCCGGAGCGCTCTCGCTGTATCTCTAAACCAAGCTAAACTAAACTGATTGCAGGAGTGGGAAGAGAGGTGGCTAGTGATAGGTAGAAAGAGGTGAGGGGGTTTATTGTGATAGGCACACGGTTGGACTAATGCCAGAGATGAGAAAAACAAAAGGTATATTATTTGGAGATAAGGATAGGAGAGGTGTGAAATGTGAAGCCAGAGGAAATAATATAGGTAGGGCATGCGGGAGGAGGGGAGGGGAAATGGAAACGTGGGTTAACTTCCAGGTGGAGCCCAGGGAAGAGAGGTGGGGGAAGTTGGGAGGGGGGGTAGGGGTGGTTGTTTGTAAGTTGATTGGTTAAAATTGGAGAATTCAATGTCCATATTGTTGGGTTGAGATCTAACCAAGTGGAATACTCATTCAGTTTATGTGTGGCTTCATTCAGGCAATGGAGGAGGCACAGGACAGAAAGGCCAGTATGGGACCAGGAAGGGGAACTACAATGATTAGTGACTGAGAGATCCAACAGGCCTTGGCGGACCGAGCGCAAATGTTGGGCAAAATGGCTGCCTAGTCTGTGCTTGCTCTTGCTGATGTAACTGAGACCACATTGGGAACACCAACTGCACCATAGCTTTTCAAAAGATTGGAGCATGGGGACAATAGTGTGGACAGCATTTTAACTCAAGTTCTGTCGAAATTCTTATAATGGCTTCGTATACCATTTTAGCCTTAATGTTGAATATCACTTATGGATAAATCCGTGCATGCCTTTGTGTTTATATACAACCTCATCAACTTACTATCTTCAATACTAGTTCTTAATTTCACAGAACATGTATGAACATTTTGAAACATGTGCTACATCAACCTATTTATTTGTACTGTGCCTAGATACATGGATGGTTTGTCTATCTTAAATCCTTGCCTGTCTTTAATTCAGTTAACAAATAAAAAATCACGTATTTAATATTCTAGATGCCAATTTGATAGCCGTTACAGGGACTGATTTCACGCTGCTGTGGACTGTTCATTAGTTTCAAAGAAAATTAATTACATTCATTAGGATGAGCTCAAGGGCAGTACTCTACTGAGGAACTGAGAGGATTGGATGCAATGTTGATTTTACATTCCACCAGGTTTTACTCTCCATCGAGATGAATGAGAATAAAAGTATAATTCTGCCGGACCAAATGTGTTCTCCTCTGAGCAGTTTTGACTTCTTGTCAATGGATACAACACAAGCCACTCTATAATATTGTCGGTTTTTACGTAAGAATATTTTTATTTATGGATATTTTTAAGGCATAGATAGATTCTTGATTAATGTGTGTGTCAGGGGTTATAGGGAGAAGGCAGGAGAATGGGGATGAGGGGGAGAGTTAGATCAACCATGATTGAATGGCAGAGTAGACATGATGGACCGAATGGCCTAATTCTGCTCCTATCAATTATGAATGATGTGTCTCAGATTTGAGCGTTCCAATGCCCCAATATTCTTATTCTTTCTCTTCTTGTGCATTTCCCCTTCTCCGTGCATAAAATTCTTGCATGTGGTAGGAACTCTTGCCAACAACAGTAAACATAAAACGTCATTGAATTAAGAATTTATCCTAAAAAATGTCTTCAAATGAATATAATTTAAAAGACATTTTCAGCCCAATTAATCCTAGTAAATGGTAGTTTATGCTGTGTGATTTACGTTCATTTGTGTTTGATTAAAATTGCTATCAACAAAGATTACAGAAAGCTAGCTAGGATTTAAACATGGATTAAAACATGAATTAAGCAAAAAATAAATTGGAAAGACTGAAAGTAAATGTTAGAGAGTTTTGTTCGGTAAGATAGTGATAATCACTGTGTAGGAAGGAACTGCAGATGCTGGTTTACACTGAATATGGATGTAAAATGCTGGAGTAACGCAGCGTGTCAGGCAACATCTCTGGGGAAAAGGATTAGGAGACGTTTCGAATCGATACCTGTCTTCATACTGAGAGTAAGGGGTGAGGGAAACTAGATGTATGAAAAGGTTCAGAATAAAATGAGAGCCGGCACTGATCCCCAAGGTTGAGCCCACAATGGTCCATTGTTGGCTGTGGAAGAGTTGATCACGAAGGGGTGTATGGATGCAAACAGTGGGACTAGCAGGATGATTAAGGTGGGGGCACCACCTTTCCTCGGTCATCGGTGCCAGCTCTGATTTGTTCTGAACCTTTTCACACCTCTAGTTACTCTCTTCAATGACTCTCAGTCTGAAGAAGGGTCTCGACCCGAAATGTCACCTATTCCTTTTCTCCATAGATGCTGCCTGACCCGCTGAGTCACTCCAGCGTTTTGTGTCTATCTTTCGTGATAATCGCTGCTACATCCCCAGTGAGGTCAGATGATTGAAATAGAGTGGACAGTTGGCACATCCTGAGAGGGCAACATTTTCCTTGGCCACTAAAAGGACAGAAGTGGTGGGACATAAATAAGTCAAACCTCATGTTTCACAAAACTGAGTAGGAAATATGAGAGAATGAAGGAATTGATAAATATTGAGGACAGTGTAGCGACACCTGGTGGTGGCTCTGGGTAATCTAACCCTCGTGATTGACTGGAGGAGTCACATGAATGCAGGTGTTCGCATTTTTTTTGCTGTAACTGCCTTTCTAGCACCACACTTGTGGAGTTAACATTGTGTATTTGGCAGTCTCTAGTGACTTCGGTTTTTCGTTGTTTTCATTATTCAAAATAAAACCATTTCACTTACCCACCGTCTCGACTCACCAAAACAGGTTAATAATTACATTACATTCTAAAATAAGCATAAAGGTAAAAATCTGATACTCTTGGAGCCAACGTTCAGACTAAAGGATGTCTTGGAATAACATACAGTGGCTTGCAAAAGTTTTCATACCCCTTGAACTTTTCCACATTTTGTCATGTTACAACCACAAACGTAAATGTATTTTATTGGGATTTTATGTGACAGACCAACACAAAGTGGCACATAATTGTGACGTGGAAGGAAAATGATACATGGTTTTCAAATTTGTTTGTGGTATGAAAACTTTTGCAAGCCACTGTATGATAAGCGTTTGTTGGCACTGGGCCTGTCCTCGCTGGTGTTTAGAAGAATGAGGTGGGACCTCATTGAAACTTACCGAATAGTGAAAGGCTTGGATAGAGTGGATGCGGGGAGGATGTTTCCACTAGTGGGAGAGTCCAGGACCAGAGGCCATAGCCTCAGAATAAAAGGACGGACCTTTACAAAGGAGATGAGGATGAATTTCTTTAGTCAGAGGGTGGCGAACCGATGACATTCTTTGCTACCGAAGGCTGTGGAAGCCGTCAATGGATAATTTTAAGACAGAGATTGATAGATTCTTGATTAGTACGTATGTCAAGGGATTTGGAAGAAGGCAGGAGAATGGGGTTGAGAGGGAGAGATAGATTAGCCATGATTGAATAGTACATTTGATGGGCCGAATGACCAAATTCTGCTCCTATAACTTATGAACTTATGAAGCTGAATCTTTTGTTAAGCATTGATGCAACAGATCAGAGGCAGAATTGTTGATGAGTCACTGACACCTCCAGGACTAGCCTGCAGCCATTTTGAGTGAACATCACCAAGATTCAAAGGATTCCCATGGAATATGGGGCTTATTGAAAACACACTGCTTAGCTGAGATTTGCAAAAAAATGTTTTCAACTGCTGCAGAATTTGAAAGGAAAGGAAACCAATTGGTTTGCATTTCAATCACACCAAGAAATGTTTCATCTGCAGCTCTACCAGATTTCTAGGTTACTTGCGATACTTTCTCAAATTTGCAACATAACTTTAAAGCACATATGCACATTCAAAATCTTACACAAACTTTCTGTTCACAGTTCAAAATGCAAATTAAATTACTCTGAATTGTCCTCTTTATTTTAACCCTACTTATTTCTTGCAGGAGAATCTGAGGTCTTACTGCGCCAGAGACCCATTTTCGATCCTGATTATTGGTGCTGTTTGTACGGAGATTGGACGTTCTCCCCGTGAAACCCCATGTGGGTTTCCTTCAGTTGCCACGGTTTCCTCCCACACGCCAAAGACGTACAGCTCTGTAGGTTAATTGGCTTGGTATAAATGTAAATTGTCCCCAGTGTGTGTAGGATAGTGTTAGTGTGCAGGAATCGCTCGTCTGCGCAGGCTCAGTGGGCCAAACGGCCTGTTTCCACGCTGTATCTCAGAACTAAACTCCAAAGACGTACAGGTCTGTTGGTTAATGGCTTTGGTAAAAATTATGAATCGTCCCTAGTGTGGAGGGTACTGCTGGTTTACAGGGATGACAGCTGTTGAGCATGGACTTGGTGAGCCCGAGGGCCTGTTTCCATGCTGTATCTAAAGTCTAAAGTGAAATGGGGATGTAACGGAATGTGCGCCACTATATGGCTCATAATCTGCTCCTCACTGCTTGTTTCCAATCAACTAAGAAGGTTGTGAGAGGAAAGTGGGCACCTGGGAAAAAGCAAAGCATGATCTTCCAACCATGGCTGTAAGGTCATGGCTTTAAAGAGAGAGAGGCAAAGTTTAAAGGCGATGCACGGGGCAAGTTTTTTTACACAGAGGGTGGTGGGTGCCTGCAGGCGCTATTAGGAGTGGTGGTGAGGCAGCCATGCCTACGGCATTTCAGCTGCTTTTGGATGGTCACATGGATATTTATAGAATGGAGGAATAGGGCGACACGGTGGTGCAGCGGTAGAGTTGCTGCCATACAGCAATTGCAGCACCAGAGACCTGGGGTTGATCCCGACTACAGGTGCTGTCTGTACGGAGTTTGTACGTTCTCCCCGAGACCTGCGTGGGTTTTCTCCACGATCTTTCGTTTCCTCCCACACTCCAAAGGTGTACAGGTTTGTAGGTTAATTGGCTTGCCATACATGTAAATTGTCCCTAGTATGTGTAGGGTAGTGTTAATGTGCGGGATCTCTGGTCGGCGCAGACTCGGTGGGCCGAAGAGCCTGTTTCCGCGCTGTATCTCTAAACTAAACTAGACTCAACTAATGTGGATCATGGGCTTGCAGATGAGATTAGAGAAGAAAAATGGACACAAATTGCTGGAGTAACTCAGCGAGTCAGGCCACATCTCTGGAGAACATGGATGGGTGGCGCTTTGAGTCAGTTCAGTTGGCCTTGTATCCAGCACAGACATTGTGGTCCCAAGGACCTTTTTCTGAGCTAAACTTTTCTGTGCTCAATGGTCTATTTAAGCTGCCAGTTGAATTGTAACATAAAATCATGCAATGCCCACCCCTTTTTGCTGGAACATTGGGGTTGAGGGGAGACTTGATTGAAGTATATAAAATGATGAGGGGCAAAGATAGGAGAGACGGTCAGAACCTTTTCCTCGGGATTGAGATGTCCAACACTAGAGGGCATAGCTACAAGGTGAGAGGAGGAAGGTTTAATGGAGATGAGTGGGGTAAGTTTGTTTTACACAGAGTGTGCTGGGGGCCTGAAATGCACTGCCAGGGGTGGTGATAGAGACAGATACAATAGTGGTGTATAAGAGGCTGTTAGATAGGCACATGGAAGTGCAGGGAATAGAGGGATCTGGATCATGTACAGGCAGATGAGATCAGTTCAGCTAGGCATCATGTCGGCACAAACATTGTGGGCCGAAGGGCCTGCGAGTGGCTGCATTATTGTCTTGTTCAATGTTCCCGAATGTGACTGGTCTCTCAACTCCCTGAAGCAGCAGCAAAACTGGTATTTAACTGCAAATGTTTGA
The DNA here is from genome assembly GCA_963514005.1 of Raja brachyura. The sequence goes on along the minus strand of OY740807.1, from coordinate 30,810,167 downwards.
ACCAAAGGATCTTTGATTTATTTGGACTTCCAGGCAAACTTGCAGTTTCCAGGCCAGCTCTTTATTTATTTGGGTCACAGGATTTCTACAGATCATATTTCCAGTTTCATAAGAGAAGGAAGAGTTGTAGAAAGAGAAGCATGTTTCAGTGAGCTACATATGAGGGAGGTAGAGAGGATTTTGTATTAAGTAATGGGGGTAGGAATTTGAAGGTGCAAAGATGTGGTAAATTCAATTTGTGGTAATTCAGTTTGTAGTAATAAGGCAAGAAAGAAAGGAATTATTAAACAGATTACGCTAGGAAGGGATAGGTAGTAAAAATTTCAGTTTAAGTCCGTTGTTAGGACTGGAGGTTATAGAAATAATGATCTCTTGATGCTCAGGCCCTGAATTCTCAACACTGCCCCTGTCCCACTTAGAAGACCTAAGACCAGCAACCTCTGGTGACCTTGCCCACCACCCAAGGTTTCCATGAGGTCACCGGAGGTTTTGGTCACTCTCCCTAATGGTTGAAAGTGGTGTCCGCGTGGTCGAGGCTTCATCTAGGTTGCTGCTATTTTTTTCATCATGTTTAAAACCGGCCTTGACTAAAAATAGATTGCCATTTTAAAAATCGATAATTTTTTTGTTGCAAGTCTAGTCGAAGCTGGTTTTCTTCATAGTCGAGGAAGGTTTTCAACATGTGCGTGGGAGGTGGTAGGAGGTTGCAGGTCAGCTCGAACCTTGATTTTTTTTTTGGGTGGCAGGCAATGTCATCAGAGGTTGCTGTTTGGATCTCCTAAGTGGAACAGGGGCTTTAACCCAAGGGCATCATAACCTGACCCCTCAGCCCCAATCCCTTGACTGTCAAGAACTAAACTCTTGAGATGAGATGGAAATAATTAATGAATTTGTTGTGAAAGTATCCGCTAGTAGCAGCAAATAAAGTATGATCACATTTTCCATTCAGTCTGAGCAAGAGAAAACAGTCTGTCCAAAACTCGTATTTTAAACTTAAATAAGGCTATGAAAGCACAGTTGGCGAAAGTGATCCAGCAAATTAGATGATGGGGTTAGTCAATTGCGATGCAGCAGCGAGCATTCCAGGCGATCTCTCAGAATGCACTGAATAATTACATTCCAAAGAGAAAGAAAAACTACAAGAATAATTAAAGACAATGTCAGCTATAGATGGCATCTGTTCAAAGATTAAGTGTTTAATAAGCAAACACTGGTGGCAGGTCAAAAAAAGACAAATAATGAAAACAAACAATGACTGCCTTAAAGATAAATAAGGAAGGAAGAAAAGTGTAGTGCAAGACAAGGCCAATCAGAAAAAAATGAAAACAGACGGAAAACAGAGTTTCTTTTAGATAGTTGAACATTGAACACATGTTTTATGACCAGTCTGAAGAAGGGTTTCGGCCCGAAACGTTGCATATTTCCTTCGCTCCATAGATGCTGCTGCACCCGCTGAGTTTCTACAGCACTTTTGTCTACCTTTGAACATTAGTTTTATGGAAGTTAAATCTGAGGAATTAATAATGAAAAGGAAGGTGATGTCAGATGAATTAAAAAGGTGTTTTAGTTGTTTTAGATTTTAGTTTTAGCGATACGGTGCGGAAACAGGTCCTTCGGCCCACCGAGTCCACGCCGACCGGCGGACCCTGCGCACTACCACTATCCTACGCACAGTAGGGACAATTTACATTTATAGCAAGCCAATGAGCCTACACACCTGCATTTGTGGGAGGGAACCGGAGATCTCGGAGAAAACCCACACAGGTCATGGTGAGAACGCAAAAAAACTCCGTACAGGCAGCACCCGTAGTCAGGATCGAACCCGGGTCTCCTGCGCTGTAAGGCAGCAACTCTACCGCTGCGCCACCGTGCTGTGTTTTGCATAACTTGGCTCCATTCTATTATCTATAGTGGGTACAAGTAACACCCCACATAAGGAAGGTGATTTGGGAAAGATGTGGTAACCATATAAGCGGTCCCGAGCAAATTGTTGGATCTCTGAACAAAAAAATAAGAGGCTCGAGATAGTCTGTGTATTGGTTTGAATTTTCTTAAACTCGTTAGATTCAGAGAAGGTGTTATTAAATTAGAAAAGAGCGAGCATTGCTCTTTTTCTCAGAGAGAGAGAGAGAGAGCGAGAGAGAGAGAGAGAGAGAGAGAGAGAGAGAGAGAGAAAGCAGGGAGACTACAGCCCAATTAGCTTAATGGGTGTTAGAGGAAAGTAGAAGATATTCAGCACCATCCAATACTGATTTGTGAAACGGAACTCATGTTTGACCAGTCTGTGGTCTTTAAAGAAGGAATGCATGAGAATAGTAAGATTGAACGAGAACTTACCAGTTCGAAGGTTGATCTTTATTTCATGAGGAGTCGAAGTGAGGGATTTCGTGAAGAGCCCGCCGGCGCGCATGCTCGACATACTTCAAAGTAGCGGCGTGGAATCACAGAACCAACAATAGAAATGACTTCGCATAGTATGATTGAATTGACTAAGATTACCAGATGAAGGTGATTGAGGGTTGGGCGAGGAGGGCACGAAATCCCTCACTTCGACTCCTCATGAAATAAAGATCAACCTTCGAACTGGTAAGTTCTCGTTCAATCTTACTATTTCATTTCGGAGTCACGTGAGTGACTTCGTGAAGACTTCAAAGCTTCTGTGATTACACGCCCTGGACCACGTCCATGCTGACACACCACTACCAGGGATGGATGGGAGGAACAAAGTTGCTCAATAGTTCATACTGCAAAACAAGAGCAGAGTTATTAACAACAAAACAAAACCCCTCATGCGGGGACATCTCCACGTTCGTGACCTGCATTCAGCACGGCTTCTGCGAACCGTAGAGGAGCAGCAACAGGCTTGTTATAAAAACGCTGGAACACAGCTTCATTAGCCCATCCTGCTGTGGCGAGAATTTGGTCCATGGGCACCTCCATGACCCTCGCCCTTGACGTCGATGCAGCCCTGGTGGAAAGAGACTTGAACACATTAGTGTCGATACCTGACTTACCCAAGACGACTGGAAGCCACATGGATATCGTCTGGACTGTCACTCGATGATGAGGTCTCTTATGAGTGACAAGCAGGTATCTCTCCATTCCTCTGATGCGTGCCGTCACCTTGACATAGTGGCGGATATGTGAGACTAAACATAGCCTAGCATCTGCGGGGTATGCCGGGAACTTCAGCTGCAGCCCTGTGCACCCAGGTCTATGCTGCTTTAGTAGCTCGTCAACGAAAAAGACTACTTCTGTAGGGGTAGCTGTCATTTTGTCGACACGCAGTTTGTGTAGTGTCTGTACCCTCTGAGCTGAAGTCAGCGCTAGTAACATCACCAGCTTCATGGTGAGTTGGTCCAGTTGGAGCCCTTCCATGGGAGACCACGTCCTGAGCAGGGTTAATACGTCCCTGACATCCCAGGTGATATTATAGCGTGGTATAGGCGGATTCATATTGAATATACCCCGCATGAGTCTGGACACTAGCCTGTTGGATCCTACCTCCAACTGAGGTAGAACGATAGCGCACTTCTGGCGCTGTTGATGGCACTGTAACTTAAGTGTTCATCATGGTGCAACCCCGCGAGGAATTCCAGGACGTCGGTTGTTGTCACGTCATCGTACGTGATGCGAGAGCGGCTGCAGTAGGTTTCCCACTCCTTAATATGCAAGCGGTATCTTCGCCTTGTAGACTCTCGACACGACGCCCTGGTGGTATCCATGGTCCGAGCCGAGAGGCCGTATTGGACTAACGGCCTGTTCAGAACCTGCAAGCCAACAAATTTAAATAGCCATGGCAGGGATGCGGCTCCCCTGAGACAGGGTGAGTAACCAATTGTGGGCAACCCTTCAAAAGGACCCAAGGTTCGTTGAGCATGTCAAAGACCACCGGATACCAAGGCTGTGTGGGCCAGTCGGGTATAATAAGGATGCCCTTGGCAGCATCTGCCTGAATCTTTCCCAATACCCGACTGATGAGGCAAAACGGAGGGAAGGCATAGAAAACCCAATTCCCCCAGTCCAGCGAGAATGCATCTAGCGCTATTGCCCCAGGATCTGGTTCCCATGAAACGTAGGCTGGTACCTGATGGTTTAACCGTGACGCAAAAAGGTCAATGTCCGGTTTACCAAATTTGGCTGTGACTTTAGAAAAAATCTCAGGATGCAACATCCATTCAATGTTGTCATTAAATTTGCGTGACCTGGTGTCCGCCACAGTATTAAGCTCACCTGGCAAATAGGTAGCTGAAATCCAAATGTCTCTTTGAACACACCAGAGCCAAATTGAGTTAGCCAATTTGTCACACGAAACTGACCTGGTACCACCCATATGGTTTAAATATGCCACAGCTGTGGTGTTGTCTATTTGGAGACGGACGTGTGCTCCAACAAGCTTGGAACAATATGCACGAAGTCCGTGGAATGCTGCCAGCAACTCCAAATAGTTAATCCCTTGAGTCAACAACATCGATGCCTCAAGGGTGTCCCATCTGCCCCCACAACTAGAGCAATTATCAGTAGCTCCCCAGCCATTGGAGCTTGCATCAGTCTGTAAATATACCACCGGATTAGCCTCCCTAACAGGCTTAAATGAGTTGCTAATGTGACACACCCACCATTGCAACTCAGTTATCGCTTCGGACGGCAGCTGCATTGATCGATCGTAATGACCAGCGTTCCGTTTTAACGCAATAATTTTAGCTCTTTGCAAATTCTGATAATGCAAAGGCCCATATCGTGCTGCCGGAAACAAAGCCACTAGCTTGCCAATTACTGTGGCTGTATGCCGAATCGATGGTATATTGGTGCCAATTAAATCTCTGCACACCTGAGTGACTTCCTCAATTTTGTTAATTGGTATAGTTATTCTCATACTCATTGAGTTCACCGTGAACCCTAGGTAATTAATTACCTGGGCAGGGCAGAACTTCGATTTCTCTGGATGGACAATGAATCCTAATTGTTGAAATATATTGACAGCAGCTGCAACACCCTGTTCAGCCAAATGCAGGGTGTGGCCCACAATAAAGACATCATCTAAATAGGCCATAACTATATGATGTCTTTGTCTCAAATAAGCCATGATTGGCTTCACCAATTTAGTGAACAATCTAGGGGCTGTAGTGAGCCCATTAGGCAAAGCCTTATACTGCCAAAGTTGCCCCATCCAGATAAATTTCAAAAACCCTCTAGCATATTTCTGGATGGATACTGAATAATATGCATCCCTTAAATCAATGCATGCCATAAAGCAGCCATGAGAAATCAATGATTTGGCTGTTTCAAACGTATCCATTTTAAAATGAGTATATGTTACAAACGTATTCAAACGGGTTAGATCAATGATGACACGACAGCCTCCATCCTTCTTAGGTCTAGTAAATATGTTCGAAACAAATTCAATTGGCTCATGCACCGTTTTCTCAATCACACCCTTCTGTTCCAGACTTAAAATTTCCTTATAACCTGCTGCCTGTTCTGCAGCAGACAATTTGAACGTACGACCAGGCATGTGCTGGGATGGAGGAATGTCGCCATTAATAAACTCAATTTTATGCCCCTGAATATTCCGCAACACATACTCATCACCAGTAAAATTACCCCATGCATCCAAAAACAACCGTAAACGACCACCAACATGGGAAGTGAAACAGAGAGAAAAGAGAGAACCAGACCCCCTCACCTCCGTGGTTACCGGCGGTCCTTGACACGTGTGGGTGGCCGTGGAGGTGCTGGGTTGGCTTGAGGGCGCGGCGTCTTCGATTTCCAAAAAGGTCTCTGCCGACCCTGTCCTAAAAAAGACCCTTGGTGCTGGTTCTGGTGTTGTTGTCGTTGTGGAGCTAGAGGGTGAGTCCTCGTCGAGGCCCTGGCCGACCCTCGTGAGCGAATGTATGGAGCTTTTGAGCCGGACGGTGTGGGGGCACTCTTAGAGCGCATGATCCCCACCGTTTTGGCTTGTTCGTCAAGCTCTTTGACTCTCTTCGAGAGGTCCTCACCAAAGAGCTGACGGGGCGGCGGCGGCGGCGGTGGTTTGCACAATCCTGCAAACTTCGGGTTGAGTGCTGGGCGGATGCTGTTTTTGCGAAACCCGTTGATTTTGTGCTGGGTCGCGCACAATAAGGCCAGAGCATCTTCCTGGTCCAAATTCAGCTCGTCCTCGTCCACCGACCGCGCAAAGGCGGTAATACCGGCCGTGAGGAGTTTCAGGATCCGCTGCAATTGTAGCTCTAGTTGACGGATAGCCGCACTGATGTTGCCCCATATTGGCGTATTGACCACAGGCACGTTGAGGGAGTTGCAGTTTGATGGAGCCTTGTGACGGCTCATAGCCTGGATAAGGACTTCTTCCTGCAGCACCTGATTATTAAGAAAGTCCACTGTGGCTGCCAGCTTTGAATTGAGCGGAAGACCAGCCGTATGTGGGGCCGCGAATTTGGTCGCCACATCCAAAAGTTCCTCCGCTGGCACCTCCACCGGAGGTGGTACGGGATCCACCAGAACCTCCTCCTCGTGCTGCTCCAGGCTGATAGTAGATGTTGGTGAAGACGCCCTGTGCCTGTTGCTGCCCTGCTGTTGTTGACGCTTTAGTAGCTCGTCATTGAAGCAGGAGCTCCAGCAGCCACTCCATACGGTCAATACGCCCTTCACCCTGAACACTCAGGTGGTCGGAGTCCTCCGGCTCTGAAAAGAAAACCGGGCTCCTGTCATCGGCCCGCACCTCGTCGAGGCCCTGCCGGTGCCGGTAGTTGTCGCTAACAGCCGCCGAGGCGAAACTGCGCGATTCCTGCGCGGGCGTGTTCAATCGCCTCCGTTTAGCGAGAGCTGAAGCCGCTGCCCCTAAGGGCACATGCGGCGAGGTGTCGGCACCAGCCGAAGCATGGCTGCCTGGGGCCCGCGCAGTCTTGCCGGCTGCCCACATCGTGGACGTTGCCGACGCATGGTGCCGCCCACCCATCCATGGGGGGCTCGGCGACCGCGACGAGACCCGACTCAACCGACCCGTCCCGGCGTCGAGAGTCGGGGTGTGCCGGCTGGACCTCACAGCCGCCCCGGGTCTCGCCCTGGAACCTGACCGCTCCTCCGCGACAGGCAATGCCTTAGCCCTAACAGGGTTAGGCTTCTGGGCTCCTCCCCTCCCCCTTCTCGGAGGGCTGAGTGGAACAGGCCGTGCAACGGTACGTGCCCTGCTCGAGGTCGCCAGCGAGCCCGCTGACAACCTGACTGCCATGGCAGGGTCCCCCTGCTCTGGCGGCACACCACACTCCTCCTCACCGAACTCCTCCGAGCTGTGGTGTGCTGGCGGATCTGGACCTGTGAACACAGGGCTTACCCACATCTCCGCCTGAGTCCCGGCCTGCGCTGCAGGTACTGCCGATGGAAAAGGCCCCGGAACTGTTGACCGGCGAACTCGTCCTGACGTCCTCCGGCCCTTCGAACTCCCATCCATGTCCTTGCTGCAAGACATAATCAGGCAACAAGGACCACCAACTAAAGGTGGAATACTCACCTCCGTGGCCCCTTCTGAAGGGCTGGCGAGGAGCGCGCTCCACCGCCAGCCGTCGCAGCAACGCGTTACGACGATATGTCGAGCATGCGCGCCGGGGGGCTCTTCACGAAGTCACTCACGTGACTCCGAAATGAAATGCAGGATGACTTGGACAGCTATGAGAATGCAGGGTGTCTTGGACAGGTTGGGGGAGTGGGCAGATGCAAGGCAGATGAAGTTTAATGTGGATAAATGTGAGGTTATGCACTTTGCTATCAAAAATAGGAAGGCTGATTACTATCTAAATGGTGTCAAGTTGGGAAAAGGGGAAGTACAACGGGATCTGGGGGTCCTTGTTCATCAGTCTCTGAAAGTAAGCGTGCACGTCCAGCAGACAGTGAAGAAAGCCAATGGCATGTTGGCCTTTATAACAAGAGGAGTAAAGTATAGGAGCGGAGAGGTCCTTCTGCAGTTGTACGGGGCCCTTGTGAGACCACACAATTGTGTATTGTGTGCAGTTTTGGTCCTCTAATTTGAGGAAGGACATTCTTGCTATTGAGGGAGTGCAGTGTAGGTTTACAAGGTTAATTCCTGGGATGGCGGGACAGTCATATGCTGAGAGAATGGAGAGGCTGGGCTTGTACACGCTGGAGTTTAGAAGGATGAGAGCGGATCTTATTGAAACATAAAAAATTGTTAAGGGTTTGGACACACTAGAGGCAGGAAACATGTTCCCGATGTTGGGGGAGTCCAGAAGCAGTTTAAGAATAAGGGGTAAGCCATTTAGAACGGAGATGAGGAAACATTTTTTCTCACAGAGAGTGGTGAGTGTGGAATTCTCTGCCTCAGAGGGCGGTGGAGACTTTCAAGAGAGAGCTAGATAGGGCTCTTAAAGATAGCGGAGTCAGGGGATATGGGGAGAAGGCAGGAACGGGGTACTGATTGGGGATGATCAGCCATGATCACATTGAATGGCGGTGCTGCCTCGAAGGGTCGAATGACCTACACCTGCACCTATTGTCTGTTGTCTATTGTGGATGAAGGGAAAGTGATGAATTTACTGCACTATGGTATTAGATAAGGTGTCGCATCAAAGGTCATTGTAGAAATAAAAGCTCACTGTCGCACGAGGTCACATTTTGGTATGGATAGAGGATTGGCTGGTTGACAGGAAATGGAGTGTGGTAATAAATGTTTTATTTATCTGGTTGGCAAGCTGCTTTGTGGAATTCGTGCTGGAACCTCAACTTGTTACAATTTATACAAGACTTTTATGTATAATCTTGGAAGCCTATCAACTAAATGGAGAGAGGTTGCAGAACCCTGAGCTGCAGGGGATCATGTCCCCCAATAGCAAATGGCTATGGACTGAAAATGCAATTAGGAAATATAATAAAATATTTCTTGCTTTATTCCGGGGGTAGCTAAACACAAAAGGATCGTCAATATGCTTCCGTTATTAAGACTTTTAAAGACACATTGGCTGTAATATATATTGGAAGCAGATCAGAGCAGATTCCCTAGATTAATACTTGGATGAAAGAATGGAGCAACTGGGCGTGTATTCACTGGAATTTAGAAGGACGAGAGGGGATCTTATAGAAACATATAAAATTATTAAGGGATTGGACACGCTAGATGCAGGAAACATGTTCCCGATGTTGGGGGTGTCCAGAACCAGGGGCCACAGTTTAAGAATAAGGGGTAGGCCATTTAGAACTGAGATGAGAAAAAACTTTTTCACATAGAGTGCTGTGAATTTGTGGAATTCTCTGCCTCAGAAGGCAGTGGAGGCTGATTCTCTGGATGCTTTGAAGAGAGAGTTAGATAGAGCTCTTAGGGCCAGCGGAATCAAGGGGTATGGGGAGATGGCAGGAACGGGGTACTGATTGAATGGCGGTGCTGGCTCGAAGGGCCGAATGGTCTACTCCTGCTCCTAATGTCTATGTATCTATGTATCTATATATCGGGGTGCTGTCATAGTCTTTGGTTTAGCGATACGGCGTGGAAACAGGCCTTCTGGCCAGCCAAGTCCACACTGACCAGCGATCACCTGTTCACTCTAGTTCTATGCTGCACTGTAAGGACAATTTACAGAAGTGAATTAACATACAAACCTAGGGTTACACAAAAAGCTGGAGAAACTCAGCGGGTGCAGCAGCATCTAAGGAGTGAAGGAGATAGGCGACGTTTCGGGTCGAGACCCTTCTTCTGAAGAAGGGTCTCGACCCGAAACGTCGCCTATCTCCTTCACTCCTTAGATGCTGCTGCACCCGCTGAGTTTCTCCAGCTTTTTATGTAACCCTCGAATCTCCAGCATCTGCAGTTCCTTCTTTAACATACAAACCTACATGCCTTTGGAATGTAGAAGGAAACCAGAGCACCCATAGTCGGGATCAAACCCGGGTCTCCGGCGCTGTAAGGCAGCAACTCTACCGCTGTGCCACTGTGTCGTCAAAGGAGTTGGCTCACTACTTTGGTAGAAAAATCTTTCTCATTCTATCGCTCATACAATTCCAATCTGGTATCAATAATAATGCAAGATACCCAATGTTTTTTTGGCCTATGTTCATCACTGGTGTATTGTGTGTTGATGGACCCTGCTATGTGTATCTTGCAATGCTCTGCGTCACCAGGGTGGACTGCCTCACAGATCAGTCTCTGCTTCAAGGAAAATTAAGATCTGGAACAAGAGCTTTCAGGCTGCTTAAATGTACATTTGCTTCAGTAAAGACTTCCATTTCTCATCTGCTACACCTTCAACATTTTGCTTTATCTGAGAGGATGCATCTGCGGGTGAGAATGCAGACCTTTGGAGACAGGCTTTATTCTGGAGCCCATGTGAAATACAAGTGCATAAGATCATAAGATCTTAATATCATGGGATGTAGTAGAATTAAGCCACCTATCTAACCAAGCTGATCTACCTCTCTCCTAACCCCATTCTCCTGCCTTCAACCATAAACTCTGACACTCGTAATAATCAATAATCTATCTATCTCTGCCATAAAAATATCAATTGACGACCTCCACAGCCTTCTGACTAAAGAAATTCCTCCTCACCTCCTTCCTTTCATTCTGAGTCTAGTCCTAGACTCTGCCACTAATGGAAACATCCTCTCTACATCCGCTCTATTCAAGCCTTTCACTATTCTGTACGTTTCATATGAGGTCTCCCCCTCATTCTTCTAAACTCCAGCGAGTACAGGCCCAGTGCCGTCAAATGCTTAACCTGATGTATCTGGTGACATCAATATTGTTTACCATTGTCCAAGAAATAGAGGTGCCGTCAGTAAGTGACATCCTACAATGGCTCCCTTTTAATGTGGCGGCATTGAACTGTTCTAATCGCAAGGTGGCTCAACATGCGCCATGCTTGCTTTCTGAGGGCTGAGTGTCTAGGCGCAGATGGATAGAAAGCTTGGTATAGGGACATGGGGTATACCAATGCTGTCTGGGGCCCTTCCAGTTACTTATACCACATCTTTTATCATTTGGCTAACATTTCCACAGTTAGTCACCACGAGTTTTGGCGTTGTCGTGTGGAGAAGATAACTTGTGATCCTTGCAGCAGCCATCTGAATTATTAGCCAGACATTTTCCATTTATCACGTCACAACAAGCAAGCCATCCTATTAAAATGACACAGCCATTGAAGACATTGTAGAGCGGGTTTTCTCTCTGTTTTAAGAATCTCAACAGTATGACCCAATTTAGCCGAAGCACACTGTGGATAAAATTCTAACTATGGGTGGTCTTGTAATGTTGGTCCAATTCTATATCAGAGAGCATTGGGCTCACTGCAGCACTGAAACTAAGAAATGAGCTCTTTCAATTACTCATAAGTAGAATGGATGACACTTACATGTGGCCTGACTAACAAATATTGAGCACAATTGATGGAAAGTGAAGGCAATTTTGGATTTCATGGTTCATTGACTGCATTCGTTTTTGTAACTATATTCAGGAATATTAATGTTCATATAATTATTAATGATCTGTTGAAGGGCTCATAATAAATAATAAATTAAGCTTTGTACTTGCTAAATTTCAAGACCGTACGTCATTTAATGTGATTGCGTGTCAGGCAGACTGCATTAGAAACAGATTCAGCTCAATAAATTGTTCTTTCTGATGATAAATAAAAGGAAAAAGCTTGTTTCAGATGAGTTTGTGTAAAATAATTAGATTTTCTTAGAGCTAGGTTTCAAGCAGATGAACAGACTGCGTGATCTGTGATTGATCTACAGCCTATCACTACCTTCTAATACCACATCTTTAGTTATTTCCAGACTTGCCTTTCTTCATTATTGAATGCAGCAACACATCCCCAAGTATGGATTACATCTTGAGATGTAGTTTAGTTTAGTTTAGTTTAGGGATACAGTGCGGAAGCAGGACCTTCAGCCCACCGGGTCCGCTCTAACCAGCGATCACTCCATACACTGGCACCATCCAACATACTGGGGACAATTTACAATCTTTACTAAAGTCAATGAACCTCATCTTTAGAGTGCAGGAGTAAACCCACACGGTCACAGAGAGAACATACAAACTCCGTGCAGACAGCTCACGTAATCAGGATCGAACTTGGGTCCCTGGCACTGTAAGGCAGCTACTCTACTGCTGAGCCACCATGCTGCTCCAATGGGTTTCTACAAATTAGGTGGGAGGAGTATTCTGGCTTGAGCATCCTGTGGTATTACCAAATGGTAATAAGATAGCAGGAGAGTGCATGTTGGCTGCTTCCTGGACCAAGTCGTTAAATGTAAATCCATCTGCCGGATCTGCTCGTGAAGAAAATATCCAAGTGCAAAAGCATTGCAATTTCCTAAATGACAACCATGATTCCAGTCATTTACCAGCAGTGGTTCTGGGATTTATCTTTGTAGCATCACTGACTGTCACTGTACACTCTTGCCAAGAGTACTAACGAAAAGCCATCACAAAATAAGCATTTGAAACCCATTTATAAATTAAATTGTGAATGCATAGAAATCATTCTCATGTAAACAGAGCTCGGCCACCATGCAATTCCGCAGCAATAGACACAAAATGCTGGACTAACTCAGCGGGGCCGCATTTCAGAGGCAGCATCTCTGAAGAGGAGGAATGGGCGACGTTCCTTCTCTCCAGAGATGCTGCCTGTCCCCATGCTCCAGCATTACTCCAACTGTGTCTAGAGTTACTCCAGCATTTTGTGTCTATCTTCGATTTAAACCAGCATCTGCAGCTCCTTCCTACACATGCTGCAGCAATGGATTGACTGGTGTGGTGCAGATGGTGTCAACAGTCTCAGAGGACAGTCTGAAACTCCCCACGTAATTTGTAGCAATCATTGGATCCCAGCTTGAATTCTCCAATTTTAAGTTCATAATAACCCAATGGTATGAATATTGAATTCTCCAATTTTCAGTAAGTACAAAACCCTCCCCCTCTCACTTCTTCTCCCTTTACCCCTCCCCCTGTGCCCCACTTGGATGCACCTATTTCTCCACTCCCCCTCCCCTTTTACCTGCACTCCTTCCTCAAGCCTCACAATGTGTAGCTCTTCAATCCTTTTGTCTCACACCTCTCTGGTCTTTGTCCACCATCTGCCAATCAACACCCCCCTCTTCCCCCCCCCCCCCCCCCCCCGCCACCTGTATCAACCAATTACCTTCAAGGCTTTGTCCCACCCCTCCTCTCTTCCAGCTTTCTTCTTTCCCTCCCCGACAATTAATCTGACCCGAAACATCATCTGTCCAGGTTTTCCCGAGATGCCACCTGACTTGCTGAGTTCTTCCAGAATTTTTGGGTCATTTCCAGTAATCCATATCTGCTGATGTGCTGCCCGTCAGCAAGTAAGAAGTGGTAGACACAAAACACTGGAGTAAATCAGCGGGACAGGCAGCATCTCTGGAGAGAAGGAATGGGCCACCCTTCTTCAGACTTCAGAAGTGATATCAGACGGCAATGATGTGTCCAGAGGTCTGGCAATGTTTTAGGATGGGCAGTGTAACAGTATGGTCTGATCAGCACTCAAGAAACAGGGCACTCGCTGGTGGACTAGCAGAGGAAAACTCTGCCGCAGCTTTGATGAGAAAAGGGAGCGGCTTTGAGCTTGCAGACACAAAGAACTGCAGATGCTGGAACCTTGAGTAAAACACAGAGTGCTGGAGTAACTCAGTCGGTCAGGCAGCATCCGTGAAGGGAATGGATAGGTGAAGGTTGGGTTTGGACCTTTGCGTATCGTGGATTGTTTAGGAAGGGATGAACAATCCCAATAATCTGTTGGAGGGTAAGATTGCTTGATTAGTGAGGTACCCAGCAAGCCCAATGATGACTTGCAATGTATGATGTCATAAGGAATAGGAGTAGAATTAGGCCAATTGGCCCATCTACTCTACCCCGTCATTGAATCATGGCTGACCTATCTCTCCCTCCTAACCCCATGGTTATAATGGTTGCAGCCTGTCCTACTGCAGAGCCCGGACCTGACGTGTTAGCTGCCTTTATTGCAGCAGAAATTTCCAGAACAATGAAAGGGCACAAAGTGCTGGAGTATCTCAGCAGGTCTGGAGAACATGGATAGGTGACGTCTCAGGTCGACATCTTTATTCAGACCCAGAACAATCATCACTTGATACTTCAGGCCTGCGGACAACAGTGCATGAATGTAATAATGTAATAGAAAGGAACTGCAGATGTTGGTTTATACCAACAATAGACACAAGATGCTGGAGTAACACAGCGGGCCAGGCAGCATTTCTGGAGGTAATGGATAGGTGGCATTTTGGGTTGGGACCATTCTTTAGAATGATTGTGGAGGGGTGTTGGGGGGAAGGGGAAAGGGGTAAGGTGAATGGTGTTGCTGATAAAATGAATCCAATATCATAAACCATGAGACAAGCAGTTACTCGTAAATACTCCGCTTCTCGGCTTTAAGCACAGGTTTTTATGCAGAAGGCATTTTCACAAGTACACGTTCTTGGAGTAGAATTAGGCCATTCAGCCCATCGGGTCCACTCTGCCATTCAATTATGACTGATCTCTGCCTCCTCATCCCATTTTCCTACCTTCTCCCCATAACCCTTGACACCCGTTCTAATCAACAATTTAACTATCATTGTCTTAAAAATATCCACTGACTTGGCCTCCGCAGTCCTCAGTGGCAATGGGTTCCACAGATTAACTAAAGAAGTTCTTCCTCAGCTCCTTTCTAAAAGAGCGCTCTTTAATTCTGAGGCGAAGACCCCAGATCCTAAACTCTACCACCAGTGGAAACATCCTTTCCATGTCCACTCTATCTATGCCTACATCTTTTGATGTACCTGCTCATCAAACTTTCTCACACTCACCTGTAGACACCCCCGTGTGATCTCTCTTTGAAAGGATCTGTGTTGTCCCCTGTACATTCTCCCCGTGACTTGCGTGGGTTTTCTCCGGGATCTTCAGGTTCCTCCCACACTCCAAACATGTACAGGTTTGTAGGTTAATTGGCTCGGTGACATTGTAAATTGGCCTTAGTGTGTGTAAGATAGTATTAATGTGCGGGCATCGCGTGGTTGGTGCAGACTCGGTGGGCCAAAGGGCCTGTTTTCACGCTGTATCTCCAAACTAAACATCTTCGGTCTCGACCCAAAACGTCACCCATTCCTCCTCTCCAGAGATGCTGCCTGTCCCGCTGAGTTACTCCAGCTTTTTGTATCTATCTTCGGTTTAAACCAGCACCTGTAGTTCCTTCTTACACATGTAACAAAACGAAATGTACCTGGGTACAGTGAAATGCTTTGTTCTGCATACAACCTGGTAAAATCCTACTGTAGACGTCGCCTTGGCAGTACACAAGAGTCGCCATGTTTCTGGTACCGACGGTACACCCTATTGATCAGTACGGGTGTCAGGAGTTATGGGGAGAAGGCAGGAGAATGGAGTTAGGAGGGAGAGATAGATCAGCCATGATTGAATGGCGGAGTAGACTTCACGGGCCGAATGGCCTAATTCTACTCCGATCACGTATGACCTCATGACCTTATTGTGTGCCATCGTGATCTGAAGGAGGAAGGGAAATGTGTTTGTGAATGATGTTGCTGTCGTGGACAGTTGACATTGAGGGTAAGCAGAGCAGTAAGCTGTGAGTAGATGAGCTGCCAAAGTGTGTGAGGCTGCCGACACTGATTGATGGAGATTATTAGTTGGTAAGCAACGGACTGTGCTGAATTGAGCAGCATCCGTGGCCAGCTATGCAGTTGCAAGCAAATGTGGGATTGTTGAGGATGCTTGTACTAACCTTGACTACCTCCATGAGGTCATTGAACTTCTTCCTGCACTGTGCTTGTGTCCATTGCACTTAAACCTTGGTGTTGACCTCTCACTACCCTCTCTGTGTCTGGATGGCCTGCTGGCCTTTCGTGAATACAGGCCATCCATCCGCCTCTTCACTGCCCCAACCAAGGGTCTCCAGAACAGCATCTGAATGTGATAAGATGCATTCTATGATGCGGGTTGGCGTCCTTCACATTTCTAAGCTAGGTCCTCTTGCAGCACAAATTCCTGTACTGGCTCCAGCCATAACACATCCCAATCGCAAGTGCAGCCTTAAGGGGCTGTCCCACTTGGGCGACCTCATTGGTGAGTTTCGAAGAGTTTAGGAGAGTTTGAAAAAAATTACATGTTGAAGACCTCTTTCGACTATGTAGAAGACCTCCTTCGACTATGTTGAAGACCAGCTTCGACTAGCTGCGACTAACTAAGACTAGCTACGACTAACTTCTGGAAAATTGGACACCGAATAGTGGAGAGTGAAGACGACCTCTTTCGACCTCCCTTCGACTATGATGAAGACTATCTACGACTACCTTCGACTACCCTCGATTACCTACGACTAACATGCCGACCTACTACGACTAAACCTACAAGTAAGAAACGATTTTTTCCATGGCGACCTTTTTTTACTCGTGGGCTTTTTGTTAACAAAAAACGCTGCGACCTAGCGGAGGCGTCAAGTACGCAGAGACCACTCTCGAGCATGAAGGAGAGTCACGAAGATCTCCTACAACCTCGCGTTGACCATGCTGCGAGTATGAGTCGAAAGCAAACGTGCTAGAACTCGCAGATTAGGTCGCCCAAGTGGGACAGCCCCTTTACAAATAGGCCCCTCACAAATCGGAACAACTAATCATCAGTGCACTTGGCTCTGGGTGGTCGCTCAAATCATTGTAATAAGCACCTATTTGGCATGCTGCCTTCATTGGTGTTAATGAGTGAGTTAATTTGTACATTCAGATCCATATGTCCATTTTCTGAGTCTAACAACTTTAGCCTTAGCTAGTTAGGTGAATAGCCCTATTAAGCACAGGTGGTATTAAATCACCATGCGCTGTGCTGCAATCCAAAATGCTACTGACAATAGCTGACAAAAGAAAATCCTTCCAACCATAGTGGCTAGTTAGATATTTATCCGGTCAAATTCATCTGGTTTACTAGAATCTATCCGATCAACACTGGTTCTGTGTCAGAAGGCGGGAGGCGAGAATGGAAAATAAGGAATTATCAGGGACGTACTTGGCCTATGGAAGTACATTCCTGGTCTTTCAGCAGCCAAAATAAGTTTAACCCATGAAGCAGAGTACATTTGTGCTCTCAGTAACAAACCACTTTAATGGCAGGCTAGAAAGGACGAATGTGTTTCTCGTTAAGTGATGCATTAAATTTCCATGAAGTAGAATATTAATCATCATTTAGGTTACGTTTGGAGAGAGAGAGCGAGAGGGAGAGCGAGATAGAGAGACCTGCAGGTTTGTTTACTGAGAATCAGTTTCAAATTCAGAATCATTCTGAAAGGGATCTAACTGTCCTGGTCATTTGTTGAGGAGGTCGTGGGCGTACAAAATTCAACCGTTCCCCAAAGATAGAAGACCAAACTATGAAGCATATTTATACATGTTAGACTTAGCACTAAAATTTAGATTATGTTAATGCAGGGCCGTGCATTTGTAGGGGGTCAGTTATTTCAGCGACCTGCTCGGATTGGTTTCCCCCAACATCGGGAACATCTTTCCTGCCTCTAGCGTGTCCAAACCCTTAACATTCTTATATGTTTCAATGAGATATCCTCTCATCCTTCTAAACTCCAGAGAGTACAAGTTTGTATGAGGACAGACCCAGGAAACAATAAGCAACATTTTCCTCTCAGAGTGACAAGCAATTTTCAAGAACTGGCAGGAGATGCGGATTTAGAAATGTTATTGCACACGGAAATTTTCCATTTCATTTGGAGATGTGGGACACAATGTTTCAGAGTTGATTTCCAGCTTTGTAACATTCTCAAAGGCAACCACTGTCGGAAATATTAAGAGGATTCGCATGAATGACCTACTGGTAAATATGGCAGGTCGGATACCAGACCAGGTAGCTCGCTTCTCTCGGCCAGATCAGATCATTGGGACCAATTTGGACAGCTGGGATAAGGATTGGTTCTTCACAAAGATAGTGCAGGTCCACCAATGATTTTCCAGCAACTGGTGGTCCGGAACCTCCTTTAATCCAGACAAAATTACGAGTGAACACTTGAAATTCCCCCCTCCCCAGAAGTTCCCCCGAAAGTGTGACCCCTAGGCCAAGTGAGGCAGCCAATCTCAATCTCATCTTTACTTCCATCACCTGGAGTATTGTGCGCCGTTTTGGTCTCCTAATTTGAGGAAGGACATTCATGCTATTGAGGGAGTGCAGTGTAGGTTCACCAGGTTAATTCCCAGGATGGCGGGACTGACATATGGTGAAAGATTAGATCGACTGAGCTTATTTTCACTGGAATTTAGAAGGATGAGAGTGGATCTCATGGAAACATATAAAATTCTTAAGGGATTGGACAGGCTAGATGCAACTCAGCGGGACAGGCAGCATCTCTGGAGAGAAGGAATGGGTGACATTCTTCTAATCTCCAGCGAGTACAGGGCCAGTGCCGACAAATGCTCATCATAGGTTAACCTGCTTATTCTGGGATCATTCGTGTAAACTTCCTCTGGTCCCTCTCCAGAGCCAGCACATCCTTCCTCAGATATGGAGCCCAAGGAAGATGGCCTTCCTTCCCGCAAGACCAGTTTTCCTGATGAAAATCTACCATGCGGTTTCCCTTTGATGTATTCAGGCTCCAGTGCTCTTCTGTGTAGCATCTACTGTGTACTTCACAACTGTGGACGACAGTGCTGAATGTTCATTCGCCTTCACGCAGAACTGTGCCTTATTCATCAAGCTTTGTGATTCAGATTTCCACTTTGCAGGATAAGAAGTGCTTTGCATTTGGCAATCGATTTTATACATCCCTTCGTGGTGCGCACAGCACATGTGCAAAATGATTTTAGAACAGAGACTTTGCACCAGCAATTATTTCCTCTGGATGATGTTGCTCTGTTTAAAAGGGATGATGGTGGTCTGTTTTCAGCATTGAACAGTGAATGATGCACTGCGGTCATCAGCTGCCTTTGAAGGTGTCTCCAGGAACATCAGTCACTTGCATGTGGAGGTCTGGGTGTGGGTTTGGGGGGTGGGGGGGGGGAAGGATGGGAGGGAGGTGATTCAGGAGCAGCCTTCAGCCAGAGGCGAAAACCTCCATTTGAACCTTGCGTCTTGTCCGGAGACACTGCGACCACCCTTGCTCTATATTCATGTTCCACTTCCATCTAACGTACCCCACCATTATTCCAGAGGACTATCTTGTACTAAACATGATACTCGTTATCCTGTATCGGTACGCTGTCGATGGCTTTTCGCTGACCGAATAGCAGGCAACAAAAAAAGCTTCCCCCTGTACCACAGTACACTTTACAATAACACTAAACGAAACCAAACCAAACTGAACTCGTATGTTTCTTGTCTAGCTTCCCCGACCACAAGCTATTGGGATTCAGAATTATTTCCTATTGAAAATCTGGAAGAATAGCAACAGTTTAAACAAAGGCCAGCTTTCGGCTGCTGTACAGATTTCACATGAGAATCATGCCAAAGCTGGGAGATTTTCTGTCGATCAGATGGTAGGAAGCTGAGAATGTGGGGGTGGGTAGTTGTCTAATTGAAGGGAAAAAATAGCTGCTGAAAACTTATGACTGACTTTGACTGATGAAACTTATGCTATCTGCATATATTTGCTTTTCTATGTTTTTTTAATGTTTTTTTCTTTTTTTTTCTATCTTCTGTTTTCTTAATCAGGATTTTGTTTTCAATGGCCACCCTTGTTATTTATTTTTCATCTTATTTAAAAATAAAACTCTCAGTAACTTGTAATGGCAGAAGTGGGACGGATGGGGAGAGCACACGAAAATGCACTCTTTATGCAGTGTAGCTGCTGCTGGCACCAACGACGGCTGCCACGGTGTACTGCCCCTTGCTGTTTTGTATGTGTTTGTTTGTTTGTGTCACCTGTGAAAACCCTACAAAGATGACTTTAATCAATAATGTTTTATTATTAATATTTAATGTTTTATGTATCATTTCTAACTGTCACTGTATGTCATGTTGTCACTTGCGGGTGGAGCACCAAGGCAAATTCCTTGTATGTGAATACCTGGCCAATAAACTTACTCATTCATTCATTCATTCATTCTATAAACTTTGTATATGTGCATTGAAGCTTCTCGTCAACTATCCTACGGATCTCTGCCAACCTTCTAGGTGAATTTGTTGCAAATAACAGAATAAGAGCTATAAGATAGGCGCAAAAAGCTGGAGTAACTGAGCGGGTCAGGCAGCCTCTCTGGAGAAAAGGAATGGGTGACGTTTCAGGCTGAGACCCTCCTTCTGAAGAAGGGTCACCTGTGTCTTTTCTCCAGAGATGCTGCCTGACCCGCTCAGTTACTCCACCTGAACCAGTATCTGTAGTTCCTTGCTACAGGATAAGAACTATGTTGTGAATGAATTTGCATTGTGAATAAAGCCCATGTAATAGTTATCCTGCCTTATACCTCAGTGCTTTTGGTATTCTTGACACATTGAAAGTCCATTTTTTTTTGTTTTTTTAATTTGGTTTGCAATTATTTGGGAATTACTCTTGCTTTTACTTTTGCTGTTTCTTTGTTGAAAGAGCCTTATTATTTTGAAGCAAACCTCATAAGAGACTCGTTGGCAGAGGTAAATTAATATGATTGATGGGTATGTTTGGAGAGGCCACTTGCCACCAGGGGAGCCTCACTCTGCTGTATGTCAATTATATCACGCATGGCCTTAATTATCTTCTGTCTGAATGCAAGACCATGCTGGCCAGATGGAGCATCTGACTGACTCCTTACCCTGTTTGTCTCGAATATTCCTCACAGGACTACACAACATAATAGAGGCTTGCATTTCACTACTCAATAGCCATTCGCTCTAGCTTAACTTTTTCTTTTTAGTTTAGTTTAGTTTAGGGATACAACATGGAAACAGGCCCTTCGGCCCATCCTGTCCGCGCCGACCGGCGATCCCGGTATTCTATCTTTATCCTACACGCTAGGGACAATTTACAATTTTACCTAGCCAATTAACCTACAAACCTGCACGTCTTTTGAATGGGAGAGGAAACCGGAGATCCCGGGCAAAACCCACACTGGTCATGGGGTGAACGTACAAATGCTGCACAGGCAGCACCCATCATCAGGATGGAACCTGGGTCTCTGGCGCCGTAAGGCAGCAACTCGACCGCTGTGCCACCGTGCAGTCCCTTTTCTTTTAAGAGCTGGGATTTCTTACCTGTTCAAACATCAACCATGGTTTGCATTTATGTAACAACGCTAATGGAGTGTAAAATATCATGATGCTTCACAGCAGCAAGATCAAACGCATACTGAAACCAAAACCCTTTCACCCCCAAACAGAATGCTTGCTCGGAAAGGATAGTTCAGTATGAGTCTGAGTGGAGGAGGGGGGGGGGGGGGGGGGGAGAGGTGCAGAGAATAATCCAGTCTGGTTCAGAGGATATTTTAGTTTATGAAGCCTTTAACGATGTACCACACTGCACAATATTAATAATTGCCCAGGAAGAACAGAGTGAACCATATGTTGTCCACACAGATGCTGAATGCTTCCAACATTGTCTGCTCTTCCATTGTCTTCCAAAAATGTATGAGGCTTTTTAACCCATCATTTTCAGTGATTTTGTCGAGAGGGGCAGCACGGTGGCATTGGGGCAGAGCGGGTCAGTGCGGACACGGTGGGCCGAAGGTCCTGATTCCGCGCTGTATCTCTAAACTAAACTAAACCGCATCATCATTTAACTGATACTCCCATCAATAGCTTGACCTGATTTTCTTTAACGCCAACCAAAATAAAACCAATCTTTACACTTCAGCTTGTTATAGCTCTTCTTTCTGTATCAAGTCTCATTTCCTGGCTCAACTATCAACTTTCTTCTACGTTGCATCCTGTTCCTGAGAGTCTCAGTGTAAAAAAAGCTTACGCCTTGCTCTCAAGTTGCTCCAAAGTCTTAATCCTTCAGCTTTTTCAGTCTCTGTAATTAAAACCCCTCCTTCTCAAAAGTCAAAGTCAAACAAACTTTATTGTCATTTAGAAATACATCGATATATGCAATTCCAAACGAAGTTCGGTTGCATTTGGCTCCCTGTGCAACACGATAGTTAACAGAAGGATAGACATGGATAAAATGGATAAAAAGGATAAAAGGATAAATAGACAATGGTGGCAGCCCATTACATGGCATTCAGGAGTCTGATGGCTCGTGGGAAGAAGCTGTTGCAGAACCTTGATGTTCTGCTCCTTATGCTGCGATATCTTTTGCCCGAGGGCAGCAGAGTGAACAGTCCGTGATGGAGATGTGTGGGGTCTTTTATAATATTGCTGGCCTTAGACACGCAACGTTTGGTCGCAATATCCCTGATTGAGGGGGGAGAAGTCCCGATGATTTTTTCCGCTGTCCTCACCACTCTCTGCACGGACTTCCAGTCGGAGGGTTTACAGTCCCCAAACCAGACAGATATACAGCTGGTCAAAATACTCTCTCTGGTGCCCCTGTAGAAAGTGGTGAGGATGGGATGGGGGAGGTGAGCTCTTCTCATCCGGCGCAGAAAGTGCAACCGCTGCTGTGCTCTCTTAACTGTTGATGAGATGTTATTTGTCCAGGTCAGACTGTTAGTGATCTGCACCCCCAGGAACTTAGTGCTCTCCCCCATACCCCATCCCCTCCACCCTATTCCACATGTTATCAAACCATGCATGTTACAGAAATCTCTCATTGTTTATAGAATCTTATTGTTGTATATCATTATTTACAGTGGGTATAGGATAGTGTTAATGTGCGGGGATTGCAGGTCGGCGCGGACCCGATGGGCTGAAGGGCCTGTTTCCGTGCTGTGTTTCTAAACTAAACTAAACTGAAGATTGCAAAGACACTGTGACAGCGTGGGTTTTTCCCGGTATCCCGCACTGCAAAGGCCGGCGGCCCGACTGGCCTCCGCGAACGGCACGGACCGCCGGCGGGGCCACAGCGCCAGACCCGACTCCCACCCTGGGCATCCCCCCTGACCATCAGCTAGTCCCCACACACTAGGGACAGCTCACAGTGTATCGGACAGGACCAGTGCACCTGAACACCCTGAGGAAACCCAGGCTGCCACAGCGAGCACTCGAGGTCAGGATGGAACTTGGGTCTCTGGCGCTGTCGGGTGGCAACTCTACCGTGGCGCCACTGTGCCGTACCAGGATATGTTGCATATTGTGCGTCCTTTATTGTCCTTATAGTGTGGTATGTATATTGGCTGTTTTTCCATTAGTATTGTGCATATATACCCCATCATTCGGTCATAGCGGATGATCGGTAAATGCGGACACATCTCCCCACCCCCACCCCCACGTGTAGTCCGGTAGAGTTAACTGCGTAGCATGCAACCAAAGCATTTCACCGTACCTTGGTACAGGTGACATCAAAAGAAACTCAAACTAGAGCGAGGGGACTGTAAATGCCACCAACAGGGAGGGGAAAAAACCTATTTGTCTAGTAATCTGCAAACTGTGCTGGATTCATGTTGGCTTCTACATAATGTGGGGGCCAAACGCAGGGACTAATGGGCTTGTCCCACTTAGGCGATTTTTTCGGGGACTTGCCAGCACCCGTCATAGTCGCAGCAGGTCTCCGAAAATGTTCAACATGTTGAAAATCCAGCGACGACCAGAACAAAGTACGACTCTTTGGGCGACTACTCATGACCATACAGGCTTCACCCCGCAATACGCCGCCAGGGTGTCCCCTGTATGGGCGTGAGTAGTCTCCTCAGTCACCAAAAGAGAATCACCATAGTATCTTTCTGGTCGCCGCTGAATTTTCAACATGTCGAACATTTTCGGTGATATATGACGGGTGCTGGCTGTCGCCGAAAAAAGTCGCGTAAGTGGGACAGGCCCTTAATTCAATTCGTATACAATTAAATCTGAGTGGTCAGATTTATGAATATCACTGCATCCCGGTGGCATTATTTCGAGGTTATAGGAAGAGTGATTGAGTTGAATGGAATAGTCAGTTGTAAAATAGCTAAGGGAACAAATCGAAACACTTTGAAGTTCATGAAGGAGAGAAAAATGGGATTGACATTTGTAAGAATCATTTATTTTAATGTAGGTTCCCATAGTGGTACGAAATTTAAGAATGAAATTTCAAAGATTTTTCTCACAAAAAGCTTGGCTTGAAGGTACAAATTTTTACTATTACTTTTAGACTCTCTGAATTTGGCAAATGAATCACTGACATAAATACTTTAAAATATTTTATGATTTTACTACCTGTTCATTTGTCTTCCATTAGGTTTATGTAATGGCTTAAATACAAATCATGATCTGAAAGTGTGATGCTCCAAGACTAGGGACAATAGTCTTAAGGGCCTGTCCCACCAGCATGCAACTCT
This sequence comes from Raja brachyura, assembly GCA_963514005.1. Next base: position 30,785,813 of record OY740807.1, on the reverse strand, counting down.
ATGCGATGAGCGCAACCTAACGTGGTCGCTTGAGCCGTCCGGTGTCGCGGGGCCGGTCCCACTTCCATCGCCGGAGCCGTGCGGAATTGTGCGGAGTTCGTCCCGACATCGCGCGGGGCTCCGAGAAACTGACTATGTTCAAAAATTCCGCGCCGCAACGGCTTGTCGGCTCGCAGTCGCCTCGACGCATTACACACCGCCTCGACTTCGTGCTTCCGTGACCCTCTCTGTAGATGCCTCCGTGACCCTCTCTGTGTGTGGCTCCGTGGCCCTCTCTGTGTGTGCCTCTGTGCCCCTCTCTGTGTGCCCCTCTCTGTCCTGGCGAACTTACCTTTAAGACTTCGCTCCAAGTTCGCCTCACTTTGCGCCGCGTTGCGCCACTCACCCGACCTCCTCGCGGCTCTCGCTGCCGGTTTGGTCGCGCTTGCCACATGCAGGCGCATTCTGTTGGGTACGGCCCTGTACAGGGATCACCTGACCTCCGCGCGGCCCCCGCTTCTAGTTTGATCGCGCTCATCGCATGGAGTCGGATGCTGGTAGGACAGGCCCTTTAGGGATATAGGGTGGGGCCACTCATCTCCAGAGTGAGCTAAGACCGGAGGAATGGTCAGGAAGAAACAAGGATAGCAATAAGCAAGTTATAAAAATGTCAGATCAAAGCTGCTCAATCCACTCTTGCTCAGCTCTGTTTTTGCTTGTTGCTAAAGTATGTTGTAGAGTCATACAGCATGGAAACAGGCCCTTTGGCCCAACATTCCTACACCGGCAAACATGACTCATCTACACTAGTCCCCCTGCCCGCGTTTGGTCCAGTCTTCATCAACGGGAACAGAGTGGAGAGAATGTCCAGCACACACATTTCAGAGGACCTCACGTGGTCCAGTAATACCACTGCACTGCTCAAGAAAGCGCAGCAACCGCTGTTATTTTCTGAGGATGCTGAAAAAAGATGGTGTGCCCCAACAGAAGCTGGTGACTTTCTACCACTGAGCCACAGAGAGCATCCTAACATACTGCACCTCTGTGTGGTATCTTAGTTGCGCAGCAACGGATAGGAGAGCTCTTCACTGGGGCATCTCCAGAGGACAGAAGATCATTGGGATACAGCTCCCAGCCCTGGACGGCATCTACAACCCACGCTGCCTCAGAACAGCCATCAGCATCTGTAAGGGCTCCTCACACCCATGGCAACGTCTGTTTGAACCTCTTCCATCTGGCAGACGTTATAAGGCCTTTTATGCCCGCACCTCCAGACTGAGGAATAGATTTTTACCCAGAGCTACAACTGCACTGAATCAGTCTGCTAAGCGTCCCCCATAATCTGTCTATGCCCCCATAATCAACTGGCACAACTGACATATCTCAACGCAGTGACAGCTGCTGTAATTTTTAACCTCAGTGTACATGGACCCATTTGTACTTTTACCTCATTCATTTATTTGATAGCATTGCTACGGAGGTTGCAATCTTAATCTCGTTGTTCTTGCACAATGACAATGAAGATATATTATTATTATCATTATTATTATTATCCTAACCTCTCCTGCCCATGTACCTGTCTAATTGTTTCTTAAACATTGCGATAGTCCCTGCCTCAACTTCCTCCTCTGGCAGCTCGTTCCAATTGCCCACCATCCATGAAAAGGTAATGGTGTGAAAAATGTGTGAAAAAGTTACTATTTGGAGTCCAATCTTTTTCCATTCACCTTAAACCTATGTCCTCTGGTTCTCAATTCCACTACTCTGAGCAAGAGACTTTGTGCGTCTACCCGATCTATTCCTTTCATGATTTTACACACCTCTATAAGATTATTCCTCATCCTTCTGCGCTCCAAGGAATAGAGCCCCAGCCTGCTCAACCTCTCCCTATAGCTCGGAACGTCAAGTCCTGGCAACATCCTCGTAAATCCTCTTTGTGCCCATGTCCAAACATGTCCAGAATTTGCCCGGTGCAAATTGGAGGAACAGCACCTCAAATTTTGCTTGGGCAGCTTACACCCCAGTGGTATGAACATTGACTTCTCTAACTTCAAGTAGCCCTTGCTTTCCCTCTCTCTCCATCCCCTCCCCCTTCCCAGTTCTCCCGCCAGTCTTACTGTCTCCGACCACATTTTATCTCTGTTTGCTTTGTTGTTACCTTCTCCCAACCATCAATGATCAATTCCACATTTTCCTTGATCACCATTCTCTGTCCTGGTATTTCCACACCTTACACTTACTTATCTATACACTTCCTTATCTATGTAGTTAGCCCACTCCCCTGACATCAGTCTGAAGAAGGGTCTTGATCTGAAACGTCACCCATTCCTTCTCTCAAGAGATGCTGCCTGTCCTGCTGAATTCCACCAGTATTTTGTGTCTATACAAAGATGTGATCTCTTTGTTTAGTTTAGTTTAGTGACACAGCATGGAACCAGTCAATTTGCAATGTTAATCCAATGTTATTATTGCATGAAAACAGAAAATTGCTCAACAGACCAGGCAACATCAATGGGGACCAACTCAGATATTCTAGTCAAGAAGCAATTGTGATGATCTGAAGTATTAAGGCGTGTCCCACCAGCATGGAACTCTATGCGATGAGCGCGACCTAACGTGGTCGCTTGAGCCGTCCGGCGTCGCGGGACCGGTCCCACTTCGATCGCCGGAGCCGTGCGGAATTGTGCGGAGTTCGTCCCGACATCGCGCGGTGCTCCGAAAAACTGACTATGTTCAAACATTCCGCGCGGCAACGGCTTGTCGGCTCGCAGTCACCTCGACACATTACACACCGTCTCGACGTCGTGCCGCCGTGACCCTCTCTGTAGGTGCCTCCGTGACCCTCTATGTGTGTGGCTCCATGGCCCTCTGTGTATGTGCCTCTGTGCCCCTCTCTGTGTGCCCCTCCCTGTCCTGGCGAACTTACCTTTAAGATTTCGCTCCAAGTTCGCCTCACTTTACGCCGCGTTGCGCCACTCACGCGACCTCCGCGCGGCCCTCGCTGCCGGTTTGGTCGCGCTTGCCGCATGTAGGCGCATGCTGGTGGAACGGCCCTGTACAGGGATCACCCGACCTCCGCGCGGCCCCCGCTTCTAGTTTGATCGCGATCATCGCATGGAGTCGGATGCTGGTAGGACAGGCCCTTTAGTAGTTTAGCTAGTTTAAACCTTCTTTAAAATTGGATGCATTTGGAAATACATGGCTGCACCAATTTTTTAATTGAAGTGAATAAAAGAACAACTCAGAAATTATTTAAGGACATTCACTTGAAACATTAACTCACTTTTCCTTTCCACACCCTCTAAGCGTTTCCTGATTTTTGTGCAGTTATCAAGTCAAGAGAGTTATACTTGATGTTCAGCATCAGCAGGCTTTTTTTTTCATGATCACATGGGAAGCAGAATCTATGGTTAATTGTATTGTATTTCAATACATCAATATAATGCATTTTGGACCGTCTTGTAGCTAAAATTGAAATTAAATGAAATGCCTTTATAAGCACTGCATACAGCCAAATTGTTGTTGCCACTCCATTGGTGCATAATATACAAACATAAAAACACAGGGCACAACACAATTTAAAAACAATGTTAAAAACTAGGTAATAAATTAAGTAAAAAATCAGTATTAAAATTTATCAGTATCAAAATTAGCCCCATTCAATTCTGGAATGGCCAGAACTCGTCCATTCCGATTCATTTAATTGCAGCTTTCTTCAAACCCAGGCTAATATTCATGATGCTGAATTCCAGTAAAGTTGCATATTAATTTCTAACATGGATCAACATTAATTTAAAGATTCGTGTAAACTGGATTTGCAACGACTGATATTCTCATAGCCTTTACAATGTTGTTATGAAATTGCACATTATAAAACTGAGGGTGAAAGAAACTTTTCCATGGCAACAGGTTTCCAGTTGTCTTCTTTATGGAACAACGCATCAGAGCTGTGCTTCAAGGATAGAAAAAAAAGTCCATAAAAAGGGTTTTTATTTTTCTTCCTGAATGATCAAGTGAAGTGGTTGCAAAGATGGGCAAAAAGTGATGCTTGACACTCTTAGTCGATGTAATTTGAAATCGGGCCCAGGATTAAACTGTGCTTGGATGTAAAGTGTTTGAATGTTAAAAGTGTCAGCCGTGGTCTCAGTATGTAATCCTTTTATCTATGAGTCAGATGGTTGAGGGTTCAAATCCCACTCCACAGCTTAGCACAAAATTCTGGTCACACAATTCAGTCTACTGCTTAGTGTGTGCCGAACAGTCAGAGATTATGTAATTTAGATGCAATGTTAAATTGACTCACCAAGTCCCCTCCTGTGTGGATGTTATTTTATGGAATGGTAGGGGACTTTTCCTGACCTACTGGCCAATATTTATTCATCAGCCAAAGTCACTGGAGCAGATCATTATCAAAGAGTGTGAATCCGTTGAGTGCAAATTGACACTTGAATTCCCTATTCTGCATCAGTGATCACATTTCAGATATACTTCGATGACTGCACAAAGTTGTGAAACATGCCATGTAAAATGAAATATTTTATTTTCCTCAATGCCGTCTGCAGACTGTTGCTCTGGTGAGACGAACTGGAATGGGAACAGACTCTGAGCAGCTAAAACTGGAATCCAGTACATCTCAATGTTTTGTTCATATAGGTTAGATGATGCAGCATTTATGCAGAGTTTATATATATACATCCATTTAGCCAAGTCAAGTCAGGTTTATTTGTCACATACACATACGAGATGTGCAGTGAAATGAAAAGTGGCAATGCTTGCGGATTGTGCAAAAAGAAAACTACAAAATAGAATGGAACAGAATCACATATTCACATATTACATATTTGTGGGAGGAGAAAAAAACAGCAATTTAAAAAAGACACCACACAACAGTAAATTGGTCCAGTAAAGTTAGTCCCTGGTGAGATAGGAATTTACAATCCTAATGGCCTCTGGGAAGAAACTCTCATCCTCTCCGTTTTCACAGCATGGCAACAAAGGCGTTTGCCTGACCGTAGCAGTTGGAACAGTCCGTTGCTGGGGTGGAAGGGGTCCCCCATGATCTTGTTGGCGCTGGAGTTTACCTTTAGACTTCAGCAATACAGCGTGGAAACAGGCCCTCTTTGGTCCACCGAGTCCGTGGCGACCAGCAATCGCCCGGTAGATTAACGCTATCCTACACACTAGGGACAATTTACAGAAGCTAATTAACCTACAAACCTGTTCGTCTTCAGAGTGTGGGAGGAAACTGGAGTACCCGGAGAAAACCCACATGCTCACAGGGAGAACGTACAAACTCCATACAGACAGCACCCGTAGTCAGGATCAAACCTGAGTCTCTGGCAGGCAGCAAATCTACCGCTGCAGTATTGTGTCATCCGAACCTACATACAGTTCAATGCAAATTTAAAATGCGTTCCTCTTTATCTAGAAGAGAATATTTTAATTGAATTGTCAATCTCCGATTACTTTTGTCCATTTGGTGTTTATAATATTTCATATATACTTGTTCAAATTCTTACTTGGATCTTCAGAGAAGCAATGCAATGTGCAAGGTATGATTGTGCCTGCAGAACGTGCTACCTTTCACCTGTGAATCCAGAAGGAAACATCATGAAAGCAGTTGGGAACCTGGCAGCGACGTGTCCAACACTTGGAATTTTATTCCAAATTAAATGACTTGCCCTGACAAATCAAAATAACACACTGCTCACAGAGCTTTAACTTAATGGGCTGAGTCAGGCTGCATTCAGCTGGAGGTGAGGGCTGAATAAGATAACCCTTTGGATTCTGAGTCCCTTTCCTTCCCTGAAGCTCAGGCCTCTGGTAAGGCTTGGTGAGGCCTCCATGATGACTAGGCCTACAGTGTTATATGTCAGAGGCTCTGTCCCCAGAATACCCCTGCAACTTGTGACAGGATTTAAAAATGTGGAGACAATTAAAATCGAGCACTTACTGACATGGGAACAGCTGAATGCCAGGAGATTCTTCCAGAACCACTGTTACAACCAGCACGATTCAGCCTATTGATCTAGATTTTACAGTGGTTGTGATGACAATCCAGTATACAATGACATTAGTCTGTGTAGGAAGGAACTGCAGGTGCTGGTTTGCACCGAAGATGGACACAAAATGCTGGAGTAACTCAGACTGAAGAAGGGTCTCGAGCCAAAACGTCACCCATTCCTTCTCTCCAGAGATGCTTCCAGTCCTGCCGAGTTACTCCTACATTTTGTGTCTATCTTCAGTGGCATTAGTCTTCTCTTTCTCTTGGACAGTAGCCCACAAAGTAACAAAACACGGATATCCGAAAGTCATTAACAGTAAAAGAAACTTAATTTGCTGGTGAAGTCTCGGCAAATGAAAGTAATCAATTACAGCTATTTATGATCTATTCTCACAGTGAATTCCATTGAATTAGCTAATCGTTGTTGAAGGAGCTAGAACTGAATTTTAAATTTCCCTCTCCTGAAAACTGATTATGCAACAGATTAGATCAATGTTCTGCAGTCCAGCTACATCCATTATGAATGGGTGTAAATAATTAAGCAACTTACAAGTGGGGATGTCTCCAAGAAAAGACAGACCCACCTTCAACAATATTGAGATGCCAGTGACAAGGCTGAATCTTTTGCAACCAGGAGATGATCCACCTCAGTCTTCCTCCTGCAGTTTGTTGCCTTCACTGAAGCTAGCTTTCAACCAATTTATTTCACGGTGTGAATAGGAAATTGTTGAGGGCAATGGATGATATCATAGATACATAGAACATAGGTGCAGGAGAAGGCCGTTCTGCCCTTCGAGCCTGCACCACCATTCAATATGATCATGGCTGATCATCCAAAATCAATTACGAGCGGACGAGGGCAATCGATCCAATTTGTGGTCCCAGCCTCAAAGACAGATGTGTACAGCAATTCGTTCTTTCCACGCACTATTAAAGCATGGAATAATCTCCACCAAGCCACGGTTGCCCAACCAGATGCAACTAAATTTAAAGTGGCACTTTCTTCCCAATAACCTCTGGCTAAAACCCCTCCCTTCACCACCTCCAGTTTAAATTCCGGTTGGAATATTTTGTAGGACCAAGTAACCAAGAATCAGTAGCCCGTTATTGCTTTCTCCCCATATCCCTTGATTCTGTTAGGCCTAAGAGCGATATCAAACATATCGATATTGTTTTATTATTGTCAAGTGTACTGAGATTACTCAACTGTACCTGATTAATACGGGTGTCAAGGGTCATGGGGAGAAGGCAGGAGTTAAGAGGGAAAGATAGATCAGCCATGATTGAATGGTGGAGTAGACCTGATGGGCCGATGGTCTGAAGAAGGGTCTCGACCTTCCCTCTCTCCAGAGATGCTACCTGTCCCGCTGAGTTGCTCCAGTTTTTTGCATCTATCTACGGTCTCATTCTATTCCTATAACTTATGAACGTATGACGTACAGTGGAAAACGTAACATACATGAGTGCATCGGGTAGTGCAAGAGAGGAAATGAACAGAGTGCAGAATATAGTGGTACAGCTGTAGAGGAAGTGCCAATAAAAAGGGTTGCAATGAAGTAGATAGGAAGACCAGGAATTCAATTACAGTTCTGGTTAAGTGTCTAATAACCGGGAGGAAGAAGCTATTCTTGAACTTGGAGGTTTCAAGCTTTTGTACCTTCTACCTGACCAAAACTGTAACTAACACTCCAAATGCGGCCTCACCAATGTGGATATTGTGTTCAGTTTTGGTCACCCGACTGTAAGTTCATAAGTTCAGATAGGAGCACAATTAGTCCACCCAGCCCATCAAGTCTACTCCGCCATTCAATCATGGCTGATCTATATTTCCCTCTCAAACCCCATTCTACTGCCTTCTCCCCATAACTCCTGACAACCTATAGTAAGGATGTTGTGAAGCTGAACAGAGCGCAGGGAGTGTAAGAGGATGTTGCCAGGACTTGAGGACCTGAGCTAAAGTGAGGGAGAGGGAGAGGTTAAAGGTGCCCAGCAAGACTCATGCTAGCTGAACCATTCTCATTTTGAGGATATGGCCTGGGCTCCATCTAGCCCAGTCACCTTCCACGGGTTCACACTGAGGAAGGCCAATGTAATGTCGGCAATGCTGACCATAGAGTCAAAGAGTGATACAGTGTGGAAACAGGCCCTTCGACCCAACTTGCCCACACCGGTTCAAAATGTCACAGCTACATTAGCTCCACCTGACTGCGCTTGGACATGTATATGGTTCACCATGGTTCAGCTTCAACCGCGGCTGTTAGGAAGGGTGACGTAATTCCACTAACCCTATGCTCAAAATGGGCAGAGAAGGCACTGATGGGATGGGAATCCATTGTTGCCAGCGATTCTGTCTGTCTTTCCTTTCCAGTGCATTGCAGCAAGCAAGCTTTGCCACAATCGACAGATGTCTGTGCGGATAGTTTGACACGCTGGCTTGGTCTGGAATTGTCTCCTGGCACCCCCTGATGGCTTTGCAAAGGTCAAACTTGTAGAGCAAAGCTTTTGGCACTGTGATATTCTTGCTTGGGATTTACATCCCCGGCCAGCCGTGTCATTAGTCAAGCTATTCCAACACAACTCGAACACTCAGAACCATCTAACAAATTGGAAATTCAGAGACAAAATAAGATTTATGGATGTACCGGCCAAAAGGAGAGTTGGAGAGGGCCCACTAAAACATGAATATATTGAATGAGCAATGATGTATAGAACATTATATTTTAATACATTCCCCTAATAAATAATGTACAACAGGTGATGTCAAATTACCTACTCAATTTCCCCACCAAGAACTGAATTAAAAAATGAGATCTAGGTCTTTTGTCTTGTACACATGTTACATTGTACTCAAACTATGGCAAACTAAGATAAGGCATTGGGTAGATGCACAGAGTCTCTTGCCCAGGGTGGGGGAATCAAGGACCAGAGGACATAGGTTTAAGGTGAAGGGGAAAAAATGTAATGGGAATCTGAGGGGTAACTTTTTCACACAAAGGCTGGTGGGTGTATGGAACGAGCTGCCAGAGGAGGTAGTTGAGGCAAGGACTATCCCAACATTTAAGAAACATGTACAGAAGTTGATACCTGGAACAGCGGATACAGTAGATGTGGCTGGAGGTGGTGTAAGTGAACCTCTGCCTCACCCGAAAAGACTGTTGGGGTCCTTGGATGGAGTCAAGGGGGGAGGTAAAGGAACAGGTGTTGCATCACCTGCGGTTGCAGAGGAAAGTACCTGGGGAGGGGGTGGGAAGGGTGGGAAGGGACGAGTTGACTGGGGAGTTGTGGAGGGAACGGCCTCTGTGGAAGCAGGAAGGGGTGGAAATGGGAAGATGTGGTCCGTAGTGGGATCCCATTGGAGGTGGCAAAATATGCTTTATGCGACGGCCGATGGGGTGAAAGGTGAGGACAAGGGGGACCCTGTCCTTGTTGCAAATGGGGGGAGGGGGAGCACAAGCGTAGCTGTCGGATATCGAGGAGACCCTAGTGAGAGCCTCATCTATAATGGAAGAGGTGAACCCCCGTTTCCTAAAGAATGAGGACATCTCCGATGATCTAGTATGGAAAACCTCATCCTGGGCGTAGATGCAGCGTAGACGGAGGAATTGGGAGAGGGGATAGTTTTTACAGGAAGCAGGGTGGGAAGAAGTGCAGTCCAGATAGCTATGGGAGTTAATAGGTTTGTAGTAGATGTCGGTCAATAGTCTGTCTCCTGTGATGGAGACGGTGAGATCCAGAAATGGTAGGGAGATGTCGGAGATGTGAATCTGAGTGCAGGTTAGTCGTGAAGTTGATGAAGTCAGTGAGTTCTGCATGGGTGCAGTAGGCAGCACCGATACAGTTGTCAATCTAGCGGAGGTAGAGTTCGGGGATAGGGTCAGTGTATGCCTAGAACAGTGATTGCTTGATGTATCTTACGAAGAGGTAGGCATAGCTAGGGCCCATGCGATTGCTCATAGTTATGCCTTGGATTTGGAGGAAGTGGGAGGAGTGGAAGGAGAAGTTGCTGAAGGTAAGGACCAGCTCTGCTAGGCGGAGGAGAGTATTAGTGGACGGAAATTGGCTGGTTCTGCGGTCGAGGAAGAAACGAAGGGCTTTAAGACCCACTTGGTGGGGGATGGGTTGTGGAGTGACTGGACATCCATGGTAAAGATGAGGGAGTGGGGGCCTGGAAAACGGAAGTTACTAAAGGGACGAGGAGCGTGTGAGGTGTTTTGGACATAGGTACGGAGGGGATAGGATGGAGTCGAGGTACGTGGAAACTAATTCGGTGGGACATGAACAAGCAGAAACAGTGGGTGTGCCAGGACAGTTTTGTGGACAAGCACATGGATAGGGAAGAGTTAGATGGGCCAAATATGGGCAAATGGAACTAGTTTAGATGAGTGTCTGAAGAAGGCTCTCGACCCGAAATGTCACCCATTCCTTCTCTCCAGAGATTCTGCCGGTCCAGTTGAATTACTCCAGCATTTTGTGTCTATCTTTAGCTTAGATGAGGCACCTTGGTTGGCATGGATGAGTTGGGCTGAAGGGCCTGTTTCCGTGCCGTGTGACTCTATGGCCCTATTTCCATGGCGCTATTTATCCATTTCTCTGTGTTTTTGTGTTGCCATCACGTGACATTCTAACAAAACCGTGAAAAGAGCTCAAGAGAAATCTCTAGAGGAAATTTATTTTTTCTTTTTATATAATGGGTTTGTGCCGAGCTTTGAGAGTATTTTGTGCAGTGTCATCAGTCATATTGTTGCTCCTGCGCTGATTCTACTGCCTTCAGAGACAAGATATTGAGGAATGGTGCCCCAAAATAGTGCCATAAAGGCAGTTTCCAACTGCTTTGTCTTGTTCCTGAGGGAAGCAGGTTCCAGTGTAGGTCATGCAATTGCCACTTATCTCTGACAGATTCTAGGTTTTGCAGAATTGTATTGTAGTTTTGACCTGGGGGCTTTGTGGAATCTGCTCCAGTGCTCCATCTTGTGTTTGAGAGAGTCTGAGTGCTGGCTGTGCTCATTATGGAACGTTTCTTTGCAGCAACATGTACTCAATAGAGCAAATAGCATTTGGCAGAACAAAAATATGCAAGAAGGAACTGCAGATGATGATTTACCTCCAAGACATTACATCAATCACGTATTGTCCTTCGGCTGGCTGGCTAGCACGCAACAAAAGCTTTTCACTTTACCTCGGCACACATGACAATAAACTAAACTGGACCAATAGACATAAAATGCTGGAGTAACTGAGCGGGTCAGGCAGTATCTCTGGAGAAAAGGAATAGGTGACATACCGGGTCGAGACCCTTCTTCAACCCTTCATCGGTCTCGACCCGAAATGTCACCTATTCCTTTTCTCCAGAGATGCTGCCTGACCCGCTAAGTCAGCAGAAAAAATAACAAGGTTTGATAGACAAAATGTTTAAGAAAGAACTGCAGATGCTGGAAAAATCGAAGGTAGACAAAAATGCTGGAGAAACTCAGCGGGCGAGGCAACATCTATGGAGCGAAGGAATAGGTGACGTTTCTGGTTGAGACCCTTCTTCAGACTGATGTGGGGGTGGGGGGGGGGGGCGGGAAGAAGAAAGGGAGAGGCAGAGACAGTGGGCTGTGGGAGAGCTGCGAAGGGGAGAGGAAAGAGGGAGAAAGCAAGGACCGCCTGAAATTGGAGAAGTCAATGTTCATACCGCTGGGGTGTAAACTACCCAAGCGAAATCTGAGGCGCTGTTCCTCCAATTTGCGGTTTGATTCTACTCATGTATGGTATGATTTGATTTGATTGGACAACGTGCAGACAAAAACATGGCAACATCCTTTCTCTTTATCTGTACAGATGACAATAATACCACATTACTGATACCAGTTTAGTTTATTGTTACGTCTACCAAGGTGCGAGAACTTCATTTAACTCCATGTCGTGAACATTGCTGACCCAATATGCCACATGGCACAATGCCTTGTCCACCCTCCACTCCATCAGCTTTTGCATTATCTCGACCATGAACCTCCAGCTTGACGCAACAGTTGAAGCACTGATCGGAACGGGGAAGTCCACACCATGGAAACCACCAGAACTTCCCGAACAGTTTTCTCGAACATTAGCAGAGGGAAAAATGTGGGTCATAGAAACATAGAAAATAGGTGCAGGAGTAGGCCATTCGGCCCTTCGAGCCAGCACCGCCATTCAATATGATCATGGCTGATCGTCCTAAATCAGTTCCTGCTTTCTCCCCATATCCCTTGATTCCGTTAGCCCTATTAGCTAAATCTAACTCTCTCTTGAAAACACCCATTGAATTGGCATCCACTGCCTTCTGTGGCAGAGAAGTCCACAGTTTCACAACTCATCTCAGTCCTAAGTAGCCTATCCCTTATTTCGTCCAGAAGTATCTTTAAGCTTTGAAACATCTCATCAGTTGCAGTTCTAGTTTAGTTCTGTTGAGACATACAGCGTGGAAACAGGCCCTTTGACCCACTGAGTCTGCGCTGACCAGCGATCCCCACACACTAACACAATCCTACACACACTCGGGACAATGTACAATTTTACCAAGCCAATCAGCCTACAAACCTGTACGTCTTTGGGGCGAGTCTCTCTCCCACATTCGGCCTCACCTCTGCTATTCCCCTGTGCTACCCTTCATATCTCCAGGGCAAGCTATATAACAAAGGCAACATTGTGACCTCTTTCTCGACAATGTTCGTCTTCCAGTTCTATTTCAATCCAGTAATTTAACATTTATGACTCATCCCTTACATTGATTGATAATGAATTTGTATTCAGGTTAACCTCCAGCAAGCCTAGTGTTGGATTAACCACAAGAAAGGCGAAGAATGTGAATCATCTCATTTGAGTAACGATGTCCTTCAGAGCTTGCAAATTGGAATCTAACATTTTAGATAACAAGATTCCGCAGTCGAGGATTATGAGGAAGATTGCAATTTATGAAATGCAAATTTCCCTGCTTGTGTGTGCCACCTACAGAGGCTCGCTACTCTTGCCACCGTGTGTGTGACGGTATCAGATTATCAAGGCGCCTAATTTATATTTTTCTTCCCCTCAGGTGCAAAGAATTAAGCTACCCCAAGAAGCTGCCACAGATTTCTCTTATTTTCATCTTTGTGAATGAAGCTTTGTCGGTCATCCTACGCTCTGTGCACAGCGCAGTGAACCACACGCCAGCCCATCTATTGAAAGAAATTATCCTCGTAGATGACAACAGTGATGATGGTACGGTAATCGGCAAAACAGGCAGCGGCCAACTGCATGCACTGTCAGCCTGATTGTTTGTGCTTTTGAAGTTCGTAAGTTTACAGTGGAATTATGCTATTCGGTCCATCAAGTCTACTCCGCCATTCAATCGTGGCTGATCTATCTGCCGCTCCCCCCCTCACCCCATTCTCCTGCCTACTTCCCATGACCCCTGAACTAATCAAGAATCTATATATCTATGCCTTAAAACTATCCACGGCTTTCTGTGGCAGTGAATTCCACAGGTTTACCACCCTGTGAAGAAATTCCTCCTCATCTCCTTCCTGAAGGAACGGCCTTGAATTCTGAGGCTAAGACCTCTGGTCCTCTGTATCAAACGTTAAAAGTTGCGTCAAGACTTTTGTGCAAGCTCGTCGTGAGTGATGAAGGCTCCAAGTGGTGCAGCACGGTGGCGCAGCGGTAGAGCTGCTGCCTTACAGCGCCAGAGACCCGGGCTCGATTCTGACTCTGAGAGTGCTGTCTGCACGGAGTTTGCACGTTCTCCCTGTGAGCGAGTGGGTTTCCTCTGGATGCTCTAGTTTTCTCCAGTGCTCCAAAGACGTGCAGGTTTGTAGGTTAATTGGATTTTGTAAATTGTCCCTAGTGTGGTCATCGTTGGTTGGCATGGACTTGGTGGATCGAAGGGCCTTTTTGCACGCTGCATCTCTAAGCCAGTCTAAGCGTTGTGATTCTGCATGTTGGCTTGCATGAAATTTCAGCTAATTTCACCTTCAACAGCAGAGCTCAATAAGAGTAAGGTGGCAGTGGGGGACAATGCATGAAGTTAACGATAGAGATAAAGGGAGAGATGGGGGAATGATATTGTATGTTTGTTATATTGTGCAATATAATGTTTCACAACCTGGAATTGTTCACATAGAGAATTAGATAGTGCACTTGACCAGATTTCGGAAGGAAGACTAACTGTGGCAGTTCTAGGTAGGAAAGAGAATGGAAAACCTCTGTGAATGTCACCTCTAGTGATATAAAGGACATAAAGTGCTGGAGTAACTCAACGGGTCAGGCAACACAGAAACATGAAAAATAGGTGCATGAGTAGGCCATTCAGCCCTTCGGCCCAGCATCGCCATTCAATATGATCATGGCTGATCATCCAACATCAGTACCCCGTTTCTGCTTTCTCCCCATGTCCCTTGATTCCATTAGCCCTAAGAGCTATATCTAACTCTCTTTTGAATACATCTCTGGAGAACATGGATAGGTAACATTTCGGGTTGGAACCCTTTTTCAGACTGAGGAATCTGAAGGAAGGTCCCAACCCGGAACGTCACTCTCCATGTTCTCCAGAAATGCTGCCCGACCCACTGAGTTACTCCAGCACTTTGTGTTCTTTTTTGCAAACTAGCACCTGCAGTTCCTTGTTTGGACATTTTCACCTCTAGTGATATTGGCTGTACTGTCCATTGGAGTTAGTGTAGAGTGCAAGCATCTCCTTTCAAAACCCATGGTTGACTGCTCTGCCTGGCTTCAAAGATTGCTGTCCATTAACTCTGCCTCACCTATCACACTCTTGACCCTAACGTCCTTCTTATTCTTTCGTGTAAATGTTGTTGGCAAGGTCAACATGTCTTGCCCATCCTCTATTGCTTATTGAAGTGTACTGGTTTGCAGGGCCACATCTGAATTAGTCAACAACACTTAGTGTGTCCAGGATCACATATAGATATAGTGTCCGGCCTCTCTGACCTGGGCCTCCATCACGGCCAGAGTGAGCAACACCGGAAGTTGGAGGAACAGCACCTCATATTCCGCTTGGAGAGTCTGCATCCTGGTGGCATGAACATTGAGTTCTCACAATTCTGTTAACCCTTCCTATCTCCTCCCCTTCCTACCTCTCTTTCGGCCCTGGGGCTCTTCCTCCTTCTTTTTCCTTTCTTCTCCCCACCTCCCCCCACACCCTATCAGTTTGAAGAAGGGTTTCGGCCCGAAACGTTGCCTATTTCCTTCGCACCATAGATGCTGCTGCACCCGCTGAGTTTCTCCAGCCTTTTGTGTACCTTCGATTTTCCAGCATCTGCAGTTCCTTCTTAATCACATATAGATAAATCAGGATGGAATACTTCCTTCCTTGAAGGGAATTAGTGAAACGATGAGTTTGCAACGATCCAGTAAATTCTTTAAAAGTCCATGTGCATTACATTAACCGATTATGAGTGCCCGTCTACAATGATGAGATTCGAGTTCAAGGTTTGGTGTCAGTCTGCTACCTATATACTGTATTGTTTAAGAAGGAACTGCAGATGCTGGAAAATCGATGGTAGACAAAAGTGCTGGAGAAACTCAGCGGGTGCAGCAGCATCTATGGAGCGAAGGAAATAGGCAACGTTTCGGGCCGAAACCCTTCTTCAGAGAAGGGTTGACGAAAGGTTTTGGCCCGAAACGTTGCCTATTTCCTTCTCTCCATAGATGCTGCTGCACCCACTGAGTTTCTCCAGCACTTTTGTCTACCTTCATACTGTATGTTGTCTACTACCTTCACACCCGACACTGGTTCTGGGAACCTACTGATTCCCGGGTCTGCACCTTTGCGACACATATTACCTATTGCACCAACTGCAAAGGCAAGTTGGTCTACCTCCAAGTAGTTAATTGTCCCTCTCCCACCACTCCTCGCTGTTAGCCCAATGGAATCGGGCACCATTTCAATAGCATCCTGCATCAGTTGAACAAAGGTGTGGATTATAAATGCTGGGAGAATGTAGGCTATAAACCAAGAATTAAACTTTTCCAGGGTTGCACTGAAATCTGAAGTCTGCACAATGCTTCTACACGAACAGTAATTGCTCTTGTGTTTCTTGTAAGTCTCCTGTTTCTATTGATTTTACATGTGAATTGCACCAGCATTTACAACATTCAAATAATGCTTACTTACATAGGAATACTTCTGTCAGAGAGAGCAATTTTCTGATGCAGTAAAAGCAAAACCGTAGTGAAAATTTGGATATTTAAAACATATTTTTCTTATTGGTGGCTATTGTGTCAAGCTATCGTTTCTCGTTTTTCATTGCTTCAAACAGAAGAACTGAAGGCACCGTTGGAGGAGTACGTCCACAAGCGATACCCTGGCCTGGTGAAGGTGGTACGCAATCAGAAACGGGAAGGGTTGATCCGAGCTCGGATCCAGGGATGGAAGGCAGCAACGGCACTGATCACGGGGTTCTTCGATGCCCATGTGGAGTTTAGTGCAGGCTGGTAGGTGGATAGCAAACAGCACTGTATTGTCAATGAAATGGCATCACTCTTGTTATCGTGGGAACGGTACCCTCCTTTTAAAAAATTGCCAACTTAAGGGGTTTTCTCAAGGGTCTCGACCCGAAACATCACCCATTCCTTCTCTCCAGTGATGCCACCTGTCCCGCTGAGTTACTCGAGCTTTTTGTGTCTATCTCAAGTCTTACTATAATAGATTTACATATTTCTGATTAATAAAATGGGTAAAGGGCTCTTAAATAGTTTGTTCTGTTAGCACCATTATAACCAAGAAATTATTATGTACGCCTGATGTCAAGAGACCTGCACTTCATGCTGTTAATAATTTGAATCACATTTTGCAATGTGTGGAGATCAAAATAACTAGTTTTGAATAATTGTTCAGGGAAACACTGGCAGAGTTTATTTAGCATGTATTTGTGTTGGACTCCACAACTGGCAGGAGTGCACTTTAGTGTGGTGTAAATTCTGGTGGCTCACCATGCAATTACCAGCAGGTCCCAGCCCTGTAATTCCACAAACGATATATTGTATCTGCGTTCACTTAATAAAATAATGCAAGGCACTTCACCAGAGCATGGGCAACGAGAACATTTGCAATTCAGTCAAAGAGATGGGTTTGCGGTGACTAGTTGTAAGGCTTTAGACTTTAAACTCTAGAGATACGGCGTGGAAACAGGCCCTTTGGCCCACCAAGTCCGTGCCGACCAGCGGTCACCCCTGTACACTAGCACTATCTACACACTAGGGACAAATTTACAATTTTTACCAAAGCCAATTAACCTACCAACCTGTACTTTTTTGGAGTATGGGAGGAAACTCGAGCGCCCGCAGAAAACCCACACGGGTACAGGGAGAACGCACAAAATCCATACAGGCAGCACCCGCAGTCGGGATCGAACCCGGGTCTCTGGCGCTGTAAGGTAGCAACTCTACTGCTGTTCCGCTGTGCTGTGCTGCCCATTTCGAAAAATAATCTGCTGTTTCAAAATGAAATGGCAGGAATGGGAGGAAAGGGGTGGACGGGATAGTGAAGGACACGCGAGTCCAAATTTGGATGAAAGCGGCTCAGATGTGTTCCAGCAGAGAATGGAAAAAGTGAGGCCAGGGGAGGGACTGGAGCACAGTGCTGACGTTTTTAAGTTGCTTCAGTTCCGTGAGCTCAAAGGTGAGAAATGATAAGGTTCCTGTGAAGGACAAAATATGGCCTATAAAGTTTTGGAGGACTCCACACATACAGGGCGGAAAGTAAAGCACTCAGGGATAGAATAGGTAGACCACAAGATGCAAAATTTAGGACATTTGGCTCATCGAGTATGCAATTCAATCATGGCTGATCTATTTCTCCCCCTCAATCCTATACTCCTGCCTTCTCCCCATATCCTTTGACACCTTTACTATTCAGGAAAGTTAGGCCCAACGGCAGTCAAACCATGGGCTTGCGATCCAGAAGAGCGAAGGCGAAGTGAAGGCAGAGTAAGGTGATATTAATGGGGTGGGGGTTGTTGTCATGATGATGGAGAGGGTATGGAGTCAAAAAATCCACTTTTAATTCTACAGTTGCCAACATCACAACCTCAGACATAGGGAAGGGGAGGAGATAGGCATCAAACAAAAGGAATCTTTGTTATGTTTGTTTGGGATAAAATATCTGTTCATCGAATACGGGATATCAGAAGAACAGTGGGGCAAGAAAGAGACCAGGGAGGTCAGGAAAGATGCTGTGGAAAGTAACCGCAGATGCTGGTTTATAGTCAAGACAGACACAAAGTGAGGACCTGACGTGGAGCGTGAACACCTCTACGCTGCTGAAAAAGGTCCAGCAGAGACTGCACTTCCTGAGGGTGCTCAGGAAGAATAACATCACACAGAGACTGCTGCTGTCCTTTTATCGGTGCTCCATTGAGAGCATCCTAACATATTGTGTATGCGTGTGGTACACCAGCTGCACAGCGGCTCAGAGGAAAGCGCTCCAGAGGGCCATTGACAACGCCCAGAGGATTGTCGGCTGCCCTCTCCTTACCTTGGAGGACTTACACAGTTCCCGCTGCATCATAAAATCCCAGAATATTATAAAGGACATTTCCCACCCCGGACACTCCCTGTTTGAACTGTTGCCGTCAGGCAGACGGTACAGATCTACAAGGACAAGGACAAACAGACTTAAAAACAGTTTTTACCCCACTGCTATAAAGGCACTAAATGTAGCCGCCAAGGAACGCGGGGACTAAGGGACTGTGGTTGGTACACTGTGAAATCGACAGAAGGATGTAGGGTTGGGTGTTTATGCGTGCTATTTTCATATTTCATATTTATTTTAGTTGTTTATCTTTTTTAATATTTTACCTTGTATGTATCGTTAGCTTTTATGGTTTGAATGGTGCACTGACTGGTTGACATTTTTTAATTTCATTGTACATGGTTCATGTTACAATGACAATAAAGAAACTATGTTACTATATTAATTCAGCGGGTCAGGCAGCATAAATGGAGAAAATGGGTGGGTCAAATCCACCCATTTTTTTATCTGCAGAGATGCTGCCTGACCCACTGAACCAACTCCAGCACTCTGTGTGTCTCTTCAGAAAGGTGGTGTTGTTGAGTCAGTGACAAAAGCAGACATGTGAAAGCCTGAGATCTCGTTTTTGATTGTTGTCATTGAAGGATTAGCGTGGAAATCAGCAACCTCAGAGGGAACTAAGAATAAATCATTGCGGACACAAAGAACTGCAGATACTATTTTTAATTTTAAAACAGAAAGTGCTGGAGTACCTCTGCGGGTCAGGCAGCATTTCTGTTGTGTGTGTCCTTTTCTCGTGTTTGTGTGAAAAGTGTGCCCTTTTCTCCTGAAGGCGCCAATTTCAGAATCGGTTCACATTTGAGTTTCTCAGCTGATTGGAAATAGCTGAACTTCTTTGCAGGATATTCAGTTTGTTAGTCATTCCTAACGAAATGCATAAACTTGAGGCGGCAGTTTTATTTACGTAGAGGGGGAAAGTACATATTGGTCAAACAAAATCATTTTATATAGTCGTTTGCAACTTGACTGTGAGGAAAGGCATTTTATCATGATTGATACACTTTGTAGGCTAACAGCCTGAGAAGAGCAATCAGAGAGGGATGATTTTCAGAACCCTCATCTAAATTAGTCAATTTTTGCTTTTTAGTCGACAAGAAAATCTGGTAACCATGACAAGATAATTGATGCTTTTCAACGTATCCAGTTGGTGAATGCTTTGAGATTCCATTTTCACAGAACCTCAGTTGCTTTCTGTTTGCAAATTGAAATTCCCTTTGTTTCCTCAAAGCTATTTAACAGGATCAGTGCAGGTATGGTGCGCTGAGAGCTATTTGGCTGTGACGCTTCCTGACATTAAATTAATTCCAACCTGACCAAAAAACGATATGAATTGTCTGGCACATTGTACTGTCTGGAAGATTCCACAAATGCCACTGCAGCGAACTTTTCCTCCTTTCCCAAAGCATAGACATAAAATGTAAACATGTAACACAGAAACATAGCCTTCGAGCCAACATCGTCATTCAATATGATCATGGCTGATCATCCAAAATCAGTACCCCGTTCCTGCTTTTTCCCTATATCCCTTGATTCCTTTAGCCTTAAGAGCTAAATCTATCTCTCTCTGGAAAACATCCAATGAATTAGCCTCCACTGCCTTCTGCGACAGAGAATAGTAAGATTGAACGAGAACTTACCAGTTCGAAGGTTGATCTTTATTTTATGAGGAGTCGAAGTGAGGGATTTCGTGAAGAGCCCGCCGGCGCGCATGCTCGACATACTTCAAAGTAGCGGCGTGGAATCACAGAAACCAACAATAGAAATGACTTCGTATAGTAAGATTGAAGTGACTAAGATTACCAGATGAAGGTGACTGAGGGTTGGGCGAGGAGGGCACGAAATCCCTCACTTCGACTCCTCATAAAATAAAGATCAACCTTCGAACTGGTAAGTTCTCGTTCAATCTTACTATTTCATTTCGGAGTCACGTGTGTGACTTTGTGAAGACTTCAAAGCTTCTGTGATTACACGCCCTGGACCACGTCCATGCTGACACATCACTACCAGGGATGGATGGGAGGAACAAACTTGCTCAATAGTTCATACTGCAAAACAAGAGCATATTTATTAATAACAAATCAAAACCCCTCATGTGGGGACATCTCCACGTTCTGAACCTGCATTCAGCACGGCTTCTGCGAACTGTAGAGGAGCAGCAACAGGCTTGTTATAAAAACGCTGGAACACAGCTTCATTAGCCCATCCTGCTGTGGCGAGAATTTGGTCCATGGGCACCTCCATGACCCTCGCCGCTGACGTCGATGCAGCCCTGGTGGAATGAGATTTGAACACATTAGTGTCGATACCTGACTTACCCAAGACGACTCGAAGCCACCTGGATATCGTCTGGACTGTCACTCGATGATGAGGTCTCTTATGAGTGACAAGCAGGTATCTCTCCATTCCTCTGATGCGCGCCGTCACCTTGACATAGTGGCGGATATGTGAGGCTAAACATAGCCTAGCATCTGCGGGGTATGCCGGGAACTTCAGCTGCAGCCCTGTGCACCCAGGTCTATGCTGCTTTAGTAGCTCGTCAATGAAAAAGACTACTTCTGTAGGGGTAGCAGTCATTCTGTCGACACGAAGTTTGTGTAGTGTCTGTACCCTCTGAGCCAGGCCCGTGCCGTCAGGGGAGGCAAGGTGGGCACTGCCTACCCTGACTAAAATTATAACATAGTAATAACTAAATATAAATAGTAAAATAGTAAACCGATCTCTTAGGTCGGCATAATTCTCCGTGCCTTCCATCCGCAGCGCTTGTAACACGGGAAGGTCTGTGCAGCCCACGTGCCGTCAGCGCTGCCTGAAGCCGTCAGTTTCAATCGGGGCTGAAGGCAGCTGAAATTCTGCCTTTGCGGGGTTTTCAAATATGGTTTTCAGTTTCATGGCGGGGTTTTCAAATATGGTTTGTCAATAATTTAAGTGTATCTTAGGTAACAAAGAGAGAAGAATGGAGTTTGTGTTCCAATAATGTGGTTAGTACATTTTGTGTTTATGTTTTTAAATACTGTATTTCCCGGGGTGTGGGTGTGGGGGGAGTTGGCGAGTCTGGCCCGGGGTAAAGTTGAGGGGAGGGCACTAATGTTAAGAATGAGGGGATTGGAATAATGCCACTTGCGACGCTCCTTGCACGGAGGCGTGCAATGACAAGGCATTGAGGCGGGGGGGGGGGGGGGGGGGGGGGAAGAGTGAGAGAAGTAACTCGTGTGGCTGAGCGGCCGCCGGGCTTGACAGCGGAACCAGCCGCCATCTTAGCACCTGTGGGAATTTAAGGATTTGCAGGAAGCCGATGACATGAGCGAAGTCGGCGAACGGCAGGTGACAGGTGTTCCGACGGAGAGCACTGCCAAAGGTGAGCGGGCCGGCAGAAGGCGCCGAAGTGGCGGCCAGTTCTGCTGTTGGGTCCCGGTGGCCGCTCGGAGCTCCCCGAGCTGCTTCTATCCCCAGCTACATTGCGTGGCTTCGTGCCCAGAGAGCTGCGCTAGTTGTGAGTGAGTGAGTTACTGGCAGTATCCCCGACACCCTCCTTCTCAACTCTCGTGCCCTCCCCACAACTTTACCCCTGACTCTCCACACACTATGAAAGGAACTGTTCCCCCAATTGGTCTAGGACTAGGAAGCCTAGGAAGGGCAAATTGAAATGTCACTGCTTTTTATTTATTTATTTATTTATTTAACGGAGAGACCAATCTGCGCATGCGCGATTTAATTTTAAAAAGCGGACTGAGTGCCTACCCTGAGTAATTACTCACGGCACGTGCCTGCTCTGAGCTGAAGTCAGCGCTAGTAACATCACCAGCTTCATGGTGAGTTGGTCCAGTTGGAGCCCTTCCATGGGAGACCACGTCCTGAGCAGGGTTAATACGTCCCTGACATCCCAGGTGATATTATAGCGTGGTGTAGGCGGATTCATATTGAATATACCCCGCATGAGTCTGGACACTAGCCTGTTGGATCCTACCCCAATATTGAGTAGAATGATAGCGCACTTCTGGCGCTGTTGATGGCACTGTAACTTAAGTGTTCATCATGGTGCAACCCCACGAGGAATTCCAGGACGTCGGTTATTGTCACGTCATCGTACGTGATGCGAGAGCGGCTGCAGTAGGCTTCCCACTTCTTAATATGCGAGCGGTATCTTCGCCTTGTGGACTCTCGACACGACGCCCCGATGGTATCCATGGTCCGAGCCGAGAGGCCGTATTGGACTAACGGCCTGTTCAGAACCTGCAAGCCAACAGATTTAAATAGCCGTGGCAGGGATGTGGCTCCCCTGAGACAGGGTGAGTAACCAATTGTGGGCAACCCTTCAAAAGGACCCAAGGTTCGTTGAGCATGTCAAAGACCACCGGATACCAAGGCTGTGTGGGCCAGTCGGGTATAATAAGGATGCCCTTGGCAGCATCTGCCTGAATCTTTCGCAATACCCGACTGATGAGGCAAAACGGGGGGAAGGCATAGAAAAACCAATTCCCCCAGTCCAGCGAGAATGCATCTAGCGCTATTGCCCCAGGATCTGGTTCCCATGAAACGTAGGTTGGTACCTGATGGTTCAACCGTGACGCGAAAAGGTCAATGTCCAGTTTACCAAATTTGGCTGTGACTTTAGAAAAAGTCTCAGGACGGAACATCCATTCAATATTGTCATTAAATTTGCGCGACCTGGTGTCCGCCACAGTATTAAGCTCACCTGGCAAATAGGTAGCTGAAATCCAAATGTCTCTTTGAACACACCAGAGCCAAATTGAGTTAGCCAATTTGTCACACGAAACTGACCTGGTACCACCCATATGGTTTAAGTATGCCACTGCTGTGGTGTTGTCTATTTGGAGACGGACATGTGCTCCAACAAGCTTGGAACAATACGCACGAAGTCCGTGGAATGCTGCCAGCAACTCCAAATAGTTAATCCCTTGAGTCAACAACATCGTCGATTCAAGGGTGTCCCATCTGCCCCCACAACTAGAGCAATTATCCGTGGCTCCCCAACCATTGGAGCTTGCATCAGTCTGCAAATATACCACCGGATTAGCCTCCCTGATAGGCTTGAATGAGCTGCTAATGTGACACACCCACCATTGCAACTCATTTATCGCTTCGGGCGGCAGCTGCATGGACCGATCATAATGACCAGCGTTCTGTTTTAACGCAGCAATTTTAGCTCTTTGCAAATTCTGATAATGCAAAGGTCCATATCGCGCTGCCGGAAACAAAGCTACAAGCTTCCCAATTATTGTAGCTGAATGCCGAATCGATGGTATATTGGTGCGGATTAAATCTAGACACACCTGGGTAACCTCCTCAATCTTGTTAATTGGAATGGTAACCCTCATGCTTATAGAGTTCACCGTGAACCCTAGGTAATTAATTACCTGGGCAGGGTAGAACTTTGATTTCTCTGGATGGACAATAAACCCCAATTGTTGAAATATATTGACAGCAGCTGCAACACCCTGTTCAGCCAATTCCAGGGTGTGGCCCACAATTAAGATATCATCTAAATAGGCCATAACTATATGGTGTCGTTGTCTCAAATAAGCCATAATTGGCTTCACTAATTTAGTGAACAATCTAGGGGCTGTGGTGAGCCCATTAGGCAAAGCCTTGTACTGCCAGAGTTGCCCCATCCAGATGAATTTCAAAAACCTTCTGTCGTATTTCTGGATGGATACTGAATATAATGGATACTAATGGATTCTGGATGCGTCTTTCAAATCGATGCATGCCATAAAGCAACCATGAGAAATCAATGATTTGGCTGTTTCAAACGTATCCGTTTTAAAATGAGTATATGTTACAAAAGTATTCAAACGGGTTAGATCAATAATGACACGACAACCTCCATCCTTCTTAGGTCTGGTGAATATATTCGAAACAAATTCAACTGGCTCATGCACCGCTCTCTCAATCACTCCCTTCTGCTCAAGACTTAAAAGTTCCTTGTAGCCTGCTGCCTGTTCTGCAGCAGATAATTTAAACGTTCGAGCGGGCATGTGCTGGGATGGAGGAATGTCGCCATTAATAAACTCAATTTTATGCCCCTGAATATTCTGCAACACATACTCGTCACCAGTAAAATTACCCCATGCACCCAAAAACAACCGAAGGCGACCACCAACATGTGAAGTTAAACAAAGAGAAAAGAGAGAACCAGACCCCCTCACCTCCGTGGTTACCGGCGGTCCTTGACACGCATGGGTGGATGCGGAGGTGCTGGGTTGGCTTGAGGGCGCGGCGTCCTTACCCACATCTCCGCCTGAGTCCCGGCCTGCGTTGCAGGTACTGCCGATGGTAAAGGCCCCGGAACTGTTGACCGGCGAACTCGTCCTGACGTCCTCCGGCCCTTGGAACTCCCATCCATGTCCTTGCTGCAAGACATAACCAACAACAAGGACCACCAACTAAAGGTAGAATACTCACCTCCGTGGCCCCTTATGAAGGGCTGGCGAGGAGCGCGCTCCACCGCCAGCCGTCGCAGCAACGCGGTACGACGATATGTCGAGCATGCGCGCCGGCGGGCTCTTCACGAAGTCACTCACGTGACTCCGAAATGAAATTCCACAGATTCACAGCTCTCTGGGTGAAAAACGTTTTCCTCATCTCAGTCCTAAATGGTCTAACCCTTATTGTTATACCATGACTCCTGGTTCTGGACTCCTCCAACATCAGGAAAATTTTTCCTGCAATTCAGTAATGTCATCCGAAGAAAAATGTTTGGAAATCTTCACAACTTAGTTTCACAACAATTAGTTTGCTCAAATAAAAGGCAGATTGCAAATGGTATTTACCCAAAGGCATATGCAAACTAGAAATCATCGTTGAATAAATAATGTCTCTTTAATCAGAGGGTGGTGAATCTGTGGAATTCTTTGCCAGAGAAGGCTGTGGAGGCCAAGTCAATAGATATTTTTAAGGCGTAGATTGATAGATTCCTGATTAGTACGGGTGTCAGGGGTTATGGGCAGGAGAATGAGGTTGAGAGGGAAAGATAGATCAGCCATGATTGAATGGCAGAGTGGACTTGATGGGCCAAATGGCCTAATTCTACTCCTATAACTTTTGCACTTATGACTCTAGAAATCTTTGTGATCAACCTCAAGACTATATCTGACGGTGAATAACTCTGATAGCTCAATTTTCCATTAGTTCACAGGAATTAAATCATTCATAGCAAGAAGTGTTGGGCTGTCCAAAGACTCAGTGGTGAAGTTCTTTGATCAAGTTGCAGTGAAGATAAATTGCCCTTTCTCTCCTGCATGACTGTAATAGTCCTATCAACAGCCTGTCTTTATTTGCTTATCAATTACAGCACAGATGGAGGCCACACAGCCCATCAAGTCTACCCAAGTTCCCAGCAGAGCAGTCTCATTATCTCATTCTTCTGCAGCCCTACAGTATAATCTATCTGACACGTCCTCCAACTTCCCTTTGGTTCTTCTGACACTTACCGACATTAGAGAACAATTTACAGCAGCCAATTAATCTACCAGCATCTTTTTGTGTTCTTCATTTTTTCAGTCATTATTTGGCCAAGACAAGCTAAGTGCGGTCTTCAGAAAAGCCCATGTGCAGAACATAAACTCCAGATTTAGAATGAAATGTGTGGTTCTATTGCAACTAACGAGTCTTTAAACAAAACTGAAGCTTTATGGCAGCGAGTGAGAGAGATGTTCTGCAGAATCTTGTGAGGCAACTGCAAGCATGGCTAAGTCTGAGCAAACACAACAATTAATCTGTTGAGATGCCTGCATTGATAGATTATGTTCCATACAATGAGGGGAAATCAAAAAACTTTTTGTATTCAGTCAAATTTATCCCTGTAGCTTTTGCTGTACACACGCATGAACACACACACACGCATACACATGCACACTCTCAGTTGAAAGATTATATTCTAAATGATGAGAGGAAATTAACAACTATTCAGTCAAATTTATCCCTTGGAGCTTTTGCTCTGTTGTTCAAATTGCCTTGATGAAAGCCCTATTTATAATGGTAAACCCAAGGATAGGATGTGTAATTATATCACTAGGATGGAGATTGAAATATATTGTTCCGGTGTCAAGGTAGCCAGAGGTTTTGTTTTTTAAAAAATGTGTAAATTGTAGAAAGATGTCCTGGAGAAACAAAAGCAGCAAATATTCGAAGCACAAACCACAGTAAAGAAATCTCACAGCGGTATGTGGAGAGAATATCGTGGTGAGATGATGTAGTGGGTAGGAGTTAGGAACCAAACAGTGGTGATCACTTTGTTTGGGTTTTGGTTACAGGCCCCTTGCTTGTCAGCAGATATTAAAGGAATAAAGATGTAAGCTGTTGCAGGAAGGCTTTAAAGTAATATGGTTTGAGTAGTGAGCGATTTTAACTTTACCAATATTGACTGAGATTGCCATTGTGCGAGGCACTTAGGCAGGCAGAATTTGTAATGTGTGTTGAAAATAGTTTTTTGACACATATGGGTAGAGAGGGTAACCAGAGAAGGGGCTATTTATGTTATTGGAAGTGTCTGCCACTGAAGGCAGTGAAGGCTAATTCACTGGATGTTTTCAAGAGAGAGTTAGATTTAACTCTTCGGGCAAACGGAATCAAGGGATATGGAAAAAGGCAGGAATGGGGTATTGGATGATCAGCCTTGTTCATATTGAATGGTGCAGTTGGCTCGAAGGGCCGAATGGCCTACTCCTGCACCTATTTTCTATGTGTCTACGTTATGTTATGTTATGTTATGTTATGTTATAAAATGACATTTGTTGGTGCGGGAACATGTGGGAAACAGAGACAGTCATTCCTAAAGTTTCAAGGAAGTAACAAAAAGGAGTAAGGTTGGTCCTTTAAGTTAAGATGTGAAATTGGGGGAAGGGTGATTTTGATGGACCTGGTGACTTGGAGCAGATGCTTGCAGGTAAAATAATATCTAACAAATGAGAAGCTTTCAAAGAGAATAACAATGTTCAGCCCAGCGCTCTCCAGTAAAGATGAAAGGAAAGGTTGGGAAACTCTGGAAGATAAATGTTTGATCAGAAGGCTAAGGCACATGGGATCCAAAACAAATTGGCTTAATGAATTCAAAATTGGCCTGGCGATAGTAGTCAGAGTGTAGCAATGGAAGGACGTTTAGGGGTAGGATATATAGGAAATATAGGACATATAGGTAAATGGTTCATAAGTTCACAAGTTCACAAGTTAGAGGAGTAAAGTTAGGCCATTCAGCCCAATGAGGCAAGTCACAAATATTTCACTAGTTAATGGAGTAAAGTGCCGTTTAGGATCAGTGGTAACAATGAGTAGACGGAGGAAGAGCTCGTTTTCAGTAACATCACAAAATTCATACGTTCATAAGTTACAGGAGCAGAAGTAGACCATTTGGCCCATCAAGTATACTCTGCCATACAATCATGGCTGATGTATTTTTCCCTCTCAACCCCATTCTCTTGCTGTCTCCCTATACCCGTGGACACCCAAAATAATTAAGAATTTGTTAATCTCCATCTTAAAAATATCCATTGACTTGGCCTCCACAGCCTTCTGTGGCAATGCATTCCACAGATTCACCACTCTCTGACTAAAGAATTTCCTCCTCACCTCCTTTTTAAAAGAGCGCACTTTAATTCTGAGGCTGTGACCTCTGGCCCTAGACTCTCCCACCAGTGGAAACATCCTTTCCACATCCACTCTATCTATGCTTTTCATTATTCTGACAAGATGGTGGGTGGTGAAGTTGGATGTTAGAATCAGGAAGAGCAAAGCGTATTAAAGGGTATTAAACCAAAGCCTATTAAGATAAGCATTTTTTTTGCTTTATTTCTGTTGGATCATTGGCTGATACCTTTACAGTTATGGAGATAGAATTTAATACCTGGATAAATTAAACAGTTAGAGAGAGCTGTTAATGTGAAATAATAATTTGGTATTTAAAAAGGAAATGAGACAGGTTTAGATGCAATAGTGACATTTGAGATCAGAGCAAGTAGGGAAGATTAGAATGACAACTGATGAAAAATGTGATTGAAACAGGCTGGAGGTTCACAAAATGACTAAAGCAATTCTGTAGGTGAAGATTTACTACATGAATGCACACATTATGTGTGTGATGTTATTTTTTGTTACATTTACCTCACAAACTCTTTCATCGGTTATCCACAAATCAGTTTATAGTATACTGCGTAGAACTGACAATGTTTTTATGTTTGCTTCTATATTTAGTTCACCGTTTAGCTGTGGTTTGCTGGTGTAATATAATGTAGAATGAACAGGGGCAAAATAATTTTCACTTTGTATGCTCAGCATTGAAATTAACTTGTGGTGTCTCCAATGCTTACTCTATAATCACTCGACTTTAAAATATTTTACTTCAGTGCGTGCAGATCTTCAGTGGCCTGGCTGACATTGAGTTACTGATTATCCAAAGCCAGCAGCGATATTAAGTGTGGTATTACCAGCAAGACTAAAGTAAGGATCAGTTGTGGGGAAGGAGGATTGAGCCACGCTGAGGCTGAGCCAAGACCAAGGCCCTGAATACACCAAGAAATGCACTGTGTGCACTTGTGAACAGCACAGATGGCTTATGACATTCACCAGTCGGGAGCGGAGTTCTGAGCTTCAGCAGAACTAAAGATAGATTTTCAACGTAACAACGCAGGAAAGGGAATCAGGCAGTGGTGGGAGAAGCAAGGCAGGCTCAGACCACTTTCAAACAGTTACAACATAGAACAGCACAGCGCAGGAACAGGCCCTTCGGCCCACAGTGCCCATGCTGAACGTGCTGCGAATTTAAACTCTACCTGCGTGTGATCCATAATCACTCCAGGTCACCTTCATGTCTGCCTCCACCACTACTCCTAGCAGTGAGTTCCAGGCACCCGCCATTCTCCCTGTAAAAAGCTTGTTCTGAACATCTCCTTTAAACTTTGCCCTTCTCAGCTTAGACAATGTCCTTGACATTTCCACCCTGGGAAAAGGGTTAGACTTCAGTCATCCCCACAGTTACTGGTTACTGATTCCACTTTATTGCACTAAATCATTCAATAATATTCAATAATAACTGCCCAGGCAGTTGTCCCCACGTGCCTTAAAACCACCTCCACGTGCCAGTGCCAAAACACTCCACTACGGCAAGCCTCAACGACTTCCGCCCAGTTGCACTTACTCCCATCATCACCAAGTGCTTCGAGAGGCTGGTCCTGGCACACCTCAAAAGCTGCCTACCCCCCACACTGGATCCCTATCAGTTTGCCTACCGCAAGAACAGGAGTACGGAGGATGCCATCTCAACGGCACTTCACTCCGCCCTCTCCCACCTCGACAACAGAGACACTTACGTAAGAAAGCTGTTCATCGATTACAGCTCAGCATTCAACACCATTATACCATCAAAATTGATCGCCAAACTCGGTAATCTGTGCATCGCTCCTTCCCTCTGCAACTGGATACTGGACTTTCTAACCAACAGACCCCAGTCTGTTAGGTTAGACAAGCACACCTCTTCAACCCTCACCCTGAACACCGGCGTTCCACAGGGCTGTGTGCTGAGCCCCCTCCTCTACTCCCTCTTCACCTATGACTGCACACCTGTACATGGTACTAACACCATCATCAAGTATGCAGATGATACAACGGTGATTGGCCTCATCAGCAACAACGATGAGTCGGCCTACAGGGAGGAGGTCCAGCACTTAGCAGCATGGTGCGCTGACAACAACCTGGCCCTTAACTCCAAGAAGACCAAGGAGCTCATTGTAGACTTCAGGAAGTCCAGGGGCGGCACGCACACCCCCATCCACATTAACGGTACGGAGGTGGAACGTGTTTCTAGCTTCAGGTTCCTGGGAGTCAACCTCTCCGACGACCTCTCTTGGACCCACAATACCTCAACTCTGATCAAGAAGGCTCACCAGCGTCTCTTCTTCCTGAGGAGACTGAAGAAGGTCCATCTGTCTCCTCAGATCCTGGTGAACTTCTACCGCTGCACCATCGAGAGCATCCTTACCAACTGCATCACAGTTTGGTATGGCAACTGCTCTGTCTCCGACCGGAAGGCATTGCAGAGGGTGGTGAAAATTGCCCAACGCATCACCGGTTCCTCGCTCCCCTCCATTGAGTCTGTCCAAAGCAAGCGTTGTCTGCGGAGGGCGCTCAGCATCGCCAAGGACCTCTCTCACCCCAACCATGGACTGTTTACCCTCCTACCATCCGGGAGGCGCTACAGGTCTCTCCGTTGCCGAACCAGCAGGTCCAGGAACAGCTTCTTTCCGGCGGCTGTCACGCTACTCAACAACGTACCTCGGTGACTGCCAATCACCCCCCCCCCGGACACTTATTGTTATTTATTCAAATCATTTGCTGTGTCGCTCTTCCAGGGAGATGCTAAATGCATTTTGTTGTCTCTGTACTGTACACTGACAATGACAATTAAAATTGAATCTGAATCTGATATTGTTTCCTTTTTCTTAAAAAAAGAGGAAGATCTATGTTTTAGATACATAGGATGACCTAATTTGATACTCCTGAAAACATATATGTAGATTGTAGTGATACGATTGATTGACTGGATGCATCACCAGGGGTGCAGTATCACGAGTCGGTGGAGCCAGTTATACCCATTCTGCATTGCCTCATGATAGCCCACATTTCTTGAAGGGGAGTTGCATTGTGACTGAAACATATGCTGACTGGAATTGTACAAGTGTATAGAAGTTGGGAGGTCATGTTGCAGTTGTATAAGACGTTGGTGAGACCGCATTTAGAGGATTGTGTTCAGTTCTGGGCACCATGTTATAGAAAAGATGTCAAGCTGGAAAGGGTACAGAGAAGATTTACGAGGATGTTGCCAGGACAAGAGGGTCTGAGCTACAGGGAGATGTTGACTAGGCTGGGACTCTATTCGCTAGAGAACAGGAGGATGAGGGGTGATCTTGGAGGTGCATAAAATCATGAGAGGAATAGATAGGGTAGATACACAAAGTCTCTTGCCCAGAGTAGGGGAATCGAGGACCAGAGGACATAGGTTTAAAGTGAAGGGGAAAATATTTAATAGAAATCTGAGGGCTAACCTTTTCACACAAAGGGGGGTGGGTGTATGGAACAAGCAGCCAGAGGAAGTAGTTGAGGCTGGGACTATCTCAACATTTAAGAAGCAGTTAGACAGGTACATGGAGAGGACAGGTTTGGAGTGATATGGACCAAACGTAGGCAAGTGGGACTAGTGTAACTGGGACATGTTGGCTGGTCTGGGCAATTTGGGCTGTATCACTCTATGACTCTAAGTGCATCCAATTGTGATAAGATTGAAAGATGGTACTTCATGGATCAGAGTAAGTTCTGAAGTCATTGGACATTACATTCGAGCCTTTGTGGAGAAGGGATAAAAGAGGAGAAGAATGCTCTACCCACTAAGGATTTCCAGACAGAATTAGAAAGTATGCGGATCAGTGAGTCAAGGAAGTCAATGACAGGAGCCAAGAGCAAAGTACTGGGCACAGTGCCATAGATAGTTCAATGATCTCACAGGCATGGTCAAGGTGAGTGAATGCATCCGCAAGCACTATTGCCAACTAGCTGAAACAGTATCATCAGCTCCTGCTTAATTCACCATCTGAATCATTCATCAATTGATCAATCAAATATCAAACATAATATTAATGAACATTGTCCCACCATCATATACTTAGCACCACAGCATATTTCACAGTTTCCACAAACTGCCAGTGATAAAATATTACAGCCAGATTGCCCAGATCTCATTGTGTACGCAATGTTTGGGGCGCTTGCCAAAAAAGACTGAATATCAAGGAGCATTGTGGACCCTGGCACTAAGTTGGCTGAGGCTTTGCACAGAGGTTAGAACATGCCCCTTCCACTCTAGAGTGGAGGCCAACGCCTGAATTCCTTTCCATTTCCCAAGGTCCTGGGAAACCACTCTCGGCACGGTGGCGCAGCGATAGAGTTGCTGCCTCACAGCTCCAGAGACCCGGGTTCGATACTGGCTACAGGTGCTTGTCTGTACGGAGATTGTACGTTTTCCCCATGACCTGCGTGGGTTTTCTCTGGGATCTCCGGTTTCCTCCCATCCTCCAAAGACGTACAGGTTTGTAGGCTAATTAGCTTGTATGATTGTAAATTGTCCCTAGTGTGTGATCAATGGTGTTAGTAAACGGGGATCGCTGTCGGCGCAGGCTCAAAGGGCCTGTTTCCGTACTGTATCTTTAAATTTACTAAATTCTCCTCCAAAAGTCAACAGCCTTCCACTGTCTTGCCATAGACACTGGGTGCCACTAGATAGAAACACATGGGCAGTCAATGGGATTTGGAAAAGGAATGTTTGGTTGACTTTTGTATACAACATGCCATGATGTTAAAAAGGACACAAAGTGGTGCAGTAACTCAGCAGGTCAGGCAGCGCCTCTGGAAAACATGGATAGGTGATGTTTCGGGTCAAGACCCTTAAGATGTTAGCTGCAAATTAATTTGCAACCTTTTATTTTGTGGTGCCATTTATATTTTCAACATGTCCTACAGGGAGCTGTGATGGACAATGAGAACAGGGGGCAAAGCTTTTCACTGTACCTCAGTACACGTGACAATAAACTAAACTGATCAACTGATAGCAATATGTGGGGCGGTTTGTGAACTGGGAATAAGGGATGCAATTATTGCAATTTTTAACAGACGCCTTGGACGGAAAGGGGGTCTGTAAGTTAATCCTCTGTGTCCTTCACCCCAACTACTCACTGTTCATTTGCTGGCCAAGACTGTGCCCTCCTAATGTTATAGCAGATGGCCGCACTTTTAAAACTTCTCCTTTTATGTACGCCAGAGCAGTCACTGTGTTATTTTAGTGTGCCAGCAGTCTGTGTTATTGGAATTTGTGTTGCAACATGACTTTGGTTGCTTGCATGGTGTACATACATACGCAAATCGTCAGCCACCCTCTGGTTTGTGTGATGGCTCAATTGCAGTTGGCACAGTGGGCTAATGCAGAAGGGTGGCATCTTGACAGCTTCGCGGCTGCGACTTATGGTTGTAGACCAAGCGAATGTTGTGAGGCTGCAATCCATTATCATTCTCGCAAAACGACAGAGCTGACAAGATGACACGCGGGGACTGCAGATGCTGGAATCTGGAGCAAAACGCAAACTGCTGGAGGAACTCAGTGAATCGGGCAAAAGTGCTGTTCCCTCAAAGCAATGGCACTGAGTTACACGATGCCGTCTGCCACCCCATAGAGCCACATCTGCCATCTCTGAGACAAAATGACATATTATTAGCTGTCCTTGAATTAGAGAGGTTAGTCGCCTCCTCTGGGCTGGAAAACATATTTTGTACAACATTGCAAATACGTTTATAGAAACATAGAAACATAGAAAATAGGTGCAGGAGTAGGCCATTCGGCCCTTCGAGCCTGCACAGCCATTCAATATTCAGCCCTTCGAGCCTGCACAGCCATTCAATATGATCATGGCTGATCATCCAACTCAGTATCCCGTACCTGCCTTCTCTCCATACCCCCTGATCCCTTTAGCCACAAGGGCCACATCTAACTCCCTCTTAAATATAGCCAATGAACTGGCTTCAACTACTTTCTGTGGCAGAGAATTCCACAGATTCACCACTCTCTGTGTGAATTTTTTTTCTTCTCATCTTGGTCCTAAAAGACTTCCCCCTTATCCTTAAACTGTGACCCCTTGTTCTGGACTTCCCCAACATCGGGAGCAATCTTCTTGCATCTAGCCTACCCAACCCCTTAAGAATTTTGTAAGTTTCTATAAGATCCCCCCTCAATCTTCTAAAGTCTAGCGAGTACAAGCTGAGTCTATCCAGTCTTTCTTCACATGAAAGTCCTGCCATCCCAGGAATCAGTCTGGCGTATCTTCTCTGTACTCCCTCTATGGCAAGAATGTATTTCCTCAGATTAGGAGACCAAAACTGTACACAATACTCCAGGTGTGGTCTCACCAAGGCCCTGTACAACTGCAGTAGAACCTTCCTGCTCCTATACTCAAATCCTTTTGCTATGAATGCTAACATACCATTCGCTTTCTTCATTGCCTGCTGTACCTGCATGCCTACTTTCAATGACTGGTGTACCATGACACCCAGGTCTCGTTGCATCTCGCCTTTTCCTAATCGGCCACCATTCAGATAATAGTCTACTTTCCTGTTCAGCTCCAACTAGAACGATCCAGTACTGTTAATAGTTCATTGCCTTGTTCCATTTGATAATCTTTTAAGGCTTTATAACAATAACCTCTACTGATTAAGGTTAGTGCTGTGGTCGTAGCGTGTAGCAAATTTCAGCAAGGCTATAGGTACTAAAGCACAGAGATCGTATGTATTTTCCCATATTTTGTTGATATTTTCTTCCTATTGAGACCCTATCCTTCCCTTCCTCCCTCATGTCCTGCTTTTTTAGACAAAAAACCTGGGGATTCTGGAAATCCGGAAAAAAACCCCAAAAAATGCTAGAAGTGCTCAGCGGGTCAGGTGATGTCTGTGGAGAGACAACCATTCGGAATGCTGAATAGGGAGTTTCCACTAGTGGGAGAGTCTAGGACTGGGGGTCAGAGCCTCAGAATTAAAGGATGCTCTTTTAGAAAGGAGCTGAGGCGGAAGTTCTTTAGTCGGAGGGTGGTGAATCAGTGGAATTCTTTCCCACAGAATGCTGCGGAGGCAAAGTCAGTGGATATATTTAAGGCAGAGATAGAGGGATTCTTGATTAGCACGGTTGACAGAGGTTATTGGGAGAAGGCAGGAGAATGGGATTTAGGAGGGAGAGATAGTGTATGGTGGAGTCGACGATGGGCCGAATGGCCTAATTCTACTCTTGAATATATTATAGAAAGTATACGTATCTGATTGAAATTCACTGAAACCAATATATTGAAGCCAATTTATTGAAGACTACCACATCTTTCCCAAGGTACATCTTTCCCTTCCCTTCCATGCTCTGTGATTTATTAGTTCACTTTTTAATCACTGCCAACCACTCCCCATTTCATGGCACTTTCCCATCCAACTATGGAGATGTAAAACCCCGTCTTTATGCCCTTTCCCTTCCCATTTTCCACTGACCCCCAAGAGCTATTTCAGGGGAAGCTGAGATTCACATAATGTGGAGCCATGGAGTTATACAGCATTGAAATAGGCTCTGTGGCCCAACTTGTCCTTTGCCAACCAAGATGCCTTCCTTGGTTTGCCCAATTTGCCTACATTTGGCCTATATCCCTCTCACCCTTTCCTATTCATGTAACTGTCCAATATAAAAAACATACTTTTCCTGCTCTTTGCAGATTGTTCCACTCCATTCTGTGTGAAAAATCTGTCCCTCTAGTCTTGTTTAAATCTTTTCCTTCATGCCTTAAACCTATCCCTCTAGTTTTACACTTTTCCACCCGAGGAAGAAAGATCTGATCTATGGCCCTCATGATCCGATAATTTTCTATTTTGGCATCATTTGCAAACTTACTAATCATGCCTCTGGCATTCCCATGCAACCTAGCAAACCTCTCTTTCTCCCTCGTACAACTTAGTGGATTGCATTCACGGTTCGCTTTTCGACGCCCTCTACGTTGGAGAAACCAATTGCAAATTAGACGTTCACTTTACAAACATCTCTGTTCACTCTATTAGAACGACCTTAAGCTTCTAATAGCCTGTCACATTAATTATCCATCTCATTCCAACTCTGAGGAATCTCAATGAAGATTACCCTATGATCTGGGACTCTTGGGATTCAATATTGAATTTCAAATAATCAGCTCTTCCTACTTGTGTCGGAACAGGCCTGTTCTAATGTAAGGACATTCATTTACAATGTGTTGTAAATCCACTTACACGATGTTGTGGGAAAGGAGAGCAGGCTAGGACTCTATTCCTTGGAGCGCAGGAGGATGAGGGATGATCATAGAGGTGCTCAAAATCATGAGAGGAACAAATCAGGTAAACACAGTCTTTTGCCAAGAGTAGGAGAATCAAGAACCCGAGGACATGGTTAAAAAATGAGGGGGGAAAGATTTAATAGGAATCTGAGGGGAAAAGTTTTCACACAAAGGGTGGTGGTGTATGGAACAAGCTGCCGGAGGAGGTAGTTGAGGCAGGTACTATTGCAACTTTTCAGAACCATTATTAAGGTACGTGGATAGGACAAGTTTAGAGGGTTATGGGCCAAATGCAGGCAGGTGGGACTAGTGTAGAAGGGACATGTTGGTCGGTGTGGGCAAGTTGGGTTTCCATGCTGTATGACTCTATGACTAATATTAATCCAGATATTGTTCTCTCCATTGATGCTGCCTGATTTGCTCGGTATTTCCTGTATTCTCTTTGAGTGTCCAGCAACTGCTGCGTTTTGCAAATCACAATTCCAACAGTTTTGTTTGTTTCTTTTCCCTGGACAATTCTCCACTCTATTCTCATCCTCCCCTCTCCTTCACTGCAACCTCCAGTCAGCTTATTATTTCACTTTTCCAGTTCTGGAAAGTTTTATGGTTTGAAATATTAACTGACTCTCTCTCCATAGATAAAAATTAACCTACTGGGTTTTATTTTTCTGCCACTTATTGTTTTTTCCTTTGTTTCTGTTTTCTCTATTCCCATTCTGATTCATACTGTTTGCTCAAGGCAATGATTAGTCATGGCTATCTCGAAATGCAATGAAGGCAGCTAAGGTCCTTTAGCAGCCACTATCAACTTCCTGTAGACTTGGAACAAGCACTGAAAACACAGAAACAAGAACGAATTAGTCTTACGATAATGGAAAGTAAAGATTGATCCTTTTTAAGGAGTGCTACGGATGAAGTTAGTTTTTCCTTCTGTTGGATGATGATCTGCCAGCTCTGGGTGCTTCGAATGGGTGATCGTTGTGCCTGGATTGAAGGCCTTGCCAATGGTTTATTTGGAGCAAATGCTCACATGTCTCGGGCACAATTTTGGGACTCAGATTTGTAGCATTCTCGTCCTTGCCCCCCCCCATTTTCTAAGGTGCGCTTCCAAAACATGCCATGGATGCAGGTGCTGTGGTATTGTTTGAGTCATTTGCAAGTGGGGACTGGATACCACTGGCAGTACCAGCATTCATTCTCTGTTGGTACCCCTGGCAGGGTTACACAACCCATAGAGCTGCTGTCCCACACTGCGTGCCCCCAGATTTATCCCTGAGCTCTGTTGTCGTATTTGCAGAGTTTGCCCGGCGGCCACACGTTCTACCTGTGGCCAGATGCGTCAGTTTCCCCCTGCATCCCAAAGATAGAATATAGAATATAGAGCAGTACAGCACAAGAATAGGCCATTCAGCCCACAATGACTGTACCGATCATGATGCCAAGACCATCTCTTATCTACTTGCATACAATCCATATCCACCCCATTCCCTGCATATCCATATGCTATCCAAAAGCCCCTTAAATGGCACTACCGTATCTAATGCCACTATCACATATAAAATGTGTTATCAGTGGCCACTGTAATTACCCCTCGTGTCGGTAAGCGGTAGAATGTGGAGGCTGTTTACGGGGATGTTGGTGGAAAACAAATAGCATTGATGCGGGATTAGGGTGAATGGTGCTTTCATGGATAGTGTGGACCTGGTAGACTGAAGGGCTGTTTCCATGCTGGACCACCATCATTATGAAACTTTAAGGAGACAACCAGAACTTTTTTCAGCAAAAACAAATTTGCATCAACAAATAAATCTAACCACATGAAATGTGCAGGATTCCATTATTAATGCAGTTTGCAAAAAAAAATGTCCTTGGGCAAAATAAGTAGCTCAGGAGAAATTTTTAATTGAACATGAATCAGAATGAGAGAAACTGCTGACTATAAAGGAAACATTCTTCGTAACCTGTCAACAAATCTGGCACCTGTACCAAAGGAATGTGTGGAAAAGAACTGCAGATGCTGGTTTAAATCGAAGGTAGACATAAAATGCTGGAGTAACTCAGCGTGACAGGCAGCATCTCTGGAGAGAAGGAATGGGTGACGTTTTTCGGGTCGAGACCCTTCCTCTGTCTGAGAAAGGGTCTCAACCCGAAACGTCACCCGTTCCTTCTCTCCAGAGATGCTGCCTGTTCCGTTGAGTTACACTTGTTTTTTGTGTCTATCTTCAGGAGAAGGAATGGGTGATGTTTCGGGTTGAGACCTTTCCTCAGACTGAAGAAGGGTGACGTTTTGGTTCGAGACTCTTAACCATATAACCATATAACAATTACAGCATGGAAACAGGCCATCTCGGCCCTTCAAGTCCGTGCCGAACAACTTTTTTCCCTTAGTCCCACCTGCCTGCACACATACCATAACCCTCCATACCCTTCTCATCCATATGCCTATCCAATTTATTTTTAAATGATACCAACGAACCTGCCGCCACCACTTCCACTGGAAGCTCATTCCACACCGCTACAGCTCTTTGAGTAAAGAGAGTAAAGAGAGACCCTTCTTGAATACCGAAACCTAGGTTTGATATGTATCAAGTAATCGAGAATAATAAAAAGTTAAGATGGGTCTCGACCCGGAACGTCACCCCTCCTTCTCTCCAGAGATGCTGCCTGAGTTGCTCCAGCATTTTGGGTCGATCTTTGGTTTACGTAATAGTCAACTTCAATGCAGAAAATGGTAGAGAACTTGGCCATGTATTTGTTAGGATGATTTATTACGTTTCTGGAAAGGAGCCTTTGGTTGGATCATCAGTGTGAACTGTCGCAAGAGATATCTTTTACTGTAAGACGTCTTTTAATCTTGGATGGTGCGTTTGATACATTATCCACTGGATTTGTGCAATTGGGAGAGCAGATAGATTTCTGCTGCTGTTAATCAGCATTGCGAGGAGTCTTTCCTTCTGTGTATAGTGCCAGATGACAATGCAAATTACGTCTTGCAGAATCTCCAGATTACTGATTCCCTGCTGTCATTATTGCCAAGAATTGATGGTCTTTGGGGCTTCTGAATGTCAGTGTAGGTTGCTCCCCTGCACTTTCAGGTTGGATGTCATTACAGTTTCATTTATGATGAAACTGTAATCAGCCCCCCCCCCCCCCGCTGAGTCTGGGGAGCTGGGGGTGAGCCATGTCTCTGTGAAACAGAACACAGCGTTCCCTCAGCTCCCTTTGATAAAGCAGCCTTCCCCTTAGGTCCGCCACTTTATTTTCTAGTGAATGTTCGTTGGCCAGTAGGATAGTAGGGAGAGGGGGCCGAAGCCCCTCCCGCTTCAGCCTAACCTGTAGTCCTGCCCGATGGCCACGTTTCCGTACTCCACGGAGCCCTCCTCGCTGTTTACAGGTACAGTACTTATGGGTCTCCGCGAGGTCGGGAATTCCCATACAGTCTGCACCTCCAGCTCTGTTGCTGCTGAGGGATCCTGCCCGACGGCTTCAACGACTATCGACCAGTGGCACTAACGTCGGTGGTGATGAAATGCTTTGAGAGGTTGATCATGGCGCAAATCAACTCCTACCTCGACAAAAACCTGGGGACCCACTGCAGTTCGCTTACCGCCACAACAGATAAACGGTGGATGCGATCTCGCTGGCTCTCCACTCCGCTCTGGACCACTTGGACAACAAAAACTCATATGTCAGGCTGTTATTCATTGACTACAGCTCGGCATTTAATGCAATCATCCCCTCCAAGCTGGTTACCAAGCTCTCAGATCTGGGTCTCTGCGCATCCCTCTGCAATTGGATCCTTGACTTCCTCATTCAAAGACCACAGTCTGTTCGTATTGGTGGAAATATGTCAGCCTCGATAACAAACAGCATGGGAGCACCTCAAGGCTGCATGCTCAGCCCCCTGCTGTACTCACTCAATACTCATGACTGCGTAGCCCGTCATAGCGCGAACTCCATCATCGAGTTCACTGACGACACCACTGTTGTGGGACGTATCAGTGATGGGGACGAGTCAGAATATAGAAGTGAGATCAACCGACTGACCAAATGGTGCCAGCACAATAATCTGGCCCTCAACACCAGCAAAACCAAGGAACTGATTGTGGACTTTGGAAGGGGTAGGATTGGGACCCACAGTCACGTTTATATCAGCGGGTCGAAGGTGGAGAGGGTCAAGGGCTTCAAATTCCTGGGCGTGCATATTTCTGAAGATCTCTCCTGGTCCGAGAACACTGATGCACTTATTAAGAAAGCTCATCAGCGACTCTACTTCCTGAGAAGATTATGGAGAGTCGGTATGTCAAGGAAGACTTTCTCTAACTTCTACAAGTGAACAGTAGAGAGCTTGCTGACCGGTTGCATCGTGGCTTGGTTTGGCAACTTGAGCGCCCAGGAGCAGAAAAGACTACAAAACACTGCCCAGTCCATCATCGGCTCTGAACTTCCTTCCATCGAGGGGATTTATCGCAGTCGCTGCCTCAAAAAGGCTGGAAGTATCATCAAAGACCCACACAATCCTGGCCACACACTCATCTCCCTGCTACCTTCAAGGAGCCTGAAGACTGCAACGTCCAGGTTCAGGAATAGCTACTTCCCCACAGCCATCAGGCTATTAAACTCAACTCAAACAAACTCTGAACATTAATAGCCCATTATCTGTTTATTTGCACTTCATCTGCTTATTTATTGATGTGTGTATATATTTATATAATGGTATATGGACACACTGATATGTTCTTTCATGCCTACTATATTCTGTTGTGCTGAAGTAAAGCAAGAATGTCATTGTCCTATCTGGGACACATGACAATAAACTCTCTTGACTTGATGGTGTAGGATTTGATTCAGCTCGATGCCCTGCCGAGATCCTGTCCTTGAGATCCGTTATTGACTGAAAACTAGGCAACTCTCCACGAAAGGACTTCAAGAAGACACATTTCCAGGCTGTAGATGCACATGGCTGGTGCCCAATCCAACATCACTGGGACACAAAGTGGTGGCATGATTATGGAACGCAGTGGTATGTTCCCCACATTGAGACAGTCGTACAATATTTGAGCTCGGCACAGCAAAATGCGAAGTTAATCGATCCATGCAGAAATATTTTCAGTGCTTTGACAAAGTGGATGTTTCCATAAGCACGCTGAAAAGTTTAGTTTTTGTTAAGTTTAGAGATACAGCGCGGATGCAGGCCCTTCGGCCCACCGAGCCCGCACATTAACGCTATCCCACACACACTAGGGACAATTTACACTTATACCAATCCTACAAACCAGTACGTGATTGGAGTGTGGGAGGAAACCGAAGAGCTCGGAGAAAACCCACGAGGTTTATGGGGAGAACATACAAACTCCGTACAGACAGCACCTGTAGTCGGGATCGAACCCGGGTCCCTGGCGCTGCAAGCGCTGTAAGGCAGCAACTCTACTGCTGTGCCACCGTACCATCCAGATCAAGGCTGCAGATTTCCATACAGTTAGTTGTGTTGTGTCATGATTGGGATGCCAATGCTTCTCAGTGTTAAACCTACCATTGCCAGCATGCCCTATTCATTTAAATGTTCCCTCATGCTTTACAGGAACACTGTGTTTAAAATACCTGGACATTCGAGCATAGTCTCTGACCTAACTCTTGCCACCACACTTGACACCGTTATTAAAGTATTTAATTAATAGCCTTCTTTATGGTTCCACCTCAGTTGGGATAAAGATGGCAACACTGTAAGAAGGGAGAGCGCTGAGAGATGGGAGAAGCAAGATCTGCTTCGGGTAGGAGTAAACATCCTGAAAGAGAGCTCGGCCACAAAATGCAGCTCTATACTGAAGAAAGGGGCTCGACCCGAAATGTCACCTATTCCTTTTCTCCAGAGATTTCTCCAGCATTTTGTGTCTGTCTTCTGTCCCCCATCCTGTTCTCTGGAAAAGCCACAAATGCATGCTCACTCTGGGAGTCTCACACTTGTTCCTTAGAAACTCTCGAGATAGGCAGAGGGAAGGGAGCAGGCCTCTGTGCGTTTTCAATGCTGCATCAGCAGTATTGTTCAGAGTCAGAGCAAGTTCCTGAAAAATAAAAATTCCCAGCTGTGTCTAATCATTACTCAAATTTTAATCTGCCTCCAGGCCAAAGTC
This sequence comes from Raja brachyura, assembly GCA_963514005.1. The sequence continues at coordinate 30,743,273 of OY740807.1, read as the reverse complement.
CTTTTTTTCCCCACCAAATATCAGCTGGTCTTGGCAGAGTAAATTGAAATTTCCCCATTCCAACTTTTTATTCCTGGAAATGTTCTTGCCATATGCATCAAACATGGATGACCAGACCACAGGGCTTAAGTAGACAATACTTAAGTTTAGTGTCAAGTGTGTGTGGCTCAGTGGTACAAGTTAGATTTATGTTCCACTGAAAAAGCAGTAATTTTGGAAGATAACTTAAAATATAGTTCCAATTGCCAGACACGATCCTCTTTCCTCTCCTTCCTAGTTAAACAGCGTCAAGAAACCACTTTATCTGAACAGTTACCCGGCTAACCTGAATCTGTGACTTGCCACATTTTCTTAATGCAACTCTTCAGAAGCACTCAGCTGCCTGTGAAGGTCAAGCACTTATCTTGTGAAGGAAAATATTAAAAATTGATCATTTTAAGACGGGGATAGATAGATTCTTGTTTAGTACGGGTGTGGCTGTGGACGCCAATAGGATCAACAAACTCATCAGGAAGGCCAGCTCCGTCCTGGGGGCAGAGTTGGATTTATGGGAGGTTGGTCTTGGAGGGGAGGATGCTCCTCAAACTGCGGAGCATCCTGGATAATACAGCTCACCCCCTCCATGATACACTGGTCAACCTGAGGAGCACCTTCAGCAACAGGTAGACACAAAATGCTGGAGTAACTCAGCGGGACAGGCAGCATCTCTGGAGAGAGGGAATGGGTGACGTTTCAGCTTGAGACCCTCCTTCAGACTGATGTTTGGGGAATGGGCGGGACAGATATAGAATGTAGTCGCAGACAGTAAGACTGGTGGGAGAACTGGGAAGGGTGAGGGGATGGGGAGAGGGTCACTGTACACTCAGTACACCTTAACCTACCTGATCTGCCGGTTGCTCAACGCGTTAACTCCCCCTCCCATTCCCAATCCGGTCTTTCCGTCCTAGGCCTTCTCCATTGTCAGAGTGAGGCCCAGCGCTAATTGGAAGAACAGCACCTCATATTTTGCTTGGGTAGCTTAAACCCCAGCGGTATGAACATTGACTTATCCAACTTCAAATAGCCCTTGCTTTCCCTCTCTCTCCATCCCCTCCCCCTTCCCTGTCTTCCTAGTTCTCTTATTGCCTCTGACTACATTCTATCTCTGTCCCGCCCACGGCCCTGACATCAGTCTGAAGAAGGGTCTCGCCCTGAAACGTCACCCATTCCTTCTCTCCAGAGATCCTGCCTCGCCAGCTGAATTACTCCACCATTTTGTGTCTACCTTTGATTTAAATCAGCATCTGCAGTTTTTTCCTGCACCTTCAGCAACAGACTGGTTCCACAAAGATGCATGCCTGAACGCCATTCTTTCATGTTTCATGTATGTTGTTTTTTTATGACTGTTGGCAGATCAATTTCCCTCCTGGGATAAATAAAGTTCTATCGTATTGTTTCATATTGTGTCAAAGGTTATGGGGAGAAGGCAGGAGAATGGCGTTAGGAGGGTGAGATAGATTAACTATGATTGCATGGCGGAGTAGACTTGATGGGCCGAATGGCCTAATTCTACTCCTATCACTTATATTTGATTAACAACTGTCTATTACCCTCAATCCCATGGGCTCTAATTTTCTTTCATAATCTCTCTTGTGGCACCTTGTTAAAAACCTTCTGACAGTCCAAATATGCCACATCCACTGGTTTCACCTACCTAGATTGTTATTTATAATTTCAAAAAAATCTCCAGCAGGTTTGTCAAACATTACTTTTCTATCTAAAAGCCCTGTCCCACGGTACGAGTTCATTCCAAGAGCTCTCCCGAGTTTGCCCTGATTCGAACTTGGAGATTTATGGTAATGGCCACTCGTCGGTACTCGGGGCTTTCGTGGACATTTTTCAACATGTTGAAAAATCTTCACGAGTCTTCCCGAGCTTACCTGCCGTTAGCGAGTCTTCCCGAGTACCTGTCGTTAGCGTTACGAGCCGCTAAGAGACGTCCCTGAGCTCCGACATACCCGCTACGTTCATTCTCCATGCTTACCACGAGTTTGATTTTTTTTAAACTCGGGAGAGCTCTTGGAATTAACTTGTACTGTGGGACAGGGCTATTATCATGTTACATTCAAAGTGACATGTCACTGCCTTTTTAATATTGGATGAGGACTTTACACCTGTTGACGGTCCATATTTTTCCATTTTCTCTCACCCTGCTTCTTTAAGTACTAGGGATTACTTTGCTACCTTTCAACCAGGAACTATTAGACAACCTGTGAAAGAGGACATGCAATGCATCCACTATATTCACTGTTTCCTTTTTCTAATTCTTGTGATGCAAATCATGGGGGATTTATCAGCTCCCAGTACCATTCAATCCCATACGTTAACTCGTACGGTTGTCTTTCAGATCCTCACTCGCACTAGAAATGCTGTTGACATTAGTTCCAGGAGGCTTTCTACCTCCTCTTCCAAGATACAAAGTATATTTGTTTATTTTTGTTTCTGCTATTTCTTTGTTCCACAATATACAGTCCCTTGCCTCAGTCTGTAAGGGACCCATATTTATTTATAGTCATCTTTTCACTTTTGCACTTCTGAAGAAACTGTAATGGTCTCATTTTATATTCTGCCTTTTGATTGTCTGAGGTATGATCTTTTCCCTTTCCTGCCTTCATCCCGGAGGACCCAGCCATTGGGGGCTCATAGTAGCAGCTGCAGAGAATAGTATCTATCTTCCCAACTATATTTATTCCAGACTTTCTGTTTCATCCCCTTAACTTGGGTGGCCTATGTGCCACGGAGCTTTGGTCAGTTTCTTCCCTGCAGACTCTGCAAGAATTGGCTATCTACTGAAAGAATTGTATAGGGAGCAGTCGTGAACTACTATCTACCTCATTGGAGACCCTCGGACTATCTTTGATCGACTTTACTGGCTTTATCTTGCACTAAACGTTTTTCACATTATTCCCTCTATCATGAGTGTGGAAGGCTCGATTGTAATCATGTATTGTCTTTCCGTTGACTGGTTGGCATGCAACATTTCCACTGTACCTTGCCACATGTGACAATAAACTAAACTCAATAGTGTTTTTCTTATTTAGTAGTCTTTATAATTAGTTTAGGGGCTGTCCCACTGTGGCGACCTAATTGGCAAGTTTAGAAGAGTTTAGGAGAGTTTGAAAAAGTGTCATGTTGAAGACCTCCTTCGAATATGTGGTTGACCTCCTTCGACTATGTTGAAGACGAGCTTCGAGTAGCTTCGGGAAAATTGGACACCAAATAGTGGAGAGTGAAGACGACCTCCTTCGATCTCCTTCGACCTCCCTTCGCCATGTTGAAGACTATCTACGACTACCTTCGACTACCGATTACCTTCGGCTAACCTCGATTACCTACGACTAACATGCTGACCAACTACGACCTACCTCGACGAAACCTACGAGTAAAATAAATAGCGATTTTTTCCATGGCGACCTTTTTTTACTCATGGGCATTTTTCAGCATGTTGAAAAATACGCCGTGACCTAGCTGAGGCCTCGAGTGCGTGGGGACTACTCTCGAGCATGATGGAGAGTTACAAAGACCTCCTAGGACCTCATGTCGACCATGCTGCGAGTATGAGTCGAGGGCAAACTCTTCTGAACTCGCGGATCAGGCCGCCGCAGTGGGGCAGACCCTTCTCCCTTTGCGGGTTGGGGAAAAATACTGTTTCTTTATGGAATGGGGGCAAATTTGATTGCTACCATCTTCATAGAAGTCAGTTAAGCAATTGGACCTTATAAAAATATCCTTGACAGTAAATGACATGGATAAAGTGCACTGGAATATTATTAAAGGGTCAGAATTGTAAATTTAAATCAGCAAGAAATAATAGTAAGATTAAACAAGAACTTACCAGTTTGAAGTTTGATCTTTATTTTATGAGGAGTTGCGATGAGGGATTTCGTGAAGACCCCGCCAGGCACGCATGCGCGACATTCTTCAAAGCAGCGGTGTGGAATCACAGATCACAAACCGAAGATAGTAAGATTAAAACTTGACCATACCAGTTGAATATATAATAGAGGGTTGGGAGCGGAGGGCACGAAATCCCTCATCGCAACTCCTCATAAAATAAAGATCAAACTTCAAACTGGTAAGTTCTTGTTTAATCTTACTATTTTACTTCGGAGTCACGTGAGTGACTTCGTGAAGATTTCAAAGCTCTGTGATTACATGCCCTGGACCACGCCCATGCTCACACACTGCCGTAATTCTGATGGAGGAAGTATGTTAACGTATTTCAGACTTGAACAAGCTGAAAAAATAATAACATTTGTTAATACAACAATAACCCCCTGAACTCGGGGACAAACGTTTAGGGAACAGCACTTAAAACTGAATCCGCCAACGTTGCGGGAGCGGTTATAAATCAGTTATAAAACCGCTGAAGTGTAGATTCACTGGCCCAGCTCGCTATTGCGAGGCCAAAATCCATGAACACCGCCATAGTCCTTGCCACTGATGTGGATGCAGCCCTGATAGAATGACATTTAAAATATTAGTGTCTTACCTGCTGCACCGAATACCACCTCGTGTCATCTGGAGATAGTCTGCACAATCACCCTGTGACGTGGGTTACCATGGCTGAAACAGACCCGTCTCCATACATCTGATGCCCATTTGCAGACGTGTAGTCCCAGGTCTGTGTAGTGTAAGTAATTCTTCTGTAAAGAAGTTACCTTATTATGGTCCGATCATTCTATCCAGGTTTAATTCCTGTAAAGTCATGACCTGTTGAGCTGTGTTCAGTGCCATTATCATAAGCACTTTGAAGGTGAGTAAGTCCATCATAGGCGACCAGCTCCTGAGGAGGGTCAACACTACCTCATCCCAGTCCAATCTAGCAATAGGACAACAATGCACTCCTGGCACTGTATACAGCACTGTAACTGAGGGACTCGTCATAATGACGACCCATGAGTATTCCAGCACCTTGGAGAGTATAGCAGATATGTAGATGGTCTAGGTCCGACTACAGAAACCTCCCATATCCTTATGTAGGCGAGGTACTGCTTCCTACTGGACTCTCTCTGCACGATGCTGTTTGACATCCATGGTCCTTTATGTTGCAGAGCCTGGTTGCGTATCCTGCAGCACCTGTCTGATGAAGCAGAATGGGGAAAACATAGAAACCCCGCATTTCCCCCCAACGTAGCGAAAACGCGTCCATCGCCACTGCCCCAGGATCTAGTTCTCAAGACATATGTTAGTATCCAATGGCTCAACCTGGACGCAAAGAGGTCGAAATCTGGTATTCCATATTAGGCTATAATTTTAGCAGATATTTGGAGGTTCAATCTACTTGATGTCGTTATTAATACTTGTGACCTGGTGTCCGCCACTATATTGAGCTTATCCAGAAGGTACATAGCTGAACTCAAATTTCTTTCAATCCACCAGAGCCAAATTAATGTTTCCAATTCATCCCAAGATATTAACTTGACGCCACCCATAAGGTTTAATATGCCTCCTCAGTGGTATTATTTTGAAGACGAACATACGTATGCTGCAGATTAGTACATTAATGCGCAGCCCTGGACATGCTCCCAGCATTTCTAAACAGTTTATACCTTGTGATTGAAGAAAGTAGACTCATGCAATCCCATTTACCGCCCCACCTGGAATGGTGTCAGTAGTTCCCCAGCCCTCGGCGCTTGCGTCGGTTTGTAACGCGACTACTAGGTTTGATGTAATGATGGGATTTAACAATCACAACCATTGCTAATCCACCGTTGTACCTCAATTATGCTTGGATTGGCAGCTGCTTAAGCTCGTAATTGTAAGCATTCGCTATACATGCCGAGATTTTGCTTATTCACCCAAGCTTTGATAGCGTAACGACCCAATTATGTGGCTGGAATGTAGCTCCAATTTACCCATAGCTTAGCAGCATGTCGAAAGTCAGTTCCCTGGCGCAAGCAAGGCTGTTACATGAATCTATTATGGCTATAGCTCTGTTCCCTGGATAGTGACAAACAGAGCCGCAGAATGTATGTACCTCCCTCCTACTTGTGAGGTTATGCATGCAGCACTTCCAAGAGAACCAGGCCCCCTTACCTCCATGGTTACCGGCGAGCCTGACGTTCTGGTTTCTAGTATTCCTTCTTTGCTGGGTGCTGCTCGATCGCCTCGGTAAATCCTTGTTCCTGCAGCTGGTGTGTGGTGAGGTAGTCTATGCTGGCTCTGCCCTAACAAGGCTTCTGCTGTTGGGGAGCTGGTGCGGATGTGTTCTTGATGGCCTCGTCTTTGACCGGCTTGGGCAGGTCCTCCCCAAACAGCTGTCTTGGAGGTGTGGTGGAGGTACGACCCAACCCAGCGAATTCAGGGTTAATGTCGGGCCGGATGGAGCTCTGACTAAAACAGTTTCCCGAAGTGTGCTACACAGGAGGGCTAGAGCATCCTGCTGCTCTGCGGATGCACCTGCCCCATCGAGGGTCCTGATGAGCGCCGTGATGCCCGACGCCAATAGCTTCAGAATTTTCTGCCTCTTCATCTCTTGTTCCCTCGCATTGGAAATTATGTTCCCTCAGATGGCTGAGTCGACCCTCGGGACGTTCAGGGTAACACAGTTTCCAGGATCCTTGTACTTCTCCGTGTTTCTGAAAGCACCTGGTCTAGGAACTGGTGTGTCGTCAAGAATTAATACTTACTGCCAATGTAGAGTGCAGCGGTACCCCTGAAAACAGGTTTCGGATTTTCGACACCTCCAACTTCTTCTTCTGGATCGAGAGCAGTGGGCTCTTCTGCTGCCGCTGCTTTGTCAAATCGGCCATCTGTTGAATGCTAGCACTCCCGATGGACGAAGGTGAGATTGAAGGTGGTGGTCATGATCCGAACTCCCAGACCGCTGAGACTCCTGCTCTTGCCGACCCAGGTCCTGCTGATATAGTTGCTCCACCATTAGCTCCATCCTAGCCATGCGACCGCTGCCGCTACACACGGACAACAGGTCGACTTCCCCAGGCCCTGATGAGTCGCTGGGGCTTCTGCCAGTAGGTCACACCTCAACGAAGTGGCTGACAGGTACTCGTCAGCACCCGCTCCTGCGGGGCTGAACGACTTCCGCACGGACAACCCGCTAGCCCGGCATCCCTCGGACCTTAGCGGCCTCTCTACCTGACGAGCAGGCAGAGGAAAGGAGTCGGAACCGGTCCCCAATACCGGTCCGTGGTCCGTGCAGGCACACCGTCACCCTCACCCCCAGGGGTCTGTGACGGCGCTTGGCTGGCTTTACCCGCAGCAACGGGATTGCCTAACCGTATTCTGCTGCCACCGGTCTGCGCTCCGGCAGCCTGTTCCGGTGCAGTGCCGGTACCTCCTGCTCCCGCAGGCTGTACGACTCCTGCACGGACATACCGCTAGTCCGCCGTCGTTTGGACCTAAGCGGCACCTCTGCCTGGTGGGAAGGCAGAGGGAAGGATCGGTACCGGTCCCCAATACCGGCTCCGCTGTCCGTGCAGGCTTGCCGTCACCCTTAACCACACGGGTCCATGAGGGCGCATAGCCGGCGTTACCCGTAGCAATGGGGTTGCCTAGCCGTAAACTGCTGCCACCGGTCTGCGCTCCGGCAGCCTGTTCCGGTGGACACCGGTACCTCCTGCTCCTGCAGGGCTCCCCGATTTCCAGCAGGTCCATCACCGGCCTGCAGTCTAGCAGGTTACCCCCGGCGGTATGTCGATGCCTCCCACTGCAGCGGGGCATGACCTGTGCGCAGCTCTCCCCATCTCTGATACCTGCAGAGTAGGAGAGACAAAACGAGCCGCCGAGCGGGTCACATGTTTACGCACCTTTGCCCCACAGTCACTATGCATAGGTGAGAGTGGTAGGGAGTCCAGGTCTTGCCCATCCTGCTCCCACGCGGTGCTCCACCATTTTGCGGCCCCATGGTCAGCCGTGGTGGAGAGACGGGTCCTGGCTGCGCAGGGCTCCCCGACCTCCGCGTTCTTCTGGAATGGTGGCCGCTGACTCCCATCTGAAGTCGCACGGCCCTTGGAGACCTGCTTCGCTGCCTTCATTCTGGTCTCCATCCCTCTGTAAGCAAACTCGAATACAGACGCTTAGCTATTCAAAGTTAGTATCTTACCTGAGGGTCTTTAAGAAGTATGGTGACCAGCCTCTCATGCTTTAATAACTTTTATATGTTGGCAGTCGGAACTTCTTGAAGACAATGCATACCCTAGAGTAGCAGGGCACTTTAATGTAGCCAGGCCACAGAATCCCTGCAGTTGCAGTGTGGAGTCAGGCTGCCTTTGCTTGCAAGCCTGCTTCTCCCTGAATGCCAGCAACCCGCAGAACCCCTGCAGGCTGCGGTGTAGAGTCGGGCTGCTGCCCATGGCAAGCACAGCAAGCCCTACACCACATGCACACCGCCAGCCCGCAGTATCACCCCCGCGGGCTGTGGTGTAGAGTCGGGGCTGCCGCTCCGCCGTTGAAACTTCTGACGGCGAGCCTGCAAGCCCGACTCCTGCATGCACACCGCCAGCCCGCAGTATCCCCCGCGGCTGCAGTGTAGAGTCGGGGCTGCCGCTCTACCGTTCCTACTTTGAACGGCGAGCCTGCAAGCCCCACGCCTACATGTACACCGCCAACCCGCGGTGTTCCCCGCGGGCTGAGGTGTAGAGTCGGGGCTGCCGCGCTGCCGTCGCGAACTTTTGACAGCGAGCCGGCAAGCCCCATTCCTTTTCGCCCGCGGCGTCCCCTGCGGGCTGCGGTGTGGAGTCGGGCTGCCTCTGCCGTCCTCCGCCGGCGAGTGTATGAGCCCGGACCCTCCTGGGTCAACGGGCTTCCCGACTCCAACTATTGGTGCCGCCGCTGACTGCCGCAGCAGCCAGATCCGAGGCGGCCTCGAGACCCTGCGACAGGGCCACCTAGAAGAAAAAGACCGCAGGTTAGTGTTTTACTTACCTGCAGGTCCCAGCAGTAGAGGAGCAACGCTCCTCCCTGCCTGTCGCTCGCATGCGGTCGACGATATGTCGCGCATGCGTGCCTGGCGGGGTCTTCACGAAGTCACTCACGTGACTCCGAAGTAAAATTTAAAACTGGATGTTGCAGAGAATGTCAAATCTTTGCTTCATTTAGTCCGTGTTGCTCACAGTGTGCCTTGACTGCACAATTCACAATTCTTATCTCTTATTTTACTCGCTGGATTATTTTTCTAGCTGTGAGTGCAAAGATTAATTTTAAGGGCTCATAATTACTTGGCAGGTGCAGCAGTAAACATTCATCTGTGCAGTGAATGCTACAGCGTTAAGGGATTGGGTTTTGTCTACATCTGCTCCTGGAATAAAAGTGATTAATCTTCAAAGCATTTTCTTAGGGGGGTTTTATTTTGAGGTGGATCATCCCGAGGTCATGAAATGCACTATCGAACACAAGACTATGTCAATGCCGATACAACAGCTTCAGCAGTGGTGCCATTTCTTTTCAACTTGGAGGTGATGAACACTAGAATCAAACAGGGCGACACATTGGTGCAGGGGTAGAGTTGCTGTCTTACAGCGCTTGCAGCGGCAGAGACCCCGGTTCAATCCCGACTACGTGTGCTGTCTACACGGGGTTTGTTCGTTCTCCCCGTGGGTTTTCTCCGAGATCTTCAGTTTCCTCCAAAGACAGGCAGGTCTGTAGGTTGATTGGCTTGGTATAATAGTAAATTGGACCTAGTGTGTGTAGGATAGTGTTAATGTGCGGGGATCACTGGTCGGTGCGGATGCGGTGGGCCGGAGGGCCTGTTTCTGCACTGTATCTATAAACTAAACTAAACTAAACTAAAGTTAACTAAACTACAGAAGAAATGCAGACATCCCTGTGGTTTGGAAGAGATTGGAAGGGCAGCAAGTGATAAGGACATGGAGAGATTTAAAGCAAGAGTTAGAATTTATGGTTTGCTTTCACAGATTGTCAGACCAACTGCCTGATTTTTATTTTGATAGAAATAAATGGAGATGATCAGGTTCTATAATCGGAACCAAGGCCAATCTTGCACACAGTCATAAATCTAATTAGAGTCTGGATATCAATTCAGGCTGAATGAATTCCTAACTACTTCTGTGTGATGTGGGTCGGTTGGATGCATATGTTCCTACAATGGATCAGGTTGAACTCAGTACTTTTCTGCAGCAGGATTTGCTTACTTTTACCACATTAATACACTGTGTTTGATCAATGACAATGTATTGATATTGATTTATTATTGTCACATGCACGGAGATGTGGCGAAAAGCTTTGATTGTGTGCTGACTGATTAAATCAGATTAAATTAATTCTACATATTAATAAGATCAAACAAACTCAAGTACAACCGGTACAGCAAAGAGAAAAATTCCAGAGCGCAGAATTTTTTTTTTTCAGTTTTGCAGCATTACCATTCTAGTGAAAAAGTGCGATGTCCACAATGTGGTAGGTTGGAAGATTGGGACTACATCCTGGCTAATTGGAGGACCATGCAGAGAAGACTGTTAACAGAGGATAAGGAGCTGTTCCTGGGCTTGTTGGTACATTTTTTCAAGATTTGGAGTCTTCTGCCTGATGGGAGCGAGAGAAGAGGGGATGACTAGGGTGAGAACAATCCTTGATTATATCAGCTACTTTTCCAAGGCAGCATGAAGTGTAGATGGAATCAGTGGTGGGGAGCCAGGTCTGTACAGTGGCAAGTGTATGACGTTAATGTTTCTGCTATTTGGTAAATTCTGTTTGATTAAGTCAGGTATGGAAAAGATTGCAACGACTTGGGCTCAAAATGGGTTTGCAATAGCCATGGTCAGGTTGAATTCAGGTTCTAACTTTATATCCAATTATAGCACTAACTCTATCAATTTCAGAGTTAATGTAATACATATCACTTTTGCCTGTAGTTTCAGATTGTGCCCACTAATTTGCTCCGGGACACCGTATGTGTGTCTTAGTCAACAGGTGTATAGGTAACTTATAAAGTTTAGAATAATCTAACTTTCAACATGTTTGTGAGCCCCTTTACGCCTTCTTAACTTCTTGCCTTGTCTCTGGTCGGCTTGCATAGTCCTGCCCTTTTTCTCTGATGATATTTATTCTCCATACCCTCTGATAGCTAATAACAGGGGCCTGCAAACCTTTCAGCATGAGGGCCACATTATATATTCGGCACATTTTTTCGGGCCGTACACACGCACTCACACACACCCACACACACAACCACACATAACCCACAGACACCAACCCACCCACACGCCCACCCACCCACACACACACTCACCCACTCACCCACGCACCCACCCACACATACACTCACCCACACACACTCACACACACACCCACACCCATTCACTCACACACACTCACTCACACACGCCCACACACACTCACCCACACTCACCCACACACCCACCCATACACACTCTCTCACACTCACTCACACACACCCACTCACACTCACCCACCCGCACACAATCACTCACACTCACCCACACACACTCACTCACACACACCCACACACACCCACTCACACTCACTAACACTCACCCACACACACACTCACACTCACACACACTCACTTACACCCACCCACACACGCCCACCCACCCACACACTCACCCACTCACCCACGCACCCACCCACGCTCACATACACTCACCCACACACACCCACTCACACCCACTCACACTCACCCACCCGCACACAATCACTCACACTCACCCACACACACTCACTCACACACACCCACACACACCCACTCACACTCACTAACACTCACCCACACTCACACTCACACACACTCACTTACACCCACCCACACACGCCCACCCACCCACACACTCACCCACTCACCCACGCACCCACCCACACACGCTCACATACACTCACCCACACACACTCACACACACACCCACACCCATTCACTCACACACACTCACTCACACACACCCACTCACACTCACCCACACACACACTCACACTCACCCACACACACCCACTCACACTCACTCACACTCACTAACACTCACCCACCCACTCACTCACACTCACCCACACACACACAGACACACTCACACACACTCACTCACACTCACCCACACACACCCACTCACACTCACTAACACTTACCCACCCACTCACGCCTGCACACACTCACCCACACACACTCACTCACACTCACCCACACACACCCACACACACCCACTCACTTACTGAGACCACCGCCGCCACTGTCGCCGATCTTCACCGTCTCCCTGGGGCCACCAACGGTAAAATGCCGGCAGCTGCACACAAACCCTTTACTTGATAGCCCACAGCAAACTGGCGTGTGAGTTCCTGCGCTACCACCGAAGCCGCTAAATAGCACGCCGCATGTGTTACGAGCCGCCGTGTTACGAGCCTGCTGCGGGCCGGATGTGTCCCGTGGGCCATAGTTTGGAGATCTCTGGTCTATAACAACCAAATACCAGCCAGTATTACATCTTATCAGAGCTGGCTAGCTGCTTATCTGTTTGGGTGGGCTTCCCAACACTTGATTGCACCCAGTGATGCAGTGTTGTTACATGAAAGGGAAACAATCAAGTCCTTCAATTTAGTTTAATTTAGTTTAGAGATACAACGTGGAAACAGGCCCTTCGGCCCATCGGGTCTGCACCAACCAGCGATCCCCGCATATTAACACTATCCTACACACACGAGGAACTATTTACAGTTATACCAAGTATACAAACCCAAGCCAATTAGCCTACAAACGGTACGTCTTTGGAGTGTGGGAGAAAACTGAAGATCTTGGAGAAAACCCACGCGGTCACGGGAAGAATGTACAAACTATGTACAGACAGCACCCGTGGTCGGGATCGAACCGGGGTCACTAGCGCTGTAAGCGCTGGAAGGCAGCAACTCTACCGCTGCTCCATCGTGCCGCCCAATCCTTCCAACATAGTGATCACTCATATGTGAGTAGTGAGAAGCAAGCCGGTCATGTACAGTCTAAGGTTGCTCCTGCACCATCCAAGGAGTACCCATGCGCAGTCCAAAAATTGCCTTTAGACAGGGGCTGCGTGTGCACCTTTGAAGGATGGTGCATGCACTGTTCTTTCATGGCTTGTGTGCTTTTTGGGAGATTTTGGGACCAGTGGAAAGAGAGCCTATGGTAAAAAGGAATGGAGCAGGCAGAAGAAGGGCCATTACTTTCCATATCCAGATACATTAGATATTGAATTGGACAATTGTTCAATTTCCATCACTTTTTCTCTTTGTCTCCCAGGTCAGCATGCTCCTACCCAATGGCCTTCCGTTCCCCGTTCTCAAATTCCTTTGTCCAACCTTCTCCCAATCAGATTTTGCTTCTCAATATTATTTCTCCGTCCATTCTTCTAATTGCTTCCATCATTCCTAATCTCGTACTCGTCTCCCATCCACATTCATCCATCTCATCTTTCCACTATTCACCGCTATCTTACCCCTCCTTCGTACCCCTTCTCTTCTCCCTAAATTCTTCTCTTCTATTCCTATCCCCCTTCATCACCTCTTTGTTTTTCTCTCTTATCACATCCAGCTCCATGACAATAAACTCTCTTGACTTGACTTGACTTATTCCCACTCCTCCCTGAATTTGCTTCACCTAAATATTCTACTCTGCCAACGCCCAGTGTAATGAAGGTGGCAGGAGATTGACTAGTTAATTAAACACATTCCAATCAGCTTTGTTTGTGCGCGTCGGGTTGATTGCATTCGTCGAAACAGGGTGCACCACGTGAAGGTTGCAACCTCCCACCGTCCATGCAAGAACAGCCTGTCACCTGCGACCATGGACATCCAGACCAGACTGCCCTACACATCGTGAATGACTGCTCACTGAGGTTTATTCCCTGGTGGCATCAAAGACATCCACCCAGTAACTGATGCTGTTCTGTCCTGGATGACTACCCGTGATCTACAACTTTAGGCTGTGCACGCCATACACAAGAAGAGGAAGAAGAATCAGCTTTGTATGTGTTAATACTGCAGAGCAGACAGCAAATACAACTCCAGTGGGTTATTTACCATCAATCATCTTTCCAATTTTGAGTGGTAATGGTTTCACAAAGAAACCTTCTCCAGTTATACTTGAGTCATTCTGATTTAAGCTAACTTTACATTGTATGTACTCTGTGTGCAATAATAATTTAAAGAATGTTTAAAACAAGATTACTCCTTGTTGATCCTAGATTGTAATTTTTCATTTTAGTTTGCCTGTCGTGCTGGTTGAGCTGATGAAACAATAAGCTATCAGTTGTCACAGTAATGGATGAACAATTTGTAGGCAGCGCTGAGATGACGGTACATAATTGTGACCAAGTCAGTTTCAAAGAATGGCACAAAATGCTGGAGTAACTCAGTGGGTCAGGCAGCATCTCTGGAGAACGTGGATCGACGACGTTTCGGGTTGGGACCCTTCTTTGTATTGAATTGTTTTGATGGTTTGTAACTCAGATATTTTCTTAAGGTGCAGACTGGTGAAAAGTTTATCAATTGGCTCAGGAGAGTATAAGAACATAAGAAAGATAAGCATTGGGCTCGCCCTGCCATTTAATAACATTCTGACAATCTTTCACCTCTGAACCACTCCACTGACTTAGATTCTTGTAATTTCTACACGTCTGTCACTTTTATCACCGGCCACGTCCTGACAAGATTTCACACGTGGAACGGAGCTATGAATGGGATTCCTATTAAATCTTCATTTACTTTGCTAAAGACGTTATTCAAAGGACTTTGTAAATTGGGTTTAAAGAAATTTTGTATAAAAAACGGGGTTTCAGAAATTAGGTGGGGTTCGAAGTGAAATGAAAATAGGAGAACAACAGTGACTCCTACGCCTTTAATGTAGCAAACGTGTCCCCAGACATTACACTGGAGCATTATCAAAGGAAAGATTGACGTGGAGACAAATATAGAGATCTAAAGCCAACTGGCTGAAAGGCAGTTGCAAATCAATGTCTTAAGGTAGGAAAAGAAGGAGAGACGTTTAAGGAAATAATTCCAAAATGTATAACTATGGGAGCAATAATGCATAAGCTGCTGTTTCACGGCTTCAGTTACCCCAGTTCAGATCTGATCTCTGGTGCTGTCTGTGTGGAATTAACAAGTTCTCCCTGTAGTTCGGCTTGGTGTTCCAATTTCATCCAAAGATGTGCGTATTGGTAGGTCAATTGGCCATTGTGAGTTGCCCCTAGTGTGTAGATGAGTGGGAGGGAGAAATTGGTGGGAATGTGGGGAGAATAAAATGGAATTGGTGTAGATGGGTGTTGGATGGTTAGTGCATGTTTCCAATCTTTTCTATGTACTTTTTAATATCTCTCATTTCCCTCGCCCCTGCCTCTCAGTCTGAAGAAAGGTCTCAACACGAAACGTCACCTTTCCTCCGATTTGACAACCTCGAAAAGATCATCCACTCATTTATCTCCTCCCGTCTTGCTTACTGCAACTCCCTTTACACTGGCATCAGCCAATCATCCCGGTCCCGCCCGCAATTGGTCCAAAACACCACAGCGAGACTCCTGACGGGCACCCGAAAAAGGGACCACATCACCCCGATCCTGGCCTCTCTCCACTGGCTCCCAGTGCGGTTCCAAATCAATTTCAAGCTCCTTCTTTATGTCTACAAAGCCCTTAACGGGCTTGCCCCCACCTACATCAAAAATCTGCTTACCCACCATACCACCTCCAGGTCCCTCAGCTCGGCCGACTTGAGGTTACTGACCATCCTGCGGTCTAGGCATAAGCTCAGGGGGAACCGCGCTTTTGTGGTTGCAGCACCTAGACTATGGAACAGCATCCCTCTTCCCATCAGAACTGCCCCCTCCATCAACTCTTTTAAGTCTAAATTTAAAACTTATTTCTATCCTCAAGCCTTTCTTGAGGTCCTCTGAGGTAGCGCTGTATGTATGTTTGTATGTCGTTATTGTTGATCTATGTACCAATGTTTGTAGCAAGTTAGTACCTGCACTAATGTAAAGCACTTTGGTCAACGAGAGTTGTTTTTAAATGTCCTATAGAAATTAAATTGACTTGACTTGACCTATTCCTTTTCTCCTGTGATGCTGCCTGAACTGCTCATTACTCCAGCTTTTTGTGCCTTACCATTCCAAACTCCATGACAATTATCAGAGATGCTACAATTAAATTCCCAACTAAAGGAGGTGGGATTTAGAGGGGCACAGACACTCTACATGGTTGTAGGGCTGGTGCGGATTATTGATAGGGAGACTCAGGACAGGTTGAAGACACGAGTCAGTATTTTAATGCTCTGCCATTGGTTAGCTCGGGGTCAAAGAGAACAGTCGAGATGGTGAAGGTACTTAATGCTTGGGAAGGTGGCTGAGATTTGGTTGACATCAGGTTCATAGAGGGCAAAATTGGGGAGGCTGCACAGAAGCGTAGCAATTCCAGAAGACATGTAGGAGAATTTCAGCAGTAAATAAACAGCGATGGCGGCTGGGCCGGATATTCATAGCAAAATAAATGTGGTGGTATTATAGATGGTGAAGTGATGTCATCTGAAGTTCATCATGGGTTTATATTCATGCTTGGCATTGGGGCTGCTACCAGTCCAGTTCAATTGCAAACAGTATCAGTGAGAAGGATGATGTGTGTGAAGGGCCTGTCCCATGGCGATTTTTTCGGCGACTGCTGGCATCATATCAGTGTTGCCAAAAGATTTTGAACATTTCAAAATCCAGCGGCGACAAAAAAAATGTTGCGAACCTTGAAAAAACACCGCGCGTCAATATGTCAGCACGCCGCGTCACGCCGCAAATCTTTCCGGTGACCTGATACGTCAGTCGCCGAAAAAATCGCCAAGTGGGACAGGCCCTTAACTGAGACAGGAATGGCCTCCCTCTTCTCAATATTTAGTTGGAGGAAATTTCACCATCCAGTGGAGATGGTGGAGGGGTTGGAGAGGTTTGGTGGGTTCATATCATCAGTGAACCCCTGAAAAGTGATGCTGTGTTTTTAGATTAATTTTTATAATCAGTTTCCATGATGAGTATCTGCCACGTTTAGGATGTGTAAGCTTGTATCTGATTGAGTTTTCGAGTCGAAAGGCACAAAATGGTGGACTAACTCAGCTGGTCAGGCAACATCTCTGCAGGACACGGACGGGTGACGTTTCGGATCGAGACCTTTTTTCTGAAGAAGGGTCCCGACATGCAACGTCACCTGTTCTCATGTCTTCAGAGAGGCTGCCTGACCCGCTGAGTTACTCCAGCACTTTGTGCCTTTTTTTTAAGGTCGCTGTGCTTGACTGATTATCTCCAGCTGGGCCCGACCCAAAGCCACTTTTACAGGAATGAACAAAGAACCGTCCTTGCATTGATAAATTTGATTCCAACATTGTTCCAACTCGCTGAGAGTGCAGAAATGCTGGAATATCTCAAAGGCTGGTTGCAACCCTGAAAAGCTGCTCTTATTACTGATTCCCAAAGCCAGCCTGGGACGATACCAGTGGAGCATGTATATTTCCTTCTGGGGAAATGTGTTTTGTGAGATAATTTCAACCTCAGGTGTGAAGCAGTTGTGAATTGATTTGCGTTGCTATCAGAACGATGGAAATCCCAATTTCTTGCAGCACTCAATTTTCCAATTTAATCTTACTAGCCCAATTATTTACAGTTCTAAGGTGACTGAGAGAAGGGGAGGTTTGCACATGTCGATATTAAAGGGCAGTAAGCAATTCGAAAGTGTTCTGAAGAAGGGTCTCGACCCGAAACGGCACCCATTCCTTCCCTCCAGAGGTGCTGCCTGTCCCGCTGAGTTACTCCAGCATTTTGTATCTATCTGCAGTGTAAATCACCATCTGCAGTTCCTTCCAACAGTTCCAATTGTTGGGAAGAAAACCTTTGTTATTAAACTTAGAAGAAGTATTAAAAATTAATAGTAATGTTAGCAGATGAAACATGGTTGAGTATTAAAATAAATTGGCCAGGATGAAGAGAAACCCATGGGACCAGGGGTGAATCTGTGTACAAGTGAAGATGGACTCTAACAAACAGTCTAATCCCTCTTTCTGCACTCTAACTATGTATATACATCTATATTCCTCCTTTTGAAAAATATTAATTTTCCAGAAAATACATTATGATTTTTACTGGGGGTGGTGTTTCTTAGTGTTCTTACTTTGAAAATGTTTCATTGTCTTCAAGTAGTGATCTTGAATTGAGACCACTTAGTTTATGACTTGGTAATTTATGGCAATATCCCTTAACTGTGAGTAAAGAAATTAATGAGCCATGGAGGATGGGAAACTGAACGTAGAACAATTCAGCATGGTCACAGGCCCTTTAGCCCACAATGTCTGTGCCATATATGATATGATATCTTTATTTTGAACGATTAAAAAAAAGAGAAGAAAAGAAGAGATGAAAATGAATAAACAAAAGGAAAATTATATATATATGTATATATATATATATATGTATATGTATATATATATATATACACACACATATACATATACATATATATACATATATACATATATATATACACATATATATACACACACACACACATACATATACATATATATATACACACACATATACACACATACACATATACATAACATATATGTACATACATAAATTTAAAAATCAAAAAGCCAATTTCAACGTAATACACATTAGACTCGTTCGAAAAGCGATAGCAAGAAGCCTATGCTTGTCAAGTCCTACCCCCATTCTTCACCATTAACAAATGCAAAATTCAATAAAATAAACTAAACAGACAATTCAAATAAAACTACTCCAATCAAGCTATTAATTTAAAAAAAAAAAGAAATGAACAAAGGAGCAAGCACCATTAACATCTGTGAGATTTACATTCTCCTTCCTCATTACTGGACTTTTCAAGGATATATCTTTTGTATATTTTTTTAAAATTGCATTATATTCATACTTTGTTTAATTGTTTCGTCAAGACCATTCCACAAAACCACCCCACAAATGGAAATACACATACTTAACAGCATAATGCTGTTTCAACTTTAGTTCCCCTCTAAAGTTATAACCCCCCTCTCTGTCTTTGAACAGTTTTTGTGTGTTTACAGGTAGCAGTTTATTTTTTGCTTTATAAATTATTTGTGCAGTCTTAAATTCTACCAGATCCTTAATCTTTAAGGTGTGTAATTTTAAATACAGTATATTGGTGTGGTCATGATACCCTACATTGTTTACTATACAATTTTTTGTAGTGTGCTTAGTGATTGTAAGGTGGTTCTGTAGGTGTTGCCCCATACTTCCATGCAGTAATCTAAATACGGTAACACAAGTGAGCTGTAGAGAATATACAGTTCTCTCTCATTCAAAACACGCCTTGCTTTCCCCATCACTCCAATACTCCGTGCTAATTTTGCTCTCACATGTTTTATATGGGGTTTCCAGCAGATTTTGTGATCAAGAATCACACCCAGAAATTTATTTTCATACACTTTTTCTATTTCAACATTATTTATCATTACTTTTACTTGTGTATTTATTTTGTTTAAATTTAATGATAAATTATTCAAATCAAACCATGTATATGATGTCCAGTTAAATTAATCTCTTCAACCTGAAGTGATTGATATCCATCCATTCCCTTTAATCTTCTGTATGTCCTCTTGGCAAAGATCTTTCCCACCGATGGCACCAGGCCATTGAGGTCCATGGCTGTGAATGTTGAGGGGTGGGGGGTGGGGGGGGTGGGGGGGGGGGGGGGGGTGGAGTTGGTTGCTGTTGGAGGAAGAAGCCATATATCAGTGGAGTTCCACAACAAAGGCATCACAAAAATGATGTTAAAGTGCTCAAGACAGGATAGAGATCTGACATCTGTTAATAAATATCTGGGTCAGAAGATGAAAGAAATCCAACTTCTGCTAAGTTCTGACTCTGTAAAATTAAACCATGCAATGGCTTGACCATTCGAATCATACATGCATGTTTAGGAGCAACACGGTGGCACCGCGATGGAGTTGCTGCCTTATAGCGCCAGAGACCTGGGTTCGATCTTGACATGGGATGCTGTTTACGGAGTTTGTACGTTCTTCCCTTGACTGTGTGGGTTTTCTCCAGGAGCTCCGGTTTCCTCCCACATTCCAAAGATGTATAGATTTGTAGGTTAATTTTCTTCAGAAAATATTGTAAAATGTCCCTAGTGTGCAGGATAGTGCTCGTGTACGAGGATTGCTGGTCGGCGTGGACTCGATGGACCGAAGGGCCAGTTTCCGCGCTGTATCTGTAAACTAAAATAAACTAAACAGGAGTGTGATTTTAAACCATGTCCCAGCTGTAGTAGCACTTCCGAGTGTGGACAGTCTGTGCAGTGGAGGTTTAGCATTGCTATTTACGTGCAGAAGGATTTTGAGTGCACATGCCTTTTTAATCCAGTGAAGTTCACCTTTGGAGAAGTGTTGCCTTAAATAAGTATATTTCTTGCACACATTTCAAACACGTGCATCTTTGATGCAAATTAACATTATTATTATATAACATCTTGATTATTTTCATGGAACCCATCTTTGCTTCTGCACATCATATGAGTGTTGCGAAGATGATTTCCCCCAAATTGCTTTGCATATTTGTTTCCCAGTATTGATCCCAGTACATTTTTTCCTTGTGCATCTTTCCCATTTAGAAATTAGCCGAAGAAGGTGAGTGTTTACATGAGGCAAATGCCTATTATATTTGCATTCGTCTCCTTGATCATCCTGCTACTTTCAAGTCAGATCGTTTTTGCTTCAGTGGTTTAAAAATGTCAGTACTAAAGATAAAGGTCAGGCTGTCAGGTCCTGTGATATAAAGAATAGCCCAGAGCTGATTTGAATATCTGCCTCGGCCACATCAATAGTTCAAACTAAGTGATGTTTGTTTACATTGCTTATTAATTTAGAACCTGTTTCAGTGAAAGCTAATAATGTTTGTCATTTTGGCTTATTTTTCCCCAAAGGCAGGCCTATTGCATGCATAAGCTGATGCCATCTGTAACTGTAAATGCATGCATTTTCTTATCATCTTTATCAACCCCCTCAATTGTGTTTTTCATTATTTCTCCATTCAGTCTTTGCATTAAGTAGGCACATTTAGATACTGGCGTTGTTACGTTTTGCTCCTCCTCTGAATTGGGTGTGAAGAAGGGTCCCAACCCGAAACGTCACCTCTCCTTTTTCTTCTGCGGTGCTGCCTGACCCGCTGATTTACACTAACACTTTGCGTCTATCATCAGTCCCAATGACTCGAGTGGCATCAAATTTAGGAAGCGGAGTAAAAGCTTTAGCTGGAGGCACAAGGAACTGCAGATGCTGGTTTACGGGAAAAAAAGACACAAAGTGGTGGAGTAATTCAGCAGGTCAGGCCGATTTCCTCTCGAGTTGCTGCCTGAGTTACTCCAAGACTTTGTGATTGTTACAAGGTTTAGCTGTGGCTCTGATGCACAATTTGCCCAAGGCAAATAAGGACACATTTCATGCTATGATCAGTCATCATCTTGATGAATGGTGGAGCAATGCTGCAGAGGCCATATGACCCCCCCCCCCACCACTTTTACTATTTTTTATTTCTTATGAAGCAATGGGATTTTAATAACATTTTCAGGATCGAGGCCAAGCAATATAACCCTCTCCCGGAGGCTTGTGAATTAAGGTCCATTCCCAGCAAATTTCAGTCAACTTCATTTGTGAATGTGAAGTCAGACTAAGTGAGAGCTAGTGACCAGGTAAGACTGGAAGTAGTTAACAATAGTTTTCATGGTCACTGTTACTGAGAATCACTTTACTTCCAGATTGATTTAATTTAATTTAGTTTAGAGATACAGCACGGAAACAGGCCCTGTGGGCCACCGAGTCCGTGAGCGAGAGGTAGACTTAGCTCTTAGGGCTGAAGGAATCAAGGGATATGGGGAAAAAGCAGGAACGGGTTACTGATTTTAGATAATCTAAAATGATCAGCCATGATCATATTGAATGGTGGTGCTGGCTCGAAGGGCCAAATTGCCTTCTCCTGCACCTATTTTTCTATGTTTTCTATGACCAGCGATCCCCATACACTAACGCTAGCCTACGCACACTAGAAACAATTTACAATTATACCAAACCAATTAACCTACAAGCCTGAACGTCTTTGGAGTGTGGGAAGAGACCAGACATCTCGCGGAAAACCCACGCAAGTCACAGGGAGAACGTTCAAACTCCATACAGACAAGCACCCATAGTCAGGATCAAATCCAGGTCCCTGGCGCTGTAAGGCAGCAACTCTACCACTGCGCTACCGTGCTGATTTTGAGGTTACCTTTTTGCTGTGGTGTGATTCGAACTCACAACTTTGGATCAGTAGTCCAGAACTCTGTCTGCTGGTCCAGTGACATTCACTGTTTGTATGTTCATCCCATTCCATCTGTCAGTTACATTGTGGCCTGAACCAGTATCCTCAACAGACCTGATTACAGGATGTAGAAGATGGTGCTGCTGTGTGGCAGCTTTTTGCATGGGTTTTCCCAAAGGATTCTACCATCAACTGATACTTTTTTCTACTCTTTTAAATCTCCTTTTCTACCTGTAAATCTAGCAACATTTCTAATGTTTCTGATGATACCCCATTGCAGACATTGGACTTTGTCTATGGAACTGGGGATCTACAGTGCTGAGAACTATATTCCGCACTCTGTGTCTTCCCCTTTGCTCTTTGCTGTATTCATTGTATCTATGTATAATATTATCTGATTTGATGGGATAGTTCTATTTACCTCATTGGAGAACTTTGAATTATCTTTAATCGGACTTTATCGGACTTCAATGTTATCTCTTGTACTAAATCATGTACGTTTTATCAATTTCAGGTAGTCCTTGCTTTCTCCCTCCTTCCCCTCCCCAGCTCTCTCACAGCCTACTGTCTCCGCCTCTTCCTTTCTTCTTCCCGCCACCCCTCCCCCCCCTCCATCTCCACATCAGTCTGAAGAAGGGTCTCGACCCGAAACATCACTTATTACTTCGCTCCATAGATGCTACCTCACCCGCTGAGTTTCTCCAGCATTTTTGTCTACCTTATCAGTGTACTGTGGGCAGCTTGATTGGATTTGTGTTTTGTCTTTTCTTGACCGGATAATATGCAAAAAAACGTTTTTTTTGCATATTATTCTTTGGTATATCTGACAAACATAAATAAACTAAATTGAACTAAAGCCAACAGTACATGTGAACATAATAAACCTACCTACCTACACTATTACTCAGAGATATAAATTAAATTAAGGGTCGTACTAATCTGTCATGCATTGACGCTGAACACCTATTTTTATCAGCATTGGACATCGCTGGATTCTGATTTGTAATAAGTTCAAGTTTATATTTTATCGTATTGTAAACTTAAACATCTATTTCAATCCTGAGAAATTATCACAAAATGACAGATTAATTTTGAGGCTCAAATAGGAAAACTGAACTCATGAAAACCACAGGTCTACCTTAACTTAAAGAATCCAGCTTAACGAAGAGTAGTCCATTGAAGCAAACTCATCATGTGGGCACCAAACGAGCAGAGCAAAGTTTGGTTTGTACCGAATTTGATGGTGTAGCAGTACAGTTGCTGCTTTACAGCAGCGGAGACCCAGGTTCGATCCTGACTACAGGTGCTGTCTGTACGGAGTTTGCAAGTTCTCCCTGTGACCTGTGTGGATTTTCTCCCGCAGCTCCAGTTTTCTCCCACACTCCAAAGACGTACAGGTTTGTAGGTTAATTGGCTTGGTAAAATTGACCTTAGTGTGCATAGGATAGTGTTAGTGTGCGGGGATCGCTGATCCTCATGGACTCGGTGATCTGAAGGACCTGTTTCCGCACTGTATCTCAAAACTTAACTGAACTAAACTTGGAAATCTCTACTTATTTCCATACATATTGGGCGTAAACAGTCTTCAAGACCCTGAGGCACTTAGAGTCACATTACCGAGTTCTGTGTCCATTGGTTTTGCTGTTTGTCGCAGGACATAATGGTTTTCATATGTTGATGGTTTGGCAAGATTCTTTAACAGTCTACATTCCTGGTGTTTAACTTCTTCTTTGGTATTTTTGAGACTCTGGCCTATTAAATGTCACAACTGTTCCTCAATCGACTTGGAATAGATTGGCAATAAAACCTGTGGCCACAAACCAGAAAAAAAGGTTCAGAATTAAACAGGAAAATCTGAATCCAAGTTTTATAAAAATATAATCTCAACGCCCTTTCTTGCTCTCTTCATTTCTTTAGGTTTTCCATGTGTTAGACTTCTTCAAAAATTATTTCATCTCCGGAAATGCAGCTGAGGCACTTTCACGGGACCTCCCCTTCCATCCGACAGTGTTCAAGCAGACTCACACATTGAAGGAGAAGTAGATACAAACATTCTCTTAAAACAGAGAAATGTACAGCACAGGAACAGGCGTTTCAGCCCACAGTGCCTGCGCCAAACATGATGCCAAGTTAAACTGATCTCCTCAGCCTGCGCTTGATCCATATCCCTCCATTCCCTGCATATCCATGTGCCCATCTAAAAGTCTCTTTAATAGAAACATAGAAACATAGAAATTAGGTGCAGGAGTAGGCCATTCGGCCCTTCGAGCCTGCACCGCCATTCAATATGATCATGGCTGATCATCCAACTCAGTATCCTGTACCTGCCTTCTCTCCATACCCTCTGATCCCCTTAGCCACAAGGGCCACATCTAACTCCCTCTTAAATATAGCCAATGAACTGGCCTCAACTACCCTCTGTGGCAGAGAGTTCCAGAGACCCACCACTCTCTGTGTGAAAAAAGTCCTTCTCATCTCGGTCCTAAAGGATTTCCCCCTTATCCTTAAGCTGTGACCCCTTGTCCTGGACCTCCCCAACATCGGGAACAATCTTCCTGCATCTAGCCTGTCCAACCCCTTAAGAATTTTGTAAGTTTCTATAAGATCCCCTCTCAATCTCCTAAATTCTAGAGAGTATAAACCGATTCTATGCAGTCTTTGTTCATAAGACAGTCCTGACATCCCAGGAATCAGTCTGGTAATGACCCTATTGTATCTGCCTCCACCACCAGCCCTGGCACGGCATTCCAGCAACCAACCACACTCTTTGCAAAAACAAGAGCTTACCTCTCACTTGTCATGCAAAATTCATGAAGGCGAAAGTAAATTCCAAAAAAATCACAACACTAATTCCAATGGACAGGCAGATTTTAGTATCAGCAAGTAAATAACAGAGATTTTATATTCCCTCTGATGATCCATCCAGTTTTGTAACAAACAATTCATCACTATGCAGTTTATGAGCATTACTGCTTTCAGCCAGCTGTTAATTCAGGAAGAACCTGAACCTCCAATTCACAGCAGAATGCACTCTGAAGCTCTGTTTACCGTCTGTTATAACATGCCACAAAGTGCAGGTAACTTGGTTTGCTTTAATTGGAAATGTTTCGTATTAAAAATTGTAACGTGGTTAATATTTCAAGTATAGAATTGCTTTGTCTTCAAAACAAAGCCATCTGGACAAAGCGTCACATATATCCCTGCAGGCGTAGACTTTGTGCTGAATTCAATCCTGCAAATGAACTGCAGCTGCTAAGAATCATCTGTTATTTGCAGTCGCTCGCTCTCAATGGTGCTGTCATGCAATCAGAAATCAAAGTCACCCCACAGTTGAATAGAATGCTATCCCATTAATTGAAACAGCTAACAGGCAGGCACCTGAGTAATGATAAAAAACAAATGTACGACTGTGTACATTTACTGTTCCAAAAATAGCTAAATGCAAACCACAGAGTTAATTATGCATTTACTGCAACAATCTATCCAATCCTAAGTATTACTGAGCCAGTATCATGAGTTGATCGGGCCATTTTGATACTGTGGGTTACTGTAAAATGAGCTGCCAGCTCTGCTTGGAACTTCCAGCTCGATAAATATTCCTAGCACTCTCAGGATTAGGCCAAATGGCCACTTGGGCCTGCGTCACCATCCAATACGATCTTGGCCAATCAGCAAAACCAAAATGCAGAAGAGAGATACAAAATGCTGGCGTAACTCAGCAGGACAGGCAGCAACTCTGGAGGGGAGGAATGTGTGACGTTTTGGGTTGAGACCCTTCTTCAAGCTGAATGTTTTGGGAAAGGGAAACTAGAGATATAGACGATGATGTAGAGAAATATAGAACAAATTAATGAAGGATATGCAAAAAAAAAGTAAGAGTGATGAAGGAAACAGGCTTAATGCATTTCGTTGTCTCTGACAATGACAATTAAAATTGAATCTGAATCTGAATCATTGTTAGCTGTTTGCCAGGTGAGAACGAAAAGCTGGTGTGATTTGGGGGGGGGGGGGGGGGGAGGGATGGAGAGAGAGGATATGCAGGAGTTACTCGAAGTTAGAGAAATCAATATTCATATCCCTGGGTTTATACAGATGCTTGCAATCTGAAATAAAAGTTGAAAAAGTAGGAGGACCCTTTAACCTGAAATGTTAACCGGTTCTCTTTCCACAGATGCTACACGATCTGCTAAATATTTCCAGCATTTTCTGGTATTATTTCATGGCTGATTTGGCCTTGGCTTTAACTTCACATTCTCGCCCTTTTCTCGTAACGTTGGACTTGTTCCAAATGTCAAGAACAAGATCAAGATCAAGAGAGTTTATTGTCATGTGTCCCAGATAGGACAATGAAATTCTTGCTTTGCTTCAGCACAACAGAATATAGTAGGCATGAATACAGAACAGATCAGTGTGTTCATATACCATTATATAAATATATACACACATGAATAAATAAACAGATAATGGTCTATTAATGTTCACAGTTTCGTTTGAGTTGAGTCTAATAGCCTGATGGCTGTGGGGAAGTAGCCATTCCTGAACCTGGACGTTTCAGTCTTCAGGCTCCTGTACCTTCTACCTGAAAATAACAGGGAGATGAGTGTGTGGCCAGGATGGTGTGGGTCCTCGATGATGCTGTCTTCGTGTTGAATGCCTTGAATATATTTGGTGATCAAAGATTCATATCCCTCCGGGATAAAAAAAATCCTCCTCCTCGGTGGCGCAGTGGTAGAGTTGCTGCCTTACAGCACCAGAGACCCGGGTTTGATCCTGACTGTGAATGCTGTCTGTATGGAGATTGTACGTTCTCCCTGTGACCGCGTGGGTTTTCTCCGGGTGCTTCTGTTTCCTCCCACCCCATTCCAAAGATGTACAGTTTTGGAGGTTAATTTGCTCTGTAAATTGTATATTGATCCTAGTGTGGAGGATAGGTCTAGTGTACGGGGTGATCGGCATGGACTCAGTGAGATGAAGGGCCTGTTTGTGTCTCTGAAGTCTAAAATCTAAAGTTCATAGGTGACCCCTTATTCTACTGAAGTGGGCAACTAAGGTTTTTCCACATTTAACTCTCATCTGCCATATTGTTGCCGGGTAGGGAGATTGCAACCTTGACGTGGTCCGCCCTGTTTCGATGAATGCCATCAACCCGGAAGAAGATCAAATGGAACAAGTTGTCCTACAACTTTAGGCTGTGCACGCCATACGCAAGAAGAAGATATTACGCCCGCTCCCTCTTATTCTACTAATCTCCTTGAAGCCTCTTTGCATCCTGATCAGCACTCTCAATCTCATTCAGTTTCATGTCATCAACTTAGAAACCTCTATATCTTGTTAATTGACATTTAAAAACGACAGTGTTCCAGATAAAAGTGCAATTCAGCCATTTCATGAGAATGTATCTCAAAGTGCAGAACAGTAAATTCATCTACATTGGGAGATGTAAACATTAATTTTCATTAATAGCTTCTTATAATCTCTTAACAGTCATTGCAAAGCATGGTTCACAAGGTTTTGATGGCCAGTGGAAGCTGGTGTTTAACCAGCTCTCTCTTACTCATTTGCTCATCTTTATCCTGCCCGCACCTTACGCAGAATACTAAAGCAGCTATTTTATGGGGAGCTGACCGAGGGAAAGCAATCGCGAGGTGGATAGAGAAAGTGATCCAAAGACTCGTTTAGAACATACCTGAAGAGTTTCAACAATGACCCACAGCACTGGCAGAGATAGAGTTGCTGCCTTACAGCGCCAGAGACCCGGGTTCAATCCTTCACTATGGGTGATGTCTGCACGGAGTTTGCACGTTCTCCCTGTGACAGTGTGGTTTTTCTCTGGGTGCTCCGGCTTCCTCCCACACTCCGAAGACGAACAGGTTTGTAGGTTAATTGGCTTCAGTAAAATAGTAAATTGTCCCTAGTGTGCAGGATAGTGCTCGTGTATGTACAGAGATGTCTGGTCGGCATGGACTCAGTGGGCCACACTGTATAATCTAAAAACTAAACATTGTGAAGACACACAGCACTGGAAGCAACAAGCATTGAGTTGTCCCATTTGTCATACTCACACACTGGGATACGATAGAAATCAGACAAAATGGTGTACCTTGGTGGTTTGGTCCTTTGCAAATGGAACATACAGGGAAACTGAACAGCGGATGAAGTTAACACTTGGCAAAACAGCATGGTCGACTCAACAATAGGACAATTAATAACAGATAATCCATTGTTGGTGAGAACCCATATAACCGCTCATTCATATGTGGAAGATAGATTGGTGGAAGCAAAGAAAAATAGAATCTGGAAAATCAAAAACCACGAATGCCACAGTTTCCCTGCACCTGTGTCAGCTGTGTTGAGGAACGTCCAAGTCCACATTGATCTAATCAGACATTTCTGTGCACATTTCAGTGTTACAGACTAGATTTCATGGTCTAACCCGAGAATGAGTACGAACAATAACATCCTGTTCTTGCCCGTAGCTAAACAGACAATTGTCCCAAATATACTTTGAAACTAAAGTGTCTCACTGTGCCAGAGACCCAGGTTCAATCCTGACCTTGGGTGCTGTCTGTGTGGTGTTTGCACATTCCCCCATTTGACCACGCAGGTTTCCTCCGGGTGCTCCAGTTTCCTCTGACGTAGCGAAGACCTGTGGGTTTGTGGATGGAGCAGCCGCTGTAAAATTGCCCCTAATGCATAGGTAGTGGATACAAAAGTGGAAAAACATAGAAGTAGTATGAATGGGTGATCGATGGTTGCCAGGGACTCGGTGGGCCAAAGGGCCTGGTTCCATGCTAAACTGAACTCCAATAAAATTCATAACATTTTTGTCCTCAACTTCCTGGAAGATAAATTGGCCTGTCATGCCAATTGACATTGGCTGAGGCCGTGTTGTCTTTTTGCCCTTTTGAGGATTTACACTCATAAATTGTATCCAACAGTGATCTCACATTATTAGCCTATGACATTTCATCCCGATTGCATTCATCCTCAATGGGTTATCTTTTATTAATTGTCCCACAGTCAAATCAATCATGTTGTTTTTGCCAAGTGCTATCTTCATCCGCTGTTCATTTTCCAAAGGACTGACCCACCATAGCTCATCACTGTGTCTAAATTCTATCATACCGCAGTGTAGCTCCATCACTGCCCAATTCAGGAACAATTCTTCACATTTATATTGTATCAAATATACGCAGTTACGTTATTATAATATAATGGACAGTATCATTTTGTTTAGGTTATCACTGTCATGTGTACCAAAGAATACACGTGACACATAGAGCATCTCTGGAGATGCTGCCTGTCCCGCTGATTTACTCCAGCATTTTGTGTCTAAGCATTGTTATTATTAGGAAACTGCTGAGTTTGTTTGGCCTCTTCTTCTTAATTGTAAGAGAGGGTTTGTGAAAAATCGGTGACATTTAGAAAACTCTCGCTCCGGGGCAAAAATACAATTTCCAGTTTAATTAGGTCGAAAGATTTTGGCAGAAGGACTGTTTTATTGGATTATGATAGCAGAGATGGGTGGAGATGTTTTGATTCCGCTGCTGCAGATGGAGACTAACAGGGGATGAAAACATCCACTGAAATGACAATCAGTTCACTCCAAAGCAAACCCGAGGCGCTTGTAGCTTTTTTGCTTCAGGCAACGAATTAAACAGCAGACCCATTGGTAGAGCTCTTCGACTTAGATTTTGTTCATCTTCGTTGGACTTCATGCTTCTGACTAGTTCGAATTCTTATTGAGCAACCTTACATTAAGATCATGCTTCTGCCATCGCAGCAAGACTGCACTCAGGTACACTGAGCAGAGGGCTTGCTGGTCCCAGCAGAAGTATGGACTGTAGCCTCGTAACATTGAAACCAACAATAGTGTTTTTTCCATTTATTGAAGGATGACGCTGGGAAGGGTGCAGAGAAGATTTACCAGGATGGTGCCAGGACTCAACAGGTTGAGCAGGCTTTGACTGTATTCCTTGGAGCGCAGGAGGATGAGGGGCGATCTTATAGAGGCATTTAAAATCATGAGAGGAAGAGATGGAATAGACGCACAGAGTCTCCTACCCAGAGTACGGGAATTAAGAAACAGAGGACATAGGTTTATGTGAGGGGGGAAAGATTTAATAGGAACCCTAGGGGTAATGTTTTCATGCAAAGGGTGGTAGGTGTGTGGAATGAGCTGCTGAAAAGGTAGTTGAGGCAACTTTTAAGAAACATTCAGACAGGTACATGGATAGGACAAGTTTGGAGGAATATAGACCAAATGTGCGCAGGTAGGATAAGTTTGATTGGTCAGATAACAATTGTACTAACATTCTTTGAGCACTTTAATTGTTCCTGAATCTCTGTTACGCAGGGGAGACATTAGTCTACAACAAAACTTTTCACTGTACCTCAATACATGTGAAGCTAATAATTCCTAAATCTGAACTCGATAATACCAGAATGATACTGAGAGTGTATGAAGACTTTTTTGCAAGGTCTTTTGTTTTTTACAGTTCATTCAGAAAGTATTCAGACATAGAAACATAGAAAATAGGTGCAGGAGGAGGCCATTCGGCCCTTCGAGCCTGCACCGCCATTCATTGTGATCATGGCTGATCGTCCCCTATCAATAAACCGTGCCTGCCTTCTCCCCTATCCCTTGACTCCACTAGCCCCTAGAGCGCTATCTAACTCTCTCTTAAATCCATCCAGTGACTTGGCCTCCACTGTCCTCTGTGGCAGGGAATTCCATATATTCACAACTCTCTGGGTGAAAACGTTTTTTCTCACCTCGTTCTTAAATGGCCTCCCATTTATTCTAATGCCCTCCCCTTTATTCTTATTCTATCTTTGTATGCAATGTATTGGTGAACGCTGTCGTGATCTCAGTTACAGAAAATTATGTTTACCTAAGAAGAAGTCTGTAGAAGGGTCCCGACCCAAAACGTCACCTATCCATATTCTGCAGAGATGCTACCTGATCTGTCGTGTTATTCCAGCACTCTAGTTATGTTTACTTAGTACCTGCTCACCTTTGAAGTTTGACACAAAATGCTGGAGTAACTCACCGGAACAGAGAGCATCTCTGGATAGAAGGAATGGGTGATCTACGGGGTTGAGACCCTTCTTCAGTTCTTTTGAGGTTTCTTCTCTGTAGTGTCCTAGCCAATGATGGCACGGGTGCGCAGTGGTAGAGTTGGTGCCTTACAGCATCGGTGACCCGGGTTCGATCCCAACTACGGATGCTGTCTGTACGTTGTACGTACTCCCCGTGACTGTGTGGGATTTCACCGAGATCTTCGGTATCCTCCCAAACTCCAAAGACATACAGGTTTGTAGGTTAATTGGCTTGGTCTATGTGTAAATTGTCCCTAGTGTGTGTAGGATAGTGTTAATGTGCGGGGTGATCGCTGATCGGCGCGGACTCGGTGGGTCAAAAGGCCTGATTCTGCGCTATATCTCTAAACTAAACTAAACGGTGAACAATCAAACAATAAAACAGAAGATAGACACAAAATATACCGCGTTGTTTCTTGCATTTATCTATATATCATACCATGCTATCTACAGGTTGGATACAGCACCTTCGGTGACCACATTACAAATAATTAACTGGTTATGCTGATGATGTGAAAAAGGAACTAAATATGTTTTTTTTTAAGAATGTGCAAAAATTGTTATGTTCAAAGAGCTGGTAGCCTGGCCCAGTTGCAATTGTTCCTTAGCTACTGCCTTATGGTTAAAAGCCGCATGCTTCTTGTAATAGTGATGATCCTGTTGTAAAATATATGATTTGCAAAACAGTGAGCTTGAGTGCACTGGTATCTTGTTAGGTTCCTGCAGGCGCTTACCTGCATTTTGTAGCGGTTGATTTGAGTTTAAGGCAGTGGTTATGGAACAATTGTACTAGGGGCCACGCTACCAGCCCTTGATCAGAACTTTTCTCCCATATCTTTAAAAAAAACGTTTTTTTTCACATTATCTGCATAGCCAGCTAATTACTTGTAATATGGTAGTGTAAATATCTATAGATGTTCACACGGAACAATGGTAGCTTTTACTGAATGGCCTTCGTTGTGTTACTTGGGGACGCTATGCAAATGGTACCTTGTTAACATGGGAGAGTCACTTTCTTGTTTCAAACTCACCAAGGATGAAGATGTTTGTAAAATTGTATGCTCCATCCACTCTATGCAGGGAATGTTTTCGAAGGAATTATCTGGTCTCTACAAGACTGGAAAAAATTAAGTTAAATATCGAGAGAAACATTTTGGTTTGTGTTCCATGGAGAACATTTATAAAAACAACAGATAGACAATACTCTGATAATCAGTCAAGCATTCCATCAGTGCACTGAAACACACAGATCTTGCATCATGTGGCATTACAACCATGTCCCGTGGACAAAGGCAGATATATTGGCAACATATTGCCTGATACCCTGGGCATCTGATTCTCCACCTTCAAGAAGCAGAGATATTGCACTCCCATCTACAGCCATAGATCATCATTGTATTCACTACGTTGGAGAAGGGAATATAAAAGGCGCTTAGCTAAGGCCCTTTAAACCCAGTAATCAGTTCACATATGGATTTTTGCTCAATGTCTTCCTGGAAATATTTTTCAGCTCTACTTCCTGGAGGCCCTCCAGTGCATTCAAATGCTTTTGTCTTGGACTTTCTACGAATCCTTCGGAACAATGCCAGTTTGGCACATATTCTTCCAGCAATGACTGAAACAGTAGACAGACACAAAAAGCTGGAGTAACTCAGCGGGACAGGCAGCATCTCTGGAGTAAAGGAATGGGTGACACTTTGGATCGAGACCTTTCTTCAGTCTGAAGATGGGTCTCGACCCGAAACTACCATATCTGCCGTTCCTCCCTACACAATGACTAAAACAGCATCTTACATAAATTAAACATTACTTCTTTGTCTTTAAGTTTAATGTCCTGTGTATACACCTTCATATTTATTGCCTCATATATAAAACCAGAGCATTTGTCTTTTTCAACTGTACAATGCTGAATCAACATCTTGGAAACATTCACCAAACAAAAATATGATTGTACCTTCATCCCATAGACTGCAGAAGTTCAAGAAATTAGACCATCATCACCACCACCACCATATTCTCAAGGTCAGTTAAGAGAGCCCAGTAGATGTTTGTCTTCCCAGTCACGCCCATGTCTTTTGATTGGCTATTAAAAGAAATTCTCCCAGCTTTAATGCAAGCAGAACCATCCTTATCTCTTCATTCTTCACTGCTAATAACTCTTGGTACCCTTGTGTACACTGTCTATCGCAAAACGTACCTCTGTGCTGATTCCCTCATTGAATTCCATCTGCCATTCATCTGCCCACTCTCCTGTGCCCTCTGCAATGCCACACAATTAGTTAATTTGGTTCCATGGACGACCACTTTTCTTGAACATCAGTTCACATCATTCATATACTGCAAACAAACAAGTCTCAGAGAGAATGTCCTTGGTGTTCCACAGCCCACATCCTACTGATCTAAATAAAAACTAAATTCATTTGCAATGCTCTAGATTCTTGTCTATTCCTTTGAGCAAAACCTTAAGCTATAGGAAACAGATATTTGTTTCAGTATTAATAGTGTATTTACAAAATGCTGGAGTAACTCAGTGGGTCAGGCAGCATCTCTGGAAAAAGTGAATAGGTGATGTTTCAGAATCGGGACCCTTCTTCAGAATCTTCATAGTCGGAAGAAAGATCTAGGTCTTTATTCTTTGGAGCGCAGAAGGTTAAGGGGGGACTTGATTGAGGTCTTTAAAATGATGAAAGGGATAGACAGAGTTGACGTGGATAAGCTTTTCCCATTGAGGGTAGGGAAGATTCAAACAAGAGGGCATGACATGAGAATTAAGGGACAGAAGTTTAGGGGTAACATGAGGGGGAACCTCTTTACTCAGAGAGTGGTGGCTGTGTGGAATGAGCTTCCAGCAGAAGTGGTGGAGGCAGGATCGATTTTAACATTTAAAAGTAAAGTGGATAGGTATATGGACGGGAAGGGAATGGAGGGGTATGGTCTGAGTGCAGGTAGGTGGGACTAGGGGAAAATAAATGGTCGGCACGGACTGGAAGGGCTGAGAGGGCCTGTTTCCGTGCTGTAATTGTTATATTGTTATTATATGGTGAAGATCCCGCCCAGAAACGTCACCTTTCTATTTTCTTCAAAGATGCTGCCTAACCCGCTGAGTAACTCCAGCATTTCGTGTCTATCTTGGTATAAACCAGCATCTGCAGTTCCTTTTTTAAAAAATATATTATATTAATAGTGTAGACATATTTTTTTAATAGATAAGAGGAATAGTCTGGCTGCTTTGCTGAGATATTTCATGGTCCATTTAGTGCAATTAGGAAATGCAAACAGCGGAAAAATTCTACAATATAATTCAAATTCAGCTTCCAGAATATATATTTTTTAGAAAGATTTTGCTTGCGTGGCAATATTCAGAATCTTCAAGACTGCAACTTTGCACTTTTTGAATGTTTAGCACAACCTTGATAAGATGTTATGAAGTAAAGTGTCTCCAC
Source organism: Raja brachyura (assembly GCA_963514005.1). Next base: position 30,708,421 of record OY740807.1, on the reverse strand, counting down.
AATTAACCCCATCAGCTGATCAGGGAAGTTACCTGTGCGGATTGAATTTGGAGATCTGGGATTCTCTTTCCGACAGGAGATCTCCTCGAAAAATATTTGAAAATGTGCAGACTGGGCACTTCAGTAGTAAAGGAAGTTTAATGGTGATAAATGTATACTGATCCACTTCAATAAGAAAAAGGAAAACAGCCATACTGCACTTTGGAATACAAGAAACAAATAGGGCAGGTGTGCACAAGAGTCACGGGACACAAATGACTATGAAAAGCAATATCACTGGTCAGCAAAATAGGTAACTAATCTCCGGAATTTATTTCTAAAAGTTTGGTTTAATGGTTCTTTATTGTCACGTGTGCCGAGGTACAGTGAAATTTGATTTGCCATACAGTCATACAAGAAAAAGCAACAAGATGCATAACGACATAAAGATTACACATAAACTTAAACAGCCACCACAGCGGCGTGTGAGAATCCCCAGGGCACACATCATAACTGGAGACTCACAGCCTTTGGTTCAATGTCCAGGCCACAAACACGTGATGTGACCAGAGTTGTACCGACCGCTGTCACTCTCTCTGCAGTCCCTGTCCGCCCGAACAGTCAGAAAGCCGCCCATATTCGCACCAGACTAAATTCTATTGTGTATTGTGTTCATTTTGATTGCATGGCTGCGTGGCAACTCAAATTTCACTGGACCTTAATTGGTGCACGTGACAATAAATGTGAACTTGAACTTGATGTCCTCATGGAGCGATGTCCTCCCGAACACCGAGATCACTGCACCCACGGCAATAGAGAAGTAATGTCTGTGTTACTCTTGTAGTTTCTTGTGTAAAGTGAAATACTGTTTGAGTCTGAACAGTTGAAGTGCCAGAATATAAAATTATATATCAAGTATATAGAATAATGACAGGCATAGGGAATTAGACAATCAGAACCTTTTTCCCAGGATGGAGATATTAAATACTAGAGGACATATCTTTAAGGTGAGAAGTGCAAAGCTTGAAGGGCATGTGTGGGGCATGTTTTTTTTACATAGAGTAGGTATGTTACAAAACGTACCTTTACCGGCGCTGCACTTCTGCCGCTCCCCGTGTGCGCGACTTTCGCGCCTTGCAGAGGGGGGCGGGCTTAAAGTGCCGTTTTTCCACAGGCAGGACAAATCGATGAATGTCGGGCGATTTGGTTGCTGAAGAAAAATCGCTCCGACATTTCATCAATGGTGGTATTTTTAAATTACTCTAGATTATTTATTAACTAGAGTAATTTAAAAATCACCTTCAAAAGCCGTGAGCGCAGACAACCGGAAGCATTTTGCGTAGGGAAGAAAAAAAGGTAAATAGTTTATTTTTATATTAAAAATTGGTTTTTCGGGAGGCATTAATAATATTTTTATGTTGCGAAATGGGTTCCCCAAAAAATGTATGAACCCCCAGTATTTTTCCCCCCGACTTCACTGCTAACCGCAACGTTCTAATCCACCGCATTCCGCTAAAACCCACTCGCTAGTTGATTTAAATGGCCATTAATTTACAGGCATAAAACACTAAATTCCTTCCATTTGGCCCAGAAATTCATGAAAATTAGATTTAAAAATTATGTTATATTGTGGATTATTGTGTGAATGTTATTTGGACACTTAGGCAATTTTAAAAAAGTTTATCTTTTCTTAAGAAATTGATAGATGTTTAGATCTACTCATTGAATTTTGTAATTAGCTACAATTAGATAACTAACTAATTATATGCTTTAATTTCAGGTCATCCAAGTAAGATTGTTTAATATTTGTTTCAGAATGCTTCAATCTATAATAACTGAAAATTTCATTGAGTTCTCTTAATTTTTAAGAATGTTATGGACATTTAACTTTTCCAGATCACAGCTTTTGAGTTAAGTCAATTGAAAGGCAATGGGAAGCAAGATGCTCATTTCCGAGTATGAAAATGGCCATAACTTTCTTAATACTGAAGATATGAAAGTAAATTAGGTGTCAAATTAAACTTCTTTTTATGCTTTATCTGATGGGATAAATTGCAGACTTGATTTTTAAAATCTCAAAATTTTGTAACATTGCTACATAGAGTGCGGTGGGTGCCTGGAACGTGCTGCCTAGGGTGGAGGAGGAGGCAGATACCATAGTGGTATGTAAGAGACTTTTGGATAGGTGCAGAAATGCACGGACATGGATAATGTGCAGGTCTTGATGTTGTGCTCAGTACAGACATAGTGGACCAAAAGATCTGTTCTATGTACTGCATGTAACATTTAGGCTGCCATGAAGCATATTGTCCATATTTGTGGGCGATGCTATAGAAAAGTCATGGAGGTGCAGGAGCAAGAAAATGCAATGGAAGGTTTACCGGATGGTACTTAGGAACGAGCAATTTCAAGTGTTGGGAAAATTGAACGAGTATTTTTCCTTAGGTGAGGGAGAACTTAGGGGTGACCCACAAATGTGAAAGATAATGTTCAAAATTATGATTGGGTCGGAGGTGGAAGTCTGCAGAGAATACTTCTGCTGGAGAAAATTCATGACAAGGTGCCTTGAGTTGAAAACAGATAGCAATAAATCAAAATTAAAGAGGACTCTTACCCTCGAGGGTAGAACGCTTACACCCACAGGCAATAAATGAAAAAAACTAAGGCAAAAAAAAATGATAATGTAATAAGGAAAATTAGGTGAACACATGACAGAAAAATAGAAGTGGAATAGAATGCTGCAAAACCTGAAATGAAAAAGATAACGTGAGAGGAATTCCACAGTTGGAATGGCCTGTTCTTGGCACTTTAATCTAGTTCAACGATTGATTTGAAGCCACCCTCATGATCCCTGCTACATAAGATGTACCATGTGCTGCCGAGCATTAGTCCTTTGAGGTTTCTCAGCACAGAGAAACAACTGGGCCAGACATATACAAGTGGAACAAAACATATTTAAAATAAAGAAGTAGAAACAAGGAACTGCAGATACTGGTTTACCAAGGAAAGACACAAAACGCCAGAATAATGCAGGTACACAAAAAGCTGGAGAAACTCAGCGGGTGCAGCGGATATCTAAGGAGCGAAGGAGATAGGCGACGTTTCGGGTCGAGACCCTTCTTCAGACCGGCCAGAGTAATGCCCCTGTCCCACTTAGTAATGCCCCTGTCCCACTTTGCGCCCCACCCAAGGTTTCCATGCAGTTCCCGGAGGTTTTTGTCCTCCGGCAACCACCTTCAACTAGCATCGCAACCAGCTTCGACTAAGAAATTACCGATTTTTAAAACGGAAACCACTTTCGATCATGAGGGAGACTGACAAAAACCTCCGGGAACCGCACGGAAACCTTGGGTGGGGCACAAAGTCTCCAGAGGTGTCTGTTCAGGTTTCCTAAGTGGGACAGGGGCATAACTCAGCAGGTCAGGCAGCATCCCTGGAGTACATGGATAGGTGACATTTTCGCTCAGGACTTTCCTCGGACTGACCAGACTGATCGAAATGCTGATTTACTTCAGCATTTTGAGTCTATCCATATTTTAGATAAATCCTTATTCGAATACTGAACTAAAGTCTTACTCATGCAGAACACCCTTGGTCAGTGTGGATACGGTGGTGGGTCCTCCACTGCCCCTAGATTGCCAGCAACCTGCACTTGGACCATGCAGTTGCCTCCAGAGTTGTCTTCTACTGATAGTCTGGCTTCCAACTCATTGATGTAGCCCAGGGATAGTGTGGTGCAAGATTTCTCCCAGAGTAATACGTGCTGCATCAAAGAAAGTCTTTGACAGCTAATGAGATTGTGTTCCTATTAAAATACTCAAAATAGCACTAAGACACACTTAAAGGCAATTAAATATATTTAAACTAACTAATGAAGTCAATTAAGAAAGGTTCACTTGGCATTCCTCTGGCGGCCAACTCTGCCCCCTTTGATTTCAATTAGATTGCTGCACATCAGTTAAGATTAACCTGTTGCAGGCTAATGGGTACTTTACCCAGCTGGAAGCCTGCAATGTTCACAATTCTCCAGTTTAGACATGCAGACAATACTGGGCATTGGAACGTATGCCTATAATCACAGGATCACCCTGGCCAAAACTCTGGTACCTGGCGGAACTGTTCATTAGTCTCCTGCCAGCAGTCTCTTCCTCATCTAAAAATTAGATGAAACCCAAAAAGCACCTCAAACATCCCACTGACACAAGACGCAAGGGGGAGGCCATCTAGGACTGAGATGAGGAAAGACGTTTTCACCCAGAGAGTTGTGAATTCTCTGCCGTAGAAGGCAGTGGAGGCCAATTCGCTGGATGTTTTCAAGAAGGAGTTAGATAGAGCTCTTAGGCTTAACGGAATCAAGGGATATGGAAGAAAGCAGGAAAGGAGTACTGATTTTGGATGATCAGTATTGAATGGCGATGCTGGCTTGAAGGGCTGAATGGCCTACTCCTGCACCTATTTTCTATTTTTCTATGTTTCTATGTTAAGACGCGATGTTAGTTTCAGGCTTGTGCAAGGGTCATGGAGGTGAAAAAGGCTCAATGGAGATTACAAATTCAAGTCCTATGATGGATGTAGGATATCTATCTCCAGATGCAGGGTCTCGATTCAAAACATGGACCATCCCTCTGCCTCCATAGATGCTGTTGTTCCTCCAGCGGTCTGCTTTTTGCTCCAAGTTTCAGCATCTGCAGTCCCTTGTGTCTCAGTGTAGACATTATAGGTTGCGTTGGGTCACACAGCAGGGAAACACAAACGCTGCTAGTGTGCCCACCATTCATATTTGTCACCATAGGGATCAACTGGGCAAAACATATTGCTGTGACAAAACATATTTTAAATAAAGCCCTATTAGCCCACTCAACTAAAATCTTACTCATTCACAAATTCTAGGTTAGTGTTGACATAGTAGTGGATTCCCCATAACACCAGGATTCCAAGCTGCTTACACTTGGACCATGTAGTTTTCTCCAGCCATGATCCAGAATATTGGATTCCACTATGACTCTGGCTCCCAACTCACTGGTGTGGCCCAGGGATAGCATAGCACAATCCCTCGCCCAGAGTAATAGTTAGCTACATGCACAGAAAGACTTTGACAGCTAAATGAGATCCCACTGCCATTAAAATACTGGAAGAAAACACTATGATACATAAAATGCAACCATTTACAGTAATCCTGCACTAATCCCATTCTATTCCACAAATTTCCATCAGCCCCCTCTCCACCACATTCCCCTATTCACCGAGACACCAGGGACAAGTTACAATGGCCAATTAACCTGCAGTCGGGAGAGTCATTTCTCGTGTAGGCACTGATAATATATTTCATAGGGAAGGCAGACAGAGTTTTAGTTTTAATTTTGTAGCTTGCCCCTCGATGCCCTCAGAAAAAATTCTGCTCCAGTTGAGAATTCTTCTTTCCCCCGACAAAGCATTCCTGTTCGTCCCTGTCTTGTCCGTTGGCTCTGGTATGGGGTTGCCATCTTCCTACAGTGCAATTCCACAAGCTTGCCAGGGGAACCTCAGCATAGGCCAGCTGAAGTAGGTCTGAAAGCTCGTCTGGCTGCAGCACTCCTAGCGGCCTCTTTGGTCTGACTGAATGAATGAATAATGTATGAATGAATACTTGAGTGTCACATGTAACAGGTCACAGTGAAATTCTTTGCTTGCATACCCAAGGTATGCAAATAGTCGCCCATAAAGGGCGCTTACATAGCTACAAAATACCCCCGACCCCCTTAGTTCTTCCCCCCCTCCCCTCCTCAAGTTGGTCCTCCCACGCCGGGTCCTCCATTGTCCATTGTTCTTCCCTCCTTCCTCACGGCCATCTTCCTGGGTTTAGTTTATGGGTTTAAGAGTTACGTTTATTGTCGCAGTGAAAAGCTTTTGTTGCGTGCTAATCCACTCAGTGGAAAGATAGCTGAAAGGGAGGGAGCTGAAAGGGAGAAAGACACTTTCTCCCCCGTCTCTGGGAGAAATGTCTGACACTGACTATCACATGTTGAAGTTGAAGCAAAAAAAACACATAAGCAGTGGTCTTCTTCCCCTCTTGTTATGTTGTTTAGAAAAGTTAAGTAATAACAATCCAATTTTGTTGACCTTAATATGAAGTATAGTCAGATTATTCATGGAAGGGTGAAGAATAGAATGGTGGGTGAAGAATAGAACGTGAAGATAGACACAAAAAGCTGGAGTAACTCAGCGGTACAGGCAGGAACCTCTTTTACAGTGGTTTCCCTGCTCGATATTTTGGCGAAGTCCGACGAGAGAACCGGCTGTGAACTGTGGGGACACCCCGGTTATGACCGCGGAAGGGGGTAGCTGGTGAATGTCGGGTTCTCGATCCCAGTCACTGATCATGGTCACCCCAGGATATGGGGTAAAACCGTCCGGAACGGCCAGCCCTGGTGCCAGGAGGGTTCCCACCGGTAATGTATAACATTTGGAGGTTGGCCAGGATGGAGCCCCTATCGAGAGGGGGCTCCGTCTAGATACACAAGTAGGAGTTGTGTCAGCACAGGGCTATGGGAGAGCCCGCGCCAGCAGCGCCTTGGACAGGGCTGCATAATGTTGATGCTGAGTGTATTGTAGCACCGGCCTTTGGGAGACCGCGCCAGCAGCTCCTTGTAACATGGCTGCTTAATGTCTCCCTCTTGGAAGAGGAGAGCATGCCGGGTCAGTGTAAATCAGACGCCGAGTCTGAGGGTATAGCCATGGAGCATAACCCAAGGGGTGAAGGGCACGTGTCAGAGGTCCCATTCCTGGCAGCAAGGTTTGCCATCCCAACACGATGGAGTGAACACCGCTATCAGGTGGACATTAGAGCCTATTCCGCCGAATCTTCTATTCAGGTAAGGCCTATTCAACAGACAAAACCTGGAGGACGAAGCAAAAGCTGTCGGACCAATCAAGGCCAACGACGAGCAAAGCTTCATCGTTTCAGGGACAACACCCTACGCCTTCATCGGCAGTAAGAGGTTCACTGAACCTAGTGACAGCATGAAGCTGGGCAGAGGTTACACACACCCTAATCTATGAGGTAACCAGGCAGATACATTAGTCTGGCACTTCCAAACCATGGATAAGGGTACCACTTACACTTGGTTGCACAATACACAAATGGTAAGACTTAGTGGCATCTAAACATGTAAAACTGCACAATATTAACATTCCAAGCACGGGAATTGTGCCCAGCATTGTTTTAAATGAAAGATGGTGGGAACAGATTATTTTGGACCTGACAGGACTTAGTCCGTTTGTACAGTTTTAATTAAAATGAAAACATTTGCTACTGCCAAGCAATTGGTTTCCACAGGGCATGTATAGACATTAAGGATGCCTGTTCATAAAGAGTATCTGAAATTTAGCTGGATGGGGGATTTATGGCAATTCAAGCAGTGCCTAATGGGTTAACCTCAGCCCTAGATATCGGTTTCAGCTGTTACACTCATGGTTGAGAGATTGGTCCCATCCATCCAGCTAAATCAAAATTTGTACATGCAGGTCATTTCAACCGGCCCATGCAATTTCCATTTGAAGCCATCGCTGAAGTACTGTGCTGGATAAGAAACATTTCAAATTGTTTTAGCAAAATTCTGATGGAAACACCTCAGTTTGCAGACTGATGTTAATGCCCTAGGTTGGGGTGCTATTTGTACATTTTAGCTGTGGAGGCACATGGAATAGGCATGAGGCATTTATTCTCCTATCATATGGAATTAATATTTAGAGTTTAGGAGCATTTTACGGGCTCAAGGCTTATTGTATCACCAAGCAGCACTCACATGTTCAGCTTCAGATTGACCGCACCACGGCAGTGGCGTATGTTAATGCCTACGGCCATACTAGCATGAACACGCCCGATTCAGTCTGCTCTCAGAAGCGAAGCAGGCTCAGGCCTGGTTAGTACTTCGATGGGAGACACATGTGTGGAATCAAGTCGAAACCTTGTGACAGATTGGCTAACCTTATTTGGCACATTTGAACCAGATCCAGAGGCAGTAGCGGTCGATGCGTTCTCGCTACACTGGGGCGGAATGTGTATATGCATTTTCCCCCCTTCTGCATCATCAGTCGGTGCTTGACCAAGATCAAGCAGGACTCCGCTTCAGGAGTTTCTGGTATCCGACTGGCCTATACACGGACATTACTACACAGCCTATTATGGTGGCTCCAAAACGTCATGATCTATGGTGCGCCCTGGAGATTCGTGCACATTGTGTGATCGTGCTAATTTATTAATTTGCAGATTTAAAGAAGCCCATACCTGGGTCTGGGACTATCCTGTTGTACTGTGGATGTCATCACATCGTCCTGGAAGGATAGTACAAAAAAGCAATACATCTCTTACGTCAGGAAATGGGAGGAGTTTTGTTTACATGGGAACATTACATACCACACAGCTTCCATCTCAGATGTGCTTGAATGTCTGTCCAAATTACATTTCGATAACGGGTGAGCTATAGTGCCATCAATAGCGCCAGGAGTGCCCTGTCCTCGTACCTATGCTGGGGGTCGGAACTTCAGTCTGTAGGATCTCATCCGTAATATAAAGATTTATGAAGGGTGTTTTAATTCCAATTCCCCAGGCCCAGGTACTCTGAAACCTGGGATGTGAGCATGGTACTGACACTGTTTCATCAGTGGAGGACAACCACATCCTTGTCATTGCCGAAGATTACCCTAAAGTTGGTTACGTTCATGGCGCTGGTGTCAGCGCAAAGGGATCAGACTTTGCACAAACTGCGTCTAGACAGGATGGTGTCATCAGGAAATTGCGTTATATTTTACATCCATGACCTAATTCAACAACGCAGACACGGGTGTCAGGGAAGTTTGTACTGTCAGCATATCCCACGGATTACGGCCGTGTGTAGTGACGCACTTGAGGAGGTATATCAAGGTCACCAAGAGCCTCAGAGGCTCCAAAGTAACATTGTTTATTTGCCACAAAAAAGCCACCTGCAAGTGTTCGTTCAGACCATCTTAAGATGGCTGAAACAAGTGCTGGGTTGTGCAGCAATTCATGCTGACAATTTTAAATCTCACTCCACCAGGGCAGCATCAACGTCAGCAGCGAGGGCAATGGATGTCCCTCTAGACCATTTCCTTGCGGCCGCAGGATGGTCAAAGGAATTGACTTTCAAAGGTTTTATAATACACCACTTATTGAACCCGGGGGTGTTCGCCCATTCCATTTTAAGTTCTGCCTCATAGCTTCTCCCTGGGAGAGAGGAGTCGCTATTGTGTTTCTCTTGTTATTTTGTGAATAAGGCACCATGTTAATCAGTACCAAGTTTCATTGTATTACTAATTATTCACCTGTCCAAAGTCAGTGTGAGACGCCTGGATCGGCGTGAAATCACAGATCTTTGAAATCTTCACGGAATCACTCACGTGACTCCGAAGTAAAATAGTAAGATTAAACGAGAACTTACCAGTTTGAAGTTTGATCTTTATTTTATGAGGATTTACGATGAGCGATTACGTGCCCACCGCTCCCAACCCTCATATCGCGAAGCTCATCTGGTTGTTCTAAGTTTATAATCTTACTATGTCACTTCAATTACTGTTATTCTGTGATTTCACACCGCTGCTTTGAAGAATGACACGCGTGCGGATTGGCGGGGTTCTTCACGTAATCGCTCATTGTAACTCCTCATAAAATAAAGATCAAACTTCAAACTGGTAAGTTTGCATCTAATCTTACTATTTACTAAGCATCAGTGTAGCTATAATGGGCTGCATCGTATCTTTTTGTGTGATTCCATGTATTTTCTCTGACTGAAATAACTATATATCCACACGGCACCCCAGTGGATTATAGCAGTACACTGGTATCGCACGAGTCCCCCCGGCTTGCAATCATTCTGTAAAAGCCAATGGTTTTGATCATGTTCTGTGTTCTTTGTCTTAGGGTTGAACCAATCCTGGCCAGAATCAAAGAAGACAGAAAGCGAATAATTCTTCCTTCCATTGACAACATCAAGCACGAGACATTTGAGGTGCAGCGTTATGAGAATAGTGCCCATGGTTACAGCTGGGAGCTCTGGTGCATGTACATTAGTCCTCTGAAGGAATGGTGGGATCAAGGAGACCCGACGTTGCCGATCAGGTCAGTTGTCCTTTAAGTAGTATTTTCGTTACTATAACTTTCAGACTAATGATAAACAATGTAAGATGTTGATTATTATCAGTGAATCCCTGGCGGTGCTTGAGCGACAGATTTTTTTATGAAACCCACCCAATGATTCATGTGTGGGATCAGGAATCACGGCCAAGGCATTTAATGGCACGATGCATGCATGTATTGTTTGCAGCATGCAGTTAAAATAAAGGCTTACTGAGGACTTAAAATAAATCACTGAGGAATTTTTTCACTTTCTCGAACTTATTTAAATTGGACCTCTACAAGGAGACCTCTAAGCATGGAGCTGTGACCCCCTTCATTGTGCAATTTCATTTGACGTTGATTCTGAATTAACAACAATGGTTCAATGGTTCAAAGATGCCATATTTGTCATATGTGCAGCTGCATAGAGAGATTCTGTTTGCATATTAACACATGTGGGCGCCACCATGTTTTGGACCCATTTTCAAAGTCCAGATGTCCGGTCTGCCCACGCGCGCGTTCTACTGGAGGAGCTGCCGATCCAGGTGTGCCCCGGGCTCCTGCAGGGCCTTCCTCTGTCACCTTCGCACGGCGCGACCCACGAACCGATGCCCCTCTCCTCGCTCGGCCATCTTAGTGCCCCGGGGGCACCACCTGCAGCCGACCCTCCCACGTGTTCCTCATGCCCGATGTATCCCTGTCCGGCACTGTGGTCTGCCGAGCCTTAGAGCGCAAAGCAGCATGTGCTCTCATCCAAAAGAGCCGTGGTGGCATGGTGGCGCAGTGGTAGAGTTACTGCCTTATAGCACTTGCAGCACCGGAGACCCGGGTTCGATCCTGACCATGGGTACTGTCTGTACAGAGTTTGTATGATGTTCGCCCCGTGACCTGCGTGGGTTTCCCCGAGATCTTCGGTTTCCTCCCACACTCCAAAGACGTACAGGTTTGTAGGTTAATTGACTTGGTGTATGTGGAAATTGTCCCTAGTGTGTGTAGGTTAGTGTTAATGTGCAGGGATCGCTGGTCTGTGAGGACTCGGTGGGCCGAACGGCCTGTTTCCATGCTGTATCTCTCAACTAAACTAAACTAAACTAAACTGAAACGAAGATAGACACAAAAAGCTGGAGTAGCTCGGCGGGACAGGCAGCATCTCTGGCGAGAAGGAATGGGTGACGTTTCGGGTCGAGACCCTTCTTCAGACTGTACACATTAAACTAAAAAGAAGGCTTGAAGTGGAGAAAGAAGGCCTGCCTAATTTATGCTTAAAGTGGATTCCTTATCTGAACCTTTGAGCACTCTGGCACAGAAGACAATGATGAATTGTTCTCGAATGTACTAGACATCTCAGTGTCTTACAAGTGATTTCTTCTTTTCTTGAAGAAGGGAGTCCTGCTGATTCCCAGTGTCAGGTGTCCAACATCACAACCTGTGAGATCAGTCATCCATCAGAGACACATGACCGATCATCCCATAATCATTCTGGCGCTTCAACCAGTAGGAGCCTCACTCCAACAGTAGTGTGGTATTGCACAGGTAAGTTAGCGCCAGGCATTGCCCCTGAGATTGGCACTGCATTTGCACACAATGTCAGCAGGAAACCCATTCCCCAGTGGTCTTGGATGATACTTCATGATACCCAGTGGAGTATTTTACTGGCCGTTTACTTATCCAATACAGTCTTAGGCCAAGATCATCTCTGCGTAAATGCTGGAATCCCTAAAGACCTCATTTAGGTTGAACAATGAGGAAGAGGGGAGTACTGAACTTTCCTGCACAGAAAGTAGTTGTTTTAACAAGCTCAGCTGGCTGAAGGAGACTATCTTCTATGCTACAGACTGATGGGCCATTGGGATCAAAGCCACCTTGGGAGAAAGGCTGTGTGAAATTTGCCAGGTATGCCCACTTTCATTGTGATTAATCCATTGGCTTTGCTCGAATCAACAGTAGATGTGTTCGTGACTATCTGTGCTGTTGCATCCCTTTAACAGTGTTTTGGGCTCCCATCTGGATCAGTATGAGGAAGAGTCCGGATCAGAAACGTTGCCTGTCCATTCCCTCCACAGATGCTGCCTAACCTGCAGAGTCACTCCAGCACTTTGTGTTTTGCTCAAGATTCCAGCATCCGCAGGTCCTTGTGACTCCAAGTGCTGCTGCTGTTCACTGTTATTCTTTTGCAGGATTTTGGGAGAGATTCCCGCTGTTATTTTGCCTCCCCAGAACACCATCGTCCAGAGTTCAAGGAGCTGGGGGTGGAAACTGGGGAGGGTGGTGTACGGGGGGGGGGGGGGGGGGGGAGCACAAGGAGCAGGAGGAAGGGCTGGGAGAGAGATTTTTTTTAAAAACTCAGTTTCCTACCAAGTTCCCAAAGAATAGGATAAAACCTTAAGGAGCAAATCTCCAAACAAAGCGATTCCAAACTCTTCAGGGGGTGAATAACTCGGAGAGCTCTGTTATTATTCAGAAAGATGATCAGATGTATGCAGATACATCAATATCCGAGTTCATAAAAGTGCTTGGACAGACAGACGTTTCCAGCGCTTGAAAGGGTGCTGCGAATGCAAATGAACTGCGGGGGATCTCTGATATAAAGGAAACAAATGAACTGAAGGAATGGTCCAGACAGAATATAAGAATTATCGACCAGCCTGATGGATTGGAAGGTCAGAGCCGTTCAGTCTGACGAGCACATGGGTTTTCAAAGCCAGAGCATTGGAGGACCACAAGTCTTGTTGTTGATGGATATTAGTTATGATAATCCATGACGGGTAAACTTAATTAAACTCCTGAGATTTCACCTTTATTAACATATTTTCTGAGCCTCACGTCTCATAGCCTTGAAAAGTAGCCAGGCTTATTTATTTTTGATCTTGTTTTTCCAATGTTTTGTTGAAGGTTGCCAGGTGTCTCCTTGCAAGTGTATATGTTAATACGGTGGTAGTTTCTACACTCCGGGCTGATAAGATACTGATTAAACTGTTTGAAGTAGTATTTTGACAGCAATGTCACTATTGCAACATTTAAACAGTGCAGCTTAGAAATTTCCATTATTACTTTGGACAGGTTATAAAAGGAGAAAACACTTCCACTTGGATGGGAGTTCGAAGATTTGCTTCACTACATTGTTTTATTCAGTTCTTTCCGTCCAGGCAGAGTATTCCTCAGTTTGCAGCCCGCTGTCCAAAATAGGTGTGATCCCCTAAAATACCTTCAATACTCTCGGAACTAAGAAAGAGGGATGGACAGGGTAGACAGTCAGAACCTTTTTCCCCTGAGTGGAAATGTCCAATGCGAGAGGGCATAGCTATAAGGCGAGAGGGGGAAAGTTTAATGGAGATGTGCGGGGCATATTTTTTTTACACAGAGAGTGTTGGGGGCCTGAAACGCACTGCCAGGGGTGGCGGTGGAGGCAGATAGGAGAGTGGCGTTTAAGTGCTTTTACATTGGCACATGGATGTGCAGGGAATGGGAAAATATGGATCATGTGCAGGCACAAACATTGTGGGCCAAAGGGCCTGTTCCTGTGCTGCACTGTCCTATGTTCTTTGACTCTCAGAGCAGTTCACAGCCCGTGAATTATTCTGAAGTAATGTCACCTTTACTAAGTACCAATATATAGTGTCTAAATTGCGCACAGCAAAATCATACAAACCACAGTGCGATAAGGAAAATGTTCTCCTGTATGTTGTAACATTGAAGGAATGTAAGCCAAGAACTTAGCCAGGGAAACAGGAGTGTTCATCCACACACTATGCACATGGTAAGTGCATGGAGACCAAAAGCTGAGTATGGCACTCATTCTGCTGATCCACCGCTCCACCTTTAGTAGTGCAACCTTGTTTTATTTCCTGGGATCGGTTTCCTAAACTCCTCCTGTTCAATGTAATTAACCGCCATTGTAGCAGGCAAACATTTGGCCACTTTTATTATTTCCTTTCCCGATCAATATTATTACTCAGCTCATCTGCGTAAGTGTCTAGCGTTATGTCTCTTAACGTTGCTCAAGAACTAAGAGCTGCACCTCGTCTCCAAATGGTAGACTGCCAAATGGGTGGCACGGTAACGCAGCAGTAGAGTTGTTGCCAACTAGCGCCAGAGACTTAAGGGCCTGTCCCACAGGCGATTTTTAGGTGACTGCTGGTAACTGTCATAGTCGTAGCATGCCGCTGAAAAAACGGCGACTGGACCACCTATGACAATGTCTATGACAATGTGTACGACAAGCTACAACGATCTACTACCTAGTCAATGTCAAGCTACGGCAAATGACCGACAACCGGCGACCCATTAGGATGTCCACCTACGACCACACCTACGACAACCTACGACCACACAGGCGACAACCTACGACAACCGAAGTCAACCTACGTCCACCCGCGACAGGCCATGACAAGCAACGACCCTGTCGGCGACAACTGAAAACAACTGAAGACAATTCAGTCGCCGGTACCTGTCACCGGTTGACGTAGGTTGGTGTAGGTAGTCGCCAATGGAATTTACCGGTCAGCCCGGGCGACAACCTACGTCATCCTGGCGACAACCTACGACAGCACCTGTGTCAGGAGAAGACAAGCTACGTCAAGCCCACGGTCGCCGACAGTAGCCGAAAAGTTTTGAACATTTCAAAATCCAGCGGTGACTACAAAAACGTTACGACTCTTTGGGCGGCTGAGGAGACTACTCACGACCATGCAGGCAACACCCCATAGACCGTGCCTTTTCCCTGCCTAGTTGCCGGCAGTCGCCTAAAAAGTCGCCTAAGTGGGACAGCCCCTTAAGGTTCGATCCTGACTACAGGTGCTGCCTGTATGGAGTTTGCACGTTCTCCTCGTGACCTGCGTGGGTTTTCTCCTCGTGACCTGCCGGGATATCAGGTTTCCCCGCACACTCCAAAGACATACAGGTTTGTAGGTTAATTGGTGTGGTATAATTGATAGTTTCCCTTGTGTGTGTAGTAGGATAGCGTTAGTGTGCGGGGATCGCTGGTCAGCATGGACTCGGTGGGCCGAAGCTCTGGCTTCTGCGCTGTATAAGCAGCATACGTACTAGTTCATAAACTAAAATAAACAAAACTAAACTAGGACAATGACAGGCCTTAGGTGTTTAAGTTGGAGGTAGATACATTTTTGAAAGATCACGGAATTAAAGCAAACTGGCATTGAAGAGGAGTTGACGTCAGGCGTAGATCAGCCATGAATATTTCGAGGGGTAGGTGGCTTGCTCCCTTTTCTTGTGCTCTTGGGTACAGCAGATCAAGGAAAGACTCATCAGTCTAGGGTATCTCGGCTGCTCAGACAGCTTGCAGAAGAAGCGATACCTTGCATTTGTTGTGTGCAACCAACCGTCTACTATTTCCCATTAATTGTCGGCCCAGGAGTCAAATAGAAATCCTCCATTGCATAATGTAATCTAAATATTTACCATGAGCCCTTGTATAATCTTCACCTGGATGGTAGTAAATTAAGTACTTCATTCACCCACAGATTAGGCTATAAATAGTGAGGCAGATGACCAAATCATAAATGGATATATGAACAGAAGTAACGTCAAATTTATGTACATATTCCCTCGCTAGTTTACAAATCTGCTCCACCTAGATGTAACCAAATTGAGCGTCAAGTTCCTTGATTTTAACCCTTTTCTCACTTCACCTAACAGACTGGAAAGAAATGATGTAAGATTGTAGGAATCAACATCTCCAAGCAGTCATACTTCCAGCTAGGGGTGGCACGGTGACACAGAGGTAATACCTTACAGTAGCAATGTTACAAAATTTTGAGATTTTAAAAATCAAGTCTGCAATTTATCCCATCAGATAAAGCATAAAAAGAAGTTTAATTTGACACCTAATTCACTTTCATATCTTCAGTATTAAGAAAGTTATGGCCATTTTCATACTCGGAAATTAGCATCTTGTTCCCCATTGCCTTTCAATTGACTTAACTCAAAAGCTGTGATCTGGAACAGTTAAAAGCCCATAACTTTCTTAAAAATTAAGAGAACTCAATGAAATTTTCAGTTATTATAGATTGAAGCATTCTGAAACAAATATGAAACAATCTTACTTGGATGACCTGAAATTAAAGCATATAATTAGTTAGTTATCTAATTGTAGCTAATTACAAAATTCAATGAGTAGATCTAAACATCTATCCATTTCTTAAGAAAAGATAAACTTTTTTTAAATTGCCTAAGTGTCCAAATAACATTCACACAATAATCCACAATATAACATAATTTTAAAATCTAATTTTCATGAATTTCTGGGCCAATTGGAAGGAATTTAGTGTTTAATGCTTGTAAATTAATGGCCATTTAAATCAACTAGTGAGTGGGTTTTAGTGGAATGCGGTGGATTGGAACGTTGCGGTTAGCGGTGAAGTCGGGAGGAAAAATACTGTTTGTTCATACATTTTTTTGGACCCCATTTCGCAACATGAAAATGTTATTAAAGCCTCCCGAAAAACCAACTTTTAATATAAAAATAAACTATTTACCTTTTTTTCTCCCCTACGCAAAATCCTTCCGGTTGTCGGTGCTCACGGCTTTTGAAGGTGATTTTTAAATTACTCTAGTTAATAAATAATTTAGAGTAATTTAAAAATACCTTCATTCATGAAATGTCGGAGCGATTTTTCTTCCGCAACGAAATCGCCCGACATTGATCGATTTTCCCTGCCTGTGGAAAAACGGCACTTTAAGCCCGCCCCCCTCTGAAAGGCGCCAAAGTCGCGCACATGGGGAGCGGCAGAACTGCAGCGCTGCTCAAGGTAAGTTTTGTAGCATACCTACTTACAGCACCAGACCTGGCTTCAATCCTGACTACGGGTGCTGTCTGTTCGGAATTTGTACGTTCTCCCTGTGACCACGTGGGTTTTCTCCGGGTGCTCCGGTTTCCTCCTACATTCCAAAGGCATATAGGTTTGTAGGTTAATTGGCTTTGGTAAAATTGTAAATAGTCGGTAGTGCAGGATAGTGTTAATGTGTGGGAATCGCAGGTCGATGCGGACTCGTGAGCCGAAGGACGTTTCGTGCCATATCTCTGAACTAAACTAAATTAAACTACAGTAATATTAACAATGATGATTGTATGTTCTCCCCGTGACCTGCATGGGTTTTCTCTGGGATCTCTGGCTCTTTTCTTTGGATAGAGTTAGTGCGCGGGGATCGCTGGTCAGCACGGACTCGGTGGGCCAAAGGGCCTGTTTCCGCACAGCTTCTCTAAATCAAACTTATTAAAACGGGCAGTCACGGTGGCGCAGCGGTTGATTTGCTGCCTTACAGCGAATGCAGTGCTGGAGACCCAGGTTCGATCCCTACTTCGGGTGTCTGTACGGAGTTTGTGTGTTCTCCCTGCGTGGGTTTTATCCGAGATCTTCGGTTTCCTCCCGCACTCCAAAGGCGTGGCTCAGTAAATGTAAAAATTGTCCCTAGTGGGTGTAGGATAGTGTTAATGTGCGGGGATAGCTGGTCGGCGCGGACCTGGTGGGCCGAAGGGCCTGTTTCCGCGATGTATCTCTAAACTAAACTAAACTAGACCCCTGAATAAAGATCGAAAGCAAGATTCCTGAATGTCAAACAGTGGTTTGTAACTGGTCATTCCTTGGACCTTCGTGGCCATCCTCTCTATCAGCTTACAACATGCAGCTTAATACTTGTAACATTATGCAACATAATCCTTGGCATTGCCATAGCATATGTGATGTATAAATGGATCCCATCCGTTAAAGCTGCCTTTAATCAGAAGTAATTCTGAATGGACAATGTGCAAATGTAAAAGGGCATTTAAGTTCTCCTTCGTTAACTCACGACATATGAAGTGATGGGTATTACTGAACTTATTCCAATATCCTTCTGGGGATATGGACAATTATTCTTGTCACTCAGTTACCAGTTCAATTTTTATTTTTCCCTTTGAATCTATTATGAGTTTGTTCCAAAATTAAACTATAAAGCAAACTTGCAGTGGAGTCAGCCTGGTAAAGAATAATCAAATTGAAATAATTGAATAGATATTGAAATACTCCAGTTTAGGAATTGAATGAATTCAGTTACCAAATCTTTTAAATTCACGGTGAAGTAATCCTGGTGTTGTGTAAAGCACAAAGAGAGAAGGTTGGGAATAGATTTGGTTAAAGTAAGTGTGAGGATCATAGTGCCTTAAATTCCTGCTTCCTTCTCTTTTAAATAATCGCTCATTACACGTCCATTCATCAGCTATGCACAGTAGCAGGAAAACCACAGGCAAGTTTCCTTTAAAAGTGCCGGTGTATTGTTGCTGAAAGGCCGGGTGCGAGATGCCATTCTCATCTGTGATACTTTATATATGGACTGATATTCACTGGAATTTAGAAAGATGAGAGGGGATCTTATAGAAACATATAACATTCTTAAAGGATTGGACAGGCTAGGTGGAGGGAAAATGTTCAGCCAGAGAGTTGTGAATCTTTGGAATTCTCTGCCACAGAAGGCAGTGGAGGTCAATTCACTGGATGTATTCAAGAGAGAGTTAAACATAGCTCTTAGGGCTAATGGAATCAAGGGATATGGGGAGAAAGCAGGAACAGGGTACTGATTCCGGATGATCAGCCATGATCATATTGAATGGCTGTGCTGGCTCAAAGGGCCGAATGGCCTACTCCTGCACCTATTTTCTATGTTTCTGTGTTTCTATGTTAAGACATGGCTGTAGAGGTGAGAATGTGAGTTTCAAAGTTTTTCACGATGCGCTCGCTGGTAGGAGTTGTAAAACAGGAACACCTCGTGTCCGCAGATAGGCAGGAAGTCTTCTGGCCAGATGTCCGACACTGACAATTGAAACACTGACAATTTTCTTACAAACTCTATCCTGTGAAGTGATTTGCGAGGCAAGCTAAAGAAAAGATTCAAAGATATGCTCAAAGTCTTCTTGAAGAAATGCAACACTTCCAATGATTCATAGGTTTAAGGGGAGGGGAGAAAGATGTGATAGGAACCCGAAGGGTAACTTATTCTTACAAATGGTGATGGGTGTATGAAACAAACTGCCAGAGGAGGAAGTTGAGAGAGGTACTACCGCAACGTTTGAAGAAACATCTAGAAGGGTACATGGATAGGACAGGTTTAGATGGAAATGGGCTAAATACCCATTTGGGACGAGTGTGGATGGGATATGTTGGTCGGTGTGTGGAAGTTGAGCCAAAGGGCTTGTTTCCTTGCTGTATGACTCTATGGTTGCTGAGAACCCATAGCCATGAGATCTCAGAATGGAGAAGGAGCATTCAGGATGATATTGAGAATCCAATTTTACTTCAGAGTCACGTGAGTGACTTCGTGAAGACCCCGCCAGCATGCATGCATGACATATCGTCGCTCGCATTGCAGTCGACAAGCTGGGGGGGCAGCGTGCTCCTCTGCCGGCAGCTTAAAAAGGACCAACAGATAAGTTTTCGTCCAATCAGCTGAGAAGGTTGTTGGCTGCAACCCTCCCTCCATTGACGAACTGTACACTGCAAGGGCCAGGAAGCAAGTGGGTAAGATCATCTCTGACCCCTCTCACCCTGGCCACAAACTCTTTGAATCACTTCCCTCTGGAAGGCAACTCCGGACTGTCAAAGCTGCCACAGCCAGGCATAAAAACAGCTTTTTGCCACAAGTAGTAGCACTGCTCAATAACCAAAAATCTGTAGCCTCCTTTTACTTTGGTATTTTATTTAATTCACATGTTTAATCAATATTATTTTATTATTAATGTTTAATGTTTTATGTATCATTCTTAACTGTCACTGTTTGTCATGTTGTCACTTGCGGGCAGAGCACCGAGGCAAATTCCTTGTATGTGAATACTTGGCCAATAAACTTATTCATTCATTCACACCCATGTACTGGGAGCACACAGAGGCACTGTGCAAGTGGCAGAATGAGAGCACCACCTCGCAAACTACCCACCGTCTCCACCTGCAGTTCCCATATTGGTCTCATCAGCCGCATGTGATCTGACGGTCTTCATAGAAACATAGAAAATAGGTGCAGGAGTAGGCCATTCGGCCCTTCGAGCCTGCACCGCCATTCAATATGATCATGGCTGATCATTCAACTCAGTATTCTATACCTGCCTGCTCTCCATACTGCCTGATTCCTTTAGCCACATCTAACTCCCTCTTAAAAATAGCCAATGAACTGACCTCAACTACCTTCTGCGGCAGAGAATTCCAGAGACTCACCACACTCTGTGTGAAAAATGTTTTCCTCATCTCGGTCCTAATGGAATTTCCCCTTATCCTTAAACTGTGACCCCTTGTTCTGGACCTCCCCAGCATCGGGAATAATCTTCCTGCATTTAGCCAGTCCAACCCCTTAAGAATTTTGTAAGTTTCGATAAGATCCCCCCTCAATCTTCTAAATTCTAGTGAGTACAAGCCAAGTCTATCCAGTCTTTCCTCGTATGAAAGTCCTGACATCCCAGGCATCAGTCTGGTGAACCTTCTCTGTGCCCCTCTATGGCAAGAATGTCTTTCCTCAGATTTGGAGACCAAAACTGTACGCAATACTCCAGGTGTTGTCTCACCAAAACCCTGTACAACTGCTCCCTGCTCCCTGTACTCACTGCTCCTATACTCAAATCCTTTTGCTATGAATGCTAACATTCATACCATTCGCTTTCTTCACTGCCTGCTGCACCTGCATGCCTACTTTCAATGACTGGTGCACCATGACACCCAGGTCTCGTTGCATCTCCCCTTTTCCTAATCGGCCACCATTCAGATAATAGTCTACCCTCCTGTTTTTACCAAAGTGGATAACCTCACATTTATCCACATTATACTGCATTTGCCATGCATTTGCCCACTCACCCAGCCTATCCAAGTCACCTTGCAGCCTCCTAGCATCCTCCTCACACCTAACACTGCCCCCCAACTTTGTGTCATCCGCAAACTTGGAGATGTTGCATTCAATTCCCTCGTCCAAATCATTAATATATATTGTAAATAACTGGGGTCCCAGCACTGAGCCTTGCAGTATCCCACTAGTCACTGCCTGCCATTCTGAAAAGGACCCATTTACTCCTACTCTTTGCTTCCTGTCTGCCAGCCAGTTCTCCATCCACATTAATACTGAACCCCCAATACCGTGTGCTTTAAGTTTATATACTAATCTCTTATGTGGGACCTTATCGAAAGCCTTCTGAAAGTCTAGATATAACACATCCACTGGTTCTCCCTTATCCACTCTACTAGTTACATCCTCAAAAAATTTTATAAGATTCGTCAGACATGATTTACCTTTCGTAAATCCATGCTGACTTTGTCCAATGATTTCACTACTTTCCAAATGTGCTGCTATCCCATCTTTAATAACTGACTCTAGCAGTTTCCCCACTACCGATGTTAGACTAACTGTTCTGTAATTCCCCGCTTACTCTCTCCCTCCTTTTTTTAAAAGTGGGGTTACATTAGCTACTTACATTAGCTACTTCAGATGTTCAAAGGCAGAACCGCCAAGAATAACAAAGTTGTGACAGTGTGAATGGTAGTCAACCCGTTATAAACACCTTTACTTATTCACAAACAATACTAAAATTTGATTGGTCCAGTTATTTTTCTGATCGATGTGGACCTTGCCTCCCCCTCACTCTTTGCCTTGTGATTTGGTGATGAAAAAGCCATTGAATGTCAGTCAAGTTGTTGGATTTACATTTGGACATGGATATGGACGCTGCCTGGCTCTTAAATGTTGCTATCTTCGGTGTAAACTGGCATCTGCAATTCCTTCTTACACATCTTCCCCCATGCAAGCTCTGAATCTACCTGTGTGGTCAAGTGTGTTCAATTGTCATGTGTACCACAAAACAGAACAATAGGATTCTGACTTGCAGCAGCGTAACAGGTCTGTAAACACCGTGTTTATAGAAACATAATAAACAAATAAGAATGTAAAAAATGCAACATTAGTGCTTAAAAGCCCAAAGACCTTCGTGCAACCAAGATAACTCATGGTTCCTAGTTTAGTTGGTGTTTGTAGTGTTAAAAAGCCTGAAGGGAGGAAGCTGTTCTTGAACCTTCACATAGCGGTTTTCAGACTTCTTTACCTCCTTCCCGCTGGCAGGTGAGAAATGAGAGCATGGCCAGGGTGATTTGGGCCCTTGATAATGCTGGCTGACTTCTTGAGGCAGCGCCTGCTATAGATCCCTTCTATGGTGCAGAGGTCAGTCCTTGCGATGGACCAGGCAGTGAGAACCACTTTTCGTAATCTCCTTCATACATTCCTGGGCATTCAAGTTATCGATCCAGGCCATGATGCAACCAGTCAATATGCTATCTACTGTAGGTTGCAAGACAGAGTTTCTTGTAGATAGACACAAATTGCTGGAGTAACTCAGCGGGACAGGCAGCATCTCCGGAGAGAAGGAATGGTGCAAGACTCTACTTCAGTCTCAACCTGAAACGCCACCCATTCCTTCTATCCAGAGACACTGCCTGTCCTGCTGAGTTACTCCAGCACTTTGTGTCTATCGTCAGTGTAAACAAGTATCTGTAGTTCCTTCCTTACAAGAGTTTCTTGTAAATTGATGTTGCTCTATCTTAACTTTGCCACTGTAATACATTCTAAAATTAATCATGATTAAAGTGGTTTTGCTGAATGTGCATTCTTAATCCCATTGTGCCAGAGATACACACAGCCATTCGACATTCAATGACAGGGATGATGCTTGACAACCTTCATTGTAAGCCTCGTGTTTATGGCAATATATCTGATTTTCTTTCCAGTTTACGTCTTGTAATATCTCATAGAGCTTATCCATATTGTAAAAATATTCATACGCCGGTCTCCTGAGAACACTTTAATAGCGCAGGTTAAGTGGGGTCTGTGAAAGTGAGATGCTTCGTCTCGAAGGAAGTGCTAGTTACAAGTGCATCAGCAATGCTCTGAGTAGATAATCTACTCAAGGATGTAGAACATTGTGTTGTTAAGCTGTGAAATAAATCTGTCATTATCGAGGTTTTACACTGTGTGCCCAAAAGACTTTCGGTTGGCAGAGAGAATTAACTCTGATTTACTTTGATCTTTGGGTATAATACATAAAATGTTTAATTGCAATGATTTAGCTCAAGGAGGAATGTGAGACGTGTGAAATCCATAGCAAACTGAGCAATTGTTGGTAGATTACTCAGTACAACTTTTCATTTCAGAAGTATTTATTTTTAACTATTCCCACCATCATGTATTTAAAATGTGAAATTAATGTCAGTCCAATCTACTTAATGATATATAGCATCCGCACATTACCAGCCTTTTGGATGTGCAATGCAATATTGTTTTCTGTAATTGAGTCAGATGTTCAGTGCAGTAGATACTATCATTCATATCTAAGCTCAAGTCTTGCTGTGCCTGTTGCTCATCAGATCAATATGCAGATGCTTAATGAGACCAGTTCCTCAGCAATGGGTGATCATTGAATCGTGTGATGGCATTCTAGATGGCAACTGCTGTGGTCCATCTCTGAACTGGTTGGGTAGTCATTGGCACTGGTTTTATTACATGGAGACACAGGGAACTTTAGATGTGGGAATATTGCACAAAAGTCAAAGTGCTGGAGTATCCCAGTGGGTCAGGCAATATCTCTGGAGAGAATGGATCAGCAACATTTCAGACTTTAAAAAAGGGCCCTGACCTAAATATCGCCCAAAAATTGCCTAAATATTCCCTCCAGAGATGCTGCCTGACTCTGAGTTACTTCAGCACTTTGTAGTTCTGCTTCCTTCTGGTTTGTGGGAGCAGTACAATGTTGGACATTGAGTATTTGCAGGACTTTCAAGGTATAACCCAGTCATAGGATGGCAGATTGAATCCTGATGGGCAGTGTGTAGGATCTGTATCCAGATACTTATTGGTAGTAATTGGTATTATGCTCTTCAGACAGTGGAACTGATTGTAGACTTTAGGAGAGCCCCCCCTCCCCTCACCCCACTCACCATCAACAACACCACAGTCACATCTGTGGAGTCTTTTAAGTTCCTGGGAACGATCATCTCCAAGGACCTTAAGTGGGGGGCTACCATCGACTCCACAGTCAAAAAGGCCCAACAGAGGATGTACTTCCTACGGCAGCTGAGGAAGCACAATCTGCTAAGGGTCTCGACCCGAAACGTCGCCTATCTCCTTAGATGCTGCCGCACCCGCTGAGTTTCGCCAGCCTTTTGTGTGCCCTGCCACAGGCAATGATGGTCCAATTCTACACGGCCATCATAGAGTCTGTTCTCACCTTCTCCATCATGGTCTGGTTTGGCTCAGCCACCAAGCACGACACCTGGAGGCTGCAGCGAATCGTCCGATCAGCAGAGAAGGTTATTGGCTGCAACCTTCCCTCTATTGACGAACTGTACACAGCAAGGGCCAGGAAGCGAGCGGGCAAGATCATCTCTGACCCCTCTCACCCTGGCCACAAACTCTTTGAATCACTTCCCTCTGGAAGGCGACTCCGGACTGTCAAAAACTGCCACAGCCAGACATAAAAACAGTTTTTATCCACGAGTAGTTGCTCTACTCAACAGCCAAAAATCTGTAGCCTCCCTTTGATCTGGTATTTTGTTGGTTCACATGCTTGACCAATGGTGTTTTATCATTAATGTTTTATTATTATTAATGTTTAGTATTTTCTGAGTCATTTGTAACTGTTACTGTATGTCACGTTGTTACTTGTGGGCGATAAACTTACTTACTTATTATTGATTTAATATTGTCACGTGTACTGATACAGTGAAAATTTTTGCACAAAGTTTTGTGAAAATTTTCATGAAAAGGTTTTAATCACGACTAATTGTAGAGACCATTTTACAGTGTTTTTTTTTAACTGAGATTGCCATGTCTTATGCTGCAGATGCTCTGCTGCACTGTACGGCTGTGGCACATTGCACAGATAGATTTTTAATGGTAGATGAGTTCAATGATTTTGACTGATTATATTTTTTATGAGTTTTAATGGAAATACTGGATCATTTGTTTTACATTGATTAACCGCTTTTTTAAACATGGAAACTAGCAATGCTTCACAAATGTTTTTCCACTTTACTAAAATCACAGTGAGTCATACTCGGGCTTGAGCCACTTTGCCTCTCAGTTTCCTTGAAGCAGAAATGAAGGGGACAGCAAAACTCACAACATAGTGTAAGAACATTTACACAGATCATTCATTCTTAATGTCAGCAAATGGACCCAGGCAATCTCCGACAATGGAAAGACTCACAAATCACCTTTCTGTGAAATTAAAATGTGTTTATAACAATTAAGATGGAATGCGTGAGAAGGTATTAATGCATTTGAAGCATGTGAGCTCAGCAGTTTGATTTACAGCTTGCAATTGGTTCGTAGAAGGTGGATGGCAAGAAGTCCAGTTAAATACATTTTAAAGCACGAGACTGTACTTGTTACAAGCAGATATTATTTGTACTTTGCCAAGGACTTTATACGTTGGTGGGATCTCTTTGGTTTGTGAGTCACAATACAGTTTATATTGTTATATCTTGAGCATAATGGAGGTTTGTGCTGTGTGAATACGACTTGCTGTAATCTAAATTATTTTAATATATATTTTAAGAAACTGTACACACGGCATTGTCAGAGCATCTTTGGATTTGGTGGTGGATTTTAGTGGCTCTGTTGTTTCGGCCCATACTCCTCCCCTCCCTCCCCCAGTGTATGTGGGACAAACCTACACCTAATACTACTGAAGATAGACACAACAGGCTGGAGTAACTCAGCAGGACAGGCATCATCTCTGGAGAGAAGGAATGGGTGCCGTTTCGGGTCGAGACCCTTCTTCAGACTATATGTCAGGCGAAAGGGAAACAAGAGATGTAGATAGTGACGTAGAGAGATACAGAACAACTGAATGAAAGATATGCAAAAAGTAATGATGATCAAGGAAAGGTGGAGTCCACAATGATCCATTGTTGGCTGTGGGCTAGGTGATAATGAGTTATACAGACAGTGCAAATTTAAACTGGACGACAGTGAAACTAGTATGATGACTAGGGGAGGGGGGGGGAGGAATGGAGAGAGAGGAGATGAAAGGGTTACTTGAAGGTAGTGAAATCACAATTCATATAATTGGGTTGTAAGCCGCCCAAGCAGAATATGAGGCAGGCAGTGAACTCTGTCCTTTTGCTAATGGCCGTGGAGTTTTCAGCGGGAATAGTTATGCCATTGCATCGCTACTTGCATGGCTCCTGGGATGTCAGGACTTTCATATGAGGAAAGATTGGATAGACTCGGCTTGTACTCGCTGGAATTTAGAAGATTGAGGGGGGATCTTATAGAAACTTACAAGATTCTTAAGGGGTTGGACAAGCTAGATGCTGGAAGATTGTTCCCGATGTTGGGGGAGTCCAGAACAAGGGGTCGCAGTCTAAGGATAAGGGGGAATTCCTTTAGGACCGAAATGAGGAAAACATTCTTTACACAGAGAGTGGTGAGTCTCTGGAATTCTCTGCCACAGAAGGTAGTTGAGGCCAGTTCATTGGCTATATTTAAGAGGGCGTTAGATGTGGCACTTGTGGCTAAAGGGATCAGGGGGTATGGAGAGAAGGCAGGTACGGGATACTGAGTTGGATGATCAGCCATGATCACATTGAATGGCGGTGCAGGCTCGAAGGGCCGAATGGCCTACTCCTGCACCTATTTTCTATGTTTCTAAGTTTCTATGTCTTAGCAGGGGATCAATATTGTGAATGGCTTGGTTGACTTGAAGGTATCCTGCAGCACATGAAACCACCTAATACTGTGCACCATGTCTGCAGTATGTGGTACTAGCGGCTGCACTGGAGGCTTTGGTGGAAGTAGTGGAGAGATGTTGGGTCCTCCAACTTTGAGCCTCCTCAAAATTCTCATATGGCAGTAGGACCAGGTCCTTGTGTCACTTAAGATATCCCATCCCTCAAGCAACTGGATGCAAAAACCTCAATGATGGAACACACATGCTCGAGGTCAGTGCCGGCTCCAGCTGCCACTTCCCCTCAGATGTTTTACCAGCCTCGACCCAAAACGGCGCCTATCCATGTTCTCCAGAAATGCTGCCAGACCTGCTGTTACTCCAGCACTTTGTGTCCTTTTGTGTAATAGCTCACACCTGCAGTTCTTTGTTTCTGCCACGCATGTGATTGCATAACACTATGGGAAACAACATCTCGGCCATCCAGTGGTGATGCAGCCTTTGCCCTCTCTAAGGTAGTGGTTGTGTCACTACAGATGGAAGGTTTTCATGAAGGCATACGAGCTTAAGTAAGTAAGTAAAGGGCCTGTCCCACCAGCATGCGATTCCATGCGGTGAGCGCGACCAAACCGGCAGCGGGGGCCGCGCGGAGGTCGGGTGATCCCCGTACAGGGCCCGTCCCACCAGCATGCGCCTACATGCGGCAGCGCGACCAAACCGGCAGCAGGGGCCGCGCGGAGGTCGGGTGAGTGGCGCAACGCGGCGCAAAGTGAGGCGAACTTGGAGCGAAGTCTTAAAGGTAAGTTCGCCAGGACAGAGAGGGACACACAGAGAGGGGCACAGAGGCACACACACACAGAGGGCCATGGAGCCACACACATAGAGGGTCACGGAGGCACCTACAGAGAGGGTCACGGAGGCACGACGTCGAGGCGGTGCGTAATGCGTCGATGCGACAGCGAGCCGACAAGCCGTTGCCGCGCGGAATTTTTGAACACAGTCAGTTTTTCGGAGCCCCGCGCGATGTCGGGACGAACTCCGCACAATTCCGCACGACTCCCCCTAGACTCTCCCACTAGTGGAAACATCCTCTCCACATACATTCTATCCAAACCTTGTACATTCATGGCAACAGAAAATAAGATCTCTAATCATTAACGACTGTATCTTGAAGATTTTCGAAGATCCCTCAAAATATCATTGATGGGATGGGGAATGGAAAGGATTTTATTTGCCGGCTGTTGAACACATAATCAACACATTGAACTCAAATATATTATAATTAGCAACAAATACTGATTGAGTGTTAATTAATGTGCTTGCGGCAGAAAATGTTGCTCATGGGAAAGCAACTTTCAGTGGAGCAGCTGTAGAGTTGCTGCCTCACAGGGCCAGAGACCCGGGTTTAATCCTGACTACGGTTGCTATTTGCGCAAGTTGGTATGTTCTCCCTGTGCCCACTTGGCTTTACTCCGGGTCTCCGGTTTCCTCCCTCATTCCAAAGGTGTGTAGGTCAATTGGCTTCTGTAAATTGTGGAGGATTCAAAGGCCTGTTTCCAAAACTCTCAACTGAAAATACTGGTGATATCCCAGTTCTGGTTCTGATGAAACACTAAAGGGGCTGTCCCACTGTACGAGCAAATTCAAGAGTTCTCCCGCGTTTCCCTTGATTCGAACTCGGAGAATTACGGTAATAGCTGCTCGTAGGTACTCGGGGCTCTCGTGGACATTTTTCAACATGTTGAAAAATCTTCACGAGCTTGCCGCGTTTCCCGAGTACCTGCCATTAGTGTTACAAGCTGCTAAGAGACGTCCCGAGCTCCGACGTACCCGCTACGTACATTCTACGTGCTTACCACGAGTTTTTTTGTTTCTTTTTAAACTTGGGAGAGCTCATGAATTAGCCCTTACAGTGGGACAGCCCCTTAACTCTGTCTTTCTCTCTCCACAGACATTGTGAAACGTTTGAATATCTGTAGCATTTCCTGTTTTATTTTGTATTAGTGTTAATGCCTTCAATAATAGTGGCCAGCAGTTTTAAAAATGCACATTGAACAGCACCCATTGTAACCAGAACTCTGTACAACATATGTGCACCTTTCACCTGTTTTAATTTATTATTGAAGGTAATAGTTTCCGTAACCTTTTTAACATGAAAACATAGAAACATAGAAAATAGGTGCAGGA
This sequence comes from Raja brachyura, assembly GCA_963514005.1. The sequence goes on along the minus strand of OY740807.1, from coordinate 30,679,460 downwards.
GTGGGCCATTTGGCCCTATGAGCCATTTAATATGATCATGGCTGATCATCCAAAATCAGTGCCCCGTTCCTGCTTTCTCCCCATATTATTTGATTCCGTTAGCTCTAAGAGCTATATCTAACTATCTCTTAAAAACATCGAGTGAATTGACCTCCACTGCCTTCTGTGGCAGAGAATTCCACAGATTCCCAACTCTCTGGGTAAAAAAGTATTTTCTCATCTAAATGGCCTACCACTTATTCTGTGAACCCTGGTCTGAACATTTTTCCTGCATCTAGCCTGTCCAATCCTTTAAGAATTTTATATGTTTCTCTAAGATCCCTTCTCATCCTTCTAAATTCAAGTGAATATAAGCCCAGTCGATCCATTCTTTCATCATATGTCAGTCCCGCCATCTCGGGAATTAACCTAGTGAACCTATGCTACACTCCCTCAACAGCAAGAATTTGACCTGTTTTGAAATAAATGAACATTGGACATAAGAATCGGGAAAGAAGTAACTCAGGCTGCTATTCCATTCACACGCCTTTCCTTTAATACGCAGAAATTGAAATCTAATCCATTTAATACAAACCTTATTATTTAACCGGCACAGAAAGAATTTTCCTTCAAACATTCGAGATTTCTAGATCTTGGAAAAACTGATTCAAACATATGTTATAGCAGGACAGCAATTGGAAATGTTATTTGATTGGTTTGGCAGTACCTGGATGTTTCTGTCACTATTGTATAACTACAATGAAGGGTGAGCAACTTAGGGTTGTACGTGACAATTAGCTGCCAACTGGCCCGTGAATGACCCTTGTGTGGTTGGAAAGTGTAAGGCATTTCCTGAGTTTCTTTGAATCTCCCAAATCTCCACCATAGCAGTCGGAATGCTGCACGGTTAGCCTTCTGTGTTTATGCAGGCATTGCCTTCCTACACCATGATGATGAAGGGTGAAACTTTCCCGCAGCGACTCGCTGTCAACTACAAAAGCAACAAGCAGTGGTGAGAGATGCAGTCAGGCAATTAGTATTGTTCCTGTGATCCAATCTTCCTCAGTGTAGAGGGGTCAGAGATTGTGTGCTGTACTTAATTATGTTATGCTTTATAGCTGCTGTTTTCCACACGTTATGCTGTCAGATCAGTTTGAATGTTCATTGCCACAGAATACGGGCCACTAATTGCACCTGCAGTGAAATGCTCTGTTGATTTTAAGCATTCATGCCATTAATCAGAATTGTCCTTACGGGCCTGTCCCACTGTACGGGGTAATTCACCGAGTTTCCCCTGATTCGAACTCGGAGAATTACAGTAATAGCCGTTCGTTGGGACTCGGGGCTCTCGTGGACATTTTTCACAGTGCTGAAACAACCTCACGAGTTACCACGTTTCCTGAGTACCTGCCGTTAGTGTTACGAGCTGCTACGAGACATCCACGAGCTCCGATGTAGCCGCTACGTACATTCTACGTACTTTCCATGAGTTTGATTTTTTTTTAAACTCGGGAGAGCTCTTGAATTAACTCGTACAGTGGGACAGGCCCTTTATCCCTGGCTTATCTATGCTCTCTTTGAATTGGTGCCATAGAAATTAGAAGTGAATGTTCTCACCTACGAGTCATGGAAACAGGGCAATGGTTTTCCATTGGTGCTGTTACGAAAATGACCTGTGTTTAAGTTTCTGTTCAGTTTCAGTTTAGTTTATTGTCACGTGTACCAAGGTCAAGTCAAGTCAAGTCAAACAAACTTTATTGTCATTTAGAATATACATTGATATATGCAGTTCCAAACGAAATTACGTTGCATTTGGCTCCCTGTGCAACACAATAAATTAACCGAAGGATAGGTATGTATGAAAAGGATAAATAGACAATAGTGGCAGCCCATTTACATGGCATTCAGGAGTCTGATGGCTCGTGGGAAGAAGCTGTTGCGGAACCTTGATGTTCTGCTCCTTATGCTGCGGTATCTTTTTCCCGAGGGCAGCAGAGTGAACAGTCCGTGATGGAGATGTGTGGGGTCCTTTATGATACTGCTGGCCTTAGACACACAGCGTTTGGTCGCAATATCCCCGATTGAGGGGAGATAGGTCCCGATGATTTTTTCCGCTGTCCTCACCACTCTCTGCACAGACTTCCAGTCGGAGGCTCTACAGTCCCCAAACCAGACAGAGATACAGCTGGTCAAAATACTCTCTATGGTGCCCCTGTAGAAAGTAGTGAGGATGGGATGGGGGAGATGAGCTCTTCTCATCCGGCGCAGAAAGTGCAACCGCTGCTGCGCTCTCTTAACAGTTGATAAGATGTTAGTCGACCAGGTCAGACTGTTAGTGATCTGCACCCCCAGGAACTTTGTGCTACTGACCACCTCCACATCGCTGTCATTGATGTGAAGTGGTGTGGGACTGTGCCGGGTTTTCCTGAAGTCGACGATAATCTCCTTTGTTTTCTCGACATTCAGGATCAGGTTGTTCGTATTGCACCAGTCCACCAGTTGTTTCACCTCCTCCCTGTAAGCCAGCTCATTGTCGTCCCTGATGAGGCCCACCACTGTTGTGTCATCTGCGTACTTCATGATGTGGTTTGTACTAAACCTGGCACAACAGTCGTGAGTCATCAGGGTGAACAGCAGTGGACTCGGGACACAGCCCTGAGGGGAGCCGATGCTTAGAGAGATGGTATTGGAGGTGTTATTTCCAACCCTCACAGACTGAGGTCTGTCAGTGAGGAAGTCCAGTAGCCAGTTACACATGGGGGTGCCGAGGCCCAATGGAACCAGTTTGCTTATCAGGTGCTGTGGGATAATGGTGTTGAATGCTGAACTGAAATCCACGAACAGCATTCGCACATAGGTGTTTTTCTCCTCTAAATGTTCCAGGCTCAGATGGAGCACGGAGGATATAACGTCCTCTGTGGAGCGGTTTGGCCTATAAGCAAACTGGTATGGGTCGAGTGTGGAGGGGAGTCTGCAGGTGATGTGGTCCCTGACCAGCCTCTCGAAGCACTTCATCATTATGGGGGTGAGTGCTACAGGGCGGTAGTCATTGAGACATTGTATGTTGGATTTTTTTGGCACAGGTATGATGGTGGCAGTCTTGAAACATAATGGGACCACCGCCTGGTTCAGCGAGGTGTTAAATATGTCTGTAAGGACATGTGCCAGCTGATCAGCACATTCCCTGAGCACCCGCCCTGGTATGTTATCAGGGCCTGCCGCCTTTCGCGCGTTCACTCCTTTTAGGGACCTCCGAACATCCACTATGTCAAGACTGAGTGCCTTTTCCTCACAATGAGGAATACCTTTGCTCGCAGGTGTGTTATTTAGCGCCTCGAACCGACCAAAATAGTTGTTGAGTTCATTGAGGAACTCAATGTTGTCATCACAGGGTGGTGAAGCAGTCTTATAGTCCGTGATTGATTTGATTCCCTGCCATATGCGCTTGGTGTTCTTGGGGTCATGGAAGAAGCTCTGGATTTTCTGACCATGGGCACGCTTGGCCAGCCTGACGATTCGGTTCAGGTTGGCTCTTGCGGATCTGAGTGCCACGACGTCGCCGGATTTAAACGCGGCATTACGTGCTCTCAGCATTCCACGTACCTCTGTGGTCATCCAGGGTTTCTGGTTGGCCCGTACAGTGATGGTCTTGGTGACACAGACATCCTCAATGCACTTCTCCATGTAAGCAGACACGGACGCAGCATACTCCTCTAGGTTGATGTGTTGGCTGACAGTTGCAGCCTTCTTGAACACGTCCCAGTCCGTGCATTCAAAACAGTCCTGTAGTGTTGCCATAGATCCCTCTGGCCAGACCCTAACTTGCTTCACAGTAGGTTTTTCTCGGGTCAGCAGGGGCCTGTATGCAGGGATTAGCATCACAGAGATATGGTCTGAGGAGCCAAGGTGGGGGCGGGGGACTGCCTTGAATGCCTTCTTGGTGTTAGTGTAGACTAGGTCCAGTGTATTGATTCCCCTGGTTGCAAAGTCTACATGCTGGTAGTAATGTGGGAGAACAGTCTTCATGTTGGCCTGGTTAAAGGTACAGTGAAAAGCTTTTGTGGTGTGCTAACCAGTCAGCGGAAAGACAATATATGATTACAATCAAGCCATCTACAGTGTATAGATAAGGGAATGCCTCTCCAGCCTAATCATTGCAAGCCTGGGATGGAAGGGTAGGGTTTACAGTGTCCCACAACTAATATTCACTTGCAATGTTAATCAGTGACCTGTTGCCACAGATAGAACATAGAACATGGAACTCTACAGCATAGGAATAGAGTTTTGGGCCCACAATACCCATGCCAGGTTAAACTCATCTCCTCTGCCTGCACATGTTCCATATCCCTTCATTCCCTGCATATCCATGTGCCTATCTAAAAGTCTCTTAAACGCCACTATCGTACCTGCCTCCACCACCACCCCTGGCAGCGTGTTCCAGGTCCCCCATCACTCTCTGTCAAAAAGAACTTGCCCCGCACATCTCCTTTAAACTTTGTCCCTCTCACCTTCAATCTATGCCCTCTAGTCTTTGACATTCCCACCCTGGGAAACGTTTTCTGACTGTCACATCGCACCGAGTATGTTTGATCTGTATGCAGTTCAGTCAGCAAGCGGCAGGGCTGAGTTGAGCTCACCCAGCGATGTCTGACCAAGAGTGGGAATGGTACTGCAGGTTAAATAAACCATGCCCAGATGGCTGCCATTTTGTCCTAATCCATGCCAGCTACCCATTTATCTGTCTATGATACAAGGCTCAGGAATCCTAAGTTGTGCCCATTACCACCGGCCTGGTGAAAACTGGAGGAGAATTAAATGCATAATATATTTACTCATCCAAATTGTTCCAGGATTCCAGCTGCAACTGTCACCAATCCAGATTATTATTTTTTTAAATGGAGCACGTCTCTGAATATCCGTGCAAGGGACGTTCTCCAACACATTAAATATCTTTGTTTTATAATCATTTTATACTGAAGCGCATTTTCTCAAAATTATTTGAAGTCCTAAGCCGCAGCCTTGAAAAGACTGGAAAGTCTTTTAAGAATCCGAGGGATTCATCATCATAAGTAATGCGTTGCCAATCAGGTTAATGTGGTGCCACAGAAGTTGAAGAAAGAATGACAAATGTTCACTGCATCACCAGATGCCAGCCAGATGACAGGCTGAATATACAGTTTCATTTGTAAGTTCTATTTACTTTGATTTTAGTCCAGGCTTCGCTCTGCAAAGTTTATTAACCCTTTCTTTACTAAATTAACATTCAGTGTAAACATTGGGCAAATTTATAGATGTACTCTTCTCATATTGGGATTTACCTGTGAACACTTCTGGTGCATGGAACTGTTGGGGGTTGGGGGTCAAAAGGGGAAGCCAGCGAGTCTGAAGAAGGGTCTCGACCCGAAACGTCGCCTATCTCCTTCGCTCCTTAGATGCTGCTGCACCCGCTGAGTTACTCCAGCTTTTTGTGTAACCCTGCTCTGTAACTTTGTCAGCTCCATTGTTTGGCTGCTATTTGTGTACATTGGGTCTGCAAGCAAAGAATCTCACTGTGCCTAGTCACATGTGACAATAAAGTACTCCTATTCCTATTCCTATTATCAGTAATATTTCAACAATGCACATTTGTACAATCTAAATTTATGATGTTTATAATCTGCATATTCAGGTTATTTGGAGCAGTGTGGGGGGGGGGAGGGGGGGGGGAGGGTTGGAATGAGTTTAATTATTCCGATTTTTGTTTACGCAGGTTCTTCTTTTCATTGTTCATTACAATTTGTTGCATTCATTGTTGACTTGAAGTTTAATGTTTCTTTCCCCGTCTGTCCAAGACCATTGCGAAGAGTTGACATTTCCTCCAACTCAATATCAATTAATGTTATCTTTTCCGGCAAGCTCCTAACACCAACACAAATTTGAATATAACCTTGCCTATCTCTGACCTTTCTCAATGACTGAATCTAGCATTAATCTTCCCAGCAGTCAGCTTCCCTGCACCCACCTGGTATATTGGGAAGGCTCAATTCTTTCCTTCCAGACTTTATCCCCCAGTAGATCCCCTGCTAATTCATCCCTCAGATTATCCTAATAATTGTATGTGTTTGAAGTGACTGCAGATGCTGGTTTAAACCAAAGACAGACACACAACGCTGGAGTAACTCAGCAGGACAGGCAGCATCCCATTGAGTTACTCCAGCATTGTGTGGCTAGATAATAATTTAATGTTCTCTTTGCCAAGCTCTCACTCTAAGTTTCAGAATTCCCATCCAATTCAGAATTTGGGAATAGATCCATTGGAAACGCATTGGCAAAGTGAGACCTTGTCTTCCAGGATGTCCCACATTTCACCATTCTGCCCCTGGCAAGTGCATCTGGTTTACAGAATAATTGTTTCTCAAACTTCCCTCATTTTTAAAATCTTCCAATTCTTGTTCACCCTCTGAATAATCTTATCCAGCTCATACTTCAGCCCATTATATCCTATTTCGTCCTAGTTCTGTTACAGCATGAAAGGCCGATCACTACATACCTGCTTCCACTTCTGATTGCTGCCATGGTATCTGTACTCCAACACCGTATTTTAACAGATGACCCCAAAACACATTGTTAAATTATCTGTACGTTCATATTAATGTCAAAGGATGGATGTGTGCATTTATTTATTTATTAACTGTGCACGAGTAGGTGGATATCTTAGCAGTGCTGGTTCATTGCTCAGAGACCTTGGTCAGTCCGAAAATGGCCATGAATGGTCCATTGATGATGTGACAGGTCAGATATGGACAAGCACTGTTTGGTTGCTGATGCCTGATGCAGCGTGTATTGGCATTTCATCTTCCATTTCACAGGATGATTTCATAAAGACAAGCTGTCGGTGAAAGAAACATTTAGATAGGTACATGGGTAGGATAGGTGTAGTGGTATATGGGCCAAATGCAGGCAGGTGGGACTAGTATGGATGGGGCATGTTGGTCGGCGTGGGCAAGTTGGTCTGTTTCCACGCTGTATGACTCTTTCTATGAATGCAAGTAGATCTATTGAGATTTAGTGAATCACCACGAGTAAGGACTGTCCATTGAATGGAGCATGGAAATCAGCGTACTCTTAAATAAATGTAAGAGGGAGCATGTAGGGATGTCGTGCCAACTTATGAAAGTAAAGCAATTGTAAGCAACGAGCAGCTCCATGCAGAGGGTATTGTAAATTGGATGGTGATGACCACAATGCAGACTTGGAGACACAAGACACTACATATACTGTAGTGCCCCCCAGCAAGGGGGACATTTTTCCTGAACCCATGCTGTACGGAAGGATGCAAGTTTGAAATGCGGAATTTGTTTGGTGGTTTGCGGAGAGACAAACAATCTGTATCTAATAATTTTGCAGGATTGAATGTCTCTTATTCCTTCCAGCTGGATACATGTCGAAAGCACATTATGACTTAATAGTGGAGGAATTAACTGTATTTCTTGAATTGACGTAAACAGAAATCTACAGACCTTCCAGTGTTGGCTCTGCATGAGCAAGATAAGACTCTCCATGAATCATTTATGTGTGGGAAAGAACTGCAGATGCTGGTTTAAATCGAAGGTAGACACATAATGCTTCTGTGACTCAGCGGGTCAGGTAGCATCTCTGGAGAGAAGGAATGGGTGACGTTTTGGGTCGTGACCCTTCTTCAGACTGATGTCAGGGGAGGGGGTGGGACAAAGATAGACGGAGACGGAATAATTTAGTTACATTGCAAATGTTAGGAGAAATAATGACTAAAATAATAAGCATTTTAAAAGTTAAAAATGGAACAGAAAACGGTGCAAAATCTGATGCATCTGTGTAATTTTTAATGACCTTTCCGATGAGCAAAAATGCATTTGTTATTGTTCACAGTCCCATTTAAATGCCATTATTCATCATTCACCCAAATACCTGGGATGGTTACCATGTATTGGTAAATATGTTTCCAATTCATAGGATGGTTATATCATATGCTTGATTGTTCATAAGTGATAGGCGCAGAGTTAGGCCATTCGGCCCATCAAGTCTACTCCATCATTCAATCACGGCTGATCGATCTTTCTTTCTCAACCCCATTCCCCTGTCTTCCCCCATAACCCCTGACACCCGCACTAATCAAGAATTTATCTATCCCAGCCTTAAAATTATCCATTGTCTTGGCCTCCACGGCCTCCTGGGGCAATGGATTCCACAGATTCACCACCCTCTGATTAAAGGAATTCCTCCTCATCTCCTTCCTAAAGGAACATCCTTTAATGCTGAGGCAATGACTGCTGGTTCTAGACTCTCCCACTAGTGGGAACATCCTCTCCACATCCACACTATCCAGGCATTATTAATGGACGATGAAAGATTTGCATATATTTTTGCGGTAAATTAATTTGTTCATTCTCCAAAAGGAGTGTTTCAAAAGGAGCCTTCACAATAAAAATCCTCAATGTAAACCAAGCAGCCATCACCCCGTTATATTCGTGACTGCAACATGGTACACAATGCCTGCCAAAAGAGACCAGGTGATGCATTACATCCTTTCACATTCTTCTGTGAAGGTATGTCTGCAATAGACAATAGGCAATAGACAATAGGTGCAGGAGTAGGCCATTCGGCCCTTCGAGCCAGCACCGCCATTCAATGTGATCATGGCTGATCATCCCCAATCAGTACCCCGTTCCTGCCTTCTCCCCATATCCCCTGACTCCACTATTTTTAAGCCCTATCTAGCTCTCTCTTGAAACCATCCAGAGAACCTGCCTCCACCGCCCTCTGAGGCAAGAGAGTTCCACAGACTCACCACTCTCTGTGAGAAAACGTGTTTCCTCGTCTCCGTTCTAAATGGCTTACTCCTTATTCTTAAACTGTGGCCCCTGGTTCTGGACTCCCCCAACATCGGGAACATGTTTCCTGCCTCTAGCATGTCCAAACCCTTAACAATCTTATATGTTTCAATGAGATCCCCTCTCATCCTTCTAAACCCCAGAGTATACAAGCCCAGCTGCTCAATTCTCTCAGCATATGACAGTCCCGCCATCCCGGGAATTAACCTTGTAAACCTACTCTGCACTCCCTCAATAGCAAGAATGTCCTTCCTCAAATTAGGGGACCAAAACTGCACACAATACTTCAGATGTTATCTCACTAGAGCTGTGTACAACTGCAGAAGGACCTTTGCTCCTATATTCGATTCCTCTTGGTATAAAAGCCAACATGTCATTCACTTTCTTCACTGCCTGCTGTACCTGCATGCTTACTTTCATAGACTGATGTACAAGGACCCCCAGATCCTGTTGTACTTCCCCTTTTCCCAACTTGACGCTATTTAGATAGTAATCTGCCTTCCTGTTTTTGCTTCCAAAGTGGATAACCTCACATTTATCCGCATTAAACTTAATCTGCCTTGCATCTGCCCACTCACCCAACCTGTCTATGTCACCCTGCATTCTCATAGCATCCTCCGCACAGTTCACACTGCCACCCAGCTTGCTGTCATCTGCAAATTTGCTAATGTTACTTTGAATCCCTTCATCCAAATCATTGATGTATATTGTAAATAGCTGCGGTCCCAGCACCAAGCCTTGTGGTACCCCACTCGTCACTGCCTGCCATTCTGAAAGGGACCTGTTAATCCCTACTCTTTGTTTCCTGTCTGCCAACCACTTCTTTATCCATGTCAGCACTCTACCCCCAATACCATGTGCTCTAATTTTGCCCACTAATCTCCTATGTGGGACCTTATCAAATGCTTTCTGAAAGTCCAGGTACACTACTTCCACTGGCTCTCCCTTGTCCATTTTCCTAGTTACATCTTCAACAAATTTCAGAAGATTATTCAAGCATGATTTCCCCTTCGTAAATCCATGCTGACTCGGACCGATCCTGTTACTGCTATCCAAATGTTCGGCTATCTCATCTTTTATAATTGACTCCAACATCTTCCCCACTACCGATGTCAGGCTAACTGGTCTATAATTCCCTGTTTTCTCTCTCCCGCCTTTCTTAAAAAGTGGGATAACATTAGCTACCCTCCAATTCATAGGAGCTGATCCTGAGTCCATAGAACATTGGAAAATTATCACCAATGCATCCACGATTTCTAGAACCACTTCCTTAAGTACACTGGGATGCAGACCTGGGGATTTATCAGCCTTCAGTCCCATCAGTCTATCCAACACCATTACCTGCCTAATGTGGATTTCCTTCAGTTCCTCCGTCACCCCAGATCCTCTGGCCACTACTATATCAGGAAGATTGTTCGTGTCCTCCTTAGTGAAGACAGATCCAAAGTATCTGTTCAACTCATCTGCCATTTCCTTGTTCCCCATAATAAATTCACCTTTTTCGGTCTTCAAGGGTCCAACTTTGGTCTTAGCTAATTTTTTCCTCTTCACATACCTAAAGAAGCTTTTACTATCCTGCTTTATATTCTTGGCTAGCTTACCTTCGTACCTCATCTTTTTTCCCCATATTGTCTTTTTGGTTATCTTCTGTTGTATTTAAACATTACCCAATCCTCTTGCTTCCCGCTCATTTTTGCTACGTTGTACTTCTTCGCTTTAATTTTTGTACTGTCCCTGACGTCCCATGTCAGCCATGGTCGTCCCTTTCTCCCCTTGGAATCTTTCTTCCTCCTAGGAATGAACTGATCCTGCACCTTCTGTATTATTCCTAGAAACACCTGCCATTTTTGTTCCACTGTCATCCCTGCTAGTGTATCTTTCCAGTCAACTTTGGCCAGCTCCTCCCTCATGGACCCATAGTTCCCTTTATTCAACTGTAACGCTGACGCCTCCGATCTACTCTTCTCCCTCTCCAATTGTAGATTAAACCTGACCATGTTATGGTCACTGCCTCCTAATGGCTCATTAACCTCAAGGTCCTTTATCAAATCCGGTTCATTGCATAACACTAAATACCAAATTGCCTTTTCCCTGGTGGGCTCCAATACAAGCTGTTCTGAGAATCCATCACAAAGGCACTCTACAAAGTCCCTTTCTTGGGGTCCAGTACCAACCTGATTTTCCCAGTCTACCTGCATGTTGAAATCTCCCATAACAACCACAGCATTACTTTTACTACATGCCAATTTTAACTCCTGATTGCACCCTATGTCAGGCTACTGTTTGGGGGCCTGTAGATTAGTCCCATTATGGTCTTTTTACCCTCGCAATTCCTTAGTTCTATCCATACTGACTCCACATCTCCTGTTTCAATGTCACCCCTTGCAAGGGACTGAATTTCATTCCTGACCAACAGGGCAACCCCACCCCCTCTGCCCACCTGTCTGCCTTTTCGACAGGAGGTATACCCTTGAATATTCAGTTCCCAGCCCTGGCCCTCTTGCAGCCATGTCTCAGTAATTGCCACAACATCATATTTGCCAGTTCCTAACTGAGCCTCAAGCTCGTGATGTGTGAAGATTATCAATCCTGGAGGAGAGCACTGCAGACATCTCCTGTCTGGATGTTCTGATAACCTGATGGGTCCCTGGTTGGGTACGTATCTCACTGACCAAGGCTTGCATCTATCCCTTTGAGGAAATGTGATTTATCTCCCACACTCCCTCTCTCCACTTTCTTTCTCTCGCTCTCCCTATCTCCCCTTCTCCCCCTCTTCCCCTCTCCACCTTTCCCATTCTCCCCTCTCCCATCCCCCGTCTCCTCTCTCCCACTCTCCACCTCTCCCTATCTCTCCCTCCCTCCACCCCTCCCTCACATTCTTTCTCTCTCTCTCTCTCACACACACACACACACGCTCTCTCTGGCTCTCTCTCTTATTCTCTCTCTTTCTCTCTGGCTCTCTTTATTTCTCTCTCTCTTTCTTTTGCTCTCTCTGGCTCTCTCTCTCCCTCTCTTTCGCTCTCTCTCTTGCTCTCTCCTCTGGCTCTCTCTGCCTCTCTCTCTCTCTTTCTTTTTCTCTCTCTGGCTCTCTCTCCCCCTCTCTTTCGCTCTCTCTCTTTCGCGCTCTCTCTCTCTCTCTCTCTCTCTCTCTCTCTCTCTCTCTCTGGTTCTCTCTTTCTCTCTCTTTCTCCCTTTCTCTCTCTCTCTGGCTCTCTCTCTCTCTGGCTCTCTCTCTCTCTCTCTCCACTGCGTCAATCTTCCCTTGCTGTGTGGCTGCAACAGAGACTGTGATTTGAGAGCTCTGGCCTTCTGAGCAGTAAAATGTCGGGAAAACATTTTGTGTGACATTTAGTGAGATTCTCTGGACACTCATACGGTTCAGTTTCAGTGCTGGTTTCGGGGTGCAAGTCAACCTCAAGCACCTGGTGGAAAACCATTTATTCATTCTGCATTGGCGATAGGTCCCCCCTATTACACTCCCTGCATCTTCTTGGACAATCTCTTGTTATAGTAAACGTGGTGTTTAGTTTAGTTTGGCAATTAGCCAACAAACCTGTACGTCTTTCGCATGTGGGAGGAAACCGGAGCACCCGGGGAAAACCCACACAGGTCACGGGGAGAACGTACAGGGTTTCTGGCGCTGTGAGGTAGCAACTCTACCATGATATTTTCACATTTATTTTCAATAAGATTTTAAACCCCTTTCGGCTAAAGACACATCCAATCGCATAATATGCGTCAAATTATCCTCAGATGGAAACTGAAAACATGTTTGCCATTCCCTTTGAGCTTGATAAGCCCGGAATTTTGCTGGAATCTGATGCTATCTGTCTTCAGATTAGATTTCTCCACTTGCATTTTATCATCGAAGAGTAAATGATTTATATTAAATAGAGTAATACCACATAGTATATAATGCAAATAATCCACACACATTTGCACAGTGGAGATTTGAAAGATGACTTTGTTTCAACTTTTATAATGTGGTCAAATTTAAACTGTAATAATAATACCAATACACTCCATTGGCGTAATTGTGGAGATTCCAACATCAATACTGCCACATTCTGAGAACAGGCTCCTTGTACATATTTGACTAGTAACTTTAAAGACACTGAAAATAGTTTTCACTGAAGTATAGCAATTAAGTTTAAGATCAATTTTCTTGAGATGCACCCAGTTCTATTTTGCTGCGGGTAGAGCTGCTGCCTCACATCACCAGGGACCCGGGTTCAATCCTAACCTCGGAAGCTTTCTGCGTGGAGTTTGTACGTTCTCCCTGTGGCCGCTTGGGTTTTTCCTCCAGGCGCTCCGGTTTCCTCCCACATCAGAAAGATATGCAGGTTTGCAGGTTTATTGGCCTCTGTAAATTGCCTGGAGGGCGCAAGGAGTGGATGAGAGAGTGGGATGACATAGAACTGGCGTGAACTGGTGAGCAATGGTCGGCATGGACTTGGTGAGTCAAGGACCTGTTTCCAAGCTGGATCTCTAAACTAGACCAAACTAAAGATCCGACAGGCCGCTGGATGGTTATTGAATGCATTCTAGAATTGGCTTCAACAGCCTTAGAAGGGTCCTTGCACCATCTCAGGTTTGTTGTATCCTCCAATATAAACGACAGATGCTAAAAATCTGACATTAAAGCAAAGTTGCTACTTACAGCTCCAAAGACCCGGGTTTGATATTGATTACGGGTGATGTCTGCACGGAGTTTGGCTGTTCTCCCCGTGACCGCGTGGGTTTCCTCTGGGTGCTCCGGTTTCCCCGTTTGACCACATTCCAAAGCCATACAGGTTTGTAGGTTAAGTGGCTTTGGTAAAAGTTGTAAATTGTCATTATTGTGCAGGACAGCATCCAGGGATCACTGGTGGGCGCAGACTCGGTGGTCCGACGGGTGCTCTGTATCTCTAAACTAAAAGTAAAGTGAAACTGCAAGATTTCATATCTGGAACCTTTCTGATGAAGATTTCTGGGATCATTCACCAGTTCTTATGAGAGTTCCAGACAAAAAATGTCCCCAGTTTCTCTAACCACAGATACAGCCCGCCCTGCCTTGTGTTTCCAGCATTTTCTAGTTTTATTTCAGATTAACTTTCACATTCACTCCTGGTCTATAGCCAAGTGTTAATGATTGTACGGTTGGCCTCATAAAGATAAGACCTTCAGCTAAAAGTTAATCTTCCCATAATGTAATCACAGCCTTCTTGAGACGTGCACAGTGCAATGTATCTTTACCAACATTTCTATCTTGCGGCAAATGTATCTTCAAGCACCTTTGTTACGCTATTCGCCGGACACATTTGGAATGAAATACAGCTCAGTTTCATTTTTTGAAAAATGATTAATGTCTGTAGCTGGTATTTCTGGCCAAGCAATTACTCTTGGTGACAGGACGTTTCTTTGTGTTCTATAGAGCTCAGCCATGGGTTCCTTCCAGGTGGCGGTGTGTCGGACAGCTCGGCAATAGTGAGGGCTTCCGGGGACTGAGATGATTCTCAGCCTCCGTACAATTGATCATGAGTTGATTTTTGCTTTTGCCTTCAGTATGTGTCTCGCGAAGGCTGCCGAGGTTGTTAACAGTCAGCCCAGAATGGATACGAGTGCCTAATTTACACATAACCTTGGAATTTCCTCTACGATGCTCTGAGACCACTGCCAGAGAAAAATACAAGTAGTGCGGTGGCTCAGGGCAAAGACCTACAAGGATGTTCCGGGCCATTGAATGACAAACCATGTTAAAGCTGAACAGACATCCAGTGCTGTTGGAGATGCTTCAAAATAGTTGTCATGCTGAATCACTGCAGCCTGAAGTCAGGAATGCATATGAAAGAACTGCAGATGCCGGTTTAAACCCAAGATAGACACAAAAAGCTGGAGTAACTCAGCGGGTCAGACAGCATCTCTGGAGAAAAGGAATAGGTGACGTTTCGGGTCGAGACCCTTCAAAGGAATAGGTGACGTTTCGGGTCCTTTCCTTCAAAGGGGCTCGATCCAAAACGTCACCTATGCCTTTTCTCCAAAGATTTTCTTTCCTTGCCTCAGGGTTTGATAAACAGGATGTTATGCTGACATCTGTTATCACTGCTATTATATGTATCTTTATACATTTTATTTATTACTAGACTAAGTGGGACTCGTTGGGGGGAGGAACGGGAGAGGAGTAAGGGGGAGGAGTGAGTGTGGGGGAGAGGGGGGGTGTGGGGAGTGGGGGAGGGGGGGTGGGTAGGAGAGGTGTATGGTAGGGGGATGTGGGGGGTAGGGTGTGTGTGGGGATAGGATAATGTGTGGGGAAGGGGCTGTGTGTGTGTGGGGGGAGGGGTGGTGTGGGAGTGTGGGGTGGTGTGAGGGCGGTGGGTAGGGGGGGTGGGGTGGTGTTGGGGGTGTGGGGGGAAGGGGGAGGAACAGGAGAGGGGTAAAGGGGGGTGTGGGTGTGTGGGGAGAGGGGGGAGGGAGGTGTGTGGGGAGGAGGGGGATGGGGGTGGGGAGGAGGGGAGACGTGGGGGGGTGGGGTGGGGAGAGAGGGTGTGGGGGGAGAGGGGGTGTGGGGGGGAGGGACTCCGCTCAGTCAGTGGCCACACAGCACCTCCCGACTCCACACAGCACCTCCCGACTCCACACAGCGACTTCCCTGACTCCATTGTTGCGGACTCAATCAGCACGGCTTGTGGACTCAGCCCCTCCTCCGAGGTTTTATTTTCACGCGGGTGCCGGAAGGGGCGTTACCTTCATGGTGAAAGACAGGGGAGAAGACCAATCTTCTGATCTCACGATTTTTCATAACTTTTGTAATCTTCCACCAATCGGAACAAAACTTGGTGCGCTTGGAGCAGAGGAGAACGGTGGGTAAGGTGCCGAAAAATCCTAGCGATATAAGGTACCGTTTTTGTGCAAATTTAAAAAAAATGCAAACCAGAAGAGGACAAGATGAGAGTTTTAGTAATAGTACAGACTCTGCAATGGTCTCTAATTTATGCCATTGTTTAACAGGAATCTGACAACTCTAATTTGATTTGAAACAGCAATAATTTCACTTGAGTTATAGGTTTTACAATTTGATTAGGTTCCCTGATGGCTTGCAGCTTCCATAATTACCCGGGCTATGAATGGCAGCAGCTGTCTTTACACTTTGGATTTTCAAAGCCATGAAGATCTGTGGCAGAGGAGGAAGAGTCAGCAACTGACATGCCAATGTACTAACAGGGTCGAGCTCTGTGCTATGCCAATAAATAACAAAATCGGCGTCATTAAATAATAAGGGACGGCACAGTGGCGCAGAGTTGCTGCCTTACAGCGATTGCAGCGCCAGAGACCCGCGTTCGATCCCGACTACGGGTGCTTGTCTGTATGGAGTTTGTACGTTCTCCCCGTGACCGCGTGGGTTTTCTCCAAGATCTTCGGTTTCCTCCCACACTCCAAAGTCGTACAGGTTTGTGGGTTCATTGACTTGGTATAAATATAAAGAAATTGTCCATAGTGCGTGTAGGGTAGTGTTAATGTGCAGGGATCGCTGGTCGGTGCAGACTTGGTGGGTCAAAGGGCCTGTTTCTGCACTGTATCTCTAAAACTGAAAAAATAAATGGAGCCACTTGGCCTGTCCATTGAGTGCCAACTCAATATTTTCTGCTCTTTTTCTATGCCAAATTATATTGAGTTTATTCAATACGGCCATAACAGGAGCACATACCCTTTATCCAAGCACTTATTTTCAATAGACAATAGGTGCAGGAGTAGGCCATTCGGCCCTTCGAGCCAGCACCACCATTCAATGTGATCATGGCTGATCTTCCCCAATCAGTACCCCATTCCTGCCTTCTCCCCATATCCCCTGACTCCACTATTTTTAAGAGCCCTATCTAGCTCTTGCTTGAAAGCATCCAGAGAACCTGCCTCCACCGCCCTCTGAGGCAGAGAATTCCACAGACTCACCACTCTCTGTGAGAAAAAGTGTTTCCTCTTCTCTGTTCTAAATGGCTTACTCCTTATTCTTAAACTGTGGCCTCTGGTTCTGGACTCCCCCAACATCGGGAACATGTTTCCTGCCTCTAGCATGTCCAAGCCCTTAACAATCCTATATGTTTCAATGAGATCTCCTCTCATCCCCCTAAACTCCAGAATGTACAAGCCCAGCCGCTCCATTCTCTCAGCATATGACAGTCCCGCCATCTCGGGATTAACCTTGTAAACCTACGCTGCACTCCCTCAATAGCAAGAATGTCCTTCCTCAAATTAGGGGGCCAAAACTGCGCACAATCGTCCAGGTGTGAACTCACTAGTGCTATGTCAACTGCAGAAGGACCTGCAGAATTGAAAAGACTAGGCTTGTATTCACTGGAGTTTAGAAGGATGAGGGGCATCTTATAGAAACATATAAAATTATAAAAGGACTAGACAAGCTAGATGCAGGAAAAATGTTCCCAATGTTGGGCGAGTCCAGAACCAGGGGCCACAGTCTTAGAATAAAGGGGAGGTCATTTAAGACTGAGCGGAGAAAAACGTTTTTACCCAGAGAGTTGTGCATTTATGGAATTCCCTGCCACAGAGGATCACTGGATGTATTTAAGAGCGAGTTGGATAGAGCTCTCGGGGCTACTGGAGTCAAGGGATATGGGAGAAGGCAGGCACGGGTTACTGATAGCGGACGATCAGCCATGATCATATTGAATGGCGGTGCTGGCTTGAAGGGCTGAATGGCCTCCTCCTGCATCTATTTTCTATGTTTCTATGACCTCTTTTCTCCTATATTTGATTCGTTACGATAACCCTATAATAAATGGTACTATTCGTATCTGAAGCTCAGTCTTAAATTGAGGGACTTGTCAATTTAAAAGAGGGGTTGTTTGCAATAGGAAGGAGACTTGTCTCTCCTTCTTCCAATTGCAAACAACCCCTCTTTTAAACTCTCTACTTTAGATGGTGTTTTCACCCAATGGAAGAACAAAGGAATCTACACTGTGGGAGACCTATATTGGAAAGGGACTCTTCCAAGAGTTGTGGGAGAAATACGATCTGAACACTAATAAATTTTTTCAGATACCTCCAGGTTAGGGACTATGTGAGAACATACAGGCAAGACTACACCACTGCAAGTCCAGACAAACTCGATGAGTGTTTGAATAAACATGCAGATCCAGAGAAGTTGATATCCTACATTTACATTGTCCTTCAAAACATCAACACCCCATCATCTGAGGTTTACAGGCGTGCATGGGAGGATGAGAGGGGTCAACAAATCTCCAATAATATATGGGACGAAAGCTTACAATACATCCATTATTGCTTCTTAAATGCCAGACACTGCCTGATACAGTTCAAAGTGCTGCACAGGCTTATACTAAAAAAAAACCAAACTGAGCACGATTTTCCCCAGTGTTTCCCCTCTTTGCGATAAATGTCAGTCTCGAGAAGCCACAACCCACAGTTTTGCACTTTGTACAAAAATAGAATGTTTTTGGACGGAAGTATTCAGCGTCATCTCCAAAACACTGAAAATCCCATTAAAGCCAGACCCAAAATTGATAATACTGAGAATATCAGAGGAATGAAGCAAATTAACAGTCTTTCAATGACGCTTTCTTGATTATGGTCTAATATCAGGAAAAAAACTCATACAAATTCTGGAAAAAGACTGCAGTCCCTCCAGTGAAGATGCAGATTACAGAAATGACGGACACACTGCATCTAGAGAGAATTAGGTTTGTCATGAATGATAAACCGGAACAATTTTTCAAACTATGGTCTCCTTATATTGAATTTCTTGACCAGACAATAGTTGAACACAAATTCGAAATTAATCATAGGGCTGGGTGAGCGGGCATATGGGTGGGTCGATGGATATGTCTCCTCTCTTTTCTTCTTTCTTTCTTTTCTCTCTTTCTTCTCATCTTCTTAATTTAATGTCGTTTTTGGAAAATGTTAAAATCAAAGCTGTTCACAAATCTGTAAAATTGTCACGTTTTTTGTACAATTGCTTCCAATAAAATAAATATTTAAAAAAAAAGAATAATAGCACCTCATCCATTTAACTCAAATCATACAGATTCATATCTGGAACAATGTATGTAGAACTATTATAATGTCCCGAATCAATGTAAGCTCAATACTCTGCCTTTCTCTGCAACTCTTATGGATACTTGGAACCACCATTATAAGGCATCCATTCCTGGCCTGGTTTGAGTTATTTGAGCCAAGTTTTTGTTGACACATTGAGGATATAATCCTACTGTATGTGGCAGCTCGCGCCTGCAGCTCATCAACCTGATTAGTTCCACTGCAAACACTGACGTAGATGCAAACTTAATACCTCCTTTTCTCACTTCCGCTATGTTTCCCAATCTGGTCGCAGGATATTTATAGTGCTGCTGCTATTTATAACTGTTCTGCCCTGTGATCTTATTTTGCTCTTTTCTGCGGCACTGCCTTTGCATTGCCATTGCTTTCCTATTCAATTTAAAGCACAATATTGTAATAAAATGTGCAGAAAATGATTATGGGTTTGCAAGTTGTTCAAGGTTACTCAGGGTGAATGGGCAATACCGCAGTCGAATCTTCTTCCACAATGACTCCAGGATTCATTAAATGACCAGGGTCATTAACTTAAAACGTGTCACCAAGAATGTAAGGAGTTAGGGGGAGTATTTTCATGGAGAACCTATTTGGACTGCATTACCACTCTGAATGATTTAAGCACTGTTGAATGTTTAATGAATAAAAAACAAAATGAGCGTTTAATCAAACAAAAATCGCTATTTGACAGAGATAGGACGTACATGGTAAATGGTAGGGAATTGAGGAATGTTGTGGAACAGAGGGATCTAGGAATAACTGTGCATAGTTCCCTGAAGGTGGAATCGCATGTAGATAGGGTGGTAAAGAAAGCTTTTGGTGTGCTAGCCTTTATAAATCAGAGCATTGAATATAGGAGTAGGGAATTAATGTTAAAATTGTACAAGGCATTGGTGAAACCAATTCAGGAGTATGGTGTACAATTTTGGTCGCCTAATTATAGGAAGGATGTCAACAAAATAGAGAGAGTACAGAGGAGATTTACTAGAATGTTGCTTAGGTTCCAGCAACTAAGTTACAGAGAAAGGTTGAACAAGTTAGGTCTTTATTCTTTGGAACGCAGAAGGTTAAGGGGGGACATGATTGAGCTCTTTAAAATGATAAAAAGGATAGACAGAGTTGACGTGGATAAGCTTTTCCCATTGAGGGTAGGGAAAATTCAAACAAGAGGGCATGACATGAGAATTAAGGGGTAAGTTTAGGGGTAACATGAGGGGGAACTTCTTTACTCAGAGAGTGGTGGCTGTGTGGAATGAGCTTCCAGCAGAAGTGGTGGAGGCAGGATCGATTTTAACATTTAAAAGTAAAGTGGATAGATATATGGACGGGAAGGGAATGGAGGGGTATGGTCTGAGTGCAGGTAGATGGGACTAGGGGAAAATAAATGGTCGGCACGGACTGGAAGGGCCGAGAAGGCCTGTTTCCGTGCTGTAATTGTCATATGGTTATATGGAGATTAGGATGCACACGGATGGGGGAGAGTGTAGGATAATTCGGAATGCTCCAGCTATGATTCCAGAATGCATGATCAGCCAAATATGCTCCTTCTGCATTGTAAATATTTATGATTCTATTATAGTTGAGCTAACTACATTGTGAGGACAGGCACAGAAACTCTCAAACATGAGCATTCATCCAGTTGCAGTTCCCATATCAAGAAGCTAATATTCAGAAGGTGGACACAAAATGCTGGAGTAACTCACCGGGACAGGCAGCATCTCTGGATAGAAGGAATGGGTGACGTTGCGGGTCGAGACCCTTCTTCAGACTGAGAGTCAGGGGAGAGAGGGAGACACAGAGAGAAGGAAGCGTAAGGTGTGAAAACGAGACATTAAAGGGGATGAGTTAAAATGTAGAATGGATCATCAGGAGCTCGGAGAAGGTGACAACGAAGCATAGAGAGATAAAATTTAATTGGGGACAGTCAGACTGGTTGGAGAACTGGGAAGGGGAAGGGATGGAGAGAGAGGGAAAGCAAGGGTTACTTATTCGGGGCTGTTTTTGAGTTGTCAGCATTTTCATGGTGGGAGGCTTATTTCTGAAGCTTTTGATCAACTGAAGCTCGCTTACTGGGTTGCCTGCCTTAATTGTCAGATGCATCAAAAGTGCAGTTCAACCCAGGGTGAGGTAAAAGTGGATTACATTATCACCACAAAACTTACAAATCAGCAGTTTAATTTCATAGATTGTGTAAATTATGATATCAATGGCTTATTTGGATTGCAGCATATTAGCAAGAAGGAGAAATGTAGAAACAAGGAACTGTAGATGCTGGAGTAACTCGGTGGGTCAGGCAGTATCTCTGGAGAGCATGGATAGATGATGGTTTGGGTCGGGACCCCTCTTCAGACTGAAGAAGGGTGCCGACCCGACTTGTCACCTATCCATGTCCTCCAGGGATGCAGCAATAAGGAGAGGTTGGGCAAGTGAATTGTTTTTTTTCTGCAGTGTCAGATCCTGAGGGCAACCTGAGAGAAGTACAGGTAATTCTGCCATTACTCTATACTATTTGTATTTCATGGACCAAATTGGTTAGAACACCATTTCAATCAGGGAATCAATTAAATTTGAAGATAGACCCAATACCCTGGAGTAACTCAGCGGGACAGGCAACATCTCTGGAGAGAAGGAATGGGTGACGTTTCGGGTCGAGACCCTTCAAGGGTTAAGGGCCTAAAACGGCTAGCACAGTGTACGGTAAGTCCTTCTTAAATTCCTTACTTTGGAAGTTGAGAAGCAGGGAAAAAGCTGTCTTGGGAAAAATATTTACACGTAACATCCCCGCAGTATTCAGACAGCATTGTTTTTAAAAACACAGCTGCAACTTTCACCACGGGAGGGCTTTGAAATTGACAATTCATCGCTTTTATTGACACTTGTACAATGATACTCTATTATACATACAGTCTTTAGTATCATTAGTCTGCAGTAACAAAAATAAACGTATAGTTCTTAAACAGTCCTATATTTTTGAAAATTTTATGTGGGAAAAATAACTTTGTTCTAGTGAGTCTGAAGTTCTATAGTCCCGAAGCTCATTTTCTCCATTGACAAACTTGTTTTATAATGCGATTTTCTATAACATGAGATCGTTTCATAGGGACATATCTATTGTGTTGTAGCAGAACTATCTGTATGTAAAGTTATGAGAAATATAGATGGTGCGGTGATCACAGTCTTTTCCGCTTGAGAGAATAGGTTTAAGGTGGGAGGGGTAAAGTTTAAAGGAGATTTGCGAGACACACACACTCAGGGGTTTCACTCCCCATGGCATGAAGCACTCCTCGTATGATGATAACTCAGGCTAAAATTAACATCCATTGGATCCAGTTTCTGCTGTTCAGTAAACAATGCGCATAATGCATATTAATTATGTTGATATAGATGGAACATGTGATAGGGATTTGACGTGGGTATTGGGGTGCATCACAGCTGAAATGCACGGTTAAGTCCCATTGCCAATGATACTTTGGCACCAAAGGTATACAACACATTGCAAAACCAACTTAAAATCATGAAAAATTCACTATTTTCCAAAACAAAATGAGCAAACTCATTTTGTGTAATCCAATTTCTAGCAATAATGCATAAAGGAAGGATTTGTTCTGTTCAAAGATCCAATTTTTGTGTTGGTGATCATCTTCTCTGGAGATGCTGAAAATGGTTTAGTTTACCCTTTGCCAGATAATGCTCCAGTCACCATTTAGACTGTGGAAATATAATTTACATTTATTTATATCCAATGCATTGGCACATTTAATTTACTTAACAGCAGAAATAATCTCCCATTAAAATCAAAGTGCATCTGAAGTTGCCTTGAAGCGCTGAATTATGTGAGTTTAACGCAGTTTTGTTTTGCATCTGGGAGGATGAATGATTCCTTGTACAATCAGCTTCCTTCTCAAATTATTCTTCCCCACCTCCTCATCCTCTAAAATCCAACCAGCATCTGAAGAGAAATGAGATTACGCAGTTTATACATGTAGAGTTATCATGAAGAACACAATAA
Organism: Raja brachyura; assembly: GCA_963514005.1. The sequence continues at coordinate 30,656,561 of OY740807.1, read as the reverse complement.
CACTCAAATTTACTGCTGATTTTCTTCTGCTATTAAAATGCCAACAGTAGAGTTATAGAGTCATATAGCACAGAATCTGGTCCTTTGGCTCAACTTGCTCATGCCAACCTAGATGACCCATCTACACCAGTCCCATCTACCTGCGTTTGGCCCAAATTCTTCTAAACCTTTCCTATCCACCTACCTGTCCAAATGATTTTTTAAATACACTTCAAAGTAACGATGACTCATTCAAAAACAAAAACAGAGCACTCAGCATGTTGGGCAGCATCTGTGGATGGAGAAACATGTTAACCTTTCAGGTCAAAGACTTTTTATTGTACCCTGGGAACTCACATTTAAGTCTTGAAAAAGTTACCTTTGCTACATTTTTTACTCTGGTTTTGAAATCCAGTCGCATTAAAGCCCTTTTCATTTAATTCTCAACACTGTTGGGCTTGTTCCCCCATTTCACATTTCATTTCTAGCCAGTGATAGTGACAGTGAACAGATTCAGTTTGCAAGATCTATATGAGAGATATGTGTGCAATTTCTGTTGAGACCTGTTTAGTGGTGGCGCAGTGGTAGAGTTGCTGCCTTACAGTGCCAGAGACCTGGGTTCGATCCTGACTACGGGTGCTCTCTGTACAGAGTTTGTATGTTTTCCTCGTGACCTCGTGGGTTTTCTCCAGGTGCTCTGGATTCCTCCCACACTCCTAGCATCTACATCTGATCTTCCAGCAGAAGTGGTGGAGGCAGGATCGATTTTAACATTTAAAAGTAAAGTGGATAGGTATATGGATGGGAAGGGAATGGAGGGGTATGGTTCTGAGTGCAGGTAGATGGGACTAGGGGAAAATAAATGGTCGGCACGGACTTGAAGGGCTGAGAAGGCCTTTTTCCGTGCTGTAATTGTTATATGGTTATATGATACAGGTTTGTAGCTTAATTGGCTTTGGTAAAAAATTGGAAATTGATCCCAGTGGATGGGATCGCTGGTCAGAGCGGACTCGGTGAGCCGAGGGGCCGGTTTCCCCGCTGTATCTGAAGTCAAACAATGGGAAGAACAAAGGGATCACAGCTCAAAGAAGTGGTAAAAAAAAAAGATTATTAAGATGTTCACAGCTCTCTTTTAAGTATCTCAAAACTTTACGTGCAATGAATGACTTTAAGAAGAAGCAATTGATGTCGGATGGTTAATGATAACACCAATGTTATCCAGAGCAAGATTACATCAGCAATGAAATGAATATATAAAGGATGTGGAAGCAGTAATTGTACTGCAGCAGGAAGCCGTTTGACCATCTTTCATGCACTGCTTGGGGCTGATTTTTTGATAGTCTAATTTTATGGTTTCCTTCAATTGTTTCATGTGATTACTGAAATCCTTTACTAACTGTTGTAATTAATCTGGAAATGATCACTATTTGTGACAAAGCTTTCCAGTTTTAAAAGACTGTTGACTGTAGGGGGCACGCGTGATATGGGATGTTAATGTCTTCATCATTTTCGGAGTATGAGCCAGAGTGGGCTGGAACGGAATTTAGTTTCGATTTCAGCCGCATCATTGTGCAAGAGCAATAGATCAGAAGGTGCGTCAACATGACCACATTAAAGTGACAGAGGCTTTTCATGGAAATAAACATATCCTGACACATAGAGTCATAGTCATAGAGTCATACAGTGTAGAAACAGGCCCTTTCGCCCAACTTGCCCACACTGGCCAACATGTCCCAGTTACACTAGTCCCTGCGTTTGGTCCATATCCCTCCAAATTTGTCCCATCCATGTACCTGTCTAACTGTTTCTTAATCGTTGGGATAGTCCCAGCCTCAACTACCTCTTCTGGCAGCTTGTTGTATTCACCCGCCCTCCACCCTTTGTGTGAAAAAGTTACCCCTCAGATTCCTATTAATTCTATTCCCCCTTCACCTTGAACCTATGTCCTGTGGTCCTCGATGCCCCTACTCCGGGCAAGATTCTGTGCATCTAAATTATAACCGACAATTAGGACTGTGAATAAACACTAAATGCTGGAGTAACTCAGCAGGTCAAGCAGCATCTCTCCAGGAAAGGAATAGGTGACGTTTCAGGACGAGACCCTTCTTCAGACTTTTTGACCCAATGCGTCACCTATTCCTTTTCTCCGGAGAAGCTGCCTGATCCGCTGCCTGAACCCTACTCTCGCATTTTGTGTCTATCTTCGGTGTAAACCAGCATCTGCGGTTCCTTCCTACACAATTAGGACTGTGATTATGGTGTGGGACTTTGTTTCTGACTGAAGCCAAAATTAGCACTGGAACGCAGTTAATTAACGTGTAAGAGGCATTTCATTGCATTGCAAGTGATTGTTTTCATCAGAGCACTCATGACTTGGAGGCAGCTGATCTGGTGATAGTTGGTCGAGAGTGCTGAACTTTATTGTGGATGGGACAGATCTCCAGATTGTTGAATCGATGTCAGTGTCGTAATTACAGTAGGAATTCCGCGCGGCGGTAGTTCTCATAGAACAGACTCCTGAAGCAGATCTTTTATACCAATGGAGGAAAAGATTCAAGGATGTGCTAAAAGCCTCACTGAAGAAGGACAATATCTCCATTGACTCCTGGAAAACCCGGCTCATGTCCAACAATGTGGAGATGGAACCTTTGAGAATCTCATGGAAAGAAGCAGAGGTTGGAAGATTGTTTTTCAGACTGGAGGCCTGTGACTAGTGGTGTGCCTCAGGGATCGGTGCTGGGCCCACTGCTCTGTGTGGTTCATATTAACAATTTGGATGAGAATGCACAAGGTGTGATTAGTAAGTTTACAGATGACACTAAAGTGGGTTGTATCTTAGATAGCAAAGATGATTATCAAAAGTACCACAGGTTCTTGATCAGTTGTGCACTTGGGCTGAGGAATGGTTAATGGAGTTTAATGCAGTTAAGTACGAGATGTTGCATTTTAGGAAAAAACATGACAGGACTTTCACTGGAATGGAAGGGACTGTGAAAGAGAAGAGGGATCTCATAGTGTAGGTACATAGCTCAATGAAAGTGGAGTCACAGGGAGATAGGGTGGTCAAAATGTGCTTTCAGTTCATTGGCCTAATCAGTTAGGGTATTGAGTATAGCATTTTGGATGTTATGTTACAGTTATTAAATCAGATGGCATGGTGTTTACCAAAATGCTTCTCATGTGATTGAAGTTTAACCTTTTGAATTGAGAAGAGAGACTAAATTTAGTTTAGTTTAGTTTAGAGATACAGCGCGGAAACAGCACCCATTGAGTCCGCGCCGACCAGCGATCCCCCGCCCATTAACACTATCCTACACACTAGGGACAATTTTTACATTTACCAAGCCAATTTGCCTACATACCTGGACGTCTTTGGAGTGTGGGAGGAAATCGAAGATCTCGGAGAAAGCCCACGCAGGTTATGGGGAGAACGTACAAACTCCGTACAGACAGCAGCCGTCGTCGGGATCAAACCATGGGTCTCCGGCACTGCATTCGCTGCAAGGCAGCAACTCTACCGCTGCGCCACTGTGCCGCGCTGCTGTCTTTGGATTTAGCCTGGAAGGTAGCATTGGCGTGGAGAGGGCAACTAAATCCACTGAAGTAACAATAACACTGCTACTTACTTTCACCCCCCCAGTTAGTTTCAACAGGAATCATTGTGTAGGTTATACGAGTCATTCTCATTTCACCTTTGTGGAACCTTGCTATATACAATCTGGCAGGTTCTTCCGTAGATTTTCACTGGCAACCATTCAAAGGCACTTTATTGGCTGCACAATTCTGTGAGGTATTGTGAGGAATGATAGTTGCGTTATAAATCCAAGATTTCTGTTTTGTTCATAAAATCGTTTGCTGGTGTAGAATGCTGATAAAATAAAATTGTTTTGGGTGGGGGGGGGGGTTGATTTAAAGGATATAAGTTGTGTCATATGGTGTGGTCTGAATATCTGTTAAGCAGTAAACAGCAGTCCAAATAAATCAAATGCACAGAGCTTGGTCGACAATGACAGATGCAAAACGACACCACACATGCTTTGGGCATAAACAAATCCTGTTTGATTGAATAAAATCTGGAAGGAAATGCTGAGAATGGCCTCAAGCCCCATTCCATTTATTTTGCCATAAAGAATGAAACATTTAACAAATGTTCAGGAGCATCTGTAGGCAACCCATTGACTTACTGCTCACCCAGGCTGCTGCCTCTAAACCAAATGTTCGCCAAGTAACTCATTTAAAAAGTCAGGGCCCCTCAGATGCAGTGTATGCTCTGATGAAGATGTGTTGTTGTCAGTGAACATTATGACGGACCTCCTCCGTTCAAGTTACTTCTTTGGCTCTCTGGGTGCTCTAACGAAGGATATATTATGAGTAATAAAGGTATTTGGGGTCATTTGGTCGCACATTTCTCATGTCCTATTATTAACATTGCTGCCAGGCCTTTGATGCCAGAAAGTAGGCTAACATTAATGATCAACGGACTAGGACTTCGAAACAATTAGCACAGGTAGCACATGTGCATTAATCCTCAAGAATCTAATGCTACGCAGAAAGATTACCTGCACACATCTCCATGCTTCTCTGGAAAATACATCCTCAATCTTTTTACACTGATGAGGCCGGCACAGTGGAGCAGCTGGTAGAGATGCTTTCTCACAGCACCAGAGACTGACCTGACCTCGGCTGCTGTTTGTGTGGAGTTTGACCTTCTCGCTGGGACCGCTTGGGTTTTCTCCAGGAGCTCCGGTTTCCTCCCACATCAAAAGATGTTCAGGTTTGTAAGTTAATTGGCTTCTGCAAATTGCCCCCAGTGTGCAGGGAGCGGATGCAAAAGTAGGATAGCACAGAAAGTGTGTTAATGGGTGATCGATGGTCGGCGTGGACCCGGTGGGCTGAACGGCCTGTTTGCATGCTGTATCTCTGAATCAAACTGTATCTGTTCTTCTGAGTACCTCTCAATTGCCAGTCCTCTGTCAGGACCATCACAACACCAGGGTGGTGAAGTCCCCACTTTCTGAGACTGCTTCATTGAAGATGGGTTTGGCCTTTCAAACCATTTGGTTTGTCAGGACCTCAGTGATGCCGCACCTGGAGACTGTGTGCGGTTTTGCTTTTGCCTAAAATAGGCTATTTTTGCCATTGAAGAAGTGTGACCAGGTTGGTCAACAGGTTTGCTTTATGAGACGAGATTGGTAAGGCTTGACCTCTAAAGCTCAGAAGGATGATCTTTTTTTTTGAAACTTAGAAAATTCATACAAGACAGGGTAGAAGCAGGGAGAATGCCTCTCTTGAAGAAGGTGTCCAGAGTGAGAGCTCACACTCAAAGTGAGGGCTGGGCCATTTGGGACGGATATAAAGAGACATTTCTTTACGCAAGAAGTAATGAATACTTTGATTTTTCGCTCCCTCGGGGCTGTGAGGTGATTGAAATCATTTAAGACGGGGTTCAGGAGATTTGGGGATAAAAAGGAAATCAAAGGGTAAAAGGACAGTGGAGGGAAATGGTGCTGAGGTAAAACAACACCCATGTTTAATGAAGAGCACAGCAAGCTCAAAGTGTTAGAATGTTTTCTGTTCCTAATCCTAATTCTTAAATTATCAAATCATCAATCCAACACATTTTGATGAAGCCTTCAGTCATCTCTTTTAACACTCCAAAAAAGGTTATGAATCTAAGAAGGGTCTCGATCCTAAACGTCACCCATTCCTTCTCTCCAGAGATGCTGCCTGTCCCGCTGAATCACTCCAGCATCTTGTGTCTATCTTGTGGAATCTACCCTTCCTTGAGATCACCTTAAAAGTTTTTCTTTAAGGACACCACTAAGTGGGCGGCACGGTGGCGCAGCGGTAGTGTTGCTGCCTTGCATCGCTTACAGTGCCAGAGACCCGGGTTCGATCCCGGCTACGGGTGCTTATCTGTACGGATCTTTTACATTCTCCCCGTGGCCTGCATGGGCTTTCTCTGAGAACTTTCTTTTTCTCTCACATTCCAAAGCTGTACAGGTTTGGAGGTTAATTGGCTTGGTATCAATGTAAAAATTGTCCCCAGCGTAGGATACTGTTAATGTGCGGGGGTTCGGTGGTTGGAGCTGACGCAGTGGGGCAAAGGGCCTGCATCTCTCAACTAAACTAAACTAAAAAAGTTGTTACATCAGTGGAAGTAATTGTGATTCCATCTGCTCCGATTTTATTTCAGTTCAAATGTTCCAATCCACGTAATTACTGTATAATGTTTCAAGAAGAAGTGGAAGGAAGATTATGTGAGTGGTTTACCAACTGTGTGGCAAGCAAGCATGAAACCTGCCTTCCCACCAGAGAATTCACAGAGGGGGGTTCACAGTCCCATATGCCAGGAGGATGTGTGAGTACAGCTAAGGTTGTGAATCATAAGAGAAACACTTCAAGTAGTCATTTTCTTCTTCCGTGGTTCACCGTGAAAAAGAAAAGAGATACAGGGCGGAAACAGGCCCTTCGGCCCATCGAGTCCACGCTGACCAGCGATCCCGTACACTAGCGCTATCCTACACGCTGGTGACAATTTTTACCGACGCCAATTAACTTCCAAACCTGTACATTTTTGGAGTGTGCGAGAAAATCAGAGATCCCGGAGAAATCTCACATGTTCACGGGGAGAACGTACAAACTCCGTACGGACAGTGCCCTTGGTCAGGATCGAACCCTGGTCTCTGGGGCTGTAAGGCAGCAATTCTATCATTGTGCCACCGTGCTCCTCCTTATTTCAATAGATTAAATAAGATTGTTCAAATGCTGGAAATCTGAGATAAAAACAAAATGTTTGAAACTTTGATGGAATAGAAACATAGAAACATTGAAACATAGAAAATAGGTGCAGGAGTAGGCCATTCGGCCCTTTGAGCTAGCACTCAATATGATCATGGCTGATCATCCAAAATCAGTAACCCGTTCCAGCTTTTCCCCCCATATCCCTTAATTTCCTTAGCCCTAAGAGCTAAATTTGACTCTCTCTTAAACCCATCCAGTGAGTGGGCCTCCACTGCCGTCTGTGGCAGAGAATTCCACAGATTCACAACTCTCTGGGTGAAAAGCTTTTCCTCATCTCAGTCCCAAATGGCCTACCCCTTATTCGTAAACTGTGAGCCCTGGTTCTGGACTCCCCCAACATCGGGAACATTTTTCCTGCTTCTACCCTGTCCAATCCTCTGAGAATTGTATATGTTTCATACATCAGGCCATATGTTCAATAATCAATAGTTATAGTTCAATATTTAACTTATTGTCACATATATAGATAAAGGGATATGTTTAGTTTTGCATACAATGCAGTTGAATTGTACTACACATAAGTTTGATCATACATAAGTAATTATTGCAAATGATTGTAGTGTCAAAATATATATTTTTGAGGCATACTGCCATAAATCCATTTTTTACCTTTCAAGTATCTACTGAAAATAATCATCTTTTCTTAGCCCTCTCCGTCCACTTTGATCCCTCGTTTTCACACCTTACCCTTCCATACCTCCTGTTCCCCTCTTCCCTGACTCTAAAGGGCCCGTCCTACAAGCATGCAACTCCATGCGATGAGCATGACCTAACGTGGTCGCTTGAGCCGTCCGGCGTCGCGGGGCCGGTCCCACTTCGATTGCCGGAGCCGTGCGGAATTGTGCGGAGTTCGTCCCGACATCGCGCGGGGCTCCGAAAAACTGACTATGTTCAAAAATTCCGCGCGGCAACGGCTTGTCGGCTCGCAGTCGCCTCGACGCATTACACACCGCCTCGACATCGTGCCTCCGTGAACCTATCTGTAGGTGCCTCCGTGACCCTCTATGTTGCAATGTTACAAAATTTTGATATTTAAAAAATCAAGTCTGCAATTTATCCCATCAGATAAAGCATAAAAAGAAGTTTAATTTGACACCTAATTCACTTCAGTATTAAGAAAGTTATGACCATTTTCATACTCGGAAATTAGCATCTTGCTCCCCATTGCCTTTCAATTGACTTAACTCAAAAGCTGTGATCTGGAAAAGTTAAAAGCCCATACCTTTCTTAAAAATAAAGAGAACTCAATGAAATTTTCAGTTATTATAGATTGAAGCATTCTGAAACAAATTTTAAACAATCTTACTTGGATTACCTGAAATTAAAGCATATAATTAGTTAGTTATCTAATTGTAGCTAATTACTAAATTCAATGAGTAGATCTAAACATCTATCCATTTCTTAAGAAAAGATAAACTTTTTAAAAATTGCCTAAGTGTCCAAATAACATTCACACAATAATCCACAATATAACATAATTTTTAAATCTAATTTTCATGAATTTCTGGGCCAAATGGAAGGAATTTAGTGTTTTATGCCTGTAAATTAATGGCCATTTAAATCAACTAGCGAGTGGGTTTTAGTGGAATGCAGTGGATTGGAACGTTGCGGTTAGCGGTGAAGTCGGGAGGAAAAATACTGTTTGTTCATACATTTTTTGGGACCCCATTTCGCAACATAAAAATATTATTAAAGCCTCTCAAAAAACCAACTTTTAATATAAAAGTAAAGTAACTTTTTTTCTCCCCTACGGAAAATCCTTCCGGTTGTCAGTGCTCACGGCTTTTGAAGGTGATTTTTAAATTACTCTAGTTAATAAATAATTTAGAGTAATTTAAAAATACCTTCATTGATGAAATGTCGGAGCGATTTTTCTTCCGCAACGAAATCGCCCAACATTCATCGATTATCCAGGTCTGTTGAAAAACGGCACTTTAAGCCCGCCCCCCTCTGAAAGGCGCTAAAGTCGCGCACACGGGGAGCGGCAGAACTGCAGCGCCGCTAAAGGTAAGTTTTGCAACATACCTACTCTATGTGTGTGGCTCCGTGGCCCTCTGTGTGTGTGCCTCCGTGCCCCTCTCTGTGTGCCCCTCTCTGTCCTGGTGAACTTACCTTAAGACTTCGCTCCAAGTTCGCCTCACTTTGCGCCACGTTGCGCCACTCACCCGACCTCCGCGCGGCCCTCGCTGCCGGTTTGGTTGCGCTTGCCGCATGCAGGCGCATGCTGGTGGGAATGGCCCTGTACAGGGGATCACCCGACCTCCGCGCGGCCCCCGCTTCTAATTTGATCGCGCTCATCGCATGGAGTCGGATGCTGGTAGGACAGGCCCTTAAGTCTGAAGAGGTGTCTGGACCTGAAATTGTCACCCATTTCTTCTATCCAGAGACGCTGCTGGTCCCGCTAAATTTCTCCAGCATTTTATGTTTTCTCAGCCCTAATGGACTGTAATCCTGGTGTCGGCACTTGGTCGGTGAGGTTGAGGTCAGACTGGCCTGTCGATGCTATCAGTGTCATCCACGATGGTCATCGTTGGTACAGGCAATCTGCGCACTAATCCGACTTCTTCAGAGCCTCCAGCGGCGTTTGATCTACACGATCCCTGGCTGCGGTCGGGCATCTGTCAGTTTCCTCCACCGTCACCTCCGTTGAGTCTTTGTGGCAACTGCTGTCAAATCAAAGGCATGCACCAGGGTGGCACGGTGGCGCAGCAGTAGAGTTGCTGCTTTACAGCGCCAGAGACCCGGGTTCGATACTGACCACGGGTGCTGTCTGTACGGAGTTTGTACGTTCTCCCCGTGACCTGCGTGAGTTTTCTCCAGGTGCTCCGGTTTCCTCCCACACTCCAAAGACGTACAGGTTTGTAGGTTAATTGCCTTTGGTAAAATTATAAATTGTCCCTAGGGTGTGGGATAGTGTTAGTGTATGGGGTGATCGCTGGTCGGCGCGGACTCGGTGGACCGAAGGGCCTGCTTCTGCGCTGTATCTCGAAACTAAACTAGAAGCTAAACATCACCCGTAGTGAGAGAAATTGAGTTAATATTCCTTTTTGGAGACCTTTCAGACACATGTTTTCTGCATAATCAGAATAACTGGTGATTAATATTTTTTTTGTTTGTGCAAATGACTGGCATGTGTGTTGTTACTAATTGGAGAATTGGACACACAGTGGCTGGCATCTAACTAAACTAACACACGATGTGTAGAGACAGTGTTAATATTTCAGGGAAATCTCCTTTCATCTGAGCTAAGCAATCAAAGATATAGAAGTTTTATATCGAACGAAAGGGATGAGATAAGAAAGCACCAAATGAGAGGTCTGTGACGTTACGATACGATAGAACTGTATTTATCCCAGGTGGGAAATTGATCTGCCAAGAGTCATAAAACACAAGATACATGAAATGACATTAACGTGACGAGTGGAAAGGATTGGGGATGTGCAAAGATTGGGGAGGGGGTTGGGGGGTGGAGGGGAGCCAGTCTACCCCAAGACAGAATGCGGAGGAGTTGTGCAGTTTGATAGCCACAGGGAAGAAGGATCTCTTGTGGCGTTCTGTACTGCACCTTGGTGGAACCAGTCTGTTGCTGAAGGCACCCCTCAGGTTGACCAGTGTGTCATGGATGGGATAGATGGCAAGAAAAATTAAATTGCACAGGGATGAGAGGTCATGGGGGAAAGAGCACGGTACGATGATGCAAACTGCAGGTCAGCATTGAGCAAATGTAAACAAGAGATGTAGAGCATAAGCTACAATGCCAAGGGAAAATATCATGCTCTGGAAACTCGTCCATGATTTGGAGCACTGAATGAACCATATGTTATTGTAATCTGCCTCAAAATGCATTATGGAAAGAATTTCAGAAGCTATGTAACCCTATTGTGTCATCACACTTAGCATTTTTCAGCAAGTATTAAATTCCATGCCAGTGTTGGAGATTAGGGAAATGCTGATTATCTGAATTTAAGTTCAGCACTGTTGAGTTGTAAGAGTGTAATTCCCTGAGTTTGGTTTAGTTTAGTTTAGGGAAACAACATCAAAACGGGCCCTTCAGCCCACAAAGTCCACGCTGGCCAACAATCATCCCAGTTTCACATCCTCCACACTCGGGCAATTTACAGAGGCCAATGCAGAAGGAAACCGGAGCACCTGGAGAAAACCCACGCGGTCACGGGGAGAACGTACAGACAGCACCTGTAGACAGGATCGAAACCAGGTCTCTGGTGCTGTAAGGCAGCAACACTACCGCTGCACCACCGTGCTGGCCCCTAAGTTGGAAGACGAGATGCTATCCCTCATGATGCATAGTTTCACTGGACTCGTGCATTGAGGCAGAGAACAGCGAGGTTCGGACAGGAGTAGGATGGAATATTAAAGTGAAGGGCAACCGAAAGCTCAAGGTCCAGCATGTAGAGGGAACAAATGGTCTGCAATGTGATCGCACAGTCCACATTTGGTCTTCCCGTTTTAGAGGAGACCATATTGTGAGCAGTGAAAATAGTGCACTATAATATAAGAATTATTCAATCAATACTTCACCTGGAAAGTGTATTTATGGCTTGGAAGTAAAAAGGCAGGTTTTCCTTCCCCTGTGGCTGACCGGAAAAGAATATTGTGGGAAGGGATGTGGACTTAGAGGAGTGAACTATGGTGTCCTCAATGTGGAAGCGAGATGGCGATGCCTTCTCATTCCTGTGTGGCGAAAGGTGATGCAATAATACTCGATTGTCACGTGTACCTAGATACAGTGAAATGTCATGTGATAGGGGAAGGATTAGGCCATTTGGCCCATCAAGTCTACTCCTCCATGCAACCATGGCTGATCTATCTCCCCCTCCTAATCACATTCTCCAGCCTTCTCCCCATAACCCTTGACACCCGTACTAATCAAGAATCTACCTTAAAAATATCCATTAACTTGGGCTCCACAGCCTTATGTGGCAAAGAATTCCACGGATTCGCCTAAACAAATTCCACAAATGGATTGTGAAGTTCCACACAATTCCGACTAAAGAATTTCCACAAATGGATTGAAATCATTAACTAAAGTGACCTGAATGTTATCGGCTGGGTAGAGTCATGAGAAGATCTCTGTGTATCCAAAGCACTCTGTGCCGTTTGTGTTGCTCCATTATGTTTAGGAAGATCATGCTTGTACTGACAGCAGGGAGTGTTGAAGGGAGCTCTCATGATTTCTTTTGAAGTACAATCCCAGCTAGAGGTCATTAGAAAATAACACACAAGATGCTGGAGATATCAGCAGGTCAGGTGGTGTCTGTACAGAGAGAGAAACAGAGTAAATGTTCCTGGACAATGATCATCACTGCTTGTCTTCTAGGTTTTGAACATACTTAGAAACACATTTTAAAGCTTCTTGGGGTTTGACAAGAATGCTTGAATTGGTGTGGTACGGACCTTCCTGCTGTTGCTGTCTGCAGATTAAATAATTGCAGCGTAGGTTCACCAGGTTAATTCTCTGGATGGCGGGACTGATATATGATGAAAGAATGGGTCGACTGGGCTTGTAGTCACTGGAATTTAGGATGAGAGGGGATCTTATAGAAACCACTTCCAACCACGACCAACCACTTCCCCCACAATGCCGCAGCTTCATCTATGCTGATGACCTCTGCATCGCCACACAACAGGAGAACTTCCAGAAGATCGAGTCTGTCCTGGAAAGCGCCCTCCAAGAGATGACAACCTACTACAATAACAACAACCTGAAACCCAACCCATCAAAAACCCAACTATGCAGCTTCCATCTTAAAAATCGAGATGCAGGAAAACAACTGAACGTCTCATGGGATGGCCACAAACTCTCCAGCCACTTCCACCCCGTGTAGCTCGGAGTCACACTCGACAGGACACTCTCTTTCAAAAACCCACCTTCAGAACACCAAAGCCAAGGTCAACACTCGCAACAACATCCTGCATGAACTGGTAAACTCAAAGTGGGGCGCTGATCCACCAACCATCCGTGCAACTGCCCTAGCCCTGTGCTTCTCCACAGCTGAATACGCGTGCTCAAGCTGGAGCCGGTCCCACCACACCAAACTGGTTGACACAGCCCTCAACGACACCTGCCGCATTATCACGGGATGCATAAAGACAATGCCAGTCCCGTGCCTCTACGTCCTAGCTGGTATTGCCCCCCGCCCCCCCCCCCATATCAGACGATCCATCGTCGCCCAAGACGAGCGGAGAGCACAGGAGATAGATACCAGTCACCCCCTGCACGGACACACAGCACCTCCATCCCGACTGAAATCCAGAGCCAGTTTCTTGCAGACAGTCCCACCTCTCCAGACAACCAAAGAAACAGCAAGGACCAACATCTGGAAAGATGAATGGAACCAGCTCAACACACGAGCCCACGACTGGATGGAGAGAGGAATCACTCCGACTGAATGCCTCGCCAGCGGGCACGACCTCCCATGGCCAACCTGGAAGACCCTCAACAGATTACGAGTGGAGCAGGGGAGGTGCAAAACACTTATGAAAGCATGGAACTACCAGGCAGAAGACACATGCAGCTGTGGAGCAGTACAGACAATGTCCCACCTACTGGAGTGTGACGATGCCCCCCAGTGCAGCCCCCAGGACCTGGCTGAACCGACCCGACCAGCTGTGGCCTGCGCCAGATACTGGCAGAACGACATCTGAGATTGCAACGGACTCGAAGAAGAAGAAGATTTTTTAAAGGATTGAACAGGCTAAATGTAGGAAAAATGTTACCGATGTTGGGGGAAGTCCAGAACCAGGGGTCACAGTTTAAAAATAAGGGGTAGGCCATTTAGGACTGAAATGAGGAAAAACGTCTTCACCCAGAGAGTTGTGAATCTGTGGAATTCCCTGCCTCAGAAGGCAGTGGAGGCCAATTCACTGGATGTTTTGAAGAGAGAGTTAGATTTAGCTCTTAGGGCGAATGGAATCAAGGGATCTGGGGAAAAAGCAGGACGAGGTACTGATTTTAGATGATCAGCCATGATCATATTGAATGGCGGTGCTGACTCGAAGGGCCGAATGGTCTACTCCTGCACCTATTTTTCTGTTTCTATGAATGGACAATGTGTTCAGAAGCCCCTCCTAGTGGAAAACTGAAGTAATTCTTCTCACACTGTGAGACCATTCTCATACTCTGTTAAACATCAGAGGCTGCCAGGGATTTTGTCTCCACAAGTAGCTTCTTTGAAGCACTTAACATTCAGTTTAGTTTAGTTTATTATGATCACGTGTACAGAGGTACAGTGAAAAGCTTTTTGTTATGTGCTAACCAGTCAATGAATAGACTATTCACGATTTCAATAAAGCTGTCCACAGTGTACAGATACAGGATATAGGGTTTAACATATTCAGTTAGCACAGATGAAGGTAAGAATATAGGAAATAAGAGCTCATTAGACCAATTTTGCCATTCAATTAGAACATGGAGGATTTTGACTTGATAGCCCTGTTTGCCATAACTGTTGCAAAAACCTGCTTGTCACAGTCCTGAATATATTCAGTGATTCCACCTCCACACCTCCCTGAGATTTGGAATTGCAAAAATTCATGAGCCTCTGATGCAAAAAGTTGTAATGCAAAGTTGAGTTTACACTGGGATCAGCCTCGATCTTATTAAATGATAGACCAGGCTTGGGGGAGCCATCAGTGCTCTAATTTTACACATTCCTCTACATTTGCAATGTTCCTCATAATTTCCATTTTAAAGGGATAATTCCTTAGATCAGGATCTTTCGATCCAGCTTCTCTCAGCATGTCTGAGATGCGTTTTGTGCACATTGAAGATTTCATAACATTTGCATAATATTGTTGGGAAATTACACCAGCATTCGGATGAATCAGAACAGAACACGATTCAAGACGCACAGGTATGGAGGTAAATTGGCTTGGTATAACATCACTTATACAAAATTGTTCCTAGTGTGTGTCGGATTGTGTTAATGTGCGGGGATTGCTGGTGAGTGCAGACTCGGTGGGACGAAGGGCCTGTTTTTGTGCTGTATCTCTAAGGTAAGCTAAACTAAACCAAAGACAATTGATCGACTTGGAATTCCACTGGAAATTAGCACAGGCTCTTCAAATCACACACAACATGTGATTTTTGTATAAAAAAGCATGCTTTTTCTTAATCAATCCAGTTTCTAAGCTAGTGAAAGAACTGCAGATGCTGGTTTAAATCGAAGATAGACACAAAATGCTAGAGCAACCCAGCGAGACGGGCAGCATCTCTGGAGAGAAGGATAGGGTGACGTTTCGGGTTTCGCCCATTCCTTCTCTCCATAGATGCTGCCTGTCCCGCTGAGTTATTCCAGCATTTTGTGTCTATCTTCAGTTCCTAGGTTGCCTTTATTTTAAAAAAAGGGTGATAGAAATGGCAACTATTATGTTGTCTCATTAAGAATTTTCAAGTGAGAAAGAGCATTGAATGGAAGGACCCATTTTCAAAATTAAATCTGGTTAAAGTAAGGTGTTCCAAACCTTTCTGGAGAATGGATGTGATAACATCATGAAATAATGTATGCCACTGAATGCCCTGCCCTAATAGGTATATGAAATGAACTGAAACTGAATCTATATATTAATGTGAAAATTTGCTGTCAAGACCCATTCTTCCAATTTGTCCTAATACGTTCTGCTTTAGGATCTTATTACGTGCTAAGGAAATAAACTTCCCCCTTTCCCGACTGATCCCAGTTACATTTTGGTATCCGTAAATATCTGAATATTTTTAGGCATATTAATCATCTGTTCTGTCACATCACAATATCCGTCAACTATGAATTGAAGGCGAATGCAATGAAGAGTAAATGCACCCGTCAACTAGTTGCTTACATTAAAATAATTTACAGTTCAGTTATTTCAGAATAGACTGTTTCGTGAGCTGCTGCCTAATGTAGATGCATATAATTCACTTGGTCTTTCTAATGTGTGCTTGTGCATGATAAAATTCCAACTGATTTTTGTCATGCTCTTCACCGACAATGGGTAGCAATCTAGAATGGATTATCCCACATAGCACTGCCATTCCCCACTGCCCTGGGCTCCCCCAGCCCACTGTTCCTCAGAGGTGGACACTGAAGACAGTGATGGCAGTCTTTGCTCAGTCTAACTCAGAAGAGACTGGGACTCAAACACTTGAGGTGTTCCAGTGATGTGTGACATAAATCTGAATCAAGCCTAGTATCAACCCACCCAATTCTTGCATAGACACAAAATGCTAGAGTAACTCAGCGGGACAGGCAGCATTTCTGGATAGACGGAACGGGTGGCATTTTAGATCGAGACCCTTCTTCAGACTGATCAGACGTCTGTCCGCAGAAGGGTTTACACCCGAAACTTCACCCATTCCTTTCCTTGGAGCGCAGGAGGATGAAGGGTGATCTTCTAGAGGTGTATACAATCATGAGAGCAATAGATCAGGTAGATGCACAGAGACTCTTGCCCAGAGTAGGTGAATCGAATGCCAGAGGACATAGGTTTAAGGTGAAGGGGAAAAGATTTACTAGGAATCCGAGGGGTATCTTCACACAAATGGTGGTCCAGGAGCATGTAGTTGAGGCAGGAACTGTCCCAATGTTTAAGAAACAGTTAGACAGGTACATGGATAGGATAGGTTTGGAGGGATATGGGCCAAACGCAGGCAGGTGGGAATAGTGTAGCTGGGACATATTAGCCAGTATGGGCAAGTTGGGCCGAAGAGCCTGTTTCCACACTGTATGAATCTATGACTCTCTATGACTTTATGCCATATTGCAAGACAGGTTATGCAATTGGATTTGAAAATATTCCAGACTGGAGGAATAAGATGGCTGAACGTTTTGACACTGTTTGCAGGATCAGAGCCACAGAGAGAGAGAGAGAGAGAGAGAGAGGGGGGAGGAGAAGGACCATGGAGATAACTTGTCAGAGAAAGAAACAGGTGTTGAGGTCAAAGCATTGAGGAATGTTGTATTATTGACAATCAGCCAGGATTGGTGAGATCAGCACTTCACCTTTAACTCCTGGCTGTGTTAAATGAATGTCTACTTTGCATGGATCTCCCTTGCAGATGCTGCTGTACATCCTTGTCAGTCCGTGCGCTGTGTGACATGCTACCCCCACACACAGTAAGCTGATGAAAACGGTGCAGTTATTGCAAGCAGATCACATCCATATAAATTAGGTTCCATGATGATAGGGTTTAAGTGACCAGGAGTAGACACTGGAAACACTGCCAAACCTGTGGTGCTTTTGGTCAAAAATGAAAATTCCTCCACATTAAATCGAAATATGAACATTAAACATGTTAATTTATTAGAGTGGAGAACAAACAGCACGTGATCAGGCCCTTTTGATCCATGCTGACCAAGATGTCCATCTAAGCTAGTCCCATTTGCCTGTGTGTGGCTCAGATTCCTCTGTCCACATACCTCTTCAAACATCTGTTAAGTGTTGTTATTGCCCTTGTCCCATCCACTCCTTTGACAGCTCGTACTGTCCTCTGACCACTCAGGTTGCTAGTAAATCTTTCCAATTCCCTGGCCTAACCTGTTTGGGTTGCAGATGTAGACTGTTAATAGGTTGTCAGTTGTGGCATTTGGAAATCAGAATGCAATGTGGATCTTAAAAGATAATCCACAGTGAGAGAGGTAAAGCCCAGGAAAGGAGATGGCATGCACCCCCAGGGTGGGGGAGGCACAGGGGAAGTTTTCCAGTGAGCTAGGCTGACATCCAGTAGATCCACATAGACTGACTTTAACCAGCCAGAGTTGCAATTGTAATCCAGACTTTTACAGCATCAGGTTGTGGTGCTAATGATGGATAGATAACTCCAGAAGTTACTCTAGAGAATAACTCTAGATGCACAGAGTCTCTTGCCCAGAGTACGGGAATCGAGGACAAGGGGACATAAGTTTAAGGTGAAGGGGAAAAGATTTAATAGGAATTTGAGGGGTTGCTTTTTCACACAAAGGGTGGTGGGTGTATGGAACCAGAGGACATAATTGAGGCAGGGACTATCCCAACATTTAATAAAAGACAGGTACATGGATAGGACCGGTTTGGAGGGATATGGACCAAACATGGGCAGGTGGGACTAGTGTAGTCGGGACATGTTGGCCGGTGTGGGCAAGTTGGGCTGAAGGGACTGTATCACTCTATGACTAGGTTTACTGTAGATTAGTCAAAATAACATGAGAAACAGTATTCCATCAAAAGAGGTAAGATTTGTGCAGATAGAAATATCGTACTGTTGAGAAAGGATTTCTAACTAAACTAATATAAACTGGATGTGTATGAAGAAACTGCAGATACTGGTTTAAACCGAAGATGGACACAAAAAGCTGGAGTAACTCAGCGGGACAGGCAGCATCTCTGGAGAGAAGGAATGGCTGACTTTTCGGGTCGGGTCGGGTCTGAAGAAGTGTCTCGACCAGAAACATCACCCATTCCTTCTCTCCAGAGATGCTGCCTGTCCCGCTGAGTTACTCCAGCTTTTCGTGTTTAATATAAACTGGAACTGTCCATGTGGTTTTGAATCTAAACTAATGAGCAGAATGCTTTGGCACATGGCATCACAGATGCATGAATGCAAATCATTCTGCTCATTTTGTTCACAGGCTCAGGTGCTTCCACATTCCTGCCCTTCAGCGGATCCAATATTATTGCAAGAATTCAGTTCAGGTTTATTATTGCCATTTGCATCAAGGTGCAGTGAAAACTTTCCTTTGCATGCAATCCAAACAGATTAGATATATCATACAATCAGTTCAAACTCGTACAATAGATAAAGCAAAGGGGAAGATACAGAATACAGAATATAATTCTTGCATTGTGGCACATAAATACCATAGGCAAAGTCCAATGCCCTCGATGGGGTAGAGGTGAGTCGTAGCGTACCCTAATTTATGGAAGAATGAATGAATGAATACGTTTATTGGCCAAGTATTCACATACAAGGAATTTGCCTTGGTGCTCCGCCCACAAGTGACAACATCACATACAGTGCCAGTTAGGAATGACACATAAAATATTAAACATTAATAATAAAACATTATTGATTAAACTTGTGAATAAAATAAAATAAAAGAACCGTTCATAAGCCTGACAACTGGGAGCTGTTCCTGAATCTGATGTTGTGTGCTTTCAGGCTTTGATACCTTCTGTTGGATGGTATCATAATTAGATTTATGCAAACTGAAGTATTTTGCTGAATGCAGAAGTAATGTTTGAAAGTTTAGCGTGAGTACATTTAAGACTGTAAATAAATCTAAACTACACGGTGACAATCAGGTGAATGTTTAGAAGGCTGAATTTACTGCAATAAAGGATTAGCCTCAGTAAAATGAATGGCCTGAGTGATACGAATGCCCTTAACAATATAGGGTGAGTGCATCCGAAATCCCAGTTACAGCAGGTGAAAGAAATGCGCTCTTAAATGGAAAAAGGGAAGTGAAATAGGATTTGAGTAGATAGCTTCAATTGAAGACCAAACACTAGCACATGTCAGAGGCTAAATTGCCCCCTGAAGTGCCATATTTCCTCCGATTGCCCATTCTAAACAATAACCACACGATGTGATGTTGAGTTGACAGTAAATCTTGAACCAGTTCTTTGACACACCAGCGTTTTTGGAGCTGAAAGCAACTGCAGTGCTAACTCAATGCAGCGGCTGCATAAATTAAGATCAGCCAGGATTCACAAATTGGGCTTAAAAATGCAGAATTGTCTGGCGCTAATGTTCGATGTCTAGTGGCACACCAGCAGATGAGTCGGGCATTGTAAATCCTAGAAAAAGTATTTTAACGTGGATTTCCCTGCTAGAGCTAGTAATATATAAGCACTGCTGTAACCCTGTCCTTCACTGGGCCCAGAACATATTTTGGCAGAAATTAGATTTATTCAAAGAATGGTCTTTGGTTGAGCACAGAGCATTAGGCAGGATATAAACTGTTAGAATTTATTAACCTGACTGCCAACATCTGGTTGGATATTAATTTACTTTTATGCTACTTTAAAGACTATCAAACCCCCTAAAAATGTTCAAAATGTCCGCAACTTGTTTGTGACATATGTTAACGACCTGGAAAAAATGTAGATGGGTTGGTTAACAAGTTTGCAGAAGACACATAAATTGGTGGAGTTGCGGACGGTGAAGAAAGCTGTCAAAGTACACAGCTGGATATAGAGCAGTTACAGATATCGGTTAGGTTTAGTCCGGGCAAGTGTGACATGTTGCACTTTGAGTGGGAAAATGTAAGGGGAATGTACACAGTTAATAGCAGTACTGCCTTGCGATCCATGTACATAGTTCCCTGACAGTGGCAACATATGTAGATAGAGCGGTAAACAAGGCAAATAGTTATTCATATGAGTAATTTATGTATAATGTATGTTTTTATGTGCTGTCCTGAGTCTATGTGCCTGTGTTGCTGCTGCAAGCAAGATTTTCATTGTACCTATACCTCATTGTGCTTGTGCATATGACAATCAACTTCACTTGACAATGTAGGTTTGCCTACATCAGCCAGGGCATTGAGTACAACAGCGAGGAAGTCACGTTGCAGCTTTATAGAACATTGGTTCGGTGGTATTGTGCACAGTTTTGGCCACCCTCTGTGAAGGAAAGATAAGTTTAGTTTAGCGATACAGCGCAGAAACAGGTCCTTCGGCCCACCGAGTCTGTGCTGTCCAGCGATCCCCACACACTCACACAAGCCTACACACAATTTACACTTGTATTAAGTATATAAAACCCAAGCCAATTAGCCAAATACCTGTACGTCTTTGGAGTGTGGGAGGAAACTGAAGATCTCGGAGAAAACCCACGTGGTCACGGGGAGAATGTACAAACTTTCTCCCCGTACAGACAGCGGCAGTAGTCGGGATCGAACCCGGGCCTCCGGCACTGCAACTGATGTAAGGCAGCAACTTACAGGAATGCTGCGCCACCACCAAAGTGTTTGGGAATCCAGTATCTGGTATTGAAGATGGCAAGGCTGGCAGTGACTTGCAGACATTAGACAGCAGGCTAGGGACATGCATTGTCATCATGATGGTCTGATGAATGGCTTATTCAGGTTCTGTGTGGCCAATTACTGGTTTATTTCAAGCACCAGCAAAACATAAACAATCTTTGAGGAGAGGCTGCGGGAGATGAGGAGGGTGTAATATTGAAAATATCCATCCATCCGTTGATGTAACTGTAATTTGACTTGATGCCAAGACTAGTGCTCTATTTAATCAGTATTGAAAATATACCACCACTCATTGGAAATGCTCATGCAGCAACTCTTCAATCCCTAAATTAAAGATGACCTTGCTTCCAAGGATGTTCAAAGCAAAGCTTTTTATAATTTAGTGGCCCTTTCTGGAGATCAGATTTCAAAGCCTTGTAGAAGCTGGAGCTCTGCATTGATCCATTGTCTCCAGTGTGGTAGCACAGTAAATGAAAAATAGGGAAGGTGTATCATTGTAACTGTGTTTTCATCTATTGAGAAAGATGTGGGCGGGATGAAGAAGACAACCAAAATAACATTGTCTGTCTAAACAGGTTATTTTACTTCTGCATAACGTTATTATCCAGCAGAGGGGACAACACAACAAGTTATGAAACCGCCATCATTGCGACCGCCAAGATACGTTAATATGTTATCTTATACGGATAATAATTTAATTGTATTGGTAATTAGCAAAACAGCTGCAGATCGCGAGGAATCCATATTCAGCACAGTTTTCCTATTATGGACATAAAGACAAGAATAACCCAGCCTCATCATTCCATGTCATATCTATGTGACTTACTGCCATCAAAGGTCAATTTCAACTTTTGTTTCAGGAATTACAGTCAAGCTTCTGACACTTAAAAAGCTTCTCTGTGGTGAATTAGATCTGCTAAGTTGAGCACAGAGGAGTTGAATAAAGGTTATGAGAATATTGCAGGATTATTCTGGAATTTTGCAGGCATTTTCATGAACGGGTGATAACCTGGAATGAATGCATTACCAATTTCAGTATTTAAACCTTGGCCGTGACATTATAAAATTTAATTGGGTGAGGCTTACATGTCCCAATCTGTACCAATTGCTAAGCCATCTGAAACGAACGCCATAGGAAGATGCTTATTTATTTTTGGAACTCTTGTAAACAGTCTGCAGATCAGAACAGAGGGGCGGCACAGTGGGCCAGGGGTAGCGTCGCTCCCTTACAGTGCCGGAGACCCAGGTTCGATCCTGACTATGGCCACTGTCTGTACGGAGTGTGTACGTTCTTCCTGTGACCGCGTGGGTTTTCTCCAGGTGCTCCGGTATCCTCCCACACTCCAAAGATGTACAGGTTTGTAGGTTAATTGGCTTCGGTGAAATTATAAATTGTCCTTAGAGTGTAGGCTAGGGTTAGTGTAGGAGAATCGCTGGTCGGCGTGGACTCGGTGGGACGATAGGCCTGATTCCGCACTGTATCTCCAAACAAAACTAAAAACTAAACATCACCTGAGATGAATTGAGTTAATATTCTTGGTCGGAGACCTTTATGAAACGTGTTTCACACATAATCAGAATAACTGGTGATTACTAGGGTTTTGTTTTTGAAAATGACTGGCATGTATGGCATTACTGATTGAAGAACTGGACATAGGGTGACCAGCTTCTAACACAGCATTGTAACCTTTTCAGCTGAAACTCTGCAATGAAGGTCTCAGCTGGCTTTCAATAATTGAAGTATTTTCATAAATAAAAAAACTCATCTTGTGCCTCTAAAAGGAAGAGAGAAAAAGAATGCACTCTGTGTCCTAAACTGCATTGCTGTTTGTGAAGTTCTGATGCTGTTGTGAGCAGCCAGTTGCCACAATACAATAGAGATCCGTTAGTGCATTTTTTAATAATGTTCATTGAGGGATAAGTATTTGCCTGGAGACTGAGGATAACTCACCTGGTAAAAGCAAAGGTCACTATGTTAATGACTTTAGTTTAGTTTAGAGATACAGTGTGGAAACAGGCCTTTCGGCCCACCTAGTCCATGCCGACCAGCGATCCCCGTACAGTAACACTATCCCACTAATGACAATTTACAATTATACCAAGCCAATTAACCTACAAACCTGTACGTCTTTGGAGTGTGGGAGGAAACTGGAGCACGCGGAGAAAACCCTCGCAGGTCACGTACAGGGAGAACGTACAAACTCCGCACAGACTTCACCCGTAGTCAGGATTGAGCCCGGGTCCCTGGCGCTGTAAGGCATCAACTCTGCCGCTGCGCCACTGTGCAGCTCAGCGAGGTTGTGTTTGCTCAGCAGGGTTTTTAGATGCTTTATGCACTGATGCACACGTTCCATTCAGTAAGCTCACCTGAATAGGTTAAGTCAAACATCCAGTCAGGATTAGGTGCTGAACACTTCTGACTGCTGACTTGTTCACACGGCAGTGACTTGACAAAGGCCATTAATCATAACACCGCTTCTTACAACGACAAGATTCTTGCACTTCAAATGCTGGTCAAACAGGCCTGGCTATTCTGGGCAAGCACTTCATACAAGCTGTTCATGCTTCCTGTAAGGACTCCATCGCATATTCCCAATTCCTCCGTCTACGCCGCATCTGCTCCCAGGATGAGGTGTTCCACACCAGGTCGTCACAAATGTCCTCGTTCTTCAGAGAACGGGGTTTCCTCTCCCCCACTATAGATGAGGCTCGCACCAGGGTCTCCTCCATATCCCGCAACACCGCCCTCTCTCCCCATTCCCCCACTCCCAACAAGGGCAGAGTCCCCCTGGTCCTCACCTTTCACCCCACCAGCCAGCGCATACAACAGATAGTCCTCCGCCAGTTTCGCCACCTCCAACGTGACCCCTCCACTCGCCACATCTTCCCATCTCCCCCCGTCTGCCTTCCGCAAAGACCGCTCCTTCCGCAACTCCCTTGTCAATTCTTCCCTTCCCTCCCGCTCCACCCCTTCCCCGGGCACTTTCCCTTGCAACCGCAAGAGATGTTACACTTGTCCCTTCACCTCCCCCATCCACTCCTTTCAGGGACCCAAGCAGTCCTTCCAAGTCCGACAGAGGTTCACCTGCACCTCCTCCAACCTCATCTACTGCATCCGTTGCTCCAGATGCCAGCTGATCTACATCGGTGAGACCAAGCGGAGGCTGGGCGATCGTTTCGCCGAACACCTCCGCTCGGTCCGCAATAACCAACCAGACCTCCCGGTGGCTCAGCACTTCAACTCCCCCTCCCATTCCGTATCCGACCTCTCGGCCCTAGGCCTCCTCCACGGCCAGAGTGAGCAACACCGCAAGTTGGAGGAACAGCACCTCATATTCCGCTTGGGGAGTCTGCATCCTCTGGGCTTAAACATTGAATTTTCTCAATTCTGTTAACCCAGGCTGCCTCCTCCCCTTCCCACCTCTCCCTCAGCCCTCGGCACCTGGCATTCCTTCTCTCTCTATCTCCCCCCCACCCAAGTCGCACTAGCTTCTCATTTTCACACTACAAACAGCTTACATTGGCCTGTTTCCTTTATCATCAATACTTTTTTGCATATCTTTCATTCATTGTTCTTTATCTCTCCACATCACTGTCTATATCTCTCGTTTCCCTGATCCCTGACCAGTCTGAAGAAGGGTCTCGAGCCAAAACGTCGCCTATCTCCTTCACTCCTTAGATGCTGCTGCACCCGCTGAGTTTCTCCAGCTTTTTGTGTAACCCTCGATTCTCCAGCATCTGCAGTTCCTTCTTTAACACTTCATACAAGCTGTTGCAGTCCAGTCACAAGGAGCCAGACGCACATTCGAGGCACAAATGTGGGGAAATGGTGCCCTTAGGTTCTCTAGCTCGACTCTAATATTTAGAGTGACTTTTCACTTCTCAGTTTTCTGACTACAGAAAGTTTACACAAACTAACACTTTCATACATTTTTAAAAAAAGATACAAAGTGCTGGAACAAGTCAGCGGATCAAGCAGCATCTCTGGAGAACATGGATAGGTGACGCTTCGGGTTGAGAATCTTCTTCAGACTGGTCGGTTTGACAAAGGGTCCCAACCCAAAATGTCACCTATCCGTGTTGTCCAGAGATAGAAACATAGAACATAGAAACATATAAAATAGGTACAGGAGAAGGCCATTCTGCCCTTCGAGCCTGCACCGCCATTCAATACGATCATGGCTGATCATCCAACTCAGTATCCTGTACCTGCCTTCTCTCCATACCCCCTGATCCCTTTAGCCACAAGGGCCACATCTAACTCCCTCTTAAATATGGCGCTGACGCGTAAAGGTATGCCATCACTTTGTGTCTTTTTCTTTGTAAACTAGCATCTGCAGTTCCTTGTACCCACTGTCATTAGGCACCTTACAGTAATGTTAATTCTGCTACTCAGCTTTTAATTGCAAATAGGGTTGTATTTCATTGCATTAAGTTCATACAAAACTCGATGTTAGTGGGTTTGGATAAATCAAACTTATTTTTGACATACGTTTCTTTATACGCCGAGCTTAAACCTCAAAAGAATTGGGATAAGATTTTAATTTCAGTTGCAGACGGGAACATCTATCTCTACGCATCAGAACATGTCTTCAATCAAAGTGCTGGGAATTTTTTTTTAAATTCTGACTTTACGTTTCTAGAAGCTTTAAATGTCATCTTCAAAAGTCACAAAAAATGATTTGCCCTTCATTCAAACTTATCTAACTGATATTGTCAAGTCATCCTGTTCTGACAGGTGAATTGAACAAAAATGTGGGATGGATTTCTCTGTTCCTGCACTCAGGATTATGGACTGAAGCAAACAGAGGCTCAATTGTGAAGACTCCACACCATTAAAGGTGGCCTCAATCTATTAGCTCTACTCCGAAGAAAGGAAAATGTTTTCTCTGGTTTTTCAGCATTTTAAATATTTTTATTACATTAACATTAAGGGCGACACGGTAGTGCAGCAGTAGTGTTGCTGCTTTACGGCACCAGGGACCCGTGCTTGATCCAGACTAGGGCGTTGTCTGTACAGAGTTTGTACGTTCACATTGCTGGTGGACTAATTCAGTGTTTCCACAGCAGTAGAGTTATTTCCGTGGCGCAGTGACATAGTAGTAGAGTTGCTGCCTTACAGCGCCAGAGACCCGGGTTCGATCCGGACTGCGGGTGCTGTCTGTATGGAGTTTGCACATTCTCCCGGTGACTGTGTGGGTTTTCTCCGGGAGCTCCGGTTTCCTCCCACATCCCAAAGACATGCATGTTTGCAGGTTAATTGGCTTCTGTAAATTGTCCTCTAGTGTGTAGCATAGAACTAGTGTATGCATGATCACTGGTCGGTGCGGACTCGGTGAGCAGAGGGCCTGTTTCTGCGCCGTATTTCCAAAATTAAAAAAAATCAATACAGCTTAATTATACAGTATCTCTCAGAAATGTCACTTGACCTGTTCTTCCTGGGGGTTGAGGATGACTGGTTCCATTCTGGGTGTGTGGGGTTTTGAAGTGGCCAAAGAGAACAAAGTGGGAACTGCAGAGTGGTCAGCAGGTGTTGACAGGACAAGTAGCTGGGTGATCAGTGATCCTTTTGCTGTTCAACTTCACACAAAATTCAACGCTGCTTTGCTTTGGCCGAATAAACATTAACATTGCAAAAACAGAGATGTAATGCAGAGAGGCTCAACAAAGCGCTGGTCTGGAATACTGTGAGCAAATGTGGGCCCAATATCTGAGGAAGGATGCGCTGGCTCTAGAGAGAGTCCAGAGGAGGTTTACAAAAATAATTCCAGGAATTAGTGGGTTAGCATTTGATGAGCGTTTGACAGCACTGGGCTCGCTGGAGTTTAGAAGGTTGAGGGGAGATCTCATTGAAACAAAGAATAATGAAATGCAAAGATAGAGGGGATGTGGAAAGGATATTTCCACTGGTGGGTGAGTCTAGGAGCAGAGGTCATAGCCTCAGAATTAAAGGGCACTCTTCTAGAAAGAAGATGAGAGGGAACTTTTTTCATCAGAGGGTAGTTAATCTCTGGAACTCATTGCCACAGAGGGCTGTGGAGTTCAAGTCAGTAGAAATTTTTTAGAGGCAGAGATAGACAAACTCTTGATTAGAATGGGTGTCAAACGTTATGGGGGAAAGGCAGGAAAATGGGATTAGGAGGCAGAGATCAGCCATGATTGAATGGCGGAGTAGATTCGATGGGTCGAATGGCCTAATTCTCCTCCTATAACCTGAACTTGTGATGCAAGGTCCCTGTGCTTCCAATGCATGACCTTGAGGATCCCACTCAGTACCATCCTGAATGCTCCTTTTCCACATGATCTGGAGGCTTCCAGGAGTCAGTGGGAACCTTGGACGTCTGCAAGGAGTTTGGAATAGAATAACACTTCTGGAAATAGTCACAAAATGCTGGAGTAACTCAGCGGATCAGGCAGCATCTATGAAGAAAAGGAATAGGTGACGTTTCGGGGCGAGACCCTTCCTCAGGTCTGTTAGTCTCTTGTAGTTCCGTAACACTTGTGGAAATCTGATGTCAGGGATGTGAATGTTGTGGGCATCCTACATCCTTTTACCAGCAGGTTGATTGATTGATTAAGGTTTATTTAAATAGGGACAGATACATAAACATAGATACACTTGAAACAGTCATCTGATGTATTCATCATAGTGTTTTTAGCCAAAGCTAATTTGCAACACTTGTCCCTAGAGGTTAGATCCCCTCATAGGCAGCATCCTAGAAGAAATAGGTGACATTTTGGTTCGGGACCCTCTCTATATGTGCCTCTGTGACCCTCTCTGTATACCTCTATGACCTTCTCTCTGTGCCTCCGTGACCCTCTCTATATTTGCCTCCGTGACTCTCTCTCTGTGCCTCCATGACCTCTCTGTGCCTCCATGGCCCTCTCTCTATGTGCCTCCGTGACCTTCTCTGTGTGCCTCCGTGACCCTCTCTGTGTGCCTCCGTGACCCTCTCTGTGTGCCTCCGTGACCCTCTCTGTGTGCCTCCGTGACCCTCTCTGTGTGCCTCCGTGACCCTCTCTGTATACCTCCGTGACCTTCTCTCTGTGCCTCCATGTCCCTCTCTGTGTGTCCCTCTCTGTCCTTGCGAACTTACCATGGACTTCGTTGAAACTTCGCTCCACTCACCCGACCTCCACGCAGCCCCCACTGCCGGTTTGGTCACGCTCGCGGCATGCAGGTGGGACCGGCCCTGTACGGGGATCACCCGATCTCCGCGCGGCCCCCACTGCCGGTTTGATTGCGCTTGCCGCATGCAGGCGCGTGCTGGTGGGACAGGCCTGAAAGGAACTTAGACCCAAGCTCTTTAATCTCTTTTGACAGCATAACCCTCTCATCCCAGGAATTGATTAACACAATGTTGAGACCTTTCTTCAGTCTGCATTTCCTTCCTGCACATTAATCCTTTGGACTGCGTTCATTGCCACCATATCCCCTCCAGATGTGGCTTCACTAACACTCTGTACAACTGTAGCGAAACCTTCCTTTTCCTAAACTCCAACCTCTTCACAATAAAAACCAGTATGCCGCTTGTCATTGCTGGGCCTGCGTGCAAACCTTTTGCGAATCATGCACTAGAATACCCAGATCCCTCTGAACGTCGCTCAGTTGTCTGAAATTCCTTTATTAGCTGGTAGACCATGGTTTTGTGCTAGCTCAGAGTTGTGGACCTTCAGACATCTTTACATGGCTTGATCAAGGCTGTGTTGAAAACTTTCGTCAATGTGTGTCTTGTATTACATTTCTCATTATTTCTCACTAGAATTTTCCTCTTCATATTGAAATCTAATTATGATGGTCTTTAACGGGACTGTTAACGGGCATCCTAATTATTGTAGTCACATGACTCTTGTTTCCCTGTGGCCTGTGTGAGGCTTTGTTGGGAGATTTTCTCATATTTTCGGCCTTTGTTGTGCTATCATTACTTTATTTTTAAGAGGGAACATTCTTACTTCTTATAATAAACCTCTATTTCCCACATAATAACAGTATTTTATTTATAACCACAATTTAATTATTTTCAATTAACACAAGTGCCTGTAATGATGTATTTCTGTGTGAAGATTTTCATCCCCGACTTCAAAAGGTATACGCCACAGCTATTAATCATGTGCAGCAGTGTTTAGTTTAGAGATGCAGCGTTGGAACAGCCCCTCGGCCCGCCGAATCTGCTCCGACCAACAATCAACCGTACACTAGTTCTATCCTACACACTAGGGACAATTCACAGAAGCCAATTAACCTACAAAACCTGCACGTCTTTGGAACGTGGGAGGAAACCGGAGCACCTGGAGAAAACCCATGCAGTCACAGGGAGACTGTGCAAACTCCACACAGACAGCACCTATCGTCAGGATCGAACCCCTGCAACGCCGAGCTGCCCACCTGCATCCACATTATCTATGCCTCTTAACTACAAAAATTCAACCCTTGGACAACATTTAATTTACCAGATGTTCCTAACAACTTTTGGGCTCTCAGTCCTGTTGCCATTGGTCTGATGTAATTCTTGGTTAAATGAATGCTCAATTTCCTCCACTTTCTGAGTAGACTCTTTCGATTAACTAATGCACAATCAGCAAGGGCTGTTATCTGCCCTACTGGTGTAGACCTTGATGCCACTTTAAACAATCCCCTTTGCCTGCAGGTGATCCATATCGCTCCATTCCCTGCATATCTATGTATCAATTAAAAAAACTTTGCAAGTCACTATTGTATCCTCTTCCATCGCCTCTGGCAGTGCATTCCAGGCACCACCATTCTTTGTCAAAAAAAAACTTGCCCATACATCTGTAAACATGGCTCCTTTCCCCTTCTTCCACTTTCTCCGCTTCCATTGCGTCTACTCCCGAGATGCTCCACTCTGGAACATCAAGAAAGAACATCCAAGATGGTATAATAGAAGTAGATAGTGGAGTTTGTCACTGTTCGATGTGTGTAGGCACACAGGCACAGTGTAGCTCACACAGGTGAAACTAAACAAAAATATGTTTTAGTCGTTTTCTACATGAACTCCATCCATCCAGAGGCAGAATAGAGGTGGTCATAGAGTCATACAGTGTAGAAACAGGCCCTTTAGTCCAACTGGTCCTCGCAGAGCAACATGCCCCATCTACACTAGTCCAACATGTCTACATTTGGCCCATATCATTCTAAACCTACTCTATGCATGTACCTGTCTAATGTTTTTATAAATGTTGTGATAATACCTACCACAACTACCTCCTCTGACATAGAAACATAGAAACATAGAAACATAGAAAATAGGTGCAGGAGGAGGCCATTCGGCCCTTCGAGCCAGCACCGCCATTCATTGTGATCATGGCTGATCGTCTGCTATCAATAACCCGTGCCTGCCTTCTCCCCATATCCCTTGACTCCACTAGCCCCTAGAGCTCTCTCCAACTCTCCCTTAAATCCATCCAGTGATTTGGCCTCCACTGCCCTCTGTGGCAGGGAATTCCATAAATTCACAACTCTCTAGGTAAAAAGGTTTTTTCTCAGCTCAGTCTTAAATGACCTCCCCTTTATTCTAAGACCGTGGCCCCTGGTTCCTTATACCTATCACACTTTGTGTAAAAAAGTTGCCCCTCAGAATCCTAACCTATCTTTCCCCCTTCACCTTAATGTGATCTTCACCGTGGAACAACTCCTTGATAAAATACACTCAAGCACAACTGTTTTAAGTTACACTTAAGCACAATCATCGGGAAGACCAGACGCCAAATGCCCTGTTCTCAGCGTTTGCATGGAAAGGGATTGTCTGAGAAACAGGACCAAATGATTCAAGAATGTTCTCATAGCCTTGCTGTAGACATGTAACATCCTCGTTAACTTCCAGGGTTCTCTGGTTGACATCTGCTCAAAGTGGAGAAAGAGCATTCAGGATGGTGTAGGAAGGAAATGCAGATGTTGGTTTAAACCGAAGATAGACCCAAAATGCTGGAGAAACTCAGTGGGGCAGGCGGCGTCTTTAGATAGAAGGAATGGGTGGCGTTTCGGGTCGAGACCCTTCTTCATGCGTTCTCGAACCAATACTTTGCATGTTCCTTCTATATTAAGATGCTGCCTGTCCCGCAGAGTTACTCCATCCTTTTGTGACTGTATTCAGGATAACATCATCCCAAGCAATGAGAGCAGGCAGTAGCCCTGCCTGAATGACATAAAGTGCACAACACCTCATAAACTCCCCAATTGACCGTGCCAATGGACACTCATGCCCCATCTTTGGAAGAGCCTGCAGCTCCTACATTCATCTCATCATTCACTTCGGAAACCCACAAACCCGGAGTGAAAGGATGACATCACTAAGCCCATTGCAAGGGGACGCATAATATAGGGCCTGTCCCACTTGGCGATTTTTTTCGGCGGCTGCCGGCATCATTGACTGACGTATCAGGTCACTGAAGTATTTGCAGCGTGATGCGGCTGTGACTCAGCATGGCTTGGCGTGATGAAGTATGAATTGCAGTGTTTTTTCAAGTGTGTGAACATTTTTACTGTCATCGCTGAATTTTGAAATTTACAAAATCTTTTTTTATATTATTATTGGGCAGTGCTTATTAAGAATATCATTTATTGGTTGGATTGTCCATCTCAACAGATGGAATGGATAAGAATGGAGAAAGAGGATTGTTTTCCTTATGATTTAGGAGCGATCCTCTTCTCCCCTATAAAATTGAATAATATATTATATAAGAAGAATCCAATCATACACAATATAATTTGAATTTGGAAACAAATAAAATTAACTTTAAAATTAAGAAACTTATCGTCATTAACACCAATAGTGAATAATCTGGTATTTAAACCATCTTTTATGGATAAAACATATAGACAATGGGAAAGATTGGGAATTAAAAAGTTGGGTGACATGTATGAAATGGGAAATTTATTATCATTTCAACAATTAAAATCGAAATTTAATCTGAATAATAATCAATACTTTAAATATTTACAGATATGTGACTTTATAAAAAAATATATACCAAGATTACAGAATAAAACGATAGACCCACTGGAAGGAGCAATGAATATTAAGGCGGACTCACAAAAATTAATATCATATCTATATAACAGTATTCTTAATAGAGAATTCCCATCAACAGAGGCAATTAGAGAAGACTGGGAAAAAGATTTAATGATAAAAATTTCTAAAGAAACATGGGAGAGGTATTTGATATATATACATAAATGTTCGATTAACACTAGACATAATTTAGTTCCATTTAAAATATTACACAGATTATATTATTCAAAAGTTAGGTTGAATAAATGTTATTCAAATATTTCTCCCATCTGTGATAAATGCCTTTCTCAAAATGCCAACTTCACACATTCTTTAGTTTCTTGCAAAAAACTTCAAAGATTTTGGTGCAATATATTTGATATATTCACTAGTTTAAGATAAAAATGGAACCTAGCATGGAAATGATTATCCTTGGAGTATTAGGAGATGGAAACAAATTAAATATATCCCAAATCTCATTTATTAATTATGGCTTAATAACAGCAAAAAAACTCATACTTAAATTCTGAAAA
The DNA here is from genome assembly GCA_963514005.1 of Raja brachyura. The sequence continues at coordinate 30,624,275 of OY740807.1, read as the reverse complement.
AAGGCTACTATACCAACACTCAAAATGTGGATTGGTAATATGTTGGAAACGGCCCATTTGGAAGAAATTAGACTCCTCCAAACAGAAAAAAAAGACCAATTCTTAATGAGTTGGTCTTCATTTATTGATCTTGTGGATTCATGGGGTGTAATAACATCGTAAAATTAAAAATTCTGGGTTTCAGTGAAAAATGATTAAGAACAAGAAAATATATATATCGACTTGTGGCGTGTGAGAATCTCCTTTCTGCTTCACTTCCTCACTTATCTCTTTCTTTACACTACACTCACTAGACTATTCTTTACTCTTCGATACTTCTTTCTTTCTCATTTCTTTCTAAAAAAAAAGGAAGTTGTACAAAGAATGTTTTAATAATGCTGGTAACCTGTAAAAAGGTACCATTAAAATGTAATGTACTTACTTCTAATAAATACATTTAAAAAAATATATATATATATATATATTTTGGCGGCACTGATATGATGCCGGCAGTCGCCTAAACAAAGGCCGAATGGGACAGGCCCTTAAGAAAAAGTGTAGGAAGGAACTGCAGATGCTGGTTTACACCGTAGATAGACACACAATGCTGCAGCATCTGTGGAGAGAAAGAGTGGGTGACGTTTCGGGATGAGACCCTTCTTCAGACAAAGGATTCTGAAGACGGGTCTCGACCTGAAACGTCACCCGCTTCTTCACTCCAGAGATGCTGCCTGTCCCACTGAGTTACTCCAGCATTTTGTGTCCAGCATACGAAAAAGTATTTGCTCTGTGATTTATTATATTCCTGGCACTGCATGCAGTTCGAATAAACCCAGACATATACTGTACTACAAATTGGCAATGAGGATGATTCTTATGTGAAGAAAATAAGAACAGAAGGGATAAAATAAAGATTTTGAGTCGACCAGAAGCTTTTCCAGTTAAGAATAGATGAAAAGAAAAATAAAGATTTTGTGTCAAACCAGTAGCTGTAACAGTGAGCCAAGGACATTGGTGACCACAGTGATAGTTTGAGGCATCAAAGGCTTTGGTATGGATAAGCTTGAGTGAGTAAGAAAGAACTGCAGATGCTGGTTTAAATTGAATGTAAACACAAAATGCTGGAGTAACTCAACGGGTCAGGCAGCATCTCTGGAGAGAAGGAATGGGTGACGTTTCGGATCGAGACTGAGTGAGTACTGACAGGATGAAGAAACAAAGAACTGCAGATGTTCTGGCTGAAAAAGGGTCTCGACCCAAAACGTCACCCATCCATTTTCTCCAGAGGTGCTGCCTGACCCGCTGAGTTACTTTAACACTTTGCGCCTGTCCTGTGAATTAACAGGTAAGTTTCAAAACCCACCTTCAGAACACCAAAGCCAAGGTCAACACTCGAAACAACATCCTGCGCAAACTGGTAAACTCAAAGTGGGGCGTTGATCCACCAACCATCCGTGCAACTGCCCTAGCCCTGTGCTTCTCCACAGCCGAATACCCGTGCTCAAGCTGGAGCCGCTCCCACCACACCAAACTGGTTGACACAGCCCTCAACGACACCTGCCGCATTATCACGGGATGCATAAAGACCACGCCAGTCCCGTGCCTCTACGCCCTAGCTGCTATTGCCCCCCCATATCAGACGATCCATCGTCGCCCAAGACGAGCGGCGAGCACAGGAGATCGATACCAGGCACCCCCTGCACGGACACACAGCACCTCCACCCCGACTGAAATCCAGAGCCAGTTTTTTGCAGACAGTCCCACCTCTCCAGACAACCAAAGAAACAGCTAGGACCAACATCTGGGAAGATGAATGGAACCAGCTCAACACACGAGCCCATGACTGGATGGAGAGAGGAATCACTCCGACTGAATGCCTCGCCAGCGGGCACGACCTCCCATGGCCAACCTGGAAGACCCTCAACAGATTACGAGTGGAGCAGGGGAGGTGCAAAGCACTTATGAAAGCATGGAACTACCAGGCAGAAGACACATGCAGCTGCGGAGCAGTACAGACAATGTCCCACCTACTGGAGTGTGACGATGGCCCCCAGTGCAGCCCCAGGACCTGGCTGAACCAACCCGACCAGCTGTGACCTGCGCCAGATACTGGCAGAACGACATCTGAGATTGCAACGGACTCGAAGAAGAAGTGGGAGTAAATATTGGCCAAAGCACTGCACATGAGGGAAAACAGAGCTCACAGAGATACAGCGCGGAAACAGGCCCTTCAGCCCACCGAGCCTATGCCGACCAGCGATCCTCACACCACTAACACTATCCTACATCCACTGGGGACAATTTACAATTTTACAAAAGTCAATTAACCTACTGTGTGTCTATGGAGCGTGGGAGGAAACCGGAGCATCCGGAGAAAACCCACACAGGTCACAGGGAGAACGTAGTCAGGATCGAACCCGAGCCTCTGGCACTGTCAGACACCAACTCTACCGCAGCACCACCGTGCCACCGTCTGGGAACAGGGTGTGGGACTAGTGATTGTTCAGCAGTCAGATAGCATTGGGGAAGAAGATGTTCATAAGAGTAGGTGTCTGAGCTTTCAAACTCCTGTATCTTCTCCCGGTGGATAGAAGAGAGAAGAGGGAACGGCCAGGTTGAGAGACTTCCTTGATGGAACCTCCATCCTCCCTGAGACATCGCACCGTGAAGATGGACTGGATTGAAGGAAGTGACAAGCCTGTGATGGACTGCATTTTGTTCAGCACTCTGCAGATTCATGCGGTGAAGAGCATGAGTCGTTGGCATATAACCCCTCAGAATACTTTCTGTAGCACATCTATAGAAGTTTGAGAGAATCCTTGTGAATATACCAAATCCTCTTGACACCTAATGGAGTAAATACGCTGATCATATTTTCCTAATCACCACATCAGTGTGAAGGGACCAGGTTAGGCCGCTGGTGATGTGTGTGCCTAGGAACCTGAAGCTGTCGACCAGCTCTTGAGTGTGTGCCGTGAGATAACAGAGCTTCCGCTATGTTTAACAGGGCAGGAATTGTATTATGAAATGGTTTGGGGCTAACGTAGTGAATCATAAAACTAAGCAAGCACTGCAATGACAGTAAGCTTTCGACATTCTGATCTGATGTGACATCTGAAGTCTTATTGGTTTCGGCACCAGGAAGATAAAATAGTTCTTCAGACTTAAGTTGGTTACAGTGGCAGCCTTGAGTATATGATCAGGTGCTCCAGCTTTTCGGTTTATCCGTAGAACGTGTGGAAATATTCCTCAGAGTTTGTACTGCAGGGAAATTGATGAGAATGGTGCCTGTACAAAACAATGCACTACAAGAGCTGGGAAAAGCTATTTTATGCTGGCAAAACATCTAATGCCGCAGAAAATCTAAGACGTGTAGTTGACTAAAGTAGTGCAGATATTACGGGATCAGTTAAAATCTGAAAATTCCACATCGAGAGCTGAATGAAAAATGGATGCATGTTCTCAGCTTCCTAGTGACCCAAAATGTTAACAAAAGCAACTGCATCAATCTAATTGCTTCACAGAAGGGAAGGTTTCACATTGAAAAGACATACACAGAAAATCCTGATGATAGACACAAAAAACTGGAGTAACTCAGCGGGACAGGCAGCATCTCGGGAGAGAAGGAATGGGTGACGTTTCGTGTCGAGACCCTTCTTCCTCTATTTCCTGTTATGGAGACTGAGATCAAGAAAGGGGAGGGAAGAGTCGGAGATGGTCCAAGTAAATTTGAGTGCAGGATGAAAATTGGTGGTGAGGTTTATGAAGTCCATGAGTTCTGCATGGGTGCAGGAGGTAGCACCCATGCAGTCATCAATGTAACGGAGATAGAGTTCGGGGATAGAGCCGGTGTACGCCTGGAACGGGGATTGTTCAATGTACCCTACAAAGAGGCAGGCATAGCTGGGGCCCATGCGAGTGCCCATAGCTATGCCTTGGACTTGGAGGAAGTGGGAGGAGTCAAAGGAGTAGTTGTTGAGGGTAAGGACCAGCTCCGCTAGGTGGAGCAGAGTGCTAATAGAGGGAAATTGGATGGTTCTGCAGACGAGGGAGAAACAGAGGGCTTTAAGGCCTTCCTGGTGGGGTTGGAGGTGTAGGGTGACTAAACGACCATAGTAAAGGTGAGGGAGTCGGGGCTCGGAAAACGGAAGAAACATCACCAATTCCATCTCTCCAGAGATGCTGCCTGTCCCGCTGAGTTATTCCAGCTTTTTTGTGCCTATCTTCGGTTCAAAAACCAACATCTGCAGTTCCTTCTTACACATGAGCAGGTCCTGATGTTGAATAGACAGAGAAGAGTGGAAGGTGGCCATCAACGATATTAGTAAGATTAAACGAGAACTTACCAGTTTGAAGTTTGATCTTTATTTTATGAGGAGTTGCGATGAGGGATTTCGTGAAGAACCCGCCAGCACGCATGCGCGACATCTCTTCAAAGCAGCGGTGTGGAATCACAGAACCAACAAACCAAAGAAATGACTTGTTATAGTAAGATTGAAGAGACTCTAGTTACCAGTTGACTTTATGATCGAGGGTTGGGAGCGGAGGGCACGAAATCCCTCATCGCAACTCCTCATAAAATAAAGATCAAACTTCAAACTGGTAAGTTCTCGTTTAATCTTACTATTTCATTTCGGAGTCACGTGAGTGACTTCGTGAAGACTTCAAAGCTCTGTGATTACACGCCCTGGACCACGTCCATGCTCACACACTGCCGTAATACTGATGGAGGAAGTATGTTAACGTATTTCAGACTTGAACAAGCTGAAAAATAATAACATTATTGTTAGTACAACAATAAACCCCTGAACTCGGGGACAAACGTTTAGGGACAGCACTTAACGTGCGTAACGTTGCGGGAAAAGGCCACAGGTTAGTTATGAAACCACTGAAATGTAGTTTCATTGGCCCAGCCCGCTATCGTGAGGACATGCTCCATGAACACCTCCATGGTCCTCGTTCCTGATGTGGATGCAGCCTTGGTAGAATGACATTTCAAAATGTTTAGTGTCTTACCTGCTGCATCGAATACCACCTTAAGCCATCTGGAGATAGTCTGCACCGTCATTCTGTGACGTGGGTTTCCATGGGTGACAACAGATCCCATTTCCACACCTGTAGTCGCAGGTCTGTATAGTTTAAGTAACTCTTTCATAAAGCAGTTACATTATTATGGGTCGATCATTCTATCCAGGTTTAATTCCTGTAGAGTCTGGACCCGTTGTGCTGTATTCAGTGCTATTGCCATCACCACTTTTGAAGGTGAGTAAGTCCAGTGGTACCTCCGTGATAAGCGACCACCTTCTGAGTAGGGTCAACACCACCCTAATCTCTGATATTATATCGTGGTCGGGAAGGGATGGATAGAACATATCCCTCGTAGTTTGGATACCAGCTGGTGAGATCCCACTCCGATGTTGAGCTAGGATGACAGTGCACTACTGGCACTGTATGCAGCACTGTAACTGAGGGCTCATCATAATGAGCACATTGGAGATCGTAGCAGATATGTAGGTCGTCTTGGTCCGACTACAAAATCCTCTCATATCCTGTGTAGGTGAGGTAGTGCTTCCCAGTGGACTTTCTCTGCACGATCTATATGACGTCCATGGTCCTGTATGTTCCAGACCTGGGTACATTTTCTGCAACACCTGTCTGATGAGGCAGGATGGGGAAAGCATAGAAATCCATTTCCCCCAATGTAGCGAGAACTCGTCCATCGCCACACTTGGAGACCACATTCTGCAGTTTCTCCTGGGTTTCCTCAGGTACTACAGGTTCCTCCAGAACTGGAGGACATCTGGTCCAGCTGCAGAGACTGTGCTCTAGCTCCATCATGCGCTCCATCCGAGCCATGCGACCACTGCCGCATCTGCGGACAATAAGTCGACTTCCTCAGGTTCTGGAGAATCTCTGAGGCTTCTGTCATTGCCCCACACCTCGTCGAGGTGATTACAAGGGTGCAAGACAGGATGTCGCTGCCTGCCGCTCCTGCGTGGCTAAGCGACTCCCGCGCGGACCTGCCGCTGCTCCGCCGTCTTCCGGACGGAGGCGGCCCGCTGGTCTGATAAGACATGATAGCGGTGGTGAGTCGGTCCCGGCCGCCGAAGCGTGGTACCCCGACGTCCGCGCGGGCTTGCCGCCTGTCCTCCAAAGGCGACGTTCGGTCACGTCCTCCACTACAAGGGAGTGCGATGACCGAGATGAGACTACACCGACCTGCAACCAGGCAGGCTCCCTCGGTGCTGAGTCTGTGTCCTCCTATGGGACAACCCGTCGTTCGGTCACGTCCTGCCGCTAAAGGGGGTGCGGTGACCGAGATGAGACTACACCGACCTGCAACCAGGCAGGCTCCCTCGGTGCTGAGTCGGTGTCCTCCTTTGGGACAAAGCGTCGTTCGGTCACGTCCTGTCGCTAAAGGGGGTGCGGTGACCGAGATGAGGCTACTCCGACCTGCAACCAGGCAGGCTCCCTCGGTGCTGAGTCTGTGCCGACCGCACATGTGGTCCTCCAGACCCAGGCCTCAATCCTTCCCCGGTCCACGATCTGGTGGCCTGCTCCAGTGGAAGTTGACCCCGGCTCTATGGCGGGTTTACCGACTGCTGTGCGATACTTCCCCTGGTCCTCTCTCTGGTGACCTGCATATTTGGGGAGAGAGAACGTGCCAAGAATATAGCACGTTACGCACCTTTGCTCCACTGTCGCTATGGTTAAGTGACAGAGGTAGGGAGTCAGGGTCTTACCTACCCTGCTCCTGTGCGGTTACCACTTATGGCACCATGGTCAGTCGTGGTGGAGAATCAGGTCCTGACTGCGCAGGGCTCCCCTGATTTCCGCGTTTTTATCCCGACCCGCAGAGCGGGTGCTGCCGACGTTGCGGGCAGCTCCAGGAATGGTGGGCGTTGACTCACATCTGGAGGCGCCAGTATGTAGGTCCTTGCTGGCCTTCCGGTTTGACCCCGTGGCCTGGAATATGGAGTTTTCCTGGCCGTTTGTCTGGTCAAGGTGTGCGACCTCATAAGACCCACTGTCTTGGCATGGTCGTCTAAATCCTTGACCTGCTTCAGAAGGTCTTCCCCGAATAGTTGTCTGGGTGGTGGTGTTGGAGATGCTCTGCATAGCCCCGCAAATTTGGGATTTAGCGTGAGCTTGATGGCACTTTTTCGAAACGCATTTATTTCGTATTGCGTGTTACATAATAATTCAAGAGCATCCTCCTGTTCGGTGTTCAAGTCCATCCCGTCCACCGACTTCGCAAAAGCGGTAATCCCAGATGTGAGCAGTTTTAGGATTATCTGTAATTCTTACTTCCTGTGCTCTTATGCCCGGGCTTATATTGCTCCAAATAGGCATGTTTACAATAGGTACATTGAGTGAGTTACAATTACTCGGTGCCTTGCACCCATTCATGGCCTCCGCAAGGACCTGATCCTGTAGCTGGTGGTTGGTAGCGGCCAGTTTAGTTTTGAGAGGTTGTCCCGATGATTCGGGTAACGCAAACTTGGCTGCCACGTCCAAAAGTACTTACCTGAGGAACCTCAGTTGCCACTGGTTCGTGTGCCAAGATATCCTCTTCTCCTGGCTGCCTCATGCTACCAATTGACGGTGGGGATATATCCAAAAGTTCCCGGAACTGGACATTTCCTGCAGTTGATTTTGCTGCAGGATCCATTCCATCATCCTCTCCATCCGTTCAATGCGCCCTTCATGGTGCGTAAATGGGAGGTCAGAGCCCTCATGCCCGAAGGAACTCCTGAGGCTCCTATCATCGGCCCGTACCTCATCGAGGTAATCTCGGTGCCGTGACAAAAATCGCTGCCAGCCGCCTCAGCGAAGCTGTACGACTCCCGCGCGGATCTGCTCATACGCCTCCTTGGATGAGCTAGGCCCGACTGCCTCAAAGGGCATATGCGGTGTGAAGTCGGCACCTGACGCCTGCGGCGTGGCGACCCGACATCCGCGCGGGCTTGCCACCTGTCCTACTCCTGGACTCAGGCGGCGTACGGTCCCGTCCTGCCGCTATAGGGGGATGCAATGACCGTGGCGAGACTCCACCTGTATGAATCCACCTGGTCCAATTAGGTGGTGAGTCAACACTGGCCCTCCCTGGTCTGCCAGTGGACTCGGGTCTCGGTAAACCACCAGTCCGCAATCTAGCGGTCTCTGGTGAAATTCCTGCCCTAAAAGGGCTTTGTTGTTGAGCTCTATCCCTGGCTCTTTCACGAGGGCTCGGGGAGAAGGGCCGTGCAGCAGCACGTGAAACCCATTTGCTCATATCAGCCAATGATTCTCTCCCTGTTGGAGATAGTGAAAAAATGGAGTCAGGGTCTACCTGCTCCGGCGCCATACCGACTTCCTGCTCTGCGGGTACCCCGCTTGTACACAGCTGTGTCGGTGGGTCGGGTCCTGTAATCACAGGGCTCCCCGACTTTTGCGCCTTTTTCCCGGCCCGTCTAGCGGGTGCTGTCGTTGTAGAGAGCTCCGGGAATAATGGCCGGCGATTCCTTTTGGAAGTCCTGCGGCCTGTACTCCTCATTATCCATGTCCCTGTTGGAGAAAACACATTCAAAACAGCAGGGACAACCAGCTCAAGGATGCCTGTACTTACCTGAGTGGCCCTTATGAAGGGCTGGTGGTGAGCTGTCGTTCTGACATTGTTGAGCAATGGTGAGTGTTGAGCCCGGACCCACAGGGTCAACAAGTTGCCCCATTGTAAAAATAAGTTGGGCTTAGAGACAACATGATAATGGCTGCAACTCCATACCCTCTAAATTACAGCACTGGGATAATGCAGGCTGTGTAGAGTAGAGTTGGGGATAACCCCTTACTCTAGTAAATGCCGACAGCCCGCAGTATCGTGTGGGCTGCGGTGTAAGTCGGGCTGCTGCTCTGCCATTGCTAACTGCAAATGGCGAGCCTGCAAGCCCCTAGTTATAAAATAACTGCCGACAGCTCGCAGTATCCTTGCGGCTGCGGTGTAAATCGGGCTGTGCTCTGCCGTTGCTTACTGCACACGGCGAGTCTGCAAGCCCCTAGTTAAAAATAACTGCCGACAGCCCGCAGTATCCTTGCGGGCTGCGGTGTAAAATCGGTCTTATTCTTTAAAAATGCCGACAGCCCGCAGATCCTTGCGGGCTGTGGTGTAAAATCGGGCTTATGCTCAGTCGTTGCTTACTGCATACGGCGAGTCAGCAAGCCCCTACTTACTTATAAATGCCGCCAGCCCGCGACCTGCGGGCTGCGGCGTAGAGTCGGCTGCCTCTGCCGTCCTCCGCCGGCGAGTCTGAACCCGGACCTACCTGGGTCAACGGGCTCCCCCGACTCCATGTATTAGAGCCGCCGCTGACTGCCCGCATACTGCGGTCCGCAGTCAGTGTTGAAGCGGCCTGGAGTACTCTGACGTGCGCGTCGACGATATGTCGCGCATGCGTGCTGGCGGGTTCTTCACGAAGGCACTCACGTGACTCCGAAATGAAATTATCCACTAGTGGCAGTGTTGAAAAGCAGAATGAAGAAAGAATCTGTGTCCTTACAAGAGCATTGTCAGGGGTGAAGTTGCTCAATTGTGGGCAAGGTTTGACGCATGTTTGTTAGCTCACAGGCATCACCAAATTGTTACAACGGTGGCGGCTGAGTACAGGTATAGGTGGATGTCGATGGACAAAATGTTGCCTCAGAGAATTGAAACCGGATGGGCAAAAGGTTTTCAGAAGAAATGTAGAAACAAAGAACTGTAGAAGCTGGTTTATACCAAAGATAGACACAAAGTGGTGGTGTAACTCATTCCGAAGAAGGGTCCCAACTGGAAACATCACCCATCCTTTTCCTCCAGAGATGCGGCCTGGCTTGCTGAGTTACTCCAGCATTCTGTGTCTATCTTAGGTTTTCAGAAGAGTTGATTCAAATTGCACACTTAAGCCCCTGTCCCACTTTCCCGAGTTACGCACGAACTCTACCGAGTTTTCCCCTTGATTCGAACTCGGAGAATTACGGTAATATCCGGTCGTAGGTACTCGGGGCTATTTTTTTAACTCGTGGACATTTTTCAACATGTTGAAAAAACGTCCCAACTTACCTGATGCCCCGAGTTCCTATGGCTGGCATTACGTGCTGCTACGAACATCTACGGACTCCTACGGGCTCACTACCGACATTACCCGACATTCTCTGAGTACGAATCAAGGGGAAAACTCGGGAGAGTTTGTGAGTAACTCGGGAAAGTGGGACAGGGCCTTTAGACAGACCATTGGGAAGCTAAAGAACAATGTTCAGAGCTACCTCTGCAGGTTTTAGTCCTTGTTTTCATTTCAACTCGAAATGCAAAAGGAATCGACTTGAATCTGGACCTGTCCCATTTGCATTTGAGAACCACATGGAAGATTAGATGAATTAGAACTAAATGCAGGTTCTCAAAGACCAATCAGAGTAACTGGGAATCCACAATTGTGCATAAAGTAGCCAAAACTGTTCAATTATGTATGTGATGACGTAGTTGATGATACTGAATCTCCCTGTTATCACCAAACTAGATCTGTGCATGCATATGCCCAGTTGAATGTGTCAAAAGCAAGAGTGTTTTTTTGTCCTGCGTCCCGAAAAGGAACAATTACATTTTTACTTGAAGCAGCACAATGGGCTTATAAGGACATAGATAATATAATAAATGAGCAACGACAAGAAAATACGTTCAATAAATAAAATGCCCAATATAGTGCAAGAACGAAACGAAGCACGGAGCTTCGAGTACAACCCAGGCAGTTTGTAGTTTGGAGTTTAGTTGGAGTTCGCAGTGTTCATTAGCCTAATGGTTGTTGGGAAGAAGCTTTTCCTGAGTGTGAATAATGATAGTCAGCAATATGTGACTATTAATACATAAAGGCTTGTATTCAGAGAGTCATAGAGTTGTAGTCAGACAGTTACAGAATCATAGAACACAGAACCTTCAGCCCAAGTCTGTGCTGACCAAGTTTTATAACAGACTTAGCCAAGTTTGGCCTATCATCCCTCTAAACTTTCCCTCTCCATGTACTTTCCTAAATGTCTTCTAAATGTTGCCATTGGTTTGTTTCAAGAGCTTTCTCTGGCAGCTTGTTCCATACATGCACCACGTTCTGTGTTAAGAAATTGCCCCTCAGTTCCCTTATAAAACTTCCCCTCTCATATTAAAATGCAGCCATCTCATTCTGGGCACCTCTAGCCTGGGTAAAAGCCTTACCTATGCTTCTCATGATTTTGTGTATCTCTATTAGGTTACCCCTCAACCTCCTACACCCATAGGAAAATAGTGCTGGTGTATCCAACTTCTCCTATTTAGGAAGGTCATTGAGGTTCTGGTGACATCCTGCCATGCCTTTTCCACACCTGTTTCAGCTTAACGCCATCCTGCCTATGGCAGAGTGACTAGAACTGCACACAATACACCAAACGTGGTCTCACCGACATCTTCAACATGACATCCCAATTCCTGTGTTCAACACCCTTACTGATGAAGGCAAGTGTGCCAAATGTCTTCTTCACCACCCTGTCGACTGAGTCACTGCTCTCAAGGAACTATGTACCTACATCACCAAATCTCATATTCTAACACCTAAATATATTTTCTGGCATACAGTGTTCATTTGCATCTTCTTCACACTATCTTCCTTAGTTGGTGTGTACATCCAGCCTCCAAACATAATTCACACCATGCATCTTTTAATCACATATATTATCAATCACTAATCATTCTTCTGCATAATTGATTTTCTTCTGAAACATTATTTTTTTGCCTGTAAAGGTTATATCTAATCACTGTTCCAGTGTTGCAACTGGTGGCTCACTATCTAAACAAGCATGTTCGTATAAGAAGCCTGAGCCCCCAGGCCCCCCAGGTTGTGGATCCACCCCTGTTGGTGGCAGAGATCCGCTGACCCTCAGCATGCTTTAAAATTTAAATGTTTTATTTAACAAGATCAACAAGATTGAAATTAAAACTGACAATTCACGGGAAAATCCTTGACCTAATGGCTTTATTTTTCTGATAATAAAGTCACTCCTAATCTATTCATCTCAACTGGGTTATTGTTGATGTTCTCTAATATCTGAGGTACAAACTATTTGAGGACAGGCTTCCAATTAGCCCACATTCCACTCTGTGTGTGTGTCTGGCTGAGAAATGATAAAACGTGTGTAAAAAAAAACCATTGGCTTACGATTCCAGCTTGTTCTATGAAATGTTTTATTTAACATTATTTCTAACAACATTCTAGCCTTGGGTTTGTTATCTTTTATTTGCCTTGGTTTTATTCTTTGAAAGAGCGGTCCCTTGTGACTTATCACTTAGAATATTTTGTAATTCATGAGTTAGTGTGAGATTACTTGCGGTGCAAGAATTTCAATATTGCAGTCCTCGGGAAGGTCAGGCTAAGGTCACATCTAACAATCCATGGGGTCTGTATGAAGGTGGATTTCATCAAAATCAGGGGGGCAGATTCTCCGGCTTCCTCCCAGTACATATACTCCAAAGCTTTCTTCTTTAAAATTAAACAGTAAAAAAGATTAGTCATTTCCATTTTAACGAGGGCAGAGCCTAATCTATTCAAGAGTCGAAGCAGGTTATTGCGTGAGCTATTAATGATAGTTGGTTAAGAAGCACTGCAAGTTGTTAGAAAGGATGATCACAGATTTGGGGCTTAGCTATTCAGTATTAAAACGTCTTTACATAAGCTTTGTTAGATTGCCTGAAGGTTAAAGTCTCATCATGTGGACCAAGCAGAATAAAAATAAGAGTTCTTGTCATCTGTTTTTTTGTGTGGATATTGAGTTCTAACAGAGCCACTGTCATCACACGAGCAGTCAGCAACAATCATCTTAAGCTTTATCTGTGAGAAAACCTTACGAAATACCTGCCGCAGTTTATTCCGTATATTTGTTGAGGTCAACTCTCCTCAGAAATAGTCACCCTTTTTAACAAATTCCTTCAGTTTTTTTTCCCAGACAGCCAGACTCTTGTCAGCTTAATCTGCAGGGCTTCTCTTTTTAAGACCCATACAACTGTTGGATTTAGAGGTCAAACTGACACACAGCATAGAACTGAGGAGGTCTTTGAAGGTTCTGCAAAGTGAAGGGCCTGTCTTCCTCTAGTGGTAGACACAAAAAAGCTGGAGTCACTCAGCGGGACAGGCACCTATTCCTTCTCTCCAGACCGAAGAAGGGTCTCGACCCGAAACGTCACCCATTCCTTCTCTCCAGACTGAAGAACGGTCTTGACCCAAAGCATCACCCATTCCTTCTCTCCAGAGATGTTGCCTGTCCTGCTGAGTTACTCCAGCATTTTGTGTCTATCTTCGGTTTAAACCAGCATCTGCAGTTCCTCCCTACACACTTCCTCTAGTGATGGTTGGCATGGATGTTAAAATAACCATGACATTAAACAAAGTGAGATGTTCATCAAATGTCCAATTTTTAAGGCAGTAAATGGTCACCTTGTTGCTTGAGAAAATATGCACTCATTTTGTTAGGTTCTTTGGTTAGATAATGAGCGTTCAAAGCAGCTCTTGAGATTTTACAAGATTTTGGTAAATGGAAAATTATGAAATCAAATCGTTCCGTTTCCTAATGGGTTTTTCTGCACACGTAAGAAAAACAAATGCAAGCAGGAATTGTACATTAGAATGTCATGGAATCATAGTCATACAGTACAGATACAGGCCCTTCGGCCCATCTCGTTCATGCCAACCAAGTTGTCCCAGCTAAGTTATTTCCATTTGCCTGCATTTGGCCCGTATCCCTCTAAACATTTCCTATCCATGTGCCTGTCCAAGTGTTTTTTAAATGTTGTGCCCAAACCACCTCCTCTGGTAGCACGTTCCTTAAACCCACCAGCTTCTGATTGAAAACATTGCCCCTCAGGTTCCTATTAAATCTTGTCCCTCTAACCTGAAATGTGTGTCCTGTGTTTTTTTGATTCTCCTACCCTGGGTAAACATCTCTGTGCATTTACTCTATCTGAAGAAGGGTCTCGACCCGAAACATCACCCATTCCTTCTCTCCTGGGATGCTGACTGTCCCGCTGGGTTACTCCAGCTTTCTGTGTCTATCTTCACCCTATCTATTCCCCTTGGTTCCTGTTCCCCGACCCTGTCTTTCACTCTTATTAATCTTTGGGTTGAATCAATGTTCCTGGAGGCAGAATGATCCTGGAGGCAGAAGCTTTATCATTAATCACAGCACCAGATGAAGGCACATTAGACAACTCCTAATTGTCATGTACTTAAGGTAGAGAACTCACTGCATGAGGAATCTCAGTAAGTGTCCCGTGACTCCTCGCTTTCCTTGTTCCTCTGTGCAGTTGCGTTGAAGTGGTGTGAGGCTAGTCTTCGATGAGGTCTTTAACTGTGGTCATTGCAGTAAGTGCATTCAGCATTAGAAGGAGTGTGAAGCACTGAGAGGGGATGCATAAAACCAAGGCACAATACCCAAAAGCATAATCAACCATGTTCATATTTCATCTTTGCCAGTATTTTATAGTTTCCTCTGTAGTCACTGATTTCAACATGAGACAGTGAGAGATCCCACTGTTTTTTAGCACATTAATGACATGTGGCAATAAATCTTCACCATTTCTACACAGAGGCGGAGAAAATAGCTGCTCTCTCTCCCTCTGCATTTAGTGTAACATCCTAAGGAGAAGTAATTTCCTGTTCATGGGTACTCTCCAAGTCATTTGCTAAGCATCACCTTTTAAGAATGTAACCTTTGGGATTTTCAACAACTCATTTTCTTCCACTTGAAATCGAAAAGCAGCGGATAGCTATGTCAGCTTCTGGCACAGAAATGTATGTACTTTCCCTGGCTTTTGACAGCTTAAGCTTTAACTGATAAATCTTCTCACCCAGCATGGGGCTTTTTCCACAAATGTTTTATATTAACAATGAATAATTTAATTGCCTGATGATCTGATGGACCTGTGTACCTGAATGAAAGCCCATGTACTCTGTTGGAATTAGAGTGTTGTAAAAAAAACTGGTTCGAAGTATCCGTTACTTCCTGAATGGGTTTAAAGAACATTTGGTTTGGTTTAATTTATTATTGTCACATCTACCATAATACAGTGACAATTTATTTGGGGTGGATGTCCAGGCAAATCATGCCATACTCCACGCACAATCAAAGCATCCATACCATATCTTATATGTCTTTATTCTTTGGAGGTTATATAGGTTAGATCTTTATTCTTTGGAGCTCAGAAGGTTAAGGGGAGACCTGATAGTTAAGGGGAGACTTATGAGAGGGATAGACAGAGTTGACATGGATAAGCTTTTTCCATTGAGAGTAGGGAAGATTCAAACAAGAGGACATGATTTGAGAATTAAGGGACAAAAGTTTAGGGGTAACATGAGGGGGAACATCTTTACTCAGAGAGTGGTAGCTGTGTGGAATGAGCTTCCATGGAAGTGGTGGAGGCAGGGAAAGGAATGGAGGGTTATGGTCTGAGTGCAGGTAGATGGGAATAGGTGAGAGTAAGTGTTCGGCATGGACTAGAAGGGCCGAGATGGCCTGTTTCCGTGCTGTAATTGTTATATGTTTATATGTAGTCTAATAGTGTCATATTGCACAGAAACAGGCCCTTCAGCTTAACTTGTTCATCCCGACCAAGATGCCCCATCTGAGCTAAGTCCATTCATCCACATTTGACCTATATCCCAAATCATAAATCCCAAATCATACCATACTTATTTCCTTGTCCATCTTGTTAATAATGTTGGCCTCGCTGTCACCGTCCGTCCTGAAAAGGATGCAAGCTTCCGGCAACAAGATTGCAACTTGTCGCAATAGATGATGGTGGTAGCAGAATTAGCTCAGGACACCTCCAGTTTCCAGCCCCGCGACGTGGACGCTTCTGCTATGGGGCCACACCATACTTGAATACATAGTCTCACAGAGTCACACAGCACAATAACAGGTCCTACAGCCCAACCAAGATGTCCCAGCTAAGCTAATCCCATTTTGTCCACATTTCGCCGATATACCATCAGGCAGTGCACGAGAGAAAATTAACAGAGTGGAAAGTATGGTGTTACAGCTACAGAGGAAAAACTTCTTGTTGCCTGTACAGCTCCCTTGTTTTTCTCCTGCACATTCATTTTCATCAGGTGCAATTAATTTAGAAACTTATTTTTCACCAAGAGAGAAAGCATTAGCCAAACACTTTTTTGTGGCTCTCTTCCCTTCCCTGGACCATTGGGAGAAACCTAGTTATTCTAGTTGTTCTGAACATGCATCCATGTCTAGTTTTTCTCCTGTCCCTTAACACACTCTCGAATCTCCAAGAAGTTTGGATAGGTGACGCTTCAAGACGGGACCCTTTTTCAGACTCCTCTACCGACTGAAGAAAGGGTCCCAACCTGAAACATCATCGATCCATCAGCAAAGGGGCACCTCTAGACTGTGCCCAGCCCCCTGCTCTCCTCTAGACCCATGACTGTTGGCTCCAACTACATCTTCAAATTTGAAGACAGTACCTCCGTCGTTGGACAGGTTACTGATAACAATGAGTCAGAGTATAAGAGGGATCTCGATCGTCTGATGGAATGGTTTGAAAACACCAACCTTTCTTTCAACGTCAGTAGAAGCAAGGTGCTGATGGTTGACTTTACAAGAGGAAGGCCAAGGATCCATGAACCTGTCCTCATCGATGGTCGGTGGAGGAGAGAGTGCACAACTTCAAATTCCCGGGTTGGGGTATCTCTGAAGATCTATCCTGGTCCCAGCACATTGATGCAATCCTAAAGAAAGCTCATCAACGTTACTACTTGATTGAGGAGATTTGCTATGTCTCTTGAACTTTTACAAGTGTGGGTTCAGAGCATATTGACAGGTTGCACCAGAGCCTGGTTTGGCAAATCGAATGCCCAGGAATGACCGAGATTACAAAACGTGGTGCAGGTTGCCCAGTCAACATGGATACTGACCTCCCCACAGTTGAAGGGATCTCTAGGAGAGGCTACCTGAAAAAGGTAGCCAGCATCATCAAGGAGCCACACCACCCACTCGTTTCACTCCTGCCATCAGGAAGTTGGTTCAGGAATGTGAAAACTGTAACATCCAGGTTCAGGAACAGCTACTTCCCAACAACCATCATGATATGAACACTGTGAACCCCAACTAAACTTTGAACTATGAACTGCTTGGATTGCAATAGAGACTTTGTGATTTGTTTTGTTTTGCATCATAATTTGTTTATATATTTAACTTTTTTTGTTTGTTTATGATGCTATCGCGTACTGTGTTTCCAATAGGGTTGCCAACTGTTCCGTATTAGCCGGGACATCCTGTATATTGGGCTCAATTGGTTTGTCCCATACGAGACCACCCTTGTCCCGAATTTGACTGCTACTGTTCAGATCGAGGGGACCTTCGCTTACCGCCAACACCCCTCCTTCTCATGGCCGATCATCGGTTCATGAGTTGGATGGGGTGTTTGGAGTTTGCGCGCAGGAGAACACAAAGCCCAGCCAGCGGGCCAGCTGACGCGCGACGACGTCATGCACAAAGTCCTGCACCCAGGCCAAAACTCCTTAGCTGGCCCTCCGGCTGGGCTTTGTGTGCAGTTTCGTACCCGGGCCAACTCGTCAGTCACCCAGCCATGGCCGAATCGGTCAATGAATTTGACCGTTGGGAATTTGTCCCTTATTTGGGAGTGAGAAAGTTGGCAACGGTAGTCTACAAACCTGCTGTGCTGCTGAAAGTAAGAATGTAATTGTTCCGTTTCAGTATTTATGACAATAAAACACTCTTGGCTCTCGACAAATGAAGATTGCAAAGTTTATGGGATCTCTATAACCTCCATCAGGGTGACATTTATTGCTTTTTCAATGGCAATTAAAAGTAATATGGAATTACTAGGCAGTTGAATTCTTGATTTTCATCCAATTAGTGCTTTTAATATACAATCCTTAAGTATGAACTCTATATCGTGGACTAATAACCAACTGTCATTAACTTGAAACCTTTGGGGATAGTGATCAGATATTACAAATCCAGTTAGAAACCAATTGTCAAAAGTGCTTCATTTTTGCCAGGATGCCAGAGAGGACAGAGCAGGTGGACTACTCAGAATATGCAGAAACAAAGAACTGCAGATGCTGGTTTGTACCAAAGATAGACACACAGTGCTGGAGTAATTCAGCGGGCCAGGCAGCATCTCCATCCAATTCTCCAGAGATGCTGCCTGACCCGCTGAGTTGCTCCAGCACTTTGTGTCTCTCTTTGCTCAGAATATGTGTTATTCCTCTATACACCATACTGTCAGTTTTATTTACAGTCTTGCATATGTTTATCAAAGTACGGTACAAATCTGTCATTGAAAGTCCAAAGGCTGCATAATGGATTGCAACCGATCCTTTAGATCCAGTCCTGTGCATTTACTGGATGAGAAGTGGGAAGATGCTGTTTCATATCGGGATCTTCTAAACCTAGGTTTCTCCACATGCTGCTCCTTGTTAGATTTCCCTGTTGGTAGTCAGCAAGGTCGCAGACTTTGGATCAGAACATAGAACAGTACAACAGTACAAGGAGCAGGCCCTTCAGACCACAATGTCAGAAACTTTGTCCCAGGATGGAATATCAAATACTAGAGGGCACAGCTTTAACGTTTAGTTTAGTTTAGTTTGGAGGTACAGAGCAGAAATAGGCCCTTCGGCCCACTGGGTCCATGCCGACCATCGATCCCCACACATCTACATCCACCAGGGACAATTTACAATTCCACCAAGCCAATTAACTACAAACCTGTACGTCTTTGGAGTGCGGGAGGAAACCGGAGATCCCGGAGAAAACCCACGCAGGTCACGGGGAGAACGTACAAAGTCCGTACTGCCAGCACCCGTAGTCATGATCGAACCCGGGTCTCTGGCACTGTAAGGCCGCAACTCTACTGCTGCGCCACCGTGTGGTAAGGTGAGGGGGCAAAGTTGGTAGCAAGATGTCAAGACAAACTTTTATCTGCCTGTCAATAATCCATATCCCTCCACTTCCTGCACAAGCAGGTGCCAATCCAGAAGATTTTTAAAATGCTACTATTATATTTGCCTCTACCACCACCCTGCAGCGCAAGCCAGCCATTCACCACTCTCTGTGTAAAATAAACTTGCCCCTTTCATCTCCTTTAAAATTTGCCCCACTCACCTCAAAGCTCGTATTTGATATCCCATCTTGGGCTGAAAGATTCTGACCGTTTACCCCTATCTGTGTCACTCATCGTTTTGTACACCTCTACCTTGTCTCCTTGCAAACTCCAGTGTTTCAGAGAAAATGTGATTTTCAATTGTGTGGGAAGGAACTGCAGATGCTGGTTTACACCGAAGACAGACACAAAATGCTGGAGTAACTCAGCGGGACAGGCAGCATCTCTGGACAAAAAGGAATAGGCGACCTTTCGGATCGAGACCCATCTTAGACGGAATTGACTCTGGAATGGATGGCGGGACCCAGCAGGGGAAAGGGGAAGGGAGGTTTGATCCGAGTTTCTCTGGAGGATAATGGGGGGAGACAGACACTCTCCCGGGCCTCTGACCCTTTATAAAAATCAGGCTGTCATTTCCAGTCTATCACTTCTGCCTTTTCTCCAATGATGAATGATGAATCCCAAACTCTTTTCCAGGACTCCTGCCATGATTGGATGCTCGTTTGTGGTGAATAGGTTGTTTTTTGGGGAGATCGGCCTGCTGGACAATGGAATGGATGTTTATGGCGGGGAGAACATAGAACTGGGGATAAAGGTCAGTCACACTCTTCTTTAAACTCCACTGAGGCAGTCCGTTAAGAAGGCTGTTCATTTTTTATCTTTGCAGACTGTAATTTGACTGTGCTTGTATTAATAAAAAGGCTTGCTATCCAAAGGTAAGTGTGGCTTAGCCCCATATCTTTCTTCAGTTTTGAGACTGTATCTTGCTGTTGAAATTCATTAGGTTTCTACAGCCCATTAACTTCATGCTCGAAGAACAGAATGCTACACCACAGAAGCAGGCCATTTGGTCCATCAGATCTATGCTGGCACATTTCCTCACTGGAGTCACTTAATCTCCTGTGCTCATTTCCTATATTCTTTTCGATCGAGTTTTGATCTCCATTTGGAATAATTTACAACTGATTTAACACTTGGATTTCACCATTTCAGCCATTCTATGCCTTAAATAATGTTTTTTTATAACTAGTGTGTTATAATAATTACGAGTAAAACTTGTGCCTTTTCATTACTGTCCACCAACCAATGGAAACGTGGTATCAATATTTACGTCATCTCAATCCATAATAATCCTGAAGAGTTATCAAACCTTTATATTAATCCATCAAATCTTTGGCCAGTTGCTTCTTCATGACATAACTCATCCTTTGTGAGTCTACAGTGTAAATTTCTATTGTTTTCATATCATTCTCATAATCAAATGGCCAACTTGTAAATAGCCTTCCACTTGTGTTTCGATGTGTATGTACGAGTTCAGCAAAATCTTTCAGCTCCGGCATGCTCAGACTCCCGCCTAAGTCCATAATCAATGATTTTGTTTGGGTGTTTTTTCATTCTTCTGTCACCTTTTTCTGACTGTACTGTGGGAATAGGCTCATTGGACGGGCTGCAGCCATTCAAGACAGCAATTCAATGCCAAGTTTCCCATGCCTATTATGAGGGAGTAATGCTTGGTTCGATGGTTTTTTTGTCAATGTCACATGCGCCGGGTACCGTGAAATACCTTTTTTTGCATACAGCTCAGCAATACCATGACCATACATGAGCACAAACACCCCGGTCAGTTAAGAATATACAGAACAGCCCACTAAGTCTGGATGCAAGAGGCACCGCATTACAGTCCCAGCTGCAGCTGGCCACAAAGGCCCATTGCTCCTCTCGCCTCCATTTTGGTCAACCGGTGTCCCTCTCCACACCATGGTATTGGTTCTAGTATTGATTTGTTGATATCACATGTGCTGAGGTACAGTGGAAAACATTGTTGTCAAGACAAATCATACCGTACACGAGGACATCAGGAAGTGCAAAAGAGAAAACAGGAACCTCAAAAGAAACAAGGTGACACCAGAGCCTGATGACACTTTGCAGGCAGGCCACCATGGATCTACTTAATAAACGTGACTTTTATGTCTACACACTATGAAATAATAAATAACATCCTTTAATGGTCTGCTCAGTTTCACACCAAAGCCTCTTTGTTCAACTCAATTTTAAAATTTTACCTTTCAATATGAATTTCCACACTTGTTCGTCTCTATAAAATGTAGGCCTTTGATGATGCATAAATAAACAGTAAGACGATAGATCACAAAATATAGATGACCTGAATATGTTTATGGGTTTCCGTTATCATTCCGTGTGATATAGTTACAGCACTTTCAGTTGTACAGTAGGCTTCATATAAAAATAATTTGTTAGCCTTCTGCCATGTGTTTGTAGAGCTACTTCGAGGGAATGTTTAAATTGGAATGGGGAAAAAAATATTTATCTTGTAACGCATCACTACCAGAATGATAGCACCATAGATTTTCGTGGTGCAATATTTTGGTTGACACTGAACAGAATACTAACCAACTTTATTCCTAAATGGATTACATAATCAATCTGAGATATAGGTACAACAATAGGAAGTTGGCAGTGTGCATGCTGAAGCTGATGGCATTGAGAAATTTCCTTCAGATACAGCAACAGATAAATCCTTATATCTTCGACGGCACCACAATGCTTTTTTTAAGCGGTCAGCTAATTGAAGCATTTTCCTTCTACCTTTGAAGAAAAGAACCCGAGGGCCGTTTTAATCAAAGTGTATTAAACTCCAAGACTTCTAGTCAAGGTAAAGATGAAAAATCAATTCTATTAATAAGAGGACATATATCAAAGGCAATAGCTAAAAGGATTGGAGTCGTATTGTGGGAAAGCTTTTCACCCATAGAGCAGTGCTGATGTGCATCTCACTGCCTGAAGAAAGTGGAGGCAGATGCCCTTGTCACATTTAAATGAGCATTTGAAATGGCATCACCCGCACAGCTGTGGATTGAAAACTGTGGGGTGAAATAAGCCCATGCATGGAATGAAATTATACTGTAGGCTCTAGAGATTGGGTGTGGAAACAGGCTCTTCGGCCCATTGAGTCCGCACTGATCAGCGATCACCCACACATTAACATTATCCTACGCACACAAGGGACAGGTTACAATTTTCCTGAAGCCAATTAACCTACAAACATGGACGTTGTTGGCGCATGGGAGGAAGCACACAAAATCCATGCAGTCTCAAGGAGAATGAACAAACTCTGTACGGATAGTACCTGTAGTCAGGATCGAACCTGCGACTCTGGTGATGTAAGACAGCAACTCTACTGCTGCACCATCCTGGCTGGACCGCACTGTGGTTTGATGCTTTGGGCACTTAAATCACAGAGAAGCTGCCTGTTAGGCCAGCATTGTGTATCTATTTTTGGCTCAGTAGACTATTTATGTACACTTGCTAATCGAGGATCAGGTGAATGGCAATACCCTACTGGACTGTTAGTATGGAATAGAGTTTTGCTGTGTTAGCACTTCACATGTGTGACAATAAAAGCACTATTGAACAATCATTTGCACATGGTTGCCTTGACCACCCGTCAAAGGCTTCAACATTATATGTTACTATTGATCCACCAAGATTCAAGAGAGTTTATTATCAAGTGTCACAGATAGGACAATGAAATTCTTGCTTTGCTTCAGCACAACAGAACATAGTAGGCATGAATACAGATCAGTGTGTCCATATACCATTGAAAATATATATACACACATAAATAAATAAACAGATAAAGTGCAATGGGCTATTAATGTTCAGAGATTTGCTTCAGTTGAGTTTAATAGCCTGATGGCTGCGGGGAAGTGGCTATTCCTGAACCTGGATGTTGCAGATTTCAGGCTCCTGTACCTTCTACCTGAGGGCAGCACAGAGATGAGTGTGTGGCCAGGATGGTGTGGGTCCTTGATGGTGCTGGCAGCCTTTTTGAGGCAGCGACTGCGGTAGATCCCCTCGATGGTAGGGAGGTCAGAGCCGATGATGGACTGGGCAGCGTTTACAACTTTTTGTAGTCTTTTCCGCTCCTGGGTGCTCAAATTGCCGAACCAAGCCATGATGTACCAGTCAGCATGCTCTCTACTGTCCACCTGTAGACGTTCGAGAGAGTCCTCCTTGACATACCGACTCTCCGTAATCTTCTCAGGAAGTAGAGGCGCTGATGTGCTTTCTTCAGAGATGTGCACGCCCAGGAATTTGAAGCTCTTGACCCTCTCCACCATCGACCCATTGATATAAACGGGACTATGGGTCCCCATCCAAAGTCCACAATCAGTTCCTTGGTTTTGCTGGTGTTGAGAGCCAGGTTATTGTGCTGGCACCATTTGGTCAAACGCTCAATCTAACTTCTATACTCTGACTCATCTCCATCAGTGATACGTCCCACAACAGTGGTGTCGTCAGCGAACTTCATGATGGAGTTCGCACTGTGACCAACTACGCAGTCATGAGTATAGAGTGAGTACAGCAGGGGGTTGATCCAACAATTGGATCTTCATTGAGGCAGGGTTTTAGGGACCTTCAGTTATTTTAGGGGCTCATGTTAGCATGTGTAATCTGGAGGTGAACAAACCAAAAATTAAGAGTGTCAGCATTTAATTTCCTTGTGATGAAACAAGATTTTGAGAATACTTCAAAATCTGTACATGTAGATATGGAGTCATGGACAGGGAAACAGGCCCTTCACCCCCAACTCTTCCAGGCTGACGAGATTTTAGAATTGTTTTGTCCATATCACCCTCAACCTTTCCAATCCACGTACCCCTCCAAATGTCCTTTAAATGTTGCCATTGCACCCATCTCTCCAGCTCATTCCACATACGCACCATAATCCGCATGAAAAAATTGCCTCTCGGGTCTCTATTAAATCTCTGCCTTCTCACCTTAAACCTATGCCTTCTAGTTCTGGGCTGCTCTGCCTGGGAACGAGACTGTGACCATTCTCCTTATCTGTGCCTCTCGTGGTATTATGTATCTCCATTAGGTCTCAGCCTCCTATACTCCAGGGGGGGTGAAAACACAGCCTATCCCACCTCTCCTTGTAACTCAAGCCCTAGAGTCTCAGCGATACAGCAGCTGAGGAAAAGATGCAGAAGCGTTTAAATATGATTGGATTTTAACCTGTCATCATTTCTCCTGTGATGTTTTTCAGTTTCACGCCCAGCTGCAATCACCGTGTAGTAACAGCTGACATTAAGCAGCGAGAGTGCTGAGATTACAGAATTACATGATAAACCAAAGCCTCTGGATGTTTACAGATGGCGAGCTGTCAGTGCATTCAAACGGCAAGCCTAAGCGTCATTCTTATTGTTCTGGTGTTGGGATAAAAGAAATCGATACACACTATCTCAGATTAAGGGATCATTTTGTGCAATCAGAATCCATTAATACGAGACAGCAGTATTCCCAGAAAGAACACAGCTCACGATATGCACTGCAATTTACTGATTAAAGCAACAAAGCACTTTGATGGTGGGCAGAAAGCACCATTGTTACGTATCGCAGGCTCCTTAATGATGTTTGACCAAGATAGCAGCCTTTTATTGATCTTCTGGTAGCACAATGAGTAAAATTCAACTCAAGATTCAAGATTCAATTTAATTGTCACATGTACCAATTAGAGTACAGTGACATTTGAGTTCCCATAAAGCCATACTATGTAAAACGCAAAAATACATAAAGCACATAAAGTAAAGTTTAACATAAACATCCACCACAGTAGAATCAACATTCCTCACTGTGATGGAAGGCATTAAAGTTCAGTCATCTTCCTCCTTTGTTCTCCCATGGTTGGGGCCTTTGAACGGGGCCGTGGCCAACGTTCCACTGTTCAAGTACTCTCGTCGGGACGATCGAAACTCCGGCGTCGTGACGGATCGGAACATGGAGCTCCTGAGTCGCCCGCTTCTTACCGGAGGCCGCTGCTTCACGTTGTTGAAGTCCACAGATCCCATGGTCCTCTGCCGATCCTCGGCAAAGGATGCCAGGCTCCGCGATGGTAAGTCCGCGCCACGCCCGTGGCTTGAAGCTCTGGGCCGATCTCCACGAAAGGCCGCACCACTCAACGTTGTAGGCCGCAGGAGGGGACGGAAATGCGACTCGGAGAAAAATCGCATCTCCGTCGAGGTAAGTGACTGGAAAAGGTTTCTCCCGATACCCCCCACCACACACACATACCACATAAGACATACCAAGAGACATTAAAACAAACATTCAAGACATACTTAAAATAATAAAAAACAGAGATGGACCAGGACAGACTGCTTACTGACGCCACCCAGTGGTGACCTCTGACAAGCACTCACTTGGCTGGACTACCAGCTTTAGTAAACAGGTCCTTCGGCCCCACTGAGTCCGTGCCGACCAACAATCCCCGTACACAAGTTTAGTTTCGAGATACAACGTCTGCACCGACCAGCGATCCCCACATAATTAACACTATCCTACACACACTAGGTACAATTTACATTTATACCAAACCAATTAACCTTCAAACCCGCACGTCTTTGGAGTGTGGGAGAAAACCGAAGATCACGGAGAAGACCCGCGCAGGTCACAGGGAGAACGTACAAACTCCGTACAGACAAGCACCCGTTGTCAGGATCGAACCTGGGTCCCTAGCGCTGTAAGGCAGTAGCTCTACCACTATTCCACCATGCCGCCCTTTGATAGATGTTCTTGTCACAAACCACCCCTGTCCCAACCATTGCCACCTCTCAGTATCAATTTTTGTCTGCCAGCATTGCTTGCTGTGGAATATCTTCAGACATGTAAGTGCAATCAAGGTGTAACAGGAATGCAGTTTGTTGCTGTTGCACCTTGCATGGAAAGAAGAGAAGAGCATATGGGTTAGATCTCATCTGCTTCAGGAGCATCTTGTAACACATAAGCGACCACGGTGGCGCAGCGGTAGAGTTGTTGCCTTACAGCGCTTGCAGCGCCGGAGAGCCGGATTCGATCCCAACTACGGGTGCTGTCTGTACGGCATTTGTACTTTCTCCCCGTGACCGCGTGGGTTTTCTCCAAGATCTTTGGTTTCCTCCCACACTCTAAAGACGTACAGGAATGTAGGTTCATTGGCTTGGTGTATGTGTAAATTGTCCCCAGTGTATGTAAGAAAGGGGATGGCTGGTCGGTGCGGACCTGGTGGGCCAAAGGGCCTGTTTCCTTGCTGTATCTCTAAAACTAAGCCACAAACCTGGAGTGGCATCAGCAACAAACGTGACCGAGTCTTGAGCAGTGAATTATTCAAACAGAATTTTGTAATAATTTCAAATTGTCTTTTAAACCATTGCAATGAGGTGAAATTTAGCTCATATTTACTCAGATACAGTGCACAGGATTGAAAATGCATTGATCATTAAACTGCTAAGTTAAATCATCATAATTTCATGAATTCATGCTTTGAACAGCATCTCTGCTATTTGATGCACAGTGAAGATGGCCCCTAGTTTTTACTCTGTGCTCTCAAACCTCTGTCAGTGCTCAGATTACTCTGGTGGATGTAAGCAATTGTAAGCTCGCCTTTGTTTGCAAGCATGTTTCAACCCACTCTTAATTAATGAGAGATTTTTGTACATACACAGGTCCGTCCACTGGGCAAACTCTGAAATGCAGAGAGACTGTCAAAATCTATATTATTGTCGTCATATCACAATGCATCTATCCCAGGGGCAGATTGAACATAGATCACCAGAAATTGAATGTCTGACACCGAAAGCTTATCTTCTATCTTCCAATTTACTTTCAGATTCTGGATACCAATTAAAACTATTTTAATAGGTGTTCTGTATTGTCATATGAATAATGTTTAGTATATTCTACACCTAAATTAGATCAAAGTGCATTCTTATAATTTATTCCAAAATGATGAATAAACTTGCATTCAGATTCACAAAAAAAAAGAATCTCATAGAACGTAGAACAGTACAGCACAGGAATTCAGGGGAAGTCTTTGCGGACCGAGATGAGAAAATCATTTTTCACCCAGAGAGTGGTGAATCTCTGGAATTCTCTGCCACAGAGGGTAGTTGAGGCCAGTTCATTGGCTATATTTAAGACGGAGTTAGATGTGGCCCTTCTGGCTAAAGGGATCAGGGGGTATGGAGAGAAGGCAGGTACAGGATACTGAGTTGGATGATCAGCCATGATCATATTGAATGGTGCAGGCTCGAAGGGCTGAATGGCCTAATCTTGTACCTAATTTCTATGTTTCTATGAATGGGCCCTTCAGCCCACAATGTTTGCTCCGAACATGAGGCCAAGTTAAAATGATCTCACTGCCTCTACAAGATCCTTATCCTTCTAATCCTTGCACTTTCATGTACCTAATTAAAAGCCTCTTGTCATATCTGCCTCCACCAACACCTCTGGCAATGCGTTTTAGGCCCCTACTGCCCTCTGTTTAATAAAAACTAGCCCTACGCATCTCCATTAAACTTTTCACCTCTCCCCTTATAGTTATGCCCTTTAGTGTTGGACATTTCCACCCTGAGAAAGGTTCTGACTGTCAACCCAATCTATGCCTCTCGTCTCAACTGCAGTTGAATTGCCAAAGCAACGGCTGGAAATAAATATGTGCCATTTTATTTAGTGTTAAGCTAATGTTGCACTTCCTTTGAATATGGCTTGCAGATACTGTAAAAGATGGTGATACAACATAGCAGATTTTTAAAAAGCCAGCATGATGGATTTGCTTGTGTAACACCACATTCCTCCCCCCAAAAAAACCCTAGCTGAATTTTTCACACTCAACCACAAAGCTGAGACCTTTAAAGGGAAGAGTTGATACACTCACAAACACATACACACACACTCATTGACTCACACACCACATATATGGCAGTAAACGTTCTTGAATACTCACACGGATGAGCGCGGCTTCTCCACTGTGGGGCTTTCGCAGTCAGCGGCACTTCCACAATCAGCACAACCTCTGCATTTACCGGACATTACGTAATCAGTGCGACCTGTCCACTGAGCAGAAGTCAAGAAATGTGCAGGACTTTTGGACAAAACACAGTCGGACCTAATAAAGCATTTGTTCCTTTCAAACACAGTCGGACATAATAAAGCATTTATTCCTCCCAAACACAGTCGGACCTAATAAAGCATTGCAGTTTCAAGCACAGGCAGGGCAGCAGGCCAAACACGTATGGCATTGTCATTGTCATTTAATTTAATTTCCAATTAAACATTGTACCTTCAAGCACTGGCCAAACAACTCATGGCGTTGTCATTAAGGGCTAATAAATCATTTATTGCAAGTACATTGCAGACTCACTGTTCAGTTGATTCACAACTTAGAATGACAGTCATAGCCTCTCCCTCACAATCTTGTAGAGTGACTGACTCATGTCCAGGCATCTGGGAATTTATAGTCCTGCCCCCTCCCCCCCGGAAGGGGCATTACATTCATTGCGGTGATTGACAGGTGAGAGAACCAATCAACTGATCTCAAGGTTTTTTAAACACCCATAACTTTTTTATTTTTCATCGATGGGAAAAATCATCGGGGCTGGCTCAGCGGAGGAGGACTGTGAGTAAGATGGCCAAAAATCACATTGATACAGGGTAGCGTTTCTTCTAAAATCAATATACAGCGCAGACAGGAAGTGGTCAAGATGAGAGTTTTAATTATATAGATAAGGGGAGTAGATAGGGTGATGCACAGAATCTTTTGCCCAGGGTAGGGGAATCAAGAACCAGAGGACATAGGTTTAAGGGGAGAGGGGCAAGATTTAGTTGCAACCTGAGGGGCAAGTTTTTCACACAAAGGCTGGTAGTTACATGGATTGAGGTAGTTGTGGCACGTTGTACTATAACAGCATTTGAAATACAGTTGGAGCGGTGCATGAATAAGAACGGTTTAGTTGTGGCCTCTCTAATGCTGCTGGGAGGGGTAGACTGTGATCCAGGCCGCTTGTCTGTAGGTTGATCTTGAAAAAGCTGAAAGTGACAGAAACCTGGACTGCTTTGGTAGAGCAATTATGTGAAGGTGTGCTTGAGGTCCTCTGGAATCACTAGAAACCTCGTCCATTTGAGCATTGTTCCACCATTGAGTATAGATAAGGCACAAACTGCTGGAGTAACTCAAAGGGTCAGGCAGCATCACTAGAGAACATTGATAAGTGACCATTTCTAACACAAATTTGGAGCGAATCTATAAAAAGAATTCAGTGAAAGGATTAATTGTATTTCCTTTCAAGTTTTCACCGACAAATAGATTTTGGGTGTAGTATTGGCCGATCAGCCATGAGCACAATGAATGGCGATGCTGGCCGAATAGCCTCCTCCTGCACCTATTTTCTATGTTTCTATTATAACAAAAATCTAAACAACCTTTCCCAGAAGAGCAATTTATGATATATTTTTTAAATAATTCAGAGACCATTACCTTGTTCAAAAAATGTTTGGTGAGCACATGACAAAAATAAGGGGATATATTTCATTGATAATGGAGTGCTTTTATATTTCAATTCTTTAAAATGTAATGCTTGTTGTATTATGTCCCAACTCAATATCTGGGACACCAATGCTCTGTTACTATGGCAACAGAATTATCTGCTTCACCAATTAATCTATGTGGGCAGCCTATTTAGTTTTCATTAAAGCAACCTTGGGGACAAAGAATGCACATACATTCAATAATTATTTTTATATGACATTATGCTGATTTTTTTTGTAATATAATTTAATGGAAGAAGAACAAATAGTTATTTCAGATTCCCTGAACTTTTAACACAAGGTCACAATATTACACATTTTATCTGAATTGTATTCTGGTTGGATGATCTTATTCAGTGATAGATTTCTAAATTGAATTGACCTTTGAAATTTGTTTCCTATTAACACTGTGTCCTTTTGCCAGTAAAAGATGTACAATTAGCCCTATAACAATTAGTCTTTTCTCGGCACTCTTAACCCATGTTCTACAGAGTAACACGCCTTTATTACAAAAAACGATTCCTAGTATTTTCATACGGGGGGAAAAAATGAAGCAAAATGAATGATCGCCAAATAATAACAGGAGATTTTGTCATTCAAAATTCATCTGCAAGTTGGTCTTCCAGCAGATTAGGACAAACATGTTGACATTCAGGAATTTAGGGAGATGTATCAGATAATCAAGATGAAGCGACTCCAGGATCTAATAGCTGGTGAACTGAATGGGGTGGAGTCGACTGAGGGTTAGAATTGAGAGCAAGGGTTGAGATGTAACCTTTCAGAAGGTTGCAGAAGCAGTACTCGGGAGATACAATGGCGCAAGCCATTTAAATCGGGTGGGTCAGGAAATCACCGTAATCTAGTAATTTGGAAATAATGGACAACTAATAGAGGGGAGAGTTATGAGTGATTAAAGTTTAGATTCATTCTAATGGATGAATCTAACAGATAATTGTGGTATACAAGGAATTTGGATGATCCCATTTATGATTTTGACTTGAGAACCTTGAGAACCATTTTCAATTGTAAATATTTAACATATCTATATCTATTACTGACACAGAGGTATAATGGATACACTTTAAATGGATCCTGGTGAGGTTATAATGCGCCGTTGTGGAAGAAATATGGAGATATGTCAATGGTTCTGACCATGAACTTACAAATTATGATAATAGATGACGTTTCCCCTTCTGTTCAGATGTCTAAGATTGTGAACTTCAGCTCATCCTGCAGTTCATTTTCCCTCCAGATATTTTCCCCTCTTCACTTTCCTCAAATAAGATTTCCCCCACCCAGTCCCTTCCAATGCCTGGTTTTACTATGCCTTCTAATCATCCACTCTCTGATCTCGAAAGATCAGTCCTCAGCAAAGGCCTCAGCTTGTTCCCCGATGCCCCCATCTCATAGAATTCCAAACTCAACATGTTAAAAAACCTACCTGATCTCATGGTTGCCAAACACTTTAACTCTCCCTCCCATTCCCGCACTGACCTTTCTGTCCGGGGCCCCCTCCATTGTCAGAGTGAGGCTCAGCGCAAATTGGAGGAACTACACCTCATATTTTGCTTGGGAAGCTTACACCCCAGCGATATGATATTGATTTATCTAACTTCAAGTAACCTTTGCCTTCCCTCTCTCTCCATCCCTCCCCCCTTCCCAGTTCTCTAACTGGTCTGACTGTCCTTGTTTACATTTTATCTCTGTTTGCTTTGTTGTCACCTTCTCCTTGCTAGCAATGATCTATTCCTTGATCTCCATCCCCTTTGTCTCATTTTCACATCTTGTATTTCCTTATCTCTGTATGCCCCTCTTCCCGATTCAGGCTGACAGTTCCGCTGAGTTACCCCAGAATTTTGTGTCTATGATATTTGTCCCTCTCTGATTCCATACCCATATCCATGTCTTTCAGGGAGCTGTCATCCCAAACTATACATCCTTTCACCTGTCGTCAGTATTCCTCATTTATCTGGAACATTGAAGATTGCCTTCTGAACTCGTATTGAATTTGCAATTTAATTGGCACGATATTTTGGTGCAGATTTCCACCCTGCTCTCACCTTCGTATGGTCAAATCATCTATGTGGAGAAGTATAAATTCAGTACCTACAGGGCAGTTCATCCACTAAAATCCAGGAGAACATAAATAACAGTTTGGAAATAGATGGATTAATACATGAAAGGCAACATTTGGCAACCTCAATAAATTTCTTTCAAGAACTGGGTTTTCAGAGGATTTTTTAGTTGGTGATATATTTTATATTTTCAATTTTTTTTTAAATAAAATGCCATTCGTTGGACCTGTTAGTGAGATTGTTTATTTTATTCCAGAGATACAGCATGAAAATGGGTTATTTGGCCCACCTGGTCCATGCCGACCGGCGATCACCTTCACACTAGTTCTATGTCACACACAAGGGGCAATTTACAGAAGCCAATTAATCTGCAAACCTGCGAGGAAACCGGAGCACCTGGAGAAAACCCACAAGGTCATTAGGAGAATGTAAAATCTCTGTACAGGCATCTCCCGTAGTCAGGATTGAACCTGGGTCTCTGGTGCTGTAAGGCAGCAAGTCTATCACTGTGCCACTGTTCCGTCCCATTAAATTGAGAATTTGTTTGATGTTGATCTATAATTGACTAATGGAATGATAGCGGATAGGGATGACAAATGGCTATAATTCAGATTGGATGGGAGTCTTAAAGGGGCTGCCCCACTTGGGCGACCTAATTGGCGAGTTTAGAAGAGTTTAGGAGAGTTTGAAAAAATTGACACGTTGAAGACCTATTTTGACTATGTAGAAGACCTCCTTCGACCTTCTTCGACTATGTTGAAGACTAACTTCGACTAGCTTTGACTAGCTACGACTAACTTCGGGATAATTGGACACCGAATAGTGGAGAGCGAAGACGACCTCCTTTGATCTCCTCCAACCTCCCTTCGACTACGATGAAGACTATCTACGACTACCTTAAACTATCTTCGACTACCTTCGATTATGACTAACATGACTAATATGCCGACCAACTACGACCTATTACGACCTACGACGTATTTACTAAACCTACGAGTAAAAAAAGTATTGATTTTTTCCATGGCGACCTTTGTTTACCCGCGGGCATTTTTCAACATGTTGAAAAATACTCTGGGACCTAGCTGAGGCCTCGAGTACGCGGGGATCACTCTCGAGCATGAAGGAGAGTTACAAAGACCTCCTGCGACCTCTTTCGACCATGCTGCGAGTATGAGTGGAGGGCAAACTCGCCAGAACTCGCGGGTTAGGTGGCCCAAGTGGGACAGCCCCTTAAGTCATGTTCACCAGGAGCCAGTGGTGAAGAAGGTATTTCTTCAGGCCAAGTGGCAGTAGAAGTGGATCAGAGGCAGAATCTGTAACTTGAAACCCTTGACTCTTGTGAAGAATCACCCCGGAATTCTCAGACTTGTAGGCAATGGAAGGGGTGGGGCAGAGTAAAGACAAGCCTTCCCCCAAATGCAGGGCTTTTATCATATTGATGATTCTTCCTTTCCTGCCGATTCAGTGTCTGAGACACAGTGACCTTCAAAGACCTTTAAAAGACATTTGGACAGGTGCATGGGTAGGAAAGGTTTACAGAGATACGGGCCAAATGCAGGCAGGTGGGACACATCTGGATGGTGCATCTTGTTTGGCAGAACCTGGTGATAGATTGAGCCCAGGGAGTCTGCCAGTAACTGTTGAAACAAGGAACTGCAGATGTTGGTTAATATATAAAAGGACAATAAGTCGAGACCTGAAACATCACCTATCCATGCTCTCCAGAGATGCTACCTGATCTGCTGAGTTACTCCAGAACTTTGTGTACTAATCTGTCAGTATCAAAGTATAATTGTGTACAAAGATGGACACAAAAAACTGGAGTATCTCAGCGGGTCAGACAGCATCTCTGGAGAGAAGGAACAGGTGACATTTCGGGTCGAGACCATTTTTCAGACCCGAAGGGCCTCGACCTGAAACGACACCCATTCCTTCTCTCCAGAGATGCTGTCTGACCCGCTTAGTTGCTCCAGCATTCTGTGTCTATCTCCGGTTTAAACCAGCATCTGCAGTTCCGTCCCACACGTATCTTTTATGTACTAGTCTGTCAGCTCCCCGGATCACAGAGAGCATGTCCAAGTCTGGGATGTACTACGAGGGGACTGCTGGCATTTCATCTTCATATCACAACAAAAGAGACCCAGCTGAATGATACCGGACTTCCTATTGCCTTTGAGGAAGCTGACCTTTCCTCCTCACTTCATCAAAATCTGCAGCAGCCACGGGGAGATTGGTTTGGCTGTGTTGCGAGGGGTTAATTGAACGACTCTGGCCTTTGGGATAATGTCAGCGGCAGGCAGAGGGTACATCCTCACCATAAATCCAGAGCTTCACATAGATCACCGCACACAATTTTGTTTTTTTCATATGCATTCAATTACTTTTCTTCTGCATCAATTATGGGTCAATGGAGCTTGGACTTGCTGTATAATGAGCACTTTGGAAAGGAGGCCTATCTATTACACGTTTAGCAGATAACACGATGGCAGGTTTATGTGTCCATCGATAATGTGTGCAATGGCTTATGATCATGAATGTTAATCAGGTTCTTCAAGACCCATATATTCTTGTTTGAAAAGATTTTGCATTAAACCTCTTTGTCATTGCCAACTGTTAGATGCAAACATAAATTGCAGCATTCATATGCGGAAAAACTGCTCCTCAGAATCCTCCTTTGTGGGCGCAGATGTCTTCAGCTGACACCTATTTCCATAGAATTTTCATTAAGCGCCAAACAGCCAGGTTCCTGCTGGCCTCTTTGTAACTGAGCTGCGCCAGTGACTTTGAGCTTTGTGTTGTTATTGCACTGTATATTTTTATTTATTTATTGAGTTTCCTTTTATGTTGAGGAACATAAAAACCTTGCTGGTTTAAACCGAAGATAGACACAAAAACCCGGAGCAACTCAGAGGGTCAAACAGCATCTCTATACCTTTTCTCCAGAGATGCCGCCTGACCTGCTGAGTTGCTCCAGTTGTATGTGTCAATCTTCCTTGTATGTTTCTTTGTTGGTGTTAGCCATTAAGTACCACGTTTATACTGTAAAAAGCCAGTTATGCTGCTGCAAGTAAGAATTTCATTGGGGCATATTGTATTGTTGTATTGTATTGTAATTTTTCAGCCAAGTATGCAAAAAACATACAAGGAATTTGATTTGCTATTCAGTCATACCAAAAAAGCAACAAGACACACAACTACATAAAAATTAACTTAAACATCCACCACAGTGCATTGTGATGGAAGGCAATAACTTGTTATGTTCTTCCCTGCTTTTCTCCCGTGGTCGGGTCAGTAGAAGCATCCGAAGTCAGGACGATCAAAGCTCCCACAGCTGGCGATCGAAGCTCCCGCAATCGGGGCGATCGAAGCTCCTGCGGTTGGAGTTCCTGAAGTCGATTCCTAACCCAAAGACCGCAAGCACCACGATATTAAGTCTGCAGGCTCCCGTTGGAGCTCCCGTCGATCCCTGACAAGGAATCACAAGCTCCACGATGTTAAGACCGCAGGCTCCCGTGGTTGGAGCGCACAAAGGGACCGCCAGCTACACGATGTTAGGCCACAGCGCGGACGGAGATACGATACGGAAAAAGTCGCATCTCCGTCGAGGAAAGAGATTTTAAAAAGTTTTGCCCACCCATCTTATAATACAAAATAAAACATACACTAAAACATACATTTAACAACAGACTAAAAACAACGAAATAGGCAAAAGGCGAGACAGTCCGCTGGCGAGGCTTCCATCGTACAGCGCCACCTGGTGATATGACAATAAATGCACTTGTCTTGACTCTTGCACTGAAACCAATGGAAAAAGATTGTGTGCGACGAATTAATCTGATGCCAACAGTTGTGTTCACACTCAATTAATTTCCAAACCATGCCTGTGGATTTTTGCAGATGTACATGGCAAAAGTGAAGAAATCTTGAGAACACTTCTGACATTGTTGTGGATTTGTGAAAATCTGCATTTAGTCTAACTTGAGTTTGAATTACATAGATACATAGACAATAGGTGCAGGAGTAGGCCATTCGGCCCTTTGAGCCAGCACCGCCATTCAATGTTATCATGGCTGATCATCCACAATCAGTACCCTGCTCCTGCCTTCTCCCGATACCCCTTGATTCTGCTAGCCCTAAGAGCTCTATCTAAATCTTTTGAATGCATCCAGTGAATCGACCTCCACTGCCTTCTGAGGCGGACATTTTCACAAATTCACAGCTCTGTGTGAAAGGGTTTTTCCTAATCTCAGTTCTAAATGGCCTACCCCTTATTCTTAAACTGTGGCCGCTGGTTTTGGATTCCACCAACATCGGGAAAATGTTTCCTGCATCTAGTGTGTCTAATCCCTTAATAATTTTACATGTTTCTATAAGATCCCCTCTCATTCTTCTAGATTCTAGTGAATACAAGCCCAGTCGCTCCATCCTTTCATCATATGACAGTCCCGCCATCCCGGGAATTAACCTTGTGAACCTATGCTGCACTCCCACAATAGCAACAATGTCCTTCCTCAAATTAGGAGACCAAAACTGCACACAATGCTCCAGGTGTGGTCTCAACAGGGTCTATACAACTGCAGGAGGACCTTTTTGCTCCTATACTCAACTACTCTCGTTATGGAGGCCAACATGTCATTAGCTTTCATCACTGCCTATTGTACCTTTAGGCTTATTTTCAGTGACTGATGTACTAGGACACCCAAGTCTCGTTGTACTTCCCCTTTTCCACAACTGACACAATTTAGATAATAGTCTGCCTTCCCGTTCTCGCCTCCAAAGTGGATAACCTCACATTTATCCACACTATACTGCAGCTGTCCACTCACCCAACCCGTCCAAGTCATTCTGCATCCACATAGCATCCTCTTCACAGTTAAATCTGCCACCCTGCTTTGTGTCATCTGCAAATTTGCTAGTTACTTTTAATTCCTTCATCTAAATCATTAATGTATATTATAAATAACTGCAGTCCCAGCACTGAGCCTTGCGGTACCCCACTAGTCACTGCCTGCCATTCTGAAAGGGACTTGTTAATCCCTACTCTTTCTTTCCTGTCTGCCAACCAATTTTCTGTCCATGTCAACACCCGTACCCCCATTACAATGTGCTCTAATTTTGCCCACTAATCTGTGTGGGACATAGAAACATAGAAACATAGAAAATAGGTGCAGGAGTAGGCCATTCGGCCCTTCGAGCCTGCACCGCCATTCAATGTGATCATGGCTGATCATCCAACTCAGTATCCCGTA
Source organism: Raja brachyura (assembly GCA_963514005.1). The sequence continues at coordinate 30,587,442 of OY740807.1, read as the reverse complement.
CCTGCCTTCTCTCCATACCCCCTGATCCCTTTAGCCACAAGTGCCACATCTAACGCCCTCTTAAATATAGCCAATGAACTGGCCTCAACTACCTTCTGTGGCAGAGAATTCCAGAGACTCACCACTCTCTGTGTAAAGAATGTTTTCCTCATTTCGGTCCTAAAGGAATTCCCCCTTATCCTTAGACTGTGACCCCTTGTTCTGGACTCCCCCAACATCGGGAACAATTTTCCTGCATCTAGCTTGTCCAACCCCTTAAGAATTTTGTAGGTTTCTATAAGATCCCCCCTCAATCTTCTAAATTCCATCGAGTACAAACCGAGTCTATCCAATCTTTCCTCATATGAAAGTCCTGACATCCCAGGAATCAGTCTGGTGAATCTTCTCTGTACCCCCTCTATGGCAAGGATGTCTTTCATGGACCTTATCAAAGGCTTTCCGAAAGTCCAGGTATACTACATCCACTGGCTCTCCCTTGTCCATTTTACTTGTTACATCCTCAAAAAATTCCAGAAGATTTGTCAAGCATGATTTCCCCTTTGAAAATCCATGCTGACTTGGACTGATCCTGCTACTGCTATCCAAATGCGCCGCTATTACATCTTTGATAATCGACTCCAGCATCTTCCGATGTCAGGCTAGCTGCTCTATAATGCCCTGTTTTCTCTCTCCCTCCTTTCTTGAAAAGTGGGTTAACATTAGCTACCCTCCAATTCTTATAGATTTTCCATGGCATTACTCACAGAAGCAAAGATTGAATGGAGACAGGGCAATGGTGGGGGGGATGAAGGTGTGAAAGAATTTAGAGATACATTTGCAAGGGACCTCCCTTGGATTGAACCACGACACCTTGGTATCGATTGCCTCAATATTGTATGGTTTTAATGTGCCGAATTATGGCTGTGTTCATCTCTCATACCTAATCAGATACTGCACAATCAGGTACAGTTGGTCAAAATCTGGTTTGAAGTGGCTTAAGGATGGGCCGCTTAGTAAAAAGAGTGCTGAAACAGGACCTCCTCAGTTGTCCATGGAACCACATCAATTTTGAACAATTGCCAGCACTTTGCTGTACAGATGAGCATCAGCCCTTAAATGACGCCCCGTGACAGTCAGAGTGGCTACACACCCTTTGGTTGTATGGACGTGCCAGAGATCGCAGGGGAGAAGGAAGAGCTCAAATCTTTGTCATGTAAGTCTTGGTCAACAAGATGCTTAGAACGGGTTGATTAGTACTGGTGTCAGGGGTTATGGGGAAAAGGCAGGAGCATGGGGTTGAGAGGGAAAGACACGTCAGCCAGGATTGAATGTCGGAGTAGTCTTAATGGGCCGAATGGCCTTAATCTGCTCCTGTCACTCATGGATATGCTTGGCAGGTGGAAGGCCAAGGGATCTGCCTAATCACCCAACGAGGGTCCTGGCAGGAGATGGCTGAGGAGATGCAATCCCTGAACAATGGAAATGTCACATTCTTACCAAACGTGCCAAGATGATACACACACCACTGCCGACAAAAGCAGAGCGGAAATCCTCAAGGCAAATATGTTATATTCCGTCTGAGCTCTTTGTGAAGTATCACTCCTGAGGAAACACAGACGCCATTAAAGTAATTAGAACCAAGTTTCATTCAATCATTCCTGTGCTATGTTCAGTACAGGTGGATTTGCACCGCGGGATATGAGGGCAGTCAATGCATCATCTGGCTTCTCCAGCCGGCCTCATGGTGCATTGTATTGTCATTAGGGATTGCAAAATAGAAAGAGTTGCATGATTTGCATTGAGGTATTTTATGTTACAGGCTTCTTATGAAAATCGGTTCTCTGTTTAGAAATGCCTTTTAGCCCATGATATCCATTGCCTGCCTCCTTTTTAGCTTTTTTAAAATAGATACAGCACGGAAGCAGACCCTTCAGCTCACCAAGTCCACACCGACCAGCGATCCCTGCACACTCACACTATCCTAACTACACTAGGGAAAATTTACAATTTCACCAAGCCAATTAACCTACAAACCTGTACGTCTTTGGAGTGCGATCTCCCAGGGAAAACCCACACATGTCATGGGGGGAGCGTAAAAACTCCATACAGACAGCACCTGTAGTCGGGATCGAACCTGGTTCTCTGGCGCTGTAAAGCAGCTACTCTACCGCTGTGCCACCGTGCCTCCTCAGCACAACTGGGAGATGAGACCGTGTATGTGAGCATGGACATCACCCTGAGGTACAAGTCTTGCTCATGCTGCTATTCAGGCTCTGGGTGATTTACCGCTGCCTCTATTTTCATTTATTTTATTACTCCAGTCGCTGTTGTCTTTTATTGGCAAGGCTGTGCATCAAGCAGCATCTGTTTGGCACATATTAAAAAACAGACTTGCTGCAGATAATGAAATCTCATCTTCATGAGACCTACAGCTTGTGGGTCTGCTACTCGCACGACCCTCATATCTCGAAGCAGATGCAGGGTTTGGAGAGCAAGCACACTGCTGTGAGGAGCCAGGGAATCAGAGGATAGTCCTGTTCCCTAGATATCTCTCTCCAGACAATGGTATAGAGTCATAGAGTGATACAGTGTGGAAACAGGCCCTTCTACCCAACTTGCCCACACTGGCCAACATGTCCCAGCTACACTAGTCCCACCTGCCTGCATTTGGTCCATATCACTCCAAACCTGTCCTATACATGTATCTGTCTAACTGTTTCTTAAATGTTGGGAGAGTCCCATCCTCAACCACCTCCTCTGGCAGCTTGTTCCATACACCCACCACCCTTTGTGTGAAGGGTGTGGATGTGCCCAGCCGTGCAGGCATCCATCCTGAATGAATGAATTAATGAATTAATGAATGATACTTTAGTCGCAGTGATGTTCTGTTTTGCATACCCAAGGTATGCAAATATTCGTCACATAAAGGGTGTGAACTGTGTGGGCTTTCTCCGGGAGGTTTGGTTTTCTCCCACACTCCAAAGACGTACAGGTTTGTAGGCTAATTGGCTTCGGTAAAATTGTAAATTGTCTCCAGTACGTGTAGGATAGTGTTAGTGAGCAGGGGTTGCTGATCGGCGTGGACCCGGTGGGCCGAAGGGCCTGTTTCCGCACTGTCTCTCTAAACTAAACTAAACACAGCTGTTTGAGATACAAATCTGCCCATAGGAGGTTTATCATCTGCTTTTGACAGCAAATAACCCTCTAGCGCACTAGCATGCTTCACAACGTGAAGAGAGTGATTCAGGTTATATTTTTAAGTGTGCAACAGATTGGATGCCTCATCGGCAACAACGTGGTGCTATGGTACACAAACTAGGTGCCACACAGCTGAATTTAGTGGTCAACATTTCAGGTCAATTTTTTTTCACCAAATGATTGATGTTTATTGAATACAGAGATTTTTCTAAACACACCCATTTCACTTAGCCATAGTGATGTATGCGTAGTTAGATTAAAGTAATTAGCCAAATGTGTCTAATTGCTTTTACATATTTTTAATTTTCCCATGTAATTATAGCTATTTAAATGTCACTACAGTAACTTCATGGATACTTTGGCAAGTAAATTACTATAATGGATGCAAAACATAAATTAGTAGTGCTAATTTTGAGCTAAAAAAAAATCCTTGTCATGAAGCATACTGAATTTGTGGTTTTAAAAAACCCAGTAACTACTGGGAGTACTCATCAGACAAGATAGCATCTTGGGAGAGTGAAGTATCACATATCACATGTAAAATGTCGCATATCTGGTATGGCTTAAATACATTTTCTAGCTGATAGTCACCTACGCAGAAAATGATCTCCAATTAGTGGCGTGAAATGTGCTCAGTAATCACCAGTGGGTTGAATTTTGAAGGCACCGTGTATGATGTATTCAAAAGAGAGTTACGCCCCTGTCCCACTTAGGCGATTTTTTTGGCGACTACAGGCAGTCGCCACATGGTCGCAGGAGTGTCGCCGGTATGGTCTCTTCAGTCGTCCAAAGAGTTGTATCTTTTTTTCTGGGCGCCGTTGGATTTTGAAATGTTAAAAAAAATTTTGGCGACAGTAGGCCTGAATTCCATTGGTGACTACCTACGTCAACCGGCGACACGTACCGGCCGGCGACTGAATTGTCTTACCTTGTTGTAGCTTGTCATCAGTGGGCGTAGGTTCTTGTAGGTGTGGTCATAGGTGGATGTCCTAATGGTCGCCGCTTGTCGGTAGCTTGCCGTAGTTTGCCGTGGACTGGGAGGTAGGTTGTTGTAGACATTGTCGTAGACGTTGTCGTAGGGGGTTTATCGGCGACTACTACGACTATGACAGTCGTTGGTAGTTGCCGACAGGCCCATTAGACAGTCGTCGACAGGCCCATTAGATATAGCTCTCAGGGCTAACAGAAACAAGGTATATAGGGAGAAAGCAGGAACAGGGTACTGATTTTGGATGATCAGCCATGATCATATTGACTGACGATGCAGGCTCGAAGGGCCAAATGGCCTATTCCTGCAACTATTTTCTATGTTCTTTGTGTCTGTTGCTCTTGTCCTTGCAGACGATAGATGTTGTAGGTTCGGGAGCTGCTCTCAAGGTATTGACAAGCGAATGCAATGCATTCTTCCAATTAAATGCATGGTATTCATGGTGAACTGATGGTGAAGAAATTGAGGGCGGTGGATGCGGTGCTGATTCCGTGGTCCACAGCACCAGGTGCTGGTGGATCTGAGTGGGTCCAGCAGCATCTGTAAAGGTATCTGTATCTGTAGAGGTCTGAAGAAGGGTCTCGACCTGAAACGTCACCCATTCCTTCTCTCCAGCGATGCTGCCTGTCCTGCTGAGTTACTCTTGCATTTTGTGTCTAGCATCTATAGAAGAATGGACAGATGATGTCTTGGGCCAAGACCCTTCGTCAGACTCAGGTCAAGTTAGTAGGACACGACTTGTCGGGTGCAAATACAGGCTCACTGTCCATAATTAGAAACAGAAACATAGAAAAATAGGTGCAGGAGTAGGCCATTCAGCCCTTCGAGCCTGCACCGCCATTCAATATGATCATGGCTGATCATCCAACTCAGTATCCCATACCTGCCTTCTCTCCATACCCCCTGATCCCTTTAGCCACAAGTGCCACATCTAACGCCCTCTTAAATATAGCCAATGAACTGGCCTCAACTACCTTCTGTGGCAGAGAATTCCAGAGACTCACCACTCTCTGTGTAAAGAATGTTTTCCTCATCTCGGTCCTAAAGGAATCCCCCCTTATCCTTAGACCCCTTGTTCTGGACTGTGACCCCTTGTTCTGGAACCATTCTCTTTCAAATGGGAGTAAATCGTACCCCGAAGAATCCACTCTAATAGTTTCCTTACCACTTCCACCAGCCGGTAATTCCCTGGATTCTCTCTGCTTCCTTCCTTAAATAAAGGAACAACATTAGCTCCTCTCCAGTCCTCCAGGATATATAAGGAAGTGTTTAAGAAAATTATAATTATGTCTAAATGAAGAAATTAATTTATGGCAATTCAACAGACACGGGATCGGAAGTGGAAAACATTAGCGCACTAGGAAAGCACTATCTGGCCCAATTAACCATTGCTCCCAATTTCAGAACAACTTTTAGAGCTCAACTGTGTTAGTTGAAGAGAATGCAACACATGACTAAACACTCTCACTGCTCTTATACTTTGTGGGCATTGAACGCGGATTAGATAAATTAAATCAGATAATAAGAGGAAGCTAAACATTTATGACTTGTTTGCTTTTGGGTAATGTGTTGGAGAAGTAGTTTGCATCATCTTTCATTTCATGTATCGTGCAATTGTCCAGGAATTTATAGCTCTCCAGCTCTTATCCCTTTTTACATGCTCTCCATTTGCTACATTTTGAGATGCTTAATAAGTGCAAATATTAATAATAGAAGCCACAACTACTTAAAGTGTTTTAATAAAGGGAGAGGAGGAAATGGCATCTGTAAATTATTTAGGTGGATTAGCGTCAGCATGTTGTAAATTGAGAGGTTATTATAAATAAATAAAAGCATGCAATTCATAGATTGATCTTCCATCCTCCTACTAATCTGACTGCTCGGCTTGTGGACACGAAGGACCAATGCAAATTTTGTGATCTTGGAGAGACTCTAAACATTTGCCTGGTCAGACATCTTCCTGATCAACGATAGACACAAAAAGCTGGAGTAACTCAGCGGGATAGGCTGTATCTCTGAGAGAAGGAATGGGTGACGTTTCGGTTTGAGGAAGGGCCTCAACCCGAAACGTCACCCATTCCTTTTACCGAAGATAGACGCAAAAAGCAGGTGTAACTCAACGGAACAGGCAGCATCTCTGGAGAGAAGGAATGGTTGGCGTTTCGAGAAGAAGATTAAAGGCTGAAACGTTGTGGTTTGATTCTTCTTTCCGTGTTTTCGAGTGGATAGAGTGCATGTTCGTCACCAAGCGAAAGATCAGTATTGTAACAAGGCAGGTACAACGAACTGCAGATGCTTGAGCAAAACACAAAGTGCTGGAGTAATTCCGCGAGACAAGCAGCATCTGCGGAGGGGGTGGAGAGGCAATGTTTTGGGTCAGGACTCTTCTTCAGACTGATTGTAGCGGAGGGGAGAACGCTGGAAAAGAGGTGAGGGTTGGACAAAGCCTGGAGAGTGATAGGTGGACACAGGTGAGAGGGATTTGTTTGGCAGGCGGCTGGAGCAAATGACAAAGGCTAGAGATGAAAAGGAAATGCTCTGAAGTGAGATAAGGAGAGCAGAGGAGTGAAATGTAATGCCCAGAGAGAGGAATAGAATATAGGTGCAAGGGGGTGGGGGGATGGGGGGAAGATGGAATGAGGTAGTGGGATGAATGGGTCTGCTCCGGGATGGGGAGGGGGAAAGAGGGGGTGGAGGTATTACTTAAAATTGTAACAAGGGAGACTGGTTTTCCTGTGGGTTAGGTTGAGGGGAACTGCGGCTCACCTCTTCCCTCTGGGGTGGATGTCGGTGATACCAAGCCAATGTATTCAAAGCCAGAGTGTTCAGCTTCCTGCCACACAGTTCCCATCGGAAAACAAAATGAGAGTTATCCGATGTTGTTTAACCACTGCAAAATAATTACGTTTGCAAAGACTGATGCTTTAATGCAATCGCACTGGGATTTAGGGCACATCCTCAAGCACATAATTCCTCCCAATAGCTGATCTTTAATTTCAACAGAGGATCAGCCATGTCAAGTGAAGATGAGGGATTTTCCCCAAGCATAGACAGGTCGTAAGCTACAGAACACAGAAGGAGTGTAATAACGGTTCAATTAAATCAATCGCTTTTCATCTCAGCTGGGAAATAATCCTTGAATACAGAAACTTAAAAGAGGGGAAAAAAATGTGACGTTTAAGAAATGATTTAATTGCAATTTGCTTTAATTACATTTTGTCTTAAGGAGCACAGACGCCAAGGAAATCCAAGTGTGTACATTCTCTTGGTTAATAGATCGCAAGCACTTGGAAAACATCAATGCGTAATCCTTTAAGTCAAAGGCCGTTTCATGTACAGAAGAATTATTTTCTTGCCTCAGGCAATATTGCCTGTGATTTGCGTCATATAAAATTTCCAGCTGCAACCCGTTTTTGGTTTAGAACTTAAGTACTGTTTGAATGCAAACATTTGCAATTGTTTCCGCACAGTGGAAAATCTAACTTTCAAATTTATTACAGCGATGATGATAAACAAAACATATTTGCATAACATAAAAGGCTAAATGCTCTTTCACAAAAGGTCTGTTTAACTGAGAAATTCCCAGAGAGATTGTCCAAATTCCTCCGATTGAAATTGGCTATTTATTCATTTAAAATGTCACCTGTTCAGTTTAATGAAAATGATATTTAGAGCAGGCCAGTCAGACTCATGGCCACTACGGTTTACATCAATGCAACTATTGTGTGCTTCAGAGGGGAACTTCATTTATACTATAGATTAAATAAGAGAGACAACACTGATATCTCTTTTTTATCTCCGCTGGTATGAGTAAGGTGTCAGTCCAAAATCTTGATATGTGGTTCAGCGTCAACATCTGAAAATTTGATACGTTCACATGAGGTGCCTTGATATTCCTTACTCCATAAGTGGTGCTACATAAATGAAACTTGATGCTTTTGTTGTTGTTATCCAAACCCCCTATCATCTATCAATCACTCCATGGCCTTATCCCAAGTAATTACCATCACCTTGGATAGGATACATGGATAGGATAGGTTTAGGGGCCAAACCTTGGCAGGTGGGACCAGTGTAGATAGGGTATGTTGGTCAGGCATATTGGGACAAATGGCCTGTTTTAATGCAGAATCTTCTTTAGCATTATTCTTTAAAGACATGATTCAACTCACTCTGACTTGAATGCATTCCCTCTAAATTAGGAAGACGGGTCTTGACCCGAAACGTCGCCTATCTCCTTCGCTCCTTAGAAGCTGCTGCAGGCCATAAAGGAGGCATCATTTCTTCAGGCAGTGGGCAGTGCATTTATGGAATTCTCTAATCCAAAGGGCTGTGAAGCTCAGTTATTGGGGTCAATTCAAAATAGAGATTGGTAAATTTCTGATTATGTGAAGAATGAAGGCACAAAAAGAAAATGGTACAGTCAGAAAATGAGCCATGTTCTAAATCAATGGCAATAGTTGGCTCAAAGGGCGAAATAGTCCAACCTTGCCCTTAAACCTCTAGGACCAAGAGATGTGCAGGAAGGAGATATTAGGTTCATACTTAAGATAGACACAAAAGGCTGGAGTAAATCAGCGGGTCAGGCAGCGTCTCTGGAGAAAAGAAACGGGTAACTACTTGAGTTTGGACCATTCTTCAGACCGAGAGATTACATGTAACCAAATCACTGCACTTTTGCTCATCCACCAATCAAGCAAGAAAGAATGTAGGTCTGAGGAAGTGTTTTAATGTTAACATCATTGTGTTCAATTTAATTCACAGTGTGAGCCTGTTACCAGCATAGATATAAATATAGATGTACTTGTTACTGAAATTACCTCGGTAAGAATATCACAACTGACGAGAGAAAAATATGACAATTTATAATCTCCTTGTTGACATAATAACTTTAAGATTACTTTCTAATTTTGTACAGATCAAACACTTGGCTTTTAAGCTGATTTGCAAATGTAGAAGCAATTAACCTAATTTCACAAATGCCGGAGGTAATTATCCATCACTTGCAAACATGGGTAATATTAGGGGTTGTCATATTCCAGGAACTTTTCTGCGTGGAAAGGAGATCGATTTAAGTAACACCCACGATTTTTTTTTTGGGGGGGGGGGGGGGGTTTGCATGTAGCTTCAAGACCATTTTCCATCCATATTATCAGCAAGTTGACAACTTCAGCAAGTGTGTATCTGAACTGCAGAGATTCATCACCACACCCCACCACCAAATTCCCCATTGAGCTTGTTGCAATTCCCCCTCAGTTCAACTAGAGAACCTGCCCGTGGTTCATGGGCCTGATTAGGCTGAATTAAAATCCAGCTTTTAGGTGATTTGATTTAGTAATTATTAAAAACATTACTATTATTATTTAAGAATTATTAATTCTTTAAATGTCAGTTTTAAGAGTTTTTAACTGCTTTTGAATGTCAGAGACCTTTGGAGGAAATGAAGGATTTGACTCCTCTGTCATATTTAGTTTAGTTTAGTTTATTGTCACATGTGCAGTGAAAAGATTTTTTGTTGCGTGTAATCCAGTTAGCAGAACTACTACACGTGATTACAATGAAGCCGCCCACATGGTACACATACAGGATAAAGAGAATACTGTAAATGCTGCTGTTGGAGTACAGGTTTAAAGGAGTGGAGCGATTGTTATGATGATTGCAGAGCCACTTCAGTGGCCAGCATGCAGAGAGTAGCCTGGCATGGGCATCATTAGGGTGGGGATAGTGCAATGATCATGAAAATCCCCCAAAAACTGTAAGTGCTGGAAATCTGAAGTAAGTCCTAATATGTTGGAAACTCTTAACAGGTCAGGCAGCATCTGTGGAAACAGCAACAGAGATAGTGTTTCAAGTTGAAGGCCTCAAGTAGTGCTCATTTGAATGAAGGATTTTCAACCTGAAATATTCGCTTCATTTCCTTTCCACAGATGCTGCCTGACCTCCTGAGTGTTTCCGGCATTTTTTGTTTTGGTTTCAATTTGATGTTGGCTGATCTGATCTTGGCCTCAACTCTCTGCCTGTTTGCGAATAATGCTCTTCAGTTTTACTTGACCATATTTCACTGAAGCAATATCAGTCAACTCTTTGAAAGGTTGGGGAAGTAGGCAGAAGAGCAGCCGAGACATGGTATGGAGATAAACTCAAAAGGGACTACTCTCGTTCTGCCTCAGACGTAGAGTCTGAATAATTAAATACAGGCAGCAGAGAAAGACTACAGGGTGTAAGATGCAGGGAAGATCAGATCTGCTGAATGCAAAAGGATATTAGAGTTTTGCATTTAATTGATTATGAAGTCAGAGTCGCAGACAGTAACTTAGTATATTTGGAGGATATTAGTTCATTTTGTTTGTCAGAACCATCAATTCTCTTGCTCATTTAAAATGCTGTTCATGCTCTGTTTAACAAAATGAATAATTATTGCAGAATTTATTCAGTGCCCATCATAATTGGCCGCTGTTCCTCTGGCATCCGTCAATTAACTTTGCCTGAATGTATGAAACTGCTTCAGTTCAAAGAACAACTTCGTCACAAAATGGGTGGCCTTACAGAGGCAGGCTACGAGCCGTGGAGATTAGACTTGCTGAATGGTTGAGGCATGGAAGCTATTAATTGTCTAATCTCCGTATAAATTTCATAACAGCTCCTGGCTTGAAAGAACAATTAGATCTGCATGGTCCAAAACGCACAGAGTGTTTTTATTTTAACTTTACAGCACATCATCCAACATCAAAAGTCATTACAAATGAATACTTGCATACAAAATCTTAGTGAAAGTTGAATCTCCTATTTGCTGCAAAGTCAATCGATCTTTAGCAGAAAGAGGACACTTCAGTGTTATCACCTCATTGCTAAACCAGATCCAAGATGATGCCCAAACCAGGCGACTCTTTATGTGCTAGTCACAGAAGTGGATACACAATAGACAATAGGTGCAGGAGTAGGCCATTTGGCCCTTCGAGCCAGCACCGCCATTCAATGTGATCATGGCTGATCATCCCCAATCAGTACCCCGTTCCTGTCTTCTCACCATATCCCCTGACTCTGCTATCTTTAAGAGCCCTATCTAGCTCTCTCTTGAAAGTATCCAGAGAACCGGCCTCCACCGCCCTCTGAGGCAGAGAATTCCACAGACTCACAACTCACTACAATCTACAATCACGTATTACAATCGCTCCACTCGTTTAAATCTCTACTCTGACAGCAACAATTTTGTACACTATGGATGGCACGATTGTAATCAAGTGTTGTCTTTCCGCTGACTGGTTAGCACACAACAAAAGCTTTTCACTGTACCTTGGTGCATGAGACAATGAACTAAATTAAACTAAACTAAACTATACCCTATAAACCTAACCATTTCATGGAGGCTGAGCGATGGTCGTCGGAGGTTAAGGGCGCCGTGTTCACGGGACGATGTCGAGGAGCTGTCAGAGTGGGCAGTCGGTGGAGTGGGCCGCTGGGGGCCCTAAAGCATCCTGGGGCTCTAGTAGATCGAGCGCCGCTCCAAGTGGCAGAGCGTATGGGATGAATGCATATCATCCAACAGTGATGATGTTGATGTATGAAGTATGATGTTGTGGCGATCAGTGAAACATGGTTGCAGGAGGGCTGTGATTGGAAACTAAATATTCCAGGATTTCGCTGCTTCAGATGTGATAGAATTGGAGGGGCAAGAGGTGGAGGTGTTGCATTGCTAGTCAGGGAAGATATTACAGCAGTGCTTTGGCAGGATAGATTGGAGGGCTCATCTAGGGAGGCTATTTGGGTGGAACTGAGAAGTGGGAAAGGTGTAGCAACACTTATAGGGGTATATTATAGACTGCCAAATGGGGAACGAGAATTGGAAGAGCAAATATGTAAAGAGATAGCAGATATTAGTAGTAAGCACAAGGTAGTGATTGTGGGAGATTTCAACTTTCCACACATAGACTGGGAAACACATTCTGTAAATGGGCTGGATGGTTTGGAGTTTGTAAAATGTGTGCAGGATAGTTTTTTGCAGCAATACATAGAGGTGCCTACTAGAGGAGGGGCAGTGCTGGACCTCCTGTTAGGAAATGAGACGGGACAGGTGGCGGAGGTATGCGTTGGGGAGCACTTCGGGTCCAGTGATCACAATACCATTAGTTTCAATATAATTATGGAGAAGACAGAACTTGGCCTAGGGTTGAGATTTTTGATTGGAGAAAGGTTAACTTTAACGAGATGCGAGATGATTTAAAAGGAGTGAACCGGAACATTTTGTTTTATGGGAAAGATGTAGAAGAGAAATGGAGGACATTTAAAGGGGAAATTTTAAGAGTACAGAATCTTTATGTTCCTGTTCGGTTGAAAGGAACCAGTAAAAATTGGAAAGAGCCCTGGTTTTCAAGGGAAATTGGACATCTTGTTCGGAAAAAGAGGGAGATCTACAATAATTATAGGCAGCATGAAGTAAATGAGGTGCTTGAGGAGTATAAGGAATGTAAAAAGAACCTTAAGAAAGAAATTAGAAAAGCTAAAAGAAGATATGAGGTTGCTTTGGCAAGTAAGGTGAAAGTAAATCCAAAGGGTTTCTACAGCTATATTAATAGCAAAAGGATAACAAGGGATAAAATTGGTCCATTGGAGAGACCGAGTGGACAGCTATCTGCAGAGCCAAAAGAGATGGGGGAGATATTGAACAATTTCTTTTCTTCGGTATTCACCAAGGAGAAGGATATTGAATTATGTGAGGTAAGGGAAACTAGTAGAGTAGCTATGGATACTATGAATTTCAAAGTAACAGAAGTACTGACACTTTTGAAAAATATAAAAGTGGATAAGTCTCCAGGTCCTGACAGGATATTCCCTAGGACATTGAGGGAAGTTAGTGTAGAAATAGCTGGGGCTATGACAGAAATATTTCAAATGTCATTAGAAACGGGAATAGTCCCCGAGGATTGGCGTACTGCGCATGTTGTTCCATTGTTTAAAAAGGATTCTAAAAGTAAATCTAGCAATTATAGACCGGTTAGTTTGACTTCAGTGGTGGGCAAATTAATGGAAAAGATACTTAAAGATAATATATATAAGTATCTGGATAAAGAGGGTCTAATTAGGAACAGTCAACATGGATTTATGCCTGGAAGGTCATGTTTGACTAACCTTCTTGAATTTTTTGAAGAGGTTACTAGGGAAATTGACGAGGGTAAAGCAGTGGATGTTGTCTATATGGACTTCAGTAAGGCCTTTGACAAGGTTCCTCATGGAAGGTTGGTTAAGAAGGTTCAACTGTTGGGTATAAATGCAGGAATAGCAAGATGGATTCAACAGTGGCTGAATGGGAGAAGCCAGAGGGTAATGGTGGATGGCTGTTTGTCGGGTTGGAGGCAGGTGACTAGTGGGGTGCCTCAGGGATCTGTGTTGGGTCCTTTGTTGTTTGTCATGTACATCAATGATCTGGATGAAGGGGTGGTAAATTGGATTAGTAAGTATGCAGATGATACCAAGATAGGGGGTGTTGTGGATAATGAAGAGGATTTCCAAAGTCTACAGAGTGATTTAGGCCAGTTGGAAAAATGGGCTGAAAGATGGCAGATGGAGTTTAATGCTGATAAATGTGAGGTGCTACACCTTGGCAGGACAAATCAAAATAGGACGTACATGGTAAACGGTAGGTAATTGAAGAATACAGTTGAACAGAGGGATCTGGGAACGACCGTGCATAGTTCCTTGAAGGTGGAATCTCATATAGATAGGGTGGTAAAGAAAGCTTTTGGTATGCTAGCCTTTATAAATCAGAGCATTGAGTATAGAAGCTGGGATGTAATGTTAAAATTGTACAAGGCATTGGTGAGACCAAATCTGGAGTATGGTGTACAATTTTGGTCGCCCAATTATAGGAAGGATGTCAACAAAATAGAGAGGTTACAGAGGAGATTTACTAGAATGTTGCCTGGGTTTCAACAGCTAAGTTACAGAGATAGGTTGAATAAGTTAGGTCTTTATTCTCTGGAGCGCAGAAGGTTAAGGGGGGACTTGATAGAGGTCTTTAAAATGATGAGAGGGATAGACAGAGTTGATGTGGACAAGCTTTTCCCTATGAGAATAGGGAAGATTCAAACAAGAGGACATGACTTTAGAATTAAGGGACAGAGGTTTAGGGGTAACATGAGGGGGAACTTCTTTACTCAGAGAGTGGTAGCGGTGTGGAATGAGCTTCCAGTGGAAGTGGTGGCGGCAGGTTCGTTGGTATCATTTAAAAATAAATTGGATAGGCATATGGATGAGATTATGGAGGTATGGTGGGTATGGAGGGTTATGGTATGAGTGCAGGCAGGTGGGACTAAGGGAAAAAAGTTGTTCGGCATGGACTTGAAGGGCCGAGATGGCCTGTTTCCGTGCTGTAATTGTTATATTGTTATATGGTTATATGGTTAATGCAGCCTGCAGTGGCACAGGGCAGCTATGCAGCACATTGACACATCGCCTCACCAGGACGATCCCTGTAACTCCGACCCAGTATCCCGTCAGGTCCCTTATGGCCAACAAAAGATATTAATGGTATTTAAAAACTTTGGACCTGAAGAGTACAGGATGCCGCTTAATACATGGCAGCTCTTGTATACAGACTCAGTGTGGCCTACTATCTGACACTCTTATACTTAGTATAATCTCTATTGTAGAGGAGGATTGTCACTGAGCTGTATACAGTGGCTTGCAAAAGTTTTCATACCCCTTGAACTTTTCCACATTATGTCACGTTACAATCACAAATGTAAATGTATTTTATTGGAGTTTTATGTGATAGACCAACACAAAGTGGCGCATAATTGTGAAGTGGAAAGAAAATGATACATGGTTTTCAATTTGTTTTACAAATAAAATACTGAAAAGTGTGGCGTGCAAAAGTATTCAGTCCCTTTTACTCTGATACCCCTAAATAAAATCCAGTGCAAACAATTGCCTTCAGAAGTCACCTAATTAGTAAATAGAGTCCACTTGTGTGTAATCTAATCTCAGTATAAGTACAGCTGTTCTGTGAAGGCCTCAGATGTTTGTTAGAGTACATTAGTGAACAAACAGCATCATGAAGCCCAAGGAACACACCAGACAGGTCAGGGATAAAGTTGTGGAGAAGTTTAAAGCAGGGTTATGTTATAAAAAAAATCCCAAGCTTTGAACATCTCACGGAGCACTGTTCAATCCATCATCTGAAAATGGAAAGAGCATGGCACAACTGCAAACCTACCAAGACATGGCCGTCCACCTAAACTGACAGGCCGGGCAAGGAGAGCATTGATCAGAGAAGCAGCCAAGAGGCCCATGGTAACTCTGGAGGAGCTGCAGAGATCCACAGCTCAGGTGGGAGAATCTGTCCACAGGACAACTATTAGTCGTGCACTCCACAAATTGGGCCTTTATGGAAAAGCGGCAAGAAGAAAGCCATTGTTGAAACAAAGTCATAAGAAGTCCCATTTGCAGTTTGCCACAAGCCATGTGGGGGACACAGCAAACATGTGGAGGAAGGTGTTCTGGTCTGATGAGACCAAAATTGAAGTTTTTGGCCTAAATGCAAAACGCTATGTGTGGCGGAAAACTAACACTGCACCTCACCCTGAACACACCATCCCCACTGTGAAACGTGGTGGTGGCAGCATCATGCTGTGGGGATGCTTTTCTTCAGCAGGGACAGGAAAGCTGGTCAGAGTTGATGGGAAGATGGATGGAGCCAAATACAGGGCAATCTTGGAAGAAACCCTGTTAGAGTCTGCAAAAGACTTGAGACTGGGGCAGAGGTTCACCTTCCAGCAGGACAACTACCCTAAACATACAGCCAGAGCTACAATGGAATGGTTTAGATCAAAGCATATACATGTGTTAGAATGGCCCAGTTAAAGTCCAGACTTAAATCCAATTGAGAATCTCTGGCAAGACTTGAAAATTGCTGTTCACAGACGCTCTCCATCTGATCTGACTGAGCTTGAGCTATTTTGCAAAGAAGAATGGGCAAAAACTTCAGTCTCTAGATGTGCAAAGTTGATAGAGACATACCCCAAAAACTTGCAGCTGTAATTGCAGCGAAAGGTGGTTCTACAAAGTATTGACTCAGGGGGGCTGAATACTTTTGCACGCCGCACTTTTCAGTTTTTTATTTGTAATAAAATTTGGAAACCATGTATCATTTTCCTTCCACTTCACAATTATGCACCACTTTGTGTTGGTCTATCACATAAAATCCCAATAAAATACATTTACGTTTGTGGTTGTAACATGACAAAATGTGGAAACGTTCAAGGGGTATGAAAATTTTTGCAAGCCATTGTACAAAATAAGAGTTTAATTGCAATAAAGTCCACATGACAATAAGTTATTTGTATAAAAAAACCTTCCCCTACATTTCTCCTACAATTTTGCCCTTCTCACTTAAAACTAAGCTCTCTCATGCTTGACATTTCCACCCTGGGACAAATGGGACAAGGATTCTGACCTCTATCTATGGCTTTTATCTATGCCTCTCATTTTATGAACTTCTATCAGGTCTCCCCTCTGATCTGAGCAGATATCCAAACTCTTTTAGCTAATAGCCTCCAATAACGACAGCATACCAGTAAACCCTCTCTGCACCCTCCATGTCAATGTTAAAATGTTTTATGTAAATTAGAGTCATCCAGGGCAGAGGGGAATGCATGAAATACCTCCTGATCTTTGATCCTAAAAGAAATGCTTCACACTGACCTTGGAAAGTTTCTTCTGACTGCCGTCTTACTGAAAAAATCAGCTTCCCCACAAAGCCCTGTGCAAAATGTAATCTTCTGAAAGTTTACGGTGTTTCCATTGACATTAATGCATTAGGCCCCATCTCACCTTCTGCCTGCAGGCTAAATCATGGTAAATCATGATTGTAATGATTGTCGTTACTAACACATCTCCTGAGATGAAGTTGGAAAGGTCAAAAAAAGGCCAAGGCAGAATAGCAGAACACCAGGTGAAAAAGTTAGAGCTGAGTGGTCTTTAGCATTAGGGCAACATATCATGACTTACAATGCCAGGGACAGGGGTTCGATCCTAACTACGAGTGCTTGTCTGTACAGAGCATATGGGTTAGATCTCATCAACTAAACTAAATCGAACTTTTATGACCCTAAAAATGCATTAAGCAATGTGTAGGAAGGATCTACAGATGCTGATTTAAACCGGAGATAGGCACAAAATGCAGGGGCAACTCAGCAGGACAGGTAGCATCTCTGGAGAGAAGGAATGGGTGACGTTGCGGGTCGAGACCCTTCTTTATATTATTGTGTGAGATGTGCCCACCCATAAATGTAGTCATAGCCCAGGTTTTGGCCCGAAGCGTTGCCTATTTCCTTCGCTCCATAGATGCTGCTGCACCCGCTGAGTTTCTCCAGCATTTTTGTCTACCTCCCAAGTTAAAACAATGCATGTAACAATTTGCTGCCAAAATCGCCCATTTGCGAGCTCTTTTTGAATTTGTTGTTTGAAAGCCTTCAACAGGCTTTTTAAAATTTATAACTAATAAAACAATTATCAAGAATCTGACTCTTTAGACCAATAAATAATGAATTGCGTTTTTATAGAAGTCAATGTGAAATCATCTTTTTTATGGGTGGAAGGCAAGTTTCTGTATTAAAATGTTCATTTTACTTTCATGGCATCTTTTTCTATATTAATAAAACTATAGCATTGACATCAATTTTTAATGTGAAACAATATAATTAGCATTGGCGATGCTGTCCAAGTTTGCTAATTCATTTATGATTTTTACTCTTGTGATTTTACAAACTAGTTTAATTTAGTTTAAAGATACAGCATGGAAAATGGCCCTTCGGCCCATGCCATGTCAGTCATTGATCACCCATTCACACAAGCTCTGATACTCCACTTTCTCACCCACTCCCTGCACACAAGGGGCCATTTACGGAGGCCAATTAACGTACAAACCCATACATCCTTGGCATGTAAGAAAGGACCGGGAGGAAGAAGAAACCCATGCAGCCATAGGAAGAATATGCAAACTCCACACATGCAGCACCTGAGGTCAGTATTGAACCCGGGTCTCTGGCACTGCGAGGCAGCAGCTGTATCAACTGCGCAGGCCCAATTAAATTTAAGCAAAAATTTGAACTAGGTCTTTATTTCAAGAAATGAGTCCAAGTTCAACTGCAGTTAGAATGCCGATTATTCCCAAAGGGGAAACTCTATCCATCTGCTTCCAGCAATGTGGCAAAATCAACCCGAAAGTCTCTGTGGATTGCACAGCACTTAACACACTGAGCAGTATAAAGACGCAAAGACAATATTTCAAATACAGGAGTGATGGGGATATGGGTCATCCATGAAAAGGTCAGATTTGAAAATAACACCTCTAAACTATAACCAGCTTCCCCACTGTGGGTTGGCTAATTGGTGTGTCAACCAGTGTGTGCAGTGGTGAATGGAAACAGAACAAAATCCCAGAAGAGAGACACCAAATGCTGGTGTAACTCAGCGGGACAGGCAGCATCTCTGGAGAGAAGGAATGGGTGACATTTCGGGTCGAGACCCTTCTGCAGACAGACCTTCATCTACTGAAGATTGGTCTCCATCAGAAACGTCACCCTTTCCTTCTCTCCAGAGATGCTGCCTGTCCCGCTGAGTTACACCAGCATTTTGTGTCTATCTTCGGTTTAAACCAGCCTCTGCAGTTCCTTCCTACGCAAGAAAATCCCATCCTTGTTGATTAACCTGAACTAACCTGAGCATAAACATCAGCCCAATCAAAGCTTTGGCAAGGACATCCATCAAACTTCAGTCCTTTAACTCAACAAACATACTTTATTTTATTAATCCTCACAAAGTTCAGTCACAAATCATATCTCAGGCAAAGAACCTTGACAGCACATTCATTAAATTCTCTTTCACCGGCAGGGAACAAACCATAAATACTTCATGTGAGCCATGTACACCCATTGCCAATTATTTTTGGTCAGCACTTCTAAGTCAATACGTGAATTCTCCTTTATACGCTACGTTTAAATATTTGTTCAGATTACTGTTGTGGGTATTCCAGCTGCGTACAAAGATGCATGCCTGTCCATTATTCACTAGTTTTATGGACCTTCAGCCAACATATGCATAAGACATGGGCTTGGAACTTGCTGAGAGCAGCATTCTGCCCGCATTCTCTGCTCGCATAAACAACAAATTCAAACTAACTTTTTGCAGATCGTCTGATTAAAAGTTGGTCAAAGGTAAGTCTAGAACTATATGATACAATGCGGTCAGACAGTGGGGAAGAAGCAATGGAACATGCCTCCACTTAAAAAAACATTGGACTTGGCAGCAAGGTGGCACAGCGGTAGAGTTGCTGCCTTGCAGCGCCAGGGACCTGGGTTCGATGCTGACTACTGGTACTTGGCTGTACAGAGTTTGTATGTTCTCAATGTGACCTGCATGGGTTTTCTCTGAGATCTTCAGTTTCCTCCAAAGATGTACTGGTTTGTAGTTTAATTGGCTTGGTATAAATGTAAAATAGGCCCTAGTGTAGGATAGTATTAATGTAGGGGGATCGCCGGTCGGTGCAGACTCGGTTGGCCGAAGGGCCTGTTTCTGCACTGTATCTCTAAAACTAAAAAAACTAAAACATTTGCAATGTAGTGTAGCTGATTCAGTGCCAGAGACCCGGGTTTGATGCTAACCTTGGGTGCTCTCTGTGTGGAGTTTGCATGTTTGAGTTTAAAAAGTATATCTATTACATTAAAAACATGCACTGGCTTTCCACTGGCTTGTGAGCATGCAACAAAAACTGTAAAATCAGATCTTGGAAAGCTTGAGATGAAAAAGTTTAGAGTCCCAGGGAGAATGTTAGACTGTAGAGAACAATGGGATGGTCAGGAATGTGGTGAGCAGGAATGATAGAATCGTAAAGGAAATAAATGCAGGAAGATGAAAGGTAGTTTTAATTACCAGAAGATGCCTTGCATTTAACATTTACAGCCTTTACAGTCCTCTTCCTCTATTCTTCTGGGATTTCAGATAGCATTCATCTTCTCTCGACACAAATTGCTGGAGGAACTCAGCAGATCAGGCAATACCTTTGAGGGAAAATTGGTGACATTTCGGGTCAGAACCCTTCTTCAGACACAGGGTCTGCAGAAGGGTTTCAACCCAAAAAGTCAACCATCCTTTTTCACCAGAGATGCCTCCTGACCAGGTGAGTTACTCCAGCACTTTGTGTCTATCGTCGCTTTGAACCAGCAGTGAATCTGCAGTTCCTTTCTAAACATTCTTCTGTTTACACCAGCTCCAGACACACTGGAGCTTCCTATTTGCTTTTGCCACCCTCCTTCAGCTGGCTTTCAATTTCTCCTGGTTACCACCGTATCACTGATTCTTCCATCTCATCCTCTCTTCACATCCCCATTTTCTTTTCTTTTCATCAAGGTCATTGATCCTAAACATTAATGCCATGCCTCCCTCCACGGATGCTGCCTGACCCACTGAGCTTTTCTGGCATTTTCTGTTTAGATGTCTAACATCTGCAATTTTATGTTGATTTTTGCACTATTAAGGTTGCCTAGCATTACAGTCTTTAATTTATTGTGTTTTTGATAATTATATATTAACTGTGTGTTTTTTAGGTTTACAGGCCTGTTAAACTGCAGCAAGTAAGAATTTCATTGTTAAATTGTCAACACTTACGACAATTAAACTCACTTAATTCTTGACTCTTGAACTCAAAATAAGCTATTGATCAAAACAAAAACAGAATCTATAAACCTAACTTAATTTCTCGACCCAGCCTCCCGATGGATTTGGTTAAGTACCTATTTAGGCTTTGCCTCATTTTATAATCCATTGATTTTGATGTAAAACAAAATGGGCAAAGATACAGAACAGGGCAACAAATCCAACATCACCTGTTGTACACTCTTTAAAATTATCTACAGCAAGTCCAAAAATAAATAGTGGTTTTGAATGTTTACCTGCTGCAAAATACAGCCAGTAAGTAATTGATTTGCGGCCTTGGTCTACACAGATAAGCTTCAAGCTCACACAGGCAACAGTAAATCTTGGGCTGCATGTGCATTGTATACTCACACACACTCTGATTGACAGTGCACAAAATGGGAATTTTAGTCCTTTTTTTTAACTTTTTAACATGGTATCCAGCAACTAAAGTGCAAGAGAGTGGGAATAAACGTGTGTCCTTGAGTTAGGACGGTTATATATGTGAGTCTTTTCCGATGCTTCTTCCTAGATGCGTCACGGAGAGCAAATGTTGGCCAACCTCAGTTACAAGGGAGCCTGACCACTCTATAGGTACAATTGCACTTCAGTGAGGGCTGGCCGGCAAGAATGGTGTGTGTTTGGAATTTAGAAGATTGAGGGGGGATCTTATAGAAACTTACAAAATTCTTAAGGGGTTGGACAAGCTAGATGCTGGAAGATTGTTCCCGATGTTGGGGGAGTCCAGAACAAGGGGTCACAGTCTAAGGATAAGGGGGAATTCCTTTAGGACCGAAATGAGGAAAACATTCTTTACACAGAGGGTCGTGAGTCTCTGGAATTCTCTGCCACAGAAGGTAGTTGAGGCCAGTTCATTGGCTATATTTAAGAGGGCGTTAGATGTGGCACTTGTGGCTAAAGGGATCAGGGGGTATGGAGAGAAGGCAGGTACGGGATACTGAGTTGGATGATCAGCCATGATCACATTGAATGGCGGTGGCCTACTCCTGCACCTATTTTCTATGTTTCTATGTTTCTATGTTTATGTAACATTTAGAAGACACCATGAAGAAGTGAGATTCCTCCTACTAGGCAAAGTAGACCAATTCTTAAAGAATTGGTCTCCTTTTATCGACTTTTTACAAGCATATGGTGCAACATAACATAACATAACCTTAGAAATTCAATGGTTCAGAATTGTGTGACGGATGGGTAAAAATACGAAATAGCTATATCTCTCCTAATTTATTTTCTCTCGACTTTCTCTTTTTCTCTCAATCTCCTTAGCTTTTTATCTCAGCTCTCTGTCTCTTTTGCTATCTGTTTCTACTCGGTTGTCTATCTATTTCGACACCGTTTATTTCCATTTTTCTTTTACTGTTCTTTTATTATTAAATTAAAAATAAGAAGTTGTGCAAGAATGGTAATGTGTATGTATGTATTAGGTACTTAGGTACCACACTGCTGTACTTCTAACAAAAATAAATTAAAAAAAAGAAAACAAAGAAGACACCAGTGCTGTAATGAGGAGCACCATCACCATCAGGCTAAAGGTATGGGAGTGTGAAAGCGCACACCTCCAGATTCAGGGACAGCTTCCTCCCTGCTGTCATCAGTCAACTGAATCATCCTACCACAAACAGACAGCAGTCCTGAACTACTATCTACTTCATTGGTGACCCTCAAACTATTCTTCATTGGTTCCATAGATGCTGCTGCACCCGCTGAGTTTCTCCAGCCCTTTTGTCTACCTTCATTGGACATTGCTGGCTTTACATTGCACTAAACGTTATTCCCTGATCATGTATCTATACACTGTAAATGGTTCAATTGTAATCATGAATTGTCTTTCCGCTGACTAGTTAGCACGCAACAAAAGCTTTTCCGTTTACCTCGGTACATATGATAATAAACTAAACAGTAACTGCGGGATATCATGCTTTGTCAGAGATATTATAAATAGAGGAACACTTGCCACCAGGCACAGACCAAGTTAGAACTTTTACCAACCTTAAGGGCCTGTCCCACCAGGCGATATTTTAGGCGACTGCCGGCGACTGTCATAGTCGAAGCAGGTCGCCCAAAAACCGGCGACTGGACTAACGGGTCTGTTCCACTTAGGTAATTTTTTAGGCAACTGCCGGCAACTACGACAATGGAATTCACCAAAGTCAGCACCAGCGACAACCTACGCCATCCCGGCGACAACCTATGACAACCCACATCAGGAGAAGACAAGCTACGACAAGCCCACGGTCGCCGACTGTCGCCAAAAGGTTTTGAACATTTCAAAATCCGGCGGTGACCAGAAAAACGCTACAACTCTTTGGCCGACTGAGGAGAAGACTCACGACCACACAGGCGACACCCCGGCGACCATGTGGCGACAGTCTAGTCGCCGGGAGTCGCCTAAAAAAATCACCTAATCACAAGGCCCTTTACAATTTCGCTCACAGGCACATTAGTAGTTAATCAACTAGATAGCATGGTGGTGCCTTACCGCACCAGAGACTCGAGTTCGATCCTGACTAATAGCCCTGTCCCACGGTGCGAGTTCATTCTAAGAGCTCTCCCGAGTTTAAAAAAATCAAACTCGGGGTAAGCACCGAGTATGAACATAGCGGGTACGTCGGAGCTTGGACACGTCTCTTAGCGCTAACGGCAGGTACTCAGGAAGACTCGCTAACGGTAGATAAGCACGGGAAGACTCATGAAGATTTTTCAACATGATGAAAAATATCCACGAGAGCCACCAGTACCGACGAGTGGCCATTACCGTAAATCTCCGAGTTTGAATCAGGGCAAACTCGGGAGAACTCTTGGAATGAACTCATACCGTGGGACAAGGGTTTAAGGACCCTGTGTGGCCTTTGTACGTTCTTCCTGTGACTGCGCGAGTTTTCCCCGGATGTTCCAGTTTCCTCCCACACTCCAAAGACATACAGGTTTGTAGGTTAATTGGCTTCGGTCTTCTTTCGTGTCCATCTTCCAGTTTCAAATGGTGACATCGCTGTCATCGCCCATCCTGAAAGGTACGCAAGCTTCCGGCGACAATCAGTGGGAGCCATCACTTGTTGCAATAGATGATGGTGGTAGCAGAAGTGGCTCAGGATACTTCCAGCTTCCAGCCCCGCGACGTGGACTCTTCTGCTCTATGGCCATTGGCCTCGGTAAAAATTGTAAATTGTCCCCAGTGTGTAGGATACAGCTAGTGTATAGGGATTGCTGGTCTATGCGGACTCGGTGGGCCGAAGGGCCCGTTTCCGCGCTGTATCTGTAAACTAAACTAAACTAAAATCTTTTCAAAGGCTGAAAGGATATTTGCTCACCAATCCCAACCAGTAGCAGCCTTTACATGGGAAAATATGTTTAAAATGTTCCCAGCAGTCTGATTTGCTGCCAATCCTATTAGTTGGCTCAAAATCAAATTAATGTTGAAAATGATTAAATAAGTTGATTCAACAAAACTTACGACGTTGCTGCTCAGTATAATGTGGGCAGCTCTGCCCTGGCAGAGAGCCACATACACCCTTCGCTGTGTTTGTAAAATCAAGGCCAATATCTTATTCGTCTGTGACTTGTGGCTATTTAAAATGGCTTGCATGTGTAATATATCTTCACCAAAGATAAAATGTTTTGGATGTTGAAGGTTTATTGGTTAGCCGATGGCAATATCAATGTATTGAGTTGGAGCATTGTGGAAACTGGCGAGATCAGGAGTGGTGCATATGAAGGGTTGCAATACATCGCTTGGGAATCTGTTCACATCCCCTCTATTTGTGCCAAGAGTTCATGTTCCCAGTCTGTTGAGGAGGGTGGAAAGTTGATCAGGGAACTAAGTACTTGCTCCATCTTCCATCCGCAGATCACAAAAGCATGAATAAGCATGTACTCAGATTCAATACTGGGACCTCAGTTGTTTGTGAAAGAAGTAAATGATTTGGACAAAATAGTAGTTGGGCTGATTAGTAAGTTTGCAGATGACAAAACAATTGGCAGATTTGTTAATGGTGAGGAAGGTTGTCAAAAGATCTAACAGGATATAAACCAAGTTTACAAAAATGATTCTAGGAATGAGTGGGTTAGCATATGATGAGTGTTTGACAGCACTGGGCCTCTGCTCGCTGGAGTTGAGAATGTTGAGGGGGGACCTCATTAAAAATTACATAATAATGAAAGATATGGATAGAGTAATGTGAAAAGGATGTTTCCACTGGTGGGAAAGTCTAGGGCCAGATGTTATAACCACAGAATTAAAGGGCGCTCTTTTAGAAAGGAGGTGAGGAGGAACTTCTTTAGTCAGAGGGTAATTATTCTGTGGAACTCATTGCCACAGAGGGTTTTGGAGGCCAAGTCAGTAGATATTTTTAAGGCAGAGATGGATAAATTCTTGATTAGAACAGGTGTCAAGGGTTACAGTGAGAAGGCAGGAAAATGGGATTAGGAGGCAGAGATCAGCCATGATTGAATGCCGAAGTAGTCTTGATGGGCCAAATGGCCTAATTCTACTCCTATAACTTGTAAAACCAGTTGGAAATGTGGGCAGAGAAATGGCAGATGGAGTTTAATTCAGACAAGTGTGAGGTGCTGCACTTTGGGTCAAATGTAAGAAGAAAGTATACAGTAGATGGGGTGGAAAAGAAAGCAGACACAAAATGCTGGAGTAACTCAGTGGGGCAGGCAGCATCTCTGGAGAGAAGGAATGGGTGACATTTCAGGTCGAGACCTTTCTTCAGACAAAAGAAAGCAAATGACAGGCATGACTTCATTGGTCAAGGTGGTGAGAATAGAAGTCGGGAAGTTATGTAGCAGCTGTGTGAAGCTTCGATTAGCCCACATTTAAGTAATATGCACTGTTCTGGTCACCACTTTACAGGAAGATGTGGGACTTTGGACAAGGTGCAGAAGACATCCACCAGTTCATTGCCTGCCATAGAGAATAATAGGTGTAAGGAGAGGCTGGTCAATGTTGTGATATTTTCTCTGGAGAGTCAGTAGCTGAGGATGACCTGATAACAGTATATAAAATTATGATAGGCAAAGTTATTATAGATAGAGTCTTTTATACCAAGATGGACATGCCAAATTGACAGATGGCATCGTTTTACGGTGAGATTGGGTAAAGTTTAAAGGTGATTTATGTGGCATGTTTGTTTACACAGTGCCTGGAATGGTGTGCCAGAAAAAGCAGTGGAAGCAGATATGATAGCAATGTTTAAAAGGCATTTGAACAGACACATGAACAGCAGGGAATTGAAAGATATGGGCCATGTACAGCCAGTTGTCCTTTTCAATTTGCATCATGGTCCCATGGACATCGTGGGCCGAAGGGTTTGTTCCTGTTCTGTACTGTTCTATTTTCTGCCTGCTCATAACTTATCTTTGTAGAATCCTGTAATTAATTTTTTTTTAAACTGTTCTTTTGCACCATCTGTTCATCTTATGGTTAGTTGATCTTTCCTTGAGACCATGCCATAAGGAGTTCTTCTGAACTTTATAAGCTTATGTATTTCTGTTTTAAGCAAACTACCTCTGATTTTCATCTCCAGAAACACTTTTGGAGATGTCCCGGGTGTATAAACAGCTGCTGATCCCTGTTTAGTGGGACTATATTTTCAACATAGAGTGTGAATCATACTCCAGGGGCCTCTGTACATAGACCAGAAGAAATGCCTGGTGTGCATTTTCAGAGTTGTAATCAGGCCATGTTAGACAGGAGGTAAACAAGTAAATGCAGGAGATTCGTCAAGTGGACCTTTGGGAAAGAGGTGCAGAATTCCAAGGACACTGGGCAAACTGAAATATAAATAGCAAATGCTGGGAACTCAGCGGGTCAGGCAGCATCTGTGGCAGGAGAAACAAAGCTGTGATTTGAAATCCGAATCCTTTTGTCAGTTTTTCATTCATTGGAACTTCGAAATCCACTTCTTGGCAAGAAAATATATGCAAATGGAAACAGAAAAGTGACAGTCAGATGGAAGGAGAAGATAATCGTGGGAGAGGAAAAAGGGGTAAATTAATCTGGATTTTAGTTCCTTAACATCAGGGAGACCAAATGGTATGCACAGAATGCAGGATGCTAAATTGGAAGAGGTACAAGTGAATCATTGCTTTACCTGGAAGTGTTTGGGTCTCCATATAGTGGCAAGGGAAGAGGTAAATTGGGAGATGTTGCACGTCCAGTGGTTAAAGTGGAAGGTGTGCTGAGAACCTGATGAAGATGGAATAGTCAACCAGGGATCTCTTTGATCTGCTGGGTGCTGACAGTTGAACATGTGTTTGGTGGTGGCATCATGGTGAAAATAATAAAAATTGTAAAATTATGATCCAATGAATAGGGGGTGCGGGAGGGGGGCAGTGGGATGGAGGGTCAAGCTAAGAGAAAGCTGGATGAGAATGAGAACAGGAGTGCAGGAAATAAAAAAAAGACACTGTTGACGGTCCTATCAAA
The DNA here is from genome assembly GCA_963514005.1 of Raja brachyura. Next base: position 30,560,140 of record OY740807.1, on the reverse strand, counting down.
CATGTCAGAGGAGATTCCATGGTGAAGGAACAAGGAAGACAGCTGAGAAGCTCTAATGTGGAAGGCATCATCATCTGAACAGATAAGACAGGATCAATAGAAAACTGGGAGAATAGAATAGATTCCTTACCAAAATCTGGAGGTGGAGGTGAGATAGTTTTGACGTTTGTGTGGTTGCAATGAATATCAATACTAACATATCTCCTGAGAAGGAGTTGGAAAAGGCTAAGGCAGAATCGCAGAACACCAAGTGAAAGTAAAAGTGAGAGTAGAATGTTTTTTAGCATGAAGGGTAATGAACCTTGTGAGTTCCATGCAAAAGCAGGTAACAATATTATTACAATCATCAACGTAATGGGACAGAGGTGAGGGAGGAGGCTTTGGTGTCCCACTTTGAGACAGGTATAGCTTAGTCCCATTTGGGTTCCAGGCTACACATTTTATTATAAGAAAGTGAGCAGAGTTAAAGGAGAAGCAGTAACATATATTGAACGAGTCAAAGGACAGTGGTGATAGAGGGTGACTGGGCCTCTGTTCAAACAAAGAATCCTCAGGCCATCTTGGCGTGAGATAGAGGTCATAGACTCATACAACACGGATACAGGACATTTCAACTCAACTTGCGCTTGCGGACCAAGATGGCCCATCTATGCTAGTCCCACCTGATAGAATCATAGAGTAAAAACAGCACAGTGTGGAGGCACGTACAGGCACCCACCACTCTCTGTGTAAAAAAAGTTGCCCCACTCATCTCCTTTAAACTCTCCTTAAATTGAGTCATTTGGGACTGGGAAAACTGTGGTGGAGGACATCAGTGGGATGAATGTAAAAAAGGAAGAACTTTGACAAGGGGATACAGAGTCAAGATAGGAAGAAATAAGCATGAATAAATTGGCAAACATATCTAAAAATATCACTCTGAAATAATCCCCCCTCTGCGGATTCTAAATAATTCAGTTGACATTTTCATTATTAAAATTTCATCCCTAACTGCTGTATGTGTACTTAATACATATAACTAAATTAAAACCAGCATGTTGTTAGTTTATATTATTTATGCTTCAATTATCTGAGCTAATTTGGAAGCAAAAACAACAGGTAGGTTTTAATGTTTGCGAAAATCTTGTTAAGTTGTAATAGAAACATTCTGCTCCTTTCTAGTTCCCTGCTCTCCATCAACTTATCACCAGTTTGGAATGATAGGAAACAATTTCCAAAAAGATAAAAAATAAGAGTTACAAATAAAAAACATTGATTTCAACAAACATGATAGGTAATATAGCAAATGTGGAACTAAAAGAAGCAAAATAACTATTCTCTTTCTTAAGGGAGACAAAAATGCTGGAGAAACTCAGTGGGTAAGGCAGCATCTATGGAGCAAAGGAAATAGGCAACGTTTTGGGTCGAAACCCTTCTTCAGTCCAGCATCTGCAGTTCGTTCTTAAACATTCTCTTTCTTAATGCTGTCTCTATGAGCTCTCTAAAACTGCCTGAAGCATGTCTTGATCAAGTATGTGAATAACTGTCTCAAAGCAAAATGATCAATTGTCTCATGTGCTTTAAAGAAGTGTCAATTGTTGAGAAAAGATAAGATTGGTGGAAATGTCTTGTTTCTCATCTCAATAGTGGCATAATGGCTCAATAGTGGCATGAGGCCAGTTCATTGGCTATATTTAAGAGGGAGTTAGATGTGGCCCTTGTGGCTAAGGGGATAAGAGGGTATGGAGAGAAGGCAGGTACGGGATATTGAGATGGATGATCAGCCATGATCATATTGAATGGCGGTGCAGGCTCGAAGGGCCGAATGGCCTACTCCTGCACCTAATTTCTATGTTTCTATGTTTCTATAATCATATTGGATGGATTATCATTTAATGGATCGACCGGGCTTATATTCACTGGAATTTAGAAGGATGAGAGGGGATCTCATAGAAACATATAAAATTTTTAAGGCATTGGACAGACTAGATGCAGGAAAAATGGTCCCGATGTCGGGGAAGTGCAGAACCAGGGGTCACAGTTTAAGAATAAGAGGTAGGCCATTTAGGACTGAGATGACGAAAAAACGTTTCATCCAGAGAGTTGTGAATCTGTGGAATTCTCTACCACAGAATGCAGTGGAGGCCACTTCACTGGATGTATTCAAGAGAGAGTTAGATATAGCTCTTAGCGCTAACGGAATCAAGGGATATGGGGAAAAAGCAGGAACAGGGTACTGATTTTGGATGATCAGCCATGATCATATTGAATGGCGGTGCTGGTTTGAAGGGCTGAATGGCCTACTCCTGCACCATGTTTCAATATGGAGATTTAAAGATAACAATATACTCTAAGAACTTTGCAAAGCACAATTTAGCTACAAGCAACAAAAGGAGATATTGTTGGACACCAAATAGATTGATCGAAGAGATTGTTTTAAATAATTTCTTGAAGGTTGAGTGAGGTGGAGGGGTTTCAGAGCTTAGTGCCTTAGCAATTGAAGCCACAAACACCAATAGGGAGTGATATTTGGGTCTGATCGAGAATTGGGAGGAACTCAGGTATAATGGGGGGGGGGGGGGGGTTAGAGAACCCCATGAGATGTGGAGAAGTTAAGCCAACAAGGGGTCTAAAAACAGGCAAGAGACATTTAATGTAGAGGGAATGCTTGTCCTGTCGTGAATGTGGTTCAGTGAACATTGTGATGGGGAGCACATTTGGTGCAAGTTATAAAGTGTAGGTAAGAGAGCTGGTAAATCAGCCTGGAAGAGGTTGGCCGGGACTGCACTGAATTTTGACACAAAATGCTGAGGTAACTCAACAGGACAGGCAGCATCTCGGGGAGAGAAGGAATGGGTGACGTTTCTTGACCCTTCTTCAGACTGAAGCATTGAATATTGTCGATTGAATAGTGATGGCGGTGAGGTGGGGTCTGGTGATGTCACCGCACACGTGACAACTGACTGACTACAGTTTTGGTTGATGTTACCAAGAGCAGCACACAATGCGAATAGGAGGTGACCGAGATAGGATCCTTGAGAAATGTCACTTGCAGTGGAACATGAACTGCAAGAGTAGCCATTGGCATGAATGCTCTTCATATGAGTCAGGATGCAACCGGGCAAGTACGGTGCCATACAGCTGGACACCAGGCAGCAAGACATTGGAAGACAATCGTGTAAAAAGGCAGAAAGATAGATTATTTCTGTCCAAGTCATACAGGAAGTCATGGGCATGCACTGTGGTCTGGTCATACAATGCATAGCAATGTTACAAAATTTTGAGATTTTAAAATTCAAGTCTGCAATTTATCCCATCAGATAAAGCATAAAAAGAAGTTTAATTTGACACCTAATTTACTTTCATATCTTCAGTATTAAGAAAGTTATGGCCATTTTCATACTCGGAAATTAGCATCTTGCTCCCCATTGCCTTTCAATTGACTTAACTCAAAAGCTGTGATCCGGAAAAGTTAAAAGCCCATAACTTTCTTAAAAATTAAGATAACGCAATGAAATTTTCAGTTATTATAGATTGAAGCATTCTGAAACAAATATTAAACAATCTTACTTTGATTACCTGAAATTAAAGCATATAATTAGTTAGTTATCTAATTGTAGCTAATTACAAAATTCAATGAGTAGATCTAAACATCTATCAATTTCTTAAGAAAAGATAAACTTTTTTTAAATTGCCTAAGTGTCCAAATAACATTCACACAATAATCCACAATATAACATAATTTTTTAATCTCATTTTCATGAATTTCTGGGCCAAATGGAAGGAATTTAGTGTTTTATGCCTGTAAATTAATGGCCATTTAAATCAACTAGCGAGTGGGTTTTAGTGGAATGCGGTGGATTGGAACGTTGCGGTTAGCGGTGAAGTCGGGAGGAAAAATACTGTTTGTTCATACATTTTTTGGGACCCCATTTCGCAACATAAAAATATTATTAAAGCCTCCCGAAAAACCAACTTTTAATATAAAAATAAACTATTTACCTTTTTTTCTCCCCTACGGAAAATCCTTCCGGTTGTCAGTGCTCACGGCTTTTGAAGGTGATTTTTAAATTACTCTAGTTAACAAATAATTTAGAGTAATTTAAAAATACCTTCATTGATGAAATGTCGGAGCGATTTTTCTTCCGCAACGAAATCGCCCGACATTCATCGCTTATCCAGGTCTGTGGAAAAACGGCACTTTAAGCCCGCCCCCCTCTGAAAGGCGCCAAAGTCGCGCACACGGGGAGTGGCAGAAGTGCAGCGCCGCTAAAGGTAAGTTTTGCAACATACCTACAATGCATGAATGGATACGGAACATTGAGTTATGATAAACACAGGTATGAATTTGGAATGTTATAGTCATAAAGTCACACAGCACAGAAACACGCCCTTCACCCCAACTTGTCCATGCCGACCAAGATGCCCCATCTACGCTAGTTCCACCTGCCCGCGTTTGGCCCACATCCCTCTAAACCTTTTCTATCCATTACCTGTCCAAATGTCTTTTAAATGTGGTTCATAATATCTGCCTCAACGACCTTCCATGGCAGCTGATTCCATGTATCCACCACTCTCTGTGTGAAAATATCACCCCTCGGGTTCCGCTCTCACCTTAAACCACTTACCTCTGCGTCTTGATTCCCCTACTTACAGACGTCCCAGAACCTAATCACCGTGTAATGTGTTTAAGAAGGAACTGCAGACGCTGGAAAATCGAAGGTAGACAAAAATGCTGGAAAAACTCAGCGGGTGCAGCAGCATCTATGGAGTGAAGGAAATTAGCAACGCTTCGAGCCGAAAAGTCTGAAGAAGGGTTTTGGCCTGAAAACGTTGCCTATTTTCTTCGCTCCATAGATGCTGCTGCACCCGCTGAGTTTCTCCAGCACTTTTGTCCACCGTGTAATGTGAACAGCTCATTTGTGCACATCAAGCTTCCATCTGCAGCCATGTGATAACTACCAAGTCATTTGTCACCTAGTTGCTCTGGGCATCTTGGCTGAATGACTTTGGCAGCTATTAAGGTGACTCGAGGTTGCTTCATCATGTTCTGAATTAGCTGCTTTGTTTTGAAAAGGACAAGGTTAAGTGTTGGTAGATCAAGATGCAGGAAAAATCAAAGGGAGAATGTTGTGCCACAAAGTGGTGAAGATCACCAGCACATCCATTTGGTGCAAAAATGTGGCCCTTCTTGACAATAGCACCTCACAATCAGGCAACTTACTCCAAAGAACTTTTCCCACAAGAACTAGAGGGCACAGGTTTAAGGTGAGAGGGGAATGATTTAATAGGAACCTGAAGGGAACTTTTTCACATAAGTTATTTTGGCTCAGCAGTGTCATTGGGTCCAAGTTCAAGTTCAAGTTGACATTTATTGTCACATGCACCAATTAAAGTACAGTGATATTTGAGTTACCATACAGCCATACAAGTAAAAAAGAACACAATACACAACGGATTCCACCGCAGTGGAATCAACATTCCTCACTGTGATGGAAGGTAATAAAGTTCAGTCATCTTCCTCCGTTGTTCACCCGTGGTGGACGGGGCTTTTGAACCTTCAGCACAGCCTCTGCCGACGGTCCGCTGTTCAAGCCTTCTCGTCGGGATGATGGAAACTCCGGCGTCGGGACGGATCAGAACACTCTGCGAAATGGAGCTCCCGAGTCGGCCTCTTCTTACTGGAGACCGCGGCTTCACGCCGTTAAAGTCAACAGGCCCCGCGGTCGGAGCACTTCCACAGCGATCCTCGGCAAAGGATCGCCCGCTCCCTGATGGTAAGTCCGCGCCGCGCTTGCGGCTTGAAGCTCCGGGTCGGTCTCCAGGAAAGGACGCACCAATCCAAGTTGTTAGGCCGCAGGGGGGGGAAACAGAGAAAGATCATATCCCCGTCGAGGTAAATGACTGAAAATGGTTTCCCCCTATTCCCCCCATCCCCCACATAAAACATACCAAGAAACATTAAAAGATACATTTTAGACACACTAAAAATAACAAAAAAAGTCAAAATGACACACAGGCTGCTGGCGAGGCTGCCATCACAGCGCCACCTGGTGGCAAATAGATCAGGAGAAAGGAGCAGATAACTTGGGCTGACACGTCAGTTCAGTAGCGAGGGAGTGTTATACTGTGGGAGCCTTCACATGCAAATTGTTTTAATTTAGCGTGCTCTACTTTAAGAACTGTTTGATTCTCAGCTGTAAAGAACACATCAATTCTAGGTCGTACCTCATTTATTCAAAGCTCCGGATGACTCTAGGGACCATACTGCTGGTTGGAAATTGTGTACTAATCGTATCTAAAGGAATGGAGCAGAATGGAACGCTTCTGGGCAGCATTCAAAGACATCACGAGCTATCCACAGTTTTTGCTAAGGCTGATGTTGCAGAAGATTAATTAGTGGCACGACAAGATTCAGGGAAATGCACAATGTGGGAATGTGATCTGTCTTCTCTGCTACGTATTGATTACGTGCCTGTGCTGGTGGTTTTATGACAGGGACCTTTTTAATAATGCTCTCGGAAGCCTCACTATTTCATGACCTTATGAAAAAGGAGCTCAGCCTCTGGTGAACTTGAACCACCAAATCCCTCTGAGTACAATGGTGCTCGGATTGAAGCTGTGGTACTTTTTCCCGGAATGAGCTGGCTATATTTATTGGCTGACTGGCCCCATTTTAATTCATGTAGTCTTTATCCCTTTACAGCTCTCAAATAAAATGGTTTTACGACCATTTTGCTTTCAAAGGTTGCATACCATTCTCCCAGGCATCATAGAGGCATATGAACACCAGGTCAAAAGTTTAGTCATAGAATTAGAGTTCTATGACAGCATTTTGGTGGTGGGAATGGTAACGGAAATTGGAAGGGGGCTTCATTTTTATTGTTTGTCATGCGGGTTCACTGGCAAAGTCCGCATTTATTACTCATCCCTAATTGCCTTTGGGCAGGTAGTGTGAAGCACTGTCTTGATCTGCTGCAGTTCTCTTGGTGGAAGTAGTCTCTTGGGAGTTCAAGAGAGGAACTGGTCTCTTCTCTTAGTCTCTTGTTGGTCCCCCAACTCCCCCATCCGCGTTTCCTGGATCCAACCATGATGAAGGAATGGCAGCATGTTATTAAAACACAAAGTGCTGATGGGACTCGGTTTTACTCAAGACTCCAGCATCTGCAGTTCGATGTGTCAGCATGTTTGTGAGTCAGAATGGTGTGTCACTTGGAAACTAGTGTTCTCCTGAACCTGTTGCCCTTGCCTATTGTGGTGGTAGAAGCTGCAGGATTGGGAAGTATCATCAGAATAAAAGGGTACCTGACTTAGTATTCACAATGCATTTATAGTCATAGAGCCAGACTCATACAGTGTGGAAACAGGCCTTTTGGCCCAACTTACCCACACCAACCTACATGTCTCATCTACACTAGTCCCACCTGCCAGCGTTTGGCCCATATCCCTCTAAACCTGTCCTATCCAGTTACCTGTCTAAATGTTTCTTAACTGGTGACATACTACAGTATGTTAGTAGAGGGTAGACATTGCAATCACAAAGTGCAGTCGGTAAACATTTAGGATGGTGGATGGAATGAAAACCAAGTTGGCTGCTTTCTGCTGGAAGGAGTTGATGACTATAGTATAAGGCATGATTAATAAAAGCAGGGTTATTAATTTCAGACAAGGATACACAAATAATCAAGCTCACAGGTGAATAGTATGTGGTGTTGGTGGAGGGTGTGGGTACAAACAATAGGAGGTTCATTTGATGAAGACGTTTCAAAGACAACAAGTTTAAATCTAAGGTCGACACAAAATGCTGGAGTAACTCAGTGGGTGAGGAGAGAAGCATCTCAGGAGAGAAGGAATGGGCAATGTTTCGGGTCGAGACCCTTCCACAGCCACGTTTGTTTTCTCGGGACTTGCCATGTTTAAATCTAGAATGCTCGCAGGACAGATCATCAGCCAACAACAGATAATGAAAGTGGTGCAGTGAAAGAGTGGCACAGGATAGATTGTGGGCTGGATTTTCCTTTGTATCGGATGCATGGTGGAAGATAGACAAAGAGAGTATTGAAATATTTGTTTTCAAAGGTGAAGATAACATGAAAAGAGAGAGTAGCAATTTTGAGTAGATTCTTCCAACAACTTTTTAGGTTGGAAGCTCATTTTCAATTCCATAATATTGAACAGATCACAACAAACCCCCAGTTTCCCAGCATCTAAGTCTTTGATTGAGTTTCTCCTTTGATATACTCGAACTTGCTGAGGTTCAAAGTGGAAGACTGATTGTCTATAGAGTGTGTGCGAGATCTCATCTTTGTAGATGCACACTGTGGAGCCCTAAGGGCTACATATAACATTTAAATCAATGGTCCCACTATTTGTATATATCTGCAGTTGCTAATGGCGATGGACAAGTTTGATATTTCTCCACCATGAGAACAGAGAGCTCTTTCCACATCTCCATTGTTTTGAAATTTAGACCAAGCAAACCAACCAGAAACAGCCATGAATGCAAAACGGCACTGAAATCCTCGCGTCTGCAGGTCGGAACCATTGTTATTTAAGCCATAAGCTTGTTTGAATGATGTACAAATCAGTAAAAAGGAATCATTTGTCATCTGGCTTCAACCTAACACGTCAAATGTCAGGACATTGGAAGGCTGCTCAGAACCCAGTTTAAATATAATCACTTGCTCAATAATGTCCACTAAAGATATGTTTCTTTATGTAGAATGCGTGTAAATCATGATTGACTATCGTCTCTGATTGTAGAGGCACTTGGACTGAAAAACAGCCCTGGTATTCTTTCCTCATTCATTTATTTTGGCAAAATTGTCGGGCGCCACAGACAGTTGAGAACTCACGTTATTATATGGCTGCATTTCATCTTTATAATTCCCAATAGAAACCAACCTCCTGACTGCAACTTTGAAAACAACCTGACCTAGATAATTCATCACGTAGCACTAACACATAGTGCAGTACTGAGAAACACTGGTTAAACACAATTGGGTGCTCATGGAAACAGAGAAATAGGTGCAGGAGTAGGCCATTCGGCCCTTTGAGCCAGCACTGACATTCAATATGATCATGGCTGATCATCCATAATCAGTACCCCGTTCTTGCTATCTCCCCATATCCCTTGATTCCGTTAGCCTGAAGAGCTATAACTGTCACTTGAAAACATCCAGTGAATTGGCTTCCACTGCCCTCTGTGGCAGAGAATTCCACAGATTCACAACTCACTGGGTGAAAATGTTTTTCCTCATCTCAGTCCTAAATGGCCCTTATTCTTAAACTGGGACCCCTGGTTCTGGACTCCCCCAACATCGAGAACATTTTTCCTGCATCTAGCCTGTCCAATCCCTTAAGAACTTTATATGTTTCTATATGAACCCCTCTCATCCTTCTAAATTCCAGTGAATATAAGCCCAGTCTATACGTTCTTTCATCATATGTCAGTCTCGCCATCCCGTGATTAACCTGGTAAATCTACTCTGCACTCCCTCAATAGCAAGAATGTCCTTCCTCAAATTAGGAGACCAAAACTGTACACAATACTCCAGGTGTGGTCTCACCAGGGCCCCATACAACTGCAGGAGGACCTCTTTGCTCCTATATTCAAATCCTCTTGCTATGAAGGCCAACACGCCATTTGCTTTCTTCACTGCCTGCTGTACCTGCATGCCTACTTTCTGTGACTGATGTACAAGGACACCCAGGTCTTGTTGCACTTCCCCTTTTCCTAATCTGACACTGATGTGCCCTTCTTGTATATAACACACTAATGCACAAGGCAGTTATACACAAAGAGCCGCATATGTAATCCCATGGACAGCAAGGGCCTCACCTGCCGCTGTAGACTTGACCAAGTATGTGAGGATTATTTCAACGATGTTTACATGGAACCCGCCCGAGTCAAGTTCAGCCCATGTATTAGTTGGCAGCTGTCACAGACAGGCGACCTCAGGACTTCCGTGGCCAACATTAACCCGACCAATCTTAACCTTAATTACCTTCCCACCTCCCTGTCCCTGACCCAAACTCGCAGAGTTGCCGATTGCAACGCCCCCTGCTGCCCCTGACCTGACTTATAAGGTGCTGGTTTCCCACACCCCCAACTGATGCCCCCACCCTTTTACCTTATCCCATGCCGCCCACCTATTTTTCCCCTCCCTTCCCCTCACACCCCATGTGGTGACTCCTTTGTTGTTAATGTCAGAACATGTGGATAAATGGTCAAGTCCTTATCTAAAATGCACGGTGCCTCTACCCTCACGCACATTAGAACTTTGCTGCAGTGAACCCTTGAACAAAACAGATGTTGGCCCCCGCCATTCCCTAACACTGTGCACTGTTTCTTAGTGCTCAATACCTTCTGACAAGAACCTATAAGAAACACCTTTTGAGTAAATCAAGTACCTTGAGAGCTGATTCCACTTCTTGTGTTTTGTACACGTGACCAAAGAGTCCAGAAAGTGCTTTGTGAAGTTTAATGTTTGAGTTTTCTTATTTATTATGACGCAGAAAGAGGCCATTTGGCCCATCAGTTCACAAGGTGTTCATGAGAGCAATCCCATTCCTCTTCTTATTTCTCTGTACCCCCTGCAGCTTATTCTCTCCCTCTCACGCCCATTATGTCCCCTTTGATTACCTGCACTGCAGGGTAGGGTTAAGTGGCGTTAAGGAGTAGTTTACATTCAGTTACCTCCACTGGCACCTACTTGAGATGTACTTGAGATGAGATGAAACCACGGCAGCTGGTGGAACCTCATGTGGTTGGCTTGGAGAGCACACAGACTTCACACAGACTGCACCTGAGTCCAGGAATAAGCCTAGGTTCCCATAGCTGCTGGGCAGCAGTACTACGGTAAGTTCGACACCATCATGCTGCCCAAACTACCAAACATTAGTGTAGGGTCTCAACCCGAAACGTTGCCCATTCTTTCTCTCCAGAGATGCCGCCGTTCCCGCTGAGTTACTCCAGCATTTTGTGTCTGTCATCAAACATTAGTGGCAGGAAGCAGAGAAGGCAGGTGGGAGGAGAGAATAAGTGACTGAAATGAGACAAAAGATGACGGTGGTGGAACATCTGAACTCGTCTCGCTGAAGCACCAGCTCCTGATCTTCACTCCGCCTCTCATCAACTCTTCCCTCACCTCTTCTTCATTGCACTATCAGTGGTCACTCTTCCGGCTGCCACAGCTGTGCTCTACTCCATCACCGCATTGCCTCATCTCCCCTCCTCTGCTTCCACCAAATCTTTCATCATCCAGTTTGCCTCTCCAGATCAACTATCGACTGCATGGATTTTTTTGTAATATCTTTGCGAAAGGGATATAGTTACAAAGAAAACACATATTTCCTAATTATTTGACATAGAATTGTATTTGTCTTGCTTCCTGTGGTATTTCTATAACATTAGAAAAAGTAAGCAAAGAAGGTAATTCCGAAATGTAAGAATTTTATTCCTGTGTAACTTTCACATTTATTGCTATGTAGCAGATTGAAGAATAAATAATACATTTCTTGCAGTTCAGTAATCTTAAAAACGTTCCTACCTATGTCAAAAGTTTCTAACTTTTCAGTCTATATTTGTAATTCTAGTTCTTGATTATCCAGAGTTGGAAAGTCAAGAACCCAAGAGGACTTAAATTTAAGGTGAGGGGAGGAAAGATTTAATAGGAACCTGGGTGGCAACATTTTCACACAGAGGAAGGTGGGTACATAGGACAAGCTGCCAGAGGATTTAGTTGAGGCAGGTACTATATAAACAGTTTAAAAAACATTTGGACAGGTACATGGATAGGGTAGGTTTAGTGGAATATGGGCCAAACGCAGGCAGGTAGGTAGGTCTAGTGTAGATGGGACATGTTGGTCGGCGTGGGCAAGTTGGGCCGAATGGCTTGTTTCCACACTGTAAGACTCTATGTCTCTAAGACATCACCTCACCTTGTGACACAAATTTGATTTGAAAATAGTAAAATCAACTAGTCAGTGAAATAATTTAAATTACACTTTAATCATGATATGTGATCCAGTCTGGTTGAAATGAGATAGGAAGGGATTAATTGCAAGTTAGAGAGATGGCGTTAATTGTGGAATAAATACTGATATAACGTGTGGAAAGTCTCTCTTCTTTGCCGTAAGATCTATGATTTTAAATGGGAAAAACAACTTGTCTACTGTTATTTGCTCAGCTTTTGAAGATGGATAGATGGTTAACCAGAAAGCCAGATGGGTGTATAAGTAGGTAACAAATAACTCTGCCCATCACACAGTGTGCTTCCACTTTGCAATTGCTTTTGGCAATGATAGCCAATGATTGCTTAAAAACAGTAATTTGCTTTTTTGGTGACGATGTTACTCACATTGAAATTGGAACAAATTTCCCAGAGGTGTTAATCATTAGTCACTAATATCGCCATGTCATTTTCAAGTGAACGTGTCCTTTTAATTACTGCCTACACGTGTGGTTGTCCAAGTGGAGCAACTCCACTGTTCAGCTGCAGGTCCATTTCTGAATGGGTTGAAGATAGTTTTTAACTACTGACCATCACCTGACTTTATTTTTCTTCATAGTTTGCAGAAATATTCCTCATGCCCACACAAACCAACCCAGTGGGTTTGGTTTCCAGTGGTTGTGCAATGGTGGCTTTTATTTTCAAATCTAAACGATAGCTCCTGTGGATGTTACGTGCCAGCATTTGCCCCACTCCCGCAGTGTGTAGATCTGGCTGAGGGCAACCATCGATGCCACCACCATCGCAGCTCATTGAAGCAGAGCCCAGCAGTAATTGCTGCTCTGCACGCGGGGCTGTAAAAACACCTCATGCATGCAATGAAGAGTGACCAACTCGGCGCATTTGAATAATGCGTTTAGAATAAATTTCATCTGAGAACGAATTCATTCAATTTTCAAAATTATTCCTGTGGTATCTCCAACCACAACATCATCCCACTCACAACAAAACATCTGAAAGTTAGTGCCGCTGATCCCTGCCGTTATTAGAAACTGATTTTGTGAATTGTGAAGTGGTTGCCTGTTTAGATTTTCAGATTTTGAATGTTATTTATTTCTCTCTTTAATCTTTTCCACTACCATTCCCACCACTGATCACTCTCAGTCTAACTGAGTGCACTTCCAGCCCAAGGTAACTTAGCATATCCCCTTTCATCTTGGGAAAGACAGAACCGGCTACAAATATTTCTCGTTAGAGCAGTTCCCAGGCTTGGTGTTTCATTATCGTCAACCCCCTTGGGCCAAGTTGAGTTGGATTTGGGGAGCCGATGCGATTGACTGTCCCCCCCATTACCTGGGTCAGATGTGAAGATTAGATGGAGCTGACCCTGACACCTGGAAGTGATTTGATGCAGTACCATTGCTTCAGCAGCAATTAAGCCAAGAACAGCAGAGTGGTGATGCTTTGCATTGGCAGCCTTCGACAGAAGGCAAACACCAGTGCAGAGCATTCTGCCAAAGTTTTACAGGCTTTGAAACCATTCTAAATGTCTTTGACTGTGTAGGAAGGGACTGCAGATGCTGGTTTAAACCGAAGATAGACGCAAAAAGCTGGAGTAACTCAGTAGGTCAGACAGCATCTCTGGAGAAAAGGAATAAGTGACATTTTCCAGTGTAATCCCAATGAATGGTACCACCCATCCACATGGAGCAGAGCAGTGTGTCATCCGTAACCTAGCACACCCTCACATTCTCCATCAATCCACTGCATATCACCAGCCATCTGAGGTAAGGCAAACTATAATGGCTTTATCGCAAGCTATAGTTTTATGTGGATGCAAGAATGGATTCATATTGCAATCTGGTTCCAGGAATGGTTCCCAAACACATCCATGCATCTTTTTGGAAGCAGCCCGAGCACTCTGCAGGGCGTTGATATGAAAGGTCCTGGCACCTCATCAATGTTAAAAAAACATTGCCGAATAGGGAAGTAAAGGAAGGCCAGAGAAACCAAGTGGATCTAAAGTGAGCTGTTAAAGAATGACAAGCAAGAGATGGAAGGTTAAGAGGTAGCAGAAATTGTGGAGTGAAAGCAAAGGCAACAACAGGAAAATGGAAGAGAATGAGAAGCACATCAGATACAGCATTGACGAATTTAAAGAGACACAAAAAGCTGGAGTAACTCAGCAGGGACAGGCAGCATCTTTGGAGGGAAGGAATGGGTGACGTTTCGGATCGAGACTCTCCTTTGACCCAAAATGCCACCCATTCCTTCTCTCCCAAGATGCTGCCTGTCCCATTGAGTTACTCCAGCTTGTTGTGCCCATCTTTGGTTTAAACCAGCAACTGCAGTTCCTTCCTACACATTGGCAAATTTGAGTTGGATTCACATAATTTTTGTTTTCCGAAGCATATTTTTCTGGGTGCAAATCTTCAAGCAATAGTACCAAATGTGGTGCAACATGCAAAATTGACAGGTCTGGAAAGTAACGTCTTGTTCATGAACAGTCAGCTCTGTCCAAGCCAGTTTCTCCAAAACCCAGGCTGTTTAAAGGTTCATGCTCCATGCTTTATCGCACTTGCACCTCTGATACCTTAAGTACAATCTCATGTGTACCTGACTGCCTTGCCTTCTTCTTCTTGTGTATGGCGTGCACAGCCTAAAGTTGTAGGACAACTTGTTCTATTTGATCTTATTTGATTGTGCATGACAAGTTGATTGCATTCGTTGAAACAGGGCGGACCACGTGAAGGTTGCAATCTCCCACCCCACTGCCTTGCCAAGGAGATCAGGATCCCAATCATTCTGCCCTTGGGATCATTTTCCAGGCTTCTGTCAATAAACACTGCTGCATGTTGCAGCTTGCTGCTCACTGTGACGAGATCCCTCCTCTATATTCTCTGCTACTGAAAATTAACTAACTTTCCCAATTCTGGTGAAGGGTCTGCTGACCTGCAGTGTTAACCCTGAGTTTAGTTTAGTTTTAGTTTAGAGGTACAGCATGGAAACAGGCCCTTCGGCCCAACAAGTCCGCGCCGACCAGCGAAGCCCACACACTAACACTATCCTATACGCTAGGTCCAATTTACAATTTTACCAAGTCAAATAGCCTACAAACCTGCATGTCTTTGGAGTGTAGGAGGAAACCAGAGCACCTGGAGAAAAACCACGCAGGTCATGGGGAGAACGTCTAAACTCCGTATAAACAGCACCCGTAGTCAGGATCAAAACTGAGTCTCTGGCGCTGTAAGGCAGCAACTCTACCGCTGCACAATGTGCCACCCTCTGATAAAAAAAAGATATCAAAGAGTTGGAATAATTCAATGGGATGGGAAGTATCTCTGGAGCACATGGATAGGCGATGCTTTGGGTCAGGATCCTTCTTCAAAGTCTGTGTCTTTGTGTCTTTTTTTGATAAACCAGCATCCTTGTGACCACATGTTAACTCTGATTCACTCTCCCCAGATGCTGTTTGACCTGCTCAGTATTTCAGATTTCCAACATCTGCAGTTTTTTTAAAATCATGAATGGGATGTGTTGCTTCGTCAGTTTCAGCATAGCCTTACAGAGAGAAACCCGACGAAACTGTTCAGTTGTGCTCACCATTCAATTTCCCAACCCTGATGTGACTTTCCCAATTAGCATTTGAACAGCACGGGGGCAGAATGGGGAACGTTCTGTGTCTTTGTACCATAGCACAAGTGCATCCAAGTTGCTTTCCCCCCAGCGTGGAAGGAGATGGCAGCTTATCAACAAAGAGGAGAAATAAAAGATTTCCGCATTGTTAACAAATTTTCATTTCTGCTTATCCAAGCAAATAAATGGGGAATAGCAGGACAATGGCACAGCTGGTAGAGCTGCTGACTCACTGCGTCAGAGACCCAGGTTAGATCCTAACATCAGGTGCTATCTGCGTGGAGTTTGCACATTCTCCCTGTGACCGTGTGGGTTTCCTCCGGGTGCTCCGGTTTCCTTTCACATCCCAGACGTGCGGGTTTGTTGGTCAATTAGCCTCCGTAAAATTGCCCTACCAGTGTGCAGGCAGTGAGTGCGAAAGTGGGACAACGTAGAAAGAATGTGAACGGATGATCGATGGGCTGTGCGGGCTCGGTAAACCGAAGAGCCTGTCTCCATGCTGTTTCTTTCAATCAAGCGATCAATCAAAAAGTGTAGAAATATGAGAGTTTGCAGAACAAATTCTAGCCAAGATAGGGAAAATGCTTAAGATCATACAACAAAGTTGAACCAATCTTTGCAATCAAATGTTGAATACATTATTGTTCAACTGTGGAATTTAATGCAACAAAGAACATATCACTATATGATTATATAATCATTGCCAGATAGCATAGTTGGACACAAATACAGATATCATTTCATTTATTTCAGTGTTCAGTTATTCAGCAGACAGAAACCCGGCATACAAAGCAAACACACTGTCTTCTATTTGGTGTGACAAAGCTGTTTACACTAACTCTATTATTGAACTGCTAAGAGTAGAGTAAACCAACTTCTGTTTGGCCAGAACTAATTAGGTCCTGTATTGACGGGATAATGGAATTATGGCAAAATAACCTTTAAACCACTCTTGAGACCTCATCAAAGTCTGATGCAAGGGAAATTGTAACATGTAGTATAGAAACAGGTCTCTGTTGTATCTGTTTTTACAATTAAGGGAATTTAGAATGAAACCACTCCACAGAACTCAATGGATAATAACAAATATTTCTGTAAAAAAGGGGGTAGAGAAAATATTATTGCCGTGCTCCAGACTTTGATGGTCTCCAACCCAAACCATTGAAACGTTTGAGGAGATCTTGAATACAAGTGTCATAACGTTGCAAAGCTATCCAGTTCTCAATGGTTGCCTTTTGGCCCTGTCCCATGGTACAAGTTCATGCCAAGAGCTCTCCCGCGTTTGCCCTGATTCGAAATCGGAGATTTATGGTAATGGTCAGACGTGTACTCGGGGCGCTCGTCGGTACTCGGGACTCTCGTAGGCACTTTGCAACATGTTGAAAAATCGTCACGAGTCTTCCCGAGCTTACCTGCTGTTAGCGAGTCTTCCCGAGAACCTGCCGTTAGCGTTACGAGCCGCTAAGTGACGTCCCCGTGCTCCGACGTACCCGCTACGTTCATTCTCCATGCTTACCAAGAATTTGATTTTTTTTAAACTCGGGAGAGCTCTTGGAATGAACTCGTACCGTGGGACAGGGCCATTTGGATTTTAAACCTGTAAATTTCCACTCATTGGTTTAAAATAGTTATAAGGAATTAAACTGGTTAGTATAAATCAGATGTACGGGGGTTAGTAGATGGTACCTCCATGGAGCAAGAGATTAAGGATATGGACAGATTAAACTTGTGGGATAGAGTCACCATTGATTTATGAGGGCCTGGTCTCGCATGGCTAATCATTGAAGCTACTGATGTATTATTTGTCTGGTGGAGAAGAGAGGCCAATGTATGTCGAAACAAGTAGCTGCAGATGCTGCTTTACACAAAAGGATGCAAAGTGCTTGAGTAACTCAGCAGATCAGACCGAAGAAGAGTCCCGACCCGAAATATCACCTATCCATGTACTCCAGAAATGCGGCCTGGCCCGCTGAGTCACTCCAGCACATTGTGGCCTTTTGAGCCCAATGACAGTGTTGTCTGTGTGGACTTCCAGATGTGGTTTGACACAGTTTCATACAACAACTGATATAGGCATCAAACTCCTGCCAGTTTCACCCAGGAACCATGGCCATTTACTAATCAGCTGGTAGATCAAATCACAATTTAAGCAACTGTTTCTTTAAAACAAAAATTCCCATCTGTCACCCTGCTTATTCCAAAAATTGATGTGGAAGAAAGATTAAGATTGATTTTGATCTTACATTTTCTCCACATAGCTCAGTTCCGGACATGAATGAGCCCAGTCACAAATATCTCACTAGTTAATGGAGTGAAGTGCTGTTTAGGCTCAGTGGTAAGGACGAGCAGAGGGAGGAAGAGCTCTTTTCAGTAACATCACATAATTCATGTTCATAAGTTACAGGAGCAGAATTTGGCCATTCGGCTCATCAAGTATACTCTGCCATTCAATCGTGGCTGATGTATCTTTCCCTCTCAACCCCATTCTCCTAATAACCCCGGACACCCATATTAATCAAGAATTTGTTCATCTCCATCTTTAAAATATCCATTGATTTGGCCTCCTCAGCCTTCTGTGGCAATGAATTCCACAGATTCACCACTCTTTGATCAAAGAATTTCCTCCTCATCTTGTGTCCTTTTATTCTGAGGCTATGGCCTCTGGTCCTAGACTCTCGCACTAGTGGAAGCATCCTCTCCACAACCACTCTACCCATTCCAAACAAGAGTCGTGAATGTGACTCTCTGTCATGGGATCAAAAAAATATTCTGGATCAAACAATATTTCATATAAATTGCGCGAACAAGTGAAGGCAACATTGACTCTGTAGTCTATTTTCATAAAGCGGAACCAGTACTTACTGCTGTGATAAGTGAATTCATTACCCTGTAGAACAATTAACAAGGAACTGTAGCAAATTCAATTAATTCCTCTTTATCACACATGCTACGTTAATTATGCCTATGTTATCTTATGCTTGGTATCTTAAAATTGTATATAACTGTTGCTCATCAAGTGATTTCCATTTTAAGTCATTTTTGGTATTGCGGTTTTAGGAGCCGATATTACCCACCTGCATCCCACCCCAGGTTAACTTGGAGAAAACTGGTGCTAATCCTAGATAGCCACTCAGATTTATTTCTTGTCCAAATTCTGTGTGATTGTGAGCGCATGTTGGGCCAGATCCCCTACACTGACTTGTTGCGCATTGTGTACAGCAATTGGGGCATACCTTTTCCACGGAGACACAAGGAACCGCAGATGCTGGAATCTTGAGCAAAACACAAAGTGCTGGAGTAACTCATCAGCTCGTGCAGCATGAGGAGTGATAATGGACAGGTAACGTTTCGGGTCGGGACCCTTCTTCAGACTAATTTACACTAATTGAGGATGGGTCCTGACCTATGATGCCATCTGTTCATTTCCTCCATAGATGCTCCCTCACCTGTTGATTTCCTTCAGCACTTTGTGTTTTACTTACAGTATTTTTCCAGTAATGGAGGGGCTGACGAATTAACTGCATCTAAAATGGAATGAGTTCTAAGAGATGACCAAGGCTCGGAACACTCTTGACAGTCTTTGATGGTTCCAAACTGTCAACGTTAGTTGGACAGTTTAACATTTCAAACCTTTAGAAATAGAAATAATGGAAGATAGGTGAATATTCTGAAGAAGGGTCTCGACCCGAAATGTCACCTGTTCCTTTTCTCCAGAGATGCTGCCTGACCCGCTGAGTTACTCCAGCATTCTGTGTCTATCTTTTGAATATATTAAAACATGTGAATGAAGTGCGTCACGGCAAGATTTGTTATGGGTGATTTTTCAACAGTGACTGCTGTTTTCACTGAAGTGCAAAGGTCAGTATTGATCTGCTCAGCTGAAACAATTGTCCTTCCTTGTCACAGACGAAAACCTGGGGAGCAATCGATCAATAGTTATTGATTCACCAGTATCGTACAACCAGGTTTGGAAAGTTGTGGAAAAATATCAAACATGATCCTTTAAAATCACTTAAAGTTAATTTTCTTATTCGCAAATTATGCACAGAACAGCCCTTTGCGATGGTACTTTATGGGTAAAACTATTGGAGCTAAAGCCAAAAGCTATGTGGAACAACGCAAAAGCCAGTAAGACAGAAATAATCATGGCGTCATCTAGCATGAAATCAGGCCATTCAGCCCAAATTTCCCATGCTGACCAAGATGCCCCATCTACAGTAGTTCCACCTGCCTTCATTTGACCATTTCCTTCTAAACCTTTCCCATACTTACATCTGTTTGAATGTCTTTCAAATGTCTTTCAAATGACTTAGAGATTGAGGTGGCAGAAAGGGAAGAACCATCTATGTGGTGAAAGCCGGGCATTTGGGGAAAGACTGCCTTTACTCTGCCCTACTCCGTGTATTGTAAATGCTGTTGCAGTATCTGCCTCAACTAGCTCCTCTGGCAACTCGTTCCATATACCATCCACTTTCTGAGCGAAAAAGTTGCACCTCAGGTTTGTATTAAATCTTGCTCCTTTCACCTCAAACATATGTCCTCTTGTTTTTGATCCCCCTATGCTGGGCAAAAGACTGCATTCACAGAGATTCTGGTGAAAGAAATATGTAATGATTGCTCTCTGGTGTTATATGCAGTTGGAGTTTTTCTCTGGTGAGAGTCTGTTGAAGGATCTCGATCCAAAAAGTAATCTATTCCTTTTCCCCAGAGATGCTGCCTGACCCGCTGAGTTACTCCAGTACTTTGTGGACACAGTTTCTCTCTGTAGTCTAAAAAGGAGCTCATGTTACCAGAGAACCATTCTCGTACCTTAGGGGCTGATTTTGGCTCAGAGTTGGTCTTAGCTTGGCAAGAATGCAGAGAATGATTTCTAATTTCTGGCTTAAGTTTCAGGCTAATGTTATTTTGAAAACCAAGTCAAAGACACCAAGCCGCACTTTGTGTTTTAACGGTAGGGCAGGCCTCTAACCATTAGGTGGGTTTTGGCCACCTCGCTGTTATGACCCTGTCCCACTTAGGAAACCTCTGGAGACTTTGCGCCCCACCCAATGTTTCCGTGCGGTTCCCGGAGGTTTTTGTCAGTCTCCCTAATGGTCGAAAGTGGTTTCTGCTTCTTCTATGTTCTATGGAACCTCCAGGAACCGCACGGAAACCTTGGGTGGGGCGCAAAGTCTCCAGAGGTTTCCGTTCAGGTTTCCTAAGTGGGACAGGGGCATTACTGTACGAAGGATAGGGCAGGGATTTGAAGTGATTTGCAGGAGTGAATTGGGGTGGTCTCCATGAAAGAACATTCCTATTCCTCCTGGATCTATGAAGGAAGATTTTGCACTCACTTAATATTTTCTTCATCGTTTCCACATCTGTTGACCTGCTTAAGCCTGATGAGCTAGACACTTCCCAATTTTCATTCAACGTATGCTCTCAATATGCACTCAACGGAATTCAATTGGATTTATGCAGGAATGCTCCATTATTTGCTGCATCTGCTCCTAAAACCAGCAGCTGGAAAATTGGCCTGCATGATATAGGAAACGGACCCATCCGATTTTATCCTGGATGCCCCAACCAGGAAAATGAACACTGCCCTCCTTGTCCAAGCACTGTAGCAGGGTGATTTTATTTTGAAGCTTCTGAGCTCATCTTTAGAAAGATAGAATGTACTTAATTAACTAACAGCACAAGAACATAAAGTAATTTCCATACAGAAACAGCTTACAATAATGGTAATAAATAACTCCAGGTATTATCCTGGATTATCCCTTGCAGGATTATCCCTTTTTACTGGGCCAACAGGTCACAAAATAATAATTCAACAATACACCTCTGACCCCCCAATTATACCCCTCCCTCGTGTCTCGAAAACACCATCAACTGCTAGAAACTTAAATGTACATTAAATTTACATTGAAACTTGCATATCATGCAAGGGCATCCCGGGCACCAGTTAACGAGTGCCCCTCGGAAGTCCCGATGAGGGTGGGATCGGCGGCCGTCCGTGAGATCCGAGGGACCGCATTCCTGGCAGGCTCGCGGTCCCCGTAGGGCAGAAACGCAAGCCGCAGAAACCCGAGCCCAGGTCGAGATGGGAGGCCTCACCTGGCCTTAGTGCCACATTTTCGGGGGGACTTCCGAACGGCCATACCGCCGAGTTGGGGGCACCGTTGGAGAATTGCACCGTCTGGTCGCGGAAGTCCTGATGTGGTCGAGATCGGCCGCCTCGCCCAGCCTATGCACCACATTTTTGGGGGGAATTTCAAGTCTGCTGTCTTAATTCTGACTGGATTAAAGGAGGTGCCCGTCCACCAGTTGCTGGAAAATCAGTGGTGAAGCTGTATTTGTTTTTGCCTGACCTCCTTCTTTCTTATTTAACACTCTAGGTCTGGTTGTGTGGTGGAAGTATGGAGGTGCTCCCTTGCTCCAGAGTGGCTCACATAGAACGCATTAAAAAACCGTACAATAACGACATTGGATTTTACACCAAGAGAAATTCACTCCGTGTAGCTGAAGTGTGGATGGATGACTACAAATCCCATGTGTATATGGCGTGGAATATCCCCATGGATGTGAGTACACAGTACAACATAGGATGCATGTTTACATACAATATATGACTAACATTCACAACATTACCTTGAGTAAGGCCAGTCTTTGGAAGGCTGGTGCTGAGAAAAGAACTAAGATCACAATCAATTGCAAATTATAATGTCCCTGGCACTGAATATTTTGTTCAATTTAAGAAATGGTTTCGTTTTACCGGAGGTGGATTTGATTTGTATTGGAGGTTTTACAGCCAGCGCACATTGTACATTTGTAAGCAGTTTTATTGGAAGTAGGAATGCAATCAGAAATTAGTTGTGTAATTTAAAATTATTAAACAAATTCATTTTTATGGTAAGTGAATTGTCATTCAAGTCTCTCAGATGGGCATAAAGGTTCCATGGCACTACTTGAACATACTGTTGGTAAGAGAGGCAGTAATTGGTATCCCCAAGGATCTGCAAAGGGACGTTAGCTTTTCACGAGTCAAGAGCGTTTTGTTGTCATATGTCCCAGTTAGAACAATTAAATTCTTACTTGCAGCAGCCCAAGGGAATATGTAAACGTAGTACCCTGTAAACAATATAATAAACACGAGAAAAAAAAGTTCAGTGTGTGTATATATATATAAATATATACACAGTTATATGCACACACACACACATATACATGTATGTGTGTGTGAGCGCGCGCGTGTGTGTACACATATATATATATATATATATATACACACACACACACACACCTTATATATATATAAGGTAGACACAAAATGCTGGTGTAACTCAGCGGGATAGGCAGCATCTCTGGAGAGAAGGAATGGACGATGTTTTGGGTCAAGATCCTGGGTCTCAACC
Organism: Raja brachyura; assembly: GCA_963514005.1. The sequence continues at coordinate 30,537,177 of OY740807.1, read as the reverse complement.
AGAAATGTATCCCATTCCTTCTTTCCAGAGATGCTGCCTGTCCCACTGAGTTACTCCAGCATTTTGTATCTACCTTTGATTTAAACCAGCATCTGCAGTTCTTTCCTATATATATATGTACAAACACACATACATGCACACACATACACATAAAAACAAACAACAATAATAATGCAAAAAGATAAATCCAGTGCCCCCAAGTCTCCGTAGTTCAGAGCTTGTTTGGAGGTTGTCGTGTTTAACAGCCTGAAAGCTGTAGGGAAGAAGTTGATCCTGAACCTGCATGTTACATTTTTCAGGCTCCTACATCCTCCTTCCGATGGCAGGAGTGAAATGAATGTGTGGTTGGGGTGATGTGGGTCTCTGGTGATGCTGGCTGCCTTTTTGAGGCAGTGATGCCTGTAAATCCGTTCAATGGTGGGGAGGTCAGAACCCGTGAAGGACTGGACAGTGTTCAACACTTTTAACCACAAATATTAGTAACTCGGCCGAAGTAATAGGAATCGTGTGAGTGCCAGGAAGCTCAGTATGTTGGGAAGATGAGAGATGGAAGTTTCATTGGAATAAATACAAACTGCGTGATGGACAAAACTATGGCAGATGAGATTGTGTCCAGGATAGTGTGAAGTCATCTACTTAGGATCCAATAAAGAAGTGTTTGTTTAAACTACCTCAAGCCAGGAACCAAAGAGGAAGTGAAGTCATTCTGGGGTCAAGGTACAAATTACAAAAAAATCCTTTACTGCTACACGAAGGAACCAAAGGCTAATAAAAAATGTACCTTTATCTTGATGGGATTGAAAACAAAGGGGTGGTGAATCTTTGTAATTCATTGCCACAGAAGGCTGCGGAGTCCAAGTCAATGGATATTTTAAAGGCAGAGATAGATAGATTCTTGGTTAGTACGGGTGTCAGTGGTTATGGGGAGAAGGGAGGGGAATGGGGTTAGGAGGGAGAGATAGATCAGCCATGATTGAATGGCAGAGTAGACTTGATGGGCCAAATGGCCTAATTCTCCTCTGATCACATGAATTTATGAACTTGTGAAATTGTGGGAAGTAATTAATGTTGTAAATGGCCCAGGTCAGATACCAACTGGACTGTTGTTTAGTTTTGAGTACCAGTCCTGATATTGACTATATTTACTTTGAAGAAAGTGCAGCACAAATTCTGCAGAATGACAACAGATAAAATGATTACATTGTGAAGAAGCATGGCTTGTATTTCTTTGATTTTAAAAGACCGTGTGTTGATCTAATCAAGAAATTCTACTTGTCGGATACAGATTTTTTTTAAAATAGCAATCTAAATAGTTCAATAGGACTTTATTTGCCACATATGCAACTGCACAGTGAAATTTAGTTTAGTTTAGTTGCGAGATACAGCGCGGAAACAGGCCCATCGGCCCAAGGGATCTGCGCCGACCAGAGATCCACGCACATTAACGCAATCCTACACCCACTAGGGACAATTTTTTTACATTTACCAAGCCAATTAACCTACAAACCTGCACGTCTTTGGAGAGTGCGAGGAAACCTAAGATCTCGGAGAAAACCCACGCAGGTCACGGGGAGAACGTACAAACTCCGTACAGACAGCACCCGTAGTTGGGATCGAACCCAGGCCTCCAGCGCTGCATTCACTGTCAGGCAACAACTCTACCACTGCACCACCGTGACGTTTTGCATATATTACATGTGCGGGCACCGCAATTGTGACGGCATTATTCCACAGTTCAAAGTCCGGTCATCCGTGCGCTCTATGTACTGCAGCCGTTCTTCCCCTCTCCTCGCCCAGCCATCTGTGTGTCACAGGGGCGCCTCCAGGCTCGAACCAATCTCGAACCATGATCCCCAGAAATCTGCGGTTGTAAAGTCAAAATGTGAGAATGGCCCATTTTTGTCCCTCTGTTTCTAAGTTGGTGTCAAGCACACTATGTAGCAGCTGGCAGATAGTTTAATTTTCGTTACTGCTGCTGCTGGTGATAGTCAGCTTCTGCCTCCAGCTTTTTACTTAATGGAATCAATCCCTGGTTGGCTAATATTAAACTCGTCCATTATCAGAACACATGTTAGTGTTAATATGGTAACTTCCATCAGAGAGCCTTTTGTTGCCAGACCAAAGACGGATAAATTCCAAGCAACCCCAACAAAATGCAATCTATTGGAGAGTGCTAAAATGTGTTTGAGATTATAAAAACATTGGCTCCAACACAGCTGGAGTACTGTGTGCAGTTCTGGCAGCCAACACCGTAGGAAAGACGTGACTGCACTAGAGGGGGTGAGAGGAGGTTCAGCTGGATGTTGCCTGGGATGGAGCATTTCAGTTTAGAGAACGGACGTGAGATGCTATTCTTCTCGGAGCGGAAGAGGCTGAGGCCTACAGAATTATGAGGGGTAGTGCAGGTTCTGAGGCCTACAGAATAATGAGGGGTAGTGCAGAGTTGCAGAGGTGCAGAGGTGTCCAAAACTAGGGGGCTTAAGCTTAGGATAAGGCCCAGGAGGTTTAAAGAGAATCTGATGTCAAATTTTTCTCACAACATTTAAGAAGTATTGTGATGAATATTTGAACCACCAAGGCATGGAAGGCTATGGGCCAAGTGTTGGATTAGTCCATATGGTATTGATGGTCAGAATGGACATCGTGGGCTGAAGGGCCTATTTTATGCTTTTTGGCTATGACTTTATCAGTTCAGGTGATTTGCAAGTATCAATGTATCAATGATTGATTATGTGATAAAGGTGTCAGTAAAGCAGAGGGTACAAAAGTGTACAAAAGCTTACAATAGTTCAAAGGAGAAGGGTTTGAGAGATTGTTGATTGTAACAGAAAAACAGTAGCAATGGAAATGAGAGTTAGTTTGGCAGGAAATAAAAGGGGGACTGGAACGCATGAGGGATGAGAGAATAGGCTCAGAGAGGAGCCACAGATGACTGGAGGCCATCCTTTTCGTGAAATCCTCATCAGTAAAATACACTGAGCTCTTCATCATTTCCTTTAGGCTGTATGCCATGTAAGAGGAAAGAAAACGAGTCAGTAAGAGGAGCAAAAAGAATCGGGAAGCAGGAGGTAGGAGCAATAAAGCTTAAGCTCACAGACAGTAAATTGCCGAGAGGAGCATAAAATTGTGATTGCTTGAGTCATTTCTCAATGAATTACAAATTGTGACATTAATAGAAAATACTTGTAACTTGGAGTTTCTACAAGCGAGGAGACTCAGACAGTTCAGTGAGACTCAGACAGTTGAGTGAAGAGAGTACCTGCAATATCCAATGCATATTTAGAGTGTATCGCTGTTGAAGATGATAGCCCTCAAGAGTCAAGAGTGTTTTATCGCCCCACATGTCCCTGGCTGGACAATTAAAGACCTTGCAGCAACACAACAGAATATGTAAACATAGTACTCTGTAAACAATATAATAAATGAGGAAAGGAAAAAAATAGTTCAATGTGCCTCACAGAAAGATTCATTTTAAAGGGATGATATATATTTTTGAACTTGCATTTCCATAACACTTTTCATTACTTCAGTGTGTTCTGAAGTGTTCTACAATTTAGGAACAGCATATAAGGCAGGAAATGTGTCAGCCAATTAGTGCACCGCAAAGTTCCACGAACAAGATTGCAAGGATTAATTATTAGGCTGAACAATCACATATTACTCATTCTTTACTGTTTTACTGCCAGGATTCTGTCAGTAAGTGGGAGAACAGGAAGCTTCAAGGAATCCACTGTATTATAATTGCTTATCCGGAAGTATTGCAAGCAGTGACCTGAGGGTTTGCCTTGCTATGAACTTGCTTTCCTTTTTTTGTTTATTAAATGTTCTCTTCCCTCCAGTTCCTTTGATTTCCCATTGGGCTAGTCAGTTGGCATTGCGGTCAGTGCAGTGGTCCAATTCATTGACCTCCTTCTGTGAGAGAGATGCTTTGCTGTAGCTTGATATATTCCCACAGTGGCTTGGATAAGACTTTCAACCCATGCAAAAATTGGCTTCCATAATGCCTCCCATTTTGCTGCTCATTGGGGTGCTGTTAAGGGTCTGCACCACACCACATGCCTCTGTGAACTGTCATACAGAATGCATTAATAATTAGATGTCAAGCTATTTGATCCGCTCATACCATATTGTTATCAGTTCACTGGGATCCATTATGGGTCAGTAAGTGACAAAATGGCAGCTCAGATTTTTCTTGTCTCTACTGGAGAGACAGTTGACGGCACGGAAAGACGGCACCCGGGAAAGGCTGGGTTAGCACCCCAGTCTGTGTCTTGAACCTGGTGAGGCCTTGAACCTGGTGAGACGCAGGAGGAGCCCGGCCGGGAGTCACCCCACAGAGCCCAGTCCCTCCATGCACTAGAGTGTCCCAACCCCTGCAGAGTAGTTATTAAGATGGCTGATCCGTGGGCGGTTGCTGCTGGGATGCAAGTCGGGGCCTGATCAACCCGGGCTGGGTCGCCTGGGCGAGGGTGTCTGATGTTGTGAGACCCGAAACACCCGATGACTCCAGGTCACATCACTGAGGATGCGTCCCAGCGCATCTAGAAGATGTATATTTTTCACATTTAAGGCTGTGCTTGAAAGGGGACCAAAACTGAAAAATATGAGATGTGGATGAAACAGAAATGCGCAGTACTTTTTGAATGGTGCGATTTATTTTGTGAGGATGAGAACATTGTTATTGATATTCAGAGGGACCTGGATACCCTTGTACACATGTTGGAGCAGCACGGTAGTGCGGTGGTAGAGTTGCGCCTGCATCATCTGAGACCCGGGTTTGATGCCGACTATGGGTGGAGTTTGTACGTTCTCCCTATGATGCGTGGGTTTTCTCCGAAATCATATAACCATATAACCATATAACAATTACAGCACAGATACAGACCCTCTCGGCCCTTCCAGTCCGTGCCGAACATTTATTTTCCCCTAGTCCCATCTACCTGCACTCAGACCATTCTCCTCCATTCCCTTCCCGACCATATACTTATCCACTTTACTTTTAAATGTTAAAATCGATCCTGCCTCCACCCCTTCTGCCGGACGCTCATTCCACACAGCCACCACTCCCTGAGTAAAGAAGTTCCCCCTCATGTAACCCCTAAACTTCTGTCTCTTAATTCTCATGTCATGCCCTCTTGTTTGAATTTTCCCTACCCTCAATGGGAAAAGCTTATCCACGTCAACTCTGTCTATCCCTTTCATCATTTTAAAGACCTCAATCAAGTCCCCCCTTAACCTTCTGCGCTCCAAAGAATACAGACCTAACTTGTTCAACCTTTCTCTGTAACTTAGTAGCTGGAACCCAGGCAACATTCTAGTAAATCTCCTCTGTACTCTCTCTATTTTGTTGACATCCTTCCTATAATTAGGCGACCTAAATCTTCCATTTACTCCCACACTCCCAAGGACGTGCATGTTTGCAGTTTAATTGGCTTGGTATAAGTGTAAATTTTCCCTTGTGTGTGTGGGATAGTGATAATATGCGGGGATCACTGGTCAGTGGTCAGCTCTGTGAGCCAAAGGGCCTGTTTCTGCGCTGTATCTATAAACTAAACTAAACATGTCGCTGAATGCCAACAGGCGAGTGGAGCATGAAATAAAGTACGTTAGCATTATTTCGGGAGGATTTGAGTGCAAGATTACAGATGTCCTTTGGGGTTATGTTGCACTAATTTATGGAATTTTTGTTTCCTTTACATCATTTATGTGTATTGTGTTCATAAACCTGCAAGTAAAAATGTCATGGCTCTGCTGTCTGCGCATATGACCATTAAACACTCTTGACTCTTGACTCTCGTTGCCCTTGATTTCCCCAGTACCCTCTCCAATCACCATTGAGACCTTCCTGGGAATCCAAATGTTTCAAAAGAACACAATTACGTTTTTTTTGCACTTTAATAGACAATAGACAATAGGTGCCTCGAGCCGGCACCGCCATTCAATGTGATCATGGCTGATCATCCCCAATCTGTACCCCGTTCCTGCCTTCTCTCCATATCCCCTTGACTCCGCCATCTTTAAGAGCCCTGTCTAGCTCTCTCTTGAAAGTATTCAGAGAACCGGCCTCCACCGCCCTCTGAGGCAGAGAATTCCACAGACTCACAGCTCTCTGTGAGAAAAAGTGTATTCTTGAAGCTACATTCTTGATATTATGAATACTATGTACTCTTGAAGCTACATAACTTGTAAATAAAACCCCGGGATGGAGCAGGTGAATACACAGCGATGCCAACCTCATCGCCTCTGTTGCTACCCAACACAAAATAGTGGTATGACAATTGATTAATGTGCCAGTGTAACATCTGGAGTCTACAGACACCACATAAATCAATCATTGTCAGCTCAGTACAAGCACGGAGTCTGGAGGAACCTCTATCCTATTGATGTTTTGCCAAAAGCCATGCCAGTAAGAGCCACCTGGTGGCACAGCTGCTGCCACTTCCACTCTGGTGGGTATCTTTAAGTTAGCTCATCATCGCTGAGGACTTGGCCGTTGTCTGCTGATTTTCTTGTCAGCTCAATTTAATTGAACATCAGGTTTGATGAACTGATGCTTTGAAGAAAAGACTAATAGCATCTTGGACTTTGTTTGAATATTTAAGGGTAAATGCCTGGCACATCTCCAGAGACAGCTCTCTACTTACCAGACTGTGGGTGGGTAAGACTAGTTTTGTTGATAATGAGCACCAAACAGTCGGAAGGATTCAGAAAACCCACAGAAAGACATGACCACAAGCACGTTCCATTTAATACATAAAATATTGATATAACATTTTAGTGATAATGTAATAAACTACTCAACTACAAACGTTAACAGTAAATTTTATATCTAGTATTTACTGAAGGCAATAATCATTTGATTGCATATAAGACAGACATGATCAAAACTAGTTAGCCTTTAGATAGACACAAAATGCTGGAGTAAATGATATGCATGTTCCCAAACAAATTAATATCAAGGATAAGTTGAGATGCACAAGACCAGAGCCAATGGCTGTTGGACACAAAGTGCTGGAAAAACTCAGCACGGCAGACAGCATCTCTGGAAATCGTGGCTAGGTTATGTTTCATGTCACCTTCTACAGTCTGAGAGTCAGGGGAGAGGGAAACTAGAGGTATGAAAAGGTACAGAACAAATCAGAGTTGGCAGCGATGACCCAGCTGATTAGACTACAGCCTCACCGTCCGTTCCGACACCTCCTCTATCACATTCCACACCTAAAATGTTGCAGGGGTGAAAGGGGAAAGTAAAAGAAACATGAGCTGCCAACTATTGGATTTGAGAAAGCTGGAAGAGAGGTGTGGCAGGACAACAGAAATGTAGCTTATCCATGTTGGCCAGAGACGCTGCTTGACCCATTGAGTTACTCCAGTACTTTGTGTCTTATTTTGTAAACCAGCATTTGCTATTCCTTGTGTCTACAAGCAAGGATGAAAAACCGGAGGATCTCCAATCGTACATATTCGACCACACCAAAGATAAGTCCAGTCTAGCTCAGTTGTTGTAAATAGAACATAAAAATACCGATTGAAAACAATTTTATTACTTTCCCACCATGATATTCATGCAGAGGATATCACTGAGCAATGGAACCCTGCTAAAGCATCGTGAATAGATAGAAGAGGGACACAAAAAGCTGGAGTAACTCAGCAGGTCAGGCAGCATCTCTGGAGAAAAGGAATAGGTGACGTTTTGGGTCGAGACTCGAAACATCACCGATTCCTTTTCTCCAGAGATGCCGTTTGACCCGCTGGATTACGTAGAAACTTATTGTGTCTACCTTAGTTTTAAACCAGCATCTGCAGTTCATTCCTACATATTGTGAATAGATATTTCATTCTCTGATATTTCTTCAATGGACTTCCATTAAATGGCAAAAGATGGGATCCTAAATGGCTCCTGTGAACCTCGATTATTATACATCCGTAGATCCACTGGTTTATTAATAACAAATGTTGGTTTTCTGTTGTATTCTTTCTTGCTTGCAAATATGAATTGCAGGGAAAAAAAACAAGTGTAATTTGTAAAGCTTCTTTGTCTTCTAGAATCCAGGGATCGACATTGGCGATATTTCAGAAAGAGTGGCTTTGAGGAAACAACTCAATTGTAAGAATTTCCAGTGGTATCTGGACAATGTGTACCCAGAGATGAGGAGGTACAATAATACTGTGGCATATGGAGAGGTAATAACTGTTAATAATTTATTTTTTTGTTTTAAATCAGATTTTGCATGAGTGTTTACGCTATTGCGTCATTCTCCCACCAAGGGCAGGTTCTCATAGATAGAAGTATCAAAAAGTGGCGAAGCTGATCAGCCGAAGGGCCTGTTTCCATGCTGTATCTCTAATATCCACGATGCCATATGTTCAGTGTGTATTGAATGAGTTTGATCTATTTTGTATTACTGAGCGGAGATCATCCATAGATTCCTTTAATTACAAAATACCAGAGCTTTAAATGTGTAATCATCTTTGTGGCAATTATTTTTGTGAATGTACCTCCCTACAGAGTCCCAGCTTTCCATCTCATTCTGTTACGCTGCTGTTAATCTCCTAGGTTCGTAACAACAAAGCAAAAGATTTTTGCCTGGATCAAGGTCCAGCTGAGAACCACACAGCCATTCTGTATCCATGTCATGGGATGTCTCCTCAGGTAGGCATTAACTGTACAAAGTGTCTGTTAACATCATTGTGTGGGGAGATAGGGTGGGGTCAACATGTAGGTAAGTTGTAAGCTGCAAAGCTAATTTATTCACAAAACAGAATCATTTGAAAGAGTGGATGACAGAAACTACAACAGCTTTTAATAAAAATCAATATCATTTTGCCAGAAAATTTACAGTGAGTGGAAGATGAATCGTATATGAAACAAAATCGATCTCAGTCATATGCAACACTGCTGTCGCCATTGGCAATGGGGTTGCCCAGTCGTCTCCAATCACCTGCTTAATGGTATTGTCACTCCATGTAGCCTTAATTCTATCGAGACAATAATTACAAATTGATTCAGTTACAATCTGATTTAGAGAACATAATACTAGCAAAGTGCAAATAGTTCAGAAATGCAAGAATTTAAATCAATCAACCATAGTCCTGTGGCAATTTAAAAAAAAAATGAGGTTAAGTCGGACATTTGTTTAGCAAAGGTGGACACTCTTGAAGTGTGTAGCAAGGAACTACAAATGCTGGTTTACACCGAAGATACACACAAAATGCTGGAGTAACTCAGCGGGGCAGACAGCATCTCTGGAGAGAAGTAACGGCGTTTTGTGTCGAGACCCTTCTTCACTCTTGAAAGGTGTTCAGAGACAGGGCTATGATTTGATTGCAAGATATATCATCCATGGATTCTATAGCAATCACTTGGAGACACCCACTATTTCGAAGAAATCTTAACAAATTCAAATTTGCAGAATTAAAGGATACATTAGTGAGCTGAGAGGTCCAGATAATAGGCCTGGCTGAAAAATGTTCTATTTCACCCGTCATTGCCTTGGGAGGTGTTAGTGTGTTCTTTAACTAAACACCATCTGCAGCATATAGTCAACTCACGTCCGATGTACTCAGTAGCTATGTGTGTCTGATGGAACTACCGCAGACGACTGAGGCTCCTGCATCAACGTTTGCTCCTCAGTTAGATGTTCCTTATATTTGGCCTTTTAAAATCACAGTGGAAGGCCTTTTTAAACTGGGCACAGAAGTCTCCCCTTCTGAATTTATGATGTTATTATCCTTTCACCGAAAGTCTAACACCCAGATGAATACTGCTGATTCTCTGATTCTCTTCCAGTCAACAAGAGGTGAATTCTTGATATAGGTTGAATTACGCTGGAGACCATTGACATTAATAAAATGAATTGGGCCTAGACCACCAAAACAGGTACCCTGAAGATTTGTCCAGGCGTAAGTCCATCAATAAAAAATCTAGTTATTCGAGCATTTTGACTCTCTGGCGCATTGGATGCATGTTCATATTCTCATGAGATGTTTATCAGTTCAAAATCAGGTACTGGCACTGTTCTTGTGTGTTTTCAGAATAGGCTAATGATGTTCACAGCTTCTTGCACTACAGCTCCAGGCTGTTTTCTCAGATGTGAGCACCCGAGAATAACAAAAATTCCATTGCTGGAATAAGACTTGAAAAGGATACCAATACCAATTTAAACCATCCAGTAAACATCGCACAAGTTAATTTAAAAAGTAAATGAAGATCAATTAACATGTAAAACAATCGGTACATCAGAGTTGTTTGCAATTGTAATCTGTTTAGTGACTTACTAATTATTTTCTCCTCGTTTGCATTAAACAGTTGTAAACTGATGAATATAAACTTTACCAAAAGAAGACCTTTAACCATATCTTCCATCCTGTTTGATTTATTGAGTAATTTAACGTATTCCTATTCCTCTAGGAATACAGTAAAAGAAATCTCAAACCTCTTTCAACATTCACTTTTTAATGAACATTCAGAATGTTTTGACTCTTCTAACGGACCTAAGCATCATGTTTAGGCCCTGAGGCAACATTCTTGATACACTACAGTAGTCACTCTATATCCTGGGCACCATCGATGCCTCTGTGCGAATGTAGCCTTTATCATACCAATGGCCAACTTCAAAGAGTGTTTCCATGTACCAAGTGCACAGCCGGGAATATGCAGCAACGTGGTAGGTCAAAATTTACATGCTGAGTTTGCACCAACACCGCCAAGTTGGAACTCAGTGAACACAGTCAACATGGCTTATGTTGGCTTGAAAATCTCCACCCTGACCAAGTGTTTCCAGATGTTTCACTGGCTAATACCTTTGGAGTACAATCTGCTAGGCAGAATTAACAGAGGATGCACAGAGCAGTAAGGGAGAGGGGGGAGAAACACTGAGATCAAGGCTTTCGGTAAGAGGCCATGTCGTTCTAGAAGCACATCTCCTATTATGATAGCCCACATCCTGCAGAAAGGAGTCCATCACTTCCATTGAGAGGAATAGATCGGGTAGATACACAAAGTCTCTTGTCCAATGTAGGTGAATCGAGGACCAGAGAACATAGGTTTAAGGTGAGGAGAAAAAGATTTAATAGGAATCTGAGGGGTGACTTTTTCACACAAAGGGTGGTGGGTGTATGAAACAAGCAGCCAGAGGAGGTAGTTGAGGCTGGAACTATCCCAACGTTTAAGAACCAGTTAGACAGATATGGAGGGATATGGACCAAAAAGACATGGATAGGACAGGTATGGAGGGATATGGACCAAACATAGGCAGGTGGGACTAATGTAGCTGGGACATGTTGGCTGCTGTGGGCAAGTTGGGTTGAAGTCACTCTATGACTCTATAACTCTATCACATAAATTACTTGTTAATTTATTGCTGATGGATATCTACTTCCTGCATCATTTCAACTAGAATATGCTCATGTTGGACTCTTGCTGAATTATGGAGTGAACAGTGTGCACAGTTCGGGGAGTAAAGAAATGAAGAGGGTTATCAAAAAGCTGAAAATGGTGGTTGCTGGAAATACAATGCCGCCTGCAACAGTCACCATGTCAGACAGCATCTGTGGAGAGAAACATTGAGTTAATATTTCAGGTTGATGACCTTTCAGAACTGATGTGCCGACCTGAAACATTAACTCTGTTTCTATCTCCGTGAATGCTGCCTGACCTAAGCTTTCCAACATTTCCTGAAGAAGTTTACAATGGCATCAAAATCTGCACCCTAACCAGGTGTTTTGAAACACAGTTGCTTCACTGATCATTACTTGGTGACCTGGAGAAAGCGCACCGACACCTCTATTTTCTGAGAAGGCTCAGGAAGGTCCGCATGTCCTCATCAACCCCATAAACCTCCGCAGTTGCGCCGTCAAAAGCATGTTGTTATCGGGATGCATCACGGCATGGTTAGCGACCAGCTCCATCCAAAACCGCTAGAAATTGCAGAGCGTTGTGGACGTAGCCCAAAGTCTCGAGTTAGCCGCCATCAATGTGTTCCTCCATTTCTGGCTACGTAGTGAGGCAGCACTGGATATATTGAATATTCCGTTCAGTGTTCTTTGATTATTATCCATTGTAATGCTGTCCAATATGTTACTGAGTTTAGTTTAGAGACACAGCACGGAAACAGGATTTCAGCCAACCAAGCCAACGCCGGCTAACGATCACCAGATCATTTGTTCTATCCTACGTACTGGAGGCAATTAACCTCCAAAAGATTATTAACCTACCACTTGCGTGTGTTTGGGAATGTGGGGTGAAACCGGAGCATCCAGAGAAAACCCACGCAGTCACAGGGAGAACGTATAAACTCCATGCAGAGAGCAGTCAAGGTCATAGAAACATGGAAACATAGAAATTAGGTGCAGGAGTAGGCCATTCGGCCCTTTGAGTCTGCACCACCATTCAATATGATCATGGCTGATCATCCAACTCAGTATCCCGTTCCTGCCTTCTCTCCATACCCTCTGATCCTCTTAGCCACAAGGGCCACATCTAACTCCCTCTTAAATATAGCCAATGAACTGGCCTCAACTACCCTCTGTGGCAGAGAGTTCCAGAGACCCACCACTCTCTGCGTGAAAAAAGTCTTTCTCATCTCGGTCTTAAAGGATTTCCCCCTTATCCTTAAGCTGTGACCCCTTGTCCTGGACTTCCCCAGGTCAGAATGGAACCCGGGTCTCTGGGTTCTACCGCTGCACCACTGTGCCACCAGCACATACTCTTAAATGCGTTACCTGAGAATTGAGAAAGCACACCACCGGATTCAGTGTGGGTCGAGAGCTATAACATTATAAGCAAAGGCTGACACTTGCAGAGCAGACCAAAATTAAGGGGCAAATTTCTATGGTGAGCCTTAATACATTTAATACTTATTAGGATGTGCTGACTCTGGAGAGGGTCTAGAAGAGGTTTACAAGATTGATCCCAGGAATGAGTAGATTACATATGATGAGTGTTTGATGACGCTGGCCTGCACTCGCTGGAGTTTAGAAGAATGAGGGGGGGCCTCCTAGAAATGAACAGAATAGTGAAATGCTTGGATAGGGTGAATGTGGAGAGGATGTTTCCATTAGTGGGAGTCTAGGATCAGAGGTCATAGCCTCAGAATTAAAGGATGTTGTTTTAGGAAGGGGATGAGAAGGAATTTCTTTAGTCAGAAGGTGGTGAATCTGTGGAATTCTTTGCTAGAGAAGGCTGTGGATATATTTAAAGCAGAGATAAATAGATTCTTGATTAGTACAGATGTCGAAGGTTATGGGAAGAAGGCAGGAGAATGGGGTTAGGAGGGAGACATAGATTAGCCATGATTGAATGGTGGAGTATTGATGGGCCGAATGGCCTAATTCTGCTCCTATCATTTATGATCTTATGATACAGTAAGAACTTTTTTACTGAGAACACTGCTTCTATTTGGGGGGGGGGGGCTAATAGCATTGATACATTTAATGGGAAGGTTGCTAATCTTGAGAGAGAAAAGGAACTAGGTGATCAGCTGAGCTAAGGTAAGGTGGGGTGACGTGAATGTGGGGCTGAAATGCTGTCACAGGCCTGTTTCTTGTGCAGTCACAGTCTTGTGACTTCTTGTGTGACTTCTTGTGTGGCTTCTTTTATGCAGTCCACAGTTAATCTGTGGAATTCTCTGCCTCAGAGGGCAGTGGAGGCCGGTTCTCTGGATGCTTTCAAGAGAGAGCTAGATAGGGCTCTTAAAAATAGCGGAGTCAGGGGATATGGGGAGAAGGCAGGAACGGAGTACTGATTGGGGATGGTCAGCCATGATCACATGGAATGGCGGTGCTGGCCCGAAGGGCTGAATGGCCTACTCCTGCACCGATTGTCTATTGTCAGTCTGCAAAATTCTACGTAAAATACTTATTTTTAATTGACCTCAGAGAATGAAGTAGAAGCAAGTTTCACCTCTATGCAGTTACATTTATATAAAGAAATATATTACTTTCTGAGTGTTTCTATTCTTGTTGAAATTTAATAACTCCTGTCTTTATCAAATAGATTCACCTGAGGGAGTGTTGTAATTGGCGGGGATACAACAGTCGTTGTTTGTTGTAATCTTGTTTCTCTTTCTCAAGAGTCTCATCATCTTAATCAGGTCCAGGTAGGAGGAAGAAACTGGGCATTTTGCAGGAACAATTAAAAATGAACATGCAACAATTTAAAATTGATATCAAAGATGGTCTTGGCAAGACAATTAGACAGGAGGTTTCTCTTACCTTTTTTTCTTATTATGTTTCTGTTTTCTGTCTTTATCAACATCATTTTAATTTGTTTTCTCTCTCTACTTCGCTCTGAGCCTCCTTGGGCTTTACAGATTGGAAATAAAAATCAGAGGGCAGTAAACCTAGGTTAAGAGGAAGATGCTACTCCTTAAGAAGAAGAATTTATATTGATATAACTATGTTATTATGTTGACATAAAGCTGGGTGGCAGTGTGGGCTGTGAGGAGGATGCTATGAGGCTGCATGGTGACTTGGATAGGTTGGGTGAGTGGGCAGATGCATGGCAGATGCAGTTTAATATGGATAAATGTGAGATCCATTTTGGTGGCAAGAGCAGGAAGGCAGATTATTATCTGAATGGTGTCAGGTTAGGAAAAGGGGAGGGGCAACAAGACCTGGGTGTGCTTGTACATCTGTCACTGAAAGTAAGCATGCAGGTACAGCAGGTAGTGAAGAAATCTAATGGCATGTTGGCCTTCATTACGAGAGGATGTTAGTTCAGGAGCAAGGAGGTCCTACTGCAGTCGTACAGGGACCTGGTGAGACCGCACTGCACCGGAGTACGTGTGCAATTTTGGTCTCCTAATTTGAGGAAGAACATCTTGCTATTGAGGGAGTGCAGCGTAGTTTCAGCAGGTTAATTCCCGGGATGGCGCGACTAACATGATGACAGGCTAGATGCAGGAAAAATGTTTCCGATGTTGGGGGAGTCCAGAACCAGGGGTCACATTTTAAGAATAAAGGGTAGATCATTTAGGATTGAGATGAGGAAAACGTTTTTCACCCAGAACGTTGTGAATCTGTGGAATTCTCTGCAGTGGAGGCCAATTCATTGGATGTTTTCAAAGAGCTGGATTTAGTTGTTAGGGCTAAAGGAATCAAGCGATATAGGGAAAAAGCAGGAGCGGGGTACTGATTTTAGATGATCAGCCATGATCATATTGAATGGTGGTGCAGGCCAGAAGGGCCGAATGGCCTACTCCTGCTCCTGTTTTTCTATGTTTCTATGTTCAAAATGAAACCAGCGATTTTTAACTACAGGCTCACAAATGACTGATGACTTTTCAGGTTGGGATCATTCTTTGGAATGAAGAAGAATCCAGAGACAGAATGTTGTCTGCCATTTGCCTCCACAGATGCTGCCCGTTGTGTTGCTCCAATAGATTCCAGCAACCACTGTTCCTTGTTTCATAGGCAAGAGGTTTATTACTGAAGGACAGATAATGCTACAGCAGAGAGAAATGAGCGTAGTCATGGGGTCCGTTTGGAATTGTTTCAGCCAAGAGCTAAGCCCCTGTCCCACTTAGGAGACCTAAACAGCAATCTCTGGTGGCCTTGCCCGCCACCCAAGGTTTCCAGGAGGTCACCGGAGGTTTTGGTCACTCTCTCTCTAATGGTCGAAAGTGGTTTCTGCGTGGTGGAGGCTTCATCTAGGTTGCTGCTATATTTTCATCATGATTAAAACCGGCCTTGATTAAAATTAGGTGGTTTCAAATATCAATAATTTTTTAGTCGCAGGTCTAGTCGAAGCTGGTTTTCTTCACAGTCGAGGAAGGTTTTCAACATATGCGTGGGAGGTGGTAGGAGGTTGCAGGTCTCCTCGACCTTGATTTTTTTTTGGGTGGCGGGCAATGTCACCAGAGGTTGCTGTTTAGGTCTCCTAAGTGGGACAAGGGCTTTATTTAGACCATTCAGCATGAGCTGAATGCACATTACAGAGTTGATGGTTGGATTGCATTTCCTACCATTGATGAGTACCTATCTAGAAATGGGGTGGAACATTTAAATCAAATGCAAGTGACATTGAAGCAACATTAAAATATTATCAGCAATACTATCACTGGTTTCCAGGCAATCTCCCTGGCTTGACACTGATCTCAAGTGTTGTGTGTTGTTTGTATGTTCTCACTAGATATCCCCTGGTTTCCTCCTGCATCCCAGAAACATGTGGGTTGTTTTTTTCCCATGGCCCACTGTAAATTACCCCAGTGAAGGTGGTGGCAGGTGAGGGAGTGGGATGCGTGGAAGTAGATGGGTGAACATTTAATTAATGGGGTTAATGTGGACCTTTTGGACGGAATTGCACTTCTACACTTGGAGAAGCATATGATAAAAGAACACAACAAAGAGAAGCAAGAATTGGATTAACAGCCCCTTGAATCTATTTGATTTCCTTCAGGACATTAGATTTATTAACCTCATACATATGCTTAACAGCAGAGCATTCACAGCCTCCTGCCATAGATAGTTCCAAAGACTTGCAATCTTCAGACCAAAGAAATGTTGCCTCATTTCTGCCATGAATGTTCAACCTTTACCCTGTAAAAGAGCGGTTCAACGCTCTCAAAGGAAACTATACCTCAGCATCTGTCAATTCCAGTAAGCGGGGTAAAGCTGCTCTGAACAACCAGCATCAAATTGCATTTGAGAGGCTACAGGAGTACGGATCAAAGGGTCTTCAAGGATGCATCAGCAGCCCCATGAGGCATTTAGGTTTTATTGCGAGGTTGAGTTGTAACAGGTCCAGCAGCATCTTTGTTAATCCCACAGTTTACAAATACAGCAGCAGTGTTGATGAGCTTGCTCTCAGATTTGTGAAATCGCACACCTCAGCCAACTTATTTAAAACAGCTGACTCAGATACCGATACGCATTCAGTCAATATATACACCTAATTCTCTTATCCATTATCGCTGTCTCTGCATTAGGGTTGCCAACTATCCTGTATCAAATGGGATTCGTCATAATTTTAAAAGAAAATTGTCCTTTTTGTGATATATTTCTGATCCCAAAAATGGATCCCACGATACAGTTGTCAGAAATGGGCATCGCTAAATTGCCATCATAGAATATCAGGGATCATAGAATAAAGGCCTGGATCCAGTAGATGTGGAGAGGATGTTTTCACTTGTGGGAGAGTCTAGGAGCAGAGGCCGCAGCCTCAGATTAAAAAGACGTACCTTTAGATAAGAGATGAGGAGGTATTTCTTTAGTCAGAGGGTAGTGAATCTGTGGAATTCATTTCCACAGATGGCTGTGGTGGCCAAGTCATTGGGTATTTTTAAGGAGCAGATTGACATAATCTTGATTAGTATGTGTGTCAGGGGTTATGGGGACAAGGCAGGAGAATGTGGTTGAGAGGGAAAGATAGATCAGCCTGAAGAAAGGTCTCGACCCAGAACATCGGCCATTCTTTCTCTCCAGAGATGCTGCCTGCCCCGCTGAGTTATCCCAGCATTTTTTATCATTCTTCGATAGATCTGCCATGATTGAATGGCAGAGTAGACTTGATGGGTCAAATGGCCTACTTCTGCTCCGATAACTAATGAACTTAAACGGTTCATCATTTTATTACGCTTTTGCATTTTACGCACCAGTTTATCTCTTGGATCAACTTTTCCAGAAGAGGTTTTCCAAATGCAACATCCGCATTTAATACTGATGCTATTCCTCATGTTCCACCCTGGAAAGGCCAAATGTGAAGATTTGCTTTTCTGTCAAAATTTAAGTATTACTCTTATCGTGGAGCTGTCACAAGTGATGTTGGTTTTGTGGAACGATGTGATCCCCACTCATGGCTCCGTGGCATGAACCCAGCTTTAGTCAACACCATTAGTGCTTGCTTCACAAGACATTTCAATTGAGAAAGCTGAGTTTTTCCATGTACCCTTGGACGGCTGGAACTCGATGATAACGTCAATATTGGATGCACATGTCTCATTCTGGATATGCAGACCTTACATGTTGCTCTTTGGCAGATGCATTGGGACATTTCAGGAATTTCTTTCCATGGGTGATGGAACGCTTAATTAACTTGTTGTGTCTCAATTACAGATAAGAGAACCAGGCGGAAACCACAATCCGAATCACCTCATCACTTATGCCAGGCTCTGACAAATGAGAATAGCAAAGTGATTACAACTTAGCGAAGACTCCCATGAGCTTCTTAACAGCTTGATTAGTGAAGGAAGGGCTGCGCATATTCTGAACACGTTCTCAGCTCCTTGGTGAACATTGAACAGTTTGCAATTATGCACTTCAACTTCCAACACATCAGATTTGGCTCATTTGTGAGCAGTGCTTACTTTGGAGTCCAAATGTACTGGGTTGAGAGATCTAAACTGGCGATCGAAGCTGGTTACTCAACGCAGCGCTATGGGAATCTTGCAAATATTCAAACTGGTATCTTTTACAGTGATAGTCAGGCTGCGTAGAAACAGGCCCTTTGGCCCAACTTGCCCACACCGACCAACGCGCCCCATCTACACTAGTCCCACCTGCCCACCCATATCCCTCTAAACCTGCCCTTTCCATGTACGTGTCTAATTGTTTCTTAAACAAAGTTCTGGTAATGTTTGGGTTAAGACATTTGGGTGGCACCGTGGTGCAGCTGCCTTACAGCGCCAGAGACCTGGGTTCGATCCCGACTACGGGCGCTGTCTGTACAGAGTTTGCAAGTTCTCCCCGTGACCTGCGTGGGTTTTCTCCGAGATCTTCGGTTTCCTCCTACACTCCAAAGACGTACAGGTTTGTAGCTTAATTGACTTGGTATAATTCTAAATTGTCCCTAGTGTGTGTAGGATAGCGTTAATGTGCAGGGAATGCTGGTCGGTGCGAACTCGGAAGGCCAAAGTGCCTGTTTTCACGCTATATCTCTAAAATAAAAAATAAAAATTAAATTAAACTGAGGCTCTCAGATGGGCCTTATGGTACCATTACATAAAATATTTCCTTTATAAATATAAAGCTATCTACCAATATTACTGAAGCAGATTATTTGTTTGTTGCTGTGTTGGCAACTTGCTGTGCACAAATCAGCCACAGCATTTCCTGCATACAAGTACCATAGTTAATTGGCCGTGAAGCAGGATGGACAATTTTCTGAAAGGCAGTGTAATGGCATCAGGTCATTTTCAAACTTGTTGCAGTGGCTTTGCAAGTGCATTGGGCTTTAAGGGAGGATCCGGGAATTCTTCTGCAGCCACATCTGCTGGACACACCAGGAACCTTATTCATCCCAATTCCTGATTCCTTTATGTTCACAAGCTTCACAAGTTATAGGAGGAGAATTAGGCCATTTGGCCCATCGAGTCTACTCCAGCATTCAGTCATGGCTGATCTCTGCCTCCTAATCCCATTTTCCTGCTTTCTACCCATAACCCTTGACACCCGTTCTAATCAAGAATTTGTCTGTCTCTGCCTTAAAAAGACTGCGGCTGGTACTGATTGTGGATGATAAGCCATGATCACATTGAATGGCGGCGCTAGCTCAAAGGGCTGAATGGCCTACTGCTGTCTATTGACTTGGCCCCCACAGCCCTCTGTGATAATGAGTTCCACAAATTAACTACCCTCTGACTAAAGAAGTTCCTTTTCACCTCCTTTCTAAAAGAGCGCCCTTTAATTCTGAGGCTATGACCTCTAGTCCTAGACTCCCCTACCAGTGGAAACATATTTTCCACATCCACTCTATCTGTGCCTTTCTTTATTCTGTAAGTTTCAATGAGGTCCCCCCACAACCTTCTAAACTCCAGCGAGTACAGGCCCAGTGCCGACAAACACTCATCATGTGCTAACCCACTCGTTCCTGGAATCATTCTTGTAATCCTCCTCTGGACCCCCTCCAGAGCCAGCACATCCTTCCGCAGATATGGGGCACAAATTTGTTCACAGTACGTTTTTGTAAAGCTGGGCCCACACGGAGAAATGTGCCACACAGATACAAGCTGTGCTCTTTCATTAGCTCAACTCTTTCATCATCCAAGCTTCCGTAAAGGCCTGTCCCACTTTCACGACCTAACTCACAACCTTTTTTACTCGTGGACATTTTTCATCAGGCTAGAAAAACGCCCCGACCTACTTGATGCTATGAGTACCTACGACTAGCATCACGACCTTCCTACGACCTCCTACGACCTTGTGACGACCATGCTGCGAGTATGAGTCAAGGGCAAACTCGGCAGAGGTCGTGAAAGTGGGACAGACCCTTTACTCTCTCACCACAATCATTACAATCCATCACAATGATCCCATCTATGTTTGTAATGGTAAATTTTCACCCTTTCCAATGCCCTCTTTTCCAGTTGCCATTAATACACAGGTACAGTAGGAATAGATCTAAGGTCTGAAGAAGGGTCTCGACCCGAAACGTCGCCTATCTCCTTCGCTTCTTAGATGCTGCTGCACCCGCTGAGTTTCTCCAGCCTTTTGTGTACCCCAGAATAGATCTTCCAGTCGTTATTACCAGTTTAGTTGGTTGTTTATTGAGGTAAACAAAGAGATGAATGTACAAGGCTTTCCTAAGCCTGCATGCAAGTTGTGGCTGCATGCGCTGTCCCTGGTTTGGTGAGAACTGTATGCACTCCCTGTGCCTGCTCCTTCCGGTGCCCTAAGCCCTTACTTATAGTTTCTCCAGCCTTTTGTGTACCCCCTTACTTATACACCTTCCTGTGCATCTAATGACCGCCCCCTAGTGTCCGGAATAATACTGCAAGATGTATCTAAGCAAAATAATATGAAATGCCAACAATAAACGTAAATGGCTCCTTTAATGTTCCGGGTTTCTTGACTCCAGAATCGCTGGCACCATCTTTTCCTGACACTTTGCTAAAAAAAATGTAAATTGAAATCAATGACATTTGCGAAATGGAAGTGATCAATATCAGCATTTCATTGTCATTAATAATTAATCTTATATATGGGATTTTACAATTTACTGATGGCATTGCTACGATGACATTGTCTTACAGATTTTACAATCATTCAAGAGCAAGTTAGTCCATGAAATCAAATCCACTGTCTTTGTCAATGGTTGGGATCAGTTTAATTAACTCTGTATAGAGTGCAGAGATGTAACAGAGAGAGAGAGAGTAGCTATATTTGTCTCATCAGCTTCACTGCAAGTAGGACGTCATTGCTATTGAGGGAGTGCAGCGTAAGTTCACCAGGTTAATTCCTGGGATGGCGGGACTGACGTACGATGAAAGAATGAGTCGACTGGGCATGTATTCACGGGAATGTAGAAGGACGAGAGGGGATATCATCAAAACATAAAATTCTTGAAGGATTGGACAGGCTAGATGCAGGAAAATTGTTCCCAATGTTGGGGGAGTCCAGAACCAGGAGTTTCAGTTTAAGAATAAGGGGTAGGCCATTTAGGACTGAGATAAGGAAAAACTTTTTCACCCAGAGAGTTGTGGAATTTTCTGGCACAGAAGGCAGTGGAGGCCAATTCAATGGATGTTTTCAAGAAAGAGGATAAATAAATCTTAGGGATATGGGGAAAAGAAAAGAAAGGTTAGGGCTAAAGAAATCAAGGGATATGTGGGAAAAGGCAGAAACAGGGTGCTGATTTTAAATGATCAGCCATGATCATATTGAATGGCAGTGCTGGCTCGAAGGGCCGAATGGCCTACTCCTGCACCTATTTTTTCTATATTTGTGTAGTTAGGAGAAAGTAGCAAAGGCAGTCTCACTGTCAGTTTGTGGGCTGATGTTGTTCAGGATTAAAATGTAGCACGTTGTTCAGATCTATAGTCTATCAGATGATGGAGGTTGAGGGGAGACCTGATTGAAGTATGTCAAATTATGGAGGGTATTGATAGGGTAGGCAGTCAGAACCTTTTTCCCAGGGTTAATATATCAAAACTTAAACAATATTAAAACAAAAACTTTGACCTCTCAACATGAGGCCGTGCCCTCTAGTTTTAGACTTTCCTGCCCTGGGGAAGAGACGGCAGCTGTTCACCTTATCTCTTCCCCTTATGGTTTGATATACCTCTGTAAGATCACCACTCGGACTCCTGTACTTAAGGGGGGGAAAGGATCCATGCCCATTAACCCTTGTCTCCTTTGATTCTTTTGCCACTTACCTACACTAGGTACACTCACACTCACAGTGGCACTGTGGCACAGCAGTAGAGTTAGCGACAGAGACCATGATTTGATCCTGACTACGGGTGCTACCTGTTCGGCGTTTGTACGTTCTCCCTGTGACCGCGTGGGTTTTCTCCAGGTGCTCCGCTCTCCTCAAACACTCCAAAGTTTGTAGGTTGATTAGCTTATGTCAATTGTAAACTGTCCCTTGTGAGTTGGATAGTCCTTGTGTATGGGATGATCGCTGGTCGGCGTGGGGTCGGGAGGCTGAAGAGCCTCTTTCCAAATTGTCTTTAAAATCTAAAGTAAAGTAAAGACGAAGATAATTGTCTAAAAAGCACACACCTTGAGCACATTACAACACAGCACAGCACTACACAGCAGTGAAGCTTGGACGACCGATCTACACAAGAATGCAAATTGAGTCATTTTCATTTCTGCTGTCTTCATTGCATTCTGGGAAATTCTTGGCAGCTCAAAATCATCAATGAATCTGTCCTCTCCCTCACTAACATGCCTCGCATCCCTGCCATGCCAGCAAAGCATCTCCACTGGCTTGGACCTGAACACAGGATGGGGAATGGACGCATCTCCAAAGAAGTGCTATACAGGGAAGTCGCCAATGCATAGAGGCCAAGAGGAAGACTGAAGCTTCCCGTTGAGGATACTATTAAAAAAGATACGACACATTTTAACATTGGCACTGACAACTGGGAAGTGGCTGCTGAGGACTGAGGGAGGTGGACAAAGGCGGGTATGAAGCAGCACGACATCATGTGAATGGGGTTGAGAGGGAAGGATAGATCAGCCATGATCGAATGGCGGAGTAGACTCGATGACCCGAATGGCGTGCCTCTACTCCGATGATTTATGAATGACACAAAATGGTCAACGGCCACAGAAACACACTCCCCGATCCCAATGGCGAGAGACAACTTCACCCGTGGAAGCTGTGGGAGGCTCTGCCTGTCAAAGATCGACCTCGTCATAAACAGTAGGAAATGCAACCACAGATAAAACAATCTGCTCTCCAAGCAGGGCAACATCAAAGCCGCACCATCAGCTCTCGCAGATGGATGGATGCCTACAACAATGGGGATCATTTACGGTGGCCAACTAGGCTACCAGAATATCTTTAGGATGCAAGAGGAGGCAGAAACACTGACAGAAACCCTGCAGTTAACAGGAGAATGTGCAAACTCCACATGAACAGCACATATAATAAGGGCCAAATTCCCAGTCTCTGGAAGCCATCAGTAATGAGCACTGCGCCAACTATGCCACCCCTCACTGCATTATAGTGAAAATCCTTGAATCGTATGTCCGTAAGTTGAAGGACACCAGTTACACGTCCCTATATGACTGTCAAAATATTCAGAAGAAAATGGAACCCATTATACACATATTAAAAATATTAACAATATCTCCAAGAAAAACAATAATTATAGCTTTTGTGACTCAAAGTGATGTATTTCTTGGCACCAAAAAAATAGATATTTATTTGATGACAATCCTCAAGGCAATGAAGGCATTAGCATAGAGATTTAAAAGAGAAAATGTAAAGTGCTAGTGCAACCCAGCAGGTCAGGCAGCATCACTGGAGAACACGAATAGGGGATGTTTCTGGTTGGGGACCTTTCTTCAGATTGACATCTATCCATGTCGTTTTGGGTCAGGATCCTTCTTCAGACTTAACACAGTCTGAAGTAAGGTCTCGACCCGAAAGGTCACCCATTCCTTCTCTCCAGAGACGCTGCTCTCTGTCCCACTGAGTTACTCCAGCTTTATGTGTCTATTTACAGTCTAAAGGGAGTTCCCAACCTGAAACGTCTGCCTATCCATGTCCTCCAGACCCTGCTGCCTGACCCATTGAGTTACTCCAGCACTTTGTGTTTCATGTAAGATTCCAGCATCTGCAACTCCTTGTGTCTTTTTAAGAGAGAAATTGTTTCCAGTTCCCGCAACGTTGGTGCCCTCTAATGTCAAACTAGGTACACTGCAGGGCTCAGCAGACAGGCTTTGGGAATGATGGTGTGTGGTTTTGAAATTTAGCACGATTGACACCAAGTATTTGGGATTTTTAATTTGGGATTTGTCTGACGTGATAATGAGAAAATCACGTTATGAATCCAGTGCAAAAGACTGGAAGAGAAATCCGAGTCGGCAGGAGAAAAGATCAGCCTGAAGAAGGGTCTCGACCCGAAACGTCACCCATTCCTTCTCTTCAGAGATGCTGCCTGTCCTGCTGAGTTACTCCTGCATTTTGTGTCTGTCTTCGGTGTAAACCCGCGTCTGCAGTTCCTTCCTACACATGCAGACATTTAGCAGTGTTTACTGTTTATTTATAATTTGTATCACAGTATTTTACAATCCCATACCTGTCACGCTACTATTATGAGCTCTGGAAGTGACCTGTGGGGATTCAAATGATTTTCTATTAAATTGTTACTGCAGACGTTGGGCCTCGGTAGACATAGACAAAGGGGCTTTTGATAACAACCCAAGGCAAAAGGATGCAAAAGTTGCGATTTGTGAAGCCAGAGGAAAGGAAGAAGGGTGGAGGGAGAGGGGGATTGCAGAGTCCATGTGGGGCACAAGTGGGGGGGGGGGGGGGGGGGGAGAAAGAACGGTGGTGTAGTGGAGAAAGGAGAGGGTGGGGGAGGAGTTGTAGGGGTTACCTAATATTGGAGAATTTAGCATTCATTCCATTAGGTTGTAAGCAGTTTTTTTCTCAGTCCATGACGGAAGAAGAGGGGAAAGGAACTGAGGTGATTGTTCTTCTAGTAACTGGCATATTGTTGGCCTCCTGCCATGTGAAAGTAACCATTAGTCTATGTTTACTAGTCATGTGTGGTTGTGGTAGAGCTAATAGGACTTTCAATCCCTGCAGCAAGTCGGCACTCTTGCTATTTGCAATGGGATTGGAGTGGTGAAAGGTAGGGTAGGTACGTCATCGGGGTCATCAGGAGGGCACCCTCCTTCTTTGACGTTTCATTGATAAGCCCACAACGTCTCCAGAGGGCTCAACGGTGATACCTGGCGTCCCAGTTACATCCCCCGCAATTCCATACCCTCCTGTCTTCATCTTGCAGCCCAATTGTTATCTCTCCTTTTCATCCAAAGTAACCAGCAGTAAAATTAAAGCATCATTTTACAACTGCAATAAACTTTGTTTTGCTTGCCTCTCTTTTTCAGCTGGTCAGATATACGAAAGAAAGATACATAAATCTTGGAACCTTGGGGTCTGTTGTTAAGCTGCCGGACACACAATGCCTGGTGGACAACAGGAAGAGTCGACATCCTCAGCTTATGGACTGTGAGAGAGTGAAAAACGTTTATCTGAAGTCTTGGCGTTTTGTCCAGGTGGGTGACAGGGATGATGCCCCATTTAAATCTGGAATCCTCTCCATCATTTACAAAAGCCTTTCACAACAGGGAACTTCAGGACATTTGCACAGGTACATGGACAGGAAAGGTTTAGAAGGATATGGGCGAAACACAGGCATGTGGGGACTAGCGTAGATGGAAGATCTTGGTCGGCATGGGCGTTGGGCCGAAGGGCCTATTTCCATGCTGTATGATTCACAACCAGCACCTTAGCATCTACGGTATATTCCTTCATTAGAGCAATAGGCATCAGAGAGAGAGAGAGAGAGAAAGGGCAGCACGGTGGCGCAGTGGTAGAATTGATACCTTACAGCGCCAGAGACCCGGGCTCTATCCTGACTACAGGTGCTTGTCTGTACAGAGTTTGTACGCTCTCCCCTTGACCTGCATGTGCTTTCTCCGAGATCTTCAGTTTCCTCCTACACTCTAAATTCATACAGGTTTGTAGGGTAATTAGCTTGGTGTAAATGTAAATTTTCCCTAATGTGTATAGGATAGTGTTAGTGTGCAGGGATCGCTGGCCAGTGCGAACTCGGTGGCCTAAGGGCCTGATTCCGCGCTGCACCTCTAAAGTCTAAAGTATAAACACAGCTGCAGAGGGCTTAGGCCTAATGACATCTGCATACCTCAACCTATGTTACTCTAAGTGGGACCCCCATAAAATTAAAGTGCTCATAGTTTAGCTTAATTTACAGCCTTAGCAACTATAAAAGACAGAAGAATGTAGATACAAGGAACAGCAGATGCTGGTTTGCTAAAGAAGATAAAGAGAGCTGGAGTAACTCAGCGGGTCAGGCAACATCTCTGCAGTACACAGATAGGTGACGACTAGGGTCTGGACCCTTCTGCATCTGAGGATCCGATCTGAAACGTCACCTCTCCATGTTCTCCAGTGATGCTGCCTGACCCGCTGAGTTACTCCAGCACTTTGCGTCTTAAACTATAAAAGATTGTGGCGGAGAAATTCATAAACATTTTCAGTGACCTCAAATGTGGTTGTGATTCGTCACGAAGCCGTTAGTTTTAGTTGAAAGTATCCAGTTGTTACTGTGATTGTGAATGTGATGTGATGGCAGTCTTCTTGTGTCTCCACAGAATGGATCGATCCTTAACCTGGAAACTGGCCGCTGCCTGGAGGTGGAAAGCAACAAGAAGGCTGATTTTGGGCTGGAGTTGGTTTTACAGCAATGCACAGGACAGAAATGGACAATTAAAAATGTCTTGAAGCAGGCGACCTAAGGCTGAACTGGCTCAATCCAAAGAAAACTGGATCCCTCAGTAACTGAATGACTGAACAAAACATCTGAGTGATATTCTGACAGGCCTGGGGATGAGAACGCCCTTAAGGCCTCCAACATATTTGAGTGAAAACACAAACTCAAAGTGGGTTTATCCTTCAAGCTTCTGGGCTTTTATTTTTATTTTGAGATGTTAAAATAAGATCTTATTTTCAGTGAATGTTATATATAATCAAATGGGGAAAATGTTGAGAAATATCTATTCAATAAATTAATAATTCCATGTGATTAAAATTGATTGGTACACATTGTAAAATGCTTCTGTCAAAGCTAACCATTGATAAGTGGAACTCAATGAGATGTGTACTGCTGTTACCTCTTGACAACCATTATCATTTGGGATTTTGTGCCGACTCTCAGCCCTTTGAGGGTTGGTCTGAGTGTGGTCATTGAGATTCCAATGTGCATGAATCCATTATGTGTTAAGCTGCTTTCACATTTGACATTACTTTTCCAAGTACTGGTACTAACGTACATTGACTACAAATGCCGTGAGGCATATTGAATTGAAAACTGATGGAGCACATTGATTTGGAATTGGAGTGATGATATTTTGTCATGTGGGGCTCTGAACTAACTTTGCTAAATCTGCTCACAGTGCTCTCACCAGTTACCTTGTTGAATTCACATTAATTTCGAAAGATCACGCAGCATTTCTGGATACAGTGGGCCTCTTAGTATTAGAGCTTTGCTTTGCAAAAGAAAGAAGGAAAGCAAGAAGGAAGACTAGGGTTGAATAAAATGGACCCCTGAGCGACGTTAACTAAAAAGGGTGAGGACCACGGCATTCCAGCAGCTCTAACCATCACTCGAAATCTGGCACAGGTATCGATTTCCAACTTGCATTGTCAGGAATTTGCTTGTATCAATGTTGTCTATATGTTGTTGTAAAAAAGTGAAATAAAGATGTGGCAGATGCACTAAAATATATAAAACTGTTGGAAAGGATCAATTTAGTTTTGCAGTTATTTGTTGTCGGACTGTTCACGGCATAATTTACACTGAGATCTTACGGTCTATTATAAGACCATAAGGCATAGGAACAGATTTAGGCCATTTGGCCCATCGAGTCTACTCCACCATTCTATCATGGCTGATCTATTTTTTCCGTCTCAATCCCATTCTCCTGCCTTCTCCCTGTAACTTTGGATGCCCTTAGTAATCAAGAACCAATATGTTTCCAAGGTGGCACACAATCCAGGCAACTATTTGCATGCTAGCCACAGAAGAATATTCTACAATCACGTATTACTATCTTAAATCTATACACTGTAAATGGCTTGATTGTAATGTCTTTCTGCTGACTGGTTGGCAGTCAACAAAAGCTTTTCACTGTACCTCGGTACACGTGACAATAAACTAAACTGAATTATTCATTAAAACTTTTAATCTCCACTTTAAAAATACCCAAAGTCTTTGCTTCCATAGCCACCTGAGGCAATGAATTCCACAGATTCACCACCCGCTGGTGACAAAAATTCCACCTTATCACCATTCTAAAGGTACGTCCTTTCATTCTGAGGCTCTGACCTCTGGTTCTGGACTCTCCCATTACTGGAAAAATTCCTTCTACATCCTTCTAGATGCCCTACATACAGGGCAGTCACGGTGGCACAGCGGTAGAATTGCTGCCTTAGAGCAAATGCAACGCCGGAGACCTGGGTTCGATCCCGATTACGGGTGCTGTCTGTACAGAGCTTGCACGTTGTCCCCGTGACCTGCGTGGGTTTTCATCGAGATCTTCGGTTTCGTCCCACATTCCAAAGACGTACAGGTTTGTAGGTTAATTGGCTTGGTAAATGTCCCTAGTGGGTGCAGGATAGTGTTAATGTGCGGGGATCGCTGGTCGGCGCGGAACCGGTGGGCCAAAGGGCCTGTTTCTGTGCTGTATCTCTAAACTAAACTAAACTAAACACTCTATCTATGCCCTTCATTATCTGGTTGGTTTCTATGAGATCTTATGGAGAGGGATTGAATTTCAGTCCCTATTTCCAGAAGAAAGACGGCCCTTCCTTGGTACTGCACTGCAGTGTCAGCCCGGATTATATGTTCGCATTTATGGGTGACATGGTGGCGTAGCGGTAGAGGTGCTGCCTTACAGTGCCAGTTCGATCCTGACTATGGGCGCTTGTCTGTACAGAGTTTTTACAGTTCTCCCTACGTGGGTTTTCCCTGAGATCTTCGGTTTCCTCGCACACTCTAAAGGCGTACAGGTTTGGAGGTTAATTGGCTTGGCATTAAAAAAAATGTAAAATTGGCCCTAGTGTGTGTAGGATAGTGTTAGTGTGTGGGGATCGCTGGTCAGCGTGGACTTGGTGGGTCGAAGGCCCGGTTTCCGCGCTGTACCTCTAAACTAATATCAAGTGGTGGATAAACTCAGGAAACGCTGACTTAGAGATGAGTGTTACTGGCATATCCATAGCTGATGCACCAAGCATATCTTCAAGGGTCGGAACTTCATCAGATGCATACTCAAACAAGCCAAGTTCAGTACATTCAGGAGAGATACCAAGAGAGAATAAACCTCCTTTGCTGTGAGAAGCTTTGCTGGAGACATTTTATGGTTTTGCCAATTATTCCAATTCACACTGCCCATTATTTCATCCTAAGTTTAAATGCTCATCAGGGTTGTAAAATCATCTGGTTATTGACTACATGGTCTCCAAGACAGGGTGGCACAGGCCCACAAACTGGAAGAATAGCACCTCATATTCTGCTTGAATAGCCTACAATTTTACAGCATGAAAATCAAATTCTCCAATTTCAAGTAAACTAACCACCATCTCTACCTATCTTTCCTTCCGATCTACCCTGGTCCTCACACACACCTTTCCATTTCCTCAACCACCCAGTTCCTTTCTCCTCGTCCTACTGCCCATTACAAATCTCTACCCTCCTTGGGTCCCCTATTCCACACTCTCCTATGTCAAACTACCAGCCACATCTCTCTCTACTTCTACATCAAGTTCTAGCTTGACATGTAAAATGGATGAAGGAGGGCCAGTGGATATAGTGTATCTTTACTTTCAGAAAGCCTTTGATATGGTCCCATACCAGAGATTAGTGGGCAAAATTAAGCACATGGTAGGGTATTGACATGGATGGAGAATAGTAAGATTGAATGAGAACTTACCAGTTCGAAGGTTGATCTTTATTTTATGAGGAGTCGAAGTGAGGGATTTCGTGAAGAGCCCGCCGGCGCGCATGACGACATACTTCAAAGTAGCGGCGTGGAATCACAGAAACCAACAATAGAAATGACTTTGCATAGTAAGATTGAAGGGACTAAGATTACCAGATGAAGGTGATTGAGGGTTGGGCGAGGAGGGCACGAAATCCCTCACTTCGACTCCTCATAAAATAAAGATCAACCTTCGAACTGGTAAGTTCTCGTTCAATCTTACTATTTCATTTCGGAGTCACGTGAGTGACTTCGTGAAGACTTCAAAGCTTCTGTGATTACACGCCCTGGACCACGTCCATGCTGACACACCACTACCAGGGATGGATGGGAGGAACAAGCTTGTTCAATAGTTCATACTGCAAAACAAGAGCATATTTATTAATAACAAATCAAAAACCCCTCATGCGGGGACATCTCCACGTTCTGACCCTGCATTCAGCACGGCTTCTGCGAACTGTAGCGGAGCAGCAACAGGCTTGTTATAAAAACGCTGGAACACAGCTTCATTAGCCCATCCTGCTGTGGCGAGAATTTGGTCCATGGGCACCTCCATGACCCTCGCCGCTGACGTTGATGCAGACCTGGTGGAATGAGACTTGAACACATTAGTGTCGATACCTGACTTACCCAAGACGACTCGAAGCCACCTGGATATCGTCTGGACTGTCACTCGATGATGAGGTCTCTTATGAGTGACAAGCAGGTATCTCTCCATTCCTCTGATGCGTGCCGTCACCTTGACATAGTGGCGGATATGTGAGGCTAAACATAGCCTAGCATCTGCGGGGTATGCCGGGAACTTCAGCTGCAGCCCTGTGCACCCAGGTCTATGCTGCTTTAGTAGCTCGTCAATGAAAAATACTACTTCTGTAGGGGTAGATGTCATTCTGTCGACACGAAGTTTGTGTAGTGTCTGTACCCTCTGAGCTGAAGTCAGCGCTAGTAACATCACCAGCTTCATGGTGAGTTGGTCCAGTTGGAGCCCTTCCATGGGAGGCCACGTCCTGAGCAGGGTTAATACGTCCCTGACATCCCAGGTGATATTATAGCGTGGTGTAGGCGGATTCATATTGAATATACCCCGCATGAGTCTGGACACTAGCCTGTTGGATCCTACCCCAATATTGAGGTAGAATGATAGCGCACTTCTGGCGCTGTTGATGGCACTGTAACTTAAGTGTTCATCATGGTGCAACCCCGCGAGGAATTCCAGGACGTCGGTTATTGTCACGTCATCGTACGTGATGCGAGAGCGGCTGCAGTAGGCTTCCCACTTCTTAATATGCGAGCGGTATCTTCGCCTTGTGGACTCTCGACACGACGCCCCAATGGTATCCATGGTCCGAGCCGAGAGGCCGTATTGGACTAACAGCCTGTTCAGAACCTGCAAGCCAACAAATTTAAATAGCCATGGCAGGGATGTGGCTCCCCTGAGACAGGGTGAGTAACCAATTGTGGGCAACCCTTCAAAAGGACCCAAGTTTCGTTGAGCATGTCAAAGACCACCGGATACCAAGGCTGCGTGGGCCAGTCGGGTATAATAAGGATGCCCTTGGCAGCATCTGCCTGAATCTTTCGCAATACCCGACTGATGAGGCAAAACGGGGGGAAGGCATAGAAAAACCAATTCCCCCAGTCCAGCGAGAATGCATCTAGCGCTATTGCCCCAGGATCTGGTTCCCATGAAACGTAGGCTGGTACCTGATGGTTTAACCGTGACGCAAAAAGGTCAATGTCCGGTTTACCAAATTTGGCTGTGACTTTAGAAAAAATCTCAGGATGCAACATCCATTCAATATTGTCATTAAATTTGCGTGACCTGGTGTCCGCCACAGTATTAAGTTCACCTGGCAAATAGGTAGCTGAAATCCAAATGTCTCTTTGAACACACCAGAGCCAAATTGAGTTAGCCAATTTGTCACATGAAACTGACCTGGTACCACCCATATGGTTTAAATATGCCACAGCTGTGGTGTTGTCTATTTGGAGACGGACGTGTGCTCCAACAAGCTTGGAACAATATGCACGAAGTCCGTGGAATGCTGCCAGCAACTCCAAATAGTTAATCCCTTGAGTCAACAACATCGACGACTCAAGGGTGTCCCATCTGCCCCCACAACTAGAGCAATTATCAGTAGCTCCCCAGCCATTGGAGCTTGTATCAGTCTGTAAATATACCACCGGATTAGCCTCCCTAACAGGCTTGAATGAGTTGCTAATGTGACACACCCACCATTGCAACTCAGTTATCGCTTCGGACGGCAGCTGCATTGATCGATCATAATGACCAGCGTTCCGTTTTAACGCAGTAATTTTAGCTCTTTGCAAATTCTGATAATGCAAAGGTCCATATCGTGCTGCCGGAAACAAAGCCACTAGCTTGCCAATTACTGTGGCTGTATGCCGAATCGATGGTATATTGGTGCCAATTAAATCTCTGCACACCTGAGTGACTTCCTCAATTTTGTTAATTGGTATAGTTATCCTCATGCTCATTGAGTTCACCGTGAACCCTAGGTAATTAATTACCTGGGCAGGGCAGAACTTCGATTTCTCTGGATGGACAATGAATCCTAATTGTTGAAATATATTGACAGCAGCTGCAACACCCTGTTCGGCCAATTGCAGGGTGTGGCCCACAATAAAGACATCATCTAAATAGGCCATAACTATATGATGTCGTTGTCTCAAATAAGCCATGATTGGCTTCACCAATTTAGTGAACAATCTAGGGGCTGTAGTGAGCCCATTAGGCAAAGCCTTATACTGCCAAAGTTGCCCCATCCAGATAAATTTCAAAAACCTTCTATCATATTTCTGGATGGATACTGAATAATATGCATCCCTCAAATCGATGCATGCCATAAAGCAACCATGAGAAATCAATGACTTGGCTGTTTCAAACGTATCCATTTTAAAATGAGTATATGTTACAAACGTATTCAAACGGGTTAGATCAATAATGACACGACAGCCTCCATCCTTCTTCGGTCTAGTGAATATGTTCGAAACAAATTCAATTGGCTCATGCACCGTTTTCTCAATCACACCCTTCTGTTCCAGACTTAAAATTTCCTTATAACCTGCTGCCTGTTCTGCAGCAGACAATTTAAACGTACGACCAGGCATGTGCTGGGATGGAGGAATGTCGCCATTAATAAACTCAATTTTATGCCCCTGAATATTCCGCAACACATACTCATCACCAGTAAAATTACCCCATGCACCCAAAAACAACCGTAAACGACCACCAACATGGGAAGTTAAACAGAGAGAAAAAAGAGAACCAGACCCCCGCACCTCCGTGGTTACCGGCGGTCCTTGACACGTGTGGGTGGCCGTGGAGGTGCTGGGTTGGCTTGAGGGCGCGGCGTCTTCGATTTCCACCAAGGTCTCTGCCGACCCTGTCCTAAAAAAGACCCTTGGTGCTGGTTCTGGTGCTGTTGTCGTTGTGGAGCTAGAGGGTGAGTCCTCGTCGAGGCACTGGCCGACCCTCGTGAGCGAATGTATGGAGCTTTTGAGCCTGACGGTGTGGGGGCACTCTGAGAGCGCATGATCCCCACCGTTTTGGCTTGTTCGTCAAGCTCTTTGACTCTCTTTGAGAGGTCCTCACCAAAGAGCTGACGGGGCGTCGGCGGCGGCGGTGGTTTGCACAATCCTGCAAACTTCGGGTTGAGTGCTGGGCGGATGCTGTTTTTGCGAAACCCGTTGATGTCGTGCTGGGTCGCGCACAATAGGGCCAGAGCATCTTCCTGGTCCAAATTCAGTTCGTCCCCGTCCACCGGCCGCGCAAAGGCGGTAATACCGGCCGTGAGGAGTTTCAGGATCCGCTGCAATTTTAGCTCCTGTTGACGGATAGCCGCACTGATGTTGCCCCATATTGGCGTATTGACCACAGGCACGTTGAGGGAGTTGCAGTTTGATGGAGCCTTGTGACGGCTCATAGCCTGGATGAGGACTTCTTCCTGCAGCACCTGATTATTAAGAAAGTCCACTGTGGCTGCCAGCTTTGTATTTAGAGGAAGACCAGATGAATGTGGGGCCGCGAATTTGGTCGCCACATCCAAGAGTTCCTCCGCCGGCACCTCCAACGGAGGTGGTACGGGATCCACCAGAACCTCCTCCTCCTGCTGCTCCAGGCTGATAGTAGATGTTGGTGAAGACGCCCTGTGCCTGTTGCTGCCCTGCTGTTGTTGACGTTGAAGCAGGAGCTCCAGCAGCCGCTCCATACGGTCAATACGCCCTTCACCCTGAACACTCAGGTGGTCGGAGTCCTCCGGCTCTGAAAAGAAAACCGGGCTCCTGTCATCGGCCCGCACCTCGTCGAGGCCCTGCCGGTGCCGGTAGTTGTCGCTAACAGCCGCCGAGGCGAAACTGCGCGATTCCTGCGCGGGCGTGTTCAACCGCCTCCGTTTAGCGGGAGCTGAAGCCGCTGCCACTAAGGACACTTGCGGCGTGGTGTCGGCACCAGCCGAAGCATGGCTGCCTGAAGCCCGCGCAGTCTTGCCGGCTGCCCACATCGTGGACCTTGCCGACGCATGGTCTCGCCCACCCATCCATGGGGGGCTCGGCGACCGTGACGAGACCCGACTCAACCGACCCGTCCCGGCGTCAAGAGTCGGGGTGTGCCGGCTGGACCTCACAGCCGCCCCGGGTCTCGCCCTGGAACCTGACCGCTCCTCCGCGGCAGGCAATGCCGTAGCCCTGACAGGGTTAGGCATCTGGGCTCCTGGCCTCCCCCTTCTCGGAGGGCTGAGTGGAACAGGCCGTGCCACGGCACGTGCCCTGCTCGAGGTCGCCAGCGAGCCCGCTGACAACCTGACTGCCATGGCAGGGTCCCCCTGCTCTGACGGCACACCACACTCCTCCTCGTCGAACTCCTCCGAGCTGTGGTGTGCTGGCGGATCTGGACCTGTAATCACAGGGCTTACCCACGTCTCCGCCTGAGTCCCGGCCTGCGTTGGATGGTAATGGCCCCGGAACTGTTGGCCGTCGAATTCGTCCAGACATCCTCCGGCCCTTGAAACTCCCATCCATGTCCTTGCTGCAAGACATAATCAGACAACAAGGACCACCAACTAAAGGTAGAATACTTACCTCCGTGGCCCCTTATGAAGGGCTGGCGAGGAGCGCGCTCCACCGCCAGCCGTCGCAGCAACGCGGTACGACGATATGTCGAGCATGCGCGCCGGCGGGCTCTTCACGAAGTCACTCACGTGACTCCGAAATGAAATTGGAAGGCAGACAGGAAACAAAGAGAAGGAATAAACGGGTACCTGTCAGAATGACAGGCAGTGTCGCGTGGAGTGCCGTAACTATTTACAATATATATTAATGATTTAGATGATGGAATTAAAAGTAACACTAGTTACTCCAGTTAAGGACTGATACTTTCAACATTATGTGGACACCGGTATTACTACAACTGCCAAGATTGATTAAGGACACAATTTCTCCATTGCCCCAGTGGAGGGGAGGAGTTCGACTTGTAAATGTATTTGGAACCATATGTACAGAGATGATTGTGACTGTGTATAAGTGCATACATAGTGGCGATCAATGGCAAAATAAATTCTTCAAGTGGCCTACAAGTGTCTGGTTTAAAATAACGGGTGATTATACATTAAGTAGGATGAAATATGATGAGCTTGCTTGGGTGCCTGTGAATGGGATGCTTCTGCGACAGAGCTCTAGGATGATCTGATGTGATGCTGACAGCTGCGGTGTGATTTGTATATCTTGTTTGTACGTTTTAATAAATGTTGAGTGCAATCGTTTTTTTTTGTTTGTTTTTTTAAATAAATAAACAAATAAAGTGACACTAGAAAATTTGCAGATGACACAGAGCTGGGTGACAATGTGAACTGTGAAAAGGATGCTAGGAAGTTGCAAGGTGACTTGGACAGGTTGAGTGAGTGGGCAGAAGCATGGCAGATGCAGTATAATGTAGATAAGTGTGACGTTATCCACTTTGGTGGCAAGAACATGGAAGTAGATTATTATCTCAATGGTGTCAGATTAGGAAAAAGGGAATTGCAACTAGACCTGGGTGTCCTTGAACACAAGTCACTGAAAGTAAACATGCAGGTACAGCAGGCAGTGAAGAAAGCTAATGGCATGTTGGCCTTCAAAATGAGCAGATTTGAGTATAGGAGTAAAGAGGTCCTTCTGCAGTTGTACAGGGCCCTGGTGAGACCACATCTGGAGGATTGTGTACAGGGCCCTGGTGAGACCACATCTGGAAGATTTGGTTTCCTAATTTGTGGAAGGACATCCTTGCTATTGAGGCAGTGCAACGTAGGTTCAAAAGGTTAATCCCTGGGATGGCGGGACTGTCATATGAGGAAAGATTAGAAAGACTGGGCTTGTATTTACTGGAATGTAGAAGGATGACAGTGGATCTTAAAGAAACATATAAAATTATAAAAGGACTGGACAAGCCATAAGCAGGAAAAATGTTACCAATGTTGGGGAGTCCAGAATCAGGGGTCACAGTCTAAGAATAAAGGGGAGGCCATTTAAAACTAAGATGAGAAAAGAGAGTTGTGAATGTGTGGAATTATCTGCCACAGAAGGCAGAGGAGGCCAATTCACTGGATGAGTTTAAAAGAGAGTTAGATAGAGCTCAAGGGAGCTAGCGGAATCAAGGGATATGGGAGAAGGCAGGCACGGGTTGCTGATTGTGGATGATCAGCCGTGATTACAATCAATGGTGGTGCAGGCTCGAAGAGCCAAATGGCCTCCTCCTGCACATTTTTTATGTTGCTGTTTCTATGTTGAACTCCTCAGCAGTTCCTCCATCTGCAACCCTTTGTCCTCCACTCATCACCCCCAGCCTATGTGACTACCTCCACCCTTCTACCCCCAACCTGACCCATCTGCCAAACAGCCCATCATTATTTAGATTCACCTGTGACTTACCAGCTCTTCCCCAACCCCTTCTTCTCGCCTCTTACTTCCACCTATCTCACCTGCCACTCTTGACATGAAGAAGGGTCTTGACTCAAAACATCGACAACCCATTTCCCTCCACAGATGCCGCCTAGCCTGCTGAGTTCCCTCCTAAGCTGATAACGTTGTAAGGAATTCAGTCCAGAATCTAAAACCATTATCATTGTCATGCCTGTAGGTTCCTTCGTGTTCAGGAACAAATAAACAGAAAGTCCTTTGTTAAAGGCAGAAAGGGCACAGGAAACCATTTCTTAAAGAAATTTGTCACAGTCACTGTTTTGATGAAGGATGGTTGAAAACATTATGTAATTTCTCTATCTGTCTACAAGCACAGAGTTCCACTCCCATCCGCACATTTAGACATTTCTAAGTTTACTTTTTTCAAATATGACGCAGTGCTGGGTGACTCTGTGCCAGTCTCAGGAGAGGATCTGCTATCACACATTACAATCGTTCCACTCTTTTAAATCTACCTTTCAACAGCAAATCTTGCATTAAATGCAGTACTCTTTGTCCTAGTGGGCAGCTTGATTATAATCATGCATCGTCTTTACTTTGTCAGGGTAGCACACAAACAAAAGCTTTCCACTGTAACTCAGTGCACTTGACATACAATAAACCAAACTAATCTAAACGACACCATCTCAGTGGGTAACTCTGAACCAGCAAAGAGTTAAGGGCCTGTCCCACCAGCATGCAACTCCATGCGATGAGTGCTTGAGCAGTCCGGCGTCGTGGGGCCGGTCCCACTTCGATCGCCGGAGCCGTGCGGAATTGTGCGGAGTTCGTCCCGACATCGCGCGGGGCTCCGAAAAACTGACCATGTTCAAAAATTCCGCGCGGCAACAGCTTATCGGCTCGCAGTCGCCTCGACACATTACACACCGCCTCGACGTCGTGCCTCCGTGACCCTCTCCTTAGGTGCCTCCGTGACCTCTCTGTGTGTGGCTCCGTGGCCCTCTCTGTGTGTGGCTCCGTGGCCCTCTCTGCGTGTCCCTCTCTGTCTTGGCGAACTTACCTTTAAGACCTTGCTCCAAGTTTGCCTCACTTTGTGCCGCGTTGCGCCACTCACCCGATCTCCGCACGGCCCTCACTGCGCTTGCCGCATGCAGACGCATGCTGTTGGGAACGGCCCTGTACAGGGGATCACCCGACCTCCGCGCGGACCCCGCTTCTAGTTTGATCTCGCGCTCACCGCATGGAGTCGGATGATGGTAAGGCAGGCCCTTTATAATGAGAAGTTTAGCTGAGGGACCGTCAGTTCAACAGCAAAGGGCTACAACGAGGATTAGATGTGGAGATCTTCAGTTCAGCACCAGGCAACGGTGATTCACAGGCTGATCTTGAACACGTCAGTAGAGGGAGCTCTAGACATACCTCAGCAATGAACAGGAGTGATTTAGTTTTGTTGAGATATGCACCGTGGAAACAGGCCCTTCGGCCCACCAAGTCCATGTCGATCATTGATTACAGGTGCACACACTAGTTCCATGTCTTACACACTAGGGTCAAGTTACAAAAGCCAATTAACCTACAAACCTGCATGTCATTGGAACGTAGGGAGAAACTGGAGCACCCAGAGAAAACCCACGCGGTGAGAGGAAGAACGTACAAACTCTGCACAGACAGCACCCGTAGTCAGAATCAAACCCAGGCCTCTGGTGTTGTGAGGCAGCAACTATGATTTTTGTGGGAACCTCGGCGCAATCTGAAATGTCAGATTATAACCCTGTTAGGAGAAGGAGCAGACTTAAATTTTTATAGAGACAGCCAAACCTAAATCACTCCCAAGATTTTGTAAGAGGGAACTGCTGATTTACACCGAGGATAGACACCAGATGCTGGTTTACACCGAGGATAGACACAAAATGTTGGAGTAACTCAGCGGGACAGGTAGTATCTCTGGAGAGAAGGAATGGGTGACGTTTCCGGTCGAGACCCTTCTTCAGACACTTGTGTTTTACGTTGGCTCTGATATATGCATGGCTTGGAGAGGGCAGTAGAACGGTAGATTGGTAGCTGCTGGGAACCTCACACATCACTTAAAGATGGAATTATTTTTTCCCAACTATCAACGAGTGTCCGTGTAAGAACCCTGCCTTCATAGCTTTACAAAGGAAGGTGGGAGGGAGGGATTGCACAGACCCAGGAGATTAGAAGACCTTGGAGACCTGGAAAGATCATGGACATACATTCACTGGCCACATCGGGGAGAAAGCGGGTAGCGTATTTGACCCATTCCCTGGATACCCAACTATCCAGGTTTAAAAAATGTTTAATTTTAACCCAATTTGTTTAACGGAAGGAATAACTTTCACTGCCATAGCAATTCACGGTTAAATATTGAATCAAAGCACAAAAGGTATCTGGTCCGACCAAATTTGAAATATTGTCAGCAGTTTTGAGCCCCATAAGTGGTGTGCCCCAAGAGTGGTGAATCTGTGGAATTCTTTGCCACAGAAGGCTGTGGAGGTCAAGTCAGTGGATATTTCTATGGCAGAGATAGATAGATTCTTGATCAGTACAGGTGTCAGAGGTTATGGGGAGAAGGCAGGAGAATGGGGTCAGGAGAAAGAGATAGATCAGCCATGATTGAATGGCAGAGTAGACTTGTGGGCCGAATGGCCAAATTCTACTCCTATTCCATTTGACCTTATGATCTTGTAAGCAGAAATTTGGGCTCTGAAGAGTTAAGATGTTAAAATGTATTTGGAAATAATCACGGCGGCCATTGATTAACTCGGTGTCAATCGAGAATGACATGAATCGAACTGTTAATTATTGTCATCAACCCATCCTCAATTTACACCTTGGAATGACAGAAAATTTAGGAAATGCATTTCGGCAGATGCCCCGGGATATTTCCGAAATCTCTTTCATGGATGATGAAACACTTAATTAGCATGTTGGCAACCCAAATTATACTGAAAGCAGCCAGGCAGAAATAGCAATCAGAGTCACCTCATTGTTAATGCCTTCTTCTGACAAACAGGGGGAGCAAAATAATTACAAATTAGTTTGGAATCCTACAAGAGAGACTTCATTTTGCTTATGGGCATCTTTAAGGCAGTGGCCAATGCTAATGCTTATCAGATTCATTCATGCAAAGAATGAGTCCACGACCTAATGTGCCCAGGATCTTTGTGCTTCACAAGTTCAGACCCATTTGACAAGACATGAGGAACTAGGTTTAATCTGGTTTGTGTGCAGGTAAAAAAATCTTTGACTGGGAGTTGAGTGTTGTATTTATTGTCACACTGAGATGGTATCCAGTGTTTCCCTTTCAAGACTCTATTATGGAAATCCAGTCAACAAATTGTCATTTGTGAATGATGTGAGTGTTATCCTTGATGCCATTATTGCCCATATTCCTTTTGGTACTGAAGATAGACACAAAATGCTGGAGTAACTCAGCAGGACAGGCAGCATCTCTGGAGAGAATGAATGGGTGACATTTTGGGATCAAAAAGGTCAAAAGGTCAAAAGAGTTTATTGTCATGTGTCCCTGACAGGACAATGAAATTCTTTCTTTGCATTGCACAACAGAACATAGTAGGCATTGACTACAATTATATACGTAAATACACACATGAATTAATAAATTAATAAAGTGCAAACAACAGATGGAGGGATATTAATGTTCAGAGTTTTGTCCGAGCCAAGTTTAATAGCCTGATGGCTGTGGGGGAGTAGCTATTCCTGAACCGGGTTGTTGCAGTCCTCAGACTCCTGTACCTTCTACCGAAGGTAGCAGGGAGATGAGTGTGTGGCCAGGATGGTGTGGGTCCTTGATGATGTTGCTAGCCTTTTTGAGGCAGCGACTGTGGTAGATCCCCTCGATGGAAGGAAGGTCAGAGCCGATGATGGACTGGGCAGTGTTTACTACTTTTTGGAGTCTTTTCCTCTCCAGGGCACTCAAGTTGCCAAACCAAGCCATGATGCAACCGGTCAGCAAGCTCTCTACTGTGCACCTGTAGAAGTTATAGTCCCCCTTGACAGACCAACTCTCCGTAATCTTCTCAGGAAGTAGAGGCGCTGATGAGCTTTCTTAACAATTGCATCTGTGTTCTCAGACCAGGAAAGATCTTCACAGATGTGCACGCCCAGGAATTTGAAGCTCTTGACCCTTTCAACCATCGACCCATTGATATAAACAGGATGAGACCCTTCTTCAGACTGAGAGTCAGACGAGAGGGAGGCTAGAAATATAGAAGGGTAAGGTGTGAAAACAAAAGATCAAAGTGGATGGTGATAAGGAAATGTAGAGTGGTTCATTGCCAGCTGAGAAGAAGGTGACAACGAGGCATACAATCAGTAATATTTAATCAGGAGGACAGTAGAACTAGTCAGATAATGAGGATGGGGGAGGGACGGAGAGAGAGGGAAAGCAAGGGTTACTTTTGGTATGCCCTGGTGAAGAATGGACATTTAGGAAAAACATCTGGTAGCTCTTTGCCGCATTCAATCATCAATTAATATTTAGAAATTTAGACCAACCTCAATAAATCTTGGTATTTTATTGGAGTTCATATGTAATGAATCAGACAATCTATTAACCTAAGGAATTGCTCTAAAACCTAATTGAGACTTTTAAAAACATTCAACTAAGTTTGCCATTAATTAATGAATGTATCAAAGTGGTTACTACTCCAGTTACACAAATTGAACTGCAACATTAGATGAATGTCTAATATTGTTGCATTGTGCTGTATCTCTCCATATCTCCAAATATATCACAGTAGTATCACAAATTAAGGAATACTTCCCTTTCAACTGATTAGCCATACATTATCATTTAGCATTGGACTATCGTTGATCAGATTTTGCCGGCTTTACCTTGCACTATATACACATCCACACACTGTAAATGGCTCGATTGTAATCATGTATTGTCTTTCTCCTGACTGGTTAGTGCGCATCAAAAGCTCTTCACTGTACCTTTGTCCATGTGACAATAATCTAAACTACACTGAATAATGTTAATGTGATAGCAAAATGATGTTTTCAAAAACCCTGAAATATATGCGTCAAGCTGAATTATTTCCCAGTAAAATATTTGTAATACTACAGAGAAATATCTCCCAATATTGCCTGAAAATAAATCAGAAATCATATTATTTTGATGTCACTGGCAACACTATTAAACAGTATTAAAATAACGATAAGAGCACTGTATTAAAAATAGGTAACATTAACTTAGTGATTTTATTCTTCTGCTCCGAAGGATTTTTCTATGTCTACAAGGATAATGTATGATGCTCCATGTTTCAAATCTTTATTGAGGCATGCACTTGAAGAATAGTGTTTATTGAAGATTGAGAAAAAAGCTGGAGTAACTCAACGGGACAGGCAGCATCTCTGGAGAGAAGGAATGGGTGACGTTTCGGGTCGATATCCTTCTTCAGATATTTGCAGCATTCTAGCCTATGTCAAACATTATGCAGTCAATGAGTTATATTGGAGGAAATAACACTAAGTATGCAGGCAACTCAACAATCTATTTTGCACAACGTGTTGCCACAAACACCAATGATTAAATACAATTCACTTATTTTTGATGGTTGAAAGAGGGATGAATGTTTGCCAGGATAACAGGAAAAGGTCTTTCAACTAATGGGAAGCCATGGAATCTGTTATCTCAGTTGAGGATGAAAAGCAAGCCTTTGTCGCAAGAGTCAAGAGTCAAGAGATCTTAATTGTCATTAATACTGTAATGGAACAATGCATTTCTTACTTGCAGCAGCATCACAGGTCTGTAAACATGGTACTCAATAGATAACATAATTAATCAATTGAAAAAAGTTCAAAAAATAGAAAACCAAATATTAATGCAAAACAAATTAAAAGCCCCCGAATCCCTGGTGCAGTGAAGACAGCTCATGGTTCAGTAGCTGAATGGTTGTTGTAATAAAGCTGATCCCAAACCTCAGCGTGCTCAGCCCCCTGCTGTACTCACTCTATACTCATGACTGTGTAGCCGGTCATAGTGCGAACTCGATCATCAGGTTCACTGACGACACCACTGTTGTGGGACGTATCACTGATGGGGATGAGTCCGAGTACAGAAGAGAGATCGAGCAACTGTCCATGTGGTGCCAGCACAATAGCCTGGCAATCAACACCAGCAAAAGCAAGGAACTGATTGTGGATGTAGGATGGGGACCCACAGTCCCGTTTATATCAATGGGTCGATGGTTGAAAGGGTTGAAAGAGCTTCAAATTCCTGGGTGTGCACATCTCTGAAGATCTTTCCTGGTCCGAGAACACTGATGCAATTATCAAGAAAGCACATCAGCGCCTCTACTTCCTGAGAAGACTACGGAGAGTTGGTCTGTCAAGGAGGACTCTCTCTAACTTCTACAGGTGCACAGTAGAGAGCTTGCTGACCGGTTGCATCGTGGCTTGGTTCGGCAACTTGAGCGTCCTGGAGAGGAAAAGACTACAAAAAGTAGTAAACACTGCCCAGTCCATCATCGGCTCTGACCTTCCTTCCATCGAGGGGATTTATCGCAGTCG
Source organism: Raja brachyura (assembly GCA_963514005.1). Next base: position 30,493,746 of record OY740807.1, on the reverse strand, counting down.
CTGCCTCAAAAAGGCTGGCAGCATCATCAAGGACCCACACCACCCTGGCCACACACTCATCTCCCTGCTGCCTTCAGGTAGAATGTACAGGAGCCTGAAGACTGCAACGACCAGGTTCAGGAATAGCTACTTCCCCACAGCCATCAGGTTATTAAACCTGGCTCGGACAAAACTCTGAACATTAATACTGTAATGGAACAATGCAACACTCTAATCCATTGTCTGTTATTCGCACTTTATCAGTTTATTTATTCATGTGTGTATTTACGTATATAATGGTATATGGACACACTGATCTGTTTTGTAGTCAATGCCTACTATGTTCTGTTGTGCTGAAACAAAGCAAGAACGTCATTGTCCTATCAGGGACACATGACAATAAGCTGACTTGAACTTGAACTTGAAACCTGGTGATCACAGTTTTCGGACTCCTTCCTGATGGCAGAAGTGAAATTAGAATGTGGCCAGCATGGTTTATGTCTAAGGTTTCATCCGAAATTAGATATCCTTGATTGCCTCAGTACTGTTCCAAAATCCCAGCTACATTTATAGCCAGTTATAAACCCCAATCATCTAAATGACAGTTAAGATATCAGATGACAGGAGCTCTGGGATCCTTTCACCAACTACAGAGTGGTCCTGACCTACCATATAACCCCATTGGAGGCACTCGGGCTATTTGTGAGCAGACTCTGCTGAACGTTATTTGGACCGCACGTTATACCCTTTATATTGTATCTGTCCACTGTGGACGGCTCGATTGTCATCATGTCTTTTTGCTCACTGATAGATAGCATGCAACAAGAAAGCGTTTCACTGTACCTCGCTTCACATGACAATAATAAACTAATCTAAACTAAAATAGGCTGTGTCATTATGCCTGATAAAAGGTGAGATTAGTCCATTGATACTGTACAACTGGTCAACTGGTGTGTTCACAGCATCTGAATATTGGGTTTGAGGATTTGAAGACATAAACCTGCATGAATTTGGCGGGGGTCATTTGTGTTCTCCTGATGAGCTGTCGGAGGCACAAGAGAGAAATGTAACTAAAAAGATTTGACATCATGGTCTGAATAAACGTACCAACCTCTGAGCTATTCATAAGCTATTATGAGCTATTATAAAACGTAACTATAAAGATTTGACAGCATGGTATAAATAAACTTACCGACCTATGAGCTATAAAGCAAAAAACTGTGGTGGCAACATCCAGTTGTACAGCACCTGAACAATGGGGTGGCACGGTGGCACAGCGGTACAGTTGCTGCCTTACAGTGCTTGCAGCGCAGGAGGCCCGGGTTCAATCTGACTACGGGTGCTTGTCTGTACAGAGTTTGTGGGTTTTCTCCGAAATCTTCGGTTCCCTCCCACACTCCAAAGACGTACAGGTTTGTAGGCTAATTTGTTTGGTATAAGTGTAAAATTGTCCCTAGTGCGTGTAGGATAGTATTAATGTGCGGGGGTTGACTCGGTGAGCTGAAGGGCCTGTTTCCGCGCTGTATCTCTGAATTATACTAAACTAAATTAAACTAATGTGGCGTCTCTTCAGAAGATTATAAGGGGTTGATTGTAACTGCCCATAATTGGCAGAAAACTGGCAATAAAAGTGGGTTAGTTCTTTTCTCACTTCTTCTGACTGTTTGATCGTCTTGCATTTAGAAATAACCTTTGAATATTCTATCCGGGATGATGTGATATTCAGAGATCGAGTTTGAAAACTGAAGCAATGGTTCCATCATACATGCCTCGAAATCCCAACATGAAATGGTCATTGATTGTCATCCTGATTCTGTTACCATTGCTGGTATTCTGATTTCATTATTCCTTGCAGATTCATGCTTCATTTTTCTTATCTTGTATCAACCTTGGCATTGCAAGAAGCACACATGAAGTATAATTAACCTGGAGCAATTCATTGTGTTAAAGCAGTGTGTAAAGGAAGGAAAAAGACACAGAGAGCAGAATATATAATATTACAGCTATAAAGTGCAGCTAAAAAAAAAGAAAGGCCCCCAATGAGGTAGGTAGGAAGAATTCGGTAGGTAGATTTTGTTGTTTAAGAATTGTTGCTAAAGGAACAGATGAATTTAACTTGAAGTATCTGTTTGGTATTGCCATCTTTTCCAATCCAGAAGCATTGCTTGTTCAAATAATCTTTCTTTCCATGTTATTTCTTTTATTTCTGTTTCTATTCCAGCTTCTATAAATCTCACCTTACATTATCTGCTATTGAAACGCTCTACCGTATCTTTACTATCTCCAGGCTTGACTATGTCCTTGCATTCCTGGATGGACTCCTTTGATCATAGTCTCTGGGCTGCACCCCGAGACACATCAAATGTTCAGTTTAGTTTATTGTAACGTGCACTAATGTACAGTGAAATGCTTTACCTCGGTACAGGAAATGGTACAGGATGTGTCTCAAGAAATGCTACAAACGCCCTGCAGATTATGGGACCATCTGAGCAGACAGACCCCTCTCCTAGGCAGGAAGACAGGCCCCAGAAGAATGTTTAAGGACATTCCATTGAGATTCGTATGCAATTGATTTTCTAATTATATGAAAGTTTTGATTCATAAGTAAATTTGGAATGTGTAGGAAGGAACTGCAGATGCTGGTTTAAACCAAAGATAGACACAAAATGCTGGAGTAACTCAGCAGGACGGGCAACATCTCTGGAGAGAAGGAATGGGTGACGGTTCGGGGTGAGACCCTTCTTCAGACTGAAAGCCACGGGAAAGCGAAACGAGAGGTATAGACGGTGATGTAGAGAGAGATAGAGAACAAATACATGAAAGATATGCAAAAAAGTAACAATGACAAAGGAAACAGGTAATTGTTAGCTGTAACTAGGTGAGACCAAAAAAGCTGGTGTGACGGGTGCAGAATAGATGGAGAGAGAGAGGGAATGCAAGGATTACTTTCACTTGGAGAAATTTGAAATGTTTATTTTCTGTTGTCCTTTATTTTGACATTATGGACAAATAGATACTGTGACTCTCAGAAACATGGGGAACACAAGGCATTCACTAAATGCTATTCCTCTAAGGATGAATTTGCAATCTGACTACATATCTCATTGGGGGCGTTTCATTTTTTTAGCTGCACTTTCTCTGTAGCTATAATACTATATTCTGCAGTCTGTTTCTCTATCTCTTCTGCACTCCCTGAATGTGCCAACAGGAGTAGATAGTGTTGTACAGAGTATATGGTATGGTTGCCTTCATTCGTTGAAGGCATTGTATGTCAGCTTTTCAGGACTTTGACTGGACCGCATTTGGATAACCGGGGTCGAGGAAAGATCGCTCACGTCGCGACCCTGTTTCCACCGATCTTTCCACGCACCACGCACAAGAAACACGAGAAGCGCAAGACAGATACCATTGTGTGCAGATGCCAAAAGTGTGTTCAGCTCTGGCTGAACAACTTCTAATCTTGTGTGTGGACTCGATAAGAAGAAGATTTGGAGAACCACTAAACGTGTTTAAAACAATTTTTAAAAATCACACCCAAGAGATTTTTTTAAGAACAGCGGCACCTTCTCAACGAGAAAGGAGAGAAGAATATTTATATTTAATTCAGGGCTGAAGTAAACTTTGGAAAATTCTCCTCACAGTGAAGTAAAGAATTCTCCGAGCAAAGTTCTTTAATAACGTCAGACAACCTTAAAGTCAAATGAAGCTTCTGATTATTTTATTAACATAAATAATTTGACAAAACCCTGAGAAATATTATTTAAAAACAAACCAAAAACGGAACAAATGCATAAACAGCTTTGTATTACAGATTTGCAGAATAGTTGTTGGCATGCTCAGCGGGTTAATCCGAACAACAATTAGGACACTTAGTATGATCTGGGAACAACGGTACAGGGAAAGACATTTTGTGTTCTAAATTTATTCAATTGACAAGTGCTTTCCAATCCCCTGGAGCAAATGGGAAATCAACACAGCGAGGCATGCACAGTATGCTGTGAGAGGCTATATTTTCTTATGAATCCAAATGCAAACGATATATGTTTTCCAGTTTTCTATTTTTTCGCGGGTGCGAATACGTTAAGATTAAGAAGCAGGACAAAAGACATCCTTAATTTTCTATTTCTATTGATACTGCAGCCCCAATGAGATCTCACATGGTTAGATTCAGCACGGTTTGACCTGAATCAAAGTTTTTTAAAAAAATTAGAATTACCTCAATTCAAGTTCTATACAAATGCCCAGATTTGTTTTCGCGATTCCCACCGATCTGTTTCAAATCTCCATTATACAACGTAAGACAACCTCGAGTTTAATAGTGATTGCTCCTAACTCTGATTTCTGATCACATTTCTAAACCAACTCACAGCATTAATACCCGGACCATTTACCACTGGTTCATAACAGTTGCAAGTTCGTTGTTGCTGTTGAATGTTAGAAGTTTCATTATAAACCGATGCTACAGTGATCTGTAATAGAGGTAGATTCTAACTTCTATATATACATATGAAATAGGTACTTGGCAGTCAACAGCTCATTTTACATCTCTCGTTTCATCATTATAACCTGCTTCATTTTATTTCACAACGTCAGATCAGCCCCATGGATAGCAATTGAAGCCAGTGTCTGCAGCCGAAGCTAATGTTATTATTCCATAGCTCCCAGCAATCTCAGGCCTCTCCGGGCTGTTGAGTAACAGGAGTATAATTCTCCTTGCTTTTACCAATGATTTAATCACACAATTATTAACTGTTTTGACAGTTCAATCAGATATTCTAGGCTTGTAATCGTAACATATCAAAGATCAAATCTGTGCCCCAACAACATAATTAAAAGATTTCCTATAAGTTGCGTGTTGCTTCCATTTAAACTTGACACTAATATTGCCATTGTTCACTTAATTATCTACCGATCCGCTGAGCAGATTCTTCATCAATATCTTTGCCTTGTAAAGGTTTCTGTTTGGGAAAAAAGATCACCTTCACTCCATGGAGGGATTCCTGGAGGATTCGTCCGATTTTTAAAAAAAATCTCGACTCGTTTAAAGTTGAATTTAAAAAATATAATTTTATTCATAATTCTTCTCCTGGGTTGATCACGGCAAGGTCCAAAAGATTGCTTTCTACATCTAGGTGAGTCTAGAATGATCTTGGGAGGGTGGACAAATGGAAAGCATTTCATGCCACACTTTCAAAATCGTCATCGTTTGGTGCAACAGGTCTGTGGAACTATCATTCTTGACATTGCCCCCATCTAGGCACCAGTACTGAATTTAGCACAGCAAGTGAAAGCAATCTTTTCTTAAAGCTCCATCCTTTGATCTGGAGGAGTGAAATCAGCAACCCTCTTGAGTTTCTTTGAAATCAGAACCCACCGCGTTAAGACAAATATCCTTGCACAAACTTGTGTGTGTCAAGGACTGCTGGTGTCCAGGTCTGAACTGTTCTGTTGCAGTTGGGAGGGGTAATGGGAGATGGGGAAGTGAAACCCTCTCAGTATAGCACTGAGCCAGTTCAGTTGTATCAAGATTCAATATCTATCATATATACCTTTTAATGAACTAGTTTGGCCCTTTAAGGGCCACTTTCACCTTGTTACAGAAACCGCTCTGCACAAGTTTTACCTAACTCGGAGCTGAGAAAGTAAAGAAGATGTATGGGGCAGGTTTTCTAAGTGGGAAGGAGATGGATGCTCCCAATGTACAGGAATTTCCCACCGTAAATACAGCGGGAGGACATACGGCAAATGAAAACTGGCGGAGCTTCTGTGTGGCATTGTAGATGACAAGAGGGAGGGTCAGTGGAATCACGAAAATGGTGAATTATAACACAGACATTTATGAGCATCTTCATTCATTGGTAAAGAACACGTCACTCTTACAATCATTAGACTACAGCATATCCAAAATAATATAAAAATAATTTAAATTTCACTTTAAAATTAGAATATAAATGCTGTTGCTTTAAGTGCTTTCGTTCCGGGATATGTAGGGGATGGATGGTTTAATTGCTGAAAATGATAGGATTGCGCATCAGCTGGTTGGGGTTGGAGGAGGGAAGAGAATTTGTTAACTATGAGAATGTGGATAGCTATACAAGTCAGAATGGATAAATAGTATTCTCTCACATTGTCTATTTGTTAAAGCATGCCAAAATGTACTATATACCTACTATTTACAACAATTAAACACTGTTTTGTCCTTTATTTGTCTTTCACTGAAACATAGAAGTACTTTGTGACTATTCTAAAACAGAAGTTCTGAATTATAGTCGCTTTGAAGAATTATGCCGCTCAATTTGTTGCTCCACGCATAGCTTCCATCTTCAGTTCACAGTGATGGTAGAGTTATTTTTTTTTTGCTAACTCTCAACTCTCATAACATTATTTTGTCCAGTCTGTCCATACTCCCAACTTCTGCAGAACAAATTAATGGAAACTGCAGCAGATCAATAGCACAGAAGTAAAATTAATCCATTTCAGATGAAACACCGCTTTCTGCTCGGTGCAGATAAGAATGAGTGGCTGCAGCATGCACAATGTATATACAAAGGTCAAAGTAACATCACATACTGTATTCTGCTCCGTGAGTATTAGATATACACTTGTGGTTTACGCTTGTCCCTTATTAGCTCTAAGATACTGTTCGCTATGCCTCCTCTGCCACCTACTTGCAATCTATTCAAGGTGACCTCTTTGGAAGAACTATTCATTCTGATAGACTTGTTGCTGAACTATAGAGGTCAGAGGAACCCCATTCTCAGCCTCCAAGATGCTGAGTTAGCCATTCACACTGTCATATTGCAGAAGAGAAATATCAAGTGATATTCTTAATCCTCATTTCCAATCACTTCAAGAATAGGTGCACTGTGGACCATTGGGACCGACTGACTCTCATTGACAAAGAAGATGTTGGATATTGCCAATGTCTATGGACCTGCTGAACTGGCTACTTCAGGAGAGGCGTCGCTACTTGAGAATGCCTTTCTTATTACTTCCCAATATTTAGATACAAAGAACCGAGAGCTAAAGTTGTGCAGCCTTTTAAAATGTGGAGCAGTACTAGCCTGACTTGGGCATCACAGGTTAGAATTTGTAGGGGAAAGTTATTCAAGGATCCAATATGTTTTTCTATGTTGAGCTAAAGTTGGGCAACCATGAACATATGCAGATGGTGGAGGCGCAAGAGGGTACATTGGTGACTACTAATGAAGGCACTAACTTCAGGTGAGTGATCCTCGGATAACTATTTCCTCATCCTAGTAGTGGCAAACATGAAGGTCAGGCCCATTATTTTATAAATGAGCAGTAAATCTGCTAAGTGACTTGAATATCTGTCATTTTATTCTTAATTTCCTGGGGGAAATTTAATCTGGAGTGTTGATAATTTGGAGAAGAAATGTTGTTGGTCATTTTGGTACATGTTTATTACTGTCGCATGTACCGAGATATAGTGAAAAACTTCAATGTACACTTTCCCAAAAATTCAAAAAAAAGAGAGCCATATTAGGTTTCATAGAAACATAGAAAATAGGTGCAGGAGTAGGGCAATGAACAGGTACTTAGACAGTAGGTAGACAAAAATCTGGAGAAACTCAGCGGGTGAGGCAGCATCCATGGAGGGAAGGAAATAGGTGACGATTTGGGACGAGACCCTCCTTCATTCTGTACCTGCTGAATCAGTCTGAATTTTGTAGTCAGCAGGGCAGTACTCTGCATATCGCCAACTTGGACAATTTTGTACATTTTTATCAAGCCAATTAACCTACAAACCTGTGCGTCTTTGGAGTGTGGGAGGAAACCGAAGATCTCGGAGAAAACCCACGCAGATCACGGGGTGAACGTACAAACTCCATACAGACAGCACCCGTAGTCGGGATCGAACCCAGGTCTCTGGCGCTGCATTTTGCTGTAAGGCAGCAACTCTACCGCTGTGCCACCATGACAGACTGAATCAGTCTGAATCAGATTGGGTCGAGACCCTTCTTCAGACTGAATCAGTGTGATGAAGGGTCTCGACCTGAAACGTCACCTATTTCCTTCGCTCCATAGCTGCTGCCTCACCCGCTAAGTTTCTCCAGCATTTTTGTCTACTTTCGATTTTCCAGCATCTGCAGTTCCTTCTTAAACAGGTACATAGACAGTTATATGTTCAGGAAAGGATTAGAGGGATATGGGCCAAATGCAGGCAAATGGAACCAGCTCAGGTGAGGCATCTTGGTTGGTATGGACGGGCTGGGCCAAAAGGCCTGTTTCATTGCTGTATGAATCTGACTCTTTGTGTAATATAGGATGTTTGTGGCTGAATAGGAACAGCTATTGGAAATAATCAGCAGATCAGGAAACAAATGTGGAGAAAGAAACAGAGTCAATCTTTCAGGATATTGACTTTGCAGAAGAACAGAGTATTCCCAGCACTTTCTGATTTGATTTAATGTTTTGAATATGTTCCACTTTTTTGCTTTAGCTTATGGAATGAAGCAAATTTTGACCAGATAAACAAGGTAAGAATGTTTGCCTGTTCCTCGTATCCCCTCCCACATAAACACACACAAACACACCCACACACACACACACACACAGGTGCACACACACATGCAGAAACACACACGTGCAAACACACGTGCGCGCGTGCATACGGCCACATACAGGCACATTGAGCTTTCTTGTCCCAGAGATAGATACCTATATGAATGGAATGTGTAGAAAGGAACTGTAGATGCTGGTACATACCGAAGATAGACACAAAATGCTGGAGAAGGAATGGGTGGCATTGTGGGTCATCGCCTATTCTTTTTCTCCACAGATGCTGTCTGACCCACAGAGTTACATTAATGGAATGTAAAGACTGAAGTCTATTGTTGACTCGCCACTAGATGGAGCACTTCACCAAGGCATCAATTCACATCAACGTCAGCCCATTTTCTTCCTCTGGGCGTATTTGGGGCAGGAGTAACTCAGCGTCTCTGGAGAGAAGGAATGGGTAGCATGGGTAGCAATGGGTAGGACAGGCAGCATCTCTGGAGAGAAGGATGGGTGACGTTTCGGGTATAATCTATCGATATACACAATCAGGGCACAGGAGGGAGAACATATCCTTTCTGCAAATTAAATTTTGAGAGCTCAATAATGACAAAATCATCCAAACATTTTATTTTTGTAGTTATTAAAAAAATAAACAGGGAATTTTTGGGATCTGCCGTGGATCCTGTGAAATGTTGCCATCAGCAACTTCACTGCTTCAAGTTGTAGGAAGTTTAGTTTAAGAAATTGTGGGTCTCTAACAGTAATTTGACAGACCTAATTCTAAACTAAGTGAAAAACTAGGCTTTTCAACAGTGGTGTCGATTTGAGGTCTAAACTACTAATAAATATGTGTGCAAGCATTATAGGCTACGGATGTAACATTGAAAAGTCTTGTAACCATGTTTACTTATGAATAGACAAACCATCAATTATATTACCAATAGATAACAGCGGCAGGGAAAGTGTAAATCAGTGATTGAGTATAGCAATTAATTACATTTGTAATGACTGGCTGTATAATCATAAATAAATCATTTTGCACTCCCTTGCTTGTTTATTTAGTTAGCTTAAATTAGGGGCACCTTTTTTATTTTAGTGTAGTTTAGAGATACAGACATACAGCACGGAAACAGGCCCTTCAGCCCACCGAGTTCGTACTGACCAGCAATCCTCGCACATTAACACTATCCTACGCAGACTTGGGACAATTTACATTTATACCAAGCCAATTACCTACAAACCTGTACATCTTTGGAGCGTGGGAGGAAACCGAAGATCTCGGAGAAAACCCACGCAGGTCGCGGGGAGAATGTACAACTCCGTACAGATAGTCAGGATCGAACCCGGGTCTCAGCAACTCTACCGCTCTGCCACCGTGCTGCCCTTTAACTCTACACCTGTGTCACTGATGACAACACAGATATTAGCTGCACCATAAAGTAAACTAGGTAATGCTGATTTTGCTGGAGGCAACGGGAGCTATTACTAGGCATTGGCACGTTTACAGATAGTAAAAAATATCCATTGTGAAACAAAATCAGCGACTATTTTTTGCTCCATTTTTAGCCTCATTGAATTTCGTGTTTGCACCAACAGAGGACAGTGTTTGCCTGGCTCCTATCTGCTGGCAGTAGTTTAAGTCGTGACGCAACTCATTACTTCAAGCCTTGTGTCCATCCCAATATCAGTTAGACAAAAGTGCTGGAGAAGTTACGGAGGGAGCAGTCTTTGCAGAAAGCAGATGGGGGGGGGGAGATGGGAAGATGTGGCGAGTGGTGGGCTCACGCTGGATGAGACGAAAGTGACGGAGGACTATTTGTTGTATGTGACGGCTAGTGGGGTGGAAGGCGAAGACTAGGGGGACTCTGCCCTTGTTCCGAGTGGAGGGGGTGGGGAGAGAGAGCAGTGTTGCGGGGTATTGAAGAGACCCTGGTGAGAGCCTCATCTATAATAGGGGAGGGGAACCCCCGTTTACAGCTTCTGCAAAGCAAACAGGAATAGATTCCACAGCATTGGAAACTAGAGTTGTATCTAATTCTGTAAAACGTGCACCAGACTCACACACACAATCCATGACTCAACAGAAGATAGCTGGAGACTACCGTGAGGCTTCAAGATGTTGGAGAGAAAGTCCACAACAGCACTTCATTGTTGCACTGATCGTTTTCCTACCTTGGGAAACAAATTCCCTGGGCCATATCACGACTCCCAACCATTGCTATAATTCAGAACTTCTGCATCTTATTGCATTATCAAAACCAGTCTTTAATAATTCAGCCCTTTTTATAAAAGAATGGCCCCTGTTTGTGGGATCCTATATTTGTGGAGTTAAAAGGAATCGCTTCCATTTGGGCTCCGTGTCCCCGGTATAAATATCTTCTATTCCTATATACATGTTGCTGTGTTCCTAATTCAGGAGTCCACTGGAGTTTCCCCACTGATGGAATCGTGTGCTGTCCGCTCACGCCAGCGGGTGGCCCGTTAGGAAGCTACTCCATGCCGTTCCTGAGTATCTGGTTTGCTGCGATCAACATGACACTTATGATGAAAGCCACTCCAAACGCACAAATCAGGCTCTTCCTCACGCACGTCTGTCTATTCTTCTTTTGCGAATGCACTGTTTGAAGGAAAGAAAGGAAAGGCTGTGAGGATCGGACAATTGTATCAAGAAGCAAAACGAAAAACACGAGACCTCGAAATTCAAAGGCAGTCAGAACCTTTTTTTGCACAGAGGATGGTGAGTGCCTGGAATGTACGGCTAAGAGTAGTGATGGAGGCAGATATGATCGTGGTATTCAAGAGACTTTTGGATGGGCACATGGACATGAAGAGAATGGAGGGATATGGATTATGTAGCAATGTTACAAAATGTTGAGGTTTTAAAAATCAAATCTGCAACTTATCCCATCAAATAAAGCATAAAAAGAAGTTTAATTTGACACCTAATTCACTTTCATATCTTTAGTATTAAAAACGTCATGGGCATTGTCATACTCGGAAATTAGCATCTTGTTCCCAATTGACTTTCCATTGACTTAACTCAAAAGCTGTGATCTAGGACAGTCAAAAGCCCATAACTTTCTTAAAAATTAAGAGAACTCAATGACATTTTCAGTTACTATAGATTGAAGCATTCTGAAACAAATATGAAACAATCTTACTTGGATGACCTGACATTAAAGCATATAATTAATTAGTTACCTAATTGTAGCTAATTACAAAATTCAATTACTAGAGCTAAACATCTATCCATTTCTTAAGAAATGATAAACATTTTTTAATTGCCTAAGTGTCCAAATAACATTCACACAATAATACACAATATAAAATGATTTTTAAACCTCATTTTCATGAATTTATAGGCCAAATGGAAGGAATTGAGTGTTTAATTCCTGTAAATTAATGGCCATTTAAATCAACTTGCGAGTAGGTTTTAGTGGAACGCGGTGGATTGGAACGTTGCGGTTTGCAGTGAATTTAACCCACAGTCGGCAGGAAAAATACAGCCGGTTCGTATATTTTTTTTGTCCCCTTTTCGCATGATGAAAATTTGATTAAATGCTCCTAAGAAGCACGTTTTAAAGTAAAAATAAACTGTGTACCTTCTTTTATCGCCTACGTTAGGTCCGTTCCGCTGTCGGCGTTCACGGCTTTAGAAGATAATTTTTTAACTACTCTAGCTAATAAATGATCTAGCGTAGTTTAAAAATAGCTTCATATAACAAATGCCGGAGCGATTTCTCTTTAGCGACGAAATCGCCTGAGATTGATCGATTTGGACTGTCTAGGGAAAAACGGCATTTTAATATCGCCCCCCTCTGAAAGGCGCCAAAGTCGCGCACACGGGGAGCGGCAGAACTGCAGCACCGCTAAATGTAGGTATTGTAACATACCTAGATTATGTGCAGCAAGATAAGAATTGGACTTGCCTTCATGTTCAGCACAGATATCGTGGACCAAAGAGCCTGTTCCTGTGCTCTATTGTTCTAAGTTTGGTCTTTAGATACACAGTGCAGAAACAGGCCCTTCGACCTACCAAATCCGTGCCGGCCAGTGATCTCACCATACACTCGCACCATCCTACACACAAGAGATAATTTACAATTTTACTGAAGCCAATTAACTTACAAACCAGTACGTCTTTGGAGTGTGGGTGGAAACTGGAGCACCTGGAGGGAACCCATGCAACCACAGAGAGAATGTACAAACCCCGTAGAGCCAACACCCGTAGTCATGATCAAACCCGGGTCCCTGGTGCTGTAAGGCAGCAGCTCTACCACTGTGCCTCCCGTGTGTAAGCCCAGTTGTATGTAAAGACAAGAAAACACTGTAAATACTCAACATGTCCGACATGGAGCAAGAAACTGGGTTATTGTTGGTTGGACGACCTTTTGTCAAACATTTTAATTTGCAAAGAGGGAAGGATGGAGGAAACAAAGGGATCCCGTTGATAGAGCAGAAACCAAGAGAGATGGAATGACACAAACGGCGTAAAGATGCTGGCTGGGGTAGAGTGAAAAAGGCTTGCTTATCACAGGTAATCCGTCTCATGGGGATGTAAATGAATGAATGAAGGGGAGAGAGAGAGGAGGGGAGAGACAGAGGAGGGGATCAATCCAAACATATTCCAAGTACTACATCTCATCAAACAGCATTAACCCTACTTTCTGGGAACTTTGCTTCTGTCTGATGGGCATTTACCAGATGTAATTCTAATTAATATTCCAACAAATGTATAGTTCATTGTTGTTTAAGAATGTCACATTGTAGTAGAATCAGTAATGTTTATAAGGAGCACGTAAATAGTAAGATTAAATGAGAATTTACCAGTTTGAAGTTTGATCTTTATTTTATGAGGAGTTACGATGAGGGATTACGTGAAGACCCCACCAGCACGCATGCGCGACATTCTTCAAAGCAGCGGTGTGAAATCACAGATAACAGAGTTAACTAACGTAGTAAGATAAGAGAACTAGCATACCAGTTGACCTTTACAATAGAATGTATGGGAGCGGTGGGCATGTAATCCCTCATCGTAACTCCCATAAAATAAAGATCAAACTTCAAACTGGTAAATTCTAATTTAATCTTACTATTTTACTTCGGAGTCACGTGAGTGACTACGTGAAGATTTCAAATCTCTGTGATTTCATGCCCTGGAACGAGTCCATGCTCACACACTGCCATAATGATAAATGGAGGAAGTATGTTAACGTATTTCAGACATGAAACTGTGCTGAAAAACAAAAGGATATTTATTTAACAATACCAAGTAATAATACCCCTACATCGGGGAAATTATAATACAGAACTTAATATTCTGTCGGTAAACGTCTCAGGCGCGGCCACGGGTTTATTATAAAACCGCTGAAAAGTTTTCTCATTTGTCCAACCCACCGTTGCATGGATGTGGTCCATAGGTACTTCCATCATCCTTGCCGCCGATGTGGATGCAGCCCTGGTGGAGTGAGATTTAAATACGTTAGTGTCCACCCCCGCTGCACTCAATACCACCCTTAACCATTTTGAAATGGTTTGCACGGTGACTCTGTGATGAGGACGTTTGTGACTTATAAGCAAAGCCCTTTCCATGCCCCTGAAACACTTGGTGACCTCCATATTGTGTAAAAGGTGGGTCACTATGCATAAATGGCTGTGTACGGGGTAAGCCAGGAAATCCAACTTTCGGCCAGATGATCCAGGTCTGTCTTGTTTTGAGTAACCCATGTATAAAGAAAGTTACCTTTTTGTTGGTTATAACCATGGCTTGTGCAGGGACTGGACCCGTTGCGCCGTCACGAGTGCCATCAGCATTACCATTTTGTAGGTCAATTTGTCCAATGAAAGGGACTTTATTGGTGCCCACCCTCGGAGCATGTTAGTACAATGCCGATATCCCAGGTCTGGGAATATCTAGGCCTGGGGGGATTTGAATTAAATATTCCCCTCATTAGTTTCGACACCAAACGGTGAGACCCCACTGTAAGGTGATCGTAACCTTGTCCGAGATAATTGGATGGGGCACTTCTGGCACAGTTGATGGCACTGTAGCTCAAACCTTCATCAATGAAGGCTTGCCAGGAACTCCAGCACTTCCGTGATGGTGGCTGTGTCATAGGTGGTGTTTGTTTTGGTACAGAACACCTCCCATTTCATCACGTAAGTGAGGTACTGTCTCCTTGTGGACTCCCTGCACGATGCTGTGATGATATTGATTGTCGGTCCGAGAATCCAAAATCCAGAAGTGGCTTTTTCAAACCCTGCAAACCAATAGGTTCCTCCGGTCATGGCATGGGTGACTCTCCCCTGTCACAGGATGTACCAATAAACTCGGACATTTAGGTATTGGAATGCATGGTTCTGAGACCATGTCCAGTACCACAGGGAACCATGGTTGAGTAGGCCAGTTGGGCACAAGCAGAATACCCGATGCGGAGTCTTGTTGAATTTTTTGCAAGACCCGAATGATGAGGCAGAAGGGGGCAAATGCATAGAAAAACAAATCCCCCCAGTGTAGCGAGAAAGCGTCCATCGCTACTGACCCAGGGTCTGGTTCCCATGCAACATATGTTGATATTTGGTGATTAAGTCTGGATGCAAAAAGGTTGATATCTGGTGTTCCATGCCGATCTATAATATCGGCAAACACTTTGCGGTCCAACATCCATTCAGTGTTGTCATTAAACTTGCGTGACCTGGTGTCCGCCACTGTATTTAGCCAACCTGGAAGGTAAATGACTGATATTCAAATGCTCCTTTCTAGGCACCAGTGCCAGATTGTATTGACCAATTTGTCACAAGATATCGACTTTATTCCACCCATATGATTGATATAAGCCACCACAGTGGTATTATCAATTTGCAAGCGTACGTGCAGATGGTGCATGTCCAAACAGTAAGCCCGGAGTTCATGAAATGTTCCCAGCATTTCTAGATAATCAATTCCCAGTGCCGGGAGTAGGGTTAATAAATGTGCATTCCATCTACCACCGCAACTGGAGGTGGTATTAGTTCCTCCCCAGCCTTGTGCGCTGGAATCAGTTTGTAGTATAACCGAGGGATTTGTGATTGTGATGGGGTTAGAGCAATGTCGAGCATTATCTATCCACCATTGTAATTCCAATTTTGCTTTCCCTGGTAATTGCATTGGCCTGTCAAAATGGCCTGCATGGTGTTTGAGTGCTGCAATTTTTGCCCTTTGTAGGTTTTGGTAATGCAGTGGCCCAAATTGTGTGGCTGGGAAAGCAGCCACAAGCTTCCCAATCACCCTGGCTACTTGCCGAATAGACGGTTTTCTGATGCCAGTCAGGCTGTTGCATGCTTCTATCAAGTCTGATGCTTTGTTCGGTGGCAAAGTGACAGACATATGAACAGAGTCAATTGTGAATCCCAAATAGTCCATAGTGGTAGAAGGCATCAATTTTGATTTATCGGGATGGATGATAAACCCCAGTTTTTGAAATAACTGCTCAGAAGCTGAGACAGCCAATTTGGCCAACTCCAAGGTTTTTCAACGATTAAAATGTCATCAAGGTACGCCATAACAATATGTTTTTGTTTTCTGAACCACACTAAAGCTGGTTTTAATAATTTGGTAAACAGTCTGGGTGCTGATGATAATCCATTAGGCAGCGCTTTATACTGCCAGAGCTGCCCCATCCAGACAAATTTCAAATATCTGCGATGATCCTTGTCTATTGGTACTGAATAGTATGCATCCTTTAGGTCGATGCAAGCCATGTAGTACCTCTTGGAAACTAGTTGTTTGGCAGTGACAAAGGTTTCCATTTTGAAGTGGGTATATTGCACGAAAGTATTCAGTTCTGTCAAATCAATAATGATGCGGCATCCGCTGTCTTTTTTATTTTTAGTGAAAATGTTTGATACAAACTCATGAGACTCTCTTTTGGTTTATTCAATTACCCCTTTTGAATGTAGCCTTAAGAGTTCAGCATGACCTTCTGTCTTTTCTTTCTGTGAAAGTACAACCTTTCGACTAGGTGCATGCTGAACAGGGGAAGGGAGTTTGTGAACAAATTCAATTTTGCAGTATGAAAGGATCAGAGGTTAAAGTACTCCATGCATCCCGAAACAAGTGCAACCGTCCCCCAACCCGTGAGGAGTTTAAACATGTGATGTTCCTGAGGCAACCAGACCCACCTACCTCCATGGTTATCGGCGGTGCTGCGTTGGTTGCCTCTGTCCTTCTTTCTTGGGATGTGGAGGCGCTGTGGTGTGGGGGTGGCGCATCTTCCAAGAAGGCCGTACTGGGCCATGGTCTAAAAAAGACCGTTCAGCAAGTTGGATGGCCTTCGAGCTTTCGCCAGCAGGTGGTCTATCGCTGTTGTAGCATGGTCTGCTGGTGGATGCATAGGGGTGCTGCCGCAGTTGGCATGAGGACTTGATGGCAACCAGCACTATAATCATGCCTATTGCCTTTGCCTCTTCATCGAGGTCTTTTACCTGTTTAGGCAGGTTGTCCCCGAATAGTAATGTTGGCGAATGTGCACTGCTGGATCCGCACAACCCTGCAAAGTTGGGGTTCAGTGCAGGCCGGATGACACTCTTCCTGTAACAGTTTATCTCATACTGAGAGTTACATAGGAGAGCTAGCGCGTCCTGCAGCTCCTCCGGCATTTCCACTCCGTCCACTGACCTGGCAACGGCCGTAACTCACGTGACTTCGAAGTAAAATCATGGCTCTGGTGTGTCTAACAGACTGCAGGGACCAGTACTTGTGGTGTAGATGCAGAAGGGATTTTAAAGCAGATATCTTTACTATACATTTGTACCACCATGATAAAAGCAGGCAGTCCCTTGTGGGGATTTAGTAGACATTAGAACAATGCTAGCTTTGTAGAAACCCATGAATTTGTCATTTGTGAAAAACTCATGAATATCATCGGTTGAAAATCATAGTGAATCACATAATAAGTGTAGGAAGGAACTGCAGATGCTGGTTTAAACCGAAGATAGACACAAAATGCCGGAGTAACTCAGCGGGACAACAGTATCTCTGGGGAGAAGGAATGAGTGACGTTTCGGGTCGAGACCCTTCTCGGGTCTGAAGAAGGGTCTTGACCCAAAATGTCACCCTTTCCTTCTCTCCAGAGATGCTGCCTGTCCCGCTGAGTTACTCCAGCATTTTGTGTCTTTCCACATAATAAGTGTACTGCCTGATGATGAGGAACTGAGCCAAAGAGCTACAATAGGTAGCTGGATTTGCCCCTTCTACACTGATTTAGAGGCACCCAGATGAGGCAGTAAATTGTCTACTTACTTGGATGCTCATAGGAGGTATCATTATTGTATCTTGAAGTAGAGAAAAGTAATTCCACACAATGTCAGTCTAATATGTACAGCATCCGGTCATATTTATTCTTTGTGGGAGTGTGCAGTGCACAAATTGGCCATTATCTTCCCTGCATTACAACAGTCACCAAAATTTATCTCATTCGGGATATAGTTGGGAAGCCTCAACATTTGAGGTTGCAAATAGCACAATGCAAATGCAAGTCTAAATTAGATTAGGTGCAAAGATTGAAAGAGGATTGAGGGTATGTGTTGCCTCCGCAAATGTTAGCTCGTCTGCTGCGTATTTTTGTTTTTTATTTAACACAGTGCTAGATCTTATTAGTTGGATATAGCCCTTAGGGCTAACGGAGTCAAGGGGATATGGGGAGAAAGCAGGAACGTGGTCTGATTCTGGATGATCAGCCATGATCATATTGAATGGCGGAGCTGGCACAAAGGGCCGAATGGCCTACCCCTGCACATATTTTCTATGTTTCTACGTTTCTATCACCCATACACTCAGAAAGATCAGAAGTGGAAGAATTAGTTGAAAGGCTTGTGATGGTCACAAAGTTTTGAGTGTGCATGCAAAGATATCAGACTTGAATGCTATCATCCTGTAGTTGGAGAGCTTGACACCAACTATTAGGTCAGCCGCTGAAGAATGAATGCTTATGTGTTCTGCTGTAGTTGCAGTGCCCAGAGGATAGGATTGGAAACATATTTATAAAGAAAGGAAATCAAAATAGCCATTCAAATTGGCAAGTTAAAAGAAGATATGTGGGCAGATTTTTTTACACAGAGGGTGATGGGTGCATGGAATACGCTGCCAGGAGTGGCAGTGGAGGCAGATAGTGGCATCTAAGAGGCCATGCTACGAGGTCTGGATATACAGAGAATGGAGGTAAATGGTATCAGATGCAGACGGGTGAGATTAGTTTATCTTGGCCATCATGTTCAGCATGGACATTATGGGCCGAAGGGCCAGTTTCTGTGCTGTACTATTCAATGTTTAGGAAGGGACAAGAGGAATCGAATATAGGAGCAAAGAGGTCCTTCTGCAGTTGTACAGAGCCGAATGAGACCACACCTGGAGTATTGTGTGCAGTTTTGGTCCCCTCATTTGAGGAAGGACATTCTTGCTATTGTGGGAGTGCAGCATAGGTTTACAAGGTTAGTTCCCGGGATGACGGGACTGTCATATACAGAGGGAACGAAGCAGCTGGGCTTGTACACTCTGGAGTTTAGAAGGATGAGAGGGGATCTCATTGAAATATATAAGATTGTTAAGGGCTTGGACACGCTAGAGGCAAGAAACATGTTCCCGATGTTGGGGGAGTCCAGAACCAGGGGCCACAGTTTGAGAATAAGGAGTAAGCCATTTAGAACGGAGATGAGGAAACACTTTTTCTCACAGTGAGTGGTGAGTCTGTGGAATTCTCTGCCTCAGTGGGCGGTGGACGCAGGTTTTCTGGATGCTTTCAAGAGAGAGCTAGATAGGGCTCTTAAAGATAGCGGAGTCAGGGGATATGGGGAGAAGGCAGGAATGGGGTACTGATTGGGGATGATCAGCCATGATCACATTGAATGGCGGTGCTGGCTCGAAGGGCCAAATGGCCTACTCCTGCACCTATCGTCTATTGTCTATTATCTATTAACAGCAGATGCTGGTTTACACCGAGGATAGACACAAAATGCTGTCAGCGGGTCAGGCAGCATCTCTGGAGAAAAAGAATAGGTGACGTTTTGGATCAAGACCCTTCTTGAGACTGAGCAAGGCTGTGGAGGCCAAGTCAATGGACCTTCTTCTCATCGAGTCCGCACACAAGATTAGAAGTTGTTCAGCCAGAGCAGTACACGCTTCTCAGCATCTGCAGACAATGGTGTTTGTCTTGTGCTTCTAGTGCTCCTTGTGCGTGGTGGTGGAAAGATTGGTTAAAACGCCGCGACATGAACGCTCTTTCCTTGACCCCAGTTTCTTGATTAGTAAGAGCATCAAATGTCATGGGGAGGATGCAGGATGAGGGGGTTGAGAGGGAAAAACAGATCTGCCATGATCGAATGGTGGTCCGAATGGCCTAATTCTGCTCCTATGCCTTATCATCTTATGATCTCATGATGACTTATTTCCCGGTTATGAGACTCTTATATGAAACTCTTAAACTAAGGGTGTATTCCTGATTTCCCCATTTACCTCACATGCTTGCACTCTTTCTTTTGCCTGCACGCTCACTATAGCTACAACAGTATATTCTCTGCAGGGAAGGAATGCTCCAGAGATGCTGCCTGCCCTGCTCAGTTACTCCAGGATTTTGTGTCTACCTTCGATTTCAACCAGCATCTGTAGTTCTTTCCGAACGCTGTATTCTGCATGGTTTGCTTTGTATTCATGCTCTATAGGGTGCTGGTAAGGCCGCATTTAGAATATTGTGATAAATTTTGGGCACCATATCTGAGGAAGGATGTGCTGGCTCTGGAGAGGGTCTGGAGGAGGTTTACACGCATTATCCCAGGAATTAATAGGTTAACCTATGGTGATCTTTTTGACGGCACTGGTCCTGGACTCGCTGGAGATTAGAAGAATGAGGGGGGACCTCATTGAAACGTACAGAATGGTGAAAGGCTTGGATAGAGTGGATGTGGAGAGGATGCTTCCACTAGTGGGAGAGTTTAGGACTAGAGATTGTAGCCTCAGAGTTAAAGGATGTTCTTTTAGGAAGGAGATGAGGAGAAATTTCTTTAGTCAGAGGGTGGTGAATCTATGGAATTCTTTGCCACAGACGGCTGTGGAGGCAAAGTCAGTGGATATTTTTAAGGCATAGATAGTTAGATTTTTGATTAGGACAGGTGTCAGAGGTTATGGGGAGAAGGCAAGAGAATGGGGTTAGGAGGGAGAGGCAGATCAGCCACGATTGAATGGTGGAGTAGACTTGATGGGCCAAATAGCCTAATTCTACTCCTATCACTTATGACCTTATGTCTGAATACACTACCTAGATAGCACAGGAAATAAAGCTTGTCACTGTATCTCTGTACATGTGATAATAATAATAGACTAATACTGGTGATAGTATGGACACTGTCCTCGAGCTTGACCTGGTGTGATGTACAAACACAAGTGCATTCTGTATCATGACATTTGAGTTCTACTGCTGGAGATTATTTGCCGCTTAATTACTGAGTAAATGAATACCTTGAACAGAGCATCTTGAAAAAAAAGCTTCTAAATGGTATTCGGGATCTGAGTGCTCAGTACTATAATATGAGATACAACCTGGAGCTGAAAACTGTGGAATGATCAAAGGAAGAGAAGACATGTGCTCTTCCTGCCAGACTCCCATCTAACACTCCGCAATCATGCGGTCGATCTATACATTGTAACCATCTTTCTGGTGCACACTGGCTCCTGGAATAGTAAATCCCCAATTGAAAAATTCCCATCTTTTTCTCAAATCTTAATGTCACTGATGTTCCAATTCATCATTTTCCAAGGAGTTACATGAAGCCAATGCTGCATGTTTAAATTGTGCCTATTAATATAATGCAGTTGGAACATGCTATCCCATTGGCAATAGGAACTTTTCTACACACAAGGGTCTCCGATACTGAAACATCATCAGTCATTCCCTTCACGGATGCTGCCTGACCTGCTGACCTACTCCAGCACTTTGCCTTTTTGCTCAAGATTCCAGCATCTGCAGGTTCTTGTGTCTCCAAATATATATACATGTTTTCACGGTGCAAAGTTTAATTTCCCTGATCATTGCAACAACAGTGCAGAATAAACAAGGCTTTTCAGACTAGTCATGAGGTGGTTGGATTATCAAGGTTTTGCTTTATTAATGCTCCTTTCAGTTCCAGTAAACTTGAACCATCGATGTCTACATCTTTGAGGTCCTCTGACAGAATCGTTAAGGGCCTGTCCCACCAGCATGCAACTCTATGCGATGAACGCGATCAAACCGGCAGCGCGGGCCGTGCGGAGGTCGGGTGATCCCCTGTACAGGGCCGTTCCCACCAGCATGTGCCTGCATGCGGCAAGCGCAACTAAACCGGCAGCGAGGGCCGCGTGGAGGTCGGGTGAGTGGCGCAACGCGGCGCAAAGCGAGGCGAACTTGAAGCAAGTCCAAGGTAAGTTCGCCAGGACTTAGAGGGGCACACAGAGAGGGGCACCGAGACACACACACATACAGGGCCACGGAGCCACACACATAGAGGGTCACGGAGGCACTTACAAATAGGTTCACGGAGGCACGATGTCCGGGCGGTGTGTAAATGTCGAGGCGACTGCGAGCCGACAAGCCGTTGCCGCGCGGGATTTTTGGACATAGTCGGCTTTTCGGAGCCCCGCGCGGTGTCGGGACGAACTTGGGACGAACTCCGCACAATTCCGCGCGGCTCCGGCAATCGAAGTGGGACCGGCCCCGCGACGCCGGACGGCTCAAGCGACCACGTTAGGTCGCGCTAATCGCATAGAGTTGCATGCTGGTGGGACAGGCCCTTTATCCAAATTTGTTCACCCCACATCAGTCCGCTCACCTTGTTCACCACCCCACTCCCCAAATGACGAGACGTCACCACTGGAATCATGGAGTCTTAGTTTAGTTTTGTATAGAGATCCAAAGTGGACAGGCCCTTCAGCCCATCGAGTCCATGTCAACCAGTGATCCCCAGACACTAGCACTACTCTTCCAACTAGGAACAATTTCCAATCTTTATCAAAGCCTTTTAACGTACATACAAATCTGTGATTCTTTGTGGGAGCGTGGGAGGAAACCGGAGCACCCGGGGAAAACCCATGCAGTCATGGGGAGAACGTGCAACCTCTGGACAGACATCACCTGTAGTCTCGATTGAAGCCAGGTTTTTGGCGCTGTAAGGCAGCAACTCTACCACTACGCCACCGTGCTGCCCAAGTCTTTGGGACAATTTGATCGGCAATGAACTAACACTGAGAGACTGGCCATATAATTTGGTCACATCACTCGCTGGGTGGGTGTGCTATTAGTTATGAGTCAAAATCAGATATCGGCCCAGCAGAGTGTTCACTAGCTGGTACTTCACAACTTTTAACCATCCAGCCAATATCCACAGCAGTGAAAGCACAAAGATCACATGTGGCTCGGAAACTCTGCACACTTTCAGTTGATTAAAAATAAATGCAGAGCCTCGTATAGTTTGGAAATGGTTCATAGATTTACAAATAGCATTATTAGTGCACCGCCAGTTGAGTTGCTAGATTGCAGGGGTCACGGAGCTGAATAAGTAGGTGAGCAGTCCATCTGCTCAAACTCACATCATTGCCACTAGGCTGTGGGTTGCAGATGTTAAATAACACAGAGATGGTTCAAAAGGCAATTGTGTGAGAAATCCAGAACTCTGCTGTGATATTTCTGTACCTTAGTTTCTCGGCAAATTGTCTTCATGAACGCACTGAGATAATACAACAAAAGAGGAGAGGTTCATTTACAAGATAGCATCCTTAAATTATTCACACATGTAGAGTCTTTCAGCTGGCAGCAGAATGCCCGTGACAAGGTTATGTTCTTGCAAAGTACATGGATCACACGATTCTTCTGGCAAAATCGAATCTCAGCTTGAATATACAGTATACATGGATATTAGAAGAATTATCAATAGACAATAGATAATAGGTGCAGGAGTAGGCCATTCGGCCCTTCAAGCGATTCAATGGGATCATGGCTGATCATCCCCAATAGGTACCCCATTCCTGCCTTCTCCCCATATCCCCCAACTCTGCTATTTTTAAGAGCCCTATCTAGTTCTCTCTTGAAAGTATCCAGAGAACCTGCCTCCACCGCCCTCTGAGGCATAGAATTCCACAGACTCACCACTCTCTGTGAGAAAAAGTGTTTCCTCGTCTCCGTTCTAAATGGCTTACCCCTTATTCTTAAATTGTGGCCCCTGGTTCTGGACTCCCCCAACATCGGGAACATGTTTCCTGCCTCTAGCGTGTCCAAACCCTTAACAATCTTATATGTTTCAATAAGATCCCCTCTCATCCTTCTAAAGTTCAGAGTGAACAAGCCCAGCAGTCCCATGCTTAAGGACGCATTATATTTTGCTCTGCCTGTAGCGGCACCTAGTGGTTAAACTGTGTATGCAGAACCCTCGTCATAGGTCGTGACTGTCACGTGACAGGGTTCGTTCGCGGGCTTTTCAATGTGTTAAGTAGCTAGTGCTCTTCACGACGACAAGAGCTAAAAATATTTTCTCGCGTAGTTCGTGTTGTTTTGACAATAAAAAACATTTTGCTCTTCCCGCTTTGTCTCGCTATGTACCTTCTCTTTTCAAAGCAGCGGGGAGAAATAGCATTTTTCAACACGGTGGCGCAGCGGTAGAGTTGCTGCCTTACCGTGCTTGCAGCGCCAGAGACACCGGATCTACAGGCGCTGTCTGTACGGAGTTTGTACGTTCTGCCCATGACCGCGTGGGTTTTCTCCAAGATCTTCGGTTTCCTCCCGCACTCCAAAGACGTACAGGTTTGTAGGTTAATTGGCCTGGTATAAATGTAAATTGTCCCTAGTATGTGTAGGATAGTGTTAATGTACGGGGATGGCTGGAAATATCAATGTACTCATTTAACAGCTTAACTCCCCTGTTAATAGTTAACATAACACTGTTAACCGTGTGATATACACATTCAGTAACCATTATTTGGAGTTTTTCATCATTTTTTGTGGTGTTTTGGACTTTACTTTTGGGGTGAACTAAAAAAAGGATTAGTTTCTTTGCCACATTTCCTTGCATCTGTACTTCACTGAGGTTGGCACTGAATTTAATTTGCATTGAAACTTTATGCTTGAGTGGTTCATCCAAATTTACTTTACCTTTAGCATTCTATCTACACGAACACTGTGGAATCTGTCACCATTTGCAAACATATGCAGTATCTTTTGATTCTGCAAATCTCTACTATGGTTCTTACCTCCCAATTGATTGAACTTAACTTGTTCGGTGGATTAGATGCAATACGCTTGTTTTGCTTGAAAGTATTTTCTTTCGGATTAGTGTCAAGGTGACATTTTGAATCAACTTCATAGGTTCAATTTCAGAATCTAATTTTGATTGAACAAGGTTCAAGTGTGTTCTCAATCTTCTCCATATCAAGAATGCTGTTGTTTTACACCTTTGACACATGCAATGTTGTTCTGCACTGCAGCAGAGACAGATCAACCAACGTTTGTTGCCAAGAGTTGAATATCCCTGGAATACTCGATACCTTGCTCAAAAATTCTGAGCAACCTCTCAACTTTTCAAATTGAAACAGAATGCTTTGAGATCTCATTCCATTTCATGAAAATCTGCTAACTTTGGTCTGTTGCCAGAAACAATATTTTTAAGTAAACCTATCATAATGGTGGCCAATTAGGAAAAGGGGAGATGCAACGAGACCTGGGTGTCATGGTACACCAGTCGTTGAAAGTAGGCATGCAGGTGCAGCAGCATTCATAGCAAAAGGATTTGAGTACAAGAGCACGGAGGTTCTACTGCAGTTGTACAGGGTCTTGGTGAGGCCACACCTGGAGTATTGCGTACAGTTTTGGTCTCCTAATCTAAGCAAAGACATTCTTGCCATAGAGGGAGTACAGAGAAGGTTCACCAGACTGATTCCTGGGATGGCAGGACTTCCATATGAAGAAAGACTGGATAGACTCGGCATGTACTCGCTGGAATTTAGAAGATTGAGGGGGAATCTTATAGTGACTTACAAAATTCTTAAGGGGTTGGACAGGCAAGATGCAGGAAGATTGTTCCCGATGTTGGGGAAGTCCAGAACAAGGGGTCACAGTTTAAGGATAAGGGGGAAGTCTTTTAGGACCGAGATGAGAAAATCATTTTTCACGCAGAGAGTGGTGAATCTGTGGAATTTTCTGCCACAGAAGGTAGTTGAGGCCAGTTCATTGGCTATATTTAAGAGGGAGTTAGATATGGCCCTTGTGGCTAAAGGGATCAGGGGGTATGGAGAGAAGGCAGGTACAGGATACTGAGTAGGATGATCAGCCATGATCGTATTGAATGGCGGTGCAGGCTCGAAGGGCCGGAATGGCCTACTCCTGCACCTATTTTCTATGTTTCTATAGTGACCAAGGAGAGACAATTACAACATTTAGAGTCATGGAGTCATCGAGCACAGAACCAGGCCCTTCGGCCCAACTCATCCATGGCAACCATCTAAGCTAATCCATTTGCTCAGGTTTAACCCTGATCCCTATACTATAAATCTTTCCTAACTTACCTCCACTCTCGTTGCCCTGAGGAAATTAAATATCAATATCCTTCTTTCTAGTTCTAGGTGCAGAAAACCTAAAAATAAATGAAGCTGAGTCTTGGGTTCAGTGGGGTTGAGAAAAATAGAAGAAAAACAAATCTGTGAAGGAACTGTTCGGAGAAATTTATGACCTGGTCAATGTAATTAGATCAATTGATGAGACTGGGATCTGTGTCAGCCTCAGGAACAGCAGACAGGGAACATAAAGATAAAACAAATAGGGAGGGAGCAAAAGGTAGAATTTTCTAAACAAAACAAAATCATCACCTGCTTTGGATGTTTCAAGTCTTCCTATTCATTATGCATCATTTTGTATTCAGGCACGTTGACTCTTGCTGGGGTGAAATCTTAATGTGACATCTACCTGCTGGGAGCTCGCCCAGTCAGCTGCTCATCATGTGCACAGTTAGACAGGGACTGTCAGAATGCTCCTCTGTCATGTGCTGCATTACCAACCAGGCCCGTTTTTGTCTCTGATCCGTTTGCATAATCTAGCTGAGACGCACTGCTTGAGTTCACGCTCAAAGGGTCGTTTTCTCGGAAGCGAGTTCTCATCCTCCCTGACCTGAAACGGGAGAGGGTTATCTTCCCCCAAAGCTCGGTTTGTTTTTCTCCTGAGCGTTACCTTGAAAGGTGCAATAATGGCAAGTTTAACATTTGCTGTGCCAGTGCCAATATTACCTGTGCCAACAAAGCACTCCCTATTCCACACACACTCTATATAGAGATATATCAGCACTCGGTAACAATTTTCAATTAATGGCCTACATCACCAGTTGCTCTGCCAGAGGAAGATGTTTTCTGCAATTTTCATACTGGTTGATTTATAAATTAATAACCTTGCAATAAAGGGGCACCAAAATTGCATAATGATTAAGGCCTATTAATCTCCTTGTTCAAAGATATTTTCCCACAATGCTTGACACCTGAGAGCAACACACATTGCCCACGACATGTTCTTATCCACTGTGGAACGTGAAATGTTCATGGTTTCAAATGTATTTACATGTAACATAATGCAAAAGTAGTATAATGCGACAGGTACTTTAGTTTAGTTTAGAGATAGAACACTGAAACAGACCCACCGGCCCACTGAGTCCGCACCGAACAATGAGCCCCGCACATTAATGCTACCCTACACACACTTGAGACAATTTCACATTTATATCAAGCCAATTAACCTACAAATGTGTGCATCTTTGGAGTGGAGGAGGTAAAAAACGAAGATCTCAGAGAAAATTCACGGGGAGAATGTACAAACGCACAATTCATGCATTGGAATTCTGGTGCATTTTAGATTATTACACCATTGCTTTTTCTGAAGATAGACACAAATTGCTGGAGTAACTCAGCAGGACAGGCAGCGTCTCTGGAGGGAAATGATGGGTGACGTTTTGGGTCGAGACCTTCAGACTGAGAGTCAGGGGAGAGGGGGAATAGAGATATGGAGGGGTAAGGTGTGAGGACGACTGATCAAAACATACAACGGTAAAGGAAATGTAGAATGGCTCATTGTTGGCTGAGGGGAAGATGACAATAAGGCATAAAATCAGTAACATTAATCAGGAGGGCAGTGAAACTAGTTGGAGAACTTAAAAAATAACCATTAACTTGGCCTCCACAGCCTTCTGTGGCAAATAATCCACAGATTCACCACCCTCTGACAAAATAAATTCATCCTCATCTCCTTTCTAAAGGAACATTCGTTAATTCTGAGGCTATGACCTTTGATCCAAGTCTCTCCCACTGGTGGAAACATCCTCTCCATATCCACTCTTGCCAAGCCTTTCACTATTTGGTAAGATTCAATGAGGTCCCCCTCATCCTTCTAAACTCCAGCGGCTACAGACCTAGTGCCATCAAATGTTCCTGAAATAGGATAAGCCAATGCATAAACTCAGATACGTACTTACTGAGACAGGTAATATATTCATCAAAGTCTAAAGGCAAGTTGAGACTGATGAAGGCAATGAATGTTAATATGATTATGGTAACAGATATGCGAGCTAATGATTAATAGAAGACATATAGTGCTCGAGTAACTCAGTGGATCAGAGAAGCACATGAATAGGTCGAGAACTTTCTAATGACATCTGTAAAGTGACATTCTCAACTTCACATCTATTCTGAAGATAACTAGAGGATGATAGAAACATAGAAACATAGAAATTAGGTGCAGGAGTAGGCCATTCGGCCCTTCGAGCTTGCATTGCCATTCAATATGATCATGGCTGATCATCCAACTCAGTATCCCGTACCTGCCTTCTCTCCATACCCTCTGATCCCCTTTAGCCACAAGGGCCACATCTAACTCCCTCTTAAATATAGCCAATGAACTGGCCTCAACTACCCTCTGTGGCAGAGAGTTCCAGAGACCCACCACTCTCTGTGTGAAAAAAGTCCTTCTCATCTCGGTCCTAAAGGATTTCCCCCTTATCCTTAAGCTGTGACCCCTTGTCCTGGACCTCCCCAACATCGGGAACAATCTTCCTGCATCTAGCCTGTCAACCCCTTAAGAATTTTGTAAGTTTCTATAAGATCCCCTCTCAATCTCCTAAATTCTAGAGAGTATAAACCGAGTCTATGCAGTCTTTGTTCATAAGACAGTCCTGACATCCCAGGAATCAGTCTGGTGAACCTTCTCTGCACTCCCTCTATGGCAATAATGTCCTTCCTCAGATTTGGAGACTAGAACTGTACGCAATACTCCAGGTGTGGTCTCACCAAGACCCTATACAACTGAAGTAGAACCTCCCTGCTCCCTGCTCCTATACTCAAATCCTTTTGCTATGAAAGCTAACATACCATTCGCTTTCTTCACTGCCTGCTGCACCTGCATGCCTACTTTCAATGACTGGTGTACCATGACACCCAGGTCGCGCTGCATCTCCCCTTTTCTTAATCGGCCACCATTTAGATAATAGTCTAAATAGTCTAATTAAACTATTATTGTTCTGATTGAAATAAAAAGAACAGCCTTACAAGCCATAGTGCAGAAAACAACCAACGGCTACTGTTTGCACCAAAGAAAACAAGCAAGGTATGAGACTTTGCCCAATAACAAAATGTCAAGGAAACCTCCATCAAGTAAAATTGACCGCGTCCTTCATTTAATTTTATTCGTCTTTAGCTGAAAATGACTAACTTCAGAAATAATGAGCGCAGTTTCTCTGTTCTATTAACACATTGAGCTTACCTTCAAACTCAGTGTGACAGTTACTTGAACTTTCATTCAGGCTCTCCTCCTCCGTGATGATGATGTTCTCGATGTCTTTCATTGTCAAATGGTCCCGGAATGCATGAAATAATATGTGCTTCAGTTCTTCCAGTGTAATCCTCTGCATATCAAACTGGTGGAGAAATAAGAATCAATCCATGTCCAGAAGGAAAACATCTCTAACTATTGAAAGAATGTTCAGTAAATCACAGAGGATGTAACTGTATTCACAAGTTCATAAGTGATTGGAGCAGAATTAGGCCATTCGGCCCATCAAGTTTACTCTGCCATTCAATCATGGCTGATCAATCTGTCCCTTTTAACTCCATTCTCCTGCCTTCCCCCCATAACCCCTGACACCCGTACTAATCAAGAAACTATCAATCTCCGCCTTAAAAATATCTATTGACGGTCTCGATAGCCTTCTGTGGCAATGAATTCCGCAGATTCACCACCCTCTGAATAAATAAATTCCTCCTCATATCCTGTATATAGGTAGATCTGCGGCTATGGCCTCTGGTTCTAGACTCACCCACTAGTGGAAACATCCTCTCCACATTCACTCTATCCAGACCTTTCACTATTGTATTATTAATTAATATTTCTCAATGTTGTTTTCAATCGTACGTGAGCAGAATGATCCCAGTCATGTTTCTGTACAACTCTGCCTTTGCAGAATTTGGGAATTTCCCCAACAGGATATCACGCAAGTTCCTGACGAGCATTAAACTTTGGCTTTTAACTTCAATAGAAAATCAAACAGATAACATGAAACGTAGAATAGTACAGCACAAGAACTGGTCCTGCAGCCCACGTTGTCTCTGGTGAACACATAACCCATATCCCTCCATTCCCTGCATATCAATTTGCCTATACTAAAGTCTCGTAAATGCCACTATCCTATCTGCCTCAATGAGCACCCACAGCAGCACATTCCAGGCACTCAGTAAAAAAATTTTGAGAAAAGAAAATCCTCTGCACACCTCCTTTAGACTTATAATCAACTAGGTTATTCATTCATGCATATTGAAATTTACATTAATATCTAAAAGCCAGGTGCATTTATCCTTAATTTCTGCCAAAAACATTTACTGTCAGTCGACATATCTCTTGAGCGGCAACCAGATTGTTCACGATGTTGATAATAAGTTTAGTCTTGAATTAAGGGCCAAACTTGTGCATTGATCATTAACAAAACAACATCAACCTCAATAACATCACTAATTCCACCTGTTTTGCTGAAATTCTCATTCATTTTGCTTGGATGCAACTATTCAAACTCTCTCCCTCTCTGCCTCCCCACTCCTAATCTACATTTAGTTATTACATTTTATTTTTTTAACCTTCAGTGATTTTTTTTGTAATATTAAAAATTCTACAAATTTGAATGAATGAATAAGTTTATTGGCCAAGTATTCACATACAAGGAATTTGCCTTGGTGCTCCGCCCACAAGTGACATCATGACATACAGTGACAGTTAAGAATGATACATAAAACATTAAACATTAATAATAAAATTACACAATCTGTTTTTAAAAATCTGTCTTGAAAATCTTGTTTTTTTTTTGAGGAGTCAGTCCTATCACAAAAAAAGCACTTGTTCGTAGTACTTTGTAAACATGTTGCTCTTAAAACACCACACCATATATAATACAGGTATATACATTTAATGGAATGTAAATATAGATGAAATTGAAACAGTAAAATTCTGAGGGTCAAAATTGATTATCCAACAAGTTATTATTTTTATCAACTAGTTTCATTTCCTCTTATCCCTTTGCTTAAATTGAATTCTTCTCGCTCAGCAATGGCATCATTGCTGGTTTTCTTTGTCTTAGAATAAAACCTTTTCCTTCTTTTTCTTTCAGGTTGATTCAACTGGTAACACTCTTGCCCCTACCAGAAGGTCTAAGCCCAGGCCTTGAGCACACACCACAGCCCATAACTTGGAGTGTTTTTGGAAGGAACTGCAGATGCTGGTTTACACCGAAGATAGACACAAGATGCTGGAGTAACTCAATGGGTCAGGCCACATCTCTGGAGAAAAGGAATAGGTGACGTTTCAGGTCGGAACCAGGTTCAGTCTGAAGAAGGGTTCCAACCCGAAACGTCACCTATTCCTTTTCACCAGAGATGCTGCCTGATCCACCACTTGGAGTGTCGTGCTGAGGGAGTGCTAGATTGTGGGAGATCCTTACTTTCCACTGTGGCAGGCACTAAACTGTGAGTCCCATCAGATTGCCTGGCACAATTTTTAAAGAGTAGAGACTCCTCTTTCAGTTCGAACCGAAAATGATTCCTTAAACAACAGCAACAAAATCAAAGATAGACACAAAATTCTGTCGTAATTCAGGGGGTCAGGCAGCAACTCTGCAGAAACATCAGCTATTCCTAAAAAAATCAACTGTTCCTTTTCTCCAGAGATGCTGCCTGTCCCGCTGAGTTACTGCAGCATTTTGTGTCTGTCTTCTGTGTACACCAGCATCTGCATTTTCTTCCGACAGCAACAAAGTCAGATCATATAGCAATTATGCCCTGCTGTTTGAGCTAACCTGCTGTGCTCAAATTGTCTCCAGCATTCCCCATGTTATACCTGTGACTGCGCTTCAAAATACTTTGTCACTCCTTGGGCATGAAAGGCATTATACAAATGTAAATCTCATTCGTCTTATCGTGCACCTCACTTGCTTATGGCACCTTGCAGAGCATTAATTGACTGCCACACTTGCGCATAGTACTTCCACTTCAACGATAATGCCTACGTTATAAAATCAAGTTTGTCCTTTTCATCCTGCATTATTAGCGAAAAACAGAGCGTATGTGTGACTTTATTCTTCAGTGACAATGGAAGCACTGAACTGGAAAAAAAAATGTTTCAAATGCATTAGCTTTGATCAGTGCAGCCAAGATGTCATGCTAGAGGCTGGCAGGAGACAGCATCTCTCCTGTAATCTGCCACACGTGAAGTTATCAATCTCAGGCATGTACCTATGAAATGTGCCAACTGGGCAGCCTGCTCCTCAGCAGCTAAAGGTAACTCAGGTTTGGTCCTGACCGCAGGTGCTTGTCTGTACGTTCTCCTCGTGACCTGCGTGGGTTTCCTCCGGGTGCTCCAGTTTCCTCCCACGCTCCGAAGACGTACTGCAGGGTAATTGGCTTTCACAAAAATTGTAATTGCCCCTAGTGTGTGCAGGTTGCTGGCGGGCACGGACTCGGTGGGCTGAAGGGCCTGTTTCTGCGCTGCATCACTAAACTAAACTCAGGCTGTTGCCCAGGCGTGCCTTATTGGTAAAGCACTGTCCACAGGTGACAGAGCTGTTCAGCCTTTGACAAGAATGATGTTAAATAACAAGGGCAAAAAGGAGACAGCGGACAAGATATCCCAAAAACAATTTGTGGTGACAACTGTTGGGTGTAAGATAGAGGAGCCCATTAAAATGAAGAAAATTAACAGTACCCATGGCAGGGAAGTCTGAAAGCTGCCAGACAACAGAGCTTCTGTGTCACAGGTTGCACCGAACAAATTGACTAGAATTCTTTGGTGATTCAACGGATTACAAATGAGCAAAATTGTAAATATTACACATTCTGACTTTCAAGAAGCCCTTGACCCAGTCTTTCACAGGAGAGTTATGACTACTGTGAAAGCTCTCAGGATCCAAGATTGTAAATTGGATAATTAGTTGGCTAGATAAGAGGGAACAGAAGGCAGACATTGATAGTAGTTCTAGTTACAAGATGTGAGCAGTACAAACCCTTGGTAACAGGCCGATGACCTTTATGATGACCTTTATGAATATTTTATAAAAACGATATTTAACTTTATAGATGGTACTCGTGGAGAAAGCAGAATATCCCAAGGTGAAGATTTTTATTCAGGGAGCAGTTTTTGCGTTTTATAAATGTAAGATCAATATTCTCTCTTAATGCACAGTAGTGTAAAGCACAGCAGGAACACACAGGAGAAATAACACTGAATACTGAGCTTCAGGATAAGCATATGTGTTATTGAATAATATCAAAACTGTTTAAAAGCAAAGATATTACATTGATAGCAACTGCTGTCAACCCAAACTCAGTATGTGGAGAAAACAGCAGGGTGTTAGGTTATTGGTTTATTATTGTCATGTGTACTGAGATACAGTGAAGACCCTTGCTTGCATGCTACCTAGTCAATTAATACTATACGTGAGTACGATCAAAACATACACAAGTACAATAGGTAGTGCAAAGAGAAAAATACCAGTGGGAAAAATATAGTGTTACAGCATCGTAGTGTTACAGTTACATGGAAAAAATCCAAGCACCACAATGAGGTAGGTTGGAAGATCGCCTCGACACCCTAGCTTATGGTAGCAATGTTACATAATTTTGAGATTTAAAAAATCAAGTCTGCAATTTATCCCATCAGATAAAGCATAAAAAGAAGTTTAATTTGACACCTAATTCACTTTCATATCTTCAGTATTAAAACAGTTATGGCCATTTTCATACTCGGAAATTAGCATCTTGTTCCCCATTGCCTTTCCATTGACTTAACTCAAAAGCTGTGATCGAGGATAGTCAAAAGCCCATAACTTTCTAAAAAATTAAGAGAACTCAATGACATTTTCAGTTTTTATAGATTGAAGCTTTCTGAAACAAATATGAAATAATCTTACTTGGATGACCTGAAATTAAAGCATATAATTAGTTACCTAATAGTTAGCTAATTACAAAATTCAATTGCTAGATCTAAACATCTATCCATTTCTTAAGAAAATATAAACATTTTTAAATTGCCTAAGTGTCCAAATAACATTCACACAATAATTCATAATATAACATGATTTTTAAATCTAATTTTCATGAATTTATAGGCCACATAGAAGGAATTTAGTGTTTAATTCCTGTAAATGAATGGCCATTTAAATCAACTTGCGAGTGGGTTTTTGTGGAATGCGGTGGATTGGAACGTTGCGGTTTGCGGTGAATTTAACCCACAGTCGGCAGGAAAAATACTGCCAGTTCGTATATATTTTTTGTCCCCTTTTCGCAACATGAAAATTTGATTAAAGACTTCCTAAGAACCATGTTTTTATGTAAAAATAAACTGTGTACCTTCTTTTATCCCCTACGTAAAATCCTTCCCGTTGTCGGCGCTCACAGCTTTAGAAGATGATTTAAGCTAATTCTAGCTAATAAATGATCTAGCATAGTTTAAAAATACCTTCATAAAACAAATGTCGGAGCGATTTCTCTTTAGCAATGAAATCCCCTGAGATGGATCGATTTGAACTGTCTGGAGAAAAACGGCACTTTAAACCCGCCCCCCTCTGAAAGGCGCCAAAGTCGCACACACGGGGAGCGGCAGAACTGCAGCACCATTCAAGGTATGTTTTGTAACATACCTATAGTGTTACAGTTACATGGAAAAAATCCAAGCACCACAATGAGGTTGGTTGGAAGATCGCCTCTACACCCTAGCTGATGGTGGGACCATTCAGTAGCGTGTTAACAGTGGGAAAGAAGCCGTTCTCGACTATGTTGGTATGTGCTTTCAAACAGTTGCATCTTCTGCCCGATGGAAGAGGGTGGATGAGGAAATGATAGGGGTGTAGAAAGCCCTTGACAACGTTGCTGCTTCCCCAAAGCAGCATGAAGCATGGTTGGAGTCGATGCTACCAAACTACCTGCTCTGTGGGTCACTTACTGCTTTAACTCCAGTTCCTGCATGGCATGACGTTATTAACTTCAAACCCAAAAAAAACTGGTGTGATAGCAAGACGTTCTCAAAACGATAGACACAAAATGTTGGAGTAATTCAGTGGATCAGGCAACATCTCTGGAGAGAAGGAATGGGTGACGTTTCAGGTCGAGGCCCTTCTTCAGACTGAGAGTCAGGGGAGAGGGAGATGAGAGATATGGAAGGGTAAGGTGTAAAAACAACAGATCAAAGCAGACGATGGGACATTCCCAATCCTGAGTGACTGCCTGAGAGATGATACATCAGGAATGTGGCAGAGAGAAGATTGGGTGGCACAGTGGTGCAGCGGTAGTGTTGCTGCCTTACAGAGTCAGAGACCTGGGTTCGATCCTGACTATAGGAGCTGTCTGTAGTATGGAGTGTGTACGTTCTCCCTGTGACTGCATGGGTTTTCTTCATGTGCTCTGACTTCCTCCCACACTCCAAAGAAATACAGGTTTGAAAGTTAATTGGCTTCTGTAAAATTGTCCCTAGTGTGTGTAGGATAGTGCTGGTGTATGTGGTCGGCACGGACTCGGTGGGCCGTAGGACATGTTTCCACACTGATTCTCTAAAGCCAAAAGTCTAATGTCTAAAACACCTTTCTAAATAACAGTTTCCATGTTCATGCTTAACACACCGCATGAGATGTACTGTTGCAACCCGATTCACCAAGCCAGCATGACATCAAATCGATGCTGGCTCTCTGAGCAATCCATTCCCCCATTCATTTCCCTATTCTCCCACACATGCCGATCAACACCCCTTGATTCTCCCACCAGCCCCCTACACGTAGCACACAGTAGCCCATTCATCCAATGGGGTGTGTGAGTCGAAACTGGAGCACCTGGAGGCAGCCCACCTACTCACAGGGAAAACCAGCAAATTCCACACAGACAGCAACAGAGGTCAGAATCGAACCCAGGTCGCCGGAGCTGTGAGTCAGCTGCACTACCTGCAGCACCACTGTGCCATCGCGACAGAACGGGGCCATCTGATCAACAGGTTTTACTTTGCGAAATGCACTCCTCAACTTAACCTTTGCAAACTCTTTCCAGTTTTAATAACTTACCCAAATATTCATAGCAAAACCTTCTAAGCAAGGACTTCTCTGGGGCTAAATTCTCAATTTAATAATCTTTCACCAAGGGTAAAACTGAAAATGATGAGATTTAAATACAGGTCACGGAAGCCGAACTCTAATAATAAAAAAGACCTGAGGTCAGTTTTGTCTGGTAACTTGTTCCACTGAGATTTAGCAAATTCAAGAATATGGACCTCAGGTTTTCCAGTAAAATGTATGAACAATGCACGTAAAATTGGTTATGGCCCATAAGTTCATGATAGGAGCAGAATTAAGCCTTGCCCATCAAGACTATCTTTCCTTCCTAACCCCATTCTTTTGCCTTACCCCCATAACCCTCGACACCCATACTATTCAAGAATATATCTATCTACAGTAGCTCTGCCTTAAAAATAACCCTTGACCTGGCCTCCACAGTCTACTGTGGCGATGAATTCACAGATTCACCACCCTCTGACTGAAAAATTCCTCCTCATCTCCTTCCTAAAGGAACGTCCTTTAATTCTGAAGCGATTACTTCTGGTCTCCTCTCCACATCTACACTATCCAGGCCTTTCGCTATTTGTTACAATGAGGTATTTCCCTCATCCTTTTGAACTCCACCAAGTTGAGGCTCAGTGCTGGCAAACACTCATCATATGTTACCCCACTCATTCCTGGGATCTTTCTGGTAAACCTCCCCTGGACCCTCTCCAGAGCCAACACATCCTTCCTCAGATGTGGGGCCTAAAATTGCTCACAATACTCGAAACGTGGCCTGACCAATGGCTTATAGGGCCTCAGCGTTATATCCCCGTTTTTAAATTCTAGTCCTCATGAAATAAATGCTCGTTTCCATACTGAAGGAAACTTACTGATCGGTTACGCATCTTAAATAGTATGGTACATTTAGTTTCATGGATGTTTCATGACTGGTTTAGAACAAGAGGCACAAGGATGACATTTCCGATCTCAATTAATTAGCAGCCTCACAACCGGAGCTACAAATCTCTTTATAAATTTTGAAAACAGAAATTTGTGGATTATTACCTGGGAGATCAGATCGCTTAATTTCAAAGTCAATCAAGGTAATCACAGGCTAAATTGGATAGAAAACCGACTGTGAGAAGCCCACCTTTCTGAACTTTTGGATGTTACCCATCACTCAGTAGCCAATGCGTAGCATCGCACAAAGAAAAACACAGGAAGATCCAACAAGGGATCTGCTTTTTTGATGCAAACTGCATGGTCAAGGAGTGAGAGGAATAGATCAAGTAAAAGCACAGTCTCGTGCCCAGAGTCGGGGAATCGAGAACCAGAGGACATAGGTTTAAGGTGAGGGGGGATAGATTTAATAGGAACCTGAGGTATCTCTTTTTTACACAAAGGGTGATGGAACGAGTTGCCGGAGGAGGTTGTTGAGGCAGGTACTATCACAATGTTTAAGAAACATTTACACAGGTTCGTGGATAGGGTAGGTTTAGAGGGATATGGGCCAAATGCAGGCAAGTGGGGCTAGTGTAGATGGGGCATGTTGGTCGGTGTGGGCAATTTGGGGTGATGGGCCTCTTTCCATGCTGTTTGACTCTGACTATGACACTTACAGAACATATTTGCACTTACTCAAAGTGCTGTGGGGTATTTTTACATCTACCTGTAAAAGCCAACCGTCTTCCTTTGAGGTTGCATCCGAACGATGGAATGATCTACAATGCAGCACTGAGAGAATCTCACAGATGTGTCAACCTACATTATTTGTTCTCTGGATGTATCTGGTGCAGGTTGAAGAGTGCATAACAGGGAACCGAGACATTACACTGAGGAAAATTAATATAAAAGAAAAGGAGTGATGACCATGCAAGCAAATTGATTATATTACATTATATTAAATAACCATGTCAGGGAAGCTATTTTAAACAAAGCAAATATATGGGAAAGTAGAATCCTAAGAAGTTCACAGTCACAAGGAATTAAAAAACAGGGCCTTCATCATGACTGCTTTATCGTGAATTCTGAAAACTGTAATGTCCAGGTTCAGGAGCATCTGTCTATGAGCTTCAGGCTATTGAACACTACAAACTCCAACTAAACTCCGAACTAAGAACTGCTTGGGTTGAACAAGGGACTTTGGGTTTTGGTTTGTGTTTGCAGTATATTGTTTTTTTTTTAATTTATTGAACTTCTTTCTTTGTTCCATTCTGTTCCATTCTGTTCCAGTGTCCATTGAACACTATGTTTACAAACCTGTTGTCTTGCTGCCACATATAGGAATGTCATTGGTCCGTTTCAGGACTTATGCCAAAAAAAACACTTGTGATTCTTGACTACAGAAAAGATGCAGGAGCTGGGGTATAATGGAGCAATTCAAAAATAGATCAAAGGCTGAGTTTCGACCAAGTGACTTTAACCTGAAACATTAATCCAGTTTCTCCTGCCAAAGATGTTGCCTTACTGATCAGCATTTTCTGGTTCAACGTTGATGGATTGGTTAGTAAATTTGGATTGATCATGTGTTTTCATATCATTCATTTTTGCATTCATTTTTTAAGCATTCTGTTCAAACATATTATGATGTTTTATGGCGCCTAAACTTACAAATCAACAGGTTTTTAAAACATAGTTTTAGTTGGACAGATTTCACTATTTGCATGTTCCCCTGGTTGATTCTCTTGCCTGCTCTTCAAAGATTAATTATTTTCACGTGTCATGTCTAGTCTACACTTGGAGGGAGCCACATCAGGACCACCAAAAGCAATAGATGAGGTTGGAGGTGGTGCATGTCTCACCTGGAAGTGCTTTTTGCGTCTCTGAATGGAGGTGAGGGAGGATGTTAGGGTATAAAGAACAGCCGCCAAGTCCTGAATTGTTGAACTCTGTTTTGGAAGGCTGCATCGAGTCTGACCCAAGGCAAGCTTTACTTGTCCAAGCTGCATAACTTGATTAGTGTTTCCAGCAGCTGCTGTTTCTCTTCCAGATATGTCTCTGATGCCCTTCTTTACTCAAAAAAGTAAATGTAGACTCCCACACGAGAGGCATAATGCAAATCAAAACTCCAGTCAAGCATCAATCACAGGAATGATGAAACTTTGAGTTTAGTTTAGTGTTATGTGTACCGGGTTACAGTGAAAAGCTTTTGTTGCATGCTAGCCAGTCAGTCTCCAACCAGCCTCTCCAGAGATGCTGCCTGCCCCACTGAGTTACTCCAGCATTTTGTGCCTATTAGCGGAAAGACACTACATGATGACAACTGAGCCATCCACAGTACACAGATACACGATAAAGTGAATAACGTGGATAACGTTTAGTGCAAGATAAAGTCCAGTAAAGTCCGATCAAAGCTCGTCCAAGGGTCTCCAATGAGGTACATGGGAGTTCAGGACTGCTTTCTAGTTGCTGGTAGGATGGTTCAATGGCCTGATAACAGCTGGGAAGAAACTGTGCACATGCCCACAGCAATGCAACTGTGCTCCAGCCACGAGAACAGGAAGAAAGAGGAGGAAGCCAGAATTTTAGAAATGCAAGAATTATTTTTTTTTCTAAAGTAAAAGTCTCATCGCTAACATGAAGTACTTCCCCGTCAGATTCCACTGAATGTGTTTGGAGAAGATGAAACATAGTCACCGTGAATGAAGCTTACAACTTGCTACCGATAAATAATATTTACAAAGCCAATGAAGTTGTAAAACGAGAAACTTAAACAAGCTTTGTGACAAGCTGTTCAATATACGGGGGAGGATTCTTCCCATAATTTCTATTTGTTATGCTCGCTTTCCAAGTTTGGAAGTCGGCCAAGTCCTTTGGAGTTGAGATCAAAGGACCGTCACATAACCTATTTCAGGAAGTGCTCGCATGCTTACAATTCCCCTAAATATTTGACACTCGCTAGTCACTCTAAATATTTCACACCTACTAACAGTCCCATCATTAGGGGTGCTGGCCGAGAATCAAACCCCAAAATAGAATGTTTCATACAACACAACCCAGTCACCAGGCTCTTCATTCCACACTCAATAATTTACCAGTTACTATAATATTCTGCTGTTCTGACTATTGTTGCTGTTGAATCCAAATCCATGCATTTCACAGCAAGAGAAGAAAATGTCCTTGTCATTATTACATGGAGTTTGACGGTACAGAGTTTCAACTGCAAGTTACAATTTGCTCTAACAGTAACATGTACTCCTTTAAAAATGGATCGAACAAATTTAAGCAGTTGTGATATTGAGTGAAATAAAGAAGCTTGTTTCTCTGGATCCTGAAGCCCCTGTCCCACTTTCACCACCTAATTCACGACCTCTGCCGAGTTTGCCCTTGGCTCATACTCGCAGCATGGTCCTCACAAGGTTGTAGGAGGTCGTAGGTAGGTCGTAGCAGGCTGTGATGCTAGTCGTAGGTACCTGTGGCATCAAGTAGGTCGGGGCCTGTTTACTAGCCTGATGCAAAATGTCCACGAGTAAAAAAGGTCGTGAATTAGGTCGTGAAAGTGGGACAGGCCCTTAACACAGCACAATAGTTCAAAAAGACAACACAAATAGTTCATGTCCATAAGTTATAGGATCACAAGTGGGCCATTCGGCCCATTAAGTCAACTTAAGCCATTCAATCAGTAGTGGCACAGCCAGTGAAGCTGCAGCCACAAAGCTTCTAGGTGTGTTCATGACCTTTGGTGCTTTTTCTCCCTGTGAGTGCCTCGGTTTCCCTAGGGTCCTCTGGTTTCCACACACAGAGTTGGGCGGCACGGCGGTATGACGGTAGAGACCCAAGGTCAGTCCTGACTATGGGCGCTTGTCTACACAGAGTTTGGGCTTTCTCCCCGTGACCTGAATTCTCCGGGATCTTCCGTTTCCTCCTGCACTCCAAAGACGTACGGGTTTGTAGGTTAATTGGCTTGGTGCAAATGTGAAATTCTCCCTTGTGTCTGTAGGGTAGTGTTAATGTACGTGGATCACTGGCCGGTGCAGACTGGGAGGGACGAAGGGCCTGTTCCCGCTCAGTAACTCTAAGCTAAACTAAACTAAACAGAGGCATGTGGGTTGGTGGGTTATCTCTTTTCTTCACTGTACACAATCAAGTTCTCATTCCAAGCCAGTGCATGACCTCAAGATCCACGTGCTTTACACATGTTGACCACATCCTGAGAGACACCTTTTACAAAATCTTCTGAAAATCTAAATACACCACATCCACTGCTTGCTTCTTATTTACCTCTAGTGACATCATCAAAGAATTCCAGTTCATTGGATAAACATAATTTTCTTTTCATAAATTCATTTAAACCAAGACGCCAACTTGATACTTGCATGAAGTCAATTTAAATTGCCTGCCTCTACTTGTTAATTAGCCTGCACAGGATTTTAATTTTACATGATAAATTCACACAAAGTCGAGTACGATTGTCTTCATCATCGGTACTTTTTGTAGGTCTTGAAAAGGCGGAAAGGGCTGAACCTCCAGCCACAGACTTTATCCTTCAGGTGGATGTCTGTAGATGACATGTTTTAATGTGGGGAAACTGGTGCATGGTTGGCCATGTCACAGTGGCGCAGCGGTGGAGTTACTCCCTTACAGCGCCAGAGACCCAGGTTCGATCCTAACTCCAGGTGTTGTCTATACGGAGTTTGGAGGTTCTCCCCGTGAATGTGTGGGTTTTCTCCGGGTGCTCCAGTTTCTTCCCACACTCCAAAGACTTACAGGCTTGTAGGCTAATTGGCTTTGGTAATAACTGTACATTTTCAAACGTGTAGGATAATGCTAGTGTACAGGGATGGCTGACTCAGTAGGCCGAAGGGCCTGTTTCCATGTAGAATCTCTAAAACAAAACTAAACTAAACTAATCTAAACTAAACTGAGCACATTGTCCTTGACAAAGACAGACCTGATCCAATGGCATGGACTCCACCATGGTTGGAGTCACTACCTGCTGGAGCCTACTTCCTCCTCCAGAGAAGATTCACCAGACTGATTCCTGGGATGTCAGGACTTTCATATGAGGAAAGATTGGATAGACTCGTCTTGTACTCGCTGGAATTTAGAAGATTGAGGGGGGATCTTATAGAAACTTACAAAATTCTTAAGGGGTTGGACAAGCTAGATGCTGGAAGATTGTTCCCGATGTTGGGGGAGTCCAGAACGAGGGGTCACAGGTCTAAGGATAAGGGGGAATTCCTTTAGGACTGAGATGAGGAAAACATTCTTTACACAGAGAGTGTTGAGTCTCTGGAATTCTCTGCCACAGAAGGTAGTTGAGGCCAGTTCATTGGCTATATTTAAGAGGGTGTTAGATGTGGCACTTGTGGCTAAAGGGATCAGGGGGTATGGAGAGAAGGCAGGTACGGGATACTGAGTTGGATGATCAGCCATGATCACATTGAATGGCGGTGCAGGCTCGAAGGGCTGAATGGCCTACTCCTTCACCTATTTGTCTATGTTTCTATGTTTCTATGTTTCTCAGCTGCTGTGCTGCTCCACCCATTAGTCAGCCACCATCCTTCACCTGTTTCACCATCGAGGTCTTCTTCTTGGGCCTTGCTTTGTCAGGAACCTTCCCTTGACCTGCCCTCCATGGTTGACTTTGCCAGATAGTTTATCTCTAAGGATCTTGGGTACACACAAGCGTTTCCATCGCGACAAGATGGCCACCCTTGGAGAAGCCATTCTACCATACTGACGTACGGACATATATATTTAGTGGAGCTCGGGTAGTAGATGAGGTGACACGAAAACAGCAACCAACTGACTCCACATAAATATGTGGACATACCAGAGTCTGCAAATGCTGGAATCTGCAACAGAAAATAAACCGCAGGAAGAACTCAGTGGGTCAAGCAGCATCTGTGGAGGGAAAGGAATTGAGGAAATCTCATCGTGACCCTGCATCAAGACGGCATCAGAACATATATCGGCAGCTGCAGATGTTTTAAGCAATCTATGCACTAGAAATCCATCAGCTTTATGTTTGGCTCAGGTTGCAGGATGCCTTAAGAGGTTTGTTTATAAGATATTGAGAAACTTTCTGGAGCACCTGATCAAGGCTCATGACAAAGTTATTCGGAGAAAAATAATCTCAGAACTTCATCTGAAAAGAGTGTTATTTCACCCAGCGGGAACCTTTGGAAGAGTTACTCAAAGA
The DNA here is from genome assembly GCA_963514005.1 of Raja brachyura. The sequence goes on along the minus strand of OY740807.1, from coordinate 30,450,521 downwards.
ACTGATGCTCAAGCATGGGAACCTTGTCGGGGTCCCCCTTGGGCTTGAGGTGAGGTTGGGTGAAGATCCATTGGCTGGTGCTGGAGAGAGGGACGAGGGGGTGAGGAGGTGAGCTTCACGTCCTGCCACCTCCAATGGGTTTGATGCATTCACCTTTTACCCTCCACCAGGACCTCCAGTGCCACACCCAAGAACACGACTAGACCAGGCATCTACACTTCCCGCTGCAATTTATGTGCCGAGGTACCAATGAAAGCAAACACTGTATCCTTTTCTGTTGTGGGTCCATGTGCTTCAACAGACGAAAGCACCTAATGCACTACATTATAGTGCCCATGCGTTATACTCTACCGTCCGATTCATTCCAGTGAAATCAATGACATCAATAGAATGAATTTCAGAGGCACAATAGAATATGTTTGCCATTGCATTGCACCATGCGTCACGGTGGCGCAGCGGTAGAGTAGCTGCCTTACAGCGCTTTCAGTGTGACAGAGACCCAGGTTCGATCCTGACTACGGGTGCTGTCTGTATGGAGTTTGTACGTTCTCCCCCTGACCGCGTGGGTTTTCTCCGAGATCTTCAGTTTCCCCCCACACTCCAAAGACGTACAGGTTTGTAGGTTAATTTTTTTTAAATTATTATTTATTTTATTGGAAGCAATTGTACAAAAAGCCTGACAATGTTACAGCTTTGTGAACAGCGTCAACAAATTGCCCCTAGTGTGTGTGTAGGATAGTGTTGATATGCAGGGATCGCTGGTCGGCGTTGACTCGGTGGGCCACGGGGGCCTGTTTCCGCGCCATATCTCAAAACTAAACTAATCGAAAATGTTAGTGCCATTGGCAGTCGGTGAATGTCCAGGCAGATAAGACTATGGCACGCATTTAGTTCCTGCATTCATCCTCAGGCCAAAATAACACAGATTGTCTTTACAATACCGGCCAGGGTTAATTCAGGAACGTGAAGTACCTTTGCTACTAACTTTCTTCAAAGGTTTTTATTTAATTCTCCTTGGTTTGTTAAATGTGCAGCCAGGGGGTTTGTGTCCTGTGTTTGGCTGAAATAGAATAACCGCTTTAAGCAACATCTACTAGTGAACTGGAATCATCCTAGTGAAGCAACATCATACTAAGGAACTCTGTGACTGGAATCCTTGACTGTATCGAAGAGGGCTATGCCGCAAAACATTAGTAAGTGCGCCTGGGGCAGATAAGATATCATGTTTTATTTCAGTTTTTAATCACCACTCTGGCACAGCGGTAGAGTTGCAGCGCCAGAGATGCAGGTTCGATCCTGATCACGGGTGCTGTCTGTACGGAGTTTGTACGTTCTCCCGGTAACCTGCATGGGTTTTCTCCGAGATCTTCGGTTTCCTCCCACACTCCAAAGACATACAGGTTTGCAGGTTAATTGGTGTAGTATAATTGTAAATTGTCCCCAGTGTGTGCAAGATACTGTTAATGTGCGGGGATGGCTGGTTGGCACGGATTCGGTGGGCCGAACGGCCTGTTTCTGCGCTGCATCTCTAAACTAACTTAAACTAAACACAGCTTTTCTTTTAGTCTGTTAGAGTTACTTATCTTCATTTTTCTATATACAGGAAATCAATTATCCACAATTTCCTGCTATTTTTCAAGTACAGTATTTGACAATGAAATAAAACAAAAAAAATATTAAATCTGTTGAGAACACGTCATCACCACCTCCTGCCAATTATTATCCAGACCCATGACATACACAGCTCTCAACATTAGCATTATACAGGCAATTGGCTCTGCAGTGTCTATCTGACTAGTACTCCTATCGATTACTGCTTCCATTAGGCAAATGTCATTCTTAAATTAGAAGTTCAACAGAAAGTAATGCGGCCAGCAGTTTTGACTTCAGGAAAACGTGGCCACAACCAGTGATCAATAGAGGCCCTTTGCCTCAGGATTATTATCCCAGCTAAACAGCCTGAAAGCACAAAATTCTTGCGTTGAAACCCAATCCTCATGGAATGAACTTCATCTGCTACAATTAGTTCTGGTGCATTCGAACATTTTTTTATTTATTGAGGTTCTCACATCCAGGGCCTCAAAATACCGAGAGCTAGCAACAGGGTTCAAGTTAGCAAAGACAGACTTGTTGAGAAGCAGTCCTTTATTCATGGGCTTAGGTATTTTTACTGCGGAGGTATATCTACGCAAGCCACACATATCACGGTTGACAGAGAACTACTGAACCTCCTGCGCTTTCTCCACCCACAACTGTTTTCTACGCTGTGCAGTCCTTAGCCCGTGACACTGACGTTAATGCAAGCACCCTGGAGTCCATCCTACAGCAGCCTCTTTGAGGGACTGAAGTGTCTGAAGGAGTATCTCTATCTCGGGCCCCTCTCACTCACTGCCAGCCAAGTGAAGTTTCGGTGCTTGTTTCTGCGTTCTGCAGATACGCATTCTGCCACATGGCTGGTAGTCTGTTTAGAAAACCGTCCTGCAGGATCCATTGTGTCCTTTTCTAGCAGAACCTTCAGGACATGCCAAGCTGACCACGGTAGATGGACTTGCGGTCAAAGATGTTCTACCGCAGACATGTTTCTGCAAAGGGCAGCTAGTGGGATATAAGGTCCAACTGAGTGGAACATTGTATAGGTGACGAGGTTAGGCCCATTCTTCATAATAACAGTCACAGATAGAACCTCAGCATAGAGTGACACTGGGTGTTTGTGTACTAAGGCTCTACGTACAGTTTGATGCAGTCACTCACAAACGAGGCTGTCAGGATGAAGTTATGTTGGGAAACAGTCAACCAGTTAAAGCATGAGGCTGAGCCGTTGCTGCATGTCCAAACAGCCATTCAACACATCTTCACCCCGTTGATAAGACACAAAATGCTGGAGTGATTCAGCGGGTCAGGCAGCATCAATGGAGAAAAGGAGTAGGTGATGTTTCAGGTAGAGATTTCCCCCTCCCTGACTTAGTCTGATGAAGGGTCTTGACCCAAAACATCATCTCCAGAGATGTTGCTTGACCGCTGAATTACTCCAGCATTTTGGGTCTAATTTCTGTGTAATCTTCTGCACATCTATATCCCGTCGTCAATTTGATCCTCGCACCCGGTCAGCATTGACAAGATGGGCCGAAGGGCCTGTTTCCCTACTGTATGCTTATGAGTCTATGACTTGACTTTCCCTCATAAATTTGCAATTTGTTCCCCTTTCAGGTATAAGTCCAGATCTGCTGGAAAATTGACAAAACAAATTGCTATTTAGTTTTCAATATTTCATTAGAATGATAAATATTTTTGGAAAATGCACTCAAGTTTATTCTGAGCAAGTCTGTCAGTTGTTGTTCCGTTAATTAAGATGGAGAATTTCCGAGGCGTATTCCTCGCTTCAAGGCAGAGGCAGTCTGTTCCATTTTGCATGCAATATTAATAGTGATTTTTCACTACCTTCACGTTTTTATAGCTTGAATATACCAATGAATATTGAAGAGGTAGTTAATGATCCCTGTTTTCACATCTGCAAATCCTGATCTCTTATTGCTCATAGGTCACTTTAACGTTTCATTAATCACTGACGACAATAGCCGTTAATGTAAATGCCAGGCCATCCAATTCTTTCCATTATTGTGGGGAGAAAAAGCACTCAGCAAAACATTTTTTGCAATGCAGCCCATTTATGATTTTTATTTTGGGTAATTTCACGTGTAATTAAAGATAAACATAAGCGACGGGATCGTGCTGACTACTGCCAGTGGTTGCGATCAGAACTGAATCAACAGCATCAGTACAATGCAACTAAGTCCCATGTCAGCAGGATAGTTCCTTTCCTTCCACACAATGTATGTGCAGGTTTGGGGTCGGGAGAAGCAAGACGGGGGGAGTGGGTGCTGGGAGGGAGGGGTTAGTATCAAGTAACAAGATTTGGACCAAGTTACCCTCATTTGAGTGACCACGTGTTTGAATCACTGATTAAAGAGCAGAAATCCCAATATCTCTGGGATCGGAGTTTACTGGCTTTATCTTACACTAAATGATATTAATGTTTTTTCCCCCTCTGTTATGTATCTGTTCACTGTGAATGGCTTAATTACAATCTTTCCGCTGACTGGTTAGCACGGAACAAACGCTTTTCACTGTACCTGGGTACACCTGACATGAAACAATCGACAATAGGCAGGAGCTGCAGGAGTAGGCCATACGGCCCTTCGAGCCAGCACCGCCATTCAATGTGATCATGGCTGATCATCCACAATCAGTACCCCATTCCTGCCTTCTCCCCATATCCCCCGACTCCACTATCTTTAAGAGCTCTATCTAACTCTCTCTTGAAAGCATCCAGAGGATTGGCCTCCACTGCCTTCTGTGGCAGAGAATTCCACACATTCACAACCTTCTGTGTGAAAAAAATGTTTCTTCATCTCCGTTCTAAATGGTTTACCTCTTATTCTTAATCTGTGGCCCCTGCTTCTGGACTCCCCCAACAATGGAAACATGTTTCCTGCCTCTAATATGTCCAAACCCTTCATAATCTTATATATTTCAGTAAGATCCCCTCTCATCCTTCTAAATTCCACAGTATACAAGCCCAGTCGCTCCATTCTATCAACATATGACAGTCCTGGCATCCCGGGAATTAACCTCGTGAACCTCTAACTAAACTAAATCTTCAACTATGCACCATTTATATACTATATCCTTCATCTATCCCCTACTCTCACCACACACAAGCATATGCTCGCACGCGCGCACACAGACACACGCACAGTGAACGCTCCACGTTATAATTCCTATCTGTGGTAGGGCAGATTGATGGGACAAACCATCGCTGAAAGAGTGGCAATTGAGATACTGATAATAAACCGAACCAAAGGAGAAAGTGCCTAAAGCAATAGCCATCTGAAGGCCAGTGATCCGCTCCACGCTTCTGTTTGCAGGATTGATGGCTTCTCTTACTCCCTCATGGACATACTGTATTTCAAAGCACACTGCTTTCCTTCCTCATCCTCTGCCTATTGGTGCGGTGTGAGAATAAGAAGCATTAAGATGCATGCTGGAGCTCCATCCTTAATCCATTTCGGCAGACGCAGTGGAACTGAAGCACTCAGAAGGAAGATAATGCCCTCCAGTGGCAATGGATGAAAAAACCCACTGATGTCAACTTGATGGACAATACCCCCACCCCCCCACTCTAATTTCAATTGAATCACATTTTCCTCTTCACAGATGATTCAAGGCTTGTAGTTTGCTGGTCTCACCCTCTGTGATATCTGCCTCTGCATCAGATTTGAACACAGAATTATAAATGGCCTCTTCTTGGCACTGCATGCAAGGGTGGCACGGGTTATGGGGGGGAAGGCAGGAGAATGGGGAAAAATAGATCAGCCATGAGGGGCCTAATGGCCTAATTCTGCTCCTAGAACTTCTGAACATTACAAAAGTCATGTCTCTCTGGGCAGTCCCTTACAATTGGTGCCAACATTGATGGTCAAACCAACAGGCCTGGGGTGTGCCATCTTCTATCAGTTGAATGATTGTTATAGATCCTTTTGGCCCACCATGCCAATTGTTGACCATCAAGTGCCCATCGACACTAATCATATTGACCAGCATCTTGATCCGTAGACATCAACATCTCGGCGATTCAAGTGCTCTCCTGGAAAGTTCTTAATAGTTATGAGATTATTAGTTTAGTTTACTTCAGTTTAGTTTAGTTGAAAAACCTTTTGTTGCATGCTATCCCAGTCAGCGAAATACATGACTATACATGATTCCAATCCAGCCATCCACAGGGTACCTGCTTCTCTGTCACCCATGTTGGTAGCGTTCCAGATTCAGGTGAAAAAAAAACCTTCTGCAGATCACTGCTAAAACATTAATTCCTTACCTACAATATATTCCCTCTAGTTTTGGACATTTCTGCTATGGGGAAAAGTATGCTACTGTCAATCCAGTCTGTGCTGATTACAGATGCAATAATTTGCCCTGAACATTTTTGCAAAGAACCCCAGTGATTCTGGTGCCATATCCTCTCCCCCAACACCCGCCTCCCCATCAAATGTACCATGTCCTATGCTCCTGAAATAAATGCCTTCTGGGTATAAACTGCAGGAATATCAACACTTGGTCCGTGTGCATTGACCCGATTCGTAAAAACTGACATGATTCTCTTTAACAACTCTGCAAATATTGTGGAACATTCTCTAACACTCCGCCTTAAGTTCTCAAAGACATGTAAGGAGCTGAAGGAAAATGTCAACAACATCCCAAAAAATTCAGTGTAAGGAATAAGATCAATGAATCAACAAACAGGCAAAAAGGTAGCAGCGATATCATGATGGACTGACAAAAACAAATGACCTTGTAAATCGCTTGTAAAACTTAATTTTTTACTTACAAACCCGCACATCTTATTTTTTTGGACCAAAAATAGGTTTACTCAAGTATTTACAATACTATTTACAATACTAAACAATCCAAACAAACCCACCACCATAGTACAAGGGAAATAAATATTCTTAAATAACTATTTCTCCACTCTTATGAAGGATGCATTCCACCCCCCGCAGTGCACTGCGGTCCCAGAAATCCCCCAGGGTAACCGTGGACAGCGCGTAGTCCCTCTCTAAAACTACCCGGGCGCGGACATAACCCTGGAAGAGCGTCCAGACAGTCGGCTCGAGCGGAGCCCTCTTCCGCCTGGCGCCGTGACTCCCGGACGGCCAACTTGGGTCACACTGCGTCACACTGGTTTTTTTTTTGTTTTCCTTTTCAAAATCAGATTTTTCAATATTCAGGTATTTGCAATACTATTTACAATACTAAATAATTCAAAACAAAAAACCACCACCATCGTACAAGTCGAACAAATATTCTTAAATATCAAATATACTATTAAACAACTATTTCCCCATCCTTATGAAGGATGCATTGCACCCCCCGCGGTGCCCAAACCCGCACATCTTTGGGACATGGGAGGAAACCGGATCACCTGGAGGAAACCCATGCAGTCACAAGGTTAACCTGCAAACTCTACATACACAGTACGCAAAGTCATTGGCGCTATGAGGCAGCAGATAACCAGCTCCATCGCTGTGCTGCCCTTTTTAATCAAAGGTTGGAAATTCATTCAATAATTCCCATAATAGGCAGCATTGTGATCTTGAAATATCGTTAATCTGAAGTACAGCACTTTGATGTACATTTCTGTGTGCCTTAACAATCCATTGGGAAATCCGTCTCTGAGTGTCTCAGTGGCATTTTCTATTCTCTCTTGCATTATTTTTTTCAAGAGAGAGAGAGAGAGAGAGAGAGTGAGAGAGAGAGAGAGAGAGAGTGAGAGAGAGAGAGAGAGAGAGAGAGAGAGAGAGAGAGAGAGAGAGAGAGAGAGAGAGAGAGAGAGAGAGAGAGAGAGAGAGAGAGAGAGAGCGAGAGAACATGCAGAAACAAAGTTCAAAGACATATCAGGATGAAAGAGAGTTAATAACAGAAACAGCACAGGTTCATATTACCCTGTTTTATATATAAACAGAACCTCTGGAAGAATTTGATCTGGAGTTGGAAAATGGTGCATTAGTGAAATTCTGGAGCTCCCTAATGAGAACACAGCATGCAACGTTCCAGACCTGGCTGGCCATTAATAATAATCTCACTTATGCAGAATGTGTGAGCGCTTGAATTAGATACTCAATTTTATGCAAATTGCCTTCTAATAATCCATTTCTATGCAGGGATTGTAAAATCTGTCCACATTTATAAATCTTCAAAGACCATTCCTGTCATAACCTTTAAAGACATGCTTGCTTAAATGTAAAGAGTTATATTTTGCAATACAACAACCCCAATTTGAAATAATGAAAGGTGGAGTGAGCACCTCTGTTCCAGTTTTATAAGGGTGGGAGATGTTGGTACGAGGGATGGCAGATTTGTTTCTGCCGGAGGTACGTTTTCACAGCAAGCCTTATCCATAGACGTAGATCAGGGGCCTCCAAACTTCTTAGCATGAGAGCCACATTATATATTTGGCACATTTTGGCAGACCATAGGAAAAAATAAAGAAATGCCACACACACACACACACACACACACACACACACACACACACACTCACACACACACACACACACACACACACACACACACACACACACACACACACACACACACACACACACACTGACACACACACACACACAGACACACACACACACACTGACACACACACACACACACACACACACACACACAGTCACACTGACACACACACAGTCACACAAACACACACACACACACACAGTGACACACACACACACACACACACACACAGTCACACTGACACACTGACACACACACACAGTCACACTGACACACACACACAGTCACACAAACACACACACACACACAGTGACACACACACACACTGACACACACACTCACACACACACACAGACACACACACTGACACACACACTGACACACACACTGACACACACACTGACACACACACACACACACACACACACATTGACACACACACTGACACACACACTGACACACACACACACACACACACACACACACACACACACACACACACACACACACACACACACAGAGCCGGTTACTGATCCGCCGATCTCCGCAGGGCTAGCAAGAGAGAGAGAGGGGGGGAGGAGGGGGAGGGGGGGAGAGAGAGAGAGAGGGGGGAGGGGAAAGACAGAGAGAGAGAGGGAGGGAGAGAGAAAGAGAGGGGGGGGAGAGAGTGAAAGGGGAGAGAGCGAGAGGGAGAGAGAGAGAGGGAGGAAGGGAGGGCAGGGGAGGATTCCCGTGGCCACGCCGGCACACGTTGGCGGAGACCCGGTCAAAGTGTCCAGGTCAGTGTGGCGCACGGGAACGGGAGCTGTTCATGGGTCACCCTCACTGTTCATGGGTGATCCTGGCCGACCCTGCCACCAACTAGCTCCCCCCCTCCACTCCCCACCCCATGCTACCACCCCACACAACTTGCCTTTGCAAACCAGGACCAGTGGCATGGTGGTGCAGCGGTGAGTCGCTGCCTCACAGCGCCAGAGAGCCGGGTTCCATCCTGACTACGGGTGCTGTCCGTACGGAGTTTGTACCTGCGTGGGTTTTCTCCCACACGTCACGTTTGCAGGTTAATTGAATTTGTCCCAAGTGTGTCTAGGATAGTGCTCGTGCATACGGGCATCGCGTCGATGGGCCAAAGGGCCCGTTTCTCTAAAGCTGCGCGACCACAAAAACCCGCTAAATAGCCCGCCACACGGAACGTGTTAAGAGCTTGCTGCGGGCTGGATAAAATCTCGTGGCAGGCTGGATGTGGCTGGCGGGCCATAGTTTGGAGACCCCTGACCTAGATGACGATATCTGGCAACATTGTCTTTTGTCATTAGATTCAATAAACATTGTGGACATTGTGGATGTGCGGCACGGTGGCGCAGCGGTAGAGTTGCTGCCTTACGGCGCCAGAGACCCAGCTTCGATACTGACTACGGGTGCTGTCTGTACAGAATTTGTACGTTCTCCCTGTGATTACATGGGTTTTCTCCTGGTGCTCCGGTTTCCTCCCAAACTCCAAAGTCGTACAGGTTTGTAGCTTAATTGTCTACGGTAAAATTATAATTTGTCCCCATATATGATAGAGCTAGCGTAGCATACCATGGTCTCCACCCAAGCTCCTGCAGTGGTTTGCGTGACATACACAAGATCTCAAAATCCCGTTGACTGAATCTGAAGAAGGGTTCCGGCCTGAAACGATCCTATTTCTCCAGAGATGCTGCCTGACCCGCTGAGATACTGCAGTACTTTGTGTCTATCTTTGGTATTAACCGGCATCTTGCAGGTCTTCGTTTGCACATTTCAGCAGTTAAATGATAGTGTTCACATGTGCTAGTGGAGAGGCCTTGGGGGAGGAACTCAAATGTTCTTGTTTGAGTGTGCAAGTTGCAAAAAGTAGATATACAGGATGTCCCAACTTTATGTTGTCAGTGTAGCCAATCTCCAGTAAGAAATCCAACTGCGCAACGCCAGAGGTTATGGTGTTGAAGATCACGTTCTGATCTTGCAGTTATGGTGTTGAAGTTGAAAATCACATTCATCTGGATTGAAGAGATTGTGGGTTTCTGGCTGTCCTGCGTTAGTTACTAACACGATGTGCTCCTTTTTGGGCAAGAATCTCATGTTCCCTGGCACTGTTTTTCCAGCAACATAAACATCCAAATGACATCAGCAATGGTGCAATGTCCATATTGCATCGTTAATGGAACGTTCAACTATCAAAGAAGGGTTCGCTTGCAGAAGAATCAGCGTTTACTGATATTGGTGCACGGCGGCGCAGTGGTAGAGTTGCTGTCTTGCAGTGCCAGAGACCCGGGTTCGATCCTGACTACAGACGCTTGCCTGTACGGAGCTTGTACTTCCTTCCCCATGATCTGCGTGGGTTTTCTCCGGGAGCTCCGGTTTCCACCCACACTCCAAAAACGTACAGGCTTAGAGGTTAATTGGCTTGGTATAATTGTAAATTGTCCCCAGGTGTATGTAGGATAGTGTTAGTGTGTGTGGGGATCGCTGGCCGACACGGTCTCGATGGGCCGACGGGTCTGTTTCCGTGCAGCAAACTACACTGAATTAAATGCTAAGAGACAATGACATTTAAAGGGCCAATTACAAGGAACTTGCATTCAGAGCCTGACTACTGTAAGCCTACAGGTGACTCTCAACCCAGTCTACACTGAAGATCGAGCCTTCCTTGCCTCTTTTAGGCAAAATATTGTTGCAGGCAAAACTGGGCATTTGTCTTGGGCTAATACTCCTCTTCATGATGTTATTGCACTGCTACACAACATCAGCAAAAATCCTGCCTCTGCAGTATGTCAACATTGCAAGCCTTCAAGCTATCTGCAAGTGTCCACTGTTATTGTAAGAGGCATTATCCTGTTATTGAACCTAGCAATAACACACTGCAGTTCACGACATTGATTGCTTTCCGAGGCTAGACCTGGGTAACAATTAGCCGGCGAAACTCCTCGTGGTCTCAATGAGATGGTACCACTGATTGGACTCAGGCAACATGTCTGAACTGTCCTCTCCTTTGAATGATCGCAAGAAGCTTGTCCAGAGAGTGGGCAAACATCACAGAACAGTGGGAGTTTAAATGCTTGCGGTGCCCACATCCACCTGAACAGGCATTCATCTTGTGCTCCGAATTGACAGCAACACAAAACACTCCGAGGGTAAGGGACTGATGGATGGAAAACATGAAAAAAAAAATCAAGTTAGCTACATTAAATGCGTTCATTCAACCTCAGCTGCACAAATGGATCAACAACAACGATAATAGAATATGATATTTAGTTCTAAAGGAAATTCAGTGAAAGAATGATTTAAACCCCCTTGGCTCAAGTGCCTTGAGTTCTAGACCTGTGGCAACGTTCACCACGCTGTGGTTATTTCCCTGCGGTTGCTGAAGGCTGCCTATTCTCCTGGCTCTAAGACATGTGCTCTCAGGATGACAGTCAGTGAGTCATAGAGTTGGACAGCACAGAATTGGGCCCTTCAGACCACCATGTCCATGCCAACTTATTTGCCTACCTACAACGATCTCACTTGCCCGCTCAATCCCTCATGCACACTCGAGGACCGAATCCTTCCATACTTTGCCTGTTCAAGTGCCTGACTGCTGCAGCACAGCGCGCTCGAAAGGAGACCAGGGTCTAATTTATTTCAGTTTACTTTATAGATACGGCGCAGAAGCAGGCCCTGCGGCCCACCGAACCTGCGCCGACCAGCGATCAGCGTGCACTCGCACTATCCTACTTTTGTCACTTTTTACTGTCATGAATGCATGGTACGAAATTTCGTCCAAACTTGTTTGAACGACAATAAAGGAAATTCAATTCAATTCAAATTCAATTCAATTCAATTTAGAATCTTTACCGAAGCCAATTAACCTACAAACCTGTAGGTCTTTGTAGTGTGGGAGGAAACTGGAGCCACCGGATAAAACCCACATGGTTTTGGGGAGTCAGGATCGAACCTGGATACCCGGCGTTGTACAGCAGCAAATATATCACTGTGCCACTTTCAAATCAAAATGTGCAGAAAATATTAAAAACGCACTGGAAGCCAGTTCGTATCTATTATGCACTTCTTGGACACCAAGGAACCTAATAACCTTTGTTCTTACAATACTGGTGGCATGAGGATTATTTAAAAATAAAGGCAACTTTATTTGGCAACTTAACTGATACTAGGTACCTAGTGTAGGGAGGAACTGCAGATGCTGGTTTTAAACCGAAGATAGACACAAAAGGCATATGCTAGCAGGTCAGGCAGCATCTCTGGAGAAAAGGAATAGGTGACGTTTTGGGTCAAGACCCTTCTTCAGACTGAGAGCCAGGGGAAAGGGGAACAAGAGATATAGACGGTACTTGGGAGAAATGAATGGAAGAAATGCAAAAAGTACCAATAAGCAAGGAAATGGGGAGCACACAATAGGCTATTGGTAGGTGTGGGACAGATGAGGAATTAAACAGGATGACAGTAAAACTAACACGCCGACTAGGGTGGGGGAGGAATGGAAAGAGGGGATGTAAGAGTTACTTGAAGTTAGAGAAATCAATATTCAAAGTGTCTCGACCCGAAACGTCACCCATTCCTTCTCTCCAGAGATGCTGCCTGTCCCGTTGAGTTACTCCAGCATTTTGTGTCTATCTTCGGAGGAAACCAGCATCTGCAGTTCCTTCATATACTTAATATTCATACCATTGGGTTGTACATTGCCGAAGCAAAATATAAGATGTATAGATGAGAATATAGGCATCTTGCATTAATTTCCCTATGGCCATGGACCACCCATAAAGCCCCCATTTTGTCATAAGGGCATAAGTGAAAGGAGAAAAATTAGGCCATTCGGTTCATTAAGTCTACTCTGCCATTGAATCATGACTGATCTATCTCACCCTCCTAACCCATTTCTCCTGCCTTCTCCCCATAACCCCAGACACCCGTACTAATCAGGAATCTATCTATCTTTGCCTTTAAATTATCCATTGACGGCCTCCACAGCCTTCTGTAGCAAAGAATTCCACAGATTCATCCTCCGGGTGCACCAGTTTCCTCCCATATCCCAAATACGTGCGGGTTCGTAAGTTAATTGGCGCAGCGTAGAATTCTCCCTAGTGTGTGTTATGTGGAGGAGAAGGTGGAAAATATCATAGAACTAGTGCGAAGGGGTGACCGATGGATAGATGTTTAGATCTTAGATAATTAGCTACAATTAGGTAACTAACTAAATATACGCTTTAATTTCAGGTCATCCAAGTAAGATTGTTTCATATTTGTTTCAGAATGCTCTAATCTATAATAACTGAAAATTTCATTCAGTTCTCTTAATTTTTAAGAAAGTGATGGGCTTTTGACTGTCCTCGATCACAGCTTTTGAGTTAAGTCAATGGAAAAGCAATAGGGAACAAGATGCTAATTTCCGAGTATGAAAATGGTCATAACTTTTTTAATACTAAAGATATGAAAGTGAATTAAGTGTCAAATTAAACTTCTTTTTATGCTTTATCTGATGGGTTAATTTTCAGACTTGATTTTTTAAATCTCTAAATGTTGTAACATTGCTACTAGAAGCTCATCTGCCCTTTGACAGCCCTTTGTTTTTGGTCCTGCTGGGGGTCCACATCCCCCTCCTCACCTGGAAAACCAGGTGGGGGAGATTGTTTAGTCGCCGACTATCCGACTAACTGACCATGGAGCAGCTAGCATGGAATTACATGGTATCCATGGCGGGGGGGGGGGGGGGGGGCGGGGGGAGCTCCTACCCCGACCTGACCACTAAATCATTACTTGAATAAAGTTGGATCCGTATCCATTCTATCTTTCCATTTGTCACTTTAATTTCATGTTTCATGTGGGATAAATAAAGTTCTATCATATCGTATGAATAATGATGAGAGAAAGCAGTACAGCAAGCCAACCCACAATGCAGTTGTAAACAATGGCAACAGGAAATGGTGCCATTCATCTCTAAATGTTCACTAAACATGGCCACAATTACCTTCCATTTTGTATGACTGTGTAAAGTTGTTTGTGCGTGTCCAGTGAAAACCCACAATAAATCAAAATTGACAGCTATTTACATTAATTTGCGACGTTCGTTTTCCCCCAAACAATGGGAAACGTATCCTCCAATGAGTTAATAAAATGCCATCTTGACCAAATGAACATTATGTTCCTTTGGAAAGAAAAGACACAAAGTGCTGGAGTAACTTTGCGAGACAGGTGGGATTTCTGGAGAACACGGATAGGGAACATTATCGGTTGGGACCCTTCTTCAGTCTGTTCATGTTCGTCGCCCATTCATGTTCTCCAGAGATGTCACCTGACCTACTGAGTTACAGTCACGCTTTCGTAATAATTTTGTAAACCAGCACTTGCAGTTCCTTGCGTCTACATTATGTTGCTTTTGTTGGCGTGATTATCTTCAGGATCCAAGATGCGGCAAGTAATGAAGTGAGTGGAGCTCAGTCCTTCTTTGTTGATTTTCTGCCCTTTATTCCAAGGAGTATCTGCACACAGCAGCTGCTAATAAGTATATGGTTGTCTTTGACATTGCCCTGACCCGTTTACCAGCACAGACAAATAAAAATGAGAAACAATGAGTTCTTCTCAAATGGCCTTGAACAAGATTGATTTGCTATTCTGTCAGATTACACTTGTTCACCCACCGCTAGTATCAAGAGCATTTTTTTAAATATAAATCATGGTATATATATTTACATATAACTCAGCATGGACAGCAAAATCTCCTGAAACCCACTCTTTCTCCCAATGCCCTAACAAGGCTGAGAAATAATACTGAGGACAATGTGATGGGTTTGCATTCATTTGTACCTCAGTTCACTTACGCAGATTAATCATATTCCTTACATTAAAAAAATAAAATCTTCAGGTGCTGGAAATCTGATACGTTAAATAGCAAAAACATGAGATATTTAGCAGGCGAGGCAGCATCTGTAGACAGAGAATCAGATTAATGTTTCAGAAAAATGACGTTTCTTATCCCATGGCTGACTCCCATGGCTATTTGGACTACACTTCTTCCCACCCTGCTTCTTGTAAAGACTCTATCCCCTACTTCCAATTCCTCCGTCTATGCTGCATCTGCACCCAGGATGAGATGTTCCAGACCAGGGCATTGGAGATGTCCTCATTCTTTAGGGAACGGGGGTTCCCCTCCTCTATTATACATGAGGCTCTCACCAGGGTCTCCTCTAGATCCCGCAGGTCCCCCTTGCCCTCACCTTCCACCCTATCTGCCGTCGCATACAACATATAATCCTCCGACATTTTCACCGCCTCCAACGGGATCCCACCACTGACCACATCTTCCCATCTCCTCCCCTTTCTGCTTTCCACAGAAGCCCTTCTCTCCGTAACTTCCTGGTTAATGTGGACGGCAGCATCGGAGGCCTGGATCTCCTCAGCGCAGAGGGAGAATAAGGAGGGAAGAAGACAGAGACTCTAAGACTTTTGCCTTCCACCACAGTGAGGAGGTGTTTGGTGAACTCACTGTGGTGGATGTTAAATTTGTGTTCATTGTGTGGTTTTGGTATTTTTTATATATGTATGACTGCAGGCATGATATTTCATTCAGACCGAAAGGTCTGAATGACAATAAAGGCAATTCATGAATTAATTCATAATTCATCCCTTCCAACATAAATCACCCCCTCCCTGGGTACTTTCCCTTGCAACCACAGGAAATGCTACACTTGTCGCTTTACTGCCCCCCTCGACTCCATCCAAGGACCTAAGCAGTCTTTCCAGGTGAGGCAGAGGTTCACCCTCCAACCTCATCTACTGCATCCGCTGCTCCAGGTGCCAACTTCTCTACATCGGCGAGACCAAGCGCAGGCTTGGCGATCGCTTCGCCCAACACCTCCGCTCAGTTCGCACTAACCAACCTGATCTCCCGGTGGCTCAGCACTTCAACTCCCCCTCCCATTCCAAATCCGACCTTTCTGTCCTGGGCCTCTTCCATTTGCCAGAGTGAGGCCCAGCGCAAATTCGAGGAACAGCACCTCATATTTCTCTTGGGTAGTTTACACCCCAGTGGTATGAACATTGACTTCCCCAATTTAAGATAGTCCTTGCTTTCTTCCTCCTTCCCCTCCCCCTTCCCAGCTCTCCCACAAGCCTACTGTCTCCGCCTCTTCCTTTCTTTTTCCTGCCCCCTTCCCCGACATCAGTCTGAAGAAGGGTCTTGACCCGAAACACCGCCTATTCCTTCTCTACGTAGATGCTGCCTCACCCGCTGAGTTTCTCCAGCATTTTTGTCTTCCTTTCTTATCATTAAGTCGGTCTCTCGCCACAGAATATTTAGTTTAGTTTAGTTTATTATTTTTGTCACGTGTACCAAGGTACAGTGAAAAGCTTTTTGACGACCTGACCTGGAACTGAGTCCAGCACTGAGTTAATTTAGTTTAGAGGTACAGTGCGGAAACAGGCCCTTCGGCCCACCGAGTCCACACCGACCAGCGGTCCCCGCACACGCGGTCACGGGGAAAACGTACAAACTCTGTACACACAAGCACCCGTAGCCAGGATCGAACCCAGGTCTCTGGCTTATAAGCGCTGTAAGGCAGCAAATCTACAGCTGCGCCACACCAACACTTCTATTTCTATTTACCAAGAATGACATTCTTTTGCTGTTTGATAAAAAGGATATTACATCTTGAGAAAAATGATAGGAAATGAAATAATATTTGAAACACAATATTTATAATGAAAATACTCACTGTTGAATGTTTCACTTATAGGAGACGGCAGACTTGCAAGAACTGTGAAACCAACATGGATAATGGAGTCGGCTGTCACCTCTTCCACAAACATCCTTTTCAGAGTCATGTAAACAGACGGCTTCTTGTGGTGGAATAGATTTTAGAGACATAGAGTCCTACAACAATGAAACAGGCCCTTCAGCCCAACTTACCCACACCGACCACCAGGTCCCAGCTACACTAGTCCCACCTGCCTGCATTTGGCCCATATCCCTCCTAACCTGTCCTATCTATATTTCTGTCTAACTGTTTCTTAAACATTGATTGATCGATTCATGGTACCAATATTATGTTTCTCATAAGTTGAAAAGGCTTTCCACCCACTGTAACATTATGCAGTGAAAGACTCCTGGACTAAGGCTGAAACGGACCCAGAATTGGATTGATTCTCCTTCCTTCAAAGCATCCATCCTGCATTATTCTGATGGGAAATGTATCTGCTCTACATCAGCTGCCAAATTACTTTGCACTGTCAATGCAGATGTGGTAAATGAGCCAATGTTTAGATTTAGTTTAGTTTATTTAGTTTAGTTTATTATTGTCACTTATATTGAAACTTTGGAGGGGGGGAGAAGGGGAGGGGAGTGGGAGAGGGGGAGGGGAGAGGGGGAGGGGAGTGGGGGAGGAAGAGGGGTGGGAGAGGGGGAGAGGAGGAAGAGGGCAGAGGGTGGAGGGGGGATGGGGGGAGAGAGAGCAGGGGAGAGAGAGGGGGGAGTGGGGAAGAGGAGGGTGGGGGGAGAGAGGGGGTGTGGGGAGAGGAGGGGGATTGGGGGAGAGGGGGGGAGTGGGGGAGAGGGGGGTGGGGGAGAGAGGGGGGTGGGGAGAGGGGGTGGGGGAGAGGAGGGGGAGTGGGGGAGAGGGGGGGAGTGGAGGGAGGGGTGGAGGGGGGAAGGGAGGGGGGAGGGGACTGGAGGGGGAGGGGTGGCAGAGGAGGAGGGGAAGAGAGAGGAGTGGGAGAGAGGGGGAGGAAGGGGGGAGAGCGAGGAGAGGGGGGGAGAGGGGGAGTGGGGGAGAGTAGGGGAGGGAGGTGATGATGCAGGGCGGAGGGGAGGGGGATGTGGTGGAGGGACGGCAGAGGGGTGGAGGGGAGAGGAGGGGGGAGAGAGGGGGGAAAGGGAGTGAGAGGAGGGTGGGGAGAGGGGGGAGTTGGGAGAGGGAGGGGGGGGAGGTGGAGGGGAGAGGTGAGGGGTGGGGGAGAAGGAGAGGTCCTCCGGCTGGGCCTCGGGCAGGGCACTGCGGCAGGCCAGTCAAGAGGAGCCAATGTGACATCATCCAGCTCGTTAGATTTTAAAATGGTCAGATTGGTGAACAATTTTAGTAAGAAACTCGGGAAATGATAAATCAAATTTTCAGATGTTGAGATTTTTGATATTATGAGGTAAATACCGGAATATGTAAAATTACATAATACCGGAATATGTAAAAGTTTCACCGTTACTGCGTCTGGTTTTCTAGGAGATGGGAATCAAAGAAAAAGTTCAAGCAAGCAAGCAAACCCACAACCAAACATTGAAGATCAGAGTTTTATATTATAATAAATAGGAGCAGAGGTAGGCCATTCAGCCATTGAGTCTACTCTGCCATTTAATCATGGTTGATCCATCCTTCCCTCTCAAACCCATTCTCTTGCTTTCTGCCAATAACCCTTGACACCCTTACTAATAAAGAAAAAACCTAATGACTTGGCCTTCACAGCCATCTGTGACTATGCCCTCTGATCTTTGACTCTCCTACTAGTGGAAACACCCTCTCCGCATCCATTCTATCTTTCGCGAAATAGCCTTTCACTATTTGGTAAGTTTCGATGAGGTTAAAGATAAAACAAGATAAACATACTAAAATGAAGGGCGAATGGTTGATATCTATTTACTATTGTTTTCTGATGGAGTTTGAACAGCAGATAAGGAATGTGCACGAGCGCTCGTCTAAAGTAGTTAAGGAATTAAGTAGTGGATAAGGATTGCAAAAATTCGACAATGGCCTCCATGGTTGAACTGTTGCTAATCTCAATTATCTTAAGCCAGAGGGTGATGAATCTGCGGAACTCATTTCCATGGACAGCTGTGGAAACCAAGTAATTGGTTATTTTTAAAGCAGAGATTGAAAGGTTCTTGGCTAGTTAGGGTAGCAAAGGTTACGGGAGAAGGCAGAGGAAATATAGCTCAGCCATGATAGAATGATAGAGCAGACTCGATGGGCCAATTGGCCTGCTCCTGCTCATATGTCTTATGGTATAAATGAGCATTTCAATACCAATCATCAATTGGCAAATAGTAGAGAGATGTGTTTAAAATAGTGTTTTTCTACCAGGGATTTCAATTTCCCTAATATTATCCGGGATTGCCTTTGCGTAAATGACTCGGAGGGAGCGGATTCAGAATCTCTGAATTCTGAAGTACAGAGCAAGAATCTTGTGTCCTAACTTTACTGGGGCAGCATAGTGGTGCAGCGGTAGAGTTGCTGCCTTACTGCGCCAGAGACCCAGGTTGGATCCTGACTACGGGTGCTGTCTCTACGGAGTTTGTACGTTCACCCTGTGACCCCATGGGTTTGGTCCGGGTGCTCCGGTTTCTTCCCACATTGAAAAGAAGTACAGGTTTAGGTTAATTGGCCCTAATGTAAATTGTCCCTAATGTGTAAGATAGAACTAGTGTAGGGGCATCTCTGGCCGGTGCAGGCTCGGTGAGCCGAAGGGCCTGTTTCCACGCTGCATCTCCAAACTAAGACTAAAACAGATCTCAATTGGAATACTGAGGGCAATTCTGGTTACCACACTGTAGTGGATAAGGATTGTAAACTTTTGACAATGGCCTCAACAGTTGAACTGTTGCTAATCTCAATCATCTTAAGCCAGAGGAAAAGATGTTATGGCACTGGAGAAATTGCAGTGGAGGTTCACCATGACATTGCCAGGGATGGACTGTTTCAGTGGTGGGAAGAGACTGGAGAGGCTAGATTAATGTTCTCTGGAGCAGAGCAGGTCAAGAGACAACATGATTGATGTCTGTAAGATTACGAGGAGTATAGATAGGATGGGCTGCAGGAATCTTTTCACCTTATCAGAGTTAAACAATACCAGAGGACCACGGATTTAGAGCAATGAGTATGAGAATCACAAGGGAAGTTAAAAGGACCCTTCTTCACCCAGTGAGTGGTGAGTGCCTGGAATACGCTGCCAGGGAGAATGATGGAAGCGGACAGCATTTAAGAAATTTCTGATCTTCCCAACTGTCTCCCCTCTCTGTGATAAGGGTCACTTCCAAGAAGCTACCCTAACCCATTCTTTTGTAGCCTGTATAAAAACATTTCTGGATGGGAATATTCAATACCATTTCTAAAACACTCAAAATTCAATTGGAGTCAGATTCAAAATTAATAATATTAGGAATGTCAGAGGGCTGCCCTAAGTTAATGATATTCCAAAGACGCTTCCTTGACTACGGTTTAATAACTGCGGAAAAACGTATACTTAAATTCTGGAAAAAGATCCCACAGTCCCCACAGTGAAGATGTGGATCACAGAAATGACCGAGACACTGCATTTAGAAAAACAAGGCTTGTGTTGTCTGACAAATCAGATCAATTTTGCAAAATATGGTCTCCTTTCATCGAATTTCTTCAACAACAGAATGGTTGAACACAAATTCAAAATCGACGCTAGGGTCGGGTGAGCGGATGTAGGGAAGGGTAGTGGGATACATCTCCACTCCTTTTTTTTCACTTCTTTGTTAGCTCAGGGGTCTTCTTTCTTTTTCGTATCTTTTTCGAAATTCTTTATTTTCTTTTTCCTTTCTTCTTTCTTTCCCTTCTTACCTCTTTTCTTTTTTCCGATTGACTTATTAGGCCATTTGGCCCTTCGAGCCTGCACCGCCATTCAATATGTTCATGGCTAATCATCCAACTCAGTATCCCGTACCTGCCTTCTCTCCATACCCTCTGATCCCCTTAGCCACTAGGGCCACATCTAACGCCCTCTTAAATATAGCCAATGAACTGGCCTCAACTACCTTCTGTGGCAGAGAATTCACCACTCTCTGTGTGAATAAATTCCTTCTCATTTCGGTCTTAAAGGATTGCCCCCTTATCCTTAAGCTGTGACCCCTTGTCCTGGACTTCCCCAACATCGGGAATAATCTTCCTGCATCTAGCCTGTCCAACCCCTTAAGAATTTTGTAAGTTTCTATAAGATCCCCTCTCAATCTCCTAAATTCTAGAGAGTATAAACCGAGTCTATCCAGTCTTCATAAAACAGTCCTGACATCCCATAATAAAATGTTAAAACTGAAGCTGTATGGAGATTGTATAATTGTTAAGTCGATTACTTTCTTCTTATACAATTGCTTCTAATAAAATAAATATTTAAAAAAATTAAAAAATTAAAAATAAATTTCTGGATGAACACTTGACATTGAAGGCTATGGGCCGTGCTGGAAAATTGGATTAACATGGATCGGAACCCAGGGATTGGCATAGATATTGTGGTCTGTTTCAATACAGTATAACTTTGATAGCAAAAACTAATCTCCTTCGTTCCATTACACTGAGCAAGACAGAAATATTAACAATTAGATAAATCTCAATGAATCCACACCTTAACTGAATTTTAGGGTTGTTTTTGATTTAGAAGTATCTTACATTGTTGGTGAAAATCCACCCCATCTCACCTCAGGCATTTACTCTATTACACCAGTGCAATTTTTTTCCATTTGAGGTTGTTGATACAGATTATGCTTCCATTGACCTTTCGAATGCTAAAAAAAATATATGCATGATCGATGCTGAGATATAAAATATAGACTTCTGCGTGCAAGATAATGAATAATTTGTTATATTACATTCTGAAGGTGACCCCACAGCACAGAAGAGCTATGACACAGGCTCTGGGTGAATTAAACATTATGTTTTTAAAGATATTTTTACGCTTGTGGGAAAGAAGTACAGCAGAATCCTATTGCCTGGGCCCAAGAATAGGATCAAGTAACCAATAGGGTGGTGAGGTGAAATAATTGAATCATCGCAATGGTTAAGAAACTACTATCTCAACGGTGAAGAAACATTTAGACAGATACATGGATAGGACAGGTTGAGAGAGACATGGGCCAAACACAGGCAGGTGGGATAAGTGTAGATGGCCGTTGTAGGCAAGTTGGGCCGAAGGGCCTGTTTCCACACTATAAGACTCTATGACTAATTGGATCTGCATCTCACCTCTGAACGTCTTAAATCAATCCAAGCTCTCTTGCCTTGTGGTCAGGATATCTGGGTCAGATTCCTGACCCAGGTTGACATTCCCATCCAATAGTGAGGGCCTGTTAAAAACCCAGAGTTGGTTTATTTTGATTAATATGTTAAATCAAAGCCCCATCCAACTTACCCGATGGACATAACGTATCATTCTGCTATTTGAGGATTCTGGGAGTATTCTCAGCCTCTGGGCCAAAATGCATTCATTTTCTTCTTGAAAATTATTCTATCTATTTCTAGCATTCTTTCAGACAATGCCTGAAAAACCTCGAGATGGATTGACCGTCAGCGATGAAACCGCGAGCTGGATCGACCGACCACACGCACACACACAAACACATCGCAAAGGCGGGGGCCAGGGAAAGCGGGGGAGCGCTGTCTGAAATTCACACCTGCGGTGAACAGAAAGGTAAAAGACGGCTGCACATTGTACAGTAAGTCCTTTAGAGAGCGCGGAGGGGGGGGGAGAGAGAAGGGGAGAGAAGGGGAGAGAAGGGGGGGAGAAGGAGTGAAGACACTTTTAAGAAACAAGACAACTTATAATAAAGTTTAGCGGGCATTTTACATTACTGGTCGGTTTTCCTTGATCCTGAAAACTCTAATGAGCCAATTAAAATAGCCGGTCAGCGAAGGAGCTTGCCTATGGCTACCCTTGACTGCCTGTAACTACATAGTGACCCCACTCCACTGCACTACGAGTTCAAAAGAACCATGCAAACCAATTTTTACTTGTGGAAACATTTTCAACATGCTGAAAATGTTTCCTCGACCAAACTGAGGCCGCGAGTATGCGGGAACTTCCGTCAAGCATGAAGGAGAGTTCCAGTGGGCTCATAGACTTCCTAGGACCACGTGTCGACCATGCTGCGAGTTTGAGTCGAGGGCAAACTCGCAGATTAGGTTGCCGCAGTGGGACAGCCCCTTTACAGCACCAGTGACCCTGGTTCAATCCTGACTACAGGTGCTGCCCGAACAGAGCTTGTACCTTCTCCCCGTGACCTGATTAGCTTTTTATCTGGTTGCGCTGGTTTCCTTCCACACTCCAAAGACATACAGGTTTGTACGCTAATAATGTACGCTTGGTAAAATTGTAAATTGTCTGTAGGATGATATTAGTGTGCGGGGATCGCTGTTTGCACGGGCTCGGTGGACCGAAGGGCCTGTTTTAACACTGTATCTCGAAATTAAACTGAACTAAAAAACTAGACTAAACTGAATCAGTTTTTTTTCCATTTGTTAGACACTCAATGAAAACTACACTTTAGGCTCTTTGTGCTAATATGTCCTGAGGCGGCAAATTTTTGTTTGATAACGCTTTTATGAAATTCCACAGATAATTTATCATGGTGCACCATCTCCAATTCCTAGTTCCACAAACTTGGAACTGAGAACCAGCCATTGTTTTGTGTTATTTCTTGACTTTGACCTTTATAAAGCCAGGGATCTTATTCACTTTAAAAAGACACAATGCGTTGGAGTAACTCAGCGGATCAGGCAGCATCTCTGGAGAACATGGATCGGTGACGTTTAGTGATTGTGGTGGTGGGGGGGGGGGCGGGGGGGGAGCTGGAAGAGAGGTGGGGGCAGGACAATGCCTGTCAAGTGACAAGTGGATACAGGTGACGGGTAGGTTTGACAGGCAGATGGTTGCACAAAGGCCAGAGATTAAAACAGAAAAGGTATGAGATAATGACGGAAAAAATGTGAATTGGGAAGTCAGAAGAAAAGGATGGTGGGGGTAGGGGGAAGGAGAGAAATGGGTGTGAATCCAGGTGGGGCACAGGGAAGTGGGTGGGAAGGGAAATAATGGATGGGTTGCTAAAGAAAGAACTGCAGATGCTGATTAATTCGAAAGTAGACACAAAATTCTGGAGTAACTCAATGGGTGAGGCAGCATCTATGGAGAGAAGAAATTGGCGACGTTTCAGGTCGAGAAGTCTGAAGAAGGATTTCGACCCAAAGCGTTTCCAATTCCTTCTCTCCACAGAATGGATGGGTTGTTTGTAGGTTAGTTACCTAAAAATGTATTTACCTTCCCAACTTAATCTGTCACCTTCAGACATGTGTAGGTCGGAACTGCAGATGCTGGTTTACATTGAAGACAGACACAAAATGCTGGAGTAACTCAGTGGGACATCCAGCTTCTGTGGATAGAAGGAATGGGTGACATTTTGGTTTGAAACACGTCTTCAGACCACATTTCAGAGTTCTCTGTTCCTGATCATCTCTTGACATTTATATGTAGTTAGCTGCTTATTCTGTCACTTATTTCTCATCCTGCCAAAATAAAAGGAGAGCGTCTTGGAAATGCTCAGCGACCCAGTGGAACGTGAAGTGTAGTTAGTATTTCATGCAGTTCCTCACACCACAGACATAAGCATTTGCTGCATTTTTGATTTTTGTTTTTTTCACATTACCTTACATATGTTGTAAAATTGCCGTATGTCTCACCATTTCAATAGTTATGTAGTTTAGTTTAGTTTAGTTTAGCGATGCAGGGTGGAAACAGGACCTTTGGCCCATCGAGTCCTTGCTGACCAGTGATCCCCATACAAAAGCACTATCCTACACACGAGGGACAATTTACAATCTTTACTGACGCCAATTAGCCTACAAACCTGAACGTCTTTGGAGTGTGGGAGGAAACCGGAGCTCCAGGAGAAAACCCAACTGGTCACAGGGAGAACGTACTAACTTTGATCGGACAGCACCCATAGTCAGGATCGGACGTGCGTCTCTGCCAATGGAAGGAGGCTACTCGACTGCTGCTCCACCAAGCCGCCCTAGTTTCACTAACAGCAAGATTAAATAAGCAGTGATAGATACGGCGGCAATGCCTTGTGGGCACCATTTGAGGTTTCATGCATCATATGGAACCAGTGCATTTTGTACCAGAGTTAACAGTGCCCAACATCCCTCCTGTGAAAGAGGACTGAACTTTCTGATGCCTTTCCTCACAGTGGAAAATTTTGATTCGGTTGTGGGGGAACGTTCATGTTGAATTCTATAATGTGCTGTGTCATTTTTCTTATTTTTAATTTTTCTATCGACGTACGGAAACTTAATTATTTCTTCTCTGTAAAACACGTTGGTTTCAACGCGAGTCGATTTAAACGTGCTATATAAATACAATTTACTTACTTACTCCTCCTCATCTACAAAATACTGGGGCTAATTGTTGTGTCGTGCCCTGACCCATCCCAACTAAACAACTCAATCCAGATCAATTAATCGCTCCTCAAATCTCCTTGGTTGAAATGGCTCAGAACAAATTGGGATTTTTTTAAAGATGTTTTAATGACGTTCAATTTAATGAATGTTAAAAAAAATTATTACATCTGCATATCTCGTTCAATTACCCAGAAAAGAATACTAGTTAAACTAACCAAAACTCGTCTTTTCGAAAGCACTTTAGCATAGGGAAGATAATAATTAGTAATATAATTTTCCTTAACAGTGCGAGAAGATTCAGCACTTAATTGCATACTATGCGTTAGAAGGTGCTCAACCCAGTTCACCCATGGAATTCATCCCTGCGGGATCAATTATACTAAAGGCAGAGGGAGCTACAATTAGAACAGACCGTAGAACACTGCAGCACGGAAGCCTATGATATCTGTGCCGAACACAATGCCCAGAGAAACTCACCTCGTCTTCCTGCACATGATCCATATTCATCCATTTCCTGCATATCCATGTGACTACGTCAAAGCTTCTTAAAAGCCACTATCTTATCTGCCTCCACCACCACCCATGGCAGTGCATTCCAGCACCCACCATCCTCTATATAAAAAGCCCTGGCCCACACATCTCCTTTAAACCGTGTAGGAAGGAACTGCAGACGCTGGTTTAAGCCAAAGATAGACAGAAAAAGCTGGAGTAACTCCGCGGGACAGGCAGCATCTCTGGGGAGAAGGAATGGGTGACGTTTCGGGTTGAGAACCTTCTTCAGACTGGTTAGGGGTAAGGAAAACTAGACTTATAGACGTTGTAGAGAGATAAAGAACAATAAGTGAAAGATACGCAAAAAAGTAATGATATGAAAGGAAACAGGCTGAGTGTTGGGTGAAATCGAGAAGCTGGTGCTACTTTGGTGGGGCGGGAACAGAGGGAGAGAGGGAATGCCGGGGTTACTTGAAGTTAGAGAAATCAATATTCATACCATTGGGCTGTAAGCTGCCCAAGCAAAACATGAGATGCTGTTCATCCAATTTGTGTTTAGCCTCACTCTGACATTGGAGGAGTCCTAGGAAACTTTAAACTGTGTTTCTTTCATCTAAAGCTATGTCTTCCAACCTTTGACATTCTATCCTGAGAGAAAGGTTCTAACTGTCTACCCAATCTTATTTTTTATATACCTGATGCCTCAACCTCCAGTGTTCCAAAGAAAATAATCCAAGTCTATCTAAACTCTTAGTTAATACCATCTGATCCAGGCATCATTTTGTAACCCTCTTCTGCACCGTCTACAAAGTCTCCACATTCTTCCTCTAATGGGGTGACCGGGACTGCGTGGAATACGTCAAGTGCGGCCTAACCAAAATCCTAGAAAGTTGCACCATCACTTCCTGACTCAATGCCCTGACCCATGAAAGCAAGCAAACCCATTTCTTCTTAACCACTCTATATATTTGGGTTGCCAATGTAGATCATAAGATCATGAGACTTTGGAACAGAATTTGTCCATTCGGTCCATTGAGTCAGCTCCAGCATTCGATCATGGCTGAACCATTTCTCCCTCTCAACCCCACCCTCCTGCCTCCTCCCCATAACCTATGACCCAGTACATCAGTCTTGTTATGAATCTTGAGATCGACTGCATGTTTTCCTCTTACATTCGAAACTCTCAAAAACACATTTGCTCAGATCAAGCTCCATCTGCCATTTCTCCACCCATTTCTGCAGCTGATCTACATCCCGTTGTACACTTTGACAGCCTTCCACACAATTGGTGACATGGCCTCAGGCTTTGGCAGTCGTGGCCCTGTACCAAGGATGCTCTGGTGGCCTTTGACACCTCTGATGGTCAGATACATTTAAAAGCAGTTTAATTTGATTCAAATAACTTTTTTTTTAATGCTTAAAAAAAGAGATATCATAAGGCAGAAAAAAATATATTAAACAGATGTAAATTAACTTTTAAAGATAAAGAGAAAAGTAGACCAAACACTAAACTTGAACCTCAAATGAAGTTCACTGATCTTATTCAAAAAATGGCTGTGATAAAGCTTGTGTCATATGTGAAGTGCATCCTGTCCCTCGCTCAAGCGTGATTTACAACCAGTATGGAATTCAATATTGATTGCAGTGGAAGAGCAGAAGATCATATATACTGGCTACAGATCCCCAACACGTTCCAGACTTACAGTGCACAGACCTCAAAGGCCAGCAGAAGATGGATGGGTAGTAATTCTCCACAGAACCATTAGCTAAATCAGAGCTTGATCTGGCCTGATATTTGAAAGAATTGACCTTCAGAGATGCTTTATGCTATCATCAAAATAAAGTTTTTGTGAAACCCAGGAGGCGAGAATTCAAATTAAAGATTACATGAAATTATAATCTGACTTTGAGACATAAAACAAGCGCGCTTGTCATTCATTTTAACTCCCCCTCCCATTCCCACGCTGACCATTCTGTCCTGGGCCTCCTCCATTGTCAAAGTGAGGCCCAGCGCAAATTGGAGGAACAGCACCTCATATTTCGCTTGGGCAGCTTACACCTTAGCGGTATGAATATTGACTTCTATAACTTCAAGTAACCCTTGCTTTCCCTCTCTCTCCAACCCCCCCCTTTCCCAGTTCTCCGACCAGTCTGGCTGTCCTCCTGGTTACATTTTATCTCCGTTTACTTTATTGTCACCTCCCAGATAACAAAGGTACATTTTCCTTGAGCTTCATCTTTTTCGACCTCTTTCACTTCCTTATCTCTGTAACTCCCTCTCCCCAGACGCTCAGTCTGAAGAAGGGTCTCGACCCAAAACGTTACCCGTTCCGTCTCTCCAGAGGTGCTGCCTGTCCCGCTGAGTTACTCCAGCATTTTGTGTCTATTGTCAGCTCTTGCACCAAGAATGGAGAAATAAGCAGCAGTGATGTACATTCTCAATCTTTTGTCTGCCTCCATTTCTTACCTCATTTTGTGAAGTTCTTGGTTAATAAGCGAAAAATTGTGAATTGTGAATATTTCCATTTTCAACTTTAAGGCACGTTACGTAGCTTTTTTCCTTAATATCAACAAAATAAGTGTACATAATGACAAATTATTTGATAGTGGAATGCGTCACATACCAATACCACTCTACCACTATGCTCCCTGTGTCAGAGTGATCTGGTTTCCCCCCACATCCCAAAGACGTGCGGGTTTGTAGGTTAATTGGCCTCTCTAAATTGCCCCCAGTGCGTAGGGAGTGGATGCGAAAGGGGATAACATAGAGTTAGTGTCGTCAATGGTCAGTATGGACAGTGGGCCAAACGGTCTATTTCCATTCAGTATGTTTCAATCAATCAAAAAAGCACACCCACTTATATAGTTTTTCGTTTAGTTTAGAGATACAGCACAGAAACAGGCCCTTCAGCCCACCAATTCCGCACTGACCAGTGATCCCCGCACACTAACACCATCCTACGCACACTAGGGAAAATTTAAACTTATACTAAGCCAATTTGCCCACAAGCCTGTATGTCCTTGGAGTGTGAGAGGAAATCGAAGATCTCGGAGAAAACCCACACGGTCACGGGGAGAACGTACAAACTCCATATAGACAGCGCCCGTAGTCGGGATCAAGCCCGGGTCTCCGGCGCTGCAAGCGCTGTGAGGCAGCAACTCTGGGAACTTTAGTCAGAGGGTGGTGAATCTGTGGAATTCTTTGCCACAGACGGCTGTAAGGTTAGGCAGAGGTTCGCTTGCACCTCCTCCAACCTCATCTACTGTATCCATTGTTCAAAATGTGGACTTTTATACATCAGCGAGACCAAACGCAGACTGGCCGATCATTTCACGGAACACCTTCGCTCAGCCTGCCTGAACCTACCTGATCTCCCGGTTGCTGGACATTTTAATTCTCCTTCCCATTCCTACATAGACCTTCCTGTCCTCGGTCTGCTCCATTGTCAGAGTGAGGCTAAATGCAAATTGTAAATAAGCTCTTCTATGCTTCCCCCTCAGTCTAGTTCAGTCAATAAAACAACTACACTTTATTTTTGGATAGAACAACAAATTCCCCTATACGATACCTAAACAACTGCGGGTTCGATCCTTGTATCTACCTGGCCAAGTCCTTCAGCCTCGTGCAAGCAGAAACACTCCAAAAGGTCATGCAGTCCCAAGCGCTCTTCCAGAAGATCGACAAAGGACCATGTGGCGGCTGCCTTTCAAAGGTCCCCGAACCTTGAGGGGCCGAACTACAGAATGTGGTCTATTTACAATCCAATCAAACACATTAATTACAACAATACATTATTGACAGTTACTCAGACGACTGGCACCATTCAGAAGCTTGTCTTATTTCTGCAGAGCACATCAGATTTGACCAAAATGACGTAACAATACACGGGTTCTTACTAAATGTTAGTGCTATGGCGGCTCTGTTTTAGCCAGGATTAACAGAATGAATATTGATTTCTCTCACTTCAGGTAGCCCCGGCATTCCCTCTCTCTCTATCCCTCTGCCACCCAAGTCGCACTAGCTTCTCATTTTCACCCAACAAACAGCTTACAATGGCCTCTTTCCTTTATCATCGTTACTTTTTTGCATATCTTTCATTCATTGGTCTTTATCTCTCCACATCACCGTCTATATCTCTCGTTTCCCTTATCCCTAACCAGTCTGAAGAAGGGTCTCGATCCCAAATGTCACCCATTCCTTCTCTCCAGAGATGCTGCCTGTCCTGCTGAGTTACTCCAGCTTTTTGTGTCTATCTCCAAGTCAATGGATAATTTTAAGTCAGAGATTGGCTGATTCTTGATTTGTATGAGTGTCAGGAGTTATGGGGAGAAGGCAGGAGAATGGGGTCCAGGGGGAAAGATAAATCAACCACGATTGATGGAGTAAGGATTTGATGGGCCGAATGGGCCAATTCTGCTCCTATATGAACCCTGCATGTCCATGTGCCTATCTAAAAGCCTCTTAAATGCCACTTTGTATCAGCCTCAACCACCAACCCTGGCAGCGCGTTCCAGGCAATCACCACCCGCAATGTCAAAAATGTTGCCCCACGCATCTCCGATAAACGTTGTCCCTCTATTATTTATTTTTTCCATCCTAGGAAAGGGATGTCTATCCTTTGTCTATGCTTCTCATAATTTTATATACTTCTATAACATCTCCACGTCAACTCTGGCCTTCCAGAGAAAACAATCCAAGTCTGTCCAACCTCTTCCTGCAGCTAACACCTCTCCCAATGCAGGCAACATTCTGGTGAACCTCCTTGGCACCCTTTCTAAATCCTCCACATCTTACCTGGAATGGGGTGACCAGAACTGCACACAATGTTGCAAATGTGGCCTAACCAACGTTTTAGACCAACATCTGCAGTTCCTTCATACACCAAAGTTTTATGAAGCTGCATCATGGCATCCTGACTCTTACACTCAATGACTCTTACACTCACTTGACCGAAGAGGCAAGCAAACTATATGTCTTCTTACCACTCGAAGTAGGCAAACCTCTTCAAGTAGTGAGCCCAGCTTTTCCCCCCAGGATCAGCTGACCACTAGCAAGACCGAACATCCTCTTTTTGTGGTCATATCACGTACAATACTCCGAGCACCGTAATAATGGTGAATATTCCGATAGGATATTCTCCTGTTATCATCATATGCTTTCAATAATAACCATTTAGAAGGGCAGGTGGAGATCTCCAACGATGTAAAATCTGTAGAATATTCCATTCTTTCCCAACTTATATATTTTTTTGTTTAATCTTTTTCTTCTATTTTCTATCTTTATAAAAAAATGGAAAAAAATAATATAGAAGCACAATTATTATGCAATCATTAATATAAATAATACTGATTATGTATATCTACAAAGAACAAAATGATTTTTATGATGTCAACAATGAACACACACCTTTTTTATTATGTAATGGCTTCTAACTAATAAAATAAAAATTAAAAATTTTAAAAAAGAAGGGCAGGTGGAGGAAATGCCTCACTCACAATTAGTCCAAACTGCACTCCCATCCAGGCATTAATTGTACATTAAACTCTCTGCAGAAATGTATTTAGTAATTATCGGCACAAGCACCCTTTTAACGTCAGAATACTGGTTAAAGACTGCCAATCAGCCTCTTCCACAGAAATTAAACAATTACGTGTTTCATTCCTTCAAGCTGCAAATTACGTTAGGATATTTAAAAAATGTTGAATTTTCTTTTCTTTCCTCTTAACGACACCTCCTCCTGGCCTCTCACTAGTTCTGTTTTGGTACCTGATTTAACAGAGGATTCATTCTCACAAATGGTCGCTTCTCCTCGCTCTATTTTTTCAACAGTTTCCAATGGTTATGGAGATAATCACTCTGTCTTATTGATCACCAGAGTCCAAGACACACTGTTATTCTTTGTGCACCATTTTCAGATAATGCTCACAACACTTTTATGTTCAATTTCAATGCTACCCAATGGATACAGATGAGAGTCTTGGAGTCATTCAGCACATCCCTCCATGCCCATGCCGAGCATTAATCACCCTTCTACACTAGTCCTATCTTTCCACTCGGACCCCCATCAACTCCCTCCCCACTCAATTCTGCAGTCACTACCTATATCAGGAAAAATTTAAGGTGGCCAATTAACCTACTAACCAGCGCATGCTTATGGTGTAGGCAGAAACTGGAGTACACAGTGAAAACCCAGGCAATAACAAGGGAACCCGTGGCAAGTATACATATAGGCAGCACCTTAGATCTGGATCAAGCCATGGTCTCTGGAGCTGTAAATCTGCAACACTGCTGTACCACTGTGTCACCTCAGTGAGGTATGGCCCCAATGAGAGTGTAGTTTGTATTAGGGGTACAGCAGCACAATGCACATCACTGAATTAGTGATTCATTCGTTAGGAGTCAAGTCATTAATACGTGTGATATAAAAAAAAAGATTAGGCGCTGAGCCCTATAGAAATGGTTCATAGCATGGGAGTGGCACGGTGGCGCAGTGGTCGAGTTGCTGCTTTACAGCGCCAGAGACCCAGGTTCGATCCTGACTACGGGTGCTGTCTGCATGGAGTTTGTACGTTCTCCCTGTGACCATTTGGGATTTGCCCCGATGCTCCCATTTTCTCCCACATTATAAAGATGTGCAGGTTTGTAGGTTCATTGGCTTCTGGAAATCATCCCTGGTATGCAGAATAGAACTAGTGTATGGGTGAATGCTGGCTGGCACGGACCCGTAGGGCCAAAGGGCCTGTTGAATTCCAGCGATTTACACAAATGATGACAGGTAGGGAATTTAACCTCATCTATTTAAGAAAATAAATCTAGAATTGAAAATAAAATGGCATCAGCGATCTATCAGATTATTGCAAAAACTATTAGGGAAGAAACTCTCGCACATCGACATGCTGTAGCCTAAATTTGATTTGAGTTATACGGCATTGCAATTGACCATTCTTAAATAACCAAGCAAGCCATTTTATTCAAAAATAATTAGCATGGAAAGTAAATTCTGGCCCTGACAACAAAGAGTATATCCAAGAACGGATTTAAAAAAATTGAAAGAGAATCTTAATGTACCCTTGGGATGACGTGAGATGTTGTACATCTCAATTACTTCTGAAATGTCATCACTGTTCTTGAGAGTTAGCAAAGATACTTAGTGAAGGCTTTGTGAAGGAGCATTCGGATAAACAATGCATCAATCTAAAGGGAGTCACTCAGAGAATCCTTTGGTTTGAATGTCCATTGTAAACTTTCAAAATCAATTACAACTTTAGGGATATTTAGCATTTTTTAGGAGGATCCAAATAGACCCATCTCAGTTCAGTTCAGTGTAGTTCATTTTCACGTGTAACAAACATAGAAAATAGGTGCAGGAGGAGGCCATTCGGCCCTTCGAGCCAGCACCGCCATTCATTGTGATCATGGCTGATCGTCCCCTACCAATAACCCGTGCCTGCCTTCTCCCCATATCCCTTGACTCCGCTAGCCCCTAGAGCTCCATCTAACAAGGTACAGTGAAAAGCTTTTTGTTGCGTGCTAACCATTCAGCAGAATGACAACACATGATTACAATCGATCCCTTTAGAGTGTATAGATACATGATAAGGGAATAATGGTTAGTGCAAGGTAAAGCCAGCAAAATCCGATTAAGGATAGTCCGGGGTACATCAAAGAGGTAGATCGAAGTTCAGGACTGCTCCCTGGTTGTGGTAGGATGATTCTGTTGCCTGAAATATAGCTGGAAAGTGACTGTCCCTGAATGTGGTGGTGTGGGTTTTCACCACTACTATACCTTTTGCCTGATGAGAGAGGGGAGAAGAGGGAGTGGCTAGGGTGCGACTCATCCTTGATTATGCTGCTGACCTTGCGGAGGCAGCGTGAGGTATCAATGGGTCGGAGTCTTGTTGAATGTCAGAAGGGAAAGCTGAGAGACTACACATCTCTCATGGAGAGGTGAGGCAAGGAGTCCACAGACATTTTACACGTTGGAGCCAAGGGTAAGTGTGGGTGAGGCAGTCAGTAAGTATACCGGCACCACCACAATCCCTCCGCACCCTCTACAAAGTCATGTATGATGTCCACGCTAGTGGTTATGTGTTTAATATGTTTAGGTAAAATCTAAAATAATCTAAAATAAAAACCAAAGTTGCTGTAAAAACTCAGCAGGGCAGGCTGTATCTGTGAGAAGAGAAACCAATTTAATGTTTCAGGTCAAAGTCCCTTCATCAGAGGGTATCAGCTTGTTCTGTTTTTAATTTAACAATATATTTATCTTTAATACTGTATGCGCTCCAAAAGCAGTCAAATTTAATATCCCAGCACAAGCCCATGGCTAAAGCTAAACAAAGGACTCATACATATAAGGTGTATGAACGTTTTCTAATTATCTCCTTATAAACTTTCAGTGGAAATAACGAGCTTTCTCATTTTGGCAAGATTTAGGAGTTTTACATTTCATGTTCTGCTCTAAGTTTTGTAAGTGAGACAAAGTCAAGTAAGTGGTCCAGGGCAGCTAGCTGGCAGGAGATAGTCGTGCAGGAAAATGTCCTTGTGTGAGAGGTACTTTCATCTGCGTGGTCACCAGTATGCACCATCTCTCTTAGATAGGAAAAGTAGAATGGATACCCAATGCCCCTGCAATCACCTAGAAACTGATTGATCAAAGCTCAGCCTGACCACAATGTTCCTTGTTGCTATATTTGTGCATTATAAGTAGGCATCAGCCATAGTACTAAGGACACCAAAGCTGGAGTAACTCAGCGGGTCAGGCAGCATCTCCAGAGAAAAGGAATAGGTGATGTTTTGGGTCGAAACCCTTCGTCATCTATTCTTTTTCCGTTGAGTTACTGCAGCTTTTTGTGTCTATCTCCGATTTAAACCAGCATCTGCAGTTCCTTCCTACAAAGTACTAAGGACTAACTGCTAATTCCCCAATGATACTTGTGAAGAAAAGATTTGGTTCGGCTGTTGGTAAAGGAACAAACATTTTTGCCAAATATCTCAATGTCACATATCTTCAGAGATGTAAGATTAAGCTGCGGTGGAATGATCACACGCATTTACTTCAATGACCATCGATTTATGTCAACAGTATTATTACTGTTATTACTGCTTTACCCTTTACCAAGGCAATCATTCTCAACCTATCAAGATAGTTGGAGTGCAAGCTTTGAATCTGTCAGAAGTGCCAGCCGACTGAGATTAAATGACTGAAGTTAATAATGATTTACTGTGAACTGCCCCATCCCCAATCACTGCTGGTACCGTCCCAGCCCTGCACACTGCACCTGTCGACTGTTGCACACTGTGGTATACATTACCATCTTTCCTAGTCACTATTTTGAATCCCTCGCAACTATTTGTAAACATAAAATGTAGCAGCAGGCGAGGAGCATTCAGTCCTAAAGTCCTGAAATCATTTTTGGATTTAGTGTGATGTTGCTCATTAATATATTTCAAGTTCTGACAACTGTCTGTATTTGGCACGGCGATCATGATTTGTGAGGCCAACTCTACTAGGGGCATCCCATGATACAAGCGGCACTCTTCTAGCAACTGCCGAATAATGCTACTGAATGTATGAAATGGGGTGGGAGTGAGCCTCCAGGAGTTACACGGGGCCTGGGCAAGGTGATATAGTGCCTGATATAGAGGCAAGGTATTCGACATTTGCCTGCATTGTTCATAAGTTCATAAGTTGTAGGAGTAGAATCTGGCCATTCGGACCATCAAGCCTACTCCATTCAATCATGGCTGATCAATCTTTCCCCTCAAATCTGCATTCCCCCCATAACCCCTGACACCCGTACTAAGCAAAAATCTATCATTTCCCACCTTAAAATATCCATTGGCTTGGCATCCACAGCCGTCTGTAGCTATGAATTGCCCACATTCTCCACTCCTGACTAAAGAAATTCCTCCTCATCTCCTTTCTAAAGGTACGTCCTTTTATTCAGAGGCTGTGGCCTCTTGTCCTAGACTCTCCCACTGGTGGAAAAATCCTCTCCACATCCACTCTATCCAGGCCTTGTTTTACCGATGCTGTTTCAAAACCCAGAAAAAGTCGCAAAAATCAGGAACACGCACAGAATTAGTTAATGCAGATTTTGCCCGATTAATGATTGAATCCTGGGTGCTGCATTGACAAATTCTCGACTATGTTCTTTGAGCTGAGTCGGCCATGGAAACCGTTCATGGTTGTCAACAGGCACTGCTGACAGAGAGTTGCAAGAGTCGTGAATAATGTCATGGACCGCTGTTCTTCAATGTACTGAGAGGAAGTCTGCAATATGGACTATTGGCATGCTGGCTCTGCCCGCTCCTGTGGACATGAGGATATGTAGATGCTGATGCCCTTCTCTATGCATGGAGTTTGGATGAACTCTCTAATGCAGGAGTGAGAAATAAAGTGTGAGATATGGCAGCATCATCAACGGCATGCGGAAATGGTCCCAAACCTGAGAATCTGCCAATGATGATGACCCTGATCTCCATGGTCAGAACAGTCCATGAACAAGTGCGACTTAGGAGCACATGCCAAAGGATGTCACAGAAATGAATAAGGAAAAGGTTCTGGTGAGTAGGCAGGATAATGGGGTTGAGATGGAAAGCTAGATCAGCCATGATTGAATTGTGGAATGGACTTGATGGGCCGAATGGCCTAATTCTACTCCCGGAACATTACAAACTTATGAAGGCCGCCTCCCTCTTCACCCACCACTCACGCCATCTTACTATAACTGCTTTATTTTTCCTTGTCTACTTCTATCTATCACCCACCTGCCCCTGTCTGTAACTCCACCACCTTCCATCCTCTCCCTGTCTCCCTCTGCATATCACCCCCACCACCTATCGGTCTACCAATTGCCTACTAGCCCCTGTCCATCCCACCCCCTCTCCTAATTATGTGGCCTATCCTCCCTCTCCCTTCTCCATCCTGATGCAAGACCCACAATGTCAACAATTCTTCCCAGCTGTTATCAAGCAACTAAACCATCCTACCAACAACTAGAAAGATCCTGAGCTACTATCTATCTCATTGGAGATCCTCCGACTATCTTTGATCGGACTTTACTGGACTTTATCTTACACTAAACGTTATTCATGTTATTCCCTTTATCATGCATCTGTACTCTGTGGATAGCTCGATGGCAATCATGTATTGTCTTTCTGCAGGCTGGTTAGCACGCAACAAAAGCTTTTCACTGTACCTCTGTACACGTGACAATAAAATTAAAATTAAATAGACTAATCCTTTCTCCTCATGGATGCTGCTCAACCCGCTGACTTCTTCCAGCTGATTATTAGTTGCTCCAGAGTCCTCGAGTCTTTTGTGCCTTACAATGCAGTTTGAATATGTAGCACAGAACTACAGATGCTGGTTTAAGTCGAAGGTAGATACAAAATGCTGGAGTAACTCAGCGGGACAGGCAGCATCTCTGGAGAGAGTTTCGGGTCGAGACCCTTCTTCAGACTGAATGCAGTTTGAATGTTGGTTCACGAAGCAGCGTGGTTTCAAGGAAAACAGGTTCGGTAAAAGCTTATTATTTTGTCAATAAATAAGAGAATATTTCTCACAGACTTGCAAGGTCAACAATCTCACTGCAGAAGAATATTATTTTGCACCTTTATTGACGTCATTTGAGGGAACTTTATGTCAGTAAAACTGTGCCAGGGATAATGATGTTTCTTCCATAAAAATGTTGAGGCAATTTCCTTGACAGCCATAAAAGAACTACCAGCAATGTCTGCAGCTGTGTAGATTCCAGGTTAACTTGATTTTTGACAAGAATTGTGTGAATTAATTTGTCACCTTCTGTTGCCTAGAAATTTTATTTCACTTATTTTTTATTAAACTTAGACGCACAGAGTCCAGAGATGGGGAATTAGACACACAAATGTGCTTGCTCGGAGTAGGGGAATCGAGAACATAGGTTTAAGGGGAGGGGGAAAGATTCAACAGGAACCTGAGGGGTAACGTTTTCACGCAAAGGGTTGTGGGTGTATGGAACGAGCTGCTGGAAGAGATAGTTGAGGCAGGTACTATCGCAACGTTTAAGAAACATTTCGACAGGTACATGGATAGGACAGGTTTTATTGACAGGCATATGAGCCAAATGCAGGCAGATGGGACTAGTGTAGATGGGACCGGTGTGGGTAAGTTGGGCCAAAGTGCCTGTTTCCATGCTGTAAGACTCTGTGACTCTATGACTAAAACATTGTGGTTTTAGTTGACAGTGCTAAATCAGGACTTTTAAAAAAACGTTAAATTGCCCAAAATCCAGTGCAAATCTGCGTTAGGGTTGTTTATGACCAAAGGTAAGCCCTAAAATGGTTCTCGTAACTCCTGGTGAGACCTCATTCAGTTTAGCCCAGCTCCCAACACTTGGTTGAAGAACAATCAGAGAATGGCATCAAGTATCTGGAGCAACGGATGCAGTAGATGAGGTTGGAGGAGGTGCAGGTGAACCTCTGTCGGACTTGGAAGGACTGCTTGGGTCCCTGAAAGGAGTGGATGGGGGAGGTGAAGGGACAAGTGTAGCATCTCTTGCGGTTGCAAGGGAAAGTGTCCGGGGAAGGAGTGGAGCGGGAGGAAAGGGAAGAATTGGCAAGGGAGTTGCGGAGGGAGTGGTCTTTGCGGAAGGCAGACAGGGGAAGGCAGATGGGAAGATGTGGCGAGTGGAGGGGTCACGTTGGAAGGCATCTTATTGCTGCCCTGGAACAGACAGAGGCAGTGGGAGTGAGGGAGAATGCCCCCAGGCATGTGGAACATGTTAGACACACTATCATGGGTCTCAGCAGGAATGCCTGACATAATTCCCGGATTGGTGTGATTCCACTCAGAAAGAGCTGCACAGTAGCGCAGCAGTAAAGTTGCTGTCATTCATTCAGTCATTACAGTGCCAGAGAGCCGGGTTCAATCCTGACTACGGGTTTCACCCTGACTGCTGTCTGTATGGAGTTTGTACGTTCTCCTCATGGGATTTCTCCGGGGGCTCCTTTTTCCTCCACATTCCAAAGTCGTACACGTTTGTAGGTTAATTGGCTTCAGCAAGAATTGTAAATGATCCCTAGTTTGGAGGGTAGTGCAAGTATATGGGGGTTGCTAATTGGCTCGGTCTCAGTGGGCCAAAGGGCCTGTTTCCTCGCTGTAGCTCTAAACCAAACTAAACTCAATATTGTTCAGGTGGCTCAACCTGGATAAAATCAATTCTGACTCGTGTAACTCAAAGGAAACAGTATATCTCTTTGATCCAATTTTAGGCAAACTCTCAAGCTCAAAGGGATCTATTTTCGGCTCAAAGGAATCTAATTTTATTAATTAGCCACCTTTCCCATGTGAATTAAATGTAATCTCTTTAGGCAATGGATAATCCCTGGATTTGGCCCTTCTGGTCTTCATTTACATCTTGGATTCCCATGGGTTAAATATAAAAATTGAATTGTGCAAGATCGTTAAAGTTTTCAGTGGTTGTACCACCTACGATGTATGGATATACCACCATTAAAAGCAGCGGTACAGCGGTAGAGTTGTTGCCTTACAGAGCCATGGAGCCAAGTTCGATCCTGACTGCTGTCCTGGGAGCTGTCTGTCTCCCTGTATTCTCCATCTGCTTTGATTTCCTCCCACATTCCGAAGACGTTAAGGTTTGTAGGTCAATTGACCTGTAAATTCCCGCTAGTTTGTGGGATGCAAAACTGAGATAACATAGAATTAGTGTACGTGTGATCGCTGGACAGCACGGTCTTGATGGGCAAAGGGCCTGTTTCCATGCTGTAGCTCTAAAACTAAACAAAATGATGGTTCGGTGGGATTTCAGATGGATTATGTTTTAATGCCTATACGTCGCACCCTCTCCAATAGCCACCTCACCTTGGAGGTTAAATCTCACGCACAAAGTCATTGGCATCCTGCTTATTTCTGTTTGGTCTGATCATCCTGCCTTAGAGATGAAAACATCATATCAATACCAGGCTATCTGCAAGAGGAAGGCGATGTGACGTGACATGTAAGTCAGGTGTCAAAAGCAATTGAATCCCATCAACTATAGAAAGTCTGCAAGGTCACATTCCCTCTACCTGAAAGGTAAAATTGATTAATCAAGTGTTTTATCTGCCAAGTGCAAGAGGACAGCTCCAAGGGGAGGTTGGCAAAAGCCTGCGTGGAATAGT
The DNA here is from genome assembly GCA_963514005.1 of Raja brachyura. Next base: position 30,410,594 of record OY740807.1, on the reverse strand, counting down.
CTATTCCCTGCAGTTCTTTGTTCTCCAGATCACCGCTTTAACTCTTTGTTTCCAAACTCGCAGACCGGGCAATTGCGCCCGTTGGATTCTTCAAAGTCTTTTACGTTTTTAACAAAATCCTACAAAAAGGCACCAAACTTTGATGTTATCGCCTGGAATTTCCTGAAGCTGTCTCGGAGTGCCAAAAGGACCTGTCCAACTTGGCGATTATTTAGGCGACTGTCAGCCTCATTAACTGACATATCAGGTCACCGAAAAAGTCGCAGCATGATGCAGCGTGACGCTGCGTGACTCGGCGTGATGACATAATGACGCGCGGTGTTTCCTCAAGTGTTGCAACATTTTTTTTTGTCGCCGCTGGATTTTGAAATGTTCAAAATCTTTCGGCAACCCTGATACGTCAGTCAATGACGCTGGCGTTCGCCGAAAAAATCGTCAAGTGGGACAGGCCCTGAAGGGCTTCCCGTTGGCGTTGACTAACCCTAGCTGCAGTATCGCGGTCCTGATCCCAGTCCCACATTCTTCACCCCCTCTCCCAGTGCAATAGTCTCTTCACCCCCTTAAAAATAGTCTTCTGGTTAGATTTCTATCATCAAACGATGACATTCCCAGTACAGCATCGCAAGAGGTGGAATGAATTACTGACGGCCCTCAAAGACGTTGTCAAGTCCACACAAGGCTTTGGACCAAATCAAAAGTGGTCATGCCTGAGATTGGGGATATGATAAGACTTGGAGGAGATCACAGCGGAGCCCGCTCCCTCGAGTAGAGGTGAAGACTGTCAGTGCGAAACAAGGGGTTATGATGATTACTCACAACTCCAGCCACCCAGATTTGATCGGGACCTCCGGTGCTGTCTGTGTGGACTTCTGCTTGTGACTGATTGGGTCTCCTCTAATGTTCCGGTTTTCTCCAATAACCCAAGGTTGTGCAGATTGGTAAATTAACTGTTCACTCTAAATAGATCACTGTGTGTCATAGAGTCATAGAATGATACAGTATGAAAATAGGCCCTTCTTGCCCATAGCGGCCAACAGGTCCCAGCTACACTAGTCCTACCTGCCAGCATTTGGTCCATATCCCTCCAAACATGTCCTATCCATGTCTCTGTTTAATGGGTTCTTAAATGTTGGGAAAGGCCCATCCTCAGCTATCTCCTCTGGCAGCTTGGTCCATACACCCACCACCCTTTGTGTGAAAAAGCTACCCTCAGATTCCTATCTTTTCCTCTTCACCTTAAACCTATGTTCTCTGGTCCTCGATTCACGTACTCTGGGCAAGAGACTTTGTGCAACTACACGATCTATTCCTCTCATAATCTTATACATCTCAAGGGAATGGTAGAAACTGGGAGTAATTAACATGAATGAGAAGAGAGAATTAATACAAGATTAGTGTTGGGATAGTGCAAATGGATGCTTGATGGTCAGTATGGACTCAATGGGTCAAAGGGCTTTTTCCCCTGCTGTATGTCTCTATGAGCATCAGAGTCTGAAGAAGGCTTCCGACCTTAAACACACATTTTTTTTCTCCAGAGATGCTGCCTGACTCGCTGAGTTATGCCAGCACTCTGCATCTATCTATGAGAATGGAGCTTTCTCTATTTTTGGAGACTGTCAACAGCATCAGTGTGTACGTTACGGATCAATGGAGAAGGGGCTCTGTCGGAAACACGGATGAAGCATTGGGCAAGAGTCTGAATTGTAATGGCCAGCTGTTGCTTTATGTGAAAGGGCACTGGTTAGACTATGCTGTTTCTGGGAAATGGGAAGATATGAAAATGCGGCATTAACATAGAAAACAGAGGCATAGAAAACAGGTGCAGGAGTAGGACATTCAGCCCTTCAAGCCAGCACTGCCATTCAATATGATCATGGCTGTTCAACCAAAATCAGTTCTCCATTCCTGCTTTTTCCCTCATATCCCGTTGTTCCTTTGGCCCTAACAGCTAAATCTAACTCTCTTGAAAACATCCAGTGAATTGCCCTCCACTGCCTCTTGTGGCAGAGAATTCCACAGATTCAGGTGAAAAGGTTATTCCTCATCTCAGTCCTAAATGGCCTACCCCTTATTCTTAAACTGTGACCACTGGTTCTGGACTCCCCCAACATGGGGATCATTTATCCTGCATCTAGCCTGTCCAATCCTTTAAGAATATTATATTGTTCTATAAGATTCCCTCTCATCCTTCTAAATTCCAGTGAATACAAGCCCAGTCGACCCATTCTTTCATCATATGTCAGTCCCGCCATTCCGGGAATTAACCTAGTGAACCTACTCCTTCCTCAAATACGGAGACTACAACAATATTCCAGTTACAACGACCGCAGAATCGCCACAGATGTGAAATGAAGGAAGGAGCACAGTTTGAGTAATGTGTAGGAAGGAACTGCAGATACTGGTTTAAATTGAAGGTAGACACAAAATGCTGGAGTAACTCAGCGGGACAGGCCGCATCTCTGGAGAGAAGGAATGGGTGACGTTTCGGGTCGAGACCCTTCTTCAGCCTGAATTTTTCAGTTTGGGCAACGACGTGTTGCATTCAGTTTCAAAGCAAACATTCTCAACATGTTGCGGGATTTATTTACAATGCATTATTTTGAAGAATGATGCAGAACATTAACTGGGTTGATGGTGTGTTACAGGTAATTACTTACTGTAACCTTGAAAGCTGTTTCCAGTTTATACACGAGTGGTGGAGGTGTAATGGTGAGCAGACTTAATCCACACCATCTCCATTAGAGTTTTAAAAAATCCCCAGAGAAATATAAGAATTGAAAGTCAATAAAGGAATAATAGATTCCTCGTCCTAGATTAAAGGAAGTTCAATTCAGTGACAACAAAAATACCAACTCCCACCAATCATATGTTTGCATTTATCTGTATTTATTTTGGTGAGATAAAGAAAATAAAGATTCCTAAGAAGAAAAGGGATCATTGATGTAAGAACTAGGTGGAATATAATCCCAAGAAGTGTGAGGGAATGCATTTTGAGAAGTCAAATGGGGGTAGGACATATTAGTGAAGGGTAAGACACCAAAGAATGTTGATGAAAGAGCTTGGGGTTTATGTCTCTAGTTCTCTTAAAGTAGAAACAAGGATAAATAGAGCGACAATTAAGCATATGGCATGCTTGCCTTCGGAGCTCAAGGCATGGTTGATCAAAGTTGGGATGTTACATCGCAACTTTACAGAACGCTGGTTAGGCTGCACTTGAAGCATTTTGTGCATTTCTGGTCACCGTACTACAGGATGGATCTCGTTGAGCTGTGAAGAGTGCAGGGGTGAATCACCAGGATACGGAGGAGATTCACCAGGAAATCGGGAAGATATTGGGTCAGCAATGCTTGTTTTCCCTCTAGTGAAGGAGGCGGAGGGGGTGATAGAAGTGTCAAAAATTATGAGGCATTGACCAAATCGATAGTCGGAACCTTTTGCTGAAGGGAGGAATATCAAAAACAAGAGGACATGGGTTTAAGGTGAGAGAAAGAACGTTTAACAGTGATTTGAAGGGAAAGTTTTTATTTACACAGAGATGTTTGGAATTCACTGCAAGAGAAGGTGGGGAGATCAAATACAATCACTATGTTTAAGATACAATTAGAAAGGCATTTAAATAGTAATGGCATTGACCGGTATGTGTGGTCAAATGGCATTAGTGTAGATGGGCAAAAAGATAGGGAGGGCCCACCATTACTCTAAGAGGAGTTGAGAGTTCCATGCAACCAAGCTCCTGTTGATAGTCTGCCAACATGTACCATCAAAGGCTACTGAGCAGATACAGCAACCAGCTTGGTTTCCAGCCCATGAACCACTTACACACATCCAGGAGGCTTCCATCTGGTTTGAACAGATATTTTTGTCTCACAGATTCACTTCAGCTGAAGAACCAGCAGAGTGAAGTGAACCACTCCAGCAGTTGCTCCATCTTGGCTCTACTATTGGCCTCTACTTTGAGCGTGAACGTAGGGGTAGCTAAATGTTCACTGAGATCTCGGAGACTGCAGCATTAATATCTTCCCCAGGATAAAGCCCATTCCCAGCAAACGCAGGTGCAAACTGCACAAGTTTAGTTTATAATTCAGGTATGCAACAAGAACAACTAAGGATTATTACAAGCCATGCTCCATCCAGTTGCACTTCAGACTAATTATTTGCCTTCATGCATCATAGGGCCCATATTCAGGGATGACTTGAGCTGTCAGGTTCTTCAGGCAGCATCAGTTGTGGTGAGACTGTTGGAACATGCATTCCAGCTTTCCCGTCTGGCACATATGGTCAAATAGCCAGCGGATCCAGACGTCACCTTAGATTGAGAAGCCATTCAGGTAAAGCGCAGAGGAGGTGATGTATTAAATCAAACACTCTCCACAGAAATAGAAATAATACTGAAGAACCAAACTATAGTAAACAATGATTAATTCAAGGGAGCGGTGTAGATAAATGTATAAAAAGGGGCGGCACGGTGGCGCAGCGGTAGAGTTGCTGCCTTACAGCGTCAGAGACCCAGGTTCGATCCTGACTACGGATGCTGTCTGTATGGAGTTTGTACGTTCTCAACGTGACCTGCGTGGGTTTTCTCCGAGAAGCTCAGGTTTCCTCCCACACTCCAAAGAAGTACACGTTTGTAGGTGAATTGGCTGTGTAGAATTGTAAACCGTACCTGGTGTGTGTAGGATATTGTTAGTGTACGGGGATCGCTGGTCGGCGCGGACTCGGCGGGCCGAAGGGCCTGCTTCCGCGCTGTATCTCTAAAAAGAATTGCATTGTGCATGTAAATAATGTATTGCACTAAAGAATCTTCAAGCACAATTTTTAAAGAATTTCTTGAAAGCGAAGGTGTTCCGAGAAACGATGGCCCGCTCTGCGTTTGCGGGTGGTTCAGGCGGGCTGATCAGTGTCCCGGTTGCTGGACACTTTAATTCTCCTCCCCATTCCTACATATACTGTATTTTGGGGGGCTGCTGCCTCCATTATTTGTTTTCTGCATTGCTTTTAAGACGGCAATAATTGTTTTAGTGATAAGCCAAAAAAACAATGTAGATGACAAAGTCAAGTGAACAGGTGGGGGAATCGAAATAGGGGAGATTGGGTTTCCAGTTTGCATGTTTCTCAACGAACATAGCTCTGACTTTGTCACAGCTGGGCAGCTTCCAGGACACCAGAATTAATTCAAGACCCTGTCAAACTGAAGGAGGGATTGCACGCCCACAGTGACAGTCTCTATTGAGCCCATCATCATCAGCAATCTCATTACTTGATATAAGGTTACCAACCCTTCTTTGAACCCACAGCCACCTAGTTAATGTTGGCGACAAGAAGGCAACACCTCAATCTTGTGAATGAACAATTTATAAATGAATAGGCCTGCCAGTCTAAACCATTTTGTACCAATCCTGGGACTGGAGCACATCTTGGGTGTAGGAAGGAACTGCAGATGCTGGTTTAAACCGAAGATAGGCACAAAATGCTGGAGTAACTGAGCACTTCAGGGACAGGTTGCATCTCTGGAGAGAAGTAATGGGGGACTTTTTGGATCGAGACACTTCTTCAGACCATTTTCTTCGGTCTTCATTACCTTACCTGTACTTTCCAGTGAGTGCAGCAATTGTACAGCCGCTCTGGTAATCAGCTAATCTGCTTGCTTGCATCTAATGCGCCTTTTAATTGCAGACACCCATCGGTGCAGAATCATTGCCTTGATATAAACAAAAAGGATCATAAAAGACGTTGCTGTTATCTCAGAAACGATCAAAGATGTTGAAATAAATTCAAGACCCTGCTGAACTCCAGACTAAACTGGAATAGACACAAAGGCTGGTGTGACTCAACGGGTCCGGCAGCATCTCTGGAGAAAAGGGATAGTGGCGTCTCAGATGAAGACTTCTTCAGACAGAGAGTCAGGGGAGAGGGAACTGAATATTGGGGGATAAAATGCAGGGACAATTGCTCTTTAGTTACATTCTTAATTCAAGACTACCAGGCCTTAGCGTCTGATATTGTATTTCATGCTCTTCAGAAACAGCTAGATTTCCATTCCGTTTAAATTGCCATTTTAAACAAGGCGTTGACACACTTAAGCAAGATAAACCAGCAAATTCAACAGAAATGTAAACAAATTAAGCAGCAAATGCTCAGCAGGGTCGGCAGCATCTGCGGAAAGAGAAGAACAGACAAAGGATCTTCGTCCTGGAAAATTAAATCCTTGCACAGATGCCGACTGACCTGTTTTTTTTTCCAGTACTTTCTGTTTTTACTTCATATTTCCAGCACACACAGTTTTTAAATTTCAACATAAACAGTTCTGTCGCACCTCGGCCTCACCTTATTGAGAAAGAGACAGAAAAAATTGCCGAAAACAGTTTTCCTTTGACCTACATTGAGGGCGATATGCATCTGCAGACCGTCTTTCATTATGTCTCTCATCCACAATAACGGTGAATTTAGTCAGCAGCTTCTGACAGCATCAATCCAGGGGGAGCAAAGGGGGGGGAACAGTTCCCAGTCTATTTCAATATGACAGCACCAGAGTCACTGGAGTATAAACACTTGCCTGACTCCAAAATCCAATCTACAGCCATTCCCCACTAGATGTGTTGGCATCATCACTAATGTGTTGTACCAGAGACTCGGAACTCATTATCAGCTAGCCCTCGGCCAACAACTGACCATTGTGGGTGCTGTCTTTCCTTGTTCATCATTACTTTTTTGCGTATCTTTCATTCATTTGTTCCATATCCCTGTATACAGTGCCCTCCTTAATGTCCCAAACATTATGATGCCCTAAAATGAGGGGACTACGTATAAACACTGCTGTAATTTCTACATGGTGAATCCAAAATGTATAAAAATGGTCTTTATTAAAATCTGACAATATGCATTTTGACCACATGTGATTTTTTTCTATTACAAATCTCATATTGTGGAGTACAGAGACAAATAAATAAATGATGGGTCTTTGTCCCAAACATTAAGGAGGGCATTGTATCACCATCTATATCTCTCGTTTCTCTTTCCACTGAATCTCAGCCTGAAGAAGGGTCTCGACCCGAAATGTCACCTATTACTTTTCTCCAGAGATGCTGCCTGACCCGCTGACTTACGCCAGTATTTTGTGTCTTTCGATGGATTGTATAAATCTCCCTCTTTCTTTCCTCAAACTCCGAAAGGCTCCCCACCACTCTTTCCCAAGAGAATGCCCTAAGTGTACATGCAGAGGCCTGGAACATCTTCCCAACTCACAATTGTAACTTGGACCCAAGCGCACATAATACCGCTCTCCACCTGAAGATCCACTCAAGGTTTACAATTTAATTCAGTGTCAAATTTAACAGCAGTTCAGGACATTACAAAAGGGTGCAAGAAGCTGCAAAATAGCCTTAGAGATGTCCTGATAGAATTCCATAAAATAATTTAAAAGTTGAACTCTGAACTGCATTCAATTATTTGGGACAGCATGGTGGCACAGCGGTATGGTTCCTCGCTTATAGCACCAGCAACCCGGCTTCGATCCTGATCACAGGTGCCATCTGTACGGAGTTTGTACATTCTCTCCATGACCTGTATGGGTTTTTCCAGTTGCTCCAGTTTCCTCCTACACTCCAAAGACGTAGGTTAATTGGCTTTGATAAAATTGGATATTGTCCCTAGTGTGTGTAGTATAGTGTGCAGGGATCGCTGGTCGGCACGGACTTGGTGGGCCGAAGGGCCTGTTTCCACGCTGTATCTCAAAACTAAACTAAATGTCCTATCATCAGATATTGGTTGATCTAGTCATAACCTCAGCTCAATATTCCTTTTTACTCCTGGTAATCTTTCAGACTCTTTGTTTATCAAAAGTCTATCTCGGCGTTAAAATGATTCAAAGACTGGTTCCAAGTACTTTTGGGGAAGAGTGTTCCAACTACTCATAACTCTCTGAGAAACAACAAGTCACCTCATCCCAGTCACAAACATTTTTTAAATTGTCCCTTATTTTCGACTTTCCCACAAGAGGAAACATTGTCTCCACAATTATCCGCAGGACATCAAAGTCAAAGTCAAAGTCAAAGTCAAAAGAGTTTATTGTCATGTGTCCCTGACAGGACAATGAAAATCTTTCTTTGCATAGCACAACAGAACATAGAAGGCATTGACTACAATTCTATACATAAATACACCCATGACTTAATAAATTAATAAAGTGCAAATAACAGATGGAGGGATATTAATGATTAGAGTTCCGAGCCAGGTTTAATAGCCTGATGGCTGTGGGGAAGTAGCTATTCTTAAACCGGGTTGTTGCAGTCTTCAGGCTCCTGTACCTTCTACCCGAAGGTAGCAGGGAGATGAGTGTGTGGCTAGGGTGGTGTGGGTCCTTGATGATGCTGCCAGCCTTTTTGAGGCAGCGACTGTGATAAATCCCCTCGATGGAAGGAAGGTCAGAGCCGATGATGGACTGGGCAGTGTTTACTACTTTTTGGAGTCTTTTCCTCTCCAGGGCGCTCAAGTTGCCGAACCAAGCCACGATGCAACCAGTCAGCAAGCTCTCTACTGTACACCTGTAGAAGTTAGAGAGAGTCCTCTTTGACAGACCAACTCTCCGTAATCTTCTCAGGAAGTAGAGGCGCTGATGAGCTTTCTTAATAATTGCATCTGTGTTCTCGGACCAGGAAAGATCTTCACAGATGTGCACGCCCAGGAATTTGAAGCTCTTGACCCTTTCAACCATCGACCCGTTGATATAAACAGGACTGTGGGTCCCCATCCTACACCTTCCAAAGTCCACAATCAGTTCCTTGGTTTTGCTGGTGTTGAGGGCCAGGTTGTTGTGTTGGCACCATATGGACAGTCGCTCGATCTCTCTCCTATACTCGGACTCATCCCCATCAGTGATACGTCCATCATGCTTCAAACTAGTTTGTTCTCACTTTTCTAAACTCCAGTGAATATAAGTCAAGCCTGTCCCATCTTTATTCATAAAGTAATCATCTTGCTGTCCAGTAAACCTTCTCTAAAATGCGTCTGATGCGTCTGACTGCTCTTTAAATAACACTCTTTAAATGAGCATTAGTCTACACAAAACTCCAGATTATGCCTTTACAATGTTCTCCATAACTGAGGTGTATCCTCCTTATTTGCATATTCAATTCCCCTAACAATAAATGTTAACATTGTGTTAGCTTTCCCAATGACTTATGTTACTTGCATGCTAGCGTTTTGTGAGACATCCACTGGGACACCAAGATCCCTTTGCATCTCAGTACTCTTTCAGCCTCTTGTTTATCAAAAGGCCCTCAACCTTTGAAATAATATTCTCATTCTTATTTTTCCCCTACAAATTGACCGATTTAATGTTTTCAAATATTATTCTCCAATGCCATATCTTGGATATTCAGTTAATCTATCTACAGTATATCCCTTCATAACCTTCTGTGTTTCTATTGATAACTTACTTTGTTTAATACATCAGAGAGAACCTGGAGGAGGTGAATGTAGAGTGATGGAGCCATAGAGCAGAGAAACAGATCCTTCGACGTACGCAGTCCATGCTGAATATCAAGAACCAAGAGTGGGAAAAGACTTATCTTATCTCCGTGTCCTGGTCTTTTCTTGCTTCCAGTTCAACCTCCTTACAATCAGTCTGAAGAAGGGTCCCGACCCGAAACATTTTCTCCAGAGATGCTGCCTGACCCATTGATTTAAACCATACATTTTGTGTCCATCCATCCATCTACATCAATGTCTTTATGCCTTAGTCAAACAACCCTGTTAATACTGGATTTACAATTATTAATTGAATTAACCTACAAACCCAGTGTTAACAGGATCTAGGGGTCAGAGGAAGACTGTCTTGGTGTGAGAGGAAGGCTGCCCCTCTTTGCATTGAGAAACTTTCTTGAATGATCTGTTTCCTGAATTATTTAGTTTTAGTTTTTGTTTTAGAAAAATACTATGGAAACAGGCCCGTCGGCCACCGAGTTTACGCTGACCATCCATCGCCCGTTCACACTAATTGTACGCTATCCCACTTTTTCATTCTGGGGACAATTTACGGGGGCGAATTAGCCTACAAGACGTCCGCCTGTCTTTAGGATGGGGGATGAAACCGGAACAGCCGATAGAAACCCACGCAATCACAGGGAGAACGTGTAAACTCCACATAGACAGCACCCAAGGTCAGAATTAAATCGGCCTCTCGGACGTTGTGAGGCAGCAGCTCTACCCGCTGCACCACTCTGCCGCCCCATGGTTACAACAGTGTGAGACAAATGTCCTTATTCCGGGGTAAATAGCTCTACTGTTTATTCAAATAACACCTTTCAAAATACTAAAATCAATCAAACTGGCCTTGTTCTTTTACATTCAAGGGAATACAATTGGCTTCATGTTATTTTTGTTCATAATCCAACATTTAGGACCTGGTAATATTCAAGTGCTGCTGCACTCCTTTCAAGACCAATAAATGCAGTCCTCAGGTGATGACATGGTTCTCTTGAGAACTGTTCGTAAACTCCCAACTATTCTTACGTGGGAAATGAACAAAAAAACAGTGTGTGGGAGAAGATCACAGGAACAGCCGTGATAGGAGACCGAGCCGGTGTGGGTAGAATGGGGCCAACCAGCCTCACCGACTCGGTGAGTAAGTCTGCTTGGCCCTTGCAGTTCTGCCCTGATTGTTATAGTGCTAGATGTTGTTATCCTTTTAGTTTACTTTAGTTTAGTTTAGTTTAGTTTAGTTGAGAGATATAGCACGGAAACAGTCCCTTCGACACAACGTGTCTGCACTGACCAGCGATCCCTGAACACTGTGCGGCATCACGGTGGTGCAGCGGTAGAGTTGCTGCCTGACAACGAATGCAGTGCTGGAGACCCGGGTTCGATCCCGACTACAGGTGCTGTCCGTGCAGAGTTTGTACATTCTCCCCGTGACCTGCGTGGGTTTTCTCCAAGATCTTTGGTTTCCTCCCACACTCCAAAGACATACAGGTTTGTAGGTTAATTGGCCTGGTAAATGTAAAAATTGTCCCTAGAATAGTGTTAATATGTGGGGATCGCTGGTCGGCACAGACCCGATGGGCCGAAGGGCCTGTTTCCACGCTGTATCTCTAAGCTAGCACTATTCTACACACACTAGGGACAATTTACTATTTTACTGAAGCCAATTAACCTACAAACCTGTACGTTTTTGGAGTGTGGAAGGAAACCGGAGCGCCCGGAGACAACCCACGCAGGTCACGAGGAGAACGTACAAACTCTTGTTTCCTGTTTCCAGAATCCCTCCATGCCCTTCCTTCCCCATCTCTCTGTAATCTACTCCAGCTCGGCAATCCAAGATACCCACACGCCACTAATTCTGGTATCCTGATCATTCCCAAATTAAATTACATTGGTAGCAGAGTACTTGTCTGCCAGAACTCTAAGCTCTAGAAATCCTTCCCTGCCACCCTGGCTAACTCGTCATCACCTTTAAATTGCACCAAATCTCTACTCTTTGACAAAGATTTAATCATCTATTCTAACATATTTTCCCATTAAATTTTGCTTGGTAAATGTCCTGTGAAGTTCCTTGGGATAATCTGTTTCAATGCAGTTATTGTATAAATGGAAGCGGGCGTGTTTCTGTATTGTATCACACAGATATTAGATTGTATCGAGATTGTACTGTCCAAAGTTATTCCTTAAAAAAAAACAATCTGCTGGCTTGCGACGACCACAGTCCTGTTATTATTTTCATGCAGACATGTTGCTGATATTCTTTGTAAAGCAGACCATAGCATAACTAATACATTTAATTTTATTTTATTAATAGCAGATCCGTCACATTATTTATGTTCCCATTCATCATCTGACTACTGCAGAAAGCAGCCAGCATGTAGTCCATATAACTGGCAATGTTGCTCATGGTAATCAGACAATGCTCCGTTTGACAGAGAGACGAATTAACCCAAGTATTTTGCTACCACTAAAATGTACGTATCTTGTAGCTGCACCTCTCCCTTCAGAGACCACAGAGACAAAGAAATTCAGACACGCTGGAGAGGGCTTTGGAAAATCTTGTACTACTAAAATGTTTTCCATGACAAAACATGCCAGGCTTGATATTTCACTGTTTAAGAATAAGGAGTAGGCCGTTTAGAAGATGAAGATGAAGATGAGATGAAGAAAAACATCTTCACCCAGAGAGTTGTGAATCTGTGGAATTCTCTGCCACAGAAGGCAATGGAGGCCGATTCACTCGGTGTTTCAAGAGAGAGTTAAATATAGCTCTTTGGGCTAACGGAATTAAGTGATATGGGGGAAAAAGTAGGAAGCGGGTACTGATTTTGGATGATCAGTCATGATCATATTGAATGGTGCTGCAGGCTCGTGGGGCCGAAAGGCCTACTCCTGCACCTACTTTCTATGTTTCTATGTTTCTATTTGACTGAGCTTTTAATGAAAAGCTTTGATTGAAACCTTTCCTAATATAAAAGGTAAATAAAACCAGAGAACACAGATTTAGCCTAAGGGGGATATACATTCAGAAGGGAAATGAGGGGGACCTTCTTCAGCCAAAGAGTGGTTAGTACTTGTAATGTACTGCCCGAGAGAGTGGTTGAAGCTAAGTCAAGCCCCTGTCCCACTTTCACGACCTAATTGGCGACCTCTGCCGAGTTTGCCCTTGACTCATACTCGCAGCATGGTCGCCAAGAGGTCATAGGAGGTCGTTGGAGGTCTTTGTAATTCTTCCTCATGCTCGTGAGTGTTCTCCGTGTACTCGTGGCCTCAAGTAGGTCGCGGCGTTTTTTCCAGTCCAGATAAAAAATGTCCACGGTAGTAGTCGTAGGTAGCCATAGGTCGATAACTGGCCCGAGAAAAAAAATGCAAACATGACATAATTTTATCATGTGAGTATTTTCCACTCGTAGCTAGTCGTAGTTGGTCTTAGGTGTGGAAGACTGGGGTCGAGGGGGTCGTAGGAGGTCGTAGACATAGTCGTAGGAGGTCGTTGGAGATCTTTTACTTTGGCGAGTCAACGCGACCTTGACATATTTTTCAACTCGTCTAGGGTCTTCGAAACTCATGGATTAGGTCATCCAAGTGGAACAGGCCCTTCACTTTCTTCTGTCTGGTTAGCACTCGACAAAAGCTTTTCACTGTACCTCAGTATGCGTGACAATAAACTAAACTAAACTGAACTGGTCCACATTTAGAATTGTTTAGACAAGTACTTGAAGTGTTTAGGCACTGAAGGCTATGGACGAAGTGCTGGACAATGGGATAAATATGGACGTTTGCCGACTGGTCTATTTCTATGTTGTACGCTCCTATGCCTCTAATCTATCACCAACCCTCCCCTACTTCTGCTCTCAGCTCTCCAATTTGTTCCCAGAAAACCATTACTCTTCTGAAAGCTGTATTGAAACTACTTCTAGTTCTTACTCAATGAGAGCATTCGAGATTACAACAGATTCAACAAAGTGTCCCTTGTAGGCACAAAATGCTGGAGTAACTCAGCTGGACAGGCAGCATTTCTGGATAGAAGGAATGGGTGACGTTTCAGGCTGAGACCCTTTTTCAGACTGAGAGTTCAGCGCCAGTGAGAAGAAGGGTCTAGACCCAAAACATCACCGATTCCTTCTCTCCAGAGATGCTGCCTCTCCCGCTGAGTTACTCCAGCATTTTGTATCTATCTCGGTGTAAACCTGCATCTGCAGTTCCCTCCAACACGTGTCCTTCATACTTTATACACCTTATAATTCTATATACCTCCATCATGTCTCCTCTTAACCTCCTCTGCTTAAGGGGGAGCAGACCTAGCTTATCCTGCCTCTCCTCATAATTGAACCACTAAGAATCCAAGACACCATCCCAGTGAATCTCCTCTGCACCCTCTCCAGTGTATCTGTGTGACCAACTTTTGACTACACAGAAACTGAATCATCCTACCACAACCAGAGAGCAGTACTGAAGTACAATCTACCTCATTGCTGTCCCTTGGACTATCCTTGATCGGTTTTGCTGGCTTTACCTTGCACTAAACGTTATTCCCTTATCCTGTGTCTAATCATGTTTCGTCTTTCTTTTGGCTGGTTAGCCCTCGACAAAAGCTTTTCACTGTACCTCAGTACGCGCGACAATAAACTAAACTAAACTGAACTGGTCCACATTTGGTTGAAGGCTTTGCTAAGGTCGGGGCCAAGAAGCATTAGACTTAGGCATCTATTAGCAGGTTATTGATGGGTAAGTACTGCTTAATATCACTGCCAACAACGCCATGCAGAATGTTGAGAGTACACTGATGCACACTAGTTAACCTACTTTGGTTTTTTGCTTTTGTGTGCCCGTTAAGATTCTGATGCGCCCCATAAGGGCACAGAACCTACTTGTTGTTAGGTAAACACTAAATGAAATCAATTTATAAAGCATCAAAACTTGATTGTTCCAGTATATTGCATTCTCATGTCAAAAGAATAACATTATAAATAAATTGGTTCTGTTATGATCTTAATAAATCAATTTATTTTAACATACATCCAGTGAAATTTTGTCAAATTTCTAAGAGTTCTGGAAAACATAATTTTCAACAATTTTGCACTGCAAAGCGAAATTGAAAATTGAAATAGCTATGATTAGTATGGATACCATTTGAATCAGAAGATGCAAAAGAATAGTCCATAATTCACCTCTTACCCAGAGTATATAAACTGAAATATTGAGAAAATGCTCAAAGTGTCCTCAGCAAAAAAAATGACAATTTAGTTTTATGACTACCATAATTAATTGCTTTGATCTATAGTGTGTTTAAACAGAGGGGGGGGGAAAAAACATTTTAGTTTAGTTTAGTTTAGACTTACAGCACGGAAACAGGCCAATCACTTGTCATCACCTAGCCATGTCCTCCAGAGATGCTGCCTGGCCCCCTGAGTTACTCCAGCACTTGGAGAAGAGAATTGATTTAATAGAGCTGAGATTATGGTCTCGTGTAAATGATTAAGAGGGCTGAGTTCAGAACCAATTACATTCCAAAATTATTTCAGTAACAATGACTCTGGAAAATATAGAAGGCATGAATCCTGATTGTTTTTTATGTGGCAGCTCGCTTGCCACAGAAGGCTGTGGAAGCCAAGTCAATGGATATTTTTAAGGCAGAGGTAGACAGATTCTTCATTAGTATGGGTGTGAGGGGTTATGGGGAGAAGGCAGGCGAATGGGGTTACGAGGGAGAGATAGATCAGTCATAATTGAATGGCCGTGTAGAATTGATGGGCCGAATGGCCTAATGCTACTCCTATCACTTTGGACCTTATGACCTTACTATGAATATGTCATTTGAGGCCGGTACTGTAGCAATAGGAAATAATCTATCCATTGCAATAGGTCTAAGCATGTTTACGAACAGAAGCTTGGGAAGTTGACCAAATAAGAACCACTGTGGTAATAGTGTTGCTAGTGGCTGGATTTGCTTTGCTGATGGGAGACCCAGTAATAGTTGGTAGTTTTGGGTGACTCTGTGGCGCAGTGGTAGAGCTGTTATCTCACAGTGCCTAGGGTTCAATCCTCACCCGGGTTCAATCCTGACTACAGCTGCTGTCTCTGTGGCGTTTGTACGTTCTCCCTGTGCCCGCGTGGGTTTTTCCCGAGTGATCCAGTTTCCTTCCTCATTCCAAAGATGCACAGGTTTATAGGTTCATTTGCTTTGGTAAATTGTCATTAGTGTGCAGGATATAGAACTAGTGCACGGGTGATCGCTGATCGGTGAGGACTCAGTGGGCTGAACAGCTTTTTTTCCCACACTGTAACTCTAAACTAAACTAAATTAATACCAATTAGCTGGGAGACTACCAACAACATAATGAGGTTATTCAGCTGTCCCATAAAACTCAAGTAAAATTAATTCCAATCTGTGGTTAAAAGTTCAAGAATGAGAACGATGGATTTATTCTTCGGATTAACTAACTAAACAATTTTCCAAATCTAAATCCCTGTTCATTATTAATCATGCATCTAGGATACAATTCCTATAGATTTTCTGACTATCCCTCTGCATGTCTGTCCTCTCAAGATCACTACATTCACACATTTGAATGCAAAAGTAATATTTTATTGATAAAATCTTAACCACATTTTAAAAGCGCTATTCCTAAAGAATGGAGCTCTGCTGAGTTGGGCTGACTTCTGTGTAACAGCTGTACAGTGTAACTCATGTTGTGTTATATTGAATCTGAAAAAAATCCCTGGGGTCATTTTTAATAGTCATTGGATACAATCTAAAATGATAAGATTTTATTTTTATCCCAAATGAACTCTGCAAGTCCCACAGCTCCCTGAGATCGCCGCTCCTCACAGTTCTGGCCTCTTGTATATCTCCAATTTTAATCACTCCATCATCGGCAACTTAGAGCACCGAACAGTACTGTGCAAGAGCAGGCCCTTCGGCCCACTATATCAATGCCAACTTGATGCCAAGATGAAATAATCTAATCGGCCTGCACATGACTCCATATCTCTCCATTCCCTGTCCATTTGCCTACCTAAAAGCCTCTTAAACGCCACTATCATATCTGCCTCCACCGCCACCCCTGGCAGCACATCCCAGAATCCCACCACCTTCTATGTAAAACAGATTGCCCTACACATCTCCTTTTAATTTTGCCCTTCTCATCTTAATACTCAGCCTTACGGTCTTTGACGTTTCCACCCTGGGAAAAAGGTTCAGATTGTCTACCCGATCTATACCTCTCATGTATATACATCTGTGAGGTCTATAGCTGGTAAGATGCTAGAGCTCTTGATCAGGTTTCTTTCCAACCTTTCTAAAGCTCTTTTTCCTCATTTAATATGATCTTTTAAAATCTATCTCTTCTAACTGAACCATCCTTCCAAGTCACCAGCAGCCCTGAGCTACTATCTACCTCATTGGAGACCCTGGGATTATCTTTGATCAGACTTCACTGGACTTTATCTTGCACTAAATGTTATCCATGTTATTCCCTTTATCATGTATCTGTACACTATGGATGGCTCGATTGTAATCATGTATTGTCTTTCTGCTGACCAGTTAGCTCAAAACAGAAACTTATCACTGTACCTCGATACACGTGACAATAAACTAAACTAAAACCAAACTTCTAACCAAGTACTTGATCAGCTATCAAAATATTACCTTATGCGACTTGGAGACAATTTCTATGATGAGGAACTTTAAGACAATTTAGTAGGTTAGAGGTACTAAATAAATACACGTTGGTATTCTGGAGACATGATCTGTAACATCTTGGGTCTGAACACAAGACCCTCAATACAATCTCTACGCTAAAGCAGGCTGTGTTTACACTAAGGGAGGGTATTGTGAACTATGCACAGAAAAGCAGACCCTACAGAAGGAAGCAGTCCTTTTCAACATTGCTTGAAACAACTGTATCGGATTCACTGAGTACACAGAAGGCTGGAGAAACTCAGCAGGTGCAGCAGCATCTAAGGAGCGAAGGAGATAGGCGACGTTTCGGGTCGAGACCCTTCTTCAGATCGGATTTACTGTTGGCATACTGTTACAGCAGGCATTTGAGGGGTCAGTCAGATACAACAATGGTACAGATTTCTGCTGTTTATTACAGAGTGGACCTCATTGAAATTTTCTGAATAGTGAAAGGCCTGGACAGAGTGGGTGTGGAGAGGATGCTTCCACAAGTGGGAGACTCTAGGATGAGAGGCCATAGCCTCAAAGAAAAAGGGTGTACCTTTCGGAAGGAGATGAGGTGGGATTTCTGGTGAATCTGAGGAATTCATTGCAACAGGTGGCTGTGGTGGCCAAGTCAATGGATATTTTTAAGGCAGATATTGATAGATACTTGATTGGTGCGGGTGTCAGAGGCTATGGGGAGAAGGCAGGAGAGGGAAAGATAGATCAGCCATGATAGAATGGCGGAGTAGACTTGATGGGACGAATGGTCTACTTCTGCTCCTATCACTTATGAACTTATGAGCACGAAAACAGGCCCTTCGGCCCACCTTGCCATACCGGCCAAGATGCTCTATCTACACAAGTCCCACTTCTCGTGTTTGGCCCATCCTTCTAAACCTTTCTATCTATGTACTTGACCAAATGACTTTTAAATGTATGATTAGTTATTTACTAATCAGGTGATTGTTCCCTGCGGCTGCCACCCACCCACTGGTTTATCAATAAATCCCTCCTTTACGCAATTTCAACTCTACATGTGCATCTATTGACGGGGGCATTTCACCAGTGTTCCTCGAGTACCAATGTGATGCTTTCAATTGAACGTGGTTTCTGCAGCAAATTGTTTTATGCAGAACGATCAACACCAAAGGTCGTAGATTCAGTGAATAATGCGGAGCAGACTCCATCGAATTGTTTGTTCAGAGTTGCTTCATGTTGTATCGGCAGTGAACATCATTGCCAAGCCTCCATCAATAATGCAGTTACAGAAGCAGTGAGTATTGATTCACCAACCTATGCCGACATGTTGCAACTTGACTGGATGGCTGCCCAAAACTGGGAGTGCGATTAGTTTGATTGTAATCACGTATTGTCTTTCTGCTGACTGGTTAGCACGCGACAAAAAGCTTTTCTCTGTACCTCGGTGAACTGAACTGAGTTATTTATCAAAGTAAAAGCTGGAATTTTTGAAACACTGATAATAGACAGCGGACTAGGCTGATTCCTTCTTAATGGCATAATCAGTTAACAGGGGAAGCAGAAGTGGGGGACAGATATCCTGCGGTATAACCTGCAATAAGAGAGCCTGCGTCAGATCAGCTACTTAACTGGAAGTAGTTTTCAGAATGAGCACTTTTGATCTGCAGTTGGTTCAGCGCAGAGGGATTCAGACCAAGTCAGGCCCAGCAGTTATTTAAAATGAACATACATTTAGCAGGCTGACAAAACCTCAAGATGGATGGATTTGTTCAGCCACCTGCAGGTCACACACCACAGATATGGCAGGGTTAACTGTCTGCCTTTAACATCCAGACTGAGACACTCAAAGTCCGAAAACATGGTCTGATGGTGGACTATCCAGTGCTAGTAACGACAGATTAGAAAACAGCGCATGAGGAAACCTTGCTAGTGATTAAAGCTGGCCGCCTTTAAAACGTATTGTGATTTTTGCAAGCGATTCAGAATATCATTTGGTTATCAAAGGCATCATCTAAATGCAAGCTCTTTCTTTGAAAGGTTTTAGGATCAAAGGAACATTGGGAAGAACAGGAAATTGCAGAATTACAGAAAGCCTTGGGTAAGAATTAGCTTGGAGCTGAGGAAGATTTCATCACCCAATTCAGTTCACTGTTACCACAGTTCAGCATCTTTCTTTGTGGAGATTATCTCAACAGCTTACATTATATAAAAGCCATAAATATCTGCCAAAGGAAAATAATGGCCACGGTTCACCTGATTGTTATCAGATGTCGCATATAAATTGCCACTGCCAAGACCACAGTCAGAGCAAAGTCAACTTGACCATGGCATCCTGCAGATTTGGACAGTCTGCTGGCACAAGTATAACTTTTCACGTGCCAACTTGCCTGGTGATGCATTCACCTTGCAGGTAGCAGAGGACTAAACGCTTCCATTATCTGTTCAAACAAATCCGTTTGGGCGATACTGGGATGTCAGCGAAAAGGCACAACGGCTAACGCAGAGAAAGGAGGCTTCTCCATTAAACTGACCCCATTCGTATTTTGTGAAAATGTGTTCTTAACTTGAAATCACCACGTTATTAATGGTGCTGAGGCCACCTTCACGAGAGGGGAGGGAAGAAGTTAGAATAAGGGGTTTAAGCAGGTATTCAGCAGTAAATAAAAGTGTTAGGGCAACGCCACAGCCTTGTTTAACATTGGCCTTCACTGAGACTAGTTCTATTGTAAATCCATTAGGATATCGTCATGGCTTGCATGAGCTCATGGGACAAGCACAAAATGGAAATGAGTTGACATGGGCAGTCAGGTTCGCGTAGCAACAGCCCCTGTCAGTTGACGGAGCCAAAGGCTTAAGCGACTGTTTAGTTTAACTAGAGATACAGCGCGGAAACAGGCCCTTCAGCCCACCAAGTCCGCACCAACCAGCAATCCCCGCACATTAACACTACCCTACACACACTAGGGGCCACAAACAACACATCAATTTTCTTTAATAAAAAGGAACGGCAGATGCTGGTTTATACAAAAAAGAGTCTGAAGAGTCGTGACCTGAAACGTCACCTATCCATTTTCTTGCAGAGATGCTGCCTGACCTGCTGAGCTAATCCAGAACTTTTCTTTCCTGTATTCACACCCAAATGGTAGTAGCTGCATAAGTGGCATGCAATAACCGTGACGGAAACACTGAAGCAGTTTTATCGTCTGAATAGCAATGATAAGGTCCAGCCCTTTATCGCAAGAAGAATGCCATTTGGCCTCTTTGTTACTGGTAATTAAAATATTTTTGAACAAATTGCTGAGCAAAAATGTTGACAAGACTTTTTGTTAGCACTGAGCTCATTGCCTCATGTAGAGATAAAGGAACCGTTTCCTGGTGTTATTGCTCTTCCGGTTGAACCCATTTCCCGCTTTTGATCTTTACTCCCCATTCAGACTCACCTCCATTACATTTTCTAATTCCCAGTTACCATTCACTCATGGAATGACAGGAATTTACAGCACAGAATGAAGGCATTTGAGTCACTCTGTTTTATGCCAGAATCTCACAAAATTGTCCACAATTAATGCAGCTGTAACGCTGGATCTGAAGAGTACTCCAAATTACTCAACCACCGTTCCTTAAGAAGTAATGCTACTGATTCAATCGCTATTGACAAATCATTCCATGTTCAACTGATCTTTGCATGAACTATTTTTTTCCGCCATCTCAGCTTAGAGGATTTGGAGAGGGTAATCGAGAGGGGTTTAAGCAGGTGATTAACAGTGAAGAATATGAACCTGGAGTTAGAGCTGCTGCAGTAAGTTCATGGTATTGTGGCATTAGATGTTGTGTGGACAGTGAAATGACCTCCAATTGTAAGCCATTCAACAGGTGGGGGAAACATTGGCAATGCATTTTATCCATTCCTCATAACCTCTGTACAACAAAGGCAGGTAAAAGGCAACCAGAAAGACTCCAAAGATGAACGGGTTCTTGGTTAATTGGCTTCGGTAAAATTGTAAATTGTCCCTAATGTATAGGATAGTGCTAGTGTATGAGGATCGCTGGTCGGCACGGACTCGGTGGGCCAAAGGGCCTGTGTATCTCCGAACTAAGCTAAAGTGTCTCTGACCACAATGGGTAACTGGAGTCAGCAGACTAGTAAAGATGGTAGATTTGCTTTTCTGAAGCATAACTGATGAATCTGAAGTTCTTTCAGCATTTAAACATCCCAGTCATGCAGAGATTCACATCTCTGAATCAATGGTCCTGAACTTTAGCTACATGTCTAGTCATTTAACCACTTCATTGCCAATCATATGGCTTATTCCACCTCATATACCAAAGTGCCATCCAAAGACGTGTTCAAATCCCAACAAAGTAGACGA
This sequence comes from Raja brachyura, assembly GCA_963514005.1. The sequence continues at coordinate 30,389,099 of OY740807.1, read as the reverse complement.
GAATTAAAATTCAAGTAACAAAATAATGAGAGGAATAAATCGTGTAGACACGCAGAGTCTCTTGCCCAGAGTGGGGGAAATCGTGAACTAGAGGACATAGGTTTAAGGTAAGGAAGGAAAGATTTAATTGGAACCTGAGGACTAACATTGTAGGTATGTTACAAAACTTACCTTGAGCAGCGCTGCAGTTCTGCCGCTCCCCGTGTGCGCGACTTTGGCGCCTTTCCGAGGGGGGCGGGCTTAAAGTGCTGTTTTTCCACAGGCAGGGAAAATCGATCAATGTCGGGCGATTTAGTTGCGGAAGAAAAATTGCTCCGACATTTCATGAATGAAGGTATTTTTAAATTACGCTAAATTATTTATTAACTAGGGTAATTTAAAAATCACCTTCAAAAGCCGTGAGCGCCGACAATGGGAAGGATTTTGCGTAGGGGAGAAAAAAAGGTAAATAGTTTATTTTTATATTAAAAGTTGTTTTTTCCGGAGGCTTTAATAACATTTTCATGTTGCGAAATTGGGTCCAAAAAAATGTATGAACAAACAGTATTTTTCCTCCCGACTTCACCGCTAACCGCAACGTTCCAATCCACCGCATTCCACTAAAACCCACTCGCTAGATGATTTAAATGGCCATTAATTTACAGGAATCAAACACTAAATTCCTTCCATTTGGCCCAGAAATTCATGAAAATGAGATTTAAAAATTATGTTATATTGTGGATTATTGTGTGAATGTTATTTGGACACTTAGGCAATTAAAAAAAAGTTTATCTTTTCTTAAGAAATGGATAGATGTTTAGATCTACTCATTGAATTTTGTAATTAGCTACAATTAGATAACTAACTAATTATATGCTTTAATTTCAGGTCATCCAAGTAAGATTGTTTCATATTTGTTTCAGAATACTTCAATCTATAATAACTGAAAATTTCATTGCGTTCTCTTAATTTTTAAGAAAGTTATGGGCTTTTAACAGTTCTAGATCACAGCTTTTGAGTTAAGTCAATTGAAAGGCAATGGGGAGCAAGATGCTAATTTCCGAGTATGAAAATGGCCATAACTTTCTTAATACTGAAGATATGAAAGTGAATTATGTGTCAAATTAAACTTCTTTTTATGCTTTATCTGGTGGGATAAATTGCAGACTTGATTTTTAAAATTTTTAAAATTTTGTAACATTGCTAAACATTGTCATACAAAAGATGGTAGGTGTGTGGAACGAGCTGCCGGAGGAGGTGGTTGAGGCAGGTACTATCGCAACATTTAAGAAACATTTAGACAGGTACATGGATAGAACATGTTTAGAGGGATAGGGGGCAAATGCAGGCAGGTAGAACTAGTGCAGATGGGACAAGTGGGTCGGCATGGGCAAGTTCGGACAAAGGGCCTGTTTCCACCCTGTAAGACTATATGACACTAAAATAATTGTTTTAATTAATTAACTTTCCAACACTTAGCCATGAACAGTATCCCGTACCATGACAGGTACGGGATACTGAGTTGGATGATCAGCCATGATCACATTGAATGGCGGTGCAGGCTCGAAGGGCCGAATGGCCTACTCCTGCACCTATTTTCTATGTTTCTATGTTTCTAACTTACTAAATTATCATTACAAAACCCACCCGGTTCACTGAAGTAAAGGGAAGGACATTTACCATTCTTTGTCAGTCTGACTAATATGTGACACCAGGCTCTCCAATGTGGTTGACTCTTAACTGCCTCCTCGATTCAGGAGCAATTGGGGATGTATGAACCTTTCTTGCATCGTCAGTGTCAACCACAGCCCATGAATGAACAGAAAAAAAATATCAGTTTAATTAACGAGTAGCAAATATTAAACGAGACCTTAGCGATCCACAGGTTAATGGAATGAAATAACTTCTTTGTTCCTGAGCAGAAGCAAAGGGTCAGGAACAGGCTATTTGGCTAGACATTAAGGTCATCCCTTGCAGTGGCATGTTCCTACCTTTTCTCTCAAATCCTATTAGACCAGAGCAGCAGAATTAGGCCATTCAACCATTCAAGTCTACTCAGCCATTCGATCATGGCTGAACTGTTTTTCCCTCCAAACCCCATTCTCCTGCCTCCTCCCTGTAACCTTTGATGCCCTTACTAATCAAGAACCTTACAATCTCCGCTTTAAAAATACCCAATGTGTTGGCCTCCACAGCAGGCTGAGTCAATAAATACCATAGATTCATCACTCTCTGGCTAAAGAAATTCCTCCTCATCTCCATTCTAAAGGTACATCCTTTTATTGTGAGGTGGTGCCCTCTGGTTCTAGACTCTCCAATTACTGGAAACATTTCTATCTAGGTCATTCATTATTCGATAGGTTTCAATGAGATCCCTCATCATCCTTCTAAACTCAAAGTCCCTTTCATATTAAGAATGCATCTACATCTTCTGATCATTTTTCATAATGGCCTCCTTTTATGATGGATAATCACCTTCTTGGGAAGATTTCTCTCCTGATCACAGTTCTAAATTCAATAAAATCAGGGCTGATCTAATCACATAGAAACATAGAAACATGGAAATTAGGTGCAGGAGTAGGCCATTCGGCCCTTCGACCCTGCTCCGCCATTCAATATGATCATGGCTGATCATCCAACTCAGTATCCCGTACCTGCCTTCTCTCCATACCCTCTGATCCCCTTTAGCCACAAGGGCCACATCTAACTCCCTCTTAAATATAGCCAATGAACTGGCCTCAACTACCCTCTGTGGCAGAGAGTTCCAGAGACCCATCACCATACAGACCCCTGTACCTCTTATTTATCCCAAAGTCCGAGAGTGTTTCTTAACCTTGAATGCACTTACTGAATACACTGGAATTATCTGATCCATGATTCTTGGGAGCAAAGAATTCCAAAGCTTCACAACTACCTGAGATAATAAAGGGCCTGTCCCGCTTGGGCGACATTTTCGGCGACAGTCTGAAAAGAGGTTGTTGCGTCAGGGTCGTGACGCGGCGTGATGCGTGGTGACGCATGTAGTGACACGCAGTCACTGACGCTCGCAGTCACCAAAAAAATCACAAAATGGGACAGGCCGTTAACTATCTCGGACTTAAGCTATGCGCCTTATTTTAAAACTGTCTCCCTGTTCTCAATCTCCCCCACAAATTATTATTCAGGGATACAAATAACTTCAAAGTATGAAAATAGATAACTTTAAGAGTAAGAAATGTGTCTGCTTTATCGCATTTGAATGAATTAGACAAATAAATAATTTGTTTATTTTTATTCCCAGCCTGTAATCTTAAAAATGGTATGAAACTGATTACAAGATAAATGATATGCAGGAAATAATTAGTATGGAGTATTTTGGTTGCAATTTGTGCAAAATGCCTGGGGTTCAATCTTCTTTTTGCAAATAATTGATGTTATAGCTACCATTCAGTTCTCCGTTTTTTTTTTGCTAACGGCATTAATGTCAGCACTGGAATAATAACACACATAGTCCAGTAGATAATGAAATGCTTACACGAGCTCAGTTATCAACCGGACTGCTCCATTGCTCTCCAGACTGATGTTGCCTGCCCTTCATTTCTATCTCACACGTGGAGAAGAACTAATCAAGAGATTTTAAAATGATCTTATAGCAAAGGAATACAATAATCTTGAGGTAATTGCATCGGTCTTTAGATTGGACAAGTGAAATTTGGTGGATGTGGATTGTAAGTACGTCTAGGTGACAACATGAGAGTAGGCAGTCAGAATATGTTTCCCAGGATAGGAATATCAATGACAAGAAGCCAGAGCTTTAAGGTGAGAGGGGCAAAGTTTAAAGGAGATGTTTAGTTTAGAGATACAGCATTGAAACCGGCCCTTTGGCCCACCGAGTCCGCACCGGCCATCGATCACCGCACATTAACACTACCCTACACACACTAGGGGCATTTTTACATTTTTATACCAAGCCAATTGACCTACAAACCTGTATGTCCTTGGAGTGTGGGAGGAAACCAAAGATCTCGGAGAAAATGCACGCAGGTCACGGGGAGAACGTACAAACTCCATACAGACAAGCACCTGTAGTCGGGATCGAACATGGGTCTCTGGCGCTGTAAGGCAATAACTCTACCGCTACGCCACTGGGGAGACAAATTTTTGTTTCACACAGAGAGGTGGATGACTGGAATGAGCCATCAAACAGGAAACAGATACGATAGTAGCAGTTAAGAGGCCTTTAGATATGCACATGGATTTGCAAGGAAGAAGGGTCTCAACCCGAAACTTCACCTATTCCTTCTCTCCAGAGATGCTGCCTCACCCGCTGAGTTTCTCCAACATTTTTGTCTACCCAGTTATGTGTGCACTTTTGTCTCAAGTTAAAAATGTTCACCCCTTTTCCGTAAATCCTTCCATGGTCATAATTTTCCCATCTCTTTAATCTCTTTTTCCCCATAATTTATCCACCGCAATTTATCCTCTAATTCCATTCCAACAAATTAATTTCCTTCTTGACCTTCCCTTCCTGTGATGTATCACTGGCAACACGAGGGGAATAGATAGGGCGAATGCAGAGTCTTTTACCAAACGTAGGGGGAATCACGAAACAGAGGACATGGGTGAGAAGGGAAAGATTTAATAGGAACCTGAGGGGCAAACATTTCACTCAGAGGGTGGTCGGTGTATAGAACGAGTTGCCAGAGGTCTTATTATAACAATTAAAAAACATTAGGGCAGGTACATGTATTGGATTATAGACTGTATAAATGTGCTTTCAATGACCATGTCCCATTCCAGAATTTTCATTGTACATCCTTCTGCCTCTTCATTGCTCTCTCCCTTTTGAGCAAAGCTTATTGTCCCTCTTCCAATGTTTTGACATTGTGTCAAGTTGGTATCCTTACACTGTGAGACACTGTTCAGCGGTAGAGTTGCTGCCTTACAGCGAATGCAGCGCCAGAGACCCGGGTTCGATCCTGGCGAGTGATGTCTGTACAAAGTTTAAACGTTCTCTCCATGATGAATGTGTGGGTTTTCTCCTCGATCTTCGGTTTCCTCCCACATTCCAAAGACATACAGGTTTGTAGGGTAATTGGCTTGGTAAATGTAAAAATTGTCCCTAGTGGGTGTAGGATAGTGCTAATGTGCGGGGATCGCTGGTCGGCGCGGACCCGGTAGACCGAAGGACCTGGTTCCACGCTGTATCTCTAAACTAAACTAAACTAAAAATAAAGGTTCCACATAAATGCAAAGTTACTAAGTGAGTTCACCTTGGTGGTTGTGGTATCGACCACTTGAATAATCACTTCAAATGGCACATCACTGGGAACATGATCATAATATCTAAAGTTACCTTGCAGTAACTTTCTAAAGTTACTTTGTTGAAACCTTTGTGGCACTTTTGGTAGAGTTTCTGTCTCACAGCATCAGAGACTCCAGTGTCAGGATCAAACCTGACCTCGGGTGCTGTCTCGGAATTTGCACATTCTCCCTGTGACCGCATGAGGTTTCTCCGGGTGCTCCGGTTTCCTCCCACACCCCAAAGATGTGCTAGTTTGTAGGTTGTGTAGGAAGGAGCTGCAGATGCTGTTTTAAACCAAAGATAGAACAAAAAGCTGAAGTAACTCCGCGGGACATGCAGAATCTCTGGAGAGGAGGAATGGGTGACGTTTCGGGTCGAGACCCTTCGTCAGACCCGATCTTCGGGTTTGTAGGTTAACTGGCCTTTAGATTAGTCGGCAGATACAGTGTGAAAACAAGCCCTTCAGACCACCAACTCCATGATGGCCAGCGATCACCAGCACTATCCTACACGCAAGGACAATTTAGAATTCCTATCAAAGCCAATTAACCAACAAACCTGTGCATCTTTGGAGTGTGGGAGGAAAGCGGAGCACCCAGAGAAAACACATGCGCTCATGGGGAGAACGTACACACTCCATGCAGACAGCACCCGTGGTCAGGATCGAACCCGGGTCTCTGGCGCTGAAAGGCAGCAACTCTGCCGCTACGCCACCGTGTTGCCCATTTGCCACCTCTGCAAATTGCATAACATAGAACGAGTGTGAATGGGTGATGGACGGGTGATGGACTCGGTGGGCTGGAAGGCCTGTTTCCATGCTGTATCTCCAAATTCAACTAAACTGAATTATGTCTGCCAGTGAAAATTGCACTCACTGGCCACCAGTGATGTGGAAACCTGTTCCAAGTCAGACATAACACAAGTTTGCAAAAGGTTTTTAAAACATGGATTCATCCACTGGACATCACAACTGCCCTGAGAGCATCTGGACTAGATCTAAATCATGCCAGGATTTTGTTTGCAGAACGTTCCCTTGACACTGACTGTCTGAATTTCTAGTGAGTGAAGTATTAAAAGGATTACTGGCAGCATCGCGCTGCCTCCATGAAGAATTCACACCTGCAGCAAAAGATGATTGAAAACCATTTCTTAAAAATAGGGCAGCAATAGAGGAACTGAGAAGACAGTGAGCTGTATATTAACTCAGATATATGGAGCTGCTCTGAATCGCAATGCATCTCCCACAGGTCCTGCTGAAATCAAAAGGGTCTGTAGAAGGGTCTCGACTCGAAACGTCGCCCATTCCTTCTCACCGGAGATGCTGCCTGTCCAACTGAGTTGCTCCAGCATTTTGTGCCTATCTTCGAAATCAAAACCACAATCCAATTTGATTTGTTCATCTTTTTCCTGCATGCAGCCAAACCAATTGAGAGGGAGGGAGGCCATTAGTGTCAGATCACAGTTTGGAAAGGTCGGAATGATGCTGAAGAGATGACTGGGGTCTCAGAAGAGGAAAGATTAGAGGCAAGCTGGCAGACTGGAAGCTGGATGATGAGGAGGGGCTAAGAGCCAGAGGGAGGTCGGATGCCCTGCACAGGAACTCAGCAAGCGGAGAAACTGGACGAGTTGGGAAGGAGCTCAGAAAGAAGAGGAGGTTAAAGTAGGTAATGGGCAAAGAAAATTGGTCCAGCTATCCTTGTTCCACTCTAGCCATGGGGTTTCCTGAAGCTCAGGAATTTCAACCAACCCCGGGTTAAAATTAGACACCCAACGCAGTTTTGATGCAAGAATCTTGAGGAAATAACTAACTGCTGGAGAAACTCAGGCAGCGTCTGTGGAGGCAAATGGTCAGGCCCCTTTTTCATGATTGGAGGTAACTGGTAGAAGTAGGTGAGTTTAGTTTAGAGATACAACGTGGAAACAGGCACTTCGGCCCACCAGGTTCACGCTGACCAGCGATCCCCGCACATTAACAATATCCTACATCCACTAGGGACAATTTTTAAAGCCAATTAACTTACAAACCTGTACGTCTTTGGAGTGTGGAGGAAAACCGACGATCTCGGAGAAAACCCACGCAGGTCACGGGGAGAACGTACAAACTCCGTACAGACAGCACCCGTAGTCGGGATCGAACCTGGCTCTCCGGTGCTACATTCGCTGTAAGGCAGCACCTCTACCGCTGCACCACCGTGACCGCCCTGAGGGGAAGGGGTGGGGGATAAGAGTTTGCAAACGGCAGGTGGATCCAGGTAAGGGCAAACGGACTGGTAGATGACGCAGGTGCTTGAGGTGATGAGAGGAGAAGACTGCATATGGTGCGATCTGATCAAAAAGGAAGATGAGGAATGAGATGTTGAACCTATGGGAGGGATGGTGAATAGATGGAAATGGGGGGAGGGTAATGGAGGGACCTGGAGAAGTGGGGATGGGAGTTGAGCAGAAGGAGGAGAGGAAAGGAACAGGGTGACGTGGGGCAGCGGGGTGGAAAGTAAACTGTATTAGTGAACCAGAAGGAGACGTGAGGGGCGAGTGGAAAATGAACTGCTTTTGGTCCAGTCTGCGTGCAGCTTCAGTCTGGCATTGGAGGAGGCTGAGGACTGGCAGGTCAGAATGGGAATGGGAAGGGGAATTGAAGTGACTTGTAACCGGGAGGTCCAGCAGGCCCTGACGGTCAGAGCGCAAGTGTCGGCGAAGTGGTCAACTAGTCTATGCTTGGTCTCACCAATGTAACGGAGGCCACATTGAGAACATCGGATGCAGTAGACGAGGTTGGTGATGGTGCATGTAAACCATGGCTCACAAGGGTGTTTATGTCCCTGGAGGACATAAAGGGAGGTGTAGGGACTGATTAAATTTAGTAGCTGGTTAATTAGAATTATTCAGACGTATACATTGATATTGTCATAATCACTTAATTGGAGATGGTTAATAGACCACCTGACCCCAGTGAACTGAGACAAAGTTCAAGTCAGATTTTAAACATCTTAAATAACTCTATCCATTTATGGATGTTAAGAATCCCTCGATTTGATTTTTCCCTCATAGACTTTGATTAAGTTAAGTTAATAGGCCTATCATTTTCTGGATGTGATTTCAAATGTCTTATTCAAACGTTGACATAAGATGCTTTTCTTTCAATCCAGAGGAAAATATAACAGTGGAAATAAAAGTCTCTTCAGTGACATTCTGAATGCATTGAAATGTTCCTTCTGGCAGTGTTGTAAGGATTATGTTCATGGAAGGCTTGACAATTGAAAACAAACGTCTACAATCTCAACAGTAACTTTCACCAGGAGCTACCAATTATATTCAAAAACAAGCATCATTGCTGATTGTTTTTCCCTCTGTATCTGTAAACCTGGCGCAACAGACCATAAGAAATTGGTTATGTGACCCTTGAGATTCCTCCATCACTCAGTGAGATCATGACTGATCTGAATATCTTTCTCAGTTCCATTTCCCTATCTGTTTCCCCAAACCACTTGATTACTTGGAGGCCCTAAAATCTCTCTGGCGGCCAACATGTTTCACGATTCCCCATCCACCACTGTTTGGAATAGAGAATTCGAAAGTTTCGCACTGCTTAGAAGCAAGGCGGTCGGCATTACTGCCTCATCTTGACCTCAAGTGCTGTCCTTGTGGAGTTTGCACTTTCTCCCCAAGACTATGCGGGTTTCTGTCATGTGTTTCCTCCAATGTTCCAGACAAAAAATAAAAATGAGCGGCACGGTGGCGCAGAGGTAGAGTTGCTGTCTTACGGCACTTGCAGCGCTGGAGACCCGGGTTTGATCCCGATTACGGGTGCTGTCTGTACGGAGTATGTACATTCTGCCCGTGACCACGTGGGTTTTCTCTGAGATCTTCGGGTTTCCTCCCACACTCCAAGGACATACAGGTTTGTAGCTTAATTGGCTCGGTGAACGTGTAAATTGTCTCTAGTGTGTGTAGGATAGTGCTAATGTGCAGGGATCGCCGGCGCCGACTCGGTGGGCCAAAGGGCCTGTTTCTGCGCTGCATCTCTAAACTAAACTAAATATGCTGGTGATTATTTAGCTACTGCAAGTAACCCCTTGGTGTAGGTAAATAACAAAAGAATCAAAGGAGAGCTGATGAAGAGTTACGGGGGCACATGGAGAAGGGGATTCATAATGATGTGATTGTTCTATTAGGATGCAGTATGAACACCTGGACTCCCCCATTAGTTGAATCACCTCTACAGTATCAAGGCTGCCAAGCCTCCTTGGGAATCTGATGCGTTTCAATGCAACCACCACTTATTCGTCCAAACACCAGGAAACATCAACCTAATCCATTCAATCTTTCATCATAAGATTCCCCCATCTACCAAATCAATCTAGCCAACCTTCTCTGCACCAAGGCAAGAATATCCTTCCTTAAGTAAGGAGCTGTAAATACACCAGGTGACAGACACAAAAAAGCTGGAGTAACTCAGCGGGACAGGCAACATCTAGAGAGAAGGAATTGGTAACATTTTTGGGTTGAGACCCTTCTTCAGGCCAGGTGACCTGAAATGTCACCTATCCATGTCCACCAGAGATGCTGCCTGGCCTGTTGAGTTACTCCAGCACTTTTGTGCAAGAATCCACCATTGGTAGTTCCCCGTGTCTCATAGTTTGACTAAAGCTTAGCTTGGCTGCAGTCTTAATGCCTCTCTCGTCTACTCCACACCTACATTTTGACTATTGTCAACAATACCCAAAATGTCCATAATTTTCCACAATTTGGAAACTAATTTATATTAAAGAAGCTGTAAAAATAATGTAAAGTACCATTTAATAGAATTTTAGAATGGGTTTCCCTTGATTAAAGGATAAATTCATACATTCTAAACCCTACAAAATTCAGTATAAAATTACGTTATTTTTAATAGGCTATACTATTCTTTATTTAAAGCAGCATATTTTATTTCTGATACCTTACAGATCAGCTCATTGATAAAATATGGATATAGTTATACAATACATGTATTTAAAATAATATATTTTACAAATTAACTGTATGATCTACATTCTGGAAGTTACCATGAAATGCTCAAATTAGATAAATATTGAGATAATTCATATACTTGGCTTTCGTTACTTCCAGCTTCAACGAGCAGTATTTCATTGCATTTATTTTTTACTCTTAAGACCATTAATCATTTGACTCTAGACTTTGTATTTTGCCGTGCTGTGTATATAACTGCTGTTGTAACAAAGGTTCTGGTTTTTACAATAGGCAGAATGATCAGTATTTAGTTTCTACTTTTCCCCATCTTTAAAGGTCCATAAATCAACCAACCTGACTAATAAAAATATCTGGTTGTTATCACATTGTTGCTTGTGAAAGCCTCATTTCATACATTACATCAAACTACACGATTAAAGTATAACATTGGCTACAGTGACTTTAGACTTGAGAGATACAGTGCGGAAACAGGCCCTTTGGCCAACCGAGTCCGCACCGACCAACTATAACCCCGTAAACTAACACTATCTTACACAGTAGGGACAACTTAACGGAAGCCAATTGACCTACAAACCTGTACATCTTTGGAGTGTGGGAGGAAACTGGAGCACCTGGGGAAAACCCATGTAGGCACAGGGAGAATGGTAAAACTCTGTACCGATAGCACCTGTAGTCATGATCGAACCCGAGTCTCTGGGGCTGTAAGGGAGCAACTCCACCACTGCGCCACCATGCAGCCACTTTTTAAAGATCTGTCAATGTTGTAAAGGTTTATATTTTATAAAACTGAAAGCAGGGGTATGGCAGGCTAACGACTGCTTTGCTTCAAGGTCCATAGCTGTAGCATTCAATGAAGTATGATACAGTAATCGTCATGTGCTTTTGAACTGCCCACACACACACACTAGTAGTTCCTTCCTTCATTTGATCCACCATGGTGGAATCAGAGGTCACGGTATGGGAAAACTGTCGTCACAGTAAGGGTAGACAAAAAATGCTGGAGAAACTCAGCGGGTGAGGCAGCGTCTATGGAGAGCAGGAATAGGTGATGTTTCGGGTCGAGACCCTTCACAATGAGGAATGGTTCTGGGGAGGGTGTCGGTGATTTTGCTATCAAGCTTGGTTCCCTCGATTAGGCAGGTAATCCATGAGTTTGGTAAGGGGTGTTGTTCAGTTACTGTGCTGAAGGCATGGAGGGCGGGTTTGTCAAGGGTTGCAGATTAGAGAGGTGAGTGGTCATTCAGATGGAGGACGGCACATTCTCAACAGATTGATAGTTAACTTAAAGCAGCGTATTGTCGTCGCCGATCAACTGGACTCTTGTCAACTTCCATTCATTTTCCAGACACACTTTGTTTACTTGTACACAGTGAGTTACTCTGAAATTCCAATCAGAATAGTCAACTTTTTTTGGACGAGTATAATTCTTTTCAACAGATATGGTCTCCATATATACAGTATTTAGAGAAGTAGCTGTTCTTGGCATCACGGCTCGACTGACACCCTGCGGGATTTGATGAAAATAATGTATTGGTATACCAGGATATATGCATGTCTTTACTGATATTATTATTTGTAGTTGTTTCATTTATAATATATTTTGTGGCTTTTAATTGATATATATACATAATATGTCTTTTTTCTTTTTCTTCATTTTTTCTTTTTCTTTTATACCAAATAATTATTAAGGAATTATAATTTTATTGATTAATAATGGTATTTCTCTTTACCCACTTTTATTTTCAAAAAAAAAAAAAAAAAGATAATAATCATTAGAGTACAAATATTGATTTAAGTGGATGTTTATAACTCAGTTTTAAACATTGAGAATTGTTTATTGCTAATAAAAAAATTATTCAAAAAAAAGAATAGTCAACTTTTAATACAGATTTTGACCCTTGAAATTGTGAGCACTTTCTAAGTTCTTATCATCACAAACAATACGTTCTCAAAACATTAATATACAAATGCAATAACACAAGTAAAGCTTTATTTGATTTTCAATATCAAGAACCTTGTAGTGTGCATCAAGGAATACCCAACCCAAAACATTGGGGTATGTCAATGAATACCAATCAATGAATACCATTGATGAGCCTAAAGGTTGTGGTGTTGTAAAGCTCTCCTAACCTTTGTCATACTGCAGCTTCCACAATATCAGAGGCAGGTTCCTAACGGTGGGCTCCATGGCCTGGGACTTGCACTCTGTAAGTTACGACAAAGTTATCCCAACAGCATTATCCAAGCCCATGACCTCTAACACCATGAAGGACAGACAAACAGACTGTCTTCCAAGTCGCACATGTTGCTGACTTGGAAATATGATCACATCATCGTCATCGCTGTGACTAGATCCTGGATCTCCAACAATCTGCTGGGAATAACCTCAAATGAATGAATGCAGCAGTTCACCTCCACTTTCTCAAGATTTGGGTGCGACACAGTGGCGCAGCGGTAGAGTTGCTGCCTTACAGTGCCAGAGTCTTGGATTCAAACCTAACTATAGGTGCTGTCTGTACGGAGTTTGTACATTCAACCCGCAACCCGCGTGGGTTTTCTCCGGGAGCTTGGGTTTACTCCCACATTGCAAAGATGTACAGGGGCCACTTGTCAACATAATTGTATAAGGAGTAAGAGTGTTGTAAAAACAAGCCTGAAGGCTTTGTGTCTCAATGCGAGGAGCATTCGTAATAAGGTGGATGAGTTGAAGGTGCAGATAGCGATTAATGACTATGCTATAGTTGGGATCACGGAGACATGGCTCCAGGATGACCAAGGCTGGGAGCTGAACATCCAGGGATATTCAATATTCAGGAGGGATAGACGAAAAGGAAAAGGAGGTGGGGTAGCGTTGCTGGTGAGAGAGGAGATTAATGCAATAGAAAGGAAGGACATTAGCGTGGAGGATGTGGAATCGATATGGGTAGAGCTGCGAAACTCTAAGGGGCAGAAAACGCTAGTGGGAGCTGTGTACAGGCCACCTAACAGTAGTATTGGAGTTGGGGATGGCATCAAACAGGAAATTAGAAATGCGTGCAACAAGGGTAACACGGTTATAATGGGTGACTTCAATCTGCATGTAGATTGGGTGAATCAAATTGGCAGGGGTGCTGAGGAAGAGGATTTCCTGGAATGTATGCGGGATAGTTTTCTCAACCAACATGTGGAGGAACCAACGAGAGAGCAGGCTATTCTAGACTGGGTATTGAGTAATGAGGAAGGGTTAGTTAGCAGTCTTGTTGTGCGTGGCCCCTTGGGCAAGAGTGACCATAATATGGTTGAGTTCTTCATTAGGATGGAGAGTGACAAAATTAAGTCAGAAACAAGGGTTCTGAACTTGAACAAAGATAACTTTGAAGGTATGAGATGTGAATTGGCCAAGATAGACTGGCAGGTGATTCTTAACGGGTTGACAGTGGATGTGCAATGGAAGGTATTTAAAGACTGCATGGATGAAGTAGAAAAGTTGCTCATACCAGTTTGGCAAAAGAATAAATCGGGGAAGGTGGTGCATCCATGGATAACAAGGGAAATCAGGGATAGTATAAAAACAAAAGATGAGGCATACAAATTTGCCAGAAAAAGCAGCCTACCGGAGGACTGGGAGAAATTCAGAATCCAGCAGAGGAGGACAAAGGGCTTAATTAGGAAAGGGAAAATAGATTATGAAATGAAACTGGCAGGGAACATAAAAACTGACTGCAAAAGGTTTTATAGATATGTGAAGAGAAAGAGACTAGTTAAAACAAATGTTGGTCGCTTGCAGTCAGAAACAGGTGAATTGATCATGGGGAACAAGGACATGGCAGACCAATTGAATAACTACTTTGGTTCTGTCTTCACTAAGGAGGACATAAATAATCTGCCGGAAATAGCAGTGGAACGGTGGTCAAATAAGATGGAGGAACTGAGTGAAATCCAGGATAGCCGGGAGGTGGTGTTGGGTAAATTGAACGGATTGAAAGCCGATAAATCCCCAGGGCCAGATAGTCTGCATCCCAGAGTACTCAAGGAGGTAGCCACAAAAATAGTGGATGCATTAGTGATAATTTTTCAAAATTCCTTAGATTCTGGAGTAGTTCCTGAGGATTGGAGGGTAGCTAATGTAACCCCACTTTTTAAAAAAGGAGGGAGAGAGAAAGCGGGGAATTACAGACCAGTTAGTCTAACATCGGTAGTGGGGAAACTGCTAGAGTCAGTTATTAAAGATGGGATAGCAGCGCATTTGGAAAGTGGTGAAATCATTGGACAAAGTCAGCATGGATTTACGAAAGGTAAATCATGTCTGACAAATCTGATAGAATTTTTCGAGGATGTAACTAGTAGAGTGGGTAAGGGAGAACCAGTGGATGTGTTATATCTAGACTTTCAGAAGGCTTTCGACAAGGTCCCGCATAAGAGATTAGCATACAAACTTAAAGCACACGGTATTGGGGGTTCAGTATTGATGTGGATAGAGAACTGGCTAGCAGACAGGAGGCAAAGGGTAGGAGTAAACGGGTCCTTTTCAGAATGGCAGGCAGTGACTAGTGGGGTGCCGCAAGGCTCAGTGCTGGGACCCCAGCTATTTACAATATATATTAATGATTTGGACGAGGGAATTCAATGCAACATCTCCAAATTTGCAGATGATACCAAGCTGAGGGGCATAGTTAGGTGTGAGGAGGATGCTTGGAGGCTGCAGGGTGATTTGGATAGGCTGAGTGAATGGGCAGATGCATGGCAGATGCAGTATAATGTGGATAAATGTGAGGTTATCCACTTTGGTGGCAAAAACATGAGGGTAGACTATTATCTGAATGGTGGCAGATTAGGAAAGGGGGAGATGCAACGAGACCTGGGTGTCATGGTACACCAGTCATTGAAAGTAGGCATGCAGGTGCAGCAGGCAGTGAAGAAAGCAAATGGTATGTTAGCATTCATAGCGAAAGGATTTGAGTATAGGAGCAGGGAGGTTCTACTGCAGTTGTACAGGGTTTTGGTGAGGCCACACCTGGAGTATTGCGTACAGTTTTGGTCTCCAAATCTGAGGAAAGACATCCTTGCCATAGAGGGGGTACAGAGAAGATTCACCAGACTGATTCCTGGGATGTCAAGACTTTCATATGAGGAAAGATTGGATAGACTCGGCTTGTACTCGCTGGAATTTAGAAGATTGAGGGGGGATCTTATAGAAACTTACAAAATTCTTAAGGGGTTGGACAAGCTAGATGCTGGAAGATTGTTCCCGATGTTGGGGGAGTCCAGAACAAGGGGTCACAGTCTAAGGATAAGGGGGAATTCCTTTAGGACCGAAATGAGGAAAACATTCTTTACACAGAGAGTGGTGAGTCTCTGGAATTCTCTGCCACAGAAGGTAGTTCACAGCTCCCCGAGCTGCTTCTATCCCTGGCTACAGTGCGTGGCTTCGTGCCCCGAGAGCTGCGGTAGCGGTGAGCGAGTTACCAGCATTATCCTCCTCAACACTCCTGCCCTCCCCCCAACTTTACCTGTGGCACAGACTCTCCACACACTGTGAAAGGAACTCTCCTCCCAATTGGTCCCTTGAACAAGTGTTGTCTTTCAAAAAGATGACAAATGATTCAACTTTTCCCTGTACTCCCGTTTTTCCCACCATCTCTCCACCTGCTATCAATCTTCACCACCCATCATTTCAGTAATTCAGAATAAAGGAGACTAGGAAGCCTTGGGCAAATTGAATTGGCACGGGGAGAACAATCTACGCATGTGCGGTTTAATTTTTTTTTAAAGTCTGACAGTGCTTACCCTGAGTAATTACTCACGGCACGTGCCTGATATATATATATATATATACACACACAAAAGGTATATATCCACATAGGTGTATATTTTTATAGGTGTATATAGGTGTTTTATAGGTATATATATATATATATATATATATATATATATATATATATATATATATATATATATATATATATATATATTATACCGGTATAAATATATACCTGTTTATATAAACAGGTATATATATATATAGATATTTATATATAATATATATATATTTACATACGGGTATATATACCTGTTCACACACACACACTCACAGTGGTCACTGGGGCGCTGCACTGACAGCAGCCTGTGCCTGCAGCCCGTTTGTTTTTAAATCTTTTTTTTTTTTTTAGTCAGTTTAAAGTTTGTTTTGGGGGGAATCTTTTATATGTGGGGGAGGGGGGCAGGGTAAGGGGGAAACTAATTCCCAGTCGCTTCCTGGCGGGGATGCGACTATTTCTCCGAGTCGCGTCCTCGCCCCCCTCCTCGTGGCCTACCACCTGGATCGTAGCGGCCTTTCCTGCCGGGGACCGGGAACCGGACCAGAGCTGCAACAGCGGTGGCGCGGCGTTGCATTCACCGCGGAGTGGGCGATGCCTACCTGGGTCGCCGTTTGGAGCTCCGGAGCGTTGGGCTGATGCTCCAACAGCGTGGAGCTCTGGTCTGGAAAGCTTCCAACGCGGACGGCGCTGAACAACTTGGTGGAGTCCTGGGGCCCTTTGCCAATGGTTGCCGGCCTTGCATCTCCGCCTGCCGCGCCCTGCGGACTTTGGGAGCCGCGGAATACAGTAGGAGATGGCCGACTCAGAGGTCCAGGCCGCTGAGGAGGTCCCCCAGCCCCGACATCGGACTTACATTACCCCGGCGAGCGGGCCTGAACATCGGGCCGCCCCTAGCGGCGACTGCGGAGGGCTCAGGGAGACTCCGACCAGGGGGAACAGTGGGGAACATCAGAGGAAGAGACTGACTTTGGTGCCTTCCCTCACAGTGGGAAACTTTGATCCTGCTGTGTGGGGATGTTTTATGTTGAATTCTATCCACTCTATGTTGTGTTCTTTATTTTACTGTATGGTGATTACATTTCACTGCGCCAAGTGGCACATGTGACAAATAAATGTATCTAGTATCTTGTATCTTGTGTGTGTGTGCACGCATGCGCGTGACTGCATGTGTGTGTGTGTGAATAAACTACAACAGTTAGCACAGTCCATTTGCAAAGGTGCCGTAAATGTCACTCATTGGGTGCTTTGCTAACCTAAATTAGATCAGTTGTTTAGTGATTAATAGACTGAGAAGACATCCCTCACTTTGGCTAGCTCCAATGAAAGGTCCAGCACTTTACAGGTATGTCTTCTTCTGTAATCCAGCATCTGCAGTTCCATGTGTCGACATCAGGTGAAAGGCGATTGACTCAAAACATTAAATCTGCTCCCCTCTGCCTGGACACTGCTAGATCTGCTCAGCATTTCCAGTATTTTCTGTTTCACTGTTAGATTTTTAGCATTAACATAAGCATTGTATTTATATACAGTCGCCTTTGGCTGTCTTTCCTTCAGTTCCTGCTGTGTGATTTTACATCCCAAAACAGCACAATTTGGATACTAATTGGCTTCACTTGACGATCTCACTCAGCGCTCCCCACAGATCTCAGAGTATGAAACATAAGACATCTTTGTAGGTTCGTAGCTGCAAGGCCTCTCTCCTTAGTACTAAGGTGGACTGGGAGGGCTTTATTCTCCATCTGATTGACACTTCAGATAGGGTGAGAAAGTTTGATATCAATAATAAATAAATACCAATTGAATGTAAAAATAGGCAAATGCAATACATCTGGATGAAGATAGACACAAAATGCTGGAGTAACTCAACGGGACAGGCAGCATATCTGGAGAGAAGGAATGGGTGACGTTTTGGGTCGAGACCCTTCTTCAGTCTGTTACTTCATCCCAACCAGAAAATGACTCATTTACTTTAGACTTTAGAGATACAGCGTGGAAACAGGCCTTTTGGACTGCAAAGTCCACGTCGACCAGTGATCACCCTATACACTATCACTATCCTATACACTTGGAACAATTCGCAATTTGCAGAAGCCAATTAACCTACAAACCTGTAGCTTTTTGGAGTGCCGGTGGAGTGCCTGGAGAAAACCTAAGAAGTCAAAGGGAGAACGCACAAGCTCCTTACAGACAGCACCTGTAGTCAGGATCGAACCTGGGCCTCTGGCACTGTGAGTCAGCAACTCTACCTTTGCTCCACCGTGCTGCCCCTCATTTATAGTTACTTTCTGATTGATTGATTGAAAGATACAGCATGGAAACAGGCCCTTCGGCCCACCGAGCCCGTGCTGACCATCGATTACCCACTAGATCACACAAGTTCTGTGTTATCCCATTTTCACATTCAGTCCCTACACACTAGGGTCAATTGGCAAAGGCCAATTAACCTACAAACCTGCCTGTCTTTCTGTTTCCTGTCAGCCAGCCATTATTCTAGAAATACCAACATGTTAAATTCTACACCACCAGATTTTACTTTCCACAGTATCTAGTGAGTTTTACATTTCAAAACATGTGAAATCAAAATGGTGATTTACTGATCTAACCGTCCCAGCATGAAGTAGTTAGCGATGTGAGCACAGCTCAGGGATATTGAGCACACACCCAGGAACTGAACTGGTCTTATTACTTTGAACGTGTATTTGTGCAGAACGTGCGGAGGTGGCGGCGCTGCCCAAGCAGCTGCGGCTCACCTGCAGTCCGTCTGTCTTTTCTTTTTTTTGTTTTCTTTTGTCCTGTTGTTTAGTTTATTGTGTTTATTTTAGTTGTGTATGTGGCGGGGAGAAACTGTTTTTAGTTTCCTCCTTCAGGAGGGGTACAACCTTTTCTTGTCGTATCCCCCGTCTCCGTCTCCGTCTGCGCTGAGACCTATCGCAGAGCTGGCGGCCTCCAACTGGGACCGACCTCGAGGCTCCGAGATAAATCGGAGCCAGGACTTACCAACGCGAGGCTGGACGACTTCGGGGCTGTGGTGGCATCTCAGCGGCGACGACCCGACTTCGGAGCATCGGAGGCTCGGCCGCGGGCCCAGAGGACGACAACATCCGCAACGACAGCTTTGTCCGCTGGACTGGAGGGTGGCAGCTTCGGCAGCTTCGACCGCCCCGGGCCACGGAGTTTGAACTAGTCCATTCACGGAGTTCGGACTTACCATCACCCGACGGGTGGCCCAACACCGGGAACAGCGGGAGACGAGGAGGGAAGAGACATGGATTTTAAGACTTTTGCCTTCCATCACAGTGAGGAGGTGCCTGGTAGACTCACTGTGGTGGATGTTAAAATGTGTTAAGTGTGTGTTTTGTTATTTGTATTCTATGTTATGACTGCAAGGTATACAATTCCGTCCAGACTGAAATGGCTGAATGACAATAAAACATACTTTACTTTACTTGTAAGGCATTTGATGAACACATCCTGATTAATGATCAAGAACTACTGAAAACGCGGCAGGGCCCTCAAATACAATTTGCAGAGATTTTGTAACGATGTAAGTATTTTGAAAATAATAGGACTGCAGCCTTCCCCCAAAAAGGATGAAGGAAGTATCAAATTTGACACCGCTGTAAATCAAAGTGTGGGGTTGAAAGGTTATTTTATTAAACTGTAGAAAGGAATTCAGTAATCCCTGTTGATCTGCCGATGGATAAAATACCCTCTGCACTTTTTGAGATATAATGCAGCACATAACTTTATATTCTATACAAACCTTGGAAATAAGTAAACAATAACATGAGTAGCAATAGACTTCAGGGGTGCAGACACATTCATGGAGAGGGAATAGGCAGGAAAACTATGAGGTCATAACTGATAGAAAGAGAATTAGGCCATTCGGCCCATCAAGTACACTCCGCATTCAGTCAAGTCTGATCTATCTCTCCCTCCTAACCCCATTCTCCTGCCTTCTACCTGTAAGCCTTGACACCTGTACCACTCAAAAATCTATCTATCTCTGCCTTAAAAATATCCATTGACAGCCTCCACAGCCATCTGTGGCAAAGAATTCCACAGATTCACCGCCCTCTGGCTAAAGAAACTCGTCCTCATCTCTTTCCTAAAGGAATGTCCTTTAATTCTGAGGTTATGGCTTCTGGTCCTAGACTCTTCCATGAGTGGAAACATCCTCTCCACATCCACTCTATCACAGGGTGACACAGGGGTCAAGGAAAGAGCGTTCACGTCGCGGCCCTGTTTCCACCAATCTTTCCACCACCACGCCCAAGAAGCGACAAGACAGACACCGTTGTATGCAGATGCCAAGGAGTGTGTTCTGCTCTGACTGAACAACTTCTAATCTTGTGTGTGGACTCGATAAGAAGATGGCAGAGTGACACAGAACTAACACAGAGATGTGGGAAGTGATGAATTCTGGAAGCAACAATGAGGTCATAATTAATTGGTCCCATGTTAAAGGAAGCACATGAATAAAAGCATGGTGATTGTCATAAAAGGGGATATGATCAAAGGTTAAAACCGAGATCAAAACCAAATTGAGCAAAATACTGTGGACAAAAAAGTATTCACGTTGCATGGATAGATGCCCAACTGAAGGTTCTGGGGGAAAAATATAAGAAATGCTGGAGTAACTCAGTAGGTCAGGCAGCATCTGTGGAGGGCATGGATAGGTGATGTTTTGGATTGATAACCTTTATCAGTCTGATAGGTGGGGGAGGAAAAAGAGAGGCAGGACAAGGCATGACCGATAATAGGTGAACACAGGTGGGGGAGGAGAGGCTGATAGTTGGGCCAAAATTAAAGCAGTCGAAAATTAAAGAGAGAAAATAATTGAGGAGTTGCGAATTGTGAAGCAGGAGCAAGGAATGTAGGTGGAGGGAAAGGGTTGGGGGTGAAATAAGTGTGAGTCCAGGTGGTGCACTGGGGAGGTTGAAGAAAGGGGGGGTGGGGAGAAAGGGGGGGGGTGGGGTTAAGATTTATCTAAAATTGGAGAATTCAAAGTTCAAACCTTCTGGTTGTAAGTTCCCCAAGCAGAATATAAATTGAACAATATTGTTTCCACGTCCGGTCACCATATCTGAGAACGGTTACAGTTGTGACAGAGGGATTGCAGCTAAGGTCAGTTTGCAGACAGCAACGCAAAACCAAACAAATAAATAAACCAAACCAAAGTGATTGAAAATAAGTGCCTCAGCTGTGGGAAAATTGTGTGCAAATGGGATTTTCCACCATCTTGGTCAATCAACGAGCAACAAAAATGTTTAAACAAACTTGATCAGAGAAACTGATTCTTAGGGTCGTGCAGCACGAAAACAGGCCCTTTGCCCATCACATCCTTGCCAATCATCACCCACCTATTTATCCTGCTCCCATTTCTAGCACCAGCCTGTACTCTCCTCTGCCTGGGCAATTCAAGTGCACTGCTAGACATTTTGTTTAGTTTAGTTAAGAGATACAGCACGGAAACAGACCCTTCGGCCCATCGAATCTGCACTGACCAGCGATCTCCGCACACCAACAATATCCCACGCACAAGGGACAATTTACATTTATATTAAGCCAATTAACCTACAAACATGTACGTCTTTGGTGCATGCAAGGAAACCGAGATCTCGGCGAAAACCCACGCAGGTCACGGGGAGAACCTACAAGCTCTGTACAGACAAGCACCCGTAGTCAGGATCGAACCCAGGTCTCAGTAGCTCCACCGCTAAGTATTGTGAGAGTCTTTGCCTCCATCATTCCCTCAGCCAATGCATACCTGATCCCGGCCACCCCCTGGGTGAAATGGTTGTTCCACTAGTCTTCACTCATCCTCCTGCCCCTTACATTAAATCTTTGCTCACTGAGTTTAAACACCGCTGCTATGTGGCGAAGTGCTATGGATTATCTGCCCTATCTCTGTCCTACACGATTTTTCAGTAGTCAGGTCCTCTCTCTGCCTTCGCTGCTATGGTTTTTTTTTTGCAGGGCTGCAAGAAAAGAGCGAAGCCGGAGACGTCCTTCAAAGCTATCTGCTTTCATGCAGCACTGGAGGTTAATGGGAAAGGTCCCCACGATGCCACTGATAATATTAGAAGAAAGAATCGGTTCATGTTCCTCTGTTGCTCATTCCTCACCCCATGCAAACTTAAAAATTCAACTTGGCAAAACAGTAGAGCCAGCAACAAATGCAAGCTCCATATATATTCATGTCCTGCCCAGCCCCAACTTCATGAAATTAAAATGCAGAGAACTATTACAACCCGTGACAGACCTAAATCTCCCTCTGGACCCAGCAGTATTATGCTCGGCACATAACCAGCTACGCAAGCAACCCCTTACTGTTTAGAAAATCAGCGAGTGAACACGTCAGCAGCAGCCTCCTGGCGTCCTGCAGTTCAGTCACACGCCTAATCCTCCACATAACAAGAAGGGTGAGTGGACGTTACAACAGTCCCAATGCCCGGTCCAAAACGAGTCAACTATGCAGCTGACGTCCACATCATTTCACAGAGAAAAATATTGATTAAAACGCACTCGGGATCACCAACAGAGAGCTTTATAAATAAGGTGCTGAGGAGAAGTGTGCTTAAATCTTTCAAAATTATATTGCTCTGCTATTTAAATATAACCTTTATGCTGACTGGAATCTGACACTTAGTGAATAATGAGGCATCAAACTGATATGATCAGTGCCCAATGAGTGATTAGCATATATGGCAATTAGGGGCATTAATTTGCAACAAAACTAAGAACATCACAAGTGTCTGAACTATGGATTATCATTACCATGGCTACCTCTGGGGAAAAATTAGTTTAAAGCAAATGTCATTTTTTTTACCACTGCCTTTCAACAGCTTTGTATAATTTTATTTTAACCAAGCATTCATTGCTGATAACATGGTTGTATGGTCAGTGGGATGGAAAGTACTGAACACACAGAAGATAAGTTAACAAAGACATATAAAACTTAAGAATTATCCAGCAAATCAAGTTTGTTAAAGAAGGAACTGCAGATGCTGGACAATCGAGGGTTACACAAAAAGCTGGAGAAACTCAGCAGGTGCAGCAGCATCTAAGGAGCGAAGGAGATAGGCGACGTTTCGGGTCTGAAGAAGGGTCTCGACCCGAAACGTCGCCTATCTCCTTCGCTCCTTAGATGCTGCTGCACCCGCTGAGTTTCTCCAGCTTTTTGTGTAACAATCAAGTTTGTTAACAAGTTAATCGGCTCTTCAAGAAGTCATGTAAGCAATCTCGTCAAATAAGCCACAAAATTATTTAATTGAGATTTATTGTTTAGCTTAGTTTAGAGATACAGTGTGGAAACAGTCTCTTTGGTCCACTGAGTCCGTGCCAACCAGTGATAATGGGTGACTTCAGTTATACAGTTATAGACAGTTATAATGGGTGACTTCAATCTACATATAGATTGGGTGAATCAAATTGGCAGGGGCGCTGAGGAAGAGGATTTTTTGGAAAGTATGAGGGATAGTTATCTAAATCAACATGTAGAGGAACCAACGAGAGAGCAGGCTATTTTAGACTGGGTATTGAGTAATGAGGAAGGGTTAGTTAGCAGTCTTATTGTGCGTGCCCCCTTGGGCAAGAGTGACCATAATATGGTCGAGTTCTTCATTAGGATGGAGAGTGACATTGTTAATTCAGAAACAATGGTTCTGAACTTAAGGAAAGGTAACTTTGAGGGTATGAGACGTGAATTGGCCAAGATTGACTGGCAATCAATTCTAAAAGGGTTGACGGTGGATACGCAATGGAAGACATTTATAGACTGCATGGATGAACTACAAAAATTGTTCATCCCAATTTGGCAAAAGAATAGATCGGGGAAGGTAGTGCATCCGTGGATAACAAGGGAAATCAGGGATAGTATCAAAGCAAAGGATGATGCGTACAAAGTAGCCAGAAAAAACAGCATACCAGAGGACTGGGAGAAATTCAGAGACCAGCAGAGAAGGACAAAGGGCTTGATTAGGAAAGGAAAAATAGATTATGAAAGAAAACTGGCAGGGAACATAAAAACTGACTGCAAAAGTTTTTATAGATATGTGAAGAGAAAGAGATTAGTTAAAACAAATGTAGGTCCCTTGCAGTCAGAAACAGGTGAGTTGATCATGGGGAACAAGGATATGGCGGACCAATTGAATAACTACTTTGGTTCCGTCTTCACTAAGGAAGACATAAATAATCTGCCGGAAATAGCAGGGGACCGCAGGTCAAAGGAGTACTTGAGTGAAATCCAGGTTAGTCGGGAAGTGGTGTTGGGTAAATTGAATGGATTAAAGGCCGATAAATCCCCAGGGCCAGATAGGCTGCATCCCAGAGTACTTAAGGAAGTAGCTCCGGAAATAGTGGATGCATTAGTGATAATCTTTCAAAACTCTTTAGATTCTGGAGTAGTTCCTGAGGATTGGCGGGTAGCAAACGGAACCCCTCTTTTTAAGAAGGGGGGGAGAGAGAAAACGGGGAATTACAGACCAGTTAGTCTAACATCGGTAGTGGGGAAACTGCTAGAGTCAGTTATTAAAGATGGGATAGCAGCACATTTGGAAAGTGGTGAAATCATTGGACAAAGTCAGCATGGATTTACGAAAGGTAAATCATGTCTGACGAGTCTTGTGGAATTTTTCGAGGATGTAACTAGTAGCGTGGATGGGAGAGAACCAGTGGATGTGCTGTATCTGGACTTCCAGAAGGCTTTCGACAAGGTCCCACATAAGCAATTAGTATATAAACTTAAAGCATATGGCATTGGGGGTTCAGTATTGATGTGGATAGAGAACTGGCTGGCAAACAGGAAGCAAAGAGTAGGAGTTAACGGGTCGTTTTCACAATGGCAGGCAATGACTAGTGGGGTACCGCAAGGCTCAGTGCTGGGACCCCAGCTATTTACAATATACATAAATGATCTGGATGAGGGAATTGAAGGCAATATCTCCAAGTTTGCGGATGACACTAACCTGGGGGGCAGTGTTAGCTGTGAGGAGGATGCTAGGAGAATGCAAGGTGACTTGGATAGGCTGGGTGAGTGGGCAAATGTTTGGCAGATGCAGTATAATGTGGATAAATGTGAGGTTATCCACTTTGGTGGCAAAAATAGGAAAACCGACTACCATCTAAATGGTGGCCGATTAGGAAAAGGGGAGATGCAGCGCGACCTGGGTGTCATGGTACACCAGTCATTGAAAGTAGGCGTGCAGGTACAGCAGGCAGTGAAGAAAGCCAATGGTATGTTAGCTTTCATAGCAAAAGGATTTGAGTATAGAAGCAGGGAGGTTCTACTTCAGTTGTATAGGGTCTTGGTGAGGCCACACCTGGAGTATTGCGTACAGTTCTGGTCTCTAAATCTGAGGAAGGACATTATTGCCATAGAGGGAGTGCAGCGAAGGTTCACCAGACTGATTCCTGGGATGTCAGGACTGTCTTATGAACAAAGACTGCATAGACTCGGTTTATACTCTCTAGAATTTAGGAGATTGAGAGGGGATCTTATAGAAACTTACAAGATTCTTAAGGGGTTGGACAGGCTAGATGCAGGAAGATTGTTCCCGATGTTGGGGAGGTCCAGGACAAGGGGTCACAGCTTAAGGATAAGGGGGAAATCCTTTAGGACCGAGATGAGAAGGAATTTTTTCACACAGAGAGTGGTGGGTCTCTGGAACTCTCTGCCACAGAGGGTAGTTGAGGCCAGTTCATTGGCTATATTTAAGAGGGAGTTAGATGTGGCCCTTGTGGCCAAGGGGATCAGAGGGTATGGAGAGAAGGCATGTACGGGATACTGAGTTGGATGATCAGCCATGATCATATTGAATGGCGGTGCAGGCTCGAAGGGCCGAATGGCCTACTCCTGCACCTAATTTCTATGTTTCTATGTGATCCCCGCACACTAAAGGGCCTGTCCTACCAGCATCCAACTCCATGCGATGAACGCGATCAAACTAGAAGCGGGGGCCGCGCGGAGGTCGGGTGATCCCTGTACAGGGCCGTTCCCACCAGCATGCGCCTGCATGCGGCAAGCACGACCAAACCAGCAGCAGGGGCTGCGCGGAGGTCGGGTGAGTGGCGCAACACGGCGCAAAGTGAGGCGAACTTGGAGCGAAGTCTAAGGTAAGTTCGCCAGGACAGAGAGGGGCACACAGAGAGGGGCACAGAGGCACACACACACAGAGGGCCACGGAGCCACACACATAGAGGGTCACGGAGGCACCTACAGATAGGGTCACGGAGGCACGATGTTGAGGCAGTGTGTAATGCGTCGAGGCGACTGCGAGCCGACAAGACGTTGCCGCGCGGAATGTTTGAACATAGTCAGTTTTTCGGAGCCCCACGCGAGGTCGGGATGAACTCCGCACAATTCCGCACGGCTCCGCCGATCGAAGTGGGACCTGCCCCGCAACGCTGGACGGCTCAAGCGACCACGTTAGGTCGCGCTCATCGCATAGAGTTGCATGCTGGTGGGACAGGCCCTTAACACTATCTGTCAAGTCAAACTGTAATGAAAGGACTAATGCTAAATTAAAATCACAAGCGCACAATAGTAGGAAAAGAGCATATACCGTACAGGTGAAATGGACTTAAAAGGGGAGGAGTGCAGTGTATGTAATAGGAAAGGTATTACCTGCCTCCAAGTTAAAGGGGTATGAGTGTTAGGTATGGGATAATTAGGATAAGTAATTGGTGTCTTGTGATGTCTGGGGCAAGTACGCATGAGCAGGGAAAGACTGGAGGTGGCGTCCTGCAGAAAAGAAGCTTGTTTGATTCCTCCTGTGTCCGAGCCTTTATTCAAGACTGTTCAAAGCATCCGAATACACAACAATTGGCGACGAGGATAAAAGAACAAAGATAAGAAAAAGGCCAGCAAGAAGAACCGAAAACAAAGGTTAAAAATAGAAGTAGTATTTGAAAACAAGTGGAACAGCACCAAGCCAAATGGTTTTGAATTGGCGTCAAAAAGAAAAAAGGTAGGAACGGGAAGCAATAGCTCAGGGAAGAGCTAGGAACACAAGCAGGGGCAGTAAGGGTCACCAAGCACGGTGTCAGCTTACCGGGAATGTATCCAGGGCTGTGCAGCCCACAGCCAAGCCCAAGCAGCAGCCACAGATGTCGGGTGGGGGCCTAGTACCGTGAAGGCCATGGACAGGCCCAGAGAGCCACCGACAGAGGCCGAGTCTTCAGCCCAACCGGGAACAGTCAACCCGGTGGGGGAAGCAAACAGAGAAAGCCCGGTCGGGATCAGAGTCAGCCCGACCGTGAACAGAAAAGCGGACAGGCCCGCGAGAGAAGTTGACTTGCGGCTAAAACTTGGACAGTCTAATTTAAGAGACTGTCCTAAAAACAGCCGTGATCGCCAGCAAAGGCATGCAGGACTGGTTATCTACAGCACCCGATTAGCAGCCGGTTTTTCACCTGCTAAAAGACTAAACTGTTAAATACCTTAAGACCTACAACATCCAAATGCCTTCAAAGTAATGGCGGAAGCAATAAATCAAGTGGAACTGTAAATTAATTGCTGAATCTGCCAAAATAAAAAGGGGGGGAAAAAATGGCAAAGAAGTGTTTGGTCATTGAGTGAAATCCAGTTCATCATTTCGGGGTGGATGAATCAGATCCCTTTCAAGCGGGGAATCTGCACAGAACCATTACAAGACTTGACACTATCCTACACACGAGGGACAATTTATAATTTTTTACCAAAGCCAATTAACCTGTTAACTTGTACGAGTTTGGAATGTGGAATGAAACCGGAGCACCCGGAGAAAACCCACACGGTCAAGGGGAGAAGGTACAGATTCCGCACGGCCAGCACCCGTAGTCAGGATTGAACCTGGGTCTCTGGCGCTGTCAGGCAGCCACTCTACCGCTGCGCCACTGTGCTTATCAGAAATCTCACAGCACTAAAGGCATTGAATTCATCTTGTCTGTGCCAAAACTATGTCTTCAACTGTGACTAACTACCATAATTTCACTTCCCTGTAACCTTTTCTATTCTCTGTTTTCAAATACTTATGCCCTTCAAATTAGACAGCGGTTCTGCAGGAATTCATTCCAAATGTCACCAGCATGAGATTCAGGTGCATGTAATTCCCATTCCTCATCCGCAATGTTCCCGTCAATAGTGTTGGGAATGAGTCAGACGTATCCACTAAAGAAAAGTTTCATTAGTTTGTCAGGGTTCATTTTGTCTGTTAAAATTGAAACGGCAAGACGTCTGTTTAATATTATCTACTCGAAAAGAATGACTGATGTTGAATTAGCAGTTATATCCCTGGATGCGGAGAAGGCGTTTGACCAGGTTGAATGGCCTTATTTATTTAGGATAATGCAGAAATTTCAACTGGGAGAAGGATTTTGCAAATGGGTTAGAATTTTATATTCAGGCCCAACAGCAAGAATCCTAACAAACCAAATGTTATCAGCAAAATTCAATCTTTCTAGGGGTTGTAGACAAGGTTGCTCGTTATCACCGTTACTATTTGCACTCGCTATAGAATTATTAGCCGAAAGGATTAGAGTAGAACCAGAAATTTATGGATATAATACTAAAACTACAATTAATAAAATATCTTTATATGCAGATGATGTTTTATTATATATAACAAAACCAGAGGTTAGCATCCCTAAAGTACTTGAAGTGATAAATGAATTTAGTGAGTTCTCAGGATATAGAATTAACTGGAACAAAAGTGAAATTATGCCTATAACAGGAATTAAATTGAATAAATTACAAAAATTTCCATTTAAAATAGCTAATAATCAAATTAAATATCTTGGAATTAATGTATCAAAATCTTATAATTCTTTATTTAAATCTAATTTTCCTCAATTATTAAATAAATTAAAAACAAATATTTTATATTGGAAAACATTACCGATATCAATGGTCGGTAGAATAAATTCCATTAAAATGATTTTTCTGCCTCAATTACTATATTTATTTCAAGCCATTCCGTTATATCTTCCTAAACATTTTTTTTTAATTGATTCTATAGTTAATAGCTTCATTTGGGATTACAAAAATCACAGAATAAGTAAAACACACTTATGTAAATCTAAGATAAATGGTGGATTAGCTTTACCTAATTTTTTATATTATTTTTGGGCGGTTCAGATTAAGAACTTTAATTATTGGTTGATACAGATGGAACAAGACCCAGTTTGGTTAAGAATTGAAAAGGAAGATTGTTTCCCTTTCGACATAAGCACAATACTCCTTGCCCCTGGGGTGGTACAAAAAAAATCATATAAGGAAAACCCTATAATTTTAAATAATATACGTACCTGGAAACAAATCATTAAGACTTTACATTTAGAAACTATACCACTTTGTTTACCAATTATGAATAATCCTATGTTTAAACCTTCGACATTGGATGTGGGGTTTAGACATTGGAAAAACTTAGGAATAATAAGGATAGAACATCTTTACAGGAATGGGAAATTCCTCTCATTCCAGGAGTTGAAAAAGATTTATGGACTGCAAGCAAATAATCTATTTAGATATTTACAAATTAGAGATTATGTCAAATTAAATACGCTAAATTACAGAAATAGAGAGCCAGGTATACTGGATGAAGTACTTAACAAGCATCCAACAACAGAAAAATTAATAGCAAATATATATAATATTTTTTTGGACAGGGAAATGCCAAAAACGGAACTATTCCGACAAAAATGGGAAAATGAAATTGGTTTACCTATAACAGAAGATTTATGGGAAGAAAGCTTACAACGAATTCATCGCTGTTCGTTAAATGCCAGACATACTGTGATACAATTCAAAGTAATACATAGATTACACTACTCAAAAAAGAAATTAAATAGAATTTTTCCTACTATATCACCATTATGTGATAAATGTCAGCACATAGAAGCCGATTTAAATCATTGTTTTGTAATATGTACAAAACTTAAAAGTTATTGGACTGAGATTTTTAAAATTATTTCCACAGTTTTAAAGATCACATTAAGCCCTGACTCAAAATTAATTATATTTGGGGTATTAGATTCAAACCAAACTTTAACAGTAAATCAAAGAAATTTTCTGGATTACTGTTTAATAATTGGAAAAAAATTAATATTACAATTTTGGAAGGGACCATTATCCCCGACAATTAAAATGTGGACAGTGGAAATGTTGGAGATATTACAATTGGAGAGAATTAGATTTATCCTAATGGATAAACCTGAGATTTTTGAACAAATATGGTCTCCATTCACTGATTATATGAAGGGGTAGCTGGGCTCAGCATAGAAACTCAATGAGTACCCAGTGGAAAGATCAAACAAAAATGTTTAAGATCAGATTTATATACTTGTCTCTATATATTATAATTAGAAATTGTTCCACTCATTGATAAGTTGTATACCGTTTTCTTTTCCACAAGTATTTTTATTTTTATTTTTTATTTTTTTGTTTTTGTTTTTGTTTATTTTATTTTATTTTTTTATTTTTTTCTTCTCTCTCTTCTTTATATTAATCAACTATAATCATACTCTTATAATTATTCACTATTCTTTCTTTATACTTTTTTCACTCTATAAAAAAAAGTGAGGCCAATATATATATTTTGTTAACATTTATATAATTTTGGAAAGATATATCAACTATATTTGGAAAAAAATGCTATATTAGTTGTTATATGTATGGCCTCTAATAAAAATATATTCAAAAAAAAAATTTGAAACGGCAGATTGTGAGCTACAGAAGGGGAACGCCAAGGATACAAAAACAAGTCTTTGTCGACGGGTTGGTGGCGGAGAGAGTCAACAGCTTCAGTTCCTGGGTTTGCATAGCTCTGAAGTCTGTCCTGGGCCCAACCTATTGATGCAATCAATAAGAAAGCCCATCATTGCTTCCACTTCCTTGGAAGACTGAGGAGGTTCTGTATGACGTCAAAAACGCTATTGGCATTCCATAGGTGCCATGGGGTGGCACAGAGGTAGAGCTGCTGCCTTGCACATTCTCCATGTGACCGCGTAGGTTTTCTCCGGTTTCCTCCCACATCCTAAAGACATGCAGGTTTGTAGGTCAATAGGCTTCTGTAAATTGCCCAAGTGTGTAGGATGCGTAACTGGGACAACATAGAAGTAGTGTACAGTGCGGACTCATGGGCTGAAGGGCATGTTTCGGCACTGTATCTCTAAACTAAACTAAAGGCAAAGTACAATCCAGCATTTGTTTAAAAACACACTTAAAAGAAGATTTAATGTATACAATTGCACCTGGTGAGAAGGATGGTGCTACAAGCTATTACGCAGTTTGTGCTATTTTGAAGATCACGGTGGTTTATGTTAAACAGTGCAAAGTATATTAGCTTGGGTTCCATTAGAAACAGCCATGGAATTGTAGCCACAGTTATTCCATCATACACCTCATTATGGGATTTTTACAGGCACAGCATCCACTTTTAATAAACTGATTTTTCAAATCTTTCCTCCCACTTTAATTTTGCCACAACTCTCTGTTATGAAAACAACAAATTATGGTGGGCATTTATTCCCTATTCTTTTCCACTAAATTAACACAATTGTTGCACCTGCCATTTAATCTCCTGCCCTATAATCTACAGTTGTGCTGTTTTGGTCTTTTCAGTTCACTGTGTTTCATATTGTACTGATTAAACAAAACCAATAATTCTTTGCTCGCGTATGTCCAAATCACTTACAAACAAGGAACCTAAATATTAGAAATCAATACCTCACAGTGAAAAATATATGCTTTTCATCGTTGCATGAACATTTCACCTTGCTTGGTGTTGAGAAACAAAGATATGGGCGAGCTCTCAGTCAGATAAAAGGATATTGTGCTGGAGTGACTCTGGAGAAGATGGGTAGGTGACGTTTCAGGTTGGGACCCTTCTTCAGACTGATAGGAGGGTGGGGGGGGTGTGGTAGAAAGTTGTGAGAGAGGAAGCAGGGTAAAATATGGGATCGATGCAATTGGCAAGGATGGTCTTTGGCAAGGAGCGTCTTTGTCAAAGGCAAGGAGGGTCTTTGATAGGCAGATTTTTTAAAGAAAAAGCCAGATATTAAAGCAGGAGATGCAAGACAGAAGGATTGAAGTGTTACAAATTGTGAAGCTAGAGAACGGAATATAGGTGTCGGATAAACTGGACCACCACTTGTCCCTTTCTCTTCCCTCTGAAGATACTCAGGCAGTCAACCACTTCCTGGAGAGCCTCTAGCAGCTTATTGTCTTCATTCTTCATTCTCAGCCTGAGATCATTGTAGCTCTGTTGAATAAGTTTTGGTTCACTCGTGGGGCGGCTGGAATTACTTTCGAACTGAAAGACTTTATATAATGTGGCACTGAAGCAAATTAGAATTATCATAAACCGTTCCTGCATGATTACTTTTGACTTTAAACGCAGACTTCCTGGCCTATGATGCTGGACAATGAAACCGAGGATAAAAAAGCAGGGGTTTTTTCGGGACAGTAACCTACCCCCACTTTAGTGAATATAATTCTCATGGTAATTAGCTCTAAATTCAATACTTTTGTAGACTGTCACACTTCTGTACTTGTTATGTACTTAATGTTCCCTCAACCCACTACAAGAATGATCAATTCTTACAAGTACACTGAACTATGAGCTCCTGCCCTGCTAAATATGTAATCTCACGCTCTGCTTATTTATTACGTGAGGCCCACACGCCATGCAATGTTTAAGCCTTGAACTTCTTTAGACTGCGTCAACTTTATTTTGTCGGCTTTTAGAAAACATTTTTTTGGCGTTGCTAATTAACGATGAGAATCGTTAGAGGGCTTTGCATTAAATATTCTCAAGGTCCTGACATTCACCAGGAGAAAAAAAGATTCAGGGATACGGCAATGTCTTGTCTCACAAGGATAGAAGGGCAATGCTCCAGAGACATCTAAAGACATTAACTGGTTTGATAGGAGATGTACAGAGGAGATACTTTTTAAATTCATTTTATCTGGTGTATACATCACTGGTGGAGTGAGTCATAGCATCACAGTGTCATAGAGAGTCATAGAGAGCCACAGTCATAGTGAGTCATAGTCATACAGTGTGGGAAAAAAGTCCTTCGGACCAACATGTCCCATCTAAACTAGACCCACCTACCTGCATTTGGCCCATATCCCTCTAAACCTGTCCTATCCATGTACCTGTCCAAATGTTTCTTAAATGTCGCGGCAAGTGGTAAATTGGCATTTATTGCCATCACTCCCAGCATTCTTAAAACATTCATGTCTCATGTCTTCATGTCACATCACTGATGAAAGACTATTGGGGTCAGGACATTCCCTGAGGAAATTCAGCTGTGCTGTCCTGAATGATTCAACATCAACTGGAAATAAGACAATCGGATATCAACAACCATCTTCCTCTGTACATCTTATAACTACAGCCAATGGAGATTACTAATTCTGTCCCATCAGCTTTATTTTATCCAGGCATCTTGATGTCATGTTCTGTCAAATGCTGCCTAATCATCCTATCAACAACTAGAGAATGGTCCTGAGCTACTATCTACCTCACTAGAGACCTTCGGGCGATCTTTAATTGGACTTTACTGAACTTTATCTTGCACTAAACATTATTCCCGTTATATGCATCTGTACACGATGGATGGCTTGATCGTAGTCATGTATAGGCCTTCCACTGACAGGTTAGCTTTTCACTGCACCTCAGTACATGTGACAATGAACTAAAATAAACTAATTCATGTTTAAGTCTTGCAGTCTCACCTTACCTTAACAGTGAACATGAGCTGAATATTAATATTTACGAGACCGATAAATATAAGGATGGCTGATGGAATTGAACTCAGGCAAAAGTGAAGAGAAGCATAGTTCAACCAAGCCAGGCCACACACAGTGAAGGGGAGGTCCCTGGGGGGTGTTACTGAACACCAAAACCTTGAAGTACAATTACATCTGAAGAAGGGTTTTGGCCCGAAAAGTTGCCTATTTCCTTCGCTCCATAGATGCTGCCTCATCCACTGAGTTTCTCAAGCATTTTTGTTTCCCTCTAGTACAATTACATAGTTCGCTGCAAGTGGCAACACAGGTAGACAGAGTGGGAAAGAATGCTCAATACCATTTGGTCCCTGCAGCACATTTGATGAATTCCTTATACAATTAAGTAAAGTTGCATTCATGGCAAATGCATCTTCTTGAAACTTTTTCCTAAGCTACCCGGTGTCAGACTTTGGAGGAGATGTATCTGCATAAAACGATTTAGCATTCAAAAGAAATCTTCTGAAATCCTGGTTCCTTCCTCTAGCTTCACAATTTGGTTTCCCTAATTTACCACTTTAAGATGCTACTACTAATTGGGATACTAATCATCCATTTAACTTCTTTACAAAGAGCTATTCTTCAGCATAAGCCTCTGCTGACGAGTTAAAAGGCTGTTCAACTGCAGGGTATATAGAAATTTTTTTTTTTTACTTAAGCTGGCAAGCACATTTCGGTCAGATGCTGGAATTTTGCATAGAACACTAAGGGCTGAAATAACAATGGGTCAGGCATCATCTCTGGAGGACATGGATAGGAGACTTTTCAGGCCGAGATTCTTCCCAGTCAGGTTTACGAACAGAGGTTTGTTGGATTCTTGGTCACTGCAAGCAAGTTATGGCAGCCCCATCACCATTGTGGCAGTAACCATTAACTCAGGGCAAGGGATTGCAAGAGTATTCTATTGTTCAGACTGACTCACACGCTGCAATGGGAGCAAAACGATGGTTTTACTGTCACTTGATCTGTGACAGAAATCAATAACAAAACAGAACGCACTGGACTTGGCAGCTCAAGCAGTATCTGTGGAGAGGGAAACAGTGTTCATGTTTCAGGCATGTTGATGGTGTATGAGAACTCAGATAGGTTGGAGATGAAACAAGTTTTAAGATGCAGAGAAAGATGAGGGGGGAGATGAAAGAAGGCAAGAGAGGTTAAATAGGAGTGATAGTAGTGGGGGAGAAAGGTTAGTGAAGGGGTGGTGAATGACAAAAGATGGGTCTGACAGAGGTGTAGGTAAGAGAAGATAAATACATTTGTACAATTACTTGGTGAATAAAATTTGGAAAGCTGGAAATACAAATGGTGAACTAGTTGACTTAAAGTCGTCCCCAGGTTATGTAAAGCCCATACATATCAACATGTACGTACAAAACGGCTTGTGGTGGATTTGTCAGCTACTGATAGCTGCAGGCATCTTCTACCATGTGGGAACTCAGTTCACAGCAGTATCATCTCATGCAGAGAAATCTGAATGGTTGAGTTAAATGCTCAGGTTTAACTAACCCTAGGTCGGCCTGCGCTTGTACTTAAATATATTCCCAGATGCCGCATCTCTGACATGCGAACGGTTCGGGTTATGAACAGTTCTCAGGAACAGACCTTGTCATAACCTGGGGAGAGGCCATATCTGAAATGGTTGAACTCGCCACGGGTAACCTATGCTGGAGTATCTCAGTGGGTCAGGCAGCATCTCTGGAGAAAAAGAATAGGTGATGTCTCGGGTCGGAACCCTGAAGAAATGGTTTCAACCCAAAACTTCAGAGATGCTGCTTGACCCGCAAAATTACTCCAGTATTTTGTGTCTACGTTCTGTATGAACCAGCATCTGCACTTCCATTCACATCTGCACATTTTGTCTGCTCCACTGCGCAATCTCCTCAAGGTATGGGTACTCTGAGGAAGTTCTCCTCGTCACTCCGACAGGGGTTCTGCAACACCTTCTCTCACTGCCCACCCTCTGTGATTCCTATTGCTCTCCTGGGTCTGAAGAAGTGTTCCGACCCAAAACCTCTCCTATTCTTTATCTCCAGAGATGCTGCCTGACCCACTGAGTTATCCCAGCATTTTGCATCTACCTTCAGTATAAACCAGCATCTGCAATTTCTTTCTACACTAATACCTTATGGCTTGCTCGGTTAAAAGATAGGGAATGGGATGATAAATGAACAGAATTAAAGTTATAGGCAACCAAAACCTTGCCGTTTCAATGCCCTTATTTTGTTTACAATCACTTCTGAATTGGAAATTTATTAAATCAATCGAGAATGCCAATTATCAGTGAGAGATTAAAGCCTGTAAACTGAACCAGACAGTCCTGGCTCAGTACATCTACATTACAGGGCACAGACTTGGTCCAATCCCACCATTCAGCTAATTCTAACTGACTCGTAGCGTAGGTTCACGAGATTGATCCCTGGGATGGCGGGACTGTCATATGACGAAAGATTGAAAAGACTAGGCTTGTATTCTCTGGAGTTTAGAAGGATGAGGGGTTATCTTATAGAAACATATAAAATTATAAAAGGACAAGCTAGATGCAGGAAAAATGTTCCCAATGTTGGGTGAGTCCAGAACCAGGGGTCACAGTCTTAGAATAAAGGGGAGGTCATTAAAGACTGAGCTGAGAAAAAACTTTTTTACCCAGAGAGTTGTGAATTTATGGAATTCCCTGCCACAGAGGGCAGTGGAGGCCAAATTACTGGATGGATTTAAGAGAGAGTTGGATTGAGCTCTAGGGGCTAGTGGAGTCAAGGGATATGGGGAGAAGGCAGGCACGGGTTATTGATAGCGGACGATCAGCCATGATCACAATGAATGGCAGTGCTGGCTCGAAGGGCCGAATGGCCTCCTCCTGCACCTATTTTTTATGTTTCCATGTTTCTATGACTCCAGTCGTAATTCTAACTGACTCCACAGAACCCTGAATATTGCCGTGACTCGTGTAACAACTGACATCAGTTTTCAATTGCGGAAAGTAACCTGAGTTTAAAGCACCTTGATAGTGATCCTAGTTTCAGGAATCCAATGGGAAGATACTTACACATATCTCTCAGCCATTAATGTAAAGACCTGGATAGGGTCACTTGAGGGATTTAAATACGGATGGGACAGCATTCCTAAGATACCTTAAGTTATTGAATATCGCATTATAGTAACAATTGTATCAATAGGGAAAAAGGACAAGGGGGCCAAATAATCTAAGGAATCAAATTAAGTTTCGCTCTCATGGCTATCAACTCTTCTTTGACTCTTTGGCCACTTAAATAAATTAAATGGGCCACCTGGTCTGTAGACTTCTCGGTCTTAAATGCTCATCTAGATCATGTTATATATTTTTTTTAATATTTTTTTATTTGAAGTAACCAGTTTACAATGTATAACACACATTTAAAACTATCATCTTAATTCAATATTTCTACAAATAGCACATCGATAATTAATATCGTCTGTTTTTTTGGAAATAAAGATAGAAAAAGATATATAATAAAGAGGAAAAGAAAAAAAAAGATAGAAATAGAAAACAATCTACAAATACAAATTAAAAAAATTATATATATTATATATATATAAATCAAAAACAACTAAGTACATTATACATGAAATTATTTCAAACAATAATATCAATGGGACATGCGCATTAATCCCATATGTAAATAAGTTATTCTCATCGGATTCAGGATATAACAGTGACTACACTTGTAAAGGGTTTGATTAAAAAGCTTTTAGGAATATCCTGAATGTCTATGATGATGTTATATCAATGAAATCTGTCTTTCCTCACTTGACCTGCAATCTTTGTATACAACACTAAGAAACTTTGTCTGTCCATTTCCTTCCACTGCCGGACCTGCTGAGTTCCTTCAGTAGGTTATTTTTTGCTCTAATCAAGTTATTTATTGAGATGATCAAGTCCCTTGGTAAGTTGGTGATCCCTGACCTGCTGAATTGGTCATTAATAATAAGTACTCACCCAGGGACATGGCCCGAAAGAAAGTATTCAGTAATGGAGAAAACTTTCATGCTTACACCTAGGACAGGCATAAGACTCTTCAAAAGACAATGTTCAGTATCTGCACTTTCTATTTGGGCTTAAAATCTTCTTCGACTTTTTAACAAATGTGAGATCTGGTCATTAAAAGATTAATGCTCCGAGGGTTGTTTCAAACTTTCCCCAATGACAGGTATTTTCTATGCCATGAAACACCTGATACATACTGAAAGGTATTCCAATGAAAGGTGTTCAGTTGATTGCATAAAATAATTAGCTTAAAAAATCCAGGTAAAAGGGTGCTTTTTTAATTGTACGTTATAATAGAATGAATTACTTTAAAGGGTAAGATAAAAAGCAAGGCCAATGGTAATTTTCCAAAGGAAATTGGATAAGTACTTGGAAGTATTGTAGACTATAGGGCAAGAGCAGGGAAGTGTGGAGGGATCGTGGTTGAAGGATAACAAGGTGAAGTTATACTGCATATCCCTCTAGAGGTGTCCCAAAGTGTTTTACAGCCAATGATTTTCCTTTGAAATGTAATCATACCTGAGTTACTCCAGTATTGTGTGTCTTTATTCGTAAAACGGCATCTGCACTTCCTTTATTCTACATTTCTAGGTGTTAACAATTTCCTCATTAACTACGAGGCTGGCCAAGAGAGGTTGCAATCAAATGAGTTGTGGAAATGTCGGGATGCAATTGTACTAACCCACAACTACAGCTCCCCCTCCCCCGACGGCCTCAAAATAGAGCTTCCCTGAAGACTCGGTTGACCTCCACTCTCTTACAGATGGTTGGCAGAACTATACGAAGACGATTTCTCCTCCTTACAGCAAAAATAATGAAGTAAAATAAAATAGTTCCTAGACTGAATGCCAGTTACAAACATCCAGAATGCCAGGGTGAGGGTGATCTAAAGTATTAACAGACCCAAATTGCCTTCAACGTTGATGTGGAACAGCACTGCTCTGCATGCAAAAAGACTTCCATTTAAAAAGTACTTTTCATAACCTCAAGATGTCCCAAAGCCCTTTTCAACAAATTAATTAGCTTTCAAGTCTCTTATCCTGAGGACAACTCTCCAATAATCTTTCAATATTCTTGTGAGAACACAGACAATTTACATAATTTATCATCTTTTTCTCCTTAGGAAACATGAAGTCAACATTAAATGCAGCAGGTCCCATCTCCCCGCTTCTATTCATTACAGCTGCTTC
Source organism: Raja brachyura (assembly GCA_963514005.1). The sequence continues at coordinate 30,350,083 of OY740807.1, read as the reverse complement.
CGCGAGGAGCTATAACTCAAACTCTACCATATGGAATTGGCACTGCACTTGCTCGAATTGGTTACATTATGCAGAAAGCAACTTGGGGAAGGATTTATTGAAGTATTTAAATCCACAAAGGGCCAATGGAATATTAAGTCGGATGTCAGAAGACAATATCCAGAACAAGAGCAAGTGGAATTAGTTGGAAAAGAATCGGTCAATACTCATAATAATTATTAGCTTGTTCACACGGGGCGGGCAAAGTGGCGCTGCGGTAGAGTTGTTGCCTTACAGCGCTTGCAGCGCTATAGACACGGATTCGATCCCTACCACGGGTGCTGTCTGTACGGAGTTTGTACGTTCTCCCCGTGACCTGCGTGGATTTTCTCCGAGATCTTCGGTTTCCTCCCACACTCCAAAGACGTACAAGTTTGTAGGTTAAATGGCTTGGTATCAGTGTAATTTGTCCCTGGTGTGTGTAGGACAGTGTTAAAGTGGCGGTTGCTGGTTGGTGCGAACTCGGTGGGCCGCAGGGCCTGTTTCTGCACTGTATCTCCAAACTAAACTAAAACACAGTAACATGCCAAACACCTAGTGAGTCAGCAAATGAATCTGTTCTACGATGGTTAGATTCTGCAACCGTAGTACTTGCATTGTAAGATGCAACTTAGAAATCACTACGAGGTTGGTAAACATACACACAGAACTAATTAGGAAATGGAAATGTTATTGCCCATTTTAAAGGCTGTTGATTGAATAGTTTGGGACTTTTTTTCCTCCATTTGTAGGAATCATCACTTTGAAAGCTATTAAGAGTTAGGGAGGATGGAGTACAAGGTTGTGGCAGTATTGTAAATTATTTATACAGAGGTATCATTATACAGTAGTTTGGAGTCAATAGACTAGAAATTCAATCATCGGACTGCTATTTTCACCAATTACATCAAGCTCAATATTTTCCCTTGAATGGTTCATGATTATAAAGTCGTTTGGACAGGTACATGGATAGGAAAGGTTTAGAGGGATAAGAGCCAAACACGGGAAAGCAGGACTAGTGCAGATGGGGCCGCATGGGCAAGATGGGCCGAAGAGCCTGTTTCCGTGTTGTATGACTATGACTTTATTTCCACGTCACCCTAGAAATTTGAATATGCAATTCCAGTCACAAATCAGACTTGTGCGGATGGCACAAGAGTAGATTGAGTCAATTATTAGAGCTCTAGATTGTCATGTCCCTAACTCTTCACCCAGGCTCTTAAAGCAAGTGGCTTGTGATATAGTGGATGCATTGGCTTTCATTTGCCAGAATTGCTGAGAGTCAGGAAAGGTTTCATAGGACTGGAAAGTAGTTAATATAGTTCCATCACTCAAATAGGGAGGAGAAATAGAAATCAGGAAAGGACGGGAGATTTAGATCAACACCTGTCACAGAGAAAATGTGACAAGCTGTAATTACAGGCATTATAGCAAGACATTCAGAAACTGCAAAACAATCAGGCAGTTAATACAGTGTGAAAAAGAAAGGTAAAATGTGCTGAGGAAAAAGGAGAACAAGTTGAGGCTCTATGCTTAGATTTCCAGAAGGCATTTAATAAGATATAGCATCAAAGGTTATTGCAGATATGGTGTAGGAAGTAACATCGATAGCATTTTAGTCGGTTAACGGGAAAGTGAGAGTAGATATGATTGAGTCCTTTTCTGCTGGACAAGATGCATCACATGTATTGCCGCAGGGATCTATGCTGGGAGCAAACCATTTAGGATTTATATAAATAACTTGGAAGAAGATACTGAAAGATTGCTAAATTTGTCGATGACATGAAGATAGACAGGAAAATAAAGAGGTTAAAAGTGGATGCAGGTAGGTTGCATGCAGGCACGTGCCGTCAGGGTAGGCAAGGTAGGCACTGCCTACCCTGACTAAAATTATGAAATGGGAATTATTAAATATAAATAGTAAAGGCATGGGAGAATTATGCCTATGTAAGAGACTGATCTCTTAGGTAGGCATAATTCCCTGTGCCTTTCACCCGCAGCGCTTGTAACACGGGAAGCTCTGTGCAGCCCCCGTGCCGTCAGCGCTGCCTGAAGCCGTCAATTTTAATCGGGGCTGAAGGCAGCAGAAATCCTGCCTTTGTAGCACTGCGCATGCGCAGCATCATACTGCGCATGCGCATCAGTCTACCGCGCATGCGCAGCGCAAGTTTATTGGCGGGGTTTTCAGCCATGGTTTGTCGTGTCCCAATGATATGGTAAGTACATTTTGTGATTTATTTTTTTTAATACCGTATTTGCCGGGGTGTGGGAGTCGGAGTGGGGAGAGAGCTCCTTTCACAGCGTGTGGGGAGTCTGGCCCGGGGTAACGTTGCGGGGAGGGCACAAATGTTATGAATGAGGGGTCGGGGGCATCCACTTGCGACGTTCCTTGCAAGGGGGCATGAAATGACACTGCTCTGAGGCCGAGGGGGGGTGGGGGGGAGAGAGAGAGAGAAGTAGCTCGAGCGGCCGCCGGGCCGGACAGCGGAACCAGCCGCCACCTTAGCTCCAGAACCACCCGCCCACCTCTGGCAGCTCTCCACCTAAAAACCTCTCTCCTGCCGCTCGCTGGCCTCACTCATGTCCTTAAATTCCAACAGCGCGATTGAGGTTACTCGGCTGTGGGAATTTAAGGATTTGCAGGAAGCCGCTGACATGAGTGAAGTCGGCGAACGGCAGGTGACAGGTGTTCAGACAGAGAGCACTGCCAAAGGTGAGCGGGCCGGCAGAAGGCGCTGAAGTGGTGGCCAGTTCAGCGGTGGCCACTCTCCGAGCTGCTTCTATCCCCAGCTACAGTCCGTGGCTTCGCACCCGGAGAGCTGCGGCAGCGATGAGGCAGTGAAGATTCAGCACTTTGTGATAAGTCACTGTTTTTATTTATTTATTTATTTAACGGGGAGAACAATCTGCGCATGCGCGGTTTACATTTTTTTAAAAGAGGACTGAGTGCCTACCCAGAGTAATTACTCACGGCACGTGCCTGGTTGCATGACTGACAAAGTTCTGGCAAATGGAATATGAAGTATGATAACAAGAAATTGTTCCCTTGAGCATGAAAAATAAAAGAGAAGCAAATTATCAAATTGGTGATCTATTGCTGGGCTTTGAAACACACTGAGAGCTGGATGTCTTTCTGTGTGATATGCAAATGTGCTCGTACAATAAATAGGGTAATGTAGAAACGTGATCTCACTCACATGTCCATCAACTCCACTCTAATTTCACTGTGGTCCATGTACAGTGGTGGTAATCTACAATAGCTGGGCGATCTGCTAACCATCACATCTTTGGGATATGGGAGGAAACCAAAGCACACATGGCAAATATATGCCTTTACAGGGAGAATATGCAAAGTTCACACAGATACCACTGGAGGTCAGGATAGAACTGGGACTGTGTCACCATCACGGTGAGGCAACAGCACAGTTCTACGCCGGTGTGGGTTTAGAGAGGATGTTTCAACTGCAGAGAATCCAAACATAGCGATTGCCCATTTAAGACAGAGGCGTAATTACATTTATTCTCTCAGAGAATCATGAGTCTTTGGAACTCCCTTCCTCAGAGTATATTGGAAAGAGTCTTTGAATATACAGAGAGAGATAGGATCTTAGGTCATAAGTGATAGAAGCTGGATTAGGCCATTTGGCCCATCAAGTCTACTCCGCCATTCAATCATGGTTGATCTATCTTTCCCTACTAACCCCATTCTCCTGCCTTCTCCCCATAAACTCTGACACCCGTACTAATCAAAAATCTATTTCCCTATATCTTAAAAATGTCCACTGACTTGGCCTCCACAGCCTTCTGTGGCAAAAAATTCCACAGCTTCACCACCCTCTGATGAAAGAAATTCCTCCACATCTCCTTCCTAAAAGAAGGTCCTTTAATTCTGAGGTGATGAACTCTAGTCCTAGACTCTCCCACCAGTGGAAACATCCTCTCCACATCCACTCTATCCAAGCCTTTCACTGTTCTGTACTTTTCAATGATGTCCTCCCTCATTCCTCTACACCCCCAACGAGTACTGGCCCAGTGCCGTCAAACGCTCATGATGATCTATGCAGTGAAAGTCAGCATGGAAGTTAGGACGGCACAGTTTAAGTTATATGTGTATGAGCCATGATCTGATTAGATGGCAGAGCAAGGTTGAAGGGCAAAATTGTCTACTCCTGCCCTGATCTCCTACCCAACAAACCCAAACCCCATCCCAAGCCTCAATCTCATGACTCCATGTCTTGAATTCCTGACCACCCATTCCCCCTTCCCTCCACCCAGTCCCAAATTCATGCCCTGAATTTCATCTTTCAACCATGCCCTGATCTTTTGAATTAATTTGTGGGCAAATTAATGGAAAAGATACTTAGAGATAATATATATAAGTATCTGGATAAAGAGGGTCTAATTAGGAACAGTCAACATGGATTTATGCTTGGAAGGTCATGTTTGACTAATCTTCTTGAATTTTTTGAAAATTGACGAGGGTGAAGCAGTGGATGTTGTATATATGGACTTCAGTAAGGCCTTTGACAAGGTTCCTCATGGAAGGTTGGTTAAGAAGGTTCAACTGTTGGGTATAAATGCAGGAATAGCAAGATGGATTCAACAGTGGCTGAATGGGAGAAGTCAGAGGGTAATGGTGGATGGCTGTTTGTCGGGTTGGAGGCAGGTGACTAGTGGGGTGCCTCAGGGATCTGTGTTGGGTCCTTTGTTGTTTGTCATGTACATCAATGATCTGGATGAAGGGGTGGTAAATTGGATTAGTAAGTATGCAGATGATACCAAGATAGGAGGTGTTGTGGATAATGAAGAGGATTTCCAAAGTCTACAGAGTGATTTAGGCCAGTTGGAAAAATGGGCTGAAAGATGGCAGATGGAGTTTAATGCTGATAAATGTGAGGTGCTACACCTTGGCAGGACAAATCAAAATAGGACGTACATGGTAAACGGTAGGTAATTGAAGAATACAGTTGAACAGAGGGATCTGGGAATAACCGTGCATAGTTCCTTGAAGGTGGAATCTCATATAGATAGGGTGGTAAAGAAAGCTTTTGGTATGCTAGCCTTTATAAATCAGAGCATTGAGTATAGAAGCTGGGATGTAATGTTAAAATTGTACAAGGCATTGGTGAGACCAAATCTGGAGTATGGTGTACAATTTTGGTCGCCCAATTATAGGAAGGATGTCAACAAAATAGAGAGGGTACAGAGGAGATTTACTAGAATGTTGCCTGGGTTTCAACAGCTAAGTTACAGAGATAGGTTGAATAAGTTAGGTCTTTATTCTCTGGAGTGCAGAAGGTTAAGGGGGGACTTGATAGAGGTCTTTAAAATGATGAGAGGGATAGACAGAGTTGATGTGGACAAGCTTTTCCCTATGAGAATAGGGAAGATTCAAACAAGAGGACATGACTTTAGAATTAAGGGACAGAGGTTTAGGGGTAACATGAGGGGGAACTTCTTTACTCAGAGAGTGGTAGCGGTGTGGAATGAGCTTCCAGTGGAAGTGGTGGCGGCAGGTTCGTTGGTATCATTTAAAAATAAATTGGATAGGCATATGGATGAGAAGGGTATGGAGGGTTATGGTATGAGTGCAGGCAGGTGGGACTAAGGGAAAAAGTTGTTCGGCATGGACTTGAAGGGCCGAGATGGCCTGTTTCCATGCTGTAATTGTTATATGGTTATATGGTTAACATCCCAACATGAGCAGCCATAGTTGTTTGCAGGCATAATATAGAATAATTTTAGGTAAGTGATGGCAAGATCTGAGTTGCCTGCCTTGTTTTTGGTTCTGACGCCCTCTATGCCGAACATATCGCAGATTTGGAAGACCAGAAAGAGGACTCCTGAGAGCGTTGAGGTTTTTTTGATATGATTCTACTGTAGAGTGTATTAAAAATGCATCACTTGGAAGAATTTCTAGGTCCAGTTGCTTCCATGGGATAATTTGGCATTCTCATAAACGTAACTGAGTAAGGTGGAGTCTTACTCGAACTGAGCTCACAAGACAACCTCTCCATCTCAGAAGATGACTGAGTGAATCTATCCTGCCCTGCTTCCAAGACAAGCTTGTAATTTCCCGTTACTCCAGATGGCATCCAATCAAAGGTGTGTATAGTCAAAGAGCAGGGAAACAGGCCCGGTGGCCCAACTTGCCCATGCCAACAAACATTCCCCATCGAAGGGCCGAATGGCCTCCTCCTGCACCTATTTTCTATGTTTCTACCTACACTAGTTGCACCTGCCTGTGTTTGGCCCATATCCCTCTAAACCTATCCTATCCATGTACCTGTTGAAATGTTTCTTAAACATTGTGAACATCATATAGTTGCAATTGACTCCTCTACACTGCTAGTCCAGGTACCTGTTTAGGCACCTTGTTTTCACTAAACATGTTGCTTCCAAATGTAACATCCCTAATACAAATGTCTTTTCTCCTCTTTTTTTTAGTCTCTTTAATGTCTGCAGACTCAGTGCTGATCTTGAAGAATTTGTCCATTAAAATAACAAGGGAACACAATTTAATTGCGCACATTAACTTGCTGATTCTAAGTGCATATAATTTTCTCTTGGCAAAACACTGTTTCCAGTAATATAGTATCGGCTCCTCAGAAAGGGTGATACACATTCGGCACATGGCCTTGAAGACCAATGGGCTTGCATCCAAACTGCACCACAATCACTCTAAGACCATGACAGGTCAATATAGTAGGTGCTGTTTTTAGAATGCAACTTTAATTTTTCGAAGTAAAATTGCTGCCGTCCTCACTGTATCATCGGGAAGCAATTGCCAGGTTATTGTGTCATTTGTTCTCATGGTCACCAATGCAAAGTAAATGTATTATCTTGCACAGCCAAGGGGCACAAGAAAACAGCATGCTGCTCTCTTCGGGAGGATTAGTGCTGGCCTTCCATGTATACGCATCCTGAACATCAGCAGAATACTGCATGTACAGCTGAGCAATCCAACCCCAGCCCTCTGCTAATTTAGCTTAGTTCAGTTTCCAGATACACCGCGGAAACAGGCCCTTCAGCCCACCAAGTCCGCACTGACCAGTGATCCCAACACATTATAATGCGCTATCCTACACACACTCGGAACGATTTACGTTTATACCAAGCCAATTAACCAACAAACCTGTGTGTCTTTTGAGTGTGGGATTAGACCGAAGATCTTGGAGAAACCCAAGCAGTCATGGGCAGAACATACAAACTTCATACAGACAGCACCCATAGACAGCACCCAAGAGATGGTGCATAAAAGGATTGTCACAATTTCCATTCTAAGTTTGTTTAATCAAAAAATATTCATGAAATTATATCAGCTGATAACAACGGCAAGTTCGTAAACACATTGTGAAACTAAATTTAATTGAAGATAATACTCCAAACACAATCAGATATTCACAGAGCTGTGAATGTTTGTTTTAGCTCTTAAAAGAACTCTTCGACGGTAAGCGAGTTACCTTCTTTAATATTAACACTACATCTGTAATTACCAGTAAAAGCTTTAACCGCATCACAATGCGAGAACAATCTTAGTCCACCTCAATTAACCAGCTCACCCGAACAAAAACTATGCATTTCCAGAATTGAGCAGAGAGTAAGCCTCTGTCCCACTTTCCCGAGTTACTCGGGAAATTCTCCCGAGTTTTCTCCTTGATTCAAACTCGGAGAATTATGGTAATATAGCAATGTTACAAAATTTTGAGATTTTAAAAATCAAGTCTGCAGTTTATCCCATCAGATAAAGCATAAAAAGAAGTTTAATTTGACACCTAATTCACTTTCATATCTTCAGTATTAAAAAAGTTATGACCATTTTCATACTCTGAAATTAGCATCTTGTTCCCCATTGCCTTTCAATTGACTTAACTCAAAAGCTATGATCTCGAACAGTTAAAAGCCCATATCTTTCTTAAAAATAAAGAGAACTCAATTAAATTTTCAGTTATTATAGATTGAAGCATTCTGAAACAAATATGAAACAATTTTACTTGGATGACCTGAAATTAAAGCATATCATTAGTTAGTTATCTAATTGTAGCTAATTATAAAATTAAATGAGTAGATTTAAACATCTATCCATTTCTTAAGAAAAGATAAACTTTTTTTTAAATTGCCTAAGTGTCCAAATAACATTCACACAATAATCCACAATATAACATAATTTTTAAATCTCATTTTCATGAATTTACAGGCCAAATGGAAGAAATTTAGTGTTTAATGCCTGTAAATTAATGGCCATTTAAATCAACTAGCGAGTGGGTTCTAGTGGAATACGGTGGATTGGAACGTTGTGGTTTGCTGTGAAGTCGGGAGGAAAAATACTGTTGGTTCATACATTTTTTTGGACCCCTTTTCGCAACATGAAAATATGACTAAAGCCTCCATGAAAACCAACTTTTAATATAAAAATAAACTGTGTACCTTTTTTTCTCCCCTACGCAAAATCCTTCCCGTTGTTGGCTCTCACGGTTTTTGAAGGTGATTTTTAAATTACTCTAGTTAATAAATAATCTAGCGTAATTTAAAAATACCTTCATGAATGAAATGTCGGAGCGATTTTTCTTCCGCAACGAAATCGCCCGACATGGATCGATTTGCCCAGTCTGAAGAAAAACGGCACTTTAAGCCCGCCCCCCTCTGAAAGTCGGCAAAGTCACGCACACGGGGAGCGGCAGAACTGCAGCGCTGCTCAAGGTATGTTTTGTAACATACCTAGGTAATAGCCAGCCGTAGGTGCTCAGGGCTATTTCTTTTACTCGTGGACATTTTCCAACATGTTGAAAAAACGTCCCGACTTAGCAGATGCCCTGAGTACCCACGGCTGGCATTATGAGCCACTACGAAATATCTACGGACACCTACGCCCTGCTACGGACCCTACGGACATTCTCCGAGTTTGAAGCAAGGGGAAAACTCGGGAGAATTCGTGAGTAACTCGGGAAAGTTGGACAAGGGCTTTAAGGGGAAAAATACAGAGGTACTTTGGAATCAATAGACAATAGGCGCAGGAGTAGGCCATTCAGCCCTTCGAGGCAGCACTACGGAATCATTACAACAAAATAATATGCCATTTAGATGCTGGTTCAAATCCAGGTTCAGAAACTTGACCAGGCCTAAATAAGTTTATAGTCAAAGCAACAGTTTTTGTACAGTTCAAGAAGGTGCATTGATCCATTGATGTGACACACTATTGTGTCATAAAGATGTAAGTACTCTGATGTTAGTTACCCATTAGACTTTCTCTTTGTATTTATTCCCACATAAAACAAAAATCTATGGTTAGCCTTGTGACTTTTCCCTTTTTCTGCGAATGTATGTGAATGACAACACTTTGGTGAAAAAAATGTGGACCTGAAACATTTGTTCTTTTTTCGCTCTCCATTTATATAGTGAAACAAACTGAGCCTTTCCCAAAGAAAGACACAAAATGCTGGAGTAGCTCAGTGGGACAGGCAGCATCTCTGAATAGAAGGAACGGGTGATGCTTCACACCGAGCGTCAGGGAAGAAGGAGGGTACAGAGATAAAGACGTCTAAGAGATCAAAAGAGATGAAGTTCAAGGAAAATGTAGAATGGGCCATTATTAGCTAGGAGAAGGTGACAACGACACAAACAGAGATACAATGCAATTGGGGGGGGGGGGGGGGGGGACAGTCAGACTGGTCGGAGAACTGGGAAGCAGGAGGGATGGAGAGAGAGAGAAAGCAAGGGTTACTTGAAGTTAGAGAAGTCCAAATTCATACCAGCTGCCCAAACTAAATATGAGGTGCTGTTCCTCCAATTTGTGTTGGGCCTCACTCTGACAATGGAGGGGGCCCAGGACAGGGGGGTCAGTGTGGGAATGGGAGGGGGAGTTAAAGTGTTTAGCATTTCCCATGTTCTGTTTTTATTTAAGAAGTCACAAGCATTCTCCCTACTGCTTCCCTCCCGCCCTCATCTCCATCCAATTTGCTTCTTAAGGCAACAAGGACATTCTTCAGCCAGAGTGATGAGTACCTGGAATGCACTGTCTGCAAGAGTGGGGAAAGCAAATATGTCAACTGCATTCAAGGAATGTGTCCAAATTCAAATTGATGTATTCAAGAGAGTTGGATATAGTTCTTCAGGCCAATAGAATCAAGGGATATGGGGAGAAAGCAGGAACTGATTTTGTATGATCAACCACGATCATTGAATGGCGGTGCTGGCTCGAAGGGCCGGATGGCCTACTCCTGCACCTATTTTCTATGTTTCTATGTTTAAAACAAGCACTCGAATTGTCTCTGCATGGAAGGCTAATGGCCAAGTGTTGGAAGATGGTATTAATATGAATGGGTGCCCACTGGTTGGCTTGAGTGTGAGGGTCGAGTGGCCAAGTTCCATGCTCGATGTCTTTATGGTTCTATGATTCCAGTGTATCAATTCCTTCTCTGGAGTTGAACTCCTCAGGCTTCCTGATATCTCATCTAAAAGGTCATTGTTCATGTGTGGGAGTCAATAATACTCAAGTGCAGACCAATGACGATATAGGCAGTTCCCCACGATGCCAGTCGAGCTATTCTTGACATTTGCTAGGCTGCTGTGAGTGTAGTGTCATAAGTGAAATACGTCAACAGTGACAGACTGTAAGGTTCCCGAGGCAATGTTTCTGACAGTGATGGTCACCCTAGCTGACTTTGACAGCAATACAGACACGTTTTGCTGGGCAAACCTCCAGCAATCAAACACTAGTGACTCTGTTGTTCTCAAAGTCAAAGTCAGGTCAACCCCATTGTCAGAAACGATGTCTCAGGACCCTTGCAGGCTCTCTCTGTCGAAATGTGCAGTTTTGCTGTTGATTGATCAGTGCAGAAGTCAAGAGTGGTTCCTGCATGCAAAACAGAGAACCTTTGATTTTTGATCATTGTCTTGCGAATGGTTGGTTTTGTGCTATCGGCATCTGTCTCCACAAAGTATTCCATGAGAGAAGACTAAGACTAACAGGAGAGACCACGAGAAGGTTGCCGACGTCTCTCCATCATTGTGATGCCTACGTTCTCATCTGGAATGGCCATTCGCGCATCGTTAGGTTGGCAGAAGTGCAGGTTATTAGAGAGGGTGCTGAACAAGGGCAATCCAACTCTGACAGCCACTTCCTTGAGAACTTTGCATCAGGAATTTCCTGTGCTCTTGTACGCTGATGTTTTAGAACCCTGTGTAGGTTCCTCTATCCTCCAGGTGGTCTCTGTAGCTCCCACCCACCACGATAGCATGCACCCATTCTCTACCATCTAGCAACAGTACTTAGAAAAGTGTTGTTTGTCCAATGATCTGACGCTTCCAGGGCTACCTCCAGAGATCAGAGCTGTGGGGAAAAATGCTGGAAATGCAGCCCCTGTTACCTGCTGCTTCCAAACGAATTGATGTGGCCCAAAGAAGCTCACCAGCACGTGTTTGGGACAGGCATTAATGACCTGCTTGGGTTTTCTCCGGGTGCTCAGGTTTCCTCCCACACTCCAAAGACCTGCAGGTTTGTAGTTTAATTGGCTCCGGTAAAATTGCAAATTGTCCCCTAGTGTATGTGGGACAGTGCTAGTCTTAGAGTCATGGAGTCATTCAGTGGTGCAGTGTGGAAACAGGCCCTTCGGCCACACTCAGCCACACCGGTCAACAATGTCCCAGCTACACTAGTCCCACCTGCCTGCGCTTGGTCCATATCTCTCCAAACTTGTCCTATCCATGTACCTGTCTAACTGTTTCTTAAATACTGGGATAGTCCCAGCCTCAACTACCTCCTCTGGCAGCTTGTTCCGTACACCCACCACCCTATGTGTGAAAAAGTTACCCCTCAGATTCCTATTAAATCTTTTCCCCTTCACCTTGAACCTATGTCCTCTGGTCCTCGATTCCCCTACTCTGGGCAAGAGATACTGTGCATCTACCATGTCTGTGGAATTCTGTGCCTCAGAGGGCGGTGGAGGCCGGCTCTCTGGATGCTTTCAAGAGAGAGCTAGATAGGGCTCTTAAAAATTGCGGAGTCAGGGGATATGGGGAGAAGGCAGGAACGGGGTACGGATTGAGGATGATCAGCCATGAACACATGGAATGGCAGTGCCCCTACGGTGTGCAAATGGCCTACTCCTGCACCTATTGTCTATTGTCTATTGCCTATTGCCGATTACCAGATCTATTCCTCTCATGATTTTATATTAGTGTGCAGGAATCGCTGCTCAGCTCGGACCCGGTGGGCCAAAGGGCCTGTTTCCACGCTGCATCTCTAAAGTAAACTAAACCTTATAGCTGGTTGACCTGAAGACCTGGTTGAAAGCATACAGAGACAGCTTACATTGTTCTGAAGCTAGAAAAGCAGTGTGGATAAATGTCTAGCATACCCTTGTTCCTCTCTCTCTCCAGATACCAACGCAACTACTGAGTACTCCCATCCCCTTCTGTTTTACCTCAGCACGTACCTGGAACTGAATCTACTCTGTGATAGAAATTTTACCCCCAAAGTTAGTGGGATAGGTATAATAAAAAATACAATTGTCTCACCCAGTGCACAACTGAGTCATTCCTCCCCAGGCATTTTAAGTTATTACATGGTACATCAACTTCTCCAAGTGAAGGCTAGATTTAAGCCGAATAGGAAAATAGGAAAACCTTTCCATTATTCTGCAGGGTTTGTGCCTAATTACCCACATAGATACCAAACATTCTTTCAAACATGAGAATGTTTTGCCATCACTGTCAATTTTGATTGCTCAGCATTCTGAAGTAGGACAACTAGTGCATCAAAGAAAAACTTGCAGTAATACAAAATCTTCCACACTATCAGAGAGTCCCCGAAATAGATTGCGTTTTTAAGTATAGTCACCATTAGTCTCGTTCGTTCGTTCGCTCGCTCGTGTGTCAGACGACGTATAGCTCGCAGTTGGCTTCTGTCGTCGTCCAACCTGTTGACAGAATTTGCCGCCCGACGCATCACAGAGTGGATCGGGGATCACCACGAGGAGGCTTCTGTCATGACCCATTAGTCACGGACCATTAGTCTGTGGATCAGTGGGGCAGCCCATCTGAGCACAGCAAGGTGCTGCAGTCTTCAGTGAGATTAACAACTAGTTAAGAAGGGTCTCGACCCGAAATGTCACCCATTCCTTCTCTCTTGAGATGCTGCCTATCCCGCTGAGTTACTCCAGCTTTTGGTTATCTATCTTCAGTTTCAACCAGCATCTGCAGTTCCTGCTTACACGACCCATTTATTATTGTTAGCCAAAGGACAGACATTGCCCTGGATTCTATTTGAGCTCTTTGATTCATTTAGTCTCTGAACAATGCTGTGATATGTTGCAAACTGTATTAGAATGAGAAGCAGTGCCTGTAGGTGATGTATCTCTGTTCAATAAGAGGTGAGGGACAAACAAGGTAATGACTAATTGAATAGTCTTATAAATGTCATGATGGTTATTACAGGCCACGTTTAAAGACACAACGATGCAGTGATAGACATGGACAAATGATCTAATGGAAATTATACACAGAAGCGATGCACTAGAGTCAATTTAGACAGATTTTTGGAAAACATATGACAAAGGTATTATAGGACAAAATAACTGAGAATCATGGAGCCCATGACGTACAGTTAAATGCAACTGTAAGGATAAAGACAGATAACAAAAGGTTGCTGTAAATACATACTTCGCAATACTCTGGATTGTGCCTTTGGATAGTTTTGGGGTTTGATGTTGGCTACATGGGTGTTCTGCTACCCACTGTGTGTGGAGATGAATATCAACATTTACTGATTTAGCTGATTTAGCACACAGGAAGGAATAATAAGCCATGAGAGAAATATAGATGAGGACAGTATAGGAACAGGCCAAACAATAGGCAGATATATGGCAGATGTTGTATAAAACAGAAAAATTAAGATCATACATTTTCAGAATAACATTCATAAGTGGAGCAGAATTAGACCATTCAACCCATCAATACTCCACCATTCAATCGGAACTGATCTATCTCTCCCTCTTAACCCCATTCTCCTCCTCCCCATAACCTCTCCCATCTTTACTAATCAAAAATCTATCAATCTCTGCCTTAAAAATATCCATTGACTTGGCCTCCACAGCCTTCTGTGGCAACAAATTCATTCCACAGATTCACCACTCTCTGACTAAAGAAATTCCTCCTCATCTCCTGGCTAAAGGAACATCCTTTAATTCTGAGGCTATGACCACTGGTCCTAGACTCTCCCACAAGTGGAAACATCTTCTCCACATCCACTCTATCCGGGCTTTTCACTATTCGCATAAAGACTGGAACGACAGCTAACGTCAGTTTCTCATTACTGTGGAGCTAATAATGAATATGAAACATGAACAGTTTCTGCCAGAAACACAAAGGCCAGTTAGCCAAGGCAGAGACAGTTGACTAGTCATTCCCTCTCCCAAGGATGCTGATTGGCCTAAAGAATGTGTCCAAAAGTCAGACACATTCCAGAAATCGAGGTGCAAAGGGTCTTGGCAGTGCTGGTGCAGGACTCCCAAAAAGTTGAATCCGTAGTAAACGCAAAGCTAGCATTGATTTCAAGAGGGCTTGTGTACAAAAACAAGGATGTCATGCTGAGGCTCTATAAGGCGCTGGTCAGGCCGTATTTGGAATATTGTGAGCATTTTTGGGCAGCATATCTGAGGAAGGATGTGATGGCTCTGGAGAGGGTCCAGAGGAGGCTTACAAGAATGATCCCAGGAATGAGTAGGTTAACATACGATGAGCTTTTGATGGCACTGGGCCTGGACTCGCTGGAGTTTAGAAGAATGAGGGGGAACCTCATTGAAGTGTACTGAATAGTGAAAGGCTTGGATAGAGTGGATGTGGAGAGGATGGTTCCACTAGTGGAAGAGTCGAGGACCAGAGGCCACAGCCTCAGAATAAAAGGACGTTCCTTTAGGAAGGAGATGGGGAGGAATTTATTTAGTCAGAGGGTAGTGAATCTGTGGAACCCTTTGCCACGGAAGGCTGTGGAGGTGTCAGAGGTTATGGGGAGAAGGCAGGAGAATTAGGTTAAGAGGGAGAGATAGATCAGCCATGATTGAATGGCAGAGTAGACTAGATGTGCCGAATGGCCTAATTCTGCTCACTTATGATCTCATGATCTGATTGAAGGTTCTCTGTTTTTATTCGGCATCTCAAACATTTGAAGTACTTGTCATTACTTGTGAGCAATCCAAATTTCACAGGGGAGTAGTAAGAAAGAAAAACATGTTAGAAAGAACTATTTATGTGAGAGAAAGATTTTGAAGTAGTGACATTTGGCCTGTAAGCAAATGCAGTCAATTTAAGTGCAGCCAGTTGGCTCATCAATGCGGTAAATAATCATCAATGTACCTGCATTTGATGAAGTTTGTTGGAGAGTTTGATGTCATCCAGAAACACGCTTGTTTCTTTAAATTTATTTTTAATGCTGTGACATTTTTTTCCCACAGCAATTTGGGGGAACTGTGCTTCAAGGTGTTGTATCTTCAAAGAGGGTTTGAATGAAAAATCCAAGAGGTCGGAAAATTTCGATCAGGTTTAATATCAACCATTGCATATATGAACACTTAATCCCAGGACAGGGGAGTGCAAGATATTAACCAGGCCTGTTCTTCACTTGGATTGCAAAATAGAATTCAATGTGTTTGAAGCAGTTTATAAAATGGACAAGGTGGATTGTCTCCATTGGGAACCTAATAGCAAACCCAAGACTGTGGACTTTAGCAGATCAGGCCGGCATGGTGGCACAGCGGTAGAGTTGCTGCCTTACAACGCCAGAGACCCGGGTTCAATCCCGACTACGGGTGCTATTGTATGGAGCTTGTGCGTTCTCCCGTTGGGTTTTCTCCAGTTTCCTCCCACACTCCAAACACGTACAAGTTTGTAGGTTCATTGGCTTGTCCCTGGTGTGTGCAAGATGGCGTTAGTGTGCGAGGACCGCTGGTCAGCACGGGCTCTGTGAGCCAAAGGGCCTGTTTCTGTGCTGTATCTCGAAACTAAATTAAACTGATCAGATCGTCCCTGACCCACCCTCTTGCCTGAAATCACTGGCTGCTTCCACAACCAGGGTTGGGCAGCAAGGAGCAGACAATGGGTTTGCCCCAAGTGGAGAAGATCCCAGATTCCATCTTTGGCACACCCTGAAAGGCTTTGACAGAAGGCAAAGCACATGAGGCTTCTCACCAAGACAGCAAAACACTAACTGTGTTCATGTATCTCTGACAATCAGAGACATTTACAAACTCATTGAAATCAATTTAAATAATGTTACAAAAATAGTAAGATTAAACGAGAACTTACCAGTTTGAAGTTTGATCTTTATTTTATGAGGTGTCACGATGAGGGATTACGTGAAGACCCCGCCAGCACGCATGCGCGACATTCTTCAAAGCAGTGGTGTGAAATCACAGAACAAACAGTCACAATGACTGACATAGTAAGAGAAAAAAGAGAACTTTCATACCAGGTGATCTTTATAATAGAGGGTCGGGAGCGGAGGGCACGTAATCCCTCATCGTGACACCTCATAAAATAAAGATCAAACTTCAAACTGGTAAGTTCTCGTTTAATCTTACTATTTTACTTCGGAGTCACGTGAGTGACTACGTGAAGATTTCAAAGCTCTGTGATTTCATGCCCTGGAAGCTCCATGCTCACACACCGCTAAAGCTGGGATAAGAGGATGGACGTGATTCAGACAAGACACTGGCTGAAAAACAAAACAGGTATTTATTCATACCAAACACAATATTGTGTCCCATAAGGGTTATTTATCTGGTAGCACTTAAAATCCTCCCTGCATAATTGTCAGGGGAGGTCACGGGTTTGTTATAAAAGCGGTGGAAGGTTTTCTCATTGTTCCAACCCGCTGTGGCCAGGATGTGATCCAGTGGTACCTCCATCCTTCTAGCCGCCGAGGTGGATGCTGCCCTGGTGGAGTGAGATTTGTACACATTAGTATCCACCCCCGCCGCATCCAGTACCACCCTTAACCATCTGGAAATGGTTTGCACCGTAACCCTGTGATGAGGCTTCTTGTGACTGACAAGCAAAGCTGTTTCCGTGCCCCTTAGATCTTTAGTGACTGAAATGTATCGCAGAATCAATGTAACGATACAAAGACGGGTGTCCGCTGGGTAAGCCAGGAACTCCAAAGTATGTCCAGACACTCCGGGTCGATCTTGCTTCAATAGTCCCTGCACCTGGAATGTGATCTTCCCACTGGTAATTGCCATGGCATCCAGACTGAGTTTGTGCAGGGACTGGACCCGTTGCGCCGTGATCAGTGCCATTATCATGACCATTTTGTAGGTTAATTTGGCCAAAGGGAGTCCCGTGTTCGGTGTCCATCCTCGCAGCATCGTCAATACCGTGCTGATGTCCCAGGTATGGCTATATCTGGGCCTGGGGGGATTAGAATTAAATATTCCCCTCATAAATTTGGATACTAGGGGATGTGACCCAATTCCCAATTGGTCACTCCCCTTGCCCAAGTAAGACGATAGGGCACTCCTGGCACAGTTAATGGCGCTGTAGCTTAGACCCTCATCGTAATGAAGGGTAGCCAGAAACTCCAGCACTTCCGTGATGGTGGCGGTTTCGTATGTTGTTTTAGTAGTCACGCAGAATCCTTCCCATTTCCTGATGTAGGTCAGGTACTGCTTCCTTGTGGACTCTCTGCAGGCTCCCGTGATGGTATCAATGGTCCTGTTGGAGAGTCCGAATCCATGAAGTGGCCGTTTTAAAATCTGCAAATTAACAAATCCATGCGGTCATGACATGGATGACATTCTCCTGTAACAGGATGAACAAGCAGGCTTGGTCTTTTATTCACCCTGATACAGGGTTCTGTGGCCATCTTCTGTACGAGAGGGAACCATGGTTGAGTAGGCCAGTCGGGCACTACCAAGATACCCGATGCGGAGTCTTGCTTGATTTTTTGCAAGACCCGACTGATGAGGCAGAAAGGGGGGAAAGCGTAGCAAAATAAATCCCCCCAGTGTAGCGAGAAAGCATCCATCGCTACTGCCCCCGGGTCTGGCTCCCAAGCAACATACGTTGGTAGTTGGTGATTTAGCCTGGACGCGAAAAGGTCGATATCTGGTGTCCCATAACGTTCTACAATATCTGTGAACACATTCCGATCCAACATCCATTCTATGTTGTCGTTGAATTTCCGTGACCTGGTGTCTGCCACTGTGTTTAGTTTACCTGGAAGGTAAGTTGCAGAGATCCAAATTTCTCTTTGCAGACACCAGTACCAGATATTGTTGGCCAATTCATCACACGATATCGACTTTACACCGCCCATGTGGTTAATATAGGCTACCACCGTGGTGTTGTCAATCTGTATTCTAACATGAACTTTGTGCATGTTAGTGCAGTATGCCTTAAGGCCGTGAAATGCTGCCAGCATTTCTGAATAGTTAATCCCTAAGTTTTTAAATAGGGTTAACTCTGGTGCACTCCATCTACCTCCACAGCTAGAGGTAGTGTTAGTAGCTCCCCACCCTTTGGCACTGGCATCCGTTTGTAAGGTGATCGAGGGATTGGTGATAGTTATGGGTTTGGAACAATTTTGGGCATTACCCATCCACCAATATAATTCGGCTTTTGCCTTTTCTGGAATTTTCATGGGCCTATCAAAATGTCCAGCATGATTTTTGAGCGCCGTAATTTTGGCTCTTTGTAAGTTTTGGTAATGTAAGGGCCCATATTGTGCTGCAGGAAAAGCAGCTACTATCTTCCCAATCACCCTGGCCACCTGCCGAATGGATGGGCCCTTAATGCCAATGAGGCTCCTGCAAGCCTCTATCAGGTCTTCCACCTTGCTTGGTGGTAACGTGACAGACATTTGCACTGAGTCAATAATGAACCCCAAATATTTCATGGTGGTAGAGGGTTCCAATATTGATTTATCTGGATGTATCGTAAACCCCAGTTTCTGAAAAATATGTTTCGTGGCTGTGACTGCCAAGGTAGCCATCTCCAAATTCTCTCCCACTATGAGGATGTCATCAAGATAGGCCATAACAGTATGATTCTGTTTCCTTAAATAGGCCAAAGCTGGTTTCAATATCTTGGTAAACAATCTGGGTGCTGACGATAACCCATTAGGCAAAGCTTTATATTGCCATAATTGTCCCATCCAGATAAATTTTAAGTATTTCCTATGATCCTTGTGTATGGGTACTGAATAGTATGCATCTTTGAGGTCAACGCATGCCATGTAGTACCCATTGGCTATAAGCTGAATAGCAGTGTCGAAGGTGTCCATTTTAAAATGAATATACTGGACAGAAGTATTCAGGTCGGTCAAATCTATGATGATGCGGCAACCGCCATCTTTTTTGTTTTTAGTGAATATATTAGACACGAACTCCTGAGGTTCTTTAAAGGCCTTCTCAATTACCCCTTTTTCTATCAACCTCTGTAGTTCAGCATGCCCTGCTGCCTTATCTCTATGAGAAAGGACGAATTTCCGACTAGGTGCATGCTGTACCGGGGTAGGGAGTTTGTGAATAAATTCAATTTTGTAGCCCTGAATACTCCTGAGTATATAAGGATCAGAGGTAAAAGTGTGCCAATTCTCGAGGAACATGTGCAACCTGCCCCCTATGCAAAGTGAATTTGGGTCAGTAGTGTTCTTGGGGATCCCAGACCCACCTACCTCCATGGTTACTGCCGGTGTGGTGGTTTCTGCCCTTGCTTCCTCGGCTGGTTGTAGGTGTTCTGGGAGTGGCGCATCTTCCAAGGAGGCCGGCCTGGGCCTTGGCCTAAAAAAGACCGCTGAGCAGGTATGCCGGCCTTCGAGCTTTCACCACCGGCAGACCTGTTAAGGTAACTCTGCCCGGTGGGTGCGTAGGGGTGCGTTCTGTGTGGGTGATGAGGCTTAGTATACCCAGGTACTTTAATAAGGCCCAAAGCCTTAGCCTCCTCGTCAAGATCTTTAACCTGTTTGGGGAGATCTTCCCCAAATAGCAGGCTTGGAGGCTGCGTCTTCCCAGGCTTACACAACCCCGCGAACTTGGGGTTAAGCGCCGGCTTTATAATGCTTTTCCTGAAATTATTTATTTCATACTGTGTGTTGCACAGTAAGGCCAAAGCATCTTGTAGTTCTTCCGGCATATCCACTCCCACTGCTGTTCTGGCTACTGCAGTAATCCCTGCGGTAAGGAGCTTCAGGATCTTCTGAAGTTTCATCTCCTGCCCTCTACTCGAGGGGCTCATGTTTCCCCATATCGGGTTGTTCACCGCGGGTACATTTAATGACTTGCAGTTTTCTGGCGCCATATATTTATCTGCTGTGGCATTGATGGCCTGTTCCTGAAGTTGGTTAGTGGCCATATAATCAATGCTGGCAGCCAGCTTGGGGTGGATGGGTAGGCCCTTCTGGTTGGGCATGGCATGTTTGCTCACCACATCCATATAATCTTCACACACCCCTGACGCTGCAGGTGCTTCAGCCAACTCCCCTTCTTCTGGGTCAGCCCAGTTCTGACCCTCAATGCTCCCCTGTATAGAGGGGGATACATTAGGCAGTCCTCGAAAGGAACTTGCCGTGGGCCTACTAGGGGTCCCACTGTGATCCTGCCCCTGCTTTAGCAGGTCACGTTGGAGCAGCTGCTCCATCATCCGCTCAATGCGGTCAAGGCGACCTCCGTCGCTGCCAGCGAGCGGGGTGCCCTCGGGACCGGACTCCGCTGAGTCGGCCCCGGCCGACTTCCGGGTAGTTTTCCCCGACCGTGGCGTACCAACGGTCTCAAAGTCCGAAAAGTCGGGAGCTGCAGGTAGAACCTGTAGCTCTGGAGAGGCGGTTCTCCGTTGGCTGCTGTCCTTAGCCGCTGATTTGGCCGCCGCTCTCTTTGATTTTCTCCCTTCCATGATGGTCGACTCACTCCTTCGGTGAGACTTACCTGGCGTGAGCTTTTTAAAGCTCACGCTGGAGGAGCCCCGCTCCTCCCGACCGTCGCTTCCGCATGCGCACGACGATATGTCGCGCATGCGTGCTGGCGGGGTCTTCACGTAGTCACTCACGTGACTCCGAAGTAAAATTATTGTTAAAAAACTAAAATAAAGTTCATTGATAAAACTCTTATATATCTTTGTAATGGGAATAAATGTAAAAATCGACTTTGCGTGCAGAATGTTAATACATCATGCACTGAGTGACATTACCCTATGTAAGTACCACTGAGATTTAAGAAACTGAATGTTCATTTACAATGAAGTGGGAGTCCTTCAAAGTCAAGTCAAAGTCAAGAGAGTTTATTGTCATGTGTCCCTGAATATAGTAGGCAATGACTACAATTATATACGTAAATACACACATGAATGAATAAATTGATCAAGTGCAAATAACAGATGGAGGGATATTAATGTTCAGAGTTTTGTCCGAGCCAAGTTTAATAGCCTGATGGCTGTGGGGAAGTAGCTGTTCCTGAACCTGGTCGTTGCAGTCCTCAGGCTCCTGTATCTTCTACCCGAAGGTAGCGGGGAGATGAGTGTGTGGCCAGGGTGGTGTGGGTCCTTGATGATGCTGCTAGCCTTTTTGATGCAGCGACTGTGATAGATCCCCTCGATAGAAAGGAAGGTCAGAGCCGATGATGGACTGGGCAGTGTTTACTACTTTTTGTAGTCTTTTCCTCTCCAGGGCGCTCAAGTTGCCGAACCAAGCCACGATGCAACCGGTCAGCAAGCTCTCTACTGTGCACCTGTAGAAGTTAGAGAGAGTCCTCCTTGACAGACCAACTCTCCGTATTCTTCTCAGGAAGTAGAGGCGCTGATGAGCTTTCATAATAGATACTCTGATGAGCGTCCTTCCCCTGGTAGCAATGCTTTGCAGGGATGTATGACTGAAAATGTGGTTCAAATCCTACTGAAGAGTTTGCAACCTTCCACCTTGTCCATTATGTCAACTGTTTCCAACAGCACTTTTGAGAGAGATAGAAAACCTGGGAGTTCACCTGCTGTGGTGGGCAACTGTAGCCTTCAACTGACATTGTCATACAGGTTAACTCATGGATTAGCTCACAGTTGCGTATATGGCATTTTGGGCCTTGATCTTTTCTCTGTACAGGTAAAATCTTTCCTCCCACGACTTTTTGTGGTGCTTGAACAGCTGGGAAATTAATTCATTGTAGATAGAATCCTGACTTGTGCCATACGTCTGAGGCAACACCGAGAGATAGAGAAACTGTAGTACCATTAGGATGCAGATCATCTCTCGGCATTGAAGTTTACTCATTGGGCCTTTCTGTAATTGCCTTTAAAACCTATTCCCTGAGCAGAGAAACAGACTGAAAGAGATTGATGAGGTTGTTCAAGTTCTATGTGCTGGGGCCATAGTTTTCAAACTAGTGGCAAGGAGCCTTATCCAGTGTCAGTGCTTAGTGACTGATTGTGTAGCCATTGTCTGCAATGTTCCAATTGTAGCAATTGTAACAATTCCAATGCTCCACTGGTAACATTTGTTGGTGCTACCATTTTGTAAAATTAAAGAAGGGAAAGGAAGAAGGAAATTAATTAAGGAAAGGTGCAAAATGCTGGAGTTACTCAGCGAGTAAGACTGCATCCCTGGAGAACACAGAGAGGTGACTTTCCACCAGGCACGTGCTGTCAGGGTAGGCAAGGTAGGCACTGCCTACCCTGACTAAAATTATGAAATGGCAATTTTTAAATATAAATAGTAAAGGCATGGGAGAATTATGCCTGTCTAAGAGATCGATCTCTTTGGCAGGCATAATTCTCCGTGCCTTTCACCCGCAGCGCTTGTAACACGGGAAGCTCTGTGCAGCCCCCGTGCCGTCAGCGCTGCCTGAGCCGTCAGATTCAATGGGAGCTGAAGGCAGCAGAAATTCTGCCTTTGCAGCACTGCGCATGTGCATCATCTTTCTGCGCATGCGCATCGCGAGTTTCTTGGCGGGATGTTCAAATATGGATTGCCATTATTTTAATAGTATCTTAGCAAACAAATGGAGAATGGACTTAATGTACCAATAATGTGGTAAGTGCATTTCTTTGTGCTTTATGTTTTTAAATACTGTAGTTCCCAGGGTGGGGGGAGAGCTCCGTTCACAGTGTTTGGGCAGTCTGGCGTTGTGAAGGAGGGGATCGGGGTCAGTAACCCACTTGCCACGCTCCGGTCTGAGTGCAGGTGAGATGGGACTAGGTGAGAGTAAAAGTGTGTGAGGGGTGAGAAGTCCATGCCGGGTGCCGGCCGGCCGCAGCCGCTGTTCAGATTGTTGGGAGACGGAGCTCAGGGTTCGCCTCTTGAGCTGCTTTGGTGCCCAGGCGTAAGTTGAGGTGGAAGGTGGTTGGGGGTGCGGGGAGGGGGGGCTCGTCTTCATGAAGAAGGATCTCGACCCGCTGAATTACTCCAGCAGTGTTAAAGAAGGAACTGCAGATGCAGCAAAATCGAGCGTACACAAAATTCTGGAGAAACTCAGCGGGTGCAGCAGCATCTATAGAGCGAAGGGATGGGTGACAGGAGGGTCTCGACCTGCTGAAATTCTCCAGCATTTGGATCTAAACATCACGCATCCCTTCCCTCTAGAGATGCGGCCTGTCCCGCTGAGTTACTCCAGCTTGTGTGTGTCTATCGTTGAATGGGTGACGTTTCGGGTCGAGACCCTTCTTCGGACTGAAAATAAAACTTGCCTCGCGTGAAGCGGCTTGTAAATTAAAACATAAAAACAAGAAATGCTAGACTCATTTATGTGCTCCTATTCATTTACCTGGCCTGTTGCTGTCCTCCCTCGTCCACCGTGAGCGCTGGACAACTCACTGGGTGCAAAACTCCGCTGCATTCCGGGGGGAGGGCGATGATCACCTGACTGACCGGCAAGTAGAGGCGGCGGGTCGGTCAAGACCGGCTCCCCGCCACCGGGATAAACACCACTACTGGAGTAAACTCAGCGGGATCTCTGGAGAAGTCTGAAGTAGGGTCTCGACACGAAATCTCACCCATCCCATCTCTCCAGAGATGCTGCCAGTCCCTCGGAGTTACTCCAGCATTGTGTGTGTCTATGGGTTACACAAAAAGCTGGCGAAACTCAGCGGGTGCAGCAGCATCTAAGGAGCGAAGGAGATAGGCGACGTTTCGGGTCGAGACCCTTCTTGTGTGTGTCTATCTTCGGTGCAAACCAGTATCTGCAGTTCCTTCACAATCCCACACTCTCGGCCCCGGGGGGTGGATGGAGCATCACACGTGGATACAACCCACTCACTGCCCAGACTTGCCCCTCCGGCAGGTCTTTAACCGCATCCTAAAGCCGTTCGTGTTAAAGAAGGAACTGCAGATGCTGGAGAATCGAGGGTTACACAAAGCTGGAGAAACTCAGCGGGTGCTGCAGCATGAAGAAGGTCAGCAGGTCTGAAGAAGGGTCTCGACCCGAAACGTCGCCTATCTCCTGCGCTCCTTAGATGCTGCTGCACCCGCTGAGTTTCTCCAGCTTTTTGTGTAACCCCCATCTCTCACCTGCCGTTCGCCGGCTTCGCTCATGTCAACCGCGTCCCGCAAATCCTTAAATTCCCACAGCCAAGTAACCTAAACTGGACCCGTGAACGCGCTGTCGGAATTTAAAGATTTGCGGGAAGCCGGCCGGCGAGCGGCAGGTGAGAGATGTTCAGACGGAGAGCACTGCCAGAGGTGAGTGGGGACCAGCAGAAGGGGCTGAAGTGGCAGGGTCCCGGCGGCCACTCGCAGTCACCCGAGCTGCTTCCTTCCGCGGAAGTGGCGGCCAGTTCTGCTGTCCGTGTCCGGCAGGTGAGAGATGGGGGTTACACAAAAAGCTGGAGAAACTCAGCGGGTGCAGCAGCATCTAAGGGGCGAAGGAGATAGGCGACGTTTCGGGTCGAGACCCTTCTTCAGACTCAGTCTCAGTCTGAAGAAGGGTCTCGACCCGAAACGTCGCCTATCTCCTTCGCCCCTTAGATGCTGCTGCACCCGCTGAGTTTCTCCAGCTCTTTGTGTAACCCTCGATTCTCCAGCATCTGCAGTTCCTTCTTTAACACGGAGGGTGAGAGATGTTCAGACGAAGAGCACTGCCAGAGGTGATCAGAAGGCGCTGAAGAGCAGTCGGTTCTGGTGTTGGGTCCCGGTGGCCGCTCGCACCCGAGCTGCTTCTATCCCTGGAAGTGGCGGCCAGTTCTGCTGTCCTTGCCCGGAACGCTGCGGCAGCGGTGAGTGAGTTTGATATGATCTCTGTCCCCCTCCTTCTCAAAACTTCTCCCTTCTCGCATATTTAACCCCTGCCGCAGGCTCCCCACACGCTGTGAAAGGAACTCCCCCTCCAATTGGACCCTTGAATTAGTATTGTCATTCCATAAGATGACAACTGATTCAACGTCCCGATGTGCTCCCGTTTTTCCCACCATCTCTCCACCTGCCTTCATCCTCCGTCCCCCACCCATTCAGTAATTAAAAAATGAAGGAGATTTAGAACCCTTGGGAAAATTGAATTGGCACTTATTTTTTATTGTTTACGAAGAGAACAATCTGCGCATGCGCGGTTTTAAGATTTTTTGAAAGCCGGCTGACTGCCTACCCTGAGTAATTACTCACGGCACGTGCCTGCTTTCCACAACCTATGTCACTCTCACCTCAGCTCTGAAATTTAAGTCTTTGGTCCACCTTTGAATACTCGTCAGTGGGATAACAACCGTTCATCTTCAAAATAGTGCTATGGAATCCTGTCTGACTGCACAATGTCCAATTCAATCTTTAATTGTCATTGTGCAGTGTACAATACAGAGACAACGAAATGCAGTTGGTATCTCTGAAGGGCGAACTTACGAATAAACAAGTAATTGCGCAGTAGTACGAGTATATACATCTATACATATACAGTGGTATCTGTGCAATTTGCTGGTGATTGGATAGTCCGGGGGGGGGGAGAGGGGTGGAGACAGGCAGTCATTGAGGTGCAGCGTTGCGAAGTGTGACAGCCGCAGGGAAGAAGCTGTTCTTGAGCCTGCTGGTCCGGCAGCGGAGGGACCTGTAGCGTCTCCCGGATGGGAGGAGGGTAAACAGACAAAGGGTTGGGGTGTGAGCTGTCCCTGGAGATGCTGTGCACCCTCCGCAGGCATCGTTTACTGTGGACAGACTCAATGGAGGGGAGTGAGGAGCCTGTGATGCGTTGGGCGATCTTCACCACCCTCTGCAGAGCTTTCCGGTCGGCGACAGAGCAGTTACCATACCAAACTGTGATGCAGTTGGTAAGGATGCTCTCGATGGTGCAGCAGTAAAAGTTCACCCGAATCTGGGGGGACAGGTGGACAAATTCTTAAGCATCCTCAGGAAGAAGAGACGCTGGTGAGCTTTCTTGATCAGCGATGATGTGTTGTGGGTCCAGGAGAGGTCATCGGGGATGTTGACCCCATGAACTTGAAGCTGGAGACACGTTCCACCTCCATCCCGTTGATATGGATGGGGTTGTGCGTGCAGCCTCCTGATCTCCTGAAGTCCACAATGAGCTCCTTGGTCTTCTTGGAGTTGAGGGCCAGGTTATTGTCGGCACACCATGCTGTTAGGAGCTGAACCTCCTCCCTGTAGGCCGACTCATCGTTGTCGCTGATGAGGCCAATCACCATCGTGTCATCTGCATACCTGATGATGATGTTGGTACCATGTACAGGTATGTAGTCGTAGGTGAAGAGGGAGTAGAGGAGGGGGCTCAGCATGCAGCCCTGGGGTACGCCAGTGTTCAGGGTGAGGGTAGAAGAGGAGTGGTTATCCAACCTAACAGACTGTGGTCTGTTGGTTAGAAAGTCCAGTAACCAATTGCAGAGGGAGGGGTTAATGCCCAGGTCATTGAGTTTGGTGATCAATTTAGGGGGGATAATGGTGTTGAATGCTGAGCTGTAGTCGATGAACAGCATTCTCACATAAGTGTTTCTGTTGTCGAGGTGGGAGAGAGCGGAGTGGAGTGCCGTTGAGATGGCATCCTCCATGCTCCTGTTCTTGCGGTATGCAAACTGGTAGGGGTCCAGAGTGGGAGGTAGGCAGCATTTGAGGTGTGCCATGACCAGCCTTTCAAAGCCCTTGGCGATGATAGGGGTGAGTGCAACTGGGCGGAAGTCGTTGAGGCTCGCCGCAGTGGAGTGTTTTGGCACTGGCACGATGGAGGTAGTTTTAAGGCACGTGGGGACAACTGCCTGGGCAAGTGAAAGGTTGAAGATGTCAGTCCAGACGTCTGTCAGCTGTGCAGCACAGGTCCTGAGGACGCGCCCGGGGATGCCGTCAGGGCCGGCAGCCTTACGTACATTGATCCTACTCAGTGCCATGTGCACGTCATAGGGGTTGAGTATGAGGGTCTGGTGGTCATCGGGGAGCACAACCTTGATGGCCAACTCTTGGTTGTCCCTTTCAAAGCGGCCATAAAAGTGATTGAGTTCCTCGAGGAAGGATGCGTCGCTGGAGGTGGGGGTGCAGTTGGTGGCTCTGTAGTCAGTGATGGCCTGGATGCCATGCCACATGCGTCGGGGGTCGGAGTTGCTGTCGAAGTGCTCCTCGATCCGCAGCTTGTATCTGTGTTTGGCGTTCTTGATGCCCCTCTTCAGATTGGCCCTCGATGAACTATAGTCACGGGCATCGCCTGACCTGAAGGCCGAGACTCGTGCTTTCAGCAGTAGCCTGACCTCGCTGTTCATCCATGGCTTCTGATCCGGGTATGTGGTGATTTGTTTGAGAGTGGTGACTTGATGGAGGAGTTGATGAAGTTCAGAACAGAGGAAGTATAGGCATCAATGTCAGTGTGGGAGTCAAGGGTGGCCTGAGCTGCAAACGCATCCCAGCCAGTGTTACCAAAACGCTGCTGGAGTGTGGAATCCGCTTCATCTGACCAAACCTTGACTGTCCTCACTGTGGGTTTAACACGTCTGATAAGTGGGGAGCACTTGGGGAGCAGGAACAATGAGAGGTGATCAGACTGACCAAGGTGGGGGAGGGGGATAGCTTTGTACGCTTCAGCCATGTTGGTGTAGACTTTGTCCAATGTCTTGTCTTCTCTAGTGGCGAAGGAGACATGTTGGTGGAATTTGGGGAGTACAGTCTTCAGGTTGGAGTGATTGAAGTCACCCGCAACAATGAAGGCTGCGTCTGGATTGAGGGTCAATTGTTTGCTAATGGCAATATGCAGTTCTTTCATTGCAAGCTTGGCATTAGCATCAGGAGGGCTATAGGCTGCAGTCACAACAGTGGAGGTAAACTCTCTGGGCAGGTAGAATGGTCTGCACTTAAACAAGAGGAACTCAAGGTTGGCTGAGCAGTGACTCTCAATGATGGTGGTGTCTGGGCACCATGCTTTGTTTACATATATGCACAGACCTCCACCTCTGGTCTTACCGGAGTCAGATGTTCTGTCCGCTCGGAGTATGTGTCGTCCCGCTAGCTCAATGGCGCTGGCGGGAACATCAGAGTTCAGCCAGGTTTCGGTGAGGATCAGGATGCTGCAATCCTTGATCCAGTTGTGGGAGGCAATCAGAAGACGGAGGTCATCCATCTTGTTTGCCAGGGAACAGACGTTGGCAAGGAAATGGGTATGTTACAAAACTTACCTTTAGCAGTACTGCAGTTCTGCCGCTGGCCGTGTGCGCGACTTTGGCGCCTTTAAGGGGGGGGGGGGGCGGGGTTAAAATGTGGTTTTCCACTTGCCATCCGGAGGTTTCTGTTGTCGTAGTGCGATCTATTTCTGGAGATGCATTCCGACTGCCGGTAAGTCCGTTTTTTAAAATAAAAAGTCCGACTACTTAATCACTGCAGTAAAATAAAAACTAGCTCCTAATGCCGACAACGGGGACCGATTTTACGTAGGGGACAGGTAAGTGAAAGCTGTTTATTTTTACATATACACTTGCTTTTTTAGGGGACTTTAATCAATATTTCATGTTGCGAAACGGTGATTTAGTCCCCATACGAACCAGCAGAATTTTACCTGCGATATTGGGTTTAAATTCACCGCAACCGCAACGTTCCAATACATCGCGTTCCAGAAAATCCCACTCGCAAGCTGTTTAAAATGCCCATTAATTTACAGGCAGTAAACACTGAATTCCTTCAATTTGGCCTATAAATTAATGACAATTAGATTTACAAATCATGTTATATTGTGAATTATTGTGTGACTGTTAATTGGACACTTAGGCTTTACATTTTTTTTAAATTTTTTTCTTAAGAAATGGATAGATGTTTAGATCTAGTAATTGAATTTTGCAATTGGCTACAATTGGGTAACTAACTAATTATATGCTTTAATTTCAGGTCATCCAAGTAAGATTGTTTCATATTTGTTTCAGAATACTTCAATCTATAATAACTGAAAATTTCTTTCAGTTCTCTTAATTTTTAAGGAAGTTATGGGCTTTTGACTGTCCTCGATCACAACTTTTGTGTTAAGTCGATAGAAAAGCAATAGGAAGCAAGTTGCTAATTTCCGAGTATAAAATGGCCCTAACTTTTTTTAATACTGAAGATATGAAAGTGAATTGGGTGTCAAATTAAACTTATTTTTATGCTTTATCTGATGGGATAAATTGCAGACTTGATTTTTAAAATCTCAAAATGTTGTAACATTGCTACAAGGAAAAAGCTAGGGATGGATGGCCTGTGTGGGGCTCGCTCCAACCTTGCCTTCAACCCACCTCGAGATCCACGGCGATGTTTTCGGGCCCGTCGCCGCCTGTGTGCGCCTCCAGATGCCCGGGCCGACTTGGTGCGGTCCTTAGGTCTACCGCCCCGCAGCTCCGCAGGCTCCCGCACCTCCACGGATCCGCCGCCCTGCAGCTCCGTTGTGAAGGTGAGTGCAGGAGGGAGCCGGAGTTCGTCCGGAAAGTGGACCGGGGGAGCGCTATTGCCGCAGGAACCGAGATTTAAAAGTTCCTGCCGGCTATAGTGGATGATAGTGAGACTGCTCCGGGTGAACAGACTCAAAACAAGAAGGTAGGTAAGGTAGAGTTCGCTGATCCAAGGGAGACACGGGGCGTCGCGATGCACCCGCGCCGCCGCCATTTTTAATATGGCGGAAAAAAGAGTATCAATTTAAGGACTTAGCCGACAAAAAAAATCGAGCATTGACATAAGAGACAAAAAGCTGGAATAACTCAGCGAGACAGGCAGCATCCCGCTGAGTTACTCCAGCATTTGGTGTCTATCTTCGATTTAAATGAACATCTGCAGTTCCTTCCTACACACTCCAGCATTGATACGCCAGTTCCATATCTGTTCCGTATACAACAGATAATCAAAGTGCATGCAACATGAATCCTGCATTTTAAAGATTTGGAAAAATAAAGCTCACATGGGAAGATTTTAATGTGGATAAAACAAGCTTACAACATAAAATAGTTTAGAAATATTCTTGAGAAGTACTCAAAGGGGTTGACAACAATGTTGCACAGCACCAAACTACATCAGAGGAATTCGCTTTGACAAACATCAAGGATATCACTGCCAATGTCAGGTTTCCTGATCAAAATACCTTTAGATAAATATTTTTTGATGTATGACCAAACTTGTTATGGTTGAGAATATTGATCAAGGAAGAAAAATGTATTGCAGCGTCCCTAATGATCTGAGAAGTATAGGAGACAGCTCTTCATGGATCTCAACATGTAAAGGATCTACACAGTGAATGGTAGACCCCTGGGGAGTGCTGTAGAGCAGAGGAATCTAGCAGTGCAGGTCGAGTCGCAGGTAGATAAGGTGGTCAAAAAGGTTTTTGGCACAT
Organism: Raja brachyura; assembly: GCA_963514005.1. The sequence continues at coordinate 30,319,340 of OY740807.1, read as the reverse complement.
TGGCCTTCATCAGAGAGTATTGAGTATAGATGTTGGGAGGTCTTGTTGCAGTTGTATAAGATGTTGGTGAGACCAAATTTAGAATATTGTGTTCAGTTCTGGGTTATAGAAAAGATATTGTCAAGCTTGAAAGGGTTCAGGGGTTTTACAAGGATTTTGCCAGAACTTGAGGGTCTGATCTATAGGCAGAGATTGAGTAGGCTGTATTTCTATTCTACAGACGGCAGGAGGATGAGGAGTGGTCATATAGAGGTGTATAAAATCATGAGAGGAATAGATTGGGTAGATGCACAGAATCTCTTGCCCAGAGTAGGGGAATCGAGGACCAGAGGACATAGGTTCAAGGTGAAGGGGTAAAGATTTAATAGGAATCTGAGGGCTAACTTGTTCACACATGGGGTGGTGGGTGTACGGAACAAGCTGCCAGAGGAGGTAGTTGAGGCTGGGACTATCCCAACGTTTAAGAAACAATTAGACAGGTACATGGACAGGACATGTTTGGAGGGATATGGACCTAGCGCAGGCAGGTGGGACTAGTGTAGCTGGGACATGTTGGCCGGTGTGGGCAAGTGGGGCCGTAAAGCCTGTTTTCACACTGTATCATTCTATAACTCTATGTCAGCATAGACTGGGATGTAGCAAACTCCAGCCATGGATTTCAGGTTCTATTGATGGAAAGGCTCAAACTGGGAATGTGGATTTTTAATATGTGAGCTGCTTCAAATTTTTGATTCAAATATAACTATTTGCTGTTCAGAGCAAAAATCAATGACATGTGGCCCAATTTGCCCACACCGGCCAACATGTCCCATCTATACTAGTCCCCGTTGCCTGCATTTGGCACATATCCCTCTAAACCTTGCGAATCCATTACCCGTCTAAATGTTTCTGAAACATTGCTATAATATCTGCCTCAACTCCCTCCTCTGGCTGCTCGATTCATACACCTACCACCCTTTGCATGAAAAAGTTACCCTTCAGGTTCCTAATAAATCTTTCCCCCCTCACCTCAAACCTTTGTCCTCTGGTTCTCGATTCCCCTGCTCTGGGCAAGAAAGTCTGTCCCATCTACTCGATCTATCCCTCTAGTGCTGAAGGAAGTCTTATCATTCGTTCCTGACACCTAATTCAATTGGCATCGAAATGTCCTTCATGTTTCCATCCCTCTTTCATTTTCGTCTTCATTCTTCCTATCTTTTCTTCTCTTGTCAGATTGATTTCCATGGAGAGCAGCAGATCAGATTGTGTTTACAAGTGGCTATTTTGCATTTGTGAAGCTTGAGAAGTGAAAACTTGTCGGGTCTTTAGTTAATGTTGACCCATGCCCCCATACATACCTTTGCTCCCCTCACCTCACACCTTTTTGGAAACAAACACTGGACAGCAACAAACCCTCACTTGCTATTTTTATTTTGCCAAACACAGCGAACAACTGAGAATGTACATTCTAATTGCCACCCTGGAAAAAATACGAAAAGGGCCTTTCCCACCAGCATGCAACTCTATGCGATTAGCGCGACCTAACGTGGTCGCTTGAGCCGTCCGGCGTCGCGGGGCCGGTCCCACTTCGATCGCCGGAGCCGTGCGGAATTGTGCGGAGTTCGTCCCGACATCGCGTGGGGCTCCGAAAAACTGACTATGTTCAAAAATTCCGCGCGGCAACGGCTTGTCGGCTCGCAGTCGCCACGACGCATTACACACCGCCCCGACATCGTGCCTCCGTGAACCTATCTGTAGGTGCCTCCATGACCCTCTATGTGTGTGGCTCCGTGGCCCTCTGTGTGTGTGTGTGCCTGTGTGCCCCTCTCTGTGTGCACCTCTGTCCTGGCGAATTTACCTTAGATTTCGCTCCAAGTTCGCCTCACTTTGCGCTGCGTTGCGCCACTCACCCGACCTCCGCGCGGCCCCTGCTGCCGGTTTGGTCGCACTTGCCGCATGCAGGCGCATGCTGGTGGGAACGGCCCTGTACAGGGGATCACCCGATCTCCGCGCGGCCCCTGTTTCTAGTTTGATCGCGTTCATCGCAGTTCGAGTTGCATGCTTGTAGGACAGGCCCTTAAGTAGTTTTATATATTCCTCAGAAAGACTCTCTTCTCCCACATATATCTTGTAGTTCAAACAGAAGTAGTAACCATGAGCATAGATTCAGCTGTGTGTCAACGTGTGAACACTAATCCAGGGGCCTGCAGTGGAATTGCAAATAAATTATCAATTAACTCTCAGCCAAAAGCAGCAGGTCTCATTTTATCTCTTCCAGTTCAGATGGTTCTCATTAATATTTTGTGCATTACCCTATTTATGTCAGAGGGTAACATTGCACATGCCAGTGACTCTTAAAAACTGGTTTTGGTACAAGGCAGATAGAGAGGAAAAAAAGAACGTGGTCAATCTGAGCCCACCCATTCAGAACAAAATGCTCGTAGTGTCTACGCTGAAGCATTCAACTGTTTTCTCAAAGGATTTCAGAGATGTGGCTAGGTTCATTTCAAGCTTTATGCAGATTATCGGGGACCATATGTCCACGTTTGAAGTAAATGAATAAGAGAGAACAGCCAAAGAAATGGAGACATGAGACTGCAGATGCGACAGATTAGTCCGAAGAAGAGTCCCAACCTGAAACACGCCTGGCATTTTCCTTCCACTGCTGCTACCTGACCCATTGACTTCCACCAGCAGTTTGATTTTTCTTCATAACAGTTCATAAGTTATTTTTGAAGTATAGACATAAGCAAATACCGTAGACTGTAATATACTGTAATATCATTGCTGAGGTGGCTGAGGTGACCCATTGTCTTGTCAAACACATTTCATTGTACCGTTGACCCTGTGTTAACCTACATATGACACATAAAACTGAACTGAACAGTTCTGAACTGAACTGCGAAGCTATCTTGCATGCATGCTTCAACCAACAGCATTGGCTTTGTTGAGTGAGGGATAAATCTACCAAGCCATCAAGAGAATTTATTGGTCTTTTCAATTCATGCTACAGAATCTTGGACATCGGCTGATAGCAGACTAGGCCTTGTATTAACAACTCATGGCAAAGACAAGATCTACAACAGAGAAAGTGCCCTCAATACTGGCGTTAAGATTCATCCAAGATTATGTGCTTTAATATCTGGAGTAGATCTAAATCCCTCCATTTTTTTCACAGGTAAAATTCCAAGAGAGAGTTAGGTACAGCTCTTAGGGCTAACAGAAGTTTGGGATATGGGGAGAAAGCAGGAATGGGAAACTGATTTGGGATGATCAGCCATGATCGTATTGAATGGCGGAGTTGGCTCGGAGGGCCGAATGGCCTACTCCTGCACCTATTTTCTATGTTACTATGTTTCCTGCACTATCTGCCTGCAACAATTCCTCTGCTTAATCCTAATAGTTTCTCTCAAAAAAATGTGGCATTAAGTCAATAATGTACTGGGTATTTATGCTGATGCCTCCACAGCGAGTGATTTAAGTTGTCAAGTATGTATTATTCTATATTTTTTTGGAAAAGCCAGTTAATGTAAATAAGTATCATTTTACTTCGGAGTCACGTGAGTGACTACGTGAAGACCCCGCCAGCACGCATGCGCGACATATCGTCGTTCGCATGCGGAAGCGACAGTCGGGAGGAGCGGGGCTCCTCCAGCAATGGAACGGTAAGACTCACCAGAGTGGTGAGCGCGGCGAGAGTAACGGCAAGAGCTGCTGCTATAGAGCGCAGCCAGCAGCGTGCCATTTTTTCTCCGAGCTGCAGGTGCTACCTGCAGCTCCCGAATTCAGCCCGGGAGGACTGCTGGTTCGCCACGGACAGGCGGTAAAACCACTCGTTCGTTTCTCGAGCTGCAGGTGCTACCTGCAGCTCCCGAATTCCGCCCGGGAGGGCTGCTGGTTCGCCATGGACAGGCGATAAATCCACCCGGTTTTTTCCCCGAGCTGCAGGTGCTACCTGCAGCTCCCGAACTCCGCCCGGGAGGGCTGCTGGTTCGCCATGGACAGGCGGTAAATCCACCCGAATCTTTCCCCGAGCTGCAGGTGCTACCTGCAGCTCCCGACTTCCGCCCGGGAGGGCGGTTGGTTCGCCACGGACAGGCGGTAAATCCACCGGGACTGGTTCGCCACGGACAGGCGGTAAATCCACCCGGAAGCCGATCGGGACTGTCGACTCAGCTGGGTCCAGTCCCGAGGACACCCCGTTCGCTGCAGCAACGGAGGTCGTCTTACCCGCATGGAGCGGATGGTGGAGCAATTGCTCCAGCGTGACCTGCTTTAGCAGGGGCAGGGTCACAGTGGGCCTCTTCGCAGGCCCACGGCAGGATCCTATTAAGGACTGCCTAAATGTCTCACCCTCTTCGGAGGGGAGCATTGGGGGTCAGAACTGGGCTGACCCGAAGAGGGGGAGTTGGCTGAACAAACCAACAGTGTCAGGGGTGCAGTGAAGAGTTCTGGATATGGTAAGTAACATGCAGTTCCTTCTAAAAAGGTTACCTATCCACCCTAAGCTGGCAGCTAGTTTAATTATATGACTACAAACCAGCTTCAGGAGCAGCCATCTATGCTATAGCTGATAAGTACTTTGCTCCTGATAATTGTACTCGCTATTGTTCCCGCGGTAAATACCCTATTTGGGGGATCATGAGCCCTACGATTAGAGGGCAAGGAGTCAAACTTCAGAGGATCCTGAAGCTTTTGACCGCCGGTATTTCGGCAGTGCCAGTACTGCGGTGGGTATAGAGCTACCGGTAGGAAAAGGATGCTCTGGCCTTACTGTGAACACAGTTTGAAAATAACTATGGGAAGAGCAATTCACCCCAAATTGCGGGGTTATGCAAACCAGGTACGCTCAACCACCATATCTGCTGTGCGGAGCTCCCCAAACAGGTGAAAGACCTGGACAAAGAGGCCATAGGGCTGATAAGGTACCCAGTACCTCCAAGCGCACTGCCAACAGCTACAGCACCCCTACACACCCAAAGCTCGAAGGCCGGCCCACCTGCACAACAGCCTTTTTAGGCCATGGCCCAGCCCGGCCTTCTTGGAAAATGCGCCACCCCTACAACGCATCAACTCAAACAGAAGAAATAACGGTGGTATTGGACACTACGCCGGCAATACCTTGGAGGTAGGTGGGTCTGCCTCCCCCAGGAACATCATATGTCTAAAATTCATCTTATGGGGGAGACCGGTTGCACTTTTACCTCTGATCCTTACATATTCGGAAGTATTCAGGGCTATAAAATTAATTCATTTACGAACTCCCTGCCCCGGTCCAGCATTCGCCTAGCCGAAAGTTATATTTTCACAAAGAAAGAACGGCGGGCCATGCTGAACTATTTAGAGGGGTTATTGAGAGAATCACAGGAGTTCGTATCTAATATATTTACCAAAAATAAAAGATGGCGGATGCCGCATAATCATAGACCTGACCGAACTGAATACTTCTGTTCAGTATGTTCATTTCAAAATGGACACAGTAGCCAGCTTATAGCTATGGGTACTACATGGCATGCATTAACCTCAAGATGCATACTATTCAGTACTAATACACAAGGATCATAGGGAATACCTTAAATTTATCTGGATGGGACAATTATGGCAATATATAGCCTTACCCAATGGGTTATCATCAGCACCCAGGCTGTTCAACAAATTACCAGCTTTGGCCTATTTAAGGAAACAAAATCATACTGTTATGGCCTATCTTGATGAAATCCTCATTGTCGGGGATAATTGGAAACGGCTACATTGGCAGTTTCTAGCCATAAAACATCTCTTTCAAAAGCTGGGGTTCATCATACATCCAGATAAATCAAAGTTGGAACTCTCTACTACCATGGATTACTTGGGGTTCACCATTGACTCGGTGCAAATGTCTACCACCTTACCACCGAACAAGGTGGTGGACTTGGTAGAAGCTTGCAGAAGCCTTACTGGCATCAGGGATCCATCCATACGGTAGGTGGCCATGGTATTGGGAAGATAGTGGCTGCTTTCCCGCAGTGCAATTCGGACCACTACATTATCAAAACCTACAAAGAGCTAAAATTATAGCTCTCAAAAGTCATACCATTTCAACAGGCCTATGAAGTTATTAGAAAAGGCAAGAGTTGAATTAAATTGGTGGATGGGAAATGCTCAATTCTGTTCCAAATCCATCACTATCATAAATCCCTCGGTTACATTACAGACTGATGCCAGTGTTAAAGGTGGGGAGCAGCTAATACCACCACTGTTGTGGTGGCAGATGGAATGCACAAGATTTAACCCTGTTGGGAGCACTAGGGATTAGTTATCTAGAAATACTGGAAGCATTCGTGGAACCCGGGGGCCTACTGCTTAGATATGCACCAGTTGCATGTATGGTTACAAATTATAATACCACAGTGGTGGCCTATATTAATCTTTTGTGTGGAATAAAATCGATATCATGTGATGAATTGCCTTTTTTACAACTAGCACTGGTGTCTGGATAGAGAGATTTGGATCTCAGCCACTTACCTTTCAGGTAAACTAAATACGGTGGCGAACACCAGGTCACGCAATTCAACGACAACAATGAATGGATGTTGGATCGGGACCGGGGCCAGCAGCGATGGATGTTTCTCGCTGCATTGGGGGGATTGTTTGCTAAGCATTTCCCCCCTTCTGCCTCATCAGTCGGGTCTTACAAAAATTTAATAGACTCCGCAACTGGTATTTCGGGTTCCCGATTGGCCTACCCAACCATGGTCCCCAGCAGTACAAAGATGGCCGCAGAACACTGCTTCCGGATCCTCAAACGGCCGGGCCTGTTGGCACACCCTGTGACGGGTAAGTTATCCGTGCCATGATCGCATTAACCTATTGATGCTGTTTCTGAACAGGCCATTCTGGACTTCGGATACTCCGACAGGACGATCAATGTCATCACTCGTCGTGAGGGAGTCCACCAGGGACAGCACTGACATATGTCAGCAGATGGGAGTGTTTCTTCTTCAGAACAAACACTTCATATGACTCGGCCACCATCACTGGATTGCAGGAGTTCTGGCCACCCTTCTTTCCATGAAGGTTTGAGCTATAATGCCATTAAATTTGCAGGAGTGCCCTACCTACCAACCTGGACCGAGGGGGTGATCACCTGCGTATAGGATCACACCCTCTGGTATCAATCTGATGAGGGGTATTAATATTTTCCCCTAGACCAGATCCACTCATACATGGGACCTAGGCATAAAATTTACTATGCTTCGAGGATGGACACCAATATTGGGGCACTCTCTGGATAACTACATATTATATGGTTATGCTTATGGCACTTGTAACAGCACAACGGGTCCAGTCTTATAGCTAAGGCTGCATCCACGTCAGCGGCTAGGATGATGGGAGTTCCTATGGACCACATCCTTTGCTACAGCGGGTTGGAGAGTGAACGGATTTTCAGCACTTCTTTTATAACCCGTGGCCGCTCCTGAGACATTGCGGGGAATATGTTGGGTTTCTGTTACATGATTTACCCAATGTGGGGCATATCATTTTAGGTATGACTAAATACCTTCTTTGTTTTTCAGCCAGTGTCTTGTCTGAATTACGTTCATCCTCTTATCCCAACTTTAGCGGTGTGTGAGCATGGAGCTTCCAGGGCATGAAATCACAGAGCTTTAAAATCTTCACGTAGTCACTCACGTGACTCCGAAGTAAAATAGTAAGATTAAACGAGAACTTACCAGTTTGAAGTTTGATCTTTATTTTATGAGGAGTTACGATGAGGGATTACGTGCCCTCCGCTCCCAACCCTCTATTATAAAGATCACCTGGTATGAAAGTTCTCTTTTTTATCTTACTATATTAGTCATTGTGACTGTTTGTTCTGTGATTTCACACCACTGCTTTGAAGAATGTCGCGCATGCGTGCTGGCGGGGTCTTCACGTAATCCCTCATCGTAACTCCTCATAAAATAAAGATCAAACTTCAAACTGGTAAGTTCTCGTTTAATCTTACTATTAAATATACATTGAACTATTACTTTAAGTATTTTTACTAAAATTGTTCGAGCTTAATTGATTTTACTTTCTTCCACAGATAAGATCTCCTTAGCTACAACTCCATCAGAGAAACGGAATATTAGCTGGATATTCTTTGTTTATTCCCTTAAACTCAATATGAAATCTACAGAGCAACTGAGTCACTCCCTGTTGCGTAAAGAACTGAAGTTATTTGCGTTCAACACAACTGAAGCAGACAAGCCAATATTATCTTTGCTGAAACTAGAAGGTGTACTTAGTACTATTCTCCCACCAGCAGAGTGTGAAGAAAATAGTTGAGTGATACTGGAGTGGAGAAAATAATTGCTGAAGTTAATTAATGAACAACTAGATGCCACCAAGGATTGTAGCTGAGAAGGGCTATTAGATATTGTGTCGGAAGGAACTGCAGATGCTGGTTTACACTGAAGATAGACACAAAGTAACACAGAGGGACAGGCAGCATCTCTGACGAGTAGGAAGGGGTGGCGTTTCGGATCGAGACCCTTCTTCAGCTATGAATATACAATATTAGATATTGTTGGCTTACATGTTACAAAAGATAAAATGTTCTTTATCCCAGGATGGAAATATCAAACACTAGAGGCCAGAGCTTTAAGGTGAGATGGGCAAAGTTTAAAGCAAATGTGTGGAGGCGAGTTATTTACACAGCGGATGGTGGGAGCTGGAACATGCCGCTGGGGTGGTGGTTGCAGCAAGTACAATAGTGGCATTTAAGAGGCTTTTGGATAGGCACATGGATATGCAGGAAAGGTAGAGATATGGATTATATGCGTGCAGATAAGAATTGGTCTTGGCATCATGTTCGGACAGATATTGTGGACCGAAGGACCTGTTCCGCTGCAGTACTGTTCCATGTTCTAGACCCGCGGATAGTATTAGTGATAATGAGTTTTAAGGTGTAGAAAGGGAGAAAGAAGAGGAGAAATAAAAGGGAAAGTTGGTGATAGGATGGTGATGAATATGTAAAGGAATCATGTGCATGTGAAGTGGTGATGCCATTGTGTGCTCAACAGAAAGCCGTGTTTGTTGTTGTTATCAACCAAGATTGCAGGGAGATTATTATAGATGGTATTAAAGCACCCGCACTCGATCATCAGCAAGTGATGGATGGTATTACCGACAGCACTGTCAAGTGACACTTGGCAACAAACTACTCGCAGAAGCTCAGTTCGGATTGTGCCAAAGACACTGAACTCCTGAACCCATTGCAGTCTTAGTCGAAATGCAGACACAAGAGTTGAGAAATCCAGAGGCAGTGTGAGGGCAACTGCCCTTGATGTTGAGGCAATATTGAGGTGGAGGATGGCCTTAAGAACTCCTGGATAAACTGGAGTCAATGGGAATCAGGGAACAAAACGGCCGCTGGTTGGAATCAGACTTATCTCAAAGAAAGACAGATATCATGGGCTGGAGGTCAATTATCTCAGCCACAGGACATCTTTGCAGGAGTCCCTCCAGTTGGTATCCTAGACCCAACCATTTTTCAGCTGCATCATCGATGTCCTTCATTCAACCATGAGGTTTGAAGTAGGGATGTATGATGACTATTACACAAGTGCAACACCATTCGCATCTCCTCATCCCACAATCAAACGTGGCAGGACCTGGACCATATCCAGGCCTGGGATGATATGTGGCAAGAAACATTTGTGCTACACTGCCTAGTAATGGTGAAATGCAACAAGAGAAAATCCATCTATCACTCCCAGACATTCAATAGCCTTCCCACCATTGAATTCCACGCCATCTACATCAATAACCAGAAGCTGAAACCATGTTGCAGGAGTGATGTTGTCAAGCTGGAAAGGGGACAGAGAAGATTTACAAGGATGTTGCCAGGACTCAAGAGTCTGATCTATAGGGAGAGGTTGAGTAGGCTTGGATTCTATTCCTTGGAGCGCAGGAATAAAAGGATGATCTTATAGACGTGTACAAAATCATGAGAGCAATAGATTGGGTAAACGCACAGAGTGTCTTGCACAGAGTAGGGGGAATCGAGAACCAGAGGATATAGGTTTGAGATGGGGTTGGGGGGGGGGGGGGGGGAGATTTAATAGGAACCTGAGGGACAACCTTTTTATAGAAAGGGTCGGTGGGTATAAAGAACGAGCTGCCGGAGGAGGGAGTTGAGGTAGTAACTCATAGACACATAGAGACGTAGAAAATAGGTGCAGGCATAGGCCATTCGGCCCTTTGTGCCAGCACCGCCATTCAATATGATCATGGGTGATCACCCTTAATCAGTACCCCGTTCCTGCTTTTTCCCCATATTCCTTGATTCCGTTAGCCCAAAGAGATTAGTCTCCGCTGTCTTCTGTGGCAGAGAATTCCACAGATTCACAATTCTCTGGGTCAAAAAGTTTTTCCTCATCTCAGTCCTAACTTGCCTACCCCTTATTCTTAAACTGTGACCCCTGGTTCTGTACTCCACCAAAATGGGGAACATTTTTCCTGTATCTATCCTGCCCAATCCTTTAAGAATGTTAGATGCTTCTATAAGATTCCCACTCATCCTTCTGAATTCCAGTGACAACAAGCCCAGTTGACTTATTCTTTCCTCACATGTCAGTCCCGCCATCCTGGGAATTAACCTGGTAAATCTACGCTGCTCCCTCAATAGCAAGAACGTCCTTCCTGAAATTAGGAGATGAAAACTACACACAATATTCCAGGCGTGGTCTCACCGGTGCCCTGTACAACTGCAGTAGGACCTCCTTGCTCCTAAACTCAAATCCTCTTGCAATGAAGTCCGACATGCCATTAGCTTTCTTCACTGCCTGCTGTGCCTGCATGCTTACTAACTCCTCCATCTTCTAACTCCTCAAAGCTTGTCCAAAAATCAAAAGGCTCAAGTCAAGAGAGTGATGGACCACTCTCTGCTTGCCTGAGGAAAGTGCAGCTTCAACAACACTCAAGAGGTTTGACACCATACAGGACATAGCAGCCCACTTGATAGGCACCCCATCTACAACCATTCGTTCACTTCTCCAATGACACACAGTAGCAGCAGTTTGTACCACCTACAGGCTGCATTGCAACAAGTCACCAAGATTCCTCAGACCAAACGCATCACCTCTACCGGCTGGAAGAGTCAGGGCAAAAAACACATGGGAACACCACTGCCTGGAAGTTGCCATCCAAGCCACACGTCATCCTGACTTGGAAATATCTCATTGTTCCTTCATCATCAAAATCCTGGACCACAGTGACTGCAACAGTTCAAGAAGGCAACTCACTGCCACATTCTCAAGGGCAATAGGGAACAGGCAATTAAATGTTGGCTCATGTCCCTTGAGTGTATAAAAGAAAGATAGATACATGGGCTGCACCTTATCACTGCATTTTAGTATCCATCTGGGTGACGTTTATTCATTCTCCCTGTGACGTGGCCTTTCATAAGGAATAAGAGTAAAATTAGGCCTTTCTGCCCATCAAGTCTATTCTGCCATTCAATCATGGCTGATCTATCTCTCCCTCCGAACCTGCCTTCTCCCCACACCCGTACTAATCAAGATTTGCTCCTGGAGTTAGACAAAAGTGCTGCAGAAACTCAGTGTGCGCAGCAGCATCAAAGGAGCGAAGGAAATAGGCAACGTTTCGGGCCAAAACCCTTCTTCAGACGAAATAGGAAACGTTTCGGGCCGAAACCCTACTTCAGTTTCCTTCCACATCAACAAGATGTTCAACTTGGTAGGTTAATTGCTTGGTAGATGGTGCCTGGTCCGCTGAGTTACTCCAGCATTTTCTGTCTATCTTTGGTCTTAACCCGGCATCTGCAGTTCCTTCCTACACAGTGATGGGTTAAATGATTACTGAAAAGTACCTCGAGTATGTAGGTAACTTGTGGGGGAATTGTAGGGGTGGGGGGAGGGTAATCGCTGTTAAAGAGCATGTGTGAGATAATAGATTACAATAATATCGGGGGGGGGGTGGGATCGCTCTGTGAGCTGGCAGAGACTCTGGGTGGAATGGCCTTCTTTGTGTCTCAGTTTGATTCAGTTTAGAGATACAGCGCAGAAACAGACCCTTTGGCCCAACGAGTCCGCGCCGACCAGCGCTCCCCACACACTAACAGTATCCTACACACACTAGGGATCATTTACAATTATACCAAGCCAATCAGCCTACATACGTGTATGTTTTTTGGAGTGTGGCAGGAAATGGGGGATCTCGGACGAGGAGAACGTACAAACTCCATACAGACAAGCACCCGTAGTCAGGATCGAACCCGGGTCTCATGCACTGTAAGGCAGCAACAATACCAATGCGCCACCATGTCGTAAGAAAAAAAAGTGGAAATTGAGTGATTGCTAATTCAAAATTCATTATAGGTGATAGAAGGAACACTCCAAATAACTTTTTTATTATTTTGTTAATAAATGAATAAATCATGAGCCGGCAAGCCTTTATAGCCCATCCGAACTGGCCTTAGGGAAGAGGTGAAAAGTGTCTTTTTGAATCACTGCGGTCATTCTGCTGCTGTCTGCAGTGAATTCTAAGAAATCGATCCAGCAACAGTGAAAGAGGTTTATTTTTAATTACATAGTTGAGCAAGTTAGAGGGGAGCCTGCAAGTATTAAATGGAAGTGCTGCCTTTGTCCAACGTTCTGGTAGAGGTTGCCAGCTGGGGGAATGCTAGGGGAGAGGCTTGGGTAAATAACTACAGTGCATTTTACAGGTGGCACACACACTGGTGCACTCTGTGCATTCTGTGCACTGGTGCAGTAGAGAGTAAATGCAGCTGATGGTGTGCTAACAAACTAGGCTCATTTGATCCGGAAGGTATTGCGCTTCTTAGGAATCATTGTGGAGAATGCTCCATCCATTCCTGATTTGGGCCTTCTACATGTAGCTTTGAGGTGTTGGGAGGTGAGCCACATCTAACCTGCACTTGCAGTTCTGTATTGACGTGGATGGTTACAGCAGAGTTTCTGGTCTACGGTGATGGCCTCCAAAATATTGATGGTCGGACGCCTGGCTATGATCATAGCATTGATTGTAAAGGGTTGGGGTTTAAGCCCTCTCTTTCGGAGATAGTCATTGCCTGACACTTTTGCAAATATCATTTGCCATTTATTAACCCACATCAGAATGCTCTCTGGAACACGCAGTGACCAGGAACCGGCTGCTGAAGAGTTGTAAATGGAACTGAACATTGTGCAGGCATGTGTGAACATTCCCACTTCGCACGTTATAATGGAAGGGAGGTAATTGACGAATGGTTGAGCCCAGGATGCCACCTTGCAGTGATGGCAGGGGATGTGATGATTCACCGCCATTGAACACAACTTTCAAGTGACCCCAGCCTCTGGAAGGTTTTTTCCTTTGATGCCCATTGACTTCAATCTTACCAAGGCTCCTTAATGAAACATACATTCACTTTCTGCCTTTGGATGTAAAAGGTGATCACTCTGACCTCACCTCACCTCGGGGATTCCTTTGTTTTCCAACCAAAATTGGGATGAGGTCGGTAGCGAAGTGGTCTGTCAATATCCAAACAGGACATCAGAGAGCAAGTGCTAGTTGGAAGCATTATCCATGACACCTTCCCCACTTTACGGGAGATCGAGAATAGATACGTAATGAGTCTGAAAATAATCATTCTGATGAAGTTCTAATCACCCACAAAGCACAGCTGATCAATAGCACTGATTAGGACTCAAAATCCTGCAGTCGGGGCAGGCAAAAGTTTTGGAAATCGGTGTTTTTCTGCGGATACGGAGCTGAAAAGCCCCGTGCAAGCAACGCAATGATAAAGACAAAGAGGAACCGAGAGAATTTTCAACAACAGAGAATTAAACACATAGGAGAACGAAGCAGAGGACAGAGAAGTGAGTGAGCCAATGTCATTATACCAGTAGGAAACAGCATACCACTGCAACACTAAAGGGCCTGTCCCACCAGCATGCAACTCTATGCAATTAGCGCGATCTAACGTGGTCGCTTGAGCCGTCCGGCATCGCGGGGCCGGTCCCACTTCGATCGCCGGAGCCGTGCGGAATTGTGCGGAGTTCGTCCCGAGTTCGTCCCGACACCGCGCGGGGCTCCGAAAAACTGACAATGTCCAAAAATTCCGCGCGGCAACGGCTTGTCGGCTCGCAGTCGCCTCGACATTTACACACCGCCCCGACATCGTGCCTCCATGAACCTATTTGTAAGTGCCTCCGTGACCCTCTATGTGTGTGGCTCCGTGGCCCTGTGTGTGTGTGTGCCTCGGTGCCCCTCTCTGTGTGCCCCTCTCTGTCCTGGCGAACTTACCTTAGACTTCGCTCCAAATTCGCCTCGCTTTGCGCCGCATTGCGCCACTCACCCGACCTCCGCGCGGCATCTACTGCCGGTTTGGTTGCGCTTGCCGCATGCAGGCGCATGCTGGTGGGAACGGCCCTGTACAGGGGATCACCCGACATCCGCGCGGCCCCCCGCTTCTAGTTTGATCGCGTTCATCGCATCGAGTTGCATGCTTGTAGGACAGGCCCTTAACACAGGTAGGAAATCAAGGCAGCCTCGACATTCACACGACGTGCCGAGTGGATAAAAATGTTCTTTACGGCTAATAACGTTTTCGAAGTAGAGACTCGCATTAAAATTACATCGGTAATGAGAGCTGCCATAAGGGAGTATAAGAAGGCGCAGGTATAAGTTATAGGAAAGGTATGGTCAAGCTTGAAAGGGTTCAGTAAAGATTGACGAGGAGTTGCCAGGAATAGGGTGTGAGCTACAGGGAGAGGTTGAGTAAGCTGGGTCTCTATTGCATGGAGCGCACGATGATGAGGGGGATCTTATAGAGGTGTAGAAAATCATGAGAGGAATAGATCGGGTAGATGCACGGAGTATTTTGCCCAGAGTAGGAGAATCGAAGATCACAGGACATAGGTTCAAGGTGAAGGGGAAAAGATTTAATAGGAATCTGATGGGTAACCTTTTCACACAAAGGGTGGTGGGTGTATGGAACAAGCTGCCAGAAGAGGTAGTTGATGCTGGGACTGACTATCCCATCTTTTAAGAAACAGTTAGACAGGTACATGGATGGGACAGGTTTGGAGGGATATGGGCCAAGCGCAGGCAAGTGGGACTAGTGTAGCTGGGACATTGTTGGCCGGTGTGGGCGAGTTGGGCCGAAGGGCCTCTTTCCACACTGTATCACTCTATGACTATGACTATGATAGAGATCGTTACTAATCTGGCATCTAGAGAAAGCCAAGGATATTGTCTTCATTTTGGTGGAGCAGAAATTGAAGGATTACTATAATCCTCAGCTACTTGAAACAGCAAGATATCGCAAGTTTGGCTTGAAGAATCAAACTGCAGGAGAAACAGTCGGGTGCAATGTTGTTCTGTCGAAGGATTGATCTAGACATTACAACTTTGCCGCATTCATAAACTGTATGCTGCGGAGTAGATTTATGTGTGGCTTTGCTTATGATTGGACTCCGTTCAAATTGTTAAGCATGCACACTCATGCTCTCGACCTGGCTTGAAAAATTACACCCACAATGGAAATGACAGTGAAAAAATGCCGCTGTCAAATTTTCCCTTTCCACAGATGTTGGAATCGGCTTCTGCATACTTCTAGTTAATAAACTTTTTTTTTAAACCTGCAGATGCTGGATATCTAAGATAAAAAACAGAAAATGCTGGAAATACTCATCACGTCAACACATATCTGAGGGAAAATAAACACAACTAACGTTTCAGGACATCAGAACTGGGGCAAAACATTGTCTCGGAAAATAAAGATTAATGGGGAAGATGTGTTTGTACCACTGTGGATGATCCTAAGTCTCACTGCCAGAGGAGGTAGTTGAGGCAGGTACAATAATAACATTTAAAATATATTTGGACAGTTAC
This sequence comes from Raja brachyura, assembly GCA_963514005.1. The sequence continues at coordinate 30,303,479 of OY740807.1, read as the reverse complement.
ATGGATAGGAAAGGTTTAGAGGGATATGGGCCAAAGGCAGGCAGATGGGTCTGATCTGCTGAATATTTCAAGTATTTACAGATTTTACTGTAATCGGCATTTCCAGTTTCTGCAGTATTTTGGTTTGGTTGGAGTAGTTTCCTTTTTTCCACTTTGTCATTCAGGGGGCATTTTCTCGCCAAGTACAAATCTGTAACTCTCGCCCCAAAATTTTGAATCCAGATCAACTTTTAAAAAAACACCAATATATAGGTAGAAATATGGGACTGCCGATGCTGGTTTGCAAAAAAAAGGCACAGCACTGGAGTAACTCAGCGGGTGAGGCAGCATCTCTGGTGAACATGGATTGGTGACGTTTTGGTTTGGGACCTTTTTTCAGTCTAAGGAATGGTCCCGACCCGAAACGTCACCTATCCATGTTCACTAGAGATGCTGCCTCACCCGCTGAGTTACTCCAGCACTTTGAGTCACCAAAATATAAATTTCAGGCAAGTTACCAGAATCAAGATGGCAGATGATGTTGAATCAAATCACCCGTATGGCTGATGGAATTGGCTTAAGTTGATTGTTTTACTCCTGTTTTAATTTTCCTCCCTATCGCTTCATCTGCCTTCGCTATAATGTTTCAGGAAACTACTGGAATCGAAATGAGCAAAATGTCTTCGTGAAAATAACTCCGAAAATAAATGCTGGTTTGGTGTCAAAATAGGGACTTTTTGCCTGGAGAACCTAATTAACTTACCATAGAAGCTAACATCCCCAATGGTTTGGGAAGTTATGTGACTTGGAGCATGGTGGCTGACTACAGCATACGAAATTAGGATCATTGGTAACGTAGATAACAATTTAATGATTGCCTGGAGATAAAGAAAGTGAGTTTGGTCAAGATGGATCTTGACGGTAATGAAGATATGTGATGGAGTGCTCCAGGGTCTCTGCTGAAGCTCCTTTTTCTGATTTTAAATGTCCTTGAAATAGTTTTAATGCAGTCTGGTTAACTTCATAGATAAACATAACTTGAGATTCAAAAGATGCAGCTGAGATCTTACAAAATCAGGAACAAATAGCAACAAAGGCCTGCTTCTGGTTTATTTTATTTAGATTGGGAAGAACTAGACTGATCCGCTAAGAAATTATCATCCAGCGATCGTGGAACAGCCCAAAATATTTTGGGGGGGGGCACCCTCGAAGGATTAGTATTCATATCATAAAGGTGCAATATTGAAAAAAATACTCATCTATGATTTTTGAGAAGATCACTAAAAACAACATGTTGAATAGAAAATTAAATCCACGAGAAGCCAGATAGAGGACATGGCTAAGGTCCTTAAGCAATATTCTTCCGTTGTCATCACAAAAGTCAATGTTTTTAAGAGGTTGGAGTGTGAAATATCAGAAAGGATAAATATTGCAGGATTAATGAGTTTAGCATCTTATAAAGTGAATGGGTCATCAAGATGAAATATATCCCAGATGCAAAGAAGGAAATTGACTTCAACTTTTTAATCTTCCCAAGCTCCAGGAGATTTGATGATACCTAACACTGTGCTATTGTTTAAACAGGACGGAAGGGATAGACCACATAATTATAGGCAAGTTGTTATAACGTTGTTTCAGGGATAACTATTGGAATTTAATCTCAGGGACAGTGTAAGTGTTCATTTAAAAAGCCACAGAATAATCAAGGATGATCAGAATGGATTTGTTAATGGAGGGTAATTCCTGACTACAAAGAGATGTTTTTGAGGCAATCACGAGAAAGGTCGATAATAACACTATGTGGTTTGAAGTAGTCAACATGGATTTTAGCCGGACCTGCAACATGGTCTCGCATGCCAGACTTAAAGCTTGTGAGATCCAAGGTGAGTGCTCAGTTGAATCCAGAATTGGCTTTGTTGCAGGAAGCAAAGGTTTGTGTTTAATGTTTTTGCGACTTTTAGAGTTTAGAGATACAATGTGGAAACTGGCCTTTTGACCTACCGAGTCCACACCAACCATACACTAGTTGTACATTATCTCTCTTTTGTATCCTACACACTAGGGGCAATTTACAGAAGCCAAATTACAGACTTTGGAATGTGGGAGGAAACCGGAGCACCCAGAGAAAACCCACGCAGTCACAGGGAGAACGTACAACCTCCACACTCACAGCCCCTTTAGTCAGAATCAAACCCGGTTCTCTGGCGCTGTGAGGCAGCAGATCTGCAGCTGCATCACTGTGCCGTTCCGATGTTATGAACCAGGTCCAAGGGACTTAACACACAATCCCTTGGTTTTTATTACATGTATTAATGACTTAGACTTAAATGTAAGGGGTTTGCAAATAATACTAAAACTGGCTATGTAGTTGAAGATGAAGAGGAACTAGGAAAATAGCGAGGCTCCAGACAGTTGGACAAAGAAGTGTTAAATGAAAGAGAGGAACATAGGTACCTTTCACATATCTTCTACAGTAAGTCAATGGGACAGATCAACAAGGTAGTTAAGATGGCATAAGGGATGCTTTCCTCTAATGGCCAAAGAATGGAATAAAAGGGTAGAGAAGACTATATACAAAACTGCACACCACAGCTTAAGTACTGCACACAGTTCTGGACCTACCTGATCTCCTGGTTGCTAAACTAAGGACCAAATGAAATTATACTTATTATAATATGAACTTTGAATTGGCAGTGCGTAGATTGGGAAGTGGCATTAAAAGGAGTGACAGTAACCAAGCAAAAGCTGACATTTAAAGAATTAGTATGTAGTTTACAAGTAATTTATAATGTTTTTTTTTAAACCACTGAACAAGAAACCATGGCAAACAAGAATAGCTAAAAATCGTACTAAAAATAGTATTAAATCAAAACAGGACATAATGTTACCTAAAAGGGCTTGAGGATTGGGCAATTTTCAGACTGCCGCAAAGGTGAATTACGATGTCGATTAGGAAAGGCAAGGTTATGCTGCAATAGCATAAACGTCTGCAATTCACAGCTTGAATATTGCAATCCTGCTCACCACATTACAGGAGAGAGGTGATTGCTCTGGAGAGGATGCAGAGATTTACACCAATCCAACAAAAAAATAAAAACAGGCTTTAAAGAAGCTTTCTTAGATTTGCAGAAAAGAACAGAAAAGATTTAAAAAGTTAATGAAGTTAACGTGACACTTGCAGAAAAAGGGAGGAGAAAAACCAAGGAAAAAACTATTCTGGGGAATAAGGAAATGAGAGAGAAATTAAACAAATATTTTGTTTCTGTCTTCATAGAGGACACAGAAAATATCCCAGAAATAATGTGGAAGAGTAAATTTAGAGCAAATGAGGAAATGACAGAATGGATATAAAAGGATATGAAGAAGGATCTCGACCCAAAACTATTCCTTCGCTGCGTAGATGCTGCCTCACGCACTGAGTTTCTCCAGCATTTTTATCTACCTTTGATTTTTCCAGCATCTGTAGTTCCTTCTTAAACATTTGAAAGAATTAGGTTGGCAAAAATAGATTAGGGGAATTAATGGGGCAGCGAATAAATAATTCCCCAGGTCTTGAGGACTTCATTCCAAGGGTTTGAAAGAGGTGGCTATGGAGGTGGTAGTCATCTTCAAAATTCAACAGATTCTCAAATGGATCCCATGGGTTGGAAGATGGCAAACGTGACCGACCCCCACCATTTAAAACAGGAGAGAGGAGGAAAGACAGGAACAATGTATCAGTTAGCCTGACATCAACAATATGGACCGTTCTACAATCTATTATTAAATAGTACGATGGACACCGAAAATAGTATTTGAGGAGTGGCATGTGGATTTATGACAGGGAAATTATATTGACAAAACTGTTGAAATGTTTGAGTTTTAACTTGCCAAATAGAAAAGGGGGAAATGAATACATGTGGTGCATTTGTACTTTAAAAAGACATCAGATAAGCTACGATAGAACAGGTTACTGGAGAGCACGAGAACACATTGGATTGGGGGTAATATACTGGCATGTATTGAGGACTGGAATACAGCCAGCAAACAGAGCATCATTCAAATGCTGACCATCAGGGTGCAGCAAGGACTGATGCTGGAGTTCCAGCACTTCACAATAGACAAAAGACAAAAGACAATAGGTGCAGCAGTATGCCATTCGGTCCTTCAAGCCAGCTGATCATCCACAATCAGTATCCCGTTCCTGCCTTCTCTCCATATCCCTTGACTCCACTATCTTTAAGAGTTCTATCTAACTCTCTCTTGAAAGCATCCAGAGAATTGGCCTCCACTATTGCCCACTGATAGATTATACACTGCCTGTCCCACCAGAGATGACAGAATGTAACATGTGCTGATCCCCAAGGTGCCTCGGGAAGAGGTGATCCAATTAGAAACAAAAATGTGAATTTGTTTTCCCACAGCTAGGACTTTCTTTGTACCATCTCCAAAATCAGTGTGTCAGGGTGGGAAAAAAATAACAAACCAGCTCTCCACACAATCAGTTTTCTCTTATCCTAAGATTTATAAACTTGGAGGAATTGTTTATCAGTGAAGTGAAGAACTTACTGTATTTCACTGCTCTAACCACCCTCTGAATGAGAGGTAGTGAAGGAAAGAGGATAAATTGACAATATATCTCAAGCTATCAGAATGACCATGTAAAATATAGTGCAGGCCTGGAGGCTTAGGCAGAGGCAGCCTTGGTTTACATTATATACACCACGACAATATAATAACACTTCAAAGTCAATTTTGATTGATTTTGTTTGCAGAGTCATCTGCTATTGAAAACCTTTACTCATCTCGGTCTACCGCTCCAGGAATAATAAAAAGGTTTCTTTCTTGGTAAAGGGGAAGTTTGCAAAGGCAATAATCTTTACTCAAATAGAGATGCAGCTGGTCTCTTCTTCGTCAAGCCTAGGGGAAATAGTTTGAAAGGACACTGAAATGAAGATGGCGGAGCAGCCCGATAAATGGTGGGTCACGGTCTCACCTTGAAACTTAAAGAAATGACATTTTCTTGACCGTTACCACTTGTGACAAATTCAGATTGTTGTCTCTCGTGTAAAAGTTTAAAAGTAAAAGATAGTCTTGAATTTGTTCGAGCTGTGATTCTTGCAGCGAGCTCTGCTTCCTCTTTACAATTCAGAGCACTGCAAATTACTGGAAAGTGCGGCGATAATTGTACAGTGCATTCAACAGGGCACTGACACTTTGATGAATGATAGGATGCATTGTCATGCTTACTACAAAATGTGATTTAAGGATATTCAAACAACTGGATACATCCAGGAAGGAAGAAACATAGAGTTGAATGATTTAGTTTGGTTTAGTTTAGTTTATTGTCACGTGTACCGAGGTGAAGTGAAGAGCTCTTGTTGCGTGCTAACCAGTCAGCAGAAAGGCAATACATGATTACAATCAAGCCATCCACGGTTTACAGATACGTGAAGAAGAGAATAGCGTGAAGAACGTTTAGTGCAAGATACAGCCAGTAAAGTCGAATCAAAGATAGTCCGAGCATCTCCAATAAGGTAGATAGTAATTCAGGACCGCTCTCTAGTTGTAGTAGGATGGTTCAGTTGCCTGATACGAGCTGTGAAGAAACTGTCCCGGAATCTGGAGGTGTGCGTTTTCACACTTCTATACCTTTTGCCCGATGGGAGGGGAGAAGAGGGAATGGCCAGGGTGCGGCTTGTCCCTGATGATGCTGGTAGCCTTGCCGAGGCAGCGTGAGGTATAAATGGAGTCAATGGGCTGGGAAGTTAGTTTGTGTGATGGTCTGGGCTGCGTCCACAAATTATACACCACCTATGTTGCGATAACTGGGTTGTGATTAATCGATTACTTCCTTTCTCGTCTTTAAAATGGCAGGATAACATCACAAATAAAGAATGCCTTGCATACAGATGTTTCATTTGAAATAAAGAAGACTGACGGCAATTTTACTGAGGGGAAGAAAGTTGCATGACGTGGATGGTGTGAACAGTGCGGACCTATTTCCCTCAGCAGTGACTTCAATAATGAGGAGATGGGGTGCATAGATATGTTAATTTGTGGGAGGACATGAGGTGCAATGAGAAAAAAACATTTCATCCAACAAATTGTGAATATCTGGATCGCACTGCCTGGAAGGTTGACTGGGGCAGAAACACTGATGTGTGGAGGAGCATTCAAAGATCCATCATTTACAAGGATACTGGCAAGAGCGGCAGAAACAAGGAGCTGCAGATGCTGGTTTACAAAAGACGACACAAAGTGCTGGAGTAGTTGAGCGGGTCAGACAGCATCGCTGAAGAACATGGACAGGTCGTGTTTCAGGTTGGGACCCTTCTTCAGACTGAATATTCCCAGCGCCAAAACATCACCCATCGATTTTCTCCAGAGATGCTGCCTTACCCGATGAGCTACTCCAGCCAGTTGTGCCTTCTACGGGCAAGAGCTGGCAGGAATAATTAACATGAACTCCATGTGCACAATGGGCCACAATGCCTCTTTCTTAGGTGTAGATTTCCCAAGTCTATCTATAGTTCTAACTGTAATCGTGATTCTAACAGAACTGAACAATTGACAAGCAGTAAATATAATGATTGAGAGAAACAAAGGAGGCCAGAGAGACCCCTTACAAAATAATTTCCCTTTACATCTGGGAATTTTTGTCCGTGATACAGAAGTGTGGTACATCTGCCTATATATTATACCTAAAGACTATACCAGCTGTAAATTATCTGCACTGGGTAATAAAGCACTTGACAGTCAATAACTTCAAGTGATGTGTTTTTGTTCCACTTGGGATTACTTACATCGAAGAACCTGTCTATAAGTAACTCTGAAAACAGCAAGGTTCCACCTTCATGTGGTGAGGTATCTGACTTATCAGTTGGCAAGCAGGTGCCTTAAGTGTTTTTAGCACTGAGCAGATAATTTGCTTTAAATTATCATTTTTTTTAAAAGCACTGGGTTTATTTACGGTATCTTTAGGTATTGAAAGAACTGCAGTAACAATATGCGCAAGGCCCTTGCCACTATCTTCAGTACCCATCCGACAACTGTCCAGACTCTGCTGGCTTTACCTTGCACTAAACGTTATCCCTCTATCATGTATCTGTACACTGTGAATGACTCGATCGTAATCATGTATTATAGAGTCATAGAGTGATACATTGCGGAAACAGGCCCTTTGGCCCCACTTGCCCCCACCGGCCAACATGTCCCAGCTACACTAGTCCCACCTGCCTTGGTTTAGTCCATAACCCTCCAAACTTGTACCTGTCTAGCTGTTTCTTAAACATTGGGATAGTCCCAGCCTCAACTACCTCCTCTGGCAGCTTGTTCCATACACCCACCACACTTTGTGTGAGAAAGGTACCCCTCAGATTCCTATTAAATCTTCTCCCCTCCATCTTGAACCAATGTCCTCTGGTCCTTGATTCCCCTACTCTGTATTGTCTTTCTGTTGACTGGTTAGCGTGCAACAAAAGCTTTTCCCTGTACCTCGGTACACCTGACAATTAACTAACCTGAACCGGACTGGACTGGACTGCAATGTTAGCCGAGATGTAACCATGTCTGCACTCACCATCGGCTGGTTATGTGAAGCCACGTTTTATGACGCCTCCCCTCCCTCACACACCGACAATCTGCGATTCAACTTTGAAAGTCGCCATGGAAATGAAACTTCAGCTTGCTGTGAGTGCACAATACAGGCTCCCCGAGAGCTACCCGTCACATTAAAAGGCCACACTCACCAATGGTCAAGAACGGTGGAAGATTTACTCTTTTGTGAAGTAATTGCAGAAGTGGTTTCTATTATTGATTTTCTTTTACATTTTCCACCTGGGTTTTGTCGATTTCTTCTCTCCGAATCTACACAGGCATCAGAGTTAATTTTAGCCTCTGGGCCGACTGCCCCTGTGGCTAGAAGCTGGACAGCCATCTCACAGTTCATAAGCTCATAAGCTCATAAGTGATAGGAGCAGAATTACTACATTCGGCCCATTAAGTCTACTCCATCATTCAATCATGGCTGATCTATCTTTCCCTCTCAACCCCATTCTCCTGCCCTCTCTCCTTAACCCCCGACACCCACACTACTCAAGAATCTATCAATCTCTACCTTAAAGATATCCCTTGACTTGGTCCACAGAGCCTTCTGTAGCAATGAATTCCACAGATTCACCACCCTCATCTTCTTCCTAAAGGAACGTGCTTTTATTCTGAGGCAATGGCCTCTGGTACTAGACTCTCCCACTAGTGGAAACATCCTGTTTGCCCATCAAAGAAGCTGAAGGAATTACAAGGCTCCAGTTCCACGCAGGACTCAATGGGCCATGTTCATATGAGGCAGACAAAGATGACAGGCCAGTGTTGCCCACTGATAGATAGTCTGCATTGGTGGAGTATGCAACTCCGAGGATGACAGCAGAGCAGTTTAAGTGACCCAGAGGTGTGTCCTACTAATGTAACACTTTCCTTCAGGGCCTTCATCGCTTTTGATCAGATCGCTCTGCAAACAATGTCCCTCTCCTCGCCCAGCCATCTTTGAAGCCGCTGGTTTTTACCCATTTTCCCTTTAAAGAAATTGTCACCAACTTTCCAAATGTAGTGTTCCATGGCTCAAGAACAGCCGGTGTAAGAAACAAATCCTCCTAAAGGGCCTGTCCCACTTTCACGACCTAATTCACGACCTCTGCCGAGTTTGCCCTTGACTCATACTTGCAGCATGATCGTCACGAGGTCGTAGGAGGTGCGTAGGAGATCGTAGGTAGGTCGTAGCAGGCCGTGATGCTGGTCGTAGGTACTCGTGGCATCAAGTATGTCGGGGCGCTTTTCTAGCCTGATGAAAAATGTCCACGAGTAAAAAAGGTCGTGAATTAGGTCGTGAAAGTGGGACAGGCCCTTAAGGCTCCCTTCTGTTTTTTTTGTTGATGATCTTTAATTAGTGCCACTTGGAGCTTTTATTTCATAAACCAATAGGAATAGTTTCTTGCAAAAAAAACCCTATCGAAGCTCCTCACAATCACACAGCGACTCCTTTTTGCCTTTTCTGGTGAGAAGAACTAATTTTCTCCTGTCATTCCTCCATATTAGTCCCACATCCATATCTCTGTGGATCTCTTCTAAGACCTCTCTACGACCTGTGTAATCTTCTTAAAGTAATGGATCTAGACAGTATTTAAGATGTTCCTTTTGAAGTGAGCGTGCTGTTGGCTGATGTCCATCCCCGAAATGTAGTACCGAGCCCATTTATTGTCACACTTCTCCCTTTCGCTACGATCATTTCCATGATTATAACCTACATTGTTACAATGGTGCATCTATTGAGGGTCTCTGTACTAACTCAGCTCATCACTTCAGCTGTCTCTCCACTTCTCACATGATCAACTTTGAAATTTCATCTCAAATCTCAACCTCTCTACCTTTCTGTCCTGCTTTGTGGCACTCCTAAAAACGTATCCAAACTTGTGTCAGCTATCCTTCTGTTTCCATTTGAGACTTTGTATCAATCTTTTTTTTATTAGCTTATGTTCCCATGAGGTACTTTGGGGAATGTTTTTAGATTAAAGATCCAATATACAACACATGTTGTTACGATACTGCTTTATGAAGAGTTTATGAATCTTCTTGCATTATCCCATGAGATACTGGTGTCTGTACGGTCGTAGATTGAATGATACTACCATCAATTCCCATGGGAAAACTTGGAACCTTTGAGCTTGAACATAAATGAGAAAATAAATTGGCCCATAAAGCTTTAGAGGTGCCATAACTCTGTTCTACGATACAATCTGCTTCCCCTAAACAAATTCTGAAAAGTCTTGCAAAAGTTTCAACACAATCGTGGCCATCTCGCAACTAAGAAATCATTTACATGATAGAAAGTATCCAATAGAGTGATAGTTATTACAGTTTCTGGGAAATCTGACATTACGTTCCTGTTGTGTCAGAAGGAGCTGGAGATGCTGGTTCACAGTGAAGCTGGGCTACGTACATCGGCATCCTGCGTGCGTGAGCAGACCAGCAAACAGCGCAGCTCGTGACTTTTGACAGGGCTGTCCTCCGCCCCCCTGGTGGAGGGGTAGACCCCACGGCCCTCGACAACAGCACATTGAAATGGTTACAGCGCCTGGAGCACGTTACATAACCTCTGCTGCCTCAAACGCAAGAGTAAAGGGCCTGTCCTACAAGCATGCAACTCCATGCGATGAGCGGGACCTAACATGGTCGCTTGAGCCGTCCAGCATTGCGGGGCCGGTCCCACTTCGATCGCCATAGCCGTGCGGAATTGTGCGGATTTCGTCCCGACATCGCGCGGGGCTCCGAAAAACTGACTATGTTCAAAAATTCCGCGCGGCAACGGCTTGTCGGCTCGCAGTCGCCTCGACGCATTACACACCGTCTCGACGTTGTGCCTCCGTGAACCTATCTGTAGGTGCCTCCGTGACCCTCTCTGTGTGTGGCTCCGTGACCCTCTGTGTGTGTGCCTCTGTGCCCCTCTCTGTGTGTCCTTCTCTGTCCTGGCGAACTTACCTGAAGACTTCGCTCCAAGTTCGCCTCACTTTGCGCCACGTTGCGCCACTCACCCGACCTCCGCGCGGCCCCCACTGCTGGTTTGGTCGCGCTTGCCACATGCAGGCGCATGCTGGTGGGAACGGCCCTGTACAGGGGATCACCCGACCTCCGCACGGCCCCCGCTTCTAGTTTGATCGCGCTCATCGCATGGAGTCGGATGCTGGTAGGACAGGCCCTGAAGACCCAAGAGAGACACAAAATGCTGCCGTAACTCAGTGGGACAGGCAGCATCTCTGGCGAGAGGAATGGGTGACGTTTCGGGTCGAGACCCTTCTTCAGACATTATTTTCCTGTTGTGTGTTTCAGAACATGTCCCAGAAGTGGCCGTTGTTTCTTCCAGGTGGAATCTTGAGCATTTTCAATAAATATCCCACATCAAAACATCCATCACTTCAAGTTAGCGAACAGCAAGAACTAATGTACCGTACTAACACTGCTGTAGAGCTACAAGCCCTGGAAAAGTAGGCTAATAGTGCCGAGCACAAGGCAAATAGGTTCAAATCCATGTGGCATGGAAGAAAAGTACATCTTTTCAAGTCTCTGGATATTAAACTGAGAATTTTCTTCAATGTCCAGATAATATCTTGCCTTATATAGAGCGTTTACATGTGTATAGCACCTTCTCCTACTCAAGATGATCCAAGCCTGTGAAAACATTTCAAATGCAGGAAATGTAACTTTACATTTTCACACAGCAAGCTTCCACAAAAAGCCAAGTGATAATGATCAGATCATTTGTTTTACTGTTGAGTTTTAATGTCTGCAGGTTCCTTTGTGCTAGTTCCAGCCTAAATTATACAGAGCTTCAAACAGAACATCCTTCACTGAGTGTAGCCATTCTGAAATAACAGATGATTGTTTAGTGTAGTTTGGAGATAAAGCGTGAAGACAAGCCCTTTCATCCACCGAGTCCACGCTGACCATCCATTACCCATTCACACAAGTTCTATGTTATCCAACTTTCTCACCCACTCCCTCCACAACACGGGCAATTTAAAGAGGTCAATTAACCTATAAACCCAAATGTCCTTGGGATGTGGGAGGAAACTGGAGCGCCTGGAGGAAACCCACATGGTCACAGGGAGAACATGCACACTCCACACAGACAGTTCCGGAAGGCAGAATCGAACCTGGGTCACTGGTGTTGTGAGGCAGCAGCTCCACCAGCTGCACCACTGTGCCACCATGAGTCATTATCACATGACTTTTTCTAAAAGCTTTGCTGTGTGAACACCACTAGTTGCATTGTTTGTCTCAGTGTGGGATAGATAAAATGGTTCTTGCTTCAGTGCTACTCAGGGCTCCTCCTTCAGATCTTTTTTCTGGTACATTGTTGACTGCATTGACACGTTTCCACACTCAAAGACTAAACATTTTGTCAAATTTTGCTGCCATTTATCACCGTGCACTCATTTTCACAATTTCTCTATCTGGGTTTCATGAGATAGGTGAGCAACCGATATCCAATCTGTGCACACAGCCTCTCATACAAGGGAATAGAAGCAGGGAATAGGCGCTTTGGCCTTCAAGCCTGTCCACTATTCAACATTGCTTCCAAGATGGCACCCAACCCAACAACTATGTGTGTGCTAACCACAATCTGTAAATGATCATGATCTGATGTACACCAACTCATGCCTTGCTTTCTGCAAGCAGCACTCAAATCTGCTGGATTGTCCAGTTCTCTTGCATCTATTCCGAGGATAAACCGTTCCATATCAGTGCCTTTGAAATATTTTATTTTCCCTCTACCATAGTTGGTCAGGGCTCTGAGGCAAACCTCTTCCATTTCCCATTCTTCTGCTCTCATCCTCTGACCTCCCAGCCAGAGCAAGGATAAGATTCCCCATGTCCTCATCTTCCACCTCCACATTTAATATTTAATTTTCCATAATATCCATCGTGTATTGTCCATTGTGTATTGCATAATGTCCATTGTGTCCAATGTCCATTACTGTAACCATATAACCATATAACAATTACAGCACGGAAACAGGCCTTCTCGGCCCTTCAAGTCCGTGCCGACCATTTATTTTCCCCTAGTCCCATCTACCTGCACTCAGACCATACCCCTCCATTCCCTTCCCGTCCATATACCTATCCACTTTACTTTTAAATGTTAAAATCGATCCTGCCTCCACCACTTCTGCTGGAAGATCATTCCACACAGCCACCACTCTCTGAGTAAAGACGTTCCTCCTCATGTTACCCCTAAACCTCTGTCCCTTCATTCTCATGTCATGCCCTCTTGTTTGAATCTTCCCTACCCTCAATGGGAAAAGCTTATCCACGTCCACTCGGTCTATCCCTTTCATCATTTTAAAGACCTCAATCAAGTCCCCCCTTAACCTTCTGCGCTCCAAAGAATAAAGACCTAACTTGTTCAACCTTTCTCTGTAATTTAGTTGCTGGAACCAATGCAACTGTACTGTACTGTACTTCAATGTGAGTCAGCACCCTTAAGTGCCTTTCTCCTTCCACTTCCCTGCCCACATTCCAAAGGAACATTTTTTCTGCCATGCCTTGGTCTGCTGTTCCAGCTCCACCTACACCTTCTCCAGGTACCTTTCCATTTAACTGCTCGAGATATCTACATCTATTCTTTAGACTCCCCCCCCCCCCCCCCCCCTCCTCCCCACCACCCATCCAGGGACTAGCGTCTATGGAAGGTGAAAAACTGAGTTGTGGGTTAACATTACATTTAGAAGCTTTACTCATAATTGGCCAGGTTTGATACGGTGTGAAAACACTGGTTATCCGAGATTTTCAAATTCACCATTTGATTCATAAGAGTAGTAATGGTCCTCGTTGGAAAATGAATTTATCTTAGTCTTTATTGCAACAGTGCAAGAATCCAAAAATGTAGAGAGGTTAGAGTGAGTGCATGATGGAGAATGAAACTCATAAGGAACTGGACTGAAGTTTGCTGATTGAATTAAGATGGCCTGAGAAACAGTTGCCCATTAGCTTTCTCCAAGACTGTGCAGGCTGCATCAAGAGCAGAAGATTACGTTGCAAGGAGTGAAAATTAATTTCTGCTTCACCTGGAAGGACTATCTGACCTGCCAATTATTCAAGATGGACAATACAACAGTACAGCTCAAGAACAGGCCCTCCCGCCCACAATGCCCGTCCCGAACATGATACCAAGTTAAACTAATCTCCTCTGCCTATATGTGCTCTACAACCCTCGATACCCTGCACATCCATGTGGTGTTTGCTGAAAATAATTTACATTGATTTCTCCAACAAAATGGTGATGGGATCTGTACACTGTGGACGGCTCGATTAGAATCGTGCATAGTCTTTCGGCTGATTGGATAGCACGCAACAACAAAAAAACATTTCATTGTACCTTGGTAGACATGTCAATAAATAAAACTGAAATAGTTCATGGCATGCTGCTGGCTTCAGAGGTAACTCCAGCCTTTTTGAAAACCAAAGTTCTTTCAAGTTAGCAGCATTTGCAAACAGCGAGACTGACAGAGAAACAGTTACTAAGAAAACCAATTACCACAGAATACACCCAGGCAGTAATCATTCGCAATTTAAAGGCTTATTGGAGGATGTGCTAATGATGGATCAAAATCCGCCGACTAGCTCTTCAACAAATGCCAACTCCAGTATGCAACCCGACAAGTAAAAAAAGCACCAACATTTAATTTATGATTATTCCTTCAGACGCTACAATACCTCGAAGCATTGTGTGCACTGTACATCCACAGACATAGGTGCCCTCAGGTGAGATAGCAGAAGATATTGTCAACAAATGAAAATGCCACATCCCCAGCTAGAAAATATAATGATCTCAAAAGTTTGATTGTAACAATGTTTTGCAAATGAACTGAAACAAAACATTAGCACTGTCATGAGTTTATGAAGCAGAGCAGAGGTGCACTATACTCTTCTGAACCTTAGAAGATTAAATGCTTTGCAAGGCTTCAGAGATTTAAAATACATTTTAGTATCAAGATGTGATCCGCACTACAGTTGAAAACTCCGAAACTGCTGCATTGCGTCAATATAATAATTTGTGAGGATAACTCGATTAAATGGTATTTCAGTGATTGGAAATGTTCAAACATTTATCAATTTAGGTGAGACAGTATATTGGCAATATATAAAAACAATTAAATCAAATTGGAATGTGACGTAAAATGAGGGTATTGGCAGCTGAAGTAAAATGTTAAGGTCATGCAAACAACAATTAGGGGAAGGGAAAGAATCCACATTTGTTGATAGCCCAAAATGAGCACTTGATTCTGCATCACAGTGGCTCAGCTGATACGGCTGCTGCCTCACAGCACCAGAGACCCCAAGTCAATCCTGAGCTCCGGTGCTGTCTGTGTGGAGTTTGCATGATCTCCCTGTAACCACGTGGGTTTCCTTCCATTCAGTTTAGTTTTTAGTTTAGAGATACAGCATGAAAACAGGGCCTTTGTTCCACCGAGTCCGCGCTGACCAGCGATCCCCGTACACTAGCAGTACCCTGCGCACTTGGGACAATTTACAACCAAAGCTGATTAACCTACAAACCTGTATGTCTTTGCAATGTGGGAGGAAACCGGAGCACCCGGGGAGAACATAAAGACTGCACAGACAGCACTGTAGTCAGGATCGAACCGGGGCCGATGGTGCTGTAAGGCAGTAACACCACCACTGCACCACCATGCTGCTTACATCCCAAAGATGTGCAGGTTAGTAAGTTAATTGGACTGTAAAATTGCTCCTTGTTTGTAGGGAGTGGATGCGAAACTGGGATAACATAAAACTAGTGTGAGCAGATGATCGACAGCCAGCGTGGACTCGGTAGGCTGAAGGGCCTTTCACAATGCTGCATCCTTCATTTGTTCATGCAATCAATCATTGTGCAGTCTTTCATGTTCACAGGTTTTCTTTTTCCAAACCTATTGCTGGGAGATGCCGAGGGAAAAAATTCTGGGATGACCTTTAGAGCCAGGAATACGTCCTGAATCAGGAATCACCCATCTCTGATCTTTCTTCATTTCTATTTCAACTAACAGATATTTTGTCACAAACCATTTTGAGATTTTACAACTAAGAATTAATTCCACACGCCGAATGAAGACTTTATTTCCAATCTTTAAATCTTTGATAGTATCTCTAATTTGTGTCCGTTTCCAATGTCTCCCTGACCACTGGAAAAAAAATCTATCACCCATATATTTCATCCATAAAATTGAAGATCCTTATCTCAACTTTACTGGGTTGAACCTTGAATCTTTGTACTTGGCAGCTTCTCATGGAATTTACACTGCACTGTTTGAAGAAGATCAGGTAAGCTTAGATTAGTTTAGTGTAGAGATACAGCGCGGAAACAGGTCCTTCAAGTTTCCCATCGACCAGTAATCCACCCACCAAGTCCCCGCCGACCAGTAATCCACACACACATCACACACTAGGGATGATTTACAATTAAACCAATACAATTCACCTACAAACCTGTACCTCTTTGGAGTGTGGGAGGAAAACAGAGATCATGGAGAAAACCAACGAGGGTTACGGGGAGAATGCACAAACTCGGTACCGACAAGCACCCGTAGTCAACATCGAACCCTGGGTCTCTGGCATTGTAAGGCAGCAACTTACCGCTGTGCCACCGTGCCGTGATACAAGTTCTCCTTGTATCAGGGACAATGTTTTTAATGTAACTATTAAAATAAAGAAGGGTCTCGACCTGAAACGTCGCCTATTAGAGAGTCTGAAGAAGGGTCTTGATCCAAAACGTCGCCTATTTCCTTCGCTCCATAGATGCTGCCTCACCCGCTGAGTTTCTCCAGCACTTTTGTCTAGTAAGTATTTTGTAAGTTTCTATAAGATCCCCTCTCAATCTCCTAAATTCTAGAGAGTATAAACCTGCATAGACTCGGTTTATACTCTCTAGAATTTAGGAGATTGAGAGGGGATCTTATAGAAACTTACAAAATTCTTAAGGGGTTGGACAGGCTAGATGCAGGAAGATTGTTCCCGATGTTGGGGAGGTCCAGGACAAGGGGTCACAGCTTAAGGATAAGGGGGAAATCCTTTAGGACCGAGATGAGAAGGATTTTTTTCACACAGAGAGTAGTGGGTCTCTGGAACTCTCTGCCACAGAGGGTAGTTGAGGCCAGTTCATTGGCTATATTTAAGAGGGAGTTAGATGTGGCCCTTGTGGCTAAGGGGATCATAGGGTATGGAGAGAAGGCAGGTACGGGATACTGAGTTGGATGATCAGCCATGATCATATTGAATGGCGGTGCAGGCTCGAAGGGCCGAATGGCCTACTCCTGCACCTAATTTCTATGTTTCCATGTTTCTATGTCTACCTTCAATTTTCCAGCATCCGCAGTTCCTTCTTAAACATTAAAATAAAACTGGTCATTTATCTCTGTATTGTTTGTAGGATTTAGCTAATACACACTGGTCATGAACTTCACATAAAGAGAATTGTGCACAGAAGATCTGTAGGCTGAGTTTAATTTGCCTGAGAATAATTGACACCAGGAGAACAATCCTACTTTCCCCTCTAATAATACAATAGCAAACTCAGCAATGATGCAGATAGAGCACAGCTCAAAGGCAACACCTCACACATTGCAGAAAAAAGACACAAGTGCTGGAGTAAAGGGCCTGTCCCACCAGCATGCAACTCCATGCGATGAGCACGACTTAACGTGGTTGCTTGAACCATCCGGCGTCGCGGGGCCGGTCCCACTTCGATCGCCGGAGCCGTGCGGAATTGTGCGGAGTTCGTCCCGACATCGCGCGGGCTCCGAAAAACTGACTATGTTCGAAAATTTCGCGCGGCAACGGCTTGTCGGCTCGCAGTCACCTCGACGCATTACACACCGCCTCGACGTCGTGCCTCCGTGAACCTATCTGTAGGTGCCTCCGTGACCCTCTATGTGTGTGGCTCTGTGGCCCTCTGTGTGTGTGCCTCTGTGCCCCTCTCTGTGTGCCCCTCTCTGTCCTGGCGAACTTACATGAAGACTTCGCTCCAAGTTCGCCTCACTTTGCACCACTCACCCGACCTCCGCGCGGCCCTTGCTGCCGGTTTGGTCGCGCTTGCCACATGCAGGCGCATGCTGGTGGGAACGGCCCTGTACAGGGGATCACCCGACCTCCGCACGGCCCCCGCTTCTAGTTTGATCGCGCTCATCGCATGGAGCCGGATGCTGGTAGGACAGGCCCTTAACTCAGCAGGTCAGGCAACATTTCTGGAACACATAAATAAGTGACATTTCGGGTCAGAATCCTTCTCCTGTCTGGGGAAGGGTGCCAACCCAAACATCACTATTCCTTGACGGTCTGAAGAAGGTTCCAAATCCAAAACGTCCCCTATCCGTGTCTTCGAGAAGTGCTGCCTGACCCACTGAGTTACCAGACTGATTCCTGGGATGTCAGGACTTTCATATGAGGAAAGACTGGATAGAATCGGCTTGTACTCGCTAGAATTTAGAAGACTAAGGGGGGATCTTATAGAAACTTACAAAATCCTTATGGGTTTGGACAGGCTAGATGCAGGAAGATTGTTCCCGATGTTGGGGAGGTCCAGAACAAGGGGTCACAGTCTAAGGATAAGGGGGAATTCCTTTAGGACCGAGATGAGGAAAACATTTTTCACACAGAGTGGTGAGTCTCTGGAAATCTCTGCCACAGAAGGTAGTTGAGGCCAGTTCATTGGCTATATTTAAGAGGGAGTTAGATGTGGCCCTTGTGGCTAAAGGGATCAGGGGGTATGGAGATAAGGCAGGTACAGGATACTGAGTTGGATGATCAGCAATGAATGGCGGTGCAGGCTCGAAGGGCCGAATGGCCTACTCCTGCACCTATTTTCTATGTTTCTATGTTATTCCATCATTTTCTGTCTTTTATATAAACCAGCATCGGTAGTTCTGTGTACCTGCACCTCACATACTGCAGCAGCCTCTTGTGCATCTCACAACATAGAGGTCCGCCATTTAGCCCATCCCCAGTCCATGCCAGCTCTCATAGCAGTGGCATAGATCCCATTCCCTCACTGAAATGCAGCAACCTACTCTCTCACGTGAAAATCAATTCCACCCCGAATCTCCTGCCACACATCAACACTGACAGTCATTTAGAGGAACCAATTGACCTAACAAACAGCAAGTCTTTCAAGTGTGGGAGGAAACCGGAGCAACCAGGGCAACCCCTGATTGTAGTAAGAAGAGCGGTGAAGGAACATCAAGCGAGAAAGAAATACATGACAAATCAGGGCCAGCAACAGATGACCTCATGCAAGGAGGTTCCCTGGAACGCTGATTTTTTAATGGAGATGGGTGTGTGCCCAAAAGGGATAGATAATTGCAAAAGTTGCAGAGTTGGTTAATGAACCTTGAGTGGATGGGGTGGTGGAGGCGGAGAAGAGGGAGGGGAGGGGGGAGGAATGTGTTTGTCGAAGTTACCTAAAATTGGTGAATTCAATATTCATATCGTTGGGCTGCATAAAGGAATGTTTATGCAGCATTGTACAAGCTGCTAGACAAGCACAAGACAGAAGAGGAATGGAGAGATATGGTGGTGATGTAGAACGAGGTACTTTCAGTGTGAAAATGTAAATTGCTCGCAGAAATTGACAATACCTCTCTGCCCACAAGAAGGCAATCTTCGCTATGTTTACATACACTTTAACATCTTCCTACTGTCATTTATTTCACCTGACATTTGAGATGAATCTAATGGGTCAATCCAAACTGCCCACAAATCTTAAAGTGTCCCAAGTTTATTTGAGATCAAGGTAAATGACAATTGCTCGCTGTTTGGGCTACTTCATACTGCTATAAATTCTTACTTCTGAAAAGCAGTCATCAGAATTCATCTAAAAATGTTGAAAAATGATGCGTTTACAAAGCAACAAATAACTTAATAATGCTTTGAATCGTTCCTTATTTTAAAAGGAGAGTCATGCAATGACATGAGCCAATAAATAACTAAATGTCCTTTGTCTATGAACAAATGTAATGACAGGTGTAATAAATGCACACACACACACACACACTGAAGGTCATTTGGGCTTTGCATGACAGTGTGAAATGAGCAACAGAGAACCAACAATTGGTTTTATATCCTCCTTGTTTTTCTAAATCCGTTGAAATGAAAATCTTACCCCTTGGGTGGTCCAAACGAGGCAAAAACTGGGACAGAAGCTGTGCTACATTCCTGCCCATTACCAGGCCAATCAGATTTCCTAATGACATTCAATAAGCACGCTCTCTTGAGAATAACATATTGAAATATTATGCAAATGTTAGAGATATTTCAACCATCAGATTTTCCACAACTGCTACTGCCCACACTACACTAGAGTCAGGTTTTGATACATCGGTGGAGGGAATGATATAGGGATAGGAATAGGAATACTTCATTGTCACATGTGACTAGGCGCAGTGAGATTCTCTGCTTGCATACACAATCTATAGAAATAGTAGCTACCTGACAAAGTTACAAAGCACGCCGGCTCTTACTTTTGTTTCCATCGTCGCGAGGCCTCACCGCTATAGAGTTGCAGTGAATTTTATTTCTAATTCACCAGTTTTATCAGCAGGTCAAAGGCTGCTCCAGAGTTGTCAGAGGCAGGGGAGTCACCTGTGTGACAAATACAAATTAAGGGGAGAAGGCACGAGAATGGTTGCCAGGGAAAAGAAGATCAGCCATGATCGAAAGGCAGGGCACACTCGACAGGCCGAAATGGCCTAATTCTGCTCCTCTGTCTCATGATAAATCCAGCCACATCCTGGACATGTACATTTAAGGGCCTGCCCCACTGTATGAGGTAAATCAAGAGTTCTCTCCTGAGTTTTCGGAGAATGTCCATGGTGGGTCCGTAGGAGTTCGTGGATGTCCCATAGCGTCTCGTACGAGTAACGGTAGGTACTCAGGAAATCCGGTAAACTCGTGAGGTTTTTTTCAACGCTGTGAAAAATGTCCACGAGTAAAAAAATACTCGTGATGCAAAAAATTGTTACTTTTACTCGTACCAGCCGCTACGAGACATCCACGAACCCCTACGGACCAGCTAAGGACATTCTCCGAGTTCAAATCAGGGGAAAACGCTGGAGGACTCTTGAATTACCTCATACAGTGGGACAGCCCCTTTAAAGTGGGATAATTTGGGTCAGTGTTTCTCCAGGGATCATCCATGAGGAAGCTGAAAGGACCTCACATCTCTTATGCTCTTCCGTGAACCTCACTGCACCCCACACAAACAAAGGTTTGTGAGTGTTTGGAGCAGAATTAGGCCATTCAGCCCATCAAGCCTACTCTACCATACAATCATGGCTGATATATCTTTCCCTCTCAACCCCACTCTCTTGCCTTCGCCCCATAACCCCTGACACCCTTACTGATCAAGAATCTGCCAACCTCTTGTCTATGACTAAAACAATTCATTTCTGCAGGTACGTTCTTTTTTTCTGAGGCGATGGCTTCTGGCCCTAGACTAATGGAAACATCCGCTCCACTTATACAGGTGATAGATAGGCGGTTCTTGCATGGAGGGTGGGTATTAAGAAATTGAGTATTAAGACATCTTTTAATATTTTCATTTTACCCAAAGTGCCTGCGCTTACACACAAGAAACCGCAGATGCTGGAAACTTGAACAAAACCCAAAGTGCTGGAGGAACGGTGCCGGTCCGACAGCATCTGCGGAGGGAGTGGACAGAAGATGTTTCAGGGTTGGGACCCTTCTTCTGACTGATGATGTAGGGGGGAGAAATCTGGAAAAGTGAGGTGTGGGTTGGGGCTAAGCCTGCCGAGTGATAGGTGGATACAGGTGTGTGGGGGGGTGGTGGGGGTGGGCATTGTGATAAAGGCTAGGGGTGAAAAGGAGGCAAAAGGGTGTCAGATTAGTAAAGGAGAGAAGGGGTGAAATGTAAAACCGGAGAGACGGATATGTTTGAAGGGAACAAGGGAAAGGGAAATGAGGGCTAAAAGGAAATATAGCTTTGGGGATGAGAGGTATGAACTTTGAATTCTCCAAATGCAAAGACTTCTCCCCTATCGTTCCCTTGTCCTCCCCCCACCTTGCAGCACACCCATTACTCCCGCCATTTCCCACCACTCCCGTCACCCTGCATCTTTGTTAACCTTCTTTTAGTTTAGTTGAGAGATGCAGCGCGGAACCAGGCCCTTCGGCCCACCGAGTCCACATTGACCAGCGATCCCCGCATATTAACACTATCTTACACACACTCGGGACAATTTACACAAACACCAAGCCAATTAACCTACAAACCCGTACGTCTTTGTAGTGTGGGAGGAAACCAAAGATCTCGGAGAAAACCCACGCTGTCACGGGGAGAACACACAAACTCCGTACAAACAGCACCCGTAGCCGGGATCAAACCCGGGTCTCTGGCGCTGCAGGCGCTGAGAGGCAGCAACTCTACCGCTGCCCTTGTGTGGACATTTTCTTCGTGCAATTACATTTTAAAGGCCAGCAAGATTTTTAAGTTCACCTTCAATGATACATTCATGTTACAATATTATCAGTGGTAATTTGCACTGCATTAGAAAATATGTGCACATTTAGAACTGTCCATGATATTGATTGTATACAATTTGGACCTTCATTGCAGGATTCCTCTCAGTGCTTCTCAGAGCATGTAAATCCATTGCCTCAGTGTGTAGAATTCTGATGACCTTCATTAAATGGGATTAAAAGTACCACTCACATTAATATGTGAAGAGGTAATCTCTTCTAATATATAACTCTACATTCTGTGTCATAGTGCATGTACAGCAAGGTTACTTGTTCCCATGTGAACTCATCTACGTTAACACGTTGTACACGTCTTGGGAAAGTAAAATGCTGTGAGGGTCCCAATTTACCTGGATTTTGTGGCAACAGTTGTTTCAGTTTCAGTTAATTCATCCACTGGATGTGAACATGACTGGCAAGACCAGCGTTCATCACCCATCACTCACTCTTCGAGGGAATATACAGGGATTTATGTCAACCACATCATCATACCAGATAAGGATGGTAGATTTGTACCATCTGAAGAAGGGTCTCGACCCAAAACGTCGCCTATCTCCTTCGCTCCTTAGATGCTGCTGCACCCGCTGAGTTTC
Source organism: Raja brachyura (assembly GCA_963514005.1). The sequence goes on along the minus strand of OY740807.1, from coordinate 30,280,848 downwards.
TCCAGCCTTTTGTGTACCAAGGCTGGTGGATTATTAGCTAACTAGGCGGGATGGTGGTGCAATGATAGAATTGCTGCCTTACAGCACGTGAGACCCAGGTTCAATCCTGACTGCAGGTGCTTGTCTGTACGGAATTACATAGAATCATGGAAACATAGAAAATAGTTGCAGGAGGAGGCCATTCGGGCCTTCAGCATGATCATGGCTGATCATCCAAAATCAGTAATCTGATCCTGCTTTCTCGCCATACCCCTTGATCCCACGATTTCGTTAGCCTCCCCATGTCCCTTAGAGTTTGTGCCTTTCCCCCTGTGCCCTGCATGGGGTTTCTCCTGGATCTCCAGTTTCCTTCCAAAGACGTACAGGTTTGTAGGTTAATTGGCTTGGTACAATTGTGCATTGGCCCTAGTGCTTTTAGGATAGTGTTAATGTGCGGGACTGCTGGTCGGTGTGGACTCAGTGGGCCGAAGGGCCTGTTTCCGTGCTGTATCTCTAAACTAAACTAAACTAAACAGATTGATTTTAATGCAATCCAGGAATTACAGAAAACATTTTTACCAATACCAGCATTTTATTTATATAGGACACAGAACAACAGGCCCTCTGGCCCACAGTGTTTGAGCTGAACATGATGCCAAGTTAAACTGACCTCATCTGCTTGTACATGATCCATATCCCTCTATTTCCTGCACTTTCACGTGCCTATCTAAAAGCCTCTTCAACATGCCAGTATTGTATCACCCACCACCACCACCACCATTGGCAATGAATTCCAGGCCCCCATCACTCTCTGTGTAAGAAAACACTTGCCCCACACATCTCCATTAAACTTCCCCCCTCTCACCTTATGGCTGTGATCTCCAGTGATTCCACCCTGGGGAAAAAAATTCTGACTGTCAACCCTAGGTATGACTCTCATAATTTTATTTACAGTATATGATTTATTTATTTGGTTAACTGAGTGTGAATTGGCCAGTGGCGGGATTTGAACCTATCTCCAGATCATGCCAAAGACTGAGGTTTACTGGTTAATAACATCAGTATTTCATGTTGACCCATGGTATTAGCCAAAAGACTACACACAGATACATAAGAAAATTAATAGCTACATTGTCTGTTGAAGGTATCCAGGGCAGCAACTTCCTAAGGGAATCTATCAGTCTAGCTTTAATGATTGAATTCTCCAGTGATTAGGCTGCTGGCTGTATATGTACTGCCTAGATCAGTCACATCAAATACAAACTTGCAAAGGATTCTACTATTGTCTTTTTAGATAATTGGCAAAACAACTCGAAGGAAGGGAGGGGGATGAAAGGATTTTTAAAAGGGTGTTGACATGATTTAAAATCTAATTTTGAAGTCTATGAGAAAAGAGCCAGTGTGTGAGATCATTTGAACAGTTCTTTTTAAAAAACTGGCATAGTCACAAAGGGCTAAGTGACCTGTTTTTGTGCTCTACAAAACTCCATGGTTATCCAATGGAGACATAAGAGACTACAGAGACTGGGATCTTGAGCAAAACACTAAGTGCTGGAGTAACTCAGTGGGTCAGGCGGCATCTGGAGAGGGAATGGACAGGTGACGTTTTGGTTAGAGGCTCTTCTTCAGACCCTTTGATCTGGGACCCTTCTTCATCCCAACTAAAAATGTCACCTGTCCATTCCCTCCCCAGATGCCGCCTGATTCGCTGAGTTCCTCCAGCACTTTGTCTTTTGCTATATCGCTGTTTAGTTTGTTTGGGACCTGCAACCTCATATCACGCCTGTAAATAATTTACTGAATTAAGAAATTAATAATTAATTATATAAATAATGAGTCTGAAGAAGGGTCTCGACCCGAAACATCGCCTATTTCCTTCGCCCCATAAATGCTGCCTCACCCGCTGAGTTTCTCCAGCTCTTTTGTCTACCTTTGTAAATAAATTTAAGTAATTCTCTCGTGCCAATTTAAGCTAGCCTACCGTTTTACCATTCTTTCGTCAGACTTATCTTCGAGTGGGTTTTTAGCTAATCATTTTTTGGTGGTTTACTCGATATCAACAGGAATGTGACAAGATGGCCAAATATTTAGAGGAATCTTCTGACTATAGCCTTTCAGATATCTCTATAAATCTGACACAGACATTTGCTGTATTCACTGTGTGACTATTCCCAGCTTGACTTCACGTTCCCACTTTCCATCTGTTTCCATTCTTCCCACTATATTAACCGTGTAACACGCCTTCTATTCCGGTAAACAAATTATCGCCCCAAAAAACCCACCACCTCTGGAAATAAATGCAGGGATAATTTCAATGCAAGAACAATCCTGTGTCTCTCCGTTAGTTCTGTTGCCTTGTGGCTACTCCTGGAGTCCATCTACGGTGTGCCCTCTCCAACTATCTGTTAACTTGCCCCGTGGAACTAAAGTGGTCATCACAGCTGATTGCAAGAGGGATTGGCTGCATACTGCATCGCCTACGTTGGGCAGAGAGATGTGAAGAAAATACACCTAATACTGTATGAGAGGAAAATGAACTATAGTGAAAGAGACTGACAAACAGAGGGTGTTAGGGGTTATGGGAACAAGGCAGGAGAACGGGGTTAGGGAGGAGAGATAGATCAGCCATGATTGAATGGCAGAGTAGACGTGATGGGCTGAATGGTCTCATTCTGCTCCTATCAATGATTACCTTATGAACACACTAAATCGGACCAATATAACGCAAACCTTGCAAAGAGCCGTGGCCAAACCTACCAAATAGAGTGATAAACAGACAGCACTTTGTTCCAGCTTCGTTTATCTATTGCTTTCACTCCAGAATTTTGAAAGCAAGGCCTACTGATGCAATCACAGGAATGAAATGCACAAACCAATTTAACTTTCCGCAGAGTTTAACAAAATCAATAAATAGCAATTTATCTTTAACTCGTAAATAATTGTTAACCAGCAAAGTGAACAAAAGTAAAAAACAGAAAAAGGCATTTATCACCTTAATTGTGATAATTTCAAAGTAGATTGTACAATTAATAATGTTCAAAAGCAATAACTATCACTCTGCAGACAACTGGCAGGTATTTTGTGCACAGTGATAAAATGAATGAGTATTTAATCTGTTTTTAATGAGTTAAAAATATTGCTCAATTCCATTAGATTTTAGTTAATGATACATAGGATCTTTAACTCCCATCTGCCACCCTCATTTAAAGGACAGTGGCTCTGACAATACAACACTTCTTCCATTTAACAATAAACTACCAGAGGAGATCACAAGTCCAGCTTCAAACCTTCTGTCTCACGAGTGAGAATTCTCCTGACCGCTGCTGACTCATTAAGCAGATGCCTAGCCTTTTGTATCTCTGACCATCACATCATTTAGTTTGAAATCTACGTCAATATTTACTTTAGATATTTGTTATGCTGACTGCACAATGCCACTTCCAGAACCTCATAACCAATCTGTCACCTATTACTGCATGAAGCAGCATTTATGGGGACTCATTACTTGCACTGAATATGCCTTAATTAGATAATTCTTAATCACACCAAAACCAATAAAGGCCTATCCCAAAAGGCAAGTGCCACAGCTGCCTGTCTGTATTCTTTAGGGATATGTAACCACTTGCCGATTCTTTTCGGTGACTGCCGGCTTCATTGACTGACGTATCTGGTCACCGAAAACGTTGCCGCGTGATGCGGTGTGATGCGGCGTTGACGCGCCGTGACGTGGCATGATGACGTATGACGCGCGGTGTTTTTTCGAGTGTCGCAACATATTTTTTTTCCCTGCTGGATTTTGAAATGTTCAAAATCTTTTGGCGACACTGATATGACGCCGAAAAAAATCGGCAAGTGGGACAGGCCTCCAGTTTGCTCTTCCCCTGAATGCCCAAGCCAAATTTGCTTCAATAAGCAAGCAACATCAGCCCATCTAAACCTAGCTTGGTGCCCGCCAAAGATATTAGCCCGCCAAAGGTATTAACTCAAAGGTATTAGCTATAATGAGAGGTTGGACAAACTAGGATTATTTTCTCTGGAGTGTCGGTGGCTGAGGAGATACCTGAGAGAAGAATACAAAATATGAAAGGCATAGAGATGGTAGACAGTCAGAACCTATTTCCTAATATGAAAATGTTTTACGATGAGATGGGCAAAATTTCAATGGGATGTGCAGGGCAAGTGTTTGGGAGGAAACTATCTGGAGTGTGCTGCCAGGGAGGCAGATATGATAGCAACATTGAAGAGGCTTTGAGATAGGCACGTGGATATGCAGGGAATGGAGGAATATGGATCGCGTGCAGGTGATTACTTCAACCTAGCATCGTGTTCAGCACAAAGGTCTGCTCCTGTGCCTTACTGTTTTATGCTCTTCACTCCAGTCATATTAGCCTCGTGCAATGGATGCAAGTGGAACATTGGCCTTGGAAGTCACTGCAGTAGGGCATTTGGCCCTTTTTTTCCAGCAAAGCCCACTGAACAGTGGTCAGAGACAACATCTGGCTAAAGCTGAGCCTCCCGAGTTCAGGATCCCCGAAACTGGGTGGACATTTCAGTGAGAAGGTATCATCCAGTCAGTCACGTAGCATGGCAACAGGCCCTTTGTCCCAACTTTACCATGCCGATTAAGATGTCCCATCTACACTCGTCCCAACTGCCCACGTTTGGCACCTATCCCTCTAAATCTTTCCTATCCCTCTAAATCAATGTATCACAACATTATTTTAAAAAGAGATCTGAAAATATTTGGAGAGAAATGGGAACAAATCTGTTAAACGTTGCCTTGACACTTACTAATAATTTGTTTAAATACACAACCTATTTTGATGCACGTCATTTCTCACAGAGAACACATCTTTATGTATGTGTTTGCTGTATGCCTCAGCTTTTTTGATCAAAATCTCATTCTCAGCAAATGCTGATTTTTGTTAAGCAAATACAATCATGTGAGGAAAACCTTTTCAGTAATGGTGTTGCAGGCTGCGAGAAATACCTAGTTTTAGTTTAGTGTAGAGATACAGCATGGAAATAGGCCCTTCGGCCCACCAAGTCCACACCGACCAGGATCACCCTGTACACTAGCACTTTCCTACACACACTAGGGACAATTTACACATTTTACCGAAGCCAATTAACCTACAAACCCTGTACATAGAAACATAGAAATTAGGTGCAGGAGTAGGCCATTCGGCCCTTCGAGCCTGCGCCGCCATTCAATATGATCATGGCTGATCATCCAACTCAGTATCCCGTACCTGCCTTCTCTCCATACCCTCTGATCCCCTTAGCCACAAGGGCCACATCTAACTCCCTCTTAAATATAGCCAATGAACTGGCCTCTCCCTTGTGGCTAAGGAGATCTGAGGGTATGGAGTCTTTGGAGTGTCTTTGGAGTGTTGGAGGAAACCGTAGATCTCAGAGAAAACCCACACAGGTCGCAGGGAGAACGAACAAACTCCGTACAGACAGGACCCGTAGTCAGAATCGAACCCGGTTCTCCAGTACTGTACGGCAGCAACTCTATCGCTGCGGCAACGTGCTGCCCACTTGGTTGGACCTCATCTATACTGCCCTTCCAGCAGTCAGTCAGTCAGTCTGCCAATCCTTAATCCCAGGCTCAGACTTGGCTACTCGAGAACGGTACAAATACCAAAAGACTGTTTGGTGCTGCAAAAGGCACATTAGTTAAACTGTCACCAGCTGCTTTGACTTTGTGCTTTCCCCTGGGAAGTGCAGTCAGTCCAGCGCTTTGAAAACTACTGAACAGGCGGTATGCACACAAGACATTTTTGTCACTCACTCTATGATTACAGAGCACTCATATGAATCCAATTAAATCCAGGGCTAAATCTGATGGGAGAGTCAGCGTGGTAGTCACTAGGAAGAGAGGTTGGTGGGGGGGGGGGGGGGGCGATGTGGTGGGGGGGGCCGCTTAGAGAGGTCAGGTATCGTAAGAACGAGCAGGGCCAATGAATGGGTGGAGGAGAGGGGCTGATGTGGATGAGGAGTCGGGTTGGCAAAGCGACCTAAACATGGTATTAAGTGTTAAAGAAGGAACTGCAGATGCTGGAGAATCGAGGGTTACACAAAAAGCTGGAGAAACTCAGCGGGTGCAGCAGCATCTAAGGAGCGAAGGAGATAGGCGACGTTTCAGGTCTCGACGCGAAACATCGCCTATCTCCTTCGATCCTTAGATGCTGCTGCACCCGCTGAGTTTCTCCAGCTTTTTGTGTGACCTAAACATGGTAGTCAGGGGTAACCATTGGAAGACAGGGTTTGAGCATGGTTGTCAAGGGTTGAGTTTGGTAATCAGGGAATAGGTTTGGTTGTTGGGAAGATGTGTGTGGTTTGTGGGGAGAAGCTTGATTGATGGCAGTTTGTGGGTCAATGGGGACAGTTTGTGGGTCACTAATCAATAATCAATGGTGCGACAGATGATTGGGCATGTGACTAGTGGACTTGATGCAAGATTGTTGATGGATGTAGTGTGGGATCAGTGATTGGTGATGCAAGCTTTGATGGAAATGATGGGAGCGCATGGAGGTTCACGAGATGGGATGAGGAGGACACCGATCCACAGATGTAGGTGGTTGGTGGCCATATTGTGGTTATGTGGAACATAGAACACCACTGGAACGGGCCCTTCAGCCCACAATGTCTGTGCCGAACATCATGCGAAGGTAAACTAATCTCATCTGCCTGCAGGTGATTCATATCCCTCAATTCTCTGCATATCCAGGTGCCGATCTAAAAGCATCTTAAATGCCATTACAATATCTGCCTCCATCACCACCGCTGGCAGCGTAGAACAGACACCCATCACCCTCTGTAGAAAAACGTTGCCGCGCACAAACTCATTATCCTCAAAGGGGAAAAAATACCATATCTGACTTAAATGGGTGGCCACTAAGTTTTAAACAGTGACCCCAAATTCTAGATTCTTTGTCAATTGGATGTATCCATCCGTCCACACACCTCAATTTTTTAAGGGTCTGTCCTACTTGACATTATTTTCGGCGACTGTCGGTGCCATTGACTGACTTACTAGGGTCGCCGAAAGATTTTGAACATCTCAAAATGCAGCTGCAACAAAAAAAAATTTGCGACACTTGAGGAAACACCGCGTGTCAATACGTCATCCCGCCGCGTCACGCCACATCACACCGCGACTTTTTCGGTGAGCTGATACGTCGGTCAATGATGCCAGCAGTCGCCAAAAAAATCGGCAAGTGGGACAGGCCCTTTAATCATGCGCTTCTCACTCTTCTAGTCCATCTGTTCTGTTCTCTCCTCCAATAAAACATAAAATTCCTTTGTGAAAGTTGCCATTGCATCTGCTTCCACCAACATTGAATTACACATAAGTTTGACCCTCTGGTTGTGTGAGAGTGTGGTTGTCTTGAAAAAGCCAGGAAATTTGGCATCTTAAGGAAGGCCATCCTGAGTTGAGGGTTCATTGCCAATGTGGTTCCAGCTCACAAGCTCAGAGATAACTCCTTACTGAAGCAGCCACCATGAAGGCCTCGCAGCAAACGGGGCCTCGGTGGTGGTGAAGCCACGCGGCAGTGGCGATGCCTCGCGGGGCCGACCCCCGGTCATTGGTCGATGAGATCATGGGGAACCACTGTGAGGGAGGGGAAAGAACAATGGAGGACCCGGAGTGGGGGGGGGGGGGGGGTGGTGGGGGAGAAAAGCAATGGGCAATGGACAGAGAGGGAGAGAACAAAGGTCAATGGGGATGGATGGGGAGAACAAAAGGAGGAGCCGGCGTGCTTTGTAACTTTGTCTGTGCTGTAGGTGGCTGCTATTTGTATACATTGGGTATGCAAGCAATGAATTACACTGTGCATTGTTACATGTAACAATGAAGTATTCCATTGCATTCCATTCTTCACGAGTGGGCTCTGGACTTTGAGGTCTATGGACTCAGGCATGTGTTTCTTACATGGACACCACTGCAAGGACCTCCTTGCATCCGTGTCAGACGTAGAGAGAATCAGGGATGAATGCTGGAGACCATACATCTCAGATGAAACCCTTTGATTTTCAATAATGACATTTCTTTGAAGCTGGAACCCAATGTGAATAAAAATGTTTGTCTTGCATGATCCAATTTCTTGGCATAGGAATTCCCACTGGTAAGATAAAGTGGAAACAGACAAAAAAAAACACTAACAAGATTAAAAACATTGCAAGTGATAATCTCATGAAAGGATTCATAATTCAGAGTATGTTTCAAAAAGGTTCGACAGTTCCTTGGACCACATACAGTATAATAGTTGGGATTAGTGTAAGGTGAATTAGCCTTCTTAGTCTATCCATTCCACGATTAATGAACCTTGCTCCACAATAAGAAGTCATTCTCTTTTGCTCTCTCTTCTATTTTACTTTTCATAGAGCTGTCATTTTACACACAAACATGTGAGTGCGTGAATTGAGAAGATAATTAGGTCACTTGCCCCCCCCCCCCTCCAAGCCTGCGAAGCTATAAGATTTTGGCTGATCTAATCATACCCTTAGCTCTGCATTCTTACCTACCTCCGGTAACCTTTCATGTCTTCATTATCAAACATGTGTCAACCTCTGCTTTCAAAATGTCCAAAGATTCCACTTCCACTGATTTTTAAGAGGGTTTGGAAAATTCATTATCCTCAGAGAAAAAAAATCCCATATCCCATATTTAGTCAGAGGGTGGAATTATTTGCCACAGTAGGCTGTGGAAGGCGTCAGCTGATATTTTTTAAGATAGATAGATAGAGCAGAGATAGATAGATTTTTGATTAGTACAGGTGACAGAGGTTATGAGGAGAAGGCAGGAGAATGGAGTTAGGACAGATAGATCCGCCATGATTGAATGGCGGAGGAGACTTAATAGGCCAAATGGCCCAATTCTATTCCTATCACTTATGACTTTATGACACTTATGACTTAAATGGGGGGGGGACTACGAATTTTTAAACAGTCACCCCGATTCTAGATTCTATGTCAATTGGAAACATAATGTCCACATTCAGATACCTCAATGTTTCAATCAAGTCCCTCTCATTCTTCTTGTCCCTTCTCTTCTGTTCACACCTCCTATAACACGTCCATTTCCTTTGTGAAAGTTACCATTGCATCTGTTTCCCCCAACATTTTAAGCAATGAATTACATCTAATAATAGTCCACTGATATAAAAAATTGCACTCCCTGAATAGATTTTTTTTTGCAAGGTACCTTAAATATCTCTCTGTTTATCACTGACCCCTTATCGTGTGGAACTCTTGCTTATTCTATCCGTAACCTTCACGATTTTGAACATCTTTATTTAAATCTACTCTTCCACATTGAATGATCCCAGATTTACCATTCCTTACATTGAATTTAAATCGATCATCTCTCAACCCGATCCAGTAAATCTACTCTGTGGACATTTGTCGCTGGAGCGTCTAGGTGCAACTCACACCTACTGTCGCCAGAATAAATATTAGAGGGCGACATTAAAATTGATCACATTCCTACAATACTCACTTCACATTATTTTGATTCATTGAAGTGTAGCTACCCATAGAAAATCTAACTATCCATAACAACTAACGTGTACAGAGGTTTTCAGAAATTCATTCCGATTGCAAAGATAACTGAATTAATTTCACTCCTCCCATCAGGAAGAAAGCACTGGAGTCTGACATCCATGACCACTAGGTTCAAGAACAGCTTCTTCCCAGCAGTTATCAGGCTCTTGAACATTGCACAATTCGACCCTCAGCAACAATAAATGTCGATGACACTTATGACACTTGTCTTTGGTGGCACTGACTTCGATTCTAGCACTTGTATTGCAGTCGTCAATTTATTGGATTTTTTTTACAAAAATGTTTAAGATCAGATTTATATACTTGTCTCTATATATTATAATTAGAAATTGTTCCACTCATTGATAAGTTGTATACCGTTTTCTTTTCCACAAGTATTGGTTTTTTTGGGGGGGTTTTTGTGTTTTTTGTTTTCGTTTATTTTATTTTATTTATTTTTTTTTCTTCTCTCTCTTCTTTATATTAATCAACTATAATCATACTCTTATAATTATTCACTAGTCTTTCTTTATACCTTTTTAACTCTATAAAAAAAAGTGAGGCCAATATATATATTTTGTTAACATTTATATAATTTTGGAAAGATGTATCATCTATATTTGGAAAAAAATGCTATATTATTTGTTATATGTATGGCCTTTAATGAAAATATATTCAAAAAAAAAAAAATGATTGGATTTTTAAATGTGCTTATAGATTTAAAGATATATTGCCTGTGCATATTGCGCATAGCTAGATTTGAAAAGAAAATGTGCAGGTGTTCGAAATCTGAAATTAAAATTGAGATAAACCTTTTGGAGGAGAGGAGGAGTATAACTCAGTTAGCCCAGTCTGAAGAAGGGTCTCGACCCGAAACGTCACCTATTCCTTCTCTGCAGAGATGCTGCCTGTCCCGCTGAGTTACTCCAGCTTTTTGGTGTCAATCTTCGGTTTAAACCAGCATCTGCAGTCCCTTCCAACCCAGTTATTTAAAGGACTACTTTGAATTGCCAGAAACAAACAGGAGGTAAGAGTGGGCAAATATGTTTGGATTCATCTCATCAGATTTCTTGACTCGAGATGCATATGGAAAGTAACTAGGGGAAAAACTGAATGCAAAAAAAAAATATTGTGCGATTGTCAGGATAATGGTGACCCTAACCCACTGATTGTTTAATAAGTGCCTTACGGAAACATAATGATATGTTCTGTCTCCCTTTGGCATTTTAATATGTTGTACTCTCTTCAAATATAATGCCTGGAAGGAGAGCGACTGACTGCAGTGATCAGCTGTTAAACTGGCCACTGTCAAAACGGGTAAGAGGAAATTAGTATTCGGTCTCCGCAGACTGCATGTGACAAGGCTGCTCAGCCACACGTGAACATCTTCACTAATATTTCAGTTTTTTAAATCTTACTTCATTCCCTTACCTGATATTCTTACACAATGTCTTCTTTCTCAACTAATTTTCCAGGCTTAATATCAAATAACAGTATTTGAACAATGACTTCTGTGTAATTAATGCTAACTCATTAATTCTTTTTTTTTAAACTTTGTACTTTTACCCCTTTTAATTATTCGGTGGGTCAGGTAGCATTCCCGGAGAACATGTAAAGTGGATGTTTTACATAGAAACATAGAAACATAGAAATTAGGTGCAGGAGTAGGCCATTCGGCCCTTCGAGCCTGCACCACCATTCAATATGATCATGGCTGATATTCCAACTCAGTATCCCGTACCTGCCTTCTCTCCATACCCTCTGATCCCCTTAGCCACAAGGGCCACATCTAACTCCCTCTTAAATATAGCCAATGAACTGGCCTCAACTACCCTCTGTGGCAGAGAGCTCCAGTGACCCACCAATCTCTGTGTGAAAAAAGTCCTTCTCATCTCGGTCCTAAAGGATTTCCCCTTTATCCTTAAGCTGTGACCCCTTGTCCTTGACCTCCCCAACATCGGGAACAATCTTACTGCATCTAGCCTGTCCAACCCCTTAAGAATTTTGTAAGTTTCTATAAGATCCCCTCTCAATCTCCTAAATTCTAGAGAGTATAAACCGAGTCTATGCAGTCTTTGTTCATAAGACAGTCCTGACATCCCAGGAATCAGTCTGGTGAACCTTCTCTGCATTCCCTCTATGACAATAATGTCCTTCCTCAGATTTGGAGACCAGAACTGTACGCAATACTCCAGGTGTGGTCTCACCAAGACCCTATACAACTGAAGTAGAACCTTTAGGTCTGGACCCTTCTTCAAGGATGCTACCTGACCCCCTGAGGTACTCCGGCATTTTCGCGTTTAGTTTAGAGCTTCGAGATACAGCTTGGAAACATGCCCTTCAGCCCACTGAGTCCATGCCAACCAGTACACTGTATATTAGCACTATCCTACGCACTGGGGATAATTTACAAACTTACCAAAGGTAATTAACCTACAAACCTGCATATGTTTGGAATGTGAGAGGAAACCTGAGCACCCGGAGGAAACCCGCACAGTCACGGGGAGAACATGCAAACTCCATATGGACAGCACCCATAATCAGGATCGAACCCGTGACTCCGGCGCTGTAAGAGAGCAACTCTGTCACTACGACACTGGGCCGCCCTTTGTATTTTTCCGTGGTAAAGCAGCAGTTCCTTGTTTCTACATTTTAACTGCAACCACTGCAAAATGTATGCCTACTTTGAAGAAGTTCTCTTCCCTGGAGAAGGGTCCCGTCCCTAAACATCACCTATCCATGTTTTCCAGGGATGCAGCCTGACCTGCTGAGTTACTCCTGCGCTTTACGACTTTCCTTGGTAAACCAGCATCTGCAATTCCTTGTGCCAACTTTCCTTTTGACTTCGATTTACCTGCATTCCATGGACCAATCTGTCCATATTTACTTTACTTATCCCTTATAATTATTCTGAACACATCTATCAAATCTCCACCCTCAGCTTTCACAATGGGTATGAATCACCATTAGTTGTTTCAATCTTCGGTCTTTCCTTTAAGTCCCATCCTGGTAATCCTCCACTACATATTCTCCTGGGCTGTTGCATTATTTCTGCTGTTAAAAGCCCAAAATGGCACACTATATTCTGGATATCTCGGTTTTGTGATAAGCCTTTGACTTTTGTAGTTAAGTCATCTTAACGTAAATGTAAAATTCTCAGCTGCTTTCTTAATTCCTTTATATTATGCTTGCCCAACCACTGTTAAAATATAAAAACAAAAGGCTGGAAATACGTAGAAGGTCAGGCAGTATCCATGGATAGAGACACAAGGACAGTAGATGCTGGTATCTTGTGTACAACGCAAAGGGTTTGAGTAACTCAGCGGGTCAGGCATCATCTCTGGAGGGCATGGATAGATGATGTTTCAGGGTGGGACCCTTCTTCAGACTCTATCCACTTGGTCACAGGGAGGAACCCGCACACTCTGCACAAGCAGCTGAGGTCAGGATCAGGATCAAGCCCGGATCTCTGGCACTGTGAGGTAGCAGCTCTACTCATTGCACCATTATCAGCCACTGAAGATAGATGCAAAACACTGGAGTAATTCAGCAGGTCAGGCAACATCTCTGGAGAGAGAGAGTGGGTGACGTTTCGGGTCGAGACCCTACTTCAGACTGAGAGTCAGGGGAGAGGGAAGCTAGAGCTATGAAAAGGTACAGAATAATCAGAGCTGGAACTGATGGCCAAGGAGCCCACAATGGTCCAGTGTTGGCCATGGACTGATGCCCAGCAGCTGTTTATAGTCCCTGTAGTCTATTGCATTCTTCCTGGTGGTTAGCAGTGATAATTATTTTTTAATTAGTTCATGAGTTGAAGACAGGAGACCAATCACAATGAACTGCAAAATAATGCTATTTACAAGAAGTAACATTTACAATAGTTGATGAATGTTGTGCTCCCAGTCAAACCTCCACTGCTTTTATTTCCTGGTGCTGGAATCCATTTTACATTTATTCATAATAATTGCTATTCCTCATATTGCACTGTGGCCGTTCATTGCAAAAATGAAGATCCCTGCAGTTATGCAGTGACGTATGAAATTCCACCAGGTGAGTAAAGAAATTGAAACCCTTGGTCAAAATCACAGAATACATTGAGCGTCTTAGTCTCGCACTTACAAACGGACTTCCACAATACAAGAAAAACAATTACTGTATCCTCTGTTCCAGGTGTGGACTCCTGTATATAGGCAAGACCAAGTGCAGGCTCGGCGATCATTATCGCTGAACACCTCCGCTCAGTCCGCCTAAACCTACCTGATCTCCCAGTCACTTTAACTCCCCCTCCCATTCCCACACTGACTCCATTGTAGAGTGAGGCCCAGCGCAAATTGGAGGAGCAGCACATCATATTTTGCTTGGGTAGCTTACACTCCAGCGGAATGAACATTGACTTCTCTAAGGTAGACAAAATTGCTGGAGAAACTCAGCGGGTGCAGCAGCATCTATGGAGCGAAGGAAATAAGCAATGTTTCGGGCTGAAACCCTTCTCTGAAGAAGGGTTTTGGCCCGAAACGTTGCCTATTTCCTTCGTTCTATAGATGCTGCCGCACCCGCTGAGTTTCACCAGCAATTTTGGCTACCTTTGATTTTCCAGCATCTGCAGTTCCTTCTTGAACATTGCCTTCTCTAACTTTGAGTAGCTCTGGCTTTCCCTCTCTCTCCGTCCCCTCCCCCCTCCCTGTTCTCCCACTAGTTTTACTGTCTCCGACTACATTTTATCTGTGTACATTCGTCTGAAGAAGGGTCTCGACCCGAAATGTCACCCATTTCTTCTCTCCAGAGATGCTGCCTGTCCTGCTGAGTTATTCCAGCATTTTGTGTCCATCTACAAGAAGAACAATGATATATTGATGCGTCTAATGAAGGGTCTCGACTCAAAACGTCACCCATTCCTTTTCTCCAGAGATGATGCCTGTCCTGTTGAGTTACTCCAATTTTTTGTGTCTATCTTCAGTTTAAACCAGCATCTGCAGTTCTATCCAACACAATGTTATATTGCCAGTGACTGATTTCAGATATGCATATTACAAATGAAGCCACCACTTCAACCCCGCCATCTGATTTATTGCCAACCTACAAGTGATGACAGAGAAATTCTGATATAAAATCAGTTAACGTGCTCCTATCATCATGCTTCAAAAATGTAAGCACTGTTCATCCTGACGAAAAGAAACCTTCAGATAAGTCAACAGCTGGCTGCTAAAATATGTTTTTTATGAGCTACCTATTTAAACAACAAATTGGTGTCAATATTATTTCTCAGGCTCAAACATGAGATGAACATTTCCCTAAACATGACTCCCCAAAGCCATCAACATATTAATCTGCAGATTTACACAATTCAATATTGGGAGGAATTGACCTTACTGACTTCAACTCTCAATTTCCAAACTTTCCACCCAAACCCACCTGTCCATTGGCAAGACTACATTTGAACTAATTTGATCAGATAATAGTGATAACATCCAATACCAATTTGGATTAATATAGCTATATTACTATAGCATATAGTAATATAGCATTCACACTGACACAAAGACTGTAACATTGAATGCATAAAATTAAATGCACGGAGTCTTTCAGGATAGGGAATCAAGAACCAGAGGACATAGGTTTAAGGAGAAAGGAGAAAGGTTTAATGGTTCAGTTTAGTTTATTGTCACGTGTACCGGGGTACAGTGAATAGCTTTTGTTGCATGCTAATCAGTCGGTGGAAAGACAATACATGATTACAATCAAGCTATTCTCAATCGTAATAGGAATCTGAGGGGCAACTTTTTCACACGAAGGACGGTGAGTACATGGAATGAGCTGCCGGTGGAGGTAGTTGAGGTAGGGACTGTAACAGCATTTAAAAGGCATTTGGACAGGTCAAACACAGGCAGGTGGGACTAGTGGTGATGGGGTATCTTGGTCAGCAAGGGCAAGTTGGGCCGAAGGGCCTGTTGCAATGCTGTATGACAGTGGCTCTCTTACAAACTGGACAGCTGGCCAAGGAGGTTTGGAAACATGCAGAAGTCCTGAACCAACTTTAGTCTACAGGGTCTGTCCCACTGTGGTGATTTGCGAGTTTAGAAGAGTTTGCTCTCGACTCAAACTCGCAGCAAGGTTGACATGTGGTCCTAGGAGGTCTTAGGAGGTCACTGGAACTCTACTTCATGCTCGAGGGAAGATCCCGCATACTCGCGGCCTTAGTTTGGTCTAGGAAAATTTTTTAGCATGCTGAAAAAATTTCCGCAAGTAAAAATTGGACGGCATGATTCTTTTGAACTCGTAGTGCAGTGGAGTGGGGTCACTAGCCAGTCGAGGTAGCCGTAGGCAATCTCCTTTGCTGACCGGGCATTTTAATTGGCTCATTGGAGTTTTCAGAACCAAGAAAAACCAACCCGTAATGTTAAATGCCCGCTAAACTTTATTAAAAGTTGTCTGGCTTCTTAAAAGTGTCGTCACTCCTTCTCCCCCCCCCCCCCCTCCCCCCTTCTCTCCCCTTCTCTCCCCCCTCTCCACACTCTCTAAAGGATTTACCGTAACTGTGCCAGCCATCTTTTACCTTCCTGTTCATCGCGGGTGTGAATTTCAGACAGCGCTCCCCCACTTTCCCTGGCCCCCGCCTTTGCGATGTGTGTGTGTGTGTGTGTGTGTGTGTGTGCAGACGGTCGATCCGGCTCGTGGTTTCATCACTGACGGTCAATACAACTCGAGGTTTTTCAGGCGAGTGCCCTCGAGCTTGAAGGTCGAAGACAGTCGCTGAAAGGTCGCGTTAGTGGGACAGGCCCTTTATGCAGATTCCTTCCCCACAACCCAACCTGGTTAATGTTTGGAGACCCAACTCTGATAGAACAAGATCGACACAAAATGCTGGAGTAACTCAGCGGGACAGGCAGTATCCCTGGAGAGAAGGAATTGGTGACGTTTCAGGTCAAGACCCTTCTTCAGTCTCAACCCGAAACGTCACCCATTCCTTCTCTCCAGAGATGCTGCATGTCCCGCTGAGTTACTCCAGCATTTTGTGTCTGTCTTCGATTTAAACCAGCATCTGCAGTTCTTTCCTACACAATAACACAAGATCCCTGGGCTGTCCACTTGCAAAGGATCAGGATGAGATGAGCTTCAAAGAAATACTGCTGACTCCTCCTCGACATCAGCCAGTTGTAAAGTTATTTACCTGCGACTTCAACCCTTCTCTTCTCTTAGCTGTGAACTTTCCCCTAGTGTGGAAGACCCAGCTACCACTGGTTAAAAATAGCGACACACAGCCACACAAAAATATTTAAATAATCAGATTAGTTGGACCAGAATAGCCTCGCCTCGCACTGCCCCTGAAAGTGGATGAGATTCAGTTTGTGGCAAGATTTTTTAAAAAAAATTTTTAACTCCTACGCAAGCTTGACCCAAGCACTTTTGCAGGTTAATATTTCTTCAAAACTCTCATTAAAACACAGATTGTTGACACAGATAAACTATTCAAAAGTGTGTGGTTCTGTCATCGGTGTTGAAAATAAAACTACGATAAGGTCAATTTGATGGCCTTGGAAATATATTTCCCAATTCTCAGCATCATACAGCACATTAAACTGCCCATTGTGATTCCTTGAAAGAGCTACCTAATTAGTCTCAGCCTCCAACAATATCCCATGGCCTTTGCAATGTTTCTTTTTTTGAAAGATATATCCAATTTCTGAAAGTTACTGTTGAATCTGTTTAGACTGTTGTTTCAGGGAGTGCATACCAGAATATAACAACTCACTTTTTTTTAATTGTGTCTCTGGATCCTTTGCCAATTATATTAAATCTGTGTGTCCTCTGGTTATCAACTCTTCTGCTAATTGGTGTTATTTTCAATGAATTACTGCCAGTGTTAAAACAACACTGCTCAAAAAGTCTTCGTAGCTCATTTGTTAAGGACACGATGACATTTGGAAAGTAAAAATTGGCCTGTTTTCTGAATTTCTGAAGTTGAATAATTTATTCGTAATTTGCAGGAGACAGTCACAGGCTTTCAATGACGTCCTGAGCATCTATGTCAAAGGAAATCAATTTTCCCTGATATTATCTTGTCTTGTTAGATGCAAGATCTGGTGACTAATGGTGACTAATGGTTGACTTGTTAACAATACTCTATCTGACTGAACTGATGATAGTAAATACATGAGTGCTATTGTGCCCATGGAAACTGCTCACTTCTACGAGTGTTTGTGCTTTAGAGAGCTCTTATTCAAAATACATGCAGGACTGCTCAATACTTTATTTTAGATCATTTGTGGTATATTACCCTTTGTCCCTTTGACAGCTTGGGTTTCCTCCACGTGCACCGGTTTCCTCCCACATCCCAAAGACGTGTTGGTTTGCAGGTGACTTCTGTAAATTGCCTTTCCCCTGCAAAGTGTGTCGGGATTGGAATAACAGAACTAGTATGATTGCTCAGTGTGCACTCAGTAAGCTGCAGGGTCACTTTCCATGCAACGTCTTTCCATTTAATTCATTTCAATTCATCTGGAAGAGTGGAAGGCTGATTCACCCCCACCCAATTCACACAGCCGTAGCATCGTCACAATCCACCCCATTAAAGCACTGACATTCCTGGTGAATTTCCTTGTGAATCACCTCTTTTTAGTAACCAATACAGTGTAGTCACCTGAATGACAAAAATAGTAGAGCTTCAACTGAATAATGTAAGTATAGAATCGCAGCATTAATGGAGCGTGTGGGCAGTGAGGGCAAGTGCAACTTGATTGTAGAACAGCCTTGTGTAGAATCTTCATGGGAGAGGAGTCAAGAGTCTTACTGAAAGGCTCGATTGTATGGAAGCATCAGTGTGGTTCCTTTTATGACAGAACAGAGAAGTTAGATGAGTAGTCTACAGCCAAGGCAGCAAATGCTGAGATTTTGTCCATGGGCTCATCATGGCAGGGGGAAGGGTGGAAGTGTTGCCATAGTGATAGGAAGAGAGGAGGAAGACCAGCGTTCCAGCTTGAAAGTGGGCTTCGTTTAGTTTAGCTTACTTTAGTTTATAGATACAGCGTGGAAACAGGCCCTTCAGCCCACCGAGTCTGCACCAAACAGCGATCCCTGCACTTTAACACTATCCTACACACACTGGGAACAATTTACAATTGTACCAAGCCAATTAACCTACAAACCTGTTCATCTTTGGAGTGTGGGAGGAAGCCGGAGCTCCCAGAGAAAACCCACACAGGTCATGGGGAGAATGTACAAACTCAGTGCAGACAGCAGCCATAGTCAGGATCGAACCCAGGTCTCTGACGCTGCAAGGCAGCAACTCTACCGCTGCACCACCATGCCACTTGGTGAAATGGAGTAAGAATCAGACATGCCTGTTATAGGATAACCTCCTGATTTGCACGCCTTGAATTTGTGCTTTGAACAATTCAACACTCGTCATCAGGGCCTGACAAACTCTTGCACAATTGCTGGCTTCAAGCAAACCACATCCGGCCTGGAACAGTAACCCCATTTTATCATCAGAGTAAATTTGCATTAACAATACACAAGACACTACAAGGACTCGTGCTCCATCTTTAACAGGGCCTTCAGCAAAGAAGAAACATCTTTAAAATTCAGCAGCTTGGCAGAGCTAGCTTTATTAGCGCCGCCAACATTGTGAAATCCAAGAAATATTCTCTTAATAATGTGATAGTTTGAAAAAGTGCCGGAGAAAAGATCTTTCCTCCAGTAAGTTACATTTTAATTTTAATTAGCAAAAAGAACTAGAAAAAATATTTGAAGAAGGGCTGCACGGTGGTGCAGATGTGGCGTTAGTGCCTCACAGTGCCACAGATCCAAGTTCAATCCTCACTGTAGGTGCTGTCAGTACGGAGTTTGTGCATTCTCCCTGTAACTGTGTAGGTTTGCTCTGGGTGTTCCGGTTGCTCCCACATCCCAAAGATGTGCAGGTTTGCGGGTTAATTGGCTTCTGTAAATTGCCCCAAGCATGTAGGGATGGAAACTGGAATAACATTGGACTAGTGTACGGATTATCGTTGGTCGGCGCAGACTCGGTGGGCCTGTTTCCACGCTGTATTTCTAAACAAACTAAAGATACTTTTTTTGCACTGGGATACCTTAACTGCCAGAGTGGCTAAAATACACTACACAGGAACTTCAAAAGTGCAATTGGGCATGTACTTAAATAAACGGGGAGAAGAGAGAAGAGATATGCAACTAAACCGGACATCTCTTTTAAAAATCTAACTTGTACAAGACGTATTGACTGGCCTCATTTGCTGTTGTAAGGTTCTCTGATGTTATGTTTGAACATTCGCAAATGGTTCTGCAACACGTTGACCCTGCAGTTCACCACTCCTCTCACAAGTAATTCCAATCATCCTACTAAGGCTGCCAGAGACCTACTGCATAATTTGTGTGTCATCCCTGGAGACCAGCAGGGAGTGAGTAACTTCTCTTTACAACCACTTTGCTTCTACTTTGCACAAAATTTATCACATTTTTGTTCTCAAGCCGCAGCAAGTTCTGGCAGCTTGTCGCCAAACCCCAGAGCGGTGGTTCTTAACCGGGGGGTCGGGAGCCCCCATAGGGGGTCGTTTGGGGCTTCACCGGGGGTCATAATAACATGAAGGGGTCATAAATAACATATTCATTTGTTGAGCCCATTTTTAGGAACCTAACAAAGGTACATGCCGCATAAAGTGTTCTGTTCGCGTGTGCGCGTACGTATGCCAAAAAGGTTAAGAACCACTGCCCCAGAGGTATAGTTTCCACTGAGGTGCATGGCAGAGGATACTACAAAGGGAACAACTATGTGGCTTTTACTAACAGCACCAAATGTCAAAGCTTAATTTAAAAAAAAAAATCAATATAGCACCTCAAGGAATGCAGGTAAATGTTCACTAGTCTTGGTAAGATTTTTTTTTAATGTGGGCCATTATTCTAAAATCAAAATTTATAAATTGCCATCGACTAAACAGCTAGTAATAGCACAGTTCTCATTCTACTAATCTTCCACTTTGTATTCTTGAAATATATATACTGCCCCAATCCCACACCCTGCATAAGTTATTTGCTGTTATTAGTGGAACAGTATATAATATTTTCGTAAATCTATTTGAAATGTTATAAATACTCCTTTTTGCCATCACAGACCGATGGGGTGTTTGCTGTCTGGAGGGACAAGGGCCTTGCAACCCTAAGAGATCTATATATAGACAAAAAGTTTCCTTCGTTTAATCAGCTGAAATCAAAATTTAACCTTTCCAACTCTCATTTTTTTCGCTATCTCCAAATTAGGCACTACGTTAAACACCAAATTTCAAATTTTCAAACCATGCCTGACAGTTGCCCATTCTACGAGCTCCTGCAGCTTCCTCCAGACTCCAGAAATCTAATATCTCGTTTTGTGCGTCTATCCACCACCTCTGTATCCACTAACCATCTACAAGAAGCCTGGTCTACTGAGCTGAATCTCAAGGTGTCTGACGACATTTGGAATGAAGATTTGACCAGAATCCAAACTTGTTCGATCAACGCCAGGTATAAACTGATCCAGTTTAAAGTCATCCATAGACTCCATTACTCAAAGACCAAATTAGATCAAATCTACCCAGCTATTTCTCCATTATGTGACAGATGCAAAGGTGCAGATGGTTCTTTAACACACATTTTCTGGCTCTGTCCTCATATACAAAGATACTGGTCTGAAATATTTACGTGGTTCGCTGGGGTTTATGGAAAAGATATTCCCACTGATCCAGAACTGGCACTTTTTGGATGCTCAGAGACTGCTTTGTACTTCACGTCTGAAGAACAACAAGCACTGATGCTTGGTATGGTGGCAGCCAAGAAAATGATCTTAACACACTGGAAATCTCCGACACCCCCCTGCTTCAAAAAATGGCTCAATTAAATGATAACAATCATACAGATGGAAAGGATACGCTTCTACAACTCCAAGATACCCAACAACTTTTTAAGTGTTTGGGGACCATTTGTCAACCACCTCAAAGACCAATAATTTCATAAGCTCATATTATTTGCAGTGATGTATTCCTGTGCTTTTGACTTGTGCTCTTGCAATACCTGACTGTGTAGCACCATATGGATTGCACCAAACTGTTATCTTAGGTTTTTTTTTTTTTTTTCTTTGATGTCTTTTTTAAAATTTAATTTAATTGTTTTGTTTTTGTTTGTTTCCTTCTCTTTTTTGTCTTGTTTTGTTAAAATAAAATTATTTTAAAAAAAATAATTAAATGAAATGTTATAAATAGTATACACATCAAATCTTGCCCATAATTTCAGCTTACAATATAACCTACCGATATGAAATTGTGGAATGATTAACTGGGCAAAATTAAAGTGAATAGTTTACAGCGAATGGATTAATTTGCCACAGAAAATTTTTTCATATGGTCTTGTCCTCACAAATATATGACCAACTTCATAAGACAACATCATTTTTAATGCAAATACACATCTAGTTTTACTTCATTAAGCATCGAACAATTACTGCATTATTACATAACACTAAGTTGTAAATCACTGTAGACTTACTCCTTCTGCATTTGATTTCACTGTCAACCAGAACTCATTGTTCTGTAACAATGCACAAGACTTTTAATATGGACAAAGTCTGACCTTTTACCACAAGGCCTCAAACCAAACACATTTCTTACCTGCCAAAATATCGAGTCTATTGTGCTGCCATGATAACCTTCTCGCGCTTCAGATGACAAAAGCTTGGGGCCGAGTATTGTCATAAATTCGTCAAAATCCACTTGTCCATCACCTACGACACACAAAGAAATAGACAATTATTCTTGCAGAGGCCCCTATTTCAACACCTCTCACCTTACCCAGTAAGTTGCAGTAAGTCATTTATTAGAGTATTCTCGAGACAATAGACAATAGGTGCAGGAGTAGGCCATTCGGCCCTTCGAGCCAGCACCGCCATTCACTGTGATCATGGCTGATCATCCACAATCAGTACCCCGTTGCTGCCTTCTCCCCATATCGCTTGACTCCGCTATCTTTAAGAGCTCTATCTAACTCTCTCTTGAAAGCATCCAGAGAATCGGCCTCCACCGTCTTCTGAGGAGTACAGTTCCTCAGTAATTCTCTTGAGTAAATAGGGGAATTCTGGGAGCTAGCAGAGACTCGATGGGCTGAATAGAAATGTGAAAGGAAGAGGCAGGTTAAGACACGTTTATGTGACAGGTACAGATACAATGAAAATCCTGTTGCAGCAGCATCACAAGTACATAGACTCAGGCAGCACACAAAAACATGAATCACACAAATTATGCAAAACAGTGAAGAAAAAGACATAAACATAAAACAAAAGACTTTAGCGTAAAATACAATTAGAAAACACAGTGGCACGGTGGAGTAAAGGTAGAGCTACCGCCTTACAGCGTCAGAGACCCGGGTTCGATCCTGACTAAGGTTACTTGTCTATACGGTGTTTGGGTGTTTTCCCCATGACCTGCATGGGTTTTCTCTGAGCTCTTTGGTTTCCTCCCACACTCGTAAGACTTACAGTGTTGTAAGTTAATTGGCTTGGTATAAATGTAAAATTGTCCCTAGTGCTTGTATGGTGGTGTTCATGTGCGGGGATTACTTGTTGGTGCGGAATAGCCGACGGGCCTGTTTCCGTGCTCTATCCCTAAGCTGAACTAAACTAAAACAAGTCCATGGTAGTGCAAGAGGTGGTCTGCAAAGGACAGTTCCCCATCTAGTGTGCCACATCTTTAAAATGGATGGGCATGCACTTCAACCCCATAAAGCACACGTGAGGACTTAGATTAGATTAGATACTTTCATTGTCACATGTGACATGTCAGAGTGAGTTGTTTTGTTTTGCTTGCCTAGACATGCAAAGTCACAACTTAAAGGACGGAGATAAAGTACCCCGTTTTTTTGCCCCAATTGTCTCCTCCCCTTTGTTCTTGAAGCCTCCCCCCCCCCCCCACCTCCCTCACACTGGGTCCCGTCCCCCCCCCCCCCCCACCTTTGTTCTCAGTGGCTCCCCTATGCAACCTCGAGACTCCTGCCTTGGGACTCCGGCCTCTGACCTTGGTACTCCGACCTCTGACCTCCGGCTTCATAGTTCAGCTGACTGCTAAACCATTGAGACACCGGCTTCAGACTCAAGTTAGGTACCTACCGTGTCTGTCACCCTCACAATTCATAGCATGCAGCACTGGAAAGTCTGGGTCCAATCTGGACACTAGATTTACACCTGAGTTCCAAAAATGAGCTCCGCGCAGACTGAAAAACCCAGGTGTTATTTTCCATGGCGCTAATATTCAATGCCAAATATCATTGACATGCAGGGTCACAGGGTGCTGGGGTAACTCAGCAGGTTCAGCAGCATCTGAGGTTCTGTCCATGTTCTCCAGAGGTGTTGCCTCACCCTCTGAGTTACTCCAGCACTTTGTGTCTTTTTTTTGTAAACCAGCATCTGCACTTGCTTGTTTCTCCATTATTGGCATGCACCTGTGCTGTTCAATCACTCTGTTTCTTATATCCCCCCACTGGTTAATGTTTTTTTAAATGCAATTCTCACATTCAAATGACACTGCCTCACACGTTCCGCTCATTTTCATCTGCTGATTTGTCACGATGCCCCTCATCAGCTCCTGAAACTCCTCACTTCACAATCCAGTGTCAGATAATCCATTAACTATACATCCCAGAGATGTGCATGCATAGCACCATTTCTATCCGTGCTATGCTTATGACAATTGGCTGTCCCAGAGTGGAATGCAATTGTGTTAATAGAATGACAGTCAGACTGGTTAGAATATAGCTTATCTACAGTCGACGTTGAATAACTGAGAAATGTAAAACTGAGGCCTCTGGATTGCTCTACATATTTCATTGAGGGTTTTATTGCTATTGAGCGAGTGCAGCATAGGTTCACCAGGTTAATTCCCGGGATGGCGGGAGTGACATCTGACGAAAGAATGAATTGACTGGGCTTATATTCACTGGAATTTAGACGGATGAGAGGGGATCTTATAGAAACATATAAAATTCTTAAGGTATTGGAGAGGCTAGATGCAGGAAAAATTATGTTGGGGGAGTCCAGAACCAGGGGCCACAGTTTAGGTCACAGGTTATGACTGATATGAGGAAAAATCGTTTCGCCCTGAGAATTGTGAATCTGTGGAATTCTCTGCCACAGAAGACTGGAGGCCAATTCACTGGATGTATTCAAGAGAGAGTTAGATATACTGTAGCTCTGAGGGCAGATGAAATCAAGGGTTTATGGAGAGAAAGCAGGAACAGGGTACTGGATTCTGGATGATCAGCCATGATCATATTGAATGACCTACTCCTGCACCTATTTTTCTATGTTTCTAACATATATAATTTGGAGATTAATTTTCTGTTGCATACATGCACAGTGGCACTTACAGTGAACCAAAAAAACAGGGGAAAAAAAAAGTGAATCAGCTCCTACAAATATAAAACACCCTTAAGTGGAAAACAGCCAATGCAATTTCTGGCTGTATGCTCACCATGCTAATATAGTAAGAGTGGCAGCCAATTTGCAGAAGGAAAGCTCTCACACACCCATTGTGATGGTGAAATACAAGGGTAAAGCAGTGGATGTTGTCTATATGGATTTCAGTAAGGCCTTTGACAAGGTTCCCCATGGAAGGTTGGTTAAGAAGGTTCGATCTTTGGGTGTTAATGGCGGAGTAGCAAGATGGATTCAACAGTGGCTGAATGGGAGATGCCAGAGAGTAATGGTGGATGGCTGTTTGTCAGGTTGGAAACCGGTGACCAGTGGGGTGCCTCAGGGATCTGTGTTGGGTCCACTGTTGTTTGTCATGTACATCAATGATCTAGATGATGGGATGGAAAATTGGATAAGTAAGTATGCAGATGATACTAAGATAGGTGGTGCTGTGGATAATGAAGTAGATTTTCAAAGTCTACAGAGAGATTCGGGCCATTTGGAAGAGTGGGCTGAAAGATGCCAGATGGAATTTAATGTTGATAAGTGTGAGGTGCTACATCTTGGCAGGACAAATCAAAATAGGATGTACATGGTAAATGGTAGGGAATTGAGGAATGCTGTGGAACAGAGCGATCTAAGAATAACTGTGCATAGTTCCCTGAAGGTGGAATCGCATGTAGATAGGGTGGTAAAGAAAGCTTTTGGTGTGCTGGCCTTTATAAATCAGAGCATTGAATATAGGAGTAGAGAAGTAATGTTAAAATTGTACAAAGGCATTGGTAAGACCAATTCTGGAGTATGGTGTACAATTTTGGTCGCCTAATTATAGGAAGGATGTCAACAAAATAGAGAGAGTACAGAGGAGATTTACTAGAATGTTGCCTGTGTTCCAGCAACTAAGTTACAGAGAAAGGTTGAACACGTTTATTCTTTAAATAAGGAAGGTTAAGGGGGGACTTGATTGAAGTCTTTAAAATGATGAAAGGGATAGACAGAGTTGACGTGGATAAGCTTTTCCCATTGAGGGTAGGGAAGATTCAAACAAGAGGGCATGACATGAGAATTAAGGGACAGAAGTTTAGGGGGTAACATGAGGTGGAACTTTACTCAGAGAGTGGTGGCTGTGTGGAATGATCTTCCTGCAGAAGTGGTGGAGGCAGGATCGATTTTAACATTTAAAAGTAAAGTGGATAGGTATATGGACGGGAAGGGAATTGAGGGGTATGGTCTGAGTGCAGGTAGATGGGACTAGGGGAAAAATAAATGGTCAGCATGGACTGGAAGGGCCGAGAAGGCCTGTTTCCGTGCTGTAATTGTTATATGGTTATATTTGGATATTGCTCAGGATAGACACAAAATTCTGGAGTAACTCAGCGGGACAAGGAAGAGAGAGGAATGAGTGGCATTTCGGGTCGAGACCCTCCTTCTAAACCTATCTTCACCGTAAACCAGCATCTGCAGTTCCTTCTTACAAGTAATGTTCAGGGTTCCAAGGATAACTCTACTCCTCAAAGAAAAAAATGTGTCATTTAATCTTCTACGTCTAGGTGAGAGTGGTATTTAACAACACATTCAGAAGACAGGGCATCCAACAGTGTAGCAACTCCACAGTGACATAAAGTTGACACAAAAGTGAGAGCAGTATGGCTTGCTGTACAAAACAAATAAGTGCAGATTGGTCTCCCACTAGTGGGGGAGTCTAGGACCAGAGGTCATAGCCTCAGAATTAAAGGGCGCTCTTTTAGAAAGGGGGTGAGCAGGAACTGTTTTCATCTGAGGGCAGTTAATCTGTGAAACTCATTGCCACAGAGGGCAGTGGAGGCCAAGTAAGTGAATATTTTCAGGGCAAGATGGACAAATTCTTGATTAGAATGGGTGTCAAGGGTTATGGGGAGAAGGTAGAAAAATGGGATGAGGAGGCAGCGATCACCCATGATTGAACAGTGGCGTAGACCCGATGGGCCGAATTACCTAATTCTACTCCAATAACTTTTGAACTTGTGAAAACAGTTTGAATGTTTTCTCAGGATTTGCTTCCTAAGAGAATGAAAACCAGAATCATATTACTCATAATACAGGCAAATGCATCAGAAGTTGGAGAAAGTTATTACCCATAAGGTTTCTATTCTAATTAGATATTCATGAAGAGATGCTGACTGCCAGTTATAGAGATTGATGGTAATCAAAGATATACGCAGATGCTGGCTTGATAGACTATTAATGCAAATGTGCTTGATACTGAAACAAAAGAAAGAAATTCCTGGGAGATCATGCCGTTAAAAAAAAAGAAAATACTGTATATGACACATTTTAAAATTAATATCCTTGTAAAATTGTTGTTATCGTTAAATTGAACATAGTCAATTATCCTTGCAGATTAATTAAAAGATGACAGAAAATGAACAAGGACTTCTCTTCAATTAAAACAAATGTAAATGTACATGCAAATTTTGTTTGGCTCTTGCATATGAATGGTCAATATTGCACATTAATTTAGCTATCAAGCATCTAAAATATTGAATTAATTTTTTTCAGTGCTGTGTGGGTTTGTGCCTCACTTTTAATGTACATGAATTAATGATCACAAAACTCAGCGCTGTTTAAATCCACCTATCTTTACAGTAAATCCCTAACTGCAACATCAGAGTGTAACAGTTGACAAATACGTAGCACATATTAACAAAGAAAAATGTTCCCAAGTTAATTTTCAGGGGATAGACCCACAAAATGGAGAAAAGGAATAGGTGATATTTCGGGTCGAAAACCATACTGCAGAGTCTGAAGAAGGGTCTCAACCTGAAACGTCAGCTATTCCTTCTCTCCAGAGATGTTGCTTGACCCGCTGGGTTTCTCCAGCATTTTGTGTCTATCTTTGGTGTCAACCAGCATCTGCTGTTCATTCCTACGTGAAGCAATTTTCAGGAGCATCATCTAACACAATTACACACACAATCACATCAAGGGATTGATCTGTAGACAGAAACCAAAAGTTTGGTCCAATAAATTGGATTTTAAGAGATGTGGCTATGAGAAGTTGATCAAAAATATCTAATTTTATAGCAAATAAAACTTCACAGATTCCATTGCTCACCTGGATAGATTCGGTTCAGTGAAAAAATAGGCGGATTATTAAAGGATTATTAATCTCCTCCTGGGATAAGAAGAAAGTCCTTTAAAATTGAAAAGAATAGGACTACATTCTCCGAAGTTTAAAAAGAATGAACAGAAATATTGGCTTTAACAGTTTAATTGCTGGGATGTTACTTCCCCAATTTATTTTTGGGGGGGGGGGGGGTGGGGGGTTTGGAGATGAATGGATTGGGGTGTTATGTATTTGTGGGTGATATAATCTAAGAGCTATTTTCAAGTTGAAGAGGATAGTTGGGCGGCAGAGCGGTAGGGTTGCTGCCTCACAGCGCCAGACACCTGGGTTCGATCTTGACTACAGCGGCTGTCTGTAACAGAGTTTGTACGTTCTCCCTGTGACTGCGTGGGTTTTCTCCGGGTGCTCCGGCTTCCTCCCACAGTCCAAAGACGTACAGATTTGTAGGTTCATTGGATTCTGTACTTTGTAAATTGTCCCTTAGTGCGTGGAGGATAGCGCTAGTGTACCTGGGTGATCACTGGTCGGCGCGAACCCGTGGGCTGAACAGCCCGTTTCAACGCTGTATCCCTAAAGTCTAAAGTCTAAAGGAAGACTAGATGCTGAAATTATCAAGCAGATAGTCCGTGGCTACTTCGGTGAGCTGCCTGAGGGTGGGGTTGTTGGGGAATAGCAGAGGTCGGATAGCAGGCTGCACACATAGTACAGGGACTAAATCAAAGCAAAAGGATGATTAGTGCATGTTTGCAGTCTCCATTGGTTCAATTAACCACTTGCCCGGTTGAGGTGGTTGCTTTCATGCTTTGTGTAGATGAGGACTTACGCAGATCAGTAACTGAGGGATGAGAACATGGGACTTTACTTCAGGCTGATGGGGTAGAGAGGAGATAGCTGGAAGAAATCGTTATGGGGAAGGAGATGGGGCACGAGCTGGCAAGTGATAGGTGGAGAGATGCCTTGTTTCTCTCTATCGCTCGTGGGCACTGCGGGACGATTGCCTTTGTTGCTTGTCCCTTTCTGCCATTAGCAGCAGTGAGGAGCTGTTCACAATAGTCTTGCAGCAAACTCTAATGTTGCCAAGAAATGACACAAAATGCTGGAGTATCTCAGCGGGTCAGGCAGCATCTCTGGAGAACCCTTTTTCTGACTGGTCCTGACCTATAGAAGGATTCTGACCCAAAACATCAGTCTGAGAGAGGGTCCCGACCCAAAACAACACCTCTCTGTGTTCTCAGAGGTGCTGCCTGACCCGCAGAGTTACTTCAGCACTTTGTGTCTTTTTTTTTCTAAAATGGCGTCTGCTGTCAGAACACACAAAAGGAGAATTATATTCCAAGCAAGGAAGTAATGTGATTAGGAGTCCACCTTTCAGGCATTAGAGGGAGCAAATAAAAGTCTACCCTTGTCCTTCTAGAGGAGGTAACTTAGCTGCCGCCAAGCTGACACATTGCAGCTCGTGCTGCAAGCATTTAATTGACTGCAGTGAAAATTCAGGCCTGTTGGTAGGGGCAGCAAAGCTGCTTTGCTCTGAGGGAGACGGGTATTCTCCATTCATCTGCACTTGTGGACGTCAGCAGAGCGTATTCGTCTGTGTCTTTAGAGCTTTGAGGAATGTTTTTGTAAAGTCGAAGTGGCTTGCAGAGTCCTCCCTGCACTTTCTCTTGCACCAACAGTAAGTAAGTGCCTGGAGGAGGCCATTTGCCGATCAATGTATTTCTCAGGAATGATGGTGGGTGAATGGGCAATATTGATAACGATACGATACGATAGAATTTTATTTATCCCAGGAGGGAAATTGATCTGCCAACAGTCATAAAAAACTCAAAATACATGAAACATGAAATTAAAGTGAGGAGTGAAAAGGCTTGGGGGATGTGCAAAGATTGGGGAGGGGTGGGGTGAAGGGGAGTAAGTCTCAGTCTCAGTCTGCTTCACGACAGAAGCGGGAGGAGTTGTAAACTTTGATAGCCACAGGATCTCCTGAGGCGTTCTGTCCTGCATCTTGGTGGAACCAGTCTGTTGCTGAAGGTGCTCCTCAGGTTGACCAGTGTGTTATGGAGGGGGTGAGCTGTATTGGGATGGCATTGAATGTGAAGTCCTAAAGCTGGGATTTCCAGAATGTCTACACCATATTGATATTTATCATTTCAAGTCCAAACAGTCACAAGGTTTTCTAACATTTGGACAACATCTCTCTCTATGCCCGGAAATGGAACCGAGCCCTCTTACTCTGCTACCATTCTCTTCCCGTCTAATCTTCAAGCAAAGTGGTGATTCCTTTAAATAGTCCAAACATAGGGCTTGTCCTTACTCTTCACACATAATTTAGTTTATTGTCACATGTGCCGAGGTACAGTGAAAAAGCTTTTGTTGCGTGCTAACCAGCCTGCAGAAAGACAATACATGATTGCAATCGAGCCATTCACAGTGTACAGATATATGATAATGGGTGTAACGTGAATAATATTTCCTGCAAGATTAAGGGACAGAAGTTTAGGGGTAACATGAGGGGGAACTACTTTACTCAGAGAGTGGTGGCTGTGTAGAATGATCTTCCTGCAGAAGTGGTGGAGGCAGGATCAATTTTAACATTTTAAAGTAAAGTGGATAGGTATATGGACGGGAAGGGAATGGAGGGGTATGGTCTGAGTGCAGGTGGACGGGACTAGGGGAAAATGAATGGTCGGCACGGACTGGAAGGGCCGAGAAGGCCTGTTTCCGTGCTGTAATTGTTATATGGTTATATGGTTATAAAGCCAGTAAAGTCTGATCATAGTGAGGGTCTCCAATGAGGTAGATAGTGATTCAGGACTGCTCTCTAGTTGCGGTAGGATTGCTCTCCTAGTGTGGCTTACAAAGAAATTAATCGCATTTTCAAGATTCAAATTTCATACAAGAAGTGCCATTTACATGTTCCTTTGCAAGGTGCCATTTGTGTAAATGAGACAAATTTGTCCAAAAGCGCCACTAAAAAAGTGCATCAGTGTCACTATCCAAGACATCACCTATCCATGTTCTCCATAGATGCTGCCTGACCCATTGACTTTTTTTTCCCCCAAGACAGCTTTTTCTCAGAGTGTCAATTTCCAAAGTACCTTTCCACAGTGGTTTTCTAGTTCCCAATGGAAGTTGCACTATAAACAATTTAGCCCGCGTAATACAGATCGTGTTCCCTGATTTATCAAACACGTTATGTCCAATTTGTGTTAAGGAAACACTTTATAAAGCAGAACCACCGTTAAGTTGGTTGCAATTGTACGAAACAGTGGCTAGAATGCAGACAGAATGTTGCGCAAGACGTAATAAGATGCTGCAGATGTTCTACCGATCAGTGGTAACCAGTGCTATCTTATTCACTGCTGTGTGCTGACGCAACAGGGCTGAAGGCCGCGGACGCCAACAGGATTGACAAACTCATCAGGAAGGCTGGCTCTGTCCTGGGGCGGAGTTGGATTCACGGGAGGTGGTCTTGGAGGGTTGGATGCTTCTCAAACTGCGGAGCATCTTGGACAATACATCTCACCCCCTCCATGACACACTGGTCAACCTGAGGAGCACCTTGAGCAACAGTCTGGATCCATCAAGACGCAGTACAGAACCCCATAGGAGATGCTTTTTCCCTGTTTAGCAAACAATACAACTTTATTCTGCACTGGAATGTAGGAAGCTGAAGGATGATCATACAGACGTTTACAAAATCATGAATAACATAGACATGACAGAGAGCTAGAAATATTTTCCAGGACAGAGGAATCTTAAACAGGAGTACACAGCGGGAAGAAATTTAAAGGAGATCTGAGGGGTGCATTTTGAACATAGAGGATGGTGAAATGTGCTGTCAGAAGGAGTGGTGGAGGGACCATTTAAACGGCATTGGACTGGTACTTGGATAGGAAAGGGCTAGTGGGGTTTGGGTCTAATGCAGGCAAATTGGATTAACATGGATAGGCGTCATGGTCAACATGAATGCGGTGGACTGTAAGAGTGCAGTGCACTGCTATGAGATTTGAGAGAGAGTTGGGGAGGTTGAGACAGGTTTGTCAGGGTTTAGGCACCAGAATGTAGCATCATAAAGGTGATAAAAATCACAAATAATTAGGAGAAATAGCACCAGAGGTGGAATTAATATGTTTTGTTTCAAGCCGATTAAAAATAAAATGTTTGGAATCAGTTAACTGCCTAAGCTTGTAAATGCACAAAACCAAACCAAACTGCTGCAGGTGGAATTAGCTGTGCTGTTCTATGTTCTACGAGCATAGAGGGGCAGTAAACATAAAGCGGATTCCATAAGCATGTAAGCAGGAAGAAAGAGAAAATGTGGTGTTGATTAGGACAGAAATCTATTGATGGAGGCTGAGGGACTTGGCAAAGATATTAAGCGAGGCATCACCAGGGAAGAAGTTGCTGTTGGAATCTCAGCAAAAGAAAAAGCAGCTAAAATACCAGCTGGCTTAAAAACTATTAAGTTCCAGAAAGGTATTAAAGTAGATAATTAACCAGGCCTTGACAGCGGATGGTAAAAACAGTGGAGATTTTGGCTATTTTCCTCCAATTAACTGTAAGTACTGGGTGTTGCTTGCAAACTGCAGAATTATAAATGTTAAACGGTTCCAAAAACTGATGCAATAATACACTGAACAATCAAAGGCCAATGAGCTTAATCTCAGTGGTGGGAAGGTTTCCAGATATTACAAAAATCAGGGATAGAATTAGCAATGTATCTACTTTTGTGGATTGTTCCGCAAAAATCACATCGATTTCTTAAAGTAAATCATATTTAATAAACAATGGAACCTTTCATGAGAGAATACAGATGAGAGAAATTCGGCTAATGCATGGACTTCCAAAAGCCTTTACATAAAGTGCCAAATACGTTTGTCGGCACTGGGCCTGTACTTGCTGGAGGATGAGGGGGAGCCTCATTGAAAGGTACAGAATAGTTAAAGGCTTGGATAGAGTGGATGTGGAGAGGATGTTTCCATTAGTGTGAGTCTAGGACTGGAGGTCATAGCCACAGAATTAAAGGACATTCTTTTAGGAGGGAGATGAGAAGGAATGGTATTAGTCAGAGGGTGGAGAATCTAGGACCAGAGGTCATAGTGTCAGAATTAAAGGTTGGAAGGAGATGAGGAGGAATTTATTTAGCCAGAGGGTGGTGAATCTGTGGAATTCTTTGCCACAGAACGCTGAGGGAGCCAATTGGTATTTTTAAGGCAGAGATGGATAGATTCTTGATTAGTACAGGGGTCAGATGTTATGGGAAGAAGGCAGGAGAATGGGGTTAGGAGGTAGATCGGCCATGATTGAATGGCGTAGACTTGATGGGCCGAATGGCCTAATTCTACTCCTTTCCCTTATGACATGACCTTAATAGACTTTTTTTTAGTCCACGGAATAAAATATATTAAAAAATGGTCAAGGACAGGAAACAGAAAACATGGATGTTGATATTGCCAGGGGTCTTGCTTTACTAACAAAACAATCATGTTGATGATTTGGGCTTGAGCATCCAGAGCATAAGTTCCCAATTGGCATGTAACGCTAGACCTGGAAGAACAGGAAACAGTGAGAAAAATATAGGGAGGTTGGAGGAACTTTATTGGCTTTATCTTGCACTAAACGTTATTCACATTATTCCCTTTATTATGTCTCTGTTCACTGTGGGTGGCTCGATTGTAATCATGTATTGTCTTTCCGCTGGCTGGTTAGCACGCAACAAAAGCTTTTCACTGCATCTCGGTACATGTGGCAATAAACTAAACTCAAATTTAAACCAAACAGGCAAACGTATGGCAAATGAAACTGCTTCCATGCGGTAACCACTCTGTGCATCTGTGGTTCAGGAAGCCTCAAAGCGCTCGATAGTCATTCAATTCATTTTTATCTCCTGGGCGGCGCAGTGGCGCAGTAATGGAGCTACTTCTTCACAACACCAGAGACCGGAGTTCAATCTTCACTACAGGTGCTGTCTGTGTGGAGTTTGTACGTCCTGTGACCACGTGGTTTCCTCCGGGTGCTCTGGTTTCCTCCCACATTCCAAAGACGTGCTGCTTTGTTGGTGAATCCGTTGCTGCAAATTGTCCCTAGTGTGCAGGAGGTGAAAGCGGGATAATATCGGGTGATCAATGGTCGGTGTGCACTGGGTGGGCCGAAAGGCCTGTTTCCCTGCTGTGTCAATTAAACTAAGCTAAACTAAGTGTAGCCAGAGATGCAGTGTAAGAAGTGCATCAGTTTAATTGTACACAACCAGCTCTCACAAACAGCACTGTAATAATATCCAGGTTGTTCATTTTTTAGTAAAGTTGAGAAAAAGATAACTATAGGCCCGAATGTTGGAGCAACTCTCCTTCTCTTCTCCAAAATAGCCTTTCGGTTCACCGGGAGCACACAGCCTTGGCAACTCATACAAAATATGGCACCTTCAGCTCTGCTAGTTCAACATGGAAGAGTCAGTCTGATTTGTGATGCTGAAGACCTAAGAGTGGAAGATCTGTCTAGTAATGCCCCTCTACATAAAGATTCTGCAGAAGGAACAGAAGCATATGAGCAGGCATGCATCCAGGTAAAGCCGGTCTTTAGATATATTTGGTCAAAACTATGCCCGTATTTGTGAATGCAACAAATGCAATCATGCCTGGCCATGTCTGCAAGGATTTGGCTGTGCCCAATATTATCATGACTGGCCGTTACCCTGGTTTAGTTTAGAGAAAAGCCATGGAAATTGGCTCTCCAGCCCACTGCGCCTATGCTGACTATCGATCACCCATTCACACTATTTCTATGTTATCCCACATTTCATCCACTCCCTGAGTACCAGCGGCTATTTATAGTAGCCAATCAACCTACAAACCCATACATCTTTGGGATGTGGGAGGAAACTGGAAACCAAGAGGAAACACAGACAGCCACAGAGAGAACATACAAATTCACTACAGACTGAAGAATGAGACATCACCTATCTATGTTCTCCAGAGATGCTACCTGATCTGCTGAGTTACTCCAGTACTTTGTGACCTTTTGTGCATGATACCAGCACCTGCAGTTCTTTGTTTCTCCATTCCGACAGAACCTGAGGTGAGGATCGAACCTGGGCCTCTGGCGCTGTGAGGCAGCGGCTCTATAAGATGCGCCATTGTTCAGGTGAGCAATACCTCTGCTTTGCACCTCTGGCCTTTTCCATTATATTGCAACATGCATTTGCCTGCCAGAGACACTGTGCAAAGAACCTCGATCAGTTCAAGCCAGCTATTTCATAGGCAGGAATCCAGTGGAGGATTAACAATGGAATGATATGATCTAATTGGCATCCATGACCAACACAACCCAACCTTTGAACACAAAGGGATTGAATCTCCAGATAGACTAACATTTAAATGCCCATTGTCTTCAAGGCTTCTCTACAATTGTGACACTAAATAATTGATGTAGCTTCTAGGTAGCTGCTTGGGGACTACGGCTATTCACTGGAGCACTAAAGTTCTTAACTAGGTTGCCTTTGGGACATACAGTACGTACAGAAGAGGAAGATAAACTGGCACATATACAATTCTGTATGATTTGGTGGAGTAGAAGGCAAAATTGCTAAATGTAATGTCCCAATTCCCCTGTTCACATATTTATAAAACCAGCGTTCATGGAACTAAAAAAATTTCATTTTCATTCTATACTTTTCTTATGAGGATGTTGCCAAGACTCAAGGGCCTGAGCTATAGATAGAGGTTGAACGGGTTAGGGCTTTATTCCTTGGAGTGCAATGAGATGAGGAGTGATCTTATAGAGGCGTATAAGATCAAGAGAGGAATAGATAGGGGAAATGCGCAGAGCTTTTGACCCAGAGTAGAGGAATCAAGAACCCGAGGAGATAGGTTTACGATGAGGGGGGAAAGATTTAATAAGAACCTGAGGGGCAATTTTTTTTACACAAAAGCTGATAGGTATATGGAATGAACTGCCGGAGTCGAGGCAGGTACTATCACAATGTTTACAACATTTCTAAGGTATCCATAGACACTGTATATGGATAGGATAGGTTAATGGGGATTTGGGCTAAATGCAGGCAGCTGGGACTAGTGTAGGTCAAAGGGCCCGTTTCTACACCGTACGACTCTATTGCTTGTAAAACATTCTGGCTTTGTGGAAGTTTAAGAACAGGTACTTCAATTAATGATGCTTTATGGGCCTGTCCCGCTTAGGCGATTTTTCAAGCGTCTGCCGGCGAGTGTCAAGTTGCCGGCAGTCGCCTGAAAAACCAGCAACTGTAACGGCGACTGTCAGAGTGGAACACACACATCGCAAAGATAGGGGACAGGGCAAGCGGGGGGGAGCGCTGTCTGAAATTCACATGGTGCAAAGCCAATGTGCAGAACAGGAAGGTTGGCGCTGTAATTAAGACGGCTAGCACAGTCTACAGTAAGTCCTTTAAAAGAAGGGGGGGAAGAAGGAGTGGAGAAGGAGTGGAGACAACTTTTAAGAAGCCAGAGATACACGGCTGTGAAATTCGGCAGACATTTAACATTACCGGTCGGTTATCCTTGGTTCTGAAAACTACTGCTTACGTTTTTTCCCCCCAAAGAGCCAATTAAATTCACCGGTCAGCACCAGCTACAGCCTACAAGAACCTACGGGAACCTTCAACCTTGTGGCAACCCATTAGGACCTCCTTGCGACCCACCTACGGCACGTGAATTCTCGCTACTCTCCATGGCGGCTTCATTCGAGTCGCCGCTAATTTTTCAACATGTTGAAAAATTTGCGGCGGCCATAATGAGGTCGCGACTAGTTCCCGGAAAGCAGGAACTTCTCACGACCATGAAGGCGACTCCCCGGCAACCACCCACATGCGGTGACCATGTGGCGGCTGCACTGCCTCCTGCAGTCGCCTGAGTGGGACAGGCCCATAACTCTTCAGCACAAATTGCCTTTCCCATGGAACACAGAAAAAGTGATTGTCCACATAATCAGAAAGCCAATGAATCATTGTTCTTTAATTCTTCATTAATGCGCAAGATGTCAGGTTTATTGGCACAGAGGGTGATAGAAAAAAGATACCAAACTACTTCAGCCAAGCACATAAAAGCAAAAACTCCACTATCAACTCCTTATTAAGTACACTGCTGCACCAAGGTTACTTTAATCACATTTTCTAAACCTAACACAAGCTAACACCATTAACGTCTGAAAGAACAGGGCAGGAGATGTATAGGAACATCATCACCTCAAGATTTTGTGGCAAGTCTTACGTCATCCCAGACTGGAGTTAAATAACTGTTCAGGACACAAAGTACTTGTGCAGCCCAGCAGCTAGGCAGCATCTCTGGAGAACATAGATAGATGATACCTCGGGTCAGGACTGTTCCCCAAGCGGTTTATTTATTATGTGCTATTTTATTATTACCAAATAAAATCCTTTGTTAAGGAGAAGATGTTGAAGTGCAACACAGAGTAACTCAGCGGGTCAGGCAGCATTTCTGGAGAACACAGAACACAGAGTATTGTTCCTGGTAGCCACACTTCTTCAGACTGATTGTAGGGGAGGGTGGGAAGAAAGCTAGAAGAGAAGAGGGTCCACTCCCCCACAATCAGTCTGAGGAAAGGTCCCGACCCAAAACGACATCTATCCATGTTCTTCAGAGATGCTGCCTGCCCCGCTGAGTTTCTCCAGCATTTTGTGTCTTCCTTCAATATAATGTTATGGACTAGGTCAATGCCATGGTATTCTGTAGGCCATTTTAGTGTCAGTTACGGCTCTGTATGGACAAATGCAGCTTAGCCTGAACATACTGCCTCCCTTGACCAACATAGTCGCACCATAAACGTCTGAAAGAAACACATCAGTTATGCTGGATCAGTATTAAAAACTGATCTATTAGTAATTATAATCATCTCTTTCCCAGCCAACAATAAGCCATTATGGACTCCATCCTTCCTTGTTCAACTGTTGCCAGCCCTGCATTGTTCTATATTTTTTGCTGTATTTAAGAGGGCGTTAGATGTGGCACTTGTGGCTAAAGGGATCAGGGGGTATGGAGAGAAGGCAGGTACGGGATACTGAGTTGGATGATCAGCCATGATCACATTGAATGGCGGTGCAGGCTCGAAGGGCCGAATGGCCTACTCCTGCACCTATTTTTCTATGTTTTTATGTTCTGGCCTTTGCTTTCCTCCAGTTCCCTCACTTCCATTTCCAGTCTGAAGAAGGGTCCCAATCCGTAAAATCATCCATCCTTTTTCTCCTGAAATGCTGCCTGACCCGCTGAGTTACTCCAACACTTTGTGTCTATCTATTAGTAATTATTAACCGTTATGAAGCATGGCAACACAATTCTAATATTTGTTCCTTTGAGTTTGCTAGCAAAAATGTTGCATCTGGATAGGAGGCCAAATATGTTCATTGATCTTTAGATTTTGGTAAACTTTAGTATGGGACGCTTAGCACTTGAAAAATAGTAAATTGGTATATCATCCATTAAATATGCAATTTAGATTCTGACTGCACATACTGATCTGTTTAAGTTCAGGCCATTCCACAGGGGCTTTATGAAAGACATTAAAAGCTGGAGTAACTCAGCGGGACAGGCAGCATCTCTCGACAGAAGGAATGGGCGATGTTCCGAGTCCCTTTTTCTGAACGGCATTCATTCCTTCTCTCCAGAGATGCTGCCTGCCTTGTTGAGTTACTCCTGTTTTTTTAATGTCTATCTGCGGTTTAAACCAGCATCCGCAGTTCCTTCCCATTGGGGTTGCCAACTTTCTCACTCCCAAATAAGGGATAAAAGGTAAAATACGGGACAAATTCCCGACGGCAATTCGTTGACCGACTCGGCAGTGGCTGGGTGAATGATGGGTTGGCCCGGGTGCTGGACTGCACACAAAGCCCAGCCGGCGGGCCAGCTGAGGGGTTTTGGCTCACACGGCGTCGCACGCAAGTCCGGCGCCCCATCCAGCTCATGAACCGATAATCGGCCATGAGAAGGATGAGTGGTGGTGTCGGAGATAAGCGAAGGTCCGAAGGTCGGACAGCTGGCCGGGCTGCCGACCGACGGGGCCACGGGCGAGGCGCTGCTGCTGCACTCCAAGGGCTGCACTACATCGGGACGGGTGAGACGGGGCCAGACGCGGCGCTCCGACCCATCAGTCCCCTCGACCTAAGTGGTAGCAGTCAAATATAGGACAAGGGTGGTCCCGTATGGGAGAAACCAACTTAGCCCAAGAAACGGGATGTCCTGGCTAATACGGGACAGTTGGCAACCCTACTTCCCATTGACTTGTTACATATAATGTATTACTGTGCAGGTGGGTAAACTGCTCAAGATTTCTGCATGAAGCATCTCTTCCCAGCATTGATTTGTCCTTAAGAGGTTTTATGTGTTCCCGTGCTTTGAAAGAGAGGTCAGTAAGAAGGGATGACATACTCACTTCAGCTCAATGAAGCTAATAGTTGCATTATTTAATAGTTGACGTGGATGATCGTGCTTCCAGCGTGTGCCGGAAGCATGCATCAGCAGTTAATAAATTGGCTTGTGTGTTTTTCATTGATTGATTTTACACTGATACGGTGGATTAATGATGCCACCCCTTGCACGGTGGCAGATCAGGCACTCTGCCAGCAACCAGCTGAGCTCAGGAGGTCAATTCACTGAAGTATTCTGCCAAAGCTCTTCGTCTTTAATTATTGGTGTCTTTGGGGGAACGTCGACGATTGCGGTGAGATTTACGGCGGCAGGAACACTTACGGTGCTGACAGATACTGTAAAGAAATGTTTCAGAAATGGTTGAAACAAATGGCTGGGATTAAAGTGCATCATTTATTCTTTGTCAGTTCTGCTCCCTCCTGCGGGAAGAAAGGTGGCGCGAACTCTTTGTGTGTTAGCCACAGAAGTGGATCTGCAATCACATTATAATCACCCCATTCTTTTCAATCTCTACTCCGACAGCAGCATTTCTTCAGCATTCACCAGTCTGAAGAAGGGTTTTGGCCCGAAACGTTGCCTATTTCCTTCGCTCCATAGATGCTGAGTTTCACCAGTATTTTTGTGTACCTAGCATTTCTTCATTGAATATTATTCACATTATTCCCATTTTTCATGTATCTGCACACAGTGGATGGCTCAATTTTAATCATGTATTGTCTTTCCACTGACTGGTTAGCGCGCAACAAAAGGTTTTTGACGGTATCTCGGCACCTGTGACAATAAGCAAATCTAAACTAAGACCGTGGCAAGGGATGAGACTCTTTGGAGGAAATCTAAGGAAGGGTCCCAACCCGAACCCGCAACGTCACCTGTCCGTGTTCTCCAGGGCTGCTGCCTGAGCCGCAGTTACTCCAGCATTTTGTAATTTTCTTTGGAAGAAACGTTGGAGGAAAGGCATGCAGTGGGTAGATGAGAGGTGCTCCATAATCCTGAAACAATGACAGAATCTGCAAGGGAACGGCCAAGGTCTTTTGGTCTGCAGAAAATGTTGCTGTGAGAAACTGTGCATATACACAGCTCTAATTTTAATAATTTGCTTTATAAAGCTTCTTTATTCTTCTTTGCTGTTTACTCTGAACATCAAAGAGGTAGACTGCGGCGCACTTTGCAACTAGTGGCCTTGGTATATGTGTCAACAGGCTGTTCTATTTCCATGCCAACTATTAAATGTGGCAAGTACAAAGTATCAAGGAGCAGAAGCCTCCAAAGTGTTGAATATTCACACAAGGTGGACGACTCTCAAACATTTTCTTTCAAATAGCACAGATTTGAGGCTTTTTTTACCCCAGCTTCCAGTACGCATAATAGGAAACAGTGTATGTGGACAGGGAGAGCCTGAATTCTACTGCAGACAATCATCGAGGGCAATGGAGATAATAGATTGGTAAAGGAAGAGATAACACTTTTCAGCAGAAATATGTATGGAGGATGTTTTCACTAGTGGGGGAGTCTGGGACCAGAGGCCATAAAATAAATGGACGGACCTTTTGAAAGGAGATGAAAATTATTTTTTTTAGACAGAGGGTGATGAATCTGTAGAATTGATTGCCACAGACGGCTGTGGAGGCCAAGTTAATGGACAAAGTTAAGGCGGAGATTGACAGATTCTTGACTAGTTAGGGTGTCAGGGGTTATGGGGCGAAGGCAGGAGAATGGGGTTGAGAAGGAAAGATAGATCTGCCTCAAATGATTGGCGGAGTAAACTTGATGGGCCAAATAGCCTAATTGTACTCCTTGAACTTATGAAATATATTCAGCACATTTTTATTGACCTTTCTGCTTGTGGCTCTGGCAGGAAAATTGGGGAACACTGGAGGTGCGTGCAATGATGACCCTGGAGACCCTTGGACAATAATTCTTCATCTGTATGGCCATTGGATGTCCTCTTCAACAAGCCACCATCTTGCTCATCAATGAACACATGAGCCCACTGGCCCGCTAAAGTGTTTCCATTCCGATGTGTATAGAACTGCTGCTAAAAATGTAATTATATCGCCAAGGATACTAGCTTGAAGCAATGGGACTCACTTCCAAAGGAATAGCCAACTAGTATTTAATTCTATCTGGCTAATCCCTGGATATTAATGGAATGAAATTTCCTGGTTATACAGTTCATTGCAATAACAACATTGGGGCCTCAATACTTGCAGATTTAGATTCATAGAGTTATACAGTGTGCAAACAGACTCTTCAGCCCAACTTGCCCACACTGGCCAATATGTCCCAGCTACACTAATCCCACCTGCCTGCGTTTGGTCCATATCCCTCCAAACCTGTCCAATCCATGTACCTGTCTGTTTTTTAAATGTTGGAATAGTCATTTCAGAAATGTGAAGGGATTAGTTTAGTTTAATTTAGAGATACAGCGCAGAAACATGCCCTTCGGCACATTGAGTCTGTGCCAACCAGTGATCACCATGCACTAGCACTATCCTGCACACCAAAGTCAATTAACCTACAAACCTGTACGTCTTTGGAATGTGGTAGGAAAGTGGAGCTCCTGGAGAAAACCCATGCGGTCACAGGGAGAATGCATCAATTCCATACAGACAGCACCCATAGTCATGATCAAACCCAGATCTCTGGTGCTCTAAGGCAACAAATCTACCGCTGTGACACCATGCAAGATTGTAGTCTTTCTGTTGGTGCCTTCTTTCATGAAGAAACCAATAAAGACACTTGAACATGAACAGTGAACTGTTGGATACATTTGCACAATCATCAAGGTGACCTGGAGTTCATCTTCCAGCACATAATGCAACTCAGTCACTGCTAGGCAGTAAAGTACTGCCTGAACAGGCATTGTCCCCATTCATTTGTAGATTCTGGTGCTTGGATCAGAATAGGCAAGAAAGGACATGAGCACACTGCCTCTGCAATTCACATTTCATTTCGGAGTCACGTGAGTGACTTCGTGAAGAGCCCGCCGGCGCGCATGCTCGACATATCGTCGTACCGCGTTGCTGCGACGGCTGGCGGTGGAGCGCGCTCCTCGCCAGCCCTTCAGAAGGGGCCACGGAGGTAAGTATTCTACCTTTAGTTGGTGGTCCTTGTTGTTGGTTTTGTCTTGCAGCAAGGACATGGATGGGAGTTCCAAGGGCCGGAGGACGTCAGGACGAGTTCGCCGGTCAACAGTTCCGGGGCCTTTACCATTGGCAATACCTGCAGCGCAGGCCGGGACTCAGGCGGAGATGTGGGTAAGCCCTGTGATTACAGGTCCAGGTCCGCCAGCACACCACAGCTCGGAGGAGTTCGACGAGGAGGAGTGTGGTGTGCCGCCAGAGCAGGGGGACCCTGCCATGGCAGTCAGGTCGTCAGCGGGCTCGCTGGCGACCTCGAGCAGGGCACGTGCCGTTGCACGGTCTGTTCCACTCAGCCCTCCGAGAAGGGGGAGGGCAGGAGCCCAGAAGCCTAACCCTGTTAGGGCTAAGGCATTGCCTATCGCGGAGGAGCGGTCAGGTTCCAGGGCGAGACGCGGGGCGGCTGTGAGGTCCAGCCGGCACACCCCGACTCTCGACGCCGGGACGGGTCGGTCGAGTCGGGTCTCGTCACGGTCGCCGAGCCCCCCATGGATGGGTGGGCGAGACCATGCGTCGGCAACGTCCACGATGTGGGCAGCCGGCAAGACTGCGCGGGCCCCAGGCAGCCATGCTTCGGCTGGTGCCGACACCTCGCCGCAAGTGCCCTTAGTGGCAGCGGCTTCAGCTCTCGCTAAACGGAGGCGATTGAACACGCCCGCGCAGGAATCGCGCAGTTTCGCCTCGGCGGCTGTTAGCGACAACTACCGGCACCGGCAGGGC
This sequence comes from Raja brachyura, assembly GCA_963514005.1. The sequence continues at coordinate 30,237,498 of OY740807.1, read as the reverse complement.
CTCGACGAGGTGCGGGCCGATGACAGGAGCCCGGTTTTCTTTTCAGAGCCGGAGGACTCCGACCACCTGAGTGTTCAGGGTGAAGGGCGTATTGACCGTATGGAGCGGCTGCTGGAGCTCCTGCTTCAACGTCAACAACAGCAGGGCAGCAACAGGCACAGGGCGTCTTCACCAACATCTACTATCAGCCTGGAGCAGCAGGAGGAGGAGGTTCTGGTGGATCCCGTACCAACTCCGTTGGAGGTGCCAGCGGAAGAACTCTTGGATGTGGCGACCAAATTCGCGGCCTCACATACGGCTGGTCTTCCTCTAAATACAAAGCTGGCAGCCACAGTGAACTTTCTTAATAATCAGGTGCTGCAGGAAGAAGTCCTCATCCAGGCTATGAGCCGGCACAAGGCTCCATCCAATTGCAACTCCCTCAACGTGCCTGTGGTCAATACGCCGATATGGGGCAACATCAGTGCGGCTATCCGTCAACAGGAGGTAAAACTGCAGCGGATCCTGAAGCTCCTCACGGCCGGTATTACCGCCTTTGTGCGGTCGGTGGACGGGGACGAATTGAATTTGGACCAGGGAGATGCCCTGGCCCTCCTGTGCGCGACCCAGCACGAAATTAACGGGTTTCGCAAAACCAGCATCCGCCCAGCGCTCAATCCAAAGTTTGCAGGAGTGTGCAAACCACCGCCGCCGCCCCCGCCCCGTCAGCTCTTTGGGAAGGACCTCTCGAAGAGAGTCAAAGAGCTTGACGAGCAAGCCAAAACGGTGGGGATCATGCGCCCTCAGAGTGCCCCCACACCGTCAGGCTCAAAGTCTCCATACATTCGATCACGAGGGTCTGCCAGTACCTCGACGAGGACCCACCCTCAAGCTCCACAACGACAGCAACATCAGACCCAGCACCAGGGGTCTTTTTTAGGACAGGGTCGGCAGAGACCCTGGTGGAAAACGAAGACGCCGCGCCCTCAAGCCAACCCAGCACCTCCACGTCCACACACGCGTGTCAAGGACCGCCGGTAACCACGGAGGTGAGGGGGTCTGGTTCTCTCTTTTCTCTCTGTTTAACTTCACATGTTGGTGGTCACATTCGGTGGTTTTTGGGTGCATGAGGTAATTTCACTGGTGACGAGTATGTGTTGCAGAATATTCAGGGGCATAAAATTGAGTTTATTAATGGCGACATTCCTCCATCCCAGCACATGCCCGCTCGAACATTTAAAATTATCTGCTGCAGAACAGGCAGCCGGCTATAAGGAATTGTTAAGTCTTGAGCAAAGGAGTGATTAAGAGAGTGGTGCATGAACCAGTTGAATTTGTTTCGAACATATTCACCAGACCTAAGAAGGATGGAAGTTGTCGTGTCATTATTGATCTAACCTGTTTGAATACTTTTGTAACATATTCTCATTTTAAAATGGATACGTTGAAACAACCAAATCATTGATTTCTCATGGTTGCTTTATGGCATGCATCGATTTAAAAGACGCATATTATTCCGTATCCGTCCAGAAATGTGACAGAAGGCTGCCAAGGGCATCCTTATTATACCCGACTGGCCCACACAGCCTTGGTATCCGGTGGTCTTTGACATGCTCAACGAACCTTGGGTCCTTTTGAAGGGTTGCCCACAATTGGTTACTCACCCTGTCTCAGGGGAGCCGCATCCCTGCCATGGCTATTTAAATTTGTTGGCTTGCAGGTTCTGAACAGGCCGTTAGTCCAATACGGCCTCTCGGCTCGGACCATGGATACCACCGGGGCGTTGTGTCGAGAGTCTACAAGGCGAAGATACCGCTCGCATATTAAGAAGTGGGAAGCCTACTGCAGCCGCTCTCGCATCACGTACGATGACGTGACAACAACCGACGTCCTGGAATTCCTCGCGGGGTTGCACCATGATGAACACTTAAGTTACAGTGCCATCAACAGCGCCAGAAGTGCGCTATCGTTCTACCTCAGTTGGAGGTAGGATCCAACAGGCTAGTGTCCAGACTCATGCGGGGTATATTCAATATGAATCCGCCTACACCACGCTATAATATCACCTGGGATGTCAGGGACGTATTAACCCTGCTCAGGACGTGGTCTCCCATGGAAGGGCTCCAACTGGACCAACTCACCATGAAGCTGGTGATGTTACTAGCGCTGACTTCAGCTCAGAGGGTACAGACACTACACAAACTGCGTGTCGACAGAATGACAGCTACCCCTACAGAAGTAGTCTTTTTCGTTGACGAGCTACTAAAGCAGCATAGACCTGGGTGCACAGGGCTGCAGCTGAAGTTCCCGGCATACCCCGCAGATGCTAGGCTATGTTTAGTCTCACATATCCGCCACTATGTCAAAGTGACGGCACGCATCAGAGGAATGGAGAGATACCTGCTTGTCACTCACAAGAGACCTCATCATCGAGTGACAGTCCAGACGATATCCATGTGGCTTCCAGTCGTCTTGGGTAAGTCAGGTATCGACACTAATGTGTTCAAGTCTCTTTCCACCAGGGCTGCATCGACGTCAAGGGCGAGGGTCATGGAGGTGCCCATGGACCAAATTCTCGCCACAGCAGGATGGGCTAATGAAGCTGTGTTCCAGCGTTTTTATAACAAGCCTGTTGCTGCTCCTCTACAGTTCGCAGAAGCCGTGCTGAATGCAGGTCACGAACGTGGAGATGTCCCCGCATGAGGGGTTTTGTTTTGTTGTTAATAACTCTGCTCTTGTTTTGCAGTATGAACTATTGAGCAAGTTTGTTCCTCCCATCCATCCCTGGTAGTGGTGTGTCAGCATGGACGTGGTCCAGGGCGTGTAATCACAGAAGCTTTGAAGTCTTCACGAAGTCACTCACGTGACTCCGAAATGAAATAGTAAGATTGAACGAGAACTTACCAGTTCGAAGGTTGATCTTTATTTTATGAGGAGTCGAAGTGAGGGATTTCGTGCCCTCCTCGCCCAACCCTCAATCACCTTCATCTGGTAATCTTAGTCACTTCAATCTTACTATGCGATGTCATTTCTTTGTTGGTTTCTGTGATTCCACGCCGCTACTTTGAAGTATGTCGAGCATGCGCGCCGGCGGGCTCTTCACGAAATCCCTCACTTCGACTCCTCATAAAATAAAGATCAACCTTCGAACTGGTAAGTTCTCGTTCAATCTTACTATTCTCCATAGTCAGGTTGCAGCAATCAAAGAAAATAGCTTTAAGTAATCATTTTCTGAAAGACCAGATCTCACTCCCCGCTGATTTTAATGGCCTTTTTGCTCTGGAGGGACTTAATATATAGCCTATCTCTGATGTGAGAAGTGGGAAATTTCAAAGAGGGCATAACCATACAATCTGAATCATCAGTGTTCCAATTAATTTACTGTACTTTTATCTGGAAGTACATTAAAAGTCATAACAATGCAATCAAGTATCAGAAAAGTTGCTCTAGGTACGATCTTACCAACTAGAAACACAGCCAATTGCACTCCATCATCCTGTATCAGTTTACACCTGCTCATATCATTATGGGTGTATAACGCAATTATATTCCTAAGCAAATTACTTTTTTGCAGAGCCAAACTCTTCAAATACCGCCATCAAATATGTTTGCCTGCGAGGTATATAAATAATTATGACAAAGCTGTTATACATACAACAGGCCACTGTACCAAATTACTCAGTCCTTATTTGTCAGAAATTTGTAATATAACAAATGACTTCAATTCACAAAATGGTAAATATTTGAAACCTCAATCTCCATTTCCTTCACAACTTCTGGAAACTATTTCCTGCAAAGAATCAAATGAAAACTTGAGCAAACTATTGCTTTAACAAGAGTCCTTCTTAAAATAAATCTCTTTAATATATTAACGGATCACCAAGGGTTTAATATCATTCTTTAACCTGAATTCATATTTTCAAGACATTTACACTTTGCTCAGGCAGATTCCATCCTTGGTTTTGATAAATTCAGGTTTTTAAAAATTCCTAATTATTGGTAACTCCTAATTATTGGTTTAGATAAACTCCTAATTATTGGGAACTTCTAATTATTGATTTCAGTAAATTCAGGTTAAAAAAATCAAGTGGAACCCAGAGTTGGGTTGACAGACACCAAATAATTGAATCAAAATAACTTTAATTAATAAATCCCATTAACTAGATTATTTAATATAATAATGACAGCATGCTGGCTATAAGGATGGATTTTACTCCGTAGGTCCTTTACTTCCCACAAAGCTATATCACAGCTCTTTTCCTTGACCAACGATACGTAACTGGGTCATTGGACTCCCAGTACTACTTGCCTCCTCTGATAGATGGGAGGGAACTGGGCATTTTGTCCCAGATAGTATGAGGTAATCTCTGGGAATATAAAACATGGCTACCTCTCATCTGTTTGCCCTTCTTCATCCCCCCCCCCCCCCCCCCCCCACCCCCTTCAGTGTCAATCCCATCTGTGTGGAACACTGCAGCACTTATCATCAGTAACAATTTGCACGTTGATACAGCGCAGAATAATCTCCTGATCAGATAAATCACTTGAAGACCTAAAGAGTACCTAGGAATCACTCAAGCATAATTTTAGTCATTATTAACGTTACAGTATTAAATCTGGGCCAATACGATCAGGAAATCAATCAGAAAGTCTCAATGTTACACAGGATGATCCTAACTATCTGGACTTAAGAAAAATAGTGCATTTATGTTTGACTGGCACAATTTCACTGTTACAAACCAAAGTAATGCAGTGACACTAAAAGTGGTAGATCTGCCTAATTGCTCCAATGTTCCAGGTTAAATTCTGACCTCTGGTGCTGTCTTTGTGGAGTTTGCACATTCTCCCTGTAACTTTGGCTTTGACTTTATTGATCACTGTATCCTCGTCCTATTCTTTCCATCTGCACCCCTGATCAACCTGACTGCTTTCTCTTAGTCTACCAATCAAACTCAATGATAGTCAAAACATCAATGGCAATGGGATCTTTCCACAAAATTACTTCTGAGCTTCCACACAAATCTTCTCTTGGTCACCTGCTACTCCTCTTCTGCATCAGCATCATCTGAAGGCCCAAGTCAACATCCACATTTGGGCTAACAACACCAAGTTATATTTTTCCAACACTACTCACTGACTTGATGTGTCAGGTTGCAGTCTTGGATGACCCCCTAATTCATTTAATTATAGATTAAGCAAAACGCAGCTATCAATAGCCCATCCACCAAGCGCCACCCTCCACTCACACCACCATCAATCCCAACCTTTATGCCCAGTCTCCAGCTCCCTGATCACGAGAGATTTGACAGACCACTTCTTTCACTTGGTATCCGGTTTTTCTTCTGGAATTGAGATTCAGAGCCCACATCCCCTCCACAACAAAGGACACCCAATTACAGTTCTTCAAAGCTAGCTGCAATATTTAGATATATCCAGATAGTTCCCAATATCTGTGCACCCAACTCTTCAAGTAACCATCTATCTGAACCCCATCTCTCCCCATGACTGCAGATTCACCCTCTCGTGATTTTGCTCCGTGTGGCTTCGTGGATTTTCAAATGAAGGTCCTTTTGGACCGGACTGCCGCAGGCTTATTAAAATTCTTTTTAGTGTCAGTACAATCTGACCACACCAGCTGTAACCATCCAGCACAACTAACATGGCTGACTAATACTAGGACTATTGAATGATAGACGAGCAAAGGAAAGGGGTGTTCTATTCTGCTCCAACTCCATTTATCCCACTACCCACCTTTATTTCCACTTCCCTGCAATTCTTCATTTGAATAGAATTCCATTTCAAGGCTACTCCTGAGTCCATCTTGAAAAAAATCTTTCAGAAAATGGATTCCACACCTGAACCAATCAACATTTTCAAAATTGATCACTGAATCTTTTCCAGTCATCGTAAATTTTAAATCTGTACTCTGGGTATCGACCTCTCAGCCGACATTTCAGACTACTTGTCCTTACTTATGGCAGTGAAATTCTTCATGTTTTGAAAAAGATCAAATCTCCATTTATTTTCAGCTCTAAGGAGGACAATCCCAGCTTGTCCATAGTAATTACTGAGAAAACTGTCCTTTAATATTTCAGTAAGATCTTGTTAAATAATTAAGTATTTAAATGTCACATGCACTATTTTTGATAAATCAGAGGAATCTTACTCTCTCTTACACACATACACACACATGCACGAACAACAAACATTATGACAAGGGAGTTCTTACCGTCCATATCCAACCTCTGCATGATGATTGCAAGTTCCACCTCACTGGGCATGTAGCCCAGGGATCTCATGGCCATGCCCAACTCTTGCTTTGAAATGAACCCATTCCCATCACGATCCAATACTCGAAAGGCTTCTCTTATTTCTGTAGAAATATATGCAAACAAAAATTACAATTACAACCTTATAAATCAAGGACAAACCTACATATATGCAATGTCCTTAGTAAAACCAGGATGCACCAAATCCCTCTATCCCTCCCCAACCCTCGTTCCCCGACTAGTTTCACTGTCCTTCGGATACATTTTACTGATCGTATGCCTTGAATGACACCTTCCCTTTAGCTAACGATGAACCATTTTACATTTCTTTGAGATTCGTCGGCTTTGATCTGTCATTTTCACACCATACCCTTGCATATCGCTAGTCTCCCTCTCCCCTGACTTTCAGTCTGAAGAAGGATCTCGACCCGAAACGTCACCCATTCCTTCTCTCCAGAGATGTTTCCTGTCCCACTGAGTTACTCCAGCATTTTGCGCCATCTCGTTGGGTGCTATTGAAGTGCAGTGAATGCAATATGGAAAGAATGAGAACTTACAAGAAGTCTCACAACCACAGTGAGCTCATGGACCAAGCATTGACTTGGCAGGGTGTGGTATAGTGAATAAGTTACTGCACTGGCAGGTAAAATGCTAGACCACTGATCCAGAAACCTGAGTTTAAATCCTACAATGCAACTGGGGAGTTAAACAATGGAATTGAAGAAGCCAGTTAGTTATTGCGGGACTACTGGGTTGCTGTAAAACCCACATGGTTCAGTGGAGTCTTTAAGCAGAAAATTAGCCACCCTGGCTAAGGTTGCTAATCCAGTCGTATGAATCCGCTCTAGTATCTTTGGTATGAATATTGATTTCTCTAACTTCAACCCTCTCTCTCCATCCCTCCACTATCCAAGTTGTACCAGGTTCCCATTCTCACCTAGCAAACAGCTAAGGGTTTCAGCCCTTAAACATTACCCATTTCCTTCGCTCCATAGATGCTGCCTCACCCACTAAGTTTCTCCAGCTAACAATGGTCTGTTTCCCTTATTATCGTCACTTTTTCGCAAATCTTTCATTCATTTGTTCTATATCTCTTTGCATCACTGTCTATATCTTCCGTTTCCCTTTCCCCTGACTAAGTCTGAAGAAGGGTCTCGGCCGGAAGCATCACACATTCCCTCTCTCCAAAGATGCTGCCTGTCCCACTGAGTTACTCCAGCATTTTGTGTCTATCTTGCTAAGTTTAACCTGGATACTACCCCAGACGCTTAAATGCCTCTTTAGCTCAAAGTGGGAAAGACAATAAATACTGGCAATGGCAGTGACAGCCGTACCTGCTGATTGCACACAACTGCTGAGACAATCCCTTGCTCTCTTCACCACTGCTGAACCAACAGAATGGAGAAAGTTTCTTAAGTGCACTTTTCAACAGCAGAATCATAAACAGGCTCTCATAGGACGGCTTTACGACTTCATTACCGCACACACACTATATTCTCCTATGAGACCCCCATTAAAATAATTTATGACTTTATTAAACAAAATTGATGTCAGTTCTGACAAAAAAAAACTGAAAAATAATACATCGCCTTATTTTCATCTCCATCTATTAAACCAAGTGACAAATGCAGGCAATTGATGTAAAACAGAGGCAGGAGCACCGGACCCCAGCATCAATTTCTCCTCTTGTGATCCCTGTGAAAACGCTACAATTAATCTCAGGACCGTGGATGAGAAAACTCAGCCCGTTTGCAATTGCATTTCCTATCGAGTGATTGCTGCTGTAAGCTGTGTATTGCCTGGGAATGTCCAGGACTGAAAGCAGCGCCTTCAAATCTTCCGTCACCAGGGAATAATCCAACGCACAGATTGATTGTTGCATTGCCACTGACCGGTGTTTCGGGAAGGGATATTTTTGGCGGACACCGGGCGACAAGTGGAGCAAAAAAAACACACACAAAGCGCTGGAAGAACTCAGGAGAAGGTCAAGCAGCATCCATGGAGGCGAAAAGGACGAGTCTGCTTTTCCAGCGTTGTGAACTGGAATATTGATTTCTCTAACTTCAACCCTCTCTCTCCATCCCTCCCCTATCCAAGTTGCACCAGGTTCCCGTTCTCACCTAGCAAGCAGCTAAGGGTTGCGGCCCGGGTGGGAAGAGGGAAGATGGTCAATCAGAGCCGGATTAAGGCCCATAGAGGCCCTAAGCATTTAAAAAGATTTTGGTGCCCCCATGTATATGTAATTCAAAATATAAACAATAATAAACCATAAAATACATTTTTATTTTTCAAAATGAAACAAAACTAACAGTAAGATGGAAAATAATGTTAATTTTTGTATACTTCCACTTTATTTATATTTGCCGTAAACCATTTACTATTTCTGTGGTGCCCCCTTCCCTTGATGCCCTAAGCACGTCCTTATTTTGCTTAATGGTTGATCCAGCCCTGTGATCAATATATCGAAGTGCGAGTGAGGGAGAGGTCAATGGAACTGGGCAAGGAGGGGAATGATGGGCAGATGGAGCCAAGCGGGGGAGGGGGCCAGGGTTAGGAAAGCTGAAATAAAGTGTGGACTGGGAGCAGTGGGAAGAGAACGTGGGAAGAGGGAGGGGGACGGGAAAGGGGGGAAGGGAAAGAGAGAGGGAGGAGGGGAAAGGGAAAGGGGAGAGGCAAGGGGAAGGGGAAAAGGGAAAGGGGAGAGGTACAAGGTGAAGGGGAGGGTGGAGGGGGAAGGGGAGGGAGAATGGGAAGGGGAGGGAGAATATTGGTTACCTGAAACTGGAAAATTCAATGTTCATGTCTGTGAGTAGTGTGCTACCCCAGCAGAATATGAGGTGTAGACACAAGGAACTACAGATTTTGGAATCTTGAGCAAAAAACTAAATGCTGGAGAAACTCAGCGGGTCAGGCAGCATCTGCAGAGGAAATGGACAGGCACCATTTTGGGTCTGGACCCTTGCCTCCATAGATATTGCCCAACCCACTGCGTTGCTGCAGCACTTTGTGTTTTGTGGAATACGTGGCGTTTCTCCTCCAGTCTGTGTTTGGCCTCACCGTGGGAATGAGAAGGCCCAGGACAGGCAACCGGGTGCGGACATGTGAAGGGGAATTAAAATGGGGCCCAAACCACAATCTCAAGGGGCCCGTTGCGGACAGAGGACATGTGCTCTACAAAATGGGCGCCTATGATACGCTTCAGCTCGCCGATGTAGAGGAGGTCACATCACAAGCACTGGATTTGATATCCCTTCCATGGCTTTTGCCGGGGCTATTCAAGGTATCAGTGGTCACTGTGTGTAACTACCTTATAAGCTTACTGGATTGTTGCAGAATTTCAAAAAAGCTATTACAAGTTCAGCAGACCGTGTGACCCGTTTCCTACACCTAAACCACAAGCTGCATTATCTCCTGCTGTTGTGATCTATGCAGCCTTTCCTATCAAGAATTACTAAAAAAGAATGGTGGACATTTTCGTTCTATCTCTATAATTACTTTCCTAAGGTGAAAATTACATCCTTAAGCCATCTGTCATTTCTTTCCCACAAACCCCCAACCCACCCCCCCCCCCCCAAAACCAGACCCCCTCACACACACACAGACAGCAATAATTCAATTCTTAGTTTGTTACATTTTCAATTCTCAGCCGCGCAGAGAAAAACACAACTTCCAGCGCAGCCTTCAATTTGTTGTCATAACCCAATTGGATTTGTCCATCATTTTGTGACCTCTTTGCAACCTTAAAGTAGAGATAGATTTCCTGGATCGATGTGAGAAAAGAAAAGCAAGTGCTTTCCACTTAGTGACATGGTAAGTACTGCTTGCACAGTCATCTTCAGTCTCCTCACAATGGCCAACCATGGTTACACACTAGGATGCCTGGGAATCTCCAGGGACTGAAGCAATTCGGAATGGATCGGGTCGACGCACAGAGTCTCTTGCCCAGAGTAGGGGAATTGAGAAGCGGAGGGCGTAGGTTTATGGTTTATGGTGAAAGGGAAACGATTTAATAGGAATCTGACCCTTTTCACACAAAGGGTGATGGGTGTATGGAACAAACTGCCGGAGGAGGTAGTTGAGGCCTGGACTATCGTAATGTATAAGAAACAATTAGACAGGTACATGGATAGGACAGGTTTAGAGGGATATGGGCCAAACGGCAGCAGGTGGGACTAGTGTAGATGGGACATGTTGGTCGGTGTGGGCAAGTTGGGCCGAAGGGCCTTTTTCACTACTGTTTGCCTCTATGATTCTATATATGTCAAAGCCACTGCTGTGAATGATATTATATACAAAAAACACATGAACATTCACAGAAAATGTTATTTTTTTAATTTCATATGAATTGGTTGAGTTTATCAGTCATGAGGTATTATTATGAGGCTAATAATGAAGAACCTCGGGCTCTATCTGGTATTGGTGCGGGGAGGTTGGATGCAGAACATTTCAGGTATCCAGTACCAAGAGTGGCCTTAGACCTTCTGAGGTAACCCACCAGACCATATCCAGTCAGTAATGGTGACCCTGCTAAGCAGTTAGAGTCATCGAGATCAGGCTTTTAGCAAAATCAATCAAGTGATCAAAAAAAATGAAAAAAAAAACCTGGGCCTTAACAATAGATTCAATATACAATTGTGTATAAAATCGGGTAGATGCACAGAATCTCGTGCCCAGAGTGGGGGAATCGAGGTCCAGGGGACATAGGTTCAAGGTGAAGGGGAAAAGATTTAATAGGAATCCGAGGGGTAACATTTTCACACAAAGGGGGGTGGGTGCATAGAACGAGCTGCCAGAGGAGGTAGTTGAAGCTGGGACTATCCCAACATTTAAGAAACATTTGGACAGGTACATGGATAGGACAGGTTTGGGGGGATATGGACCAAGCGCAGGCAGGTGGGACTAGTGTAGCTGGGTGTGGGCAAGTTGGGCTGAAGAGCCCGCTTTCCCAATGTATCGCTCTATGACTATATAACTTCAGCAACCATACCATAACACAAACCCTCAAAATCTCCTCTTCAGAGGGAATTTTAGACTCATCAAAAAATAAAGAGCTCAGTTTCAGCAGTTACAGAATAGGGGAGCAAAGGAAGGCAAACAAGAGGAAAGGCAGCATGGAATGCAGTGCGATGCTTCAGAATTAATTCATTTGTTGGAAGCACCCAAAAAAACTTTCAATTTGGACAGAGCGATCACAGCGTTGAATGATCAGCAGTCTAAGCACCACTGCACCAGGACCTCATTATCAGCTCCACTGACTCCCTCATGATATATTGACAGAACCTCACAGATCTTCTCCCTTTGCCTCGTAAGAGCACCTTTGACTGCCTGTCCCCTGAAGATTTATTGATTCTGAATCTTGAGCACTGTCTAAAGACATCCATGCAGCAACAGCAAGTTAATTGCAGATCATCCTACGATGCGTGACATGTCACTGATAGTTTCTCTCGTGGATACTTTTGGGAAATAAAATTAAATGTTTCAACTTTTTTTGTGTTCAATCCAGCTTGCATCTTTACGGGATTTCAATGCTGCTTTGAGAAAAACGGCACTGCAATGTGGAAGAATTGTTTGCAATCCCGTTCAATATCCACTGGAATGCTGTTTTCTTGCTCGTCATTGTTCATCCAGCTACATTTTATTTGGCATTTATTGATACATCGCAAAGCATGCACCAGCACTGAGCTATGAACGGCAAATTATTACATATTACCACGACATTACACCAGGCCTAACAAAAATCTTTTAACGCATCGATTCTGAAATGTTCAGTAACCTCATTCCAAGTTTTGTTTTATTTGCTCAAAGTGGAGAGGTGGGACACTTGAAGGGTGACAGCTCCAGATTTTTCCTGTCCCTTGAGCAAAGATCTAGCCTAGAAATTCATGGCAGCTCGGTTGTGTTGCAGCAGGGATTCGGCTGTCGTACTTGACCTTGAAATACATTCTTTTGACTTCGATGGGATGACTTTTGGGAGCGGAGTTAAATATTTAATGCTACTGGACAGGGATGAATTACAAGCCAGTACTTAGAGAGTCAGAGAGTCCTACAGCATGCAAACGTCCTTTGGCCAAACTTATCCATGTTGATCAAGATGCCCATCTAAGTTAGTCCCTTTAACCCTTGTTTATAGAGTCACAGAGTCAATAGATTAATCTGGGGACGATGCAAAGGACAAAGAACATTTATTGTCACATACACCACATGGTGCAGTGAAATTTGAGTTGCCTTTGCAGCACATCAATGAAAAATAAAACATCAATGAAAAATAAAACTTAAAACATAAAACATCCCCTCACAATGGTTCCCACTGTGAGGGAAGGCAGCAAAGTTAGTCCTCTCCCTCTATGTTCACCCCGTGGTCGGGGCCTATTTGAGGCCTTGGCACTATTACAGGCCCTCTCGCCCTAAGACGGAGCTCCGGCGTCGGAAGAACACTCATCAGCGGCTTGGAACGGCCGCTTCCTCCCCGGGGACCGCAGCTCCCGAAGTCCACAGCCGCGCTGGTCGGAGCTCCGACACTGGCGATCTCGGCGAGAGATCCCAGGCTCCGCGGTTTTTAAAAGTCAGCGCCGCCGCAGCTGGACGCTCCGCAGACCCCACAACTCCGCGATGTTCCAGTCTGCAGTCTCTGCACTCCGGAGCTTACCACACGGCAACCCGGGTATGGCATCCCCCGCTCCGCGATGTTGCTTCAGCGCTGCGCTGCCACTGCCGCTGAAGCTGAAGTTCTGGCCGGTCCCGGCAGGAAACGCTGCTCCAGTCCTGTTGGTAGGCCGTGAAGTAGGGGCGAAGATGCGGCTCAGAGAAAAGACGCATCTCCGACCAGGTAGGACTGAGAAAAACAGTTTCCCCCTTCCTCCCCGCCCACCCCCCACATAAAAAAGATTAGACCTCCAAAATGAATCTTTTTGACATACTAAAAATTTTAAAAAGGGTGAAAGGACGGACAGCTGCAGGCTGGGCAGCCATACTCGACAGCGTCCCCGCCCGAATGCAGATAAGATTACAAGGATGTTGCTTGGATTGGAGGCATTGAGTTACAATGAATGATTGGATAGGCCAAACCTGTTTTTGCTGGAGTAAAGGAGTCAGAAAGGTGACATGATAAAGAAATGTAAAATTATGTGAGGTATAGATATGGTACATTGCCAGTGGAAGACACAGTGCTGGAATAAATCTGCAGGTCAGGCAACATCACAGGAGAACATGGATAGGCAACATTTCAGGTCAGGACCCCTCTTCAGATTGTTTCTACATTGCCAGAGTCTGGTTTCCCATGGTAGGAGTATGCAAAAACTAGAGGGCATTTGTTTACGGTGAGAGGGAGGAGTCTCTAAGGAGTTTGTTTTCTCCACATAAAGTGTAGTTGGTATCTGGATTGAGCTGCCAAAGGAGGTGGTGGAAGCAAGAACAGAAGCAATATTTAAGAGACATCTCGACAGGTAATTGAATGAGAAAGGCATAGTGGGATGTGGAGTCAAACAGGATTAGTTTAGCTCGCACGGTGGTTGCCATAGATGTGATGGGCCAAAGAGGGTGTTTCTAAATTGAACAATTCTATAACTATTTTCTAGATCTAAAGTAATATCAGTCAGTAACTTGAAATGTGCTATACAGTACTACAGGTTCAACTCGGTTTTTTTAATCCCCACTCATCTCCAAAACTCTTATTCTGGATTCCAGAAATAATTCTTCAATAACTACCTAAATCTTTTAATCTCGTGATCTTTTCCAGACATCGATGGTTTTGCTAACAGCAGGTGAAAGTGAAGGCATCTCGGCCTGCTGGTCTCACACCACATTATTATGCTTAAGCCCCTGTTCCACGAGCTCTCCCAAGTAAAAAAAAAAGGAAAGTCGTCACGAGTATTTTTTTACTCTTGGAAAACTCTCACACTGTTGAAAAAACTTCACGAGTTTCCACGTTTCCCGAGTACCTACCGTTAGCATTATGAGCCACTACGAGACATCCACGAGCTCCGACGCACCCACTACGTACATTCTGCGTACTTATCACAAGTTTGATTTATTTATTAACTTGGGAGAGCTCTTGGGTGAACTCGCAGCGTGGGACAGGGGCTTTATTGTGGAAATGGGTGCTCCTTCTGCTACCCACTACTGTTTGCAAAAGATTGTCTGAGGTAAGAACTGAGATAAGAACTCAGTCCCATATCCACATTTTATTCTTGTCAACCTCGGATAAACAAAAAAGGGAAGTTGGGTCCAACTTTCAATCCTTTGAACTCAAACATGAAAAATTTCATCAAACTTGAACCTGGTCCTTAATGTAGACCTTAGAAACATAGGAAACAGGCCCTTCAGCCCACCGAGTCCATGCTGACCAGCAATCACCCTCCATACACTAGCAGTATGCTACACACTAGGGACAACTTACCAGTTTTACCAAAGCCAATCAACGTACGAACCTGTACATCTTTGGAGTGTGGGAGGGAATCAGAGAAAACCCACACAGTCAAAGGAAGTACGTACAAACTCCGTACAGAGAGCACACAAAGTCAGAATCGAACCTGGGTCTCTGGCACTGTAAGGCAGCTACTCTACTGCTGTGCTATTGTGCCGTCCCTAATGAGAACTGAACTTGGTCCAATAACCCCATCAGTACTGGGAAGAATGAAGATCAAACTGATTGGAGCCCAGCTGAAATGGCAAGTCCAATGTGTGGTGAAGAGACATGGATGGGGGGTTGACATGAATCGCAGAGTGATGAATGTCATGGTAGGAAATGTCCATTCTACAAACTAGCACCAAACCTTTAGTGCCTGTGTCCTGACAGCCTCAACAATATGGCAACCGGTGCAGCTCACAAGACAGGTGTCAGGGGTATGGGAGAAGGCAGGAGAATGGTGTTGAGAGGGAAAGATGTGTGAGCCATGATGGAGTGGCAGAGTAGACTTGATGGGGGCAAATGGCCCAATTCTGCTCCAAGACCTTGTGAACTGTTGAACATGGTTGACCAACGGAACAAGCACCATTTTTGATCTCAGAATGCTTTTAGCGTCTAAAGGCATCATGTCCTATTTAACCCTCAATTTGTTTTTCAATTGACAACATGGCCGCAGTAACCTCAGAATCAGAAGCAGCAGATATGGGAGAAACTATGAAACAGTTTCTTCAGAGCATGTCTCTGAAGATTTGATCACTCCTATACAGCATGTGATATAATCTGAAGTTAATTTTTCATAAGATTTCCCCATCTCAGCATGAAGCTCGTTATTTACATGTGATAAGGGTTAAGACCAGGTGTAAATCTACTGCACTGCACACCCACAAGTCCAGAATGAGTACAGGGATGCCAACATTGATGATTTAGATCCCATTTAGCTTCTGTGAAATGTCTCACATAGTCAACAACTTACATGTACAGGCCTGCAAGTGTAAATCAACAAGTAAAAATGTTCATAATTCATGTACAAACGGAGACCTCTGAAAATCCACCTGGTTCAATCAACCACTCTTTCAACGATCCCTTGCAGCCCAAAAACAAAATGAAGGACAAATAAGACAAGCACCGAGTGCTGGAGTAACTTAGCAGGTCAGGCAGCATCTCCCGAGAAAGAGGACGGGTCGCAACCCTTCTTCAATCAAGACAACCGCTCATTTAAACCTTGCTGGGTGCTCGCTGGATCCTAATGCACAGAATGTAGCCAGTGAGAATGACAAATTCCAGAGGGCTGGCGACTTCAATAATTCAGTATATATTTTGAAAAGCTGACACTTGAAACCAAGGCCCAGGTCACCAAAACTATCATGGGTGTGCTGTCCATGATTCTACATCTGCTTGGTATTCTGAGGAGCTTTCCAAAATGGTCTGCTGGAGCCTCGTCACTGTCAGGCAGTATTTGGAACCTTTAAGCCCCAAGTCATCAAACGGAAAAAGAAATGCAAAACTAATGGAGAATATTTTGGTATTCATCTCAGAACTCTTCATAGATTCCAAAAGTCAGCCTGTCAAATTTATAAACTAACATTTCATTCTCCAACTAGCCGCTGACCATTTTATTTTATTTTACGATTGGCACTTGGCGTGGCATTAAAATGTTTTCAAGTCTACCGTTGATGGAGAACGTCCCTACTTGTTCTTCCCTGAATCAGGAGGGAGATCACAGTTGTAAATTTTACTGTCTGCTGTTTCCTTTTATTGCTGAATAAATGCCAGTGAGGGAACATGGGCATAAAAAATCAATTACTGGACCATCAAACCCTGTCCTTATTCCTGCTGCAAAACATATTTCTGTGTCTCGGCACCTAACAGATCTCAAAGTCAAGCGTGATCATTTAGTCTAGTCATCGTCATGTTAGGAACAGCTTTAAGATGAAAAGAGAAGTTTACTTTCAATTTGTATCTTGCGGAGCTGCCTACAATGCAGCACGAATCCATGGGCAAATTAATGAGTTATTGAAGGATAACTGTACTGGAAAGTTATTGAAGTTGCCAGAGTGCTTCCAGCATCAAACTCGGCAGTGTAAATAAGCTCAGTGGCAAACCTGGAACCTTACACATTGTAGCAAGAAAATCAATAGCTTTCCAAAAAAATCTGTGGTGTCAGATGCCTTGGTCAGGCTCAACAGTGCCAGACCTGTTGATGGACAAACAGGTTTTGCGAAAACCCACAAGATCATCTCATCTCCTGCAGTCACGGTTTTTTTTAATCATTTGTTTTTGTGTCCATGTATCTGCTGCAAATGATGGATCGCGGTCACTCAGGCAAGGTCTTCCTCATTATTCAGGCAAGACTCCCTCAGCTGATGCTCACATTCATCATCAGCAATGCAGCAAACCTCGTGACAGGAGGGGCCTTTACACAAGGTTTCTCAACATCCTGACTCTTCCAGCACAGAGTTGTTCCAACCCTCATTTTCCTCGCCTTTCTTGTGTTGCCCCTTTTGCTGTCGTTCGGGGGATCGCTTGCTGTACGTCAAATTGTCATAAATTATTCTCTTCAGTAACGAGCTGAAGTAGAACTTCATAAATTAGGAAGTGATAGGAACAGAATTAGGCCATTCAGCCCATCAAGTCTACTCCGCTATTCAATCATGGTTGACCTATCTTTCCCTCCTAACTCCCATTCTCCTGCGTTCTCCCCTCAACACCTGACACCTGTACTAAGCAAGAATCTATCAATTTCCACCTTAAAAATATCCATAGACGGCCTCTTAACAGCCTCTTTGGCACTGAATTCCACAGATTCATCATCCTCTGACTAAAGAAATCCCTCCTAATCTCCTTCCTACAGGTATGTCCTTTTATTCTGAGTTTATGGCCTCTGGTTCTAGACCAAGGGTTCCCCACCTGGGGTAAATTCCGCCTACCCAGGGGGTTAATTACCTAGCGGTGTGACGGTGGGGGAGGGGAGAGGGGAGATAGGAGGGGGAGGGGAGACGGAGAGGGGGAGGAGGGGGGAGAGGGGGAGAGGGGGAGGTGGGGAGAGCCGGGGGGTGGAGAGAGAGTGGAGGGAAGAGAGAGGGGGGGAAGGGGGAAAGAGAAGAGGGAAGAGGGAGGAGAGGGGAGAAAGGGGGAGGGGGAGAGAGAGGGGAGAGAGGGGGAGAGAGGGGGGAGAGAGGGGGAGAGAGGGGGAGAGAGAGTAGAGGGGAGAGAGGAGGTGGGGAGGATGGTAGTGGGGAGGGGGAGGGGGAGGGAGAGAGAGGTAGGGGAGAGAGGTGGGGTGCAGGGGGGTAGAGGGTTGGGGAGGGGGAGGGAGGGAAGGGTGAGGATGTGGGTAGAGAGGAGGGGGGAGTGGTGGGAGAGGGGGGAAAGGGAGGGGGTGGAGGGGAGGGGAGAAGAAGTTGGAGGAGGTTAAAGGGGGTTGGAGGAGTGTAGTGGGGAGGTGGGGGCAGAGGGTGGGAGGCAGAGGGAGAGAGGAGGGGGGTGAGAGGGGGGTAGATTTAATCCAGAGCTGGGGGGGGGGGTGGGGCCATGAGCCAGGTGGGCCACGAGCAAAGGCATTGTGATGTCATACAGCTCGGCTTGATTTTAAACACTTTCTTTGATTTTAAAACAATTTCAGTAAGAAACTCGGGAAATAATGAACCATATTTTCAGGTATGGGGAATTTTTAAATCATAATGTAAATCTCTAACAGAATATGTAAAAATGTCTCCGTTACCGCGTCGGATTTTGGAGGAGGTGTGAAAGAGAAACAAACTAACAAAGAGAGTTATAATAATTTCTAGACTAAGTGGGCCCATGTTCACACGGGAGGGCTGGTCCCCCAATGCAATATTCCACCTCTCCACCAATTCCAATATTGCTGGCCAGTGAGGGGGGGGGGGGGGGGGGGGGGGGCTTTCTGGAGCGCTAGTATGGGTGTTGTGGGCTGAAGGGACTGGTTTCCAGAGGGCTAGTATGGACATTGTGGGCCGAATGGATTCTTGGGCTGGCAGCTCAGTCACTCAGGTCTGGTGGGCTGGCAGCTCAGTCACTCAGGCCTGCTGGTCTGGCAGCTCAGTCACTCAGGCCTGCTGGTCTGGCAGCTCAGTCACTCAGGTCTGGTGGGCTGGCAGCTCAGTCACTCAGGTCTGGTGGGCTGGCAGCTCAGTCACTCAGGCCTGGTGTTCTGGCAGCTCAGTCACTCAGGCCTGCTGGTCTGGCAGCTCAGTCACTCAGGCCTGCTGGTCTGGCAGCTCAGTCACTCAGGTCTGGTGGGCTGGCAGCTCAGTCACTCAGGCCTGCTGGTCTGGCAGCTCAGTCACTCAGGCCTGCTGGTCTGGCAGCTCAGTCACTCAGGCCTGCTGGTCTGGCAGCTCAGTCACTCAGGTCTGGTGGGCTGGCAGCTCAGTCACTCAGGTCTGCTGGGCTGGCAGCTCAGTCACTCAGGCCTGCTGGTCTGGCAGCTCAGTCACTCAGGCCTGCTGGTCTGGCAGCTCAGTCACTCAGGTCTGCTGGTCTGGCAGCTCAGTCACTCAGGTCTGCTGGTCTGGCAAGGGGAAGAGGGTGGAGAATCAATTTTAGACATTTTTCATTTTTTTCTGCAGATCACAACAATGAAGGAGGAAAGTCTATCCTGGTCTGGATCTCACACAGAGCCAATGAAGGGAGGGAGAAAAATACTGGGGTGAGGCTTAATACTTGCAGGGGGAATACTTACTGATGGGCCGATGGGACTCCTGGGCTAGTACAGGCCTGATGGGCCAAAGGGGCTCTTTTGAAAAAATCTCAGTGAATGGCACTTTCGCTGGACTTTTCCTGGTCTGGCCAAAATGCTCCACCTGGGCTAATACCAGCATTTTGGGCAAAGGGGACTGGTTTCTCGGCTAATAGGGGTCTTGTGGGCCGAAATTAGTGGTTTCAGGCAGGCCAAAAAACTCATTTTATTTCATTTCCAATTGAACTGCAGTTTCAAGCACAGGGCAGGCTGAATAGCTCATTGCATTTTCATTTCACTTCCATTGCCATTGCAGTTTCAAGCACAGGGCAGGCCAAGCCAAACAGCTGATTGCATTTTCACTTCATTTCCATTGCCATTGTACTTTTAAGCACAGGGCAGGCCAAGCCAAACAGCTGATCGCATTTTCACTTAATTTCCATTGCCATTGCAGGTTCAAGCGCAGGGCAGGCCAAACAACTCATTACGTTTTCATTAAGGCCAAACAAATCATTTATTCAAGTGCATTACATACTAACAGTGTTCTGTAGTTTCCCAGCTCAGACAGAGAGTTGTGACCTCTCCCTCGCCATCTTGTAGACAGACTGAGCCACGCCCACACTTCCGGGTTTTATAGTCCCTCCTCCCTCCCATCAGAAGGGGCATGGCCTTTATGGCAGTGATTGACAGGAGAGAGAATCTCAAGGTTTTTTAAACACTAATAAACATTTTATTTTTCATCGATGAGAAAAATCATCTGGGCCTGCGCAGCGGAGGTGGACTCTGAGTAAGATGGCTAAAAAATCACAGCCATATGTGGTAGCGTTTTTTTCTAAAATCAAAGCACAGTGCAAACAGGAAGTGGTCAAGATGACACTTTTAATTATATAGATATGATTATGAAGCCCCGTATGCAGAAGTTGTAATTATGAGAAAACTCACAGCATTTGCCATCATTATAATGCGAGACTGACAACAATTTTGGGTTGACTGCATTTTATGGCAGAGATCTTGAGCACACCGTTCTGCACTCCTTCACAGGCTATGGGTATTGCTGCCTTGCGCACTGCAATCGTGACGGGGGAGGAGAAATCAATGAATTTTGGTGTCGTATTTTGGGAAGTCAAACCAGAGCAGGATCATCAGAGTGAACAGTGGAGCCCTGGGGCGTGTTGAGGGATCTCGGAGTACAAGCAGATAATTCCCTGAAAGTGACATCACAGGTATATAGGGTGGTGAAGGCTGCTTTTGGCCTTCAGGGAATTGAGTATAGGAGGTTAGGCTGTTATGTTACAGTTGTACAAGACATTGGTGAGGTCATGGTGAGGTCATGCTTGTAGTGTTGTGTTCAGTTTTAGTCACCCTGCTAGAGGACAGAGACCATTAAGCTGGAAAGAGTGCTGAGAAAATTTATGAGAATGTTGGCAGGACTGAAGAGCTTCAGCTGTATGGAGCGATTGGGCAGCTAGGATTTTAGGCTTTGGAGTGCAGGATGCTGAGAGGTGATCTTGTAAAGGTACATAAACAAGCTGATCTCGATGCTCATCACACATAAGAAATACTCTCTCTCTCTCTCTCTCTCTCCACAAACCCTTATCTCTAATACATTGTTAGTTTAACACAGTATATTCTCCAATATCTTAGAGAGTGATATTGATACAAGGCGTTTGAAGTGGTTGTTGACAGTAGGCTTGTCAGAATTCCAACGTAGAACTGGCTGGATATTCCAATTATGATGACTTGTGGATTGATTCAAATCCGCTATGTGAAGTAAATAGACAATTGGACTGAATGCAGACACAAAATGCTGGAGTAGCTTAGTGGGACAGGCAGCATCTCTGGATAGAACGAATGCGTGACGTTTTGGGTCAAGACCCTTCTTCAGATGAATTCTTCTGCAGTCTGAAGAAGGGTCTCGACCTGAAACATCACCCATTCCTTCTGTCCAGGAGGATGCTGCCCGTCCAGCTGAGTTTCTCCAGCATTTTGTGTTCTCTTCGGATTAAACCAGCATCTGCAGTTCCTTCCTACACACTTTGTCAATGGAAGCACAGGCAAGTTGCGAGAAAGAAGATGGAGGTGCATCCGAGGTTTAGTCTACCTTATAAATAAGCTGTTGTGTGTTGAGAAAACATTTATAAAGTTAGGAGGAGAACAGCTCACATTACAGCTTACAGAGTGGACCTGTTTTACGAACAATATAACCGTATATAAACTGTACATATATATCTCTGTGTGTGTGTGTGTGTGTGTGTGTGTGTGTGTGTGTGTGTGTGTGTGTGTGTGTGTGTGTGTGTGTGTGTGTGTGTGTGTGCGTGTGCGTGTGTATAAAACAGTTTATATATATATATCAGTCTGAAGAAGGGTCTCGACCCGAAACACCGCCCATTCCTTCGCTCCAGAGATGCTGCCTGACCTGCTGCGTTAGTCCTGCCTTTTGTGTCTACCTTCGATTTAAACCAACATCTGCAGTTCTTTCCTACACAGTTTATATACTATTATATTGTTCATAAAACAGGCGCATAACGTAAGCTGTAATGTGAGTTATTCTCCTTCTTCTAACTTTATGAATGTTTTCTCAAACTTCACATCATATTGGCCGGAAGTTTTAGCAAATTCTTGGCCCACTACTGAATAAAGATCAGTCACTTTCCATCAGTCACTACAGAATCTTCCTGATGCCCTCTGGTCTAGAAAAGTAATATTTGATACAACGTTAACCTTGACTGTGTTATCAGTGGTGCCCTGATTGTAGGTGCTGCCCAGGCACGTGCCGTCAGGGTAGGCAAGGTAGGCACTGCCTACCCTGACTAAAATTATGAAATGGGAATTATTAAATATAAATAGTAAAGGCATGGGAGAATTATGCCTATGTAAGAGACTGATCTCTTAGGTAGGCATAATTCCCTGTGCCTTTCACCCACAGCGCTTGTGACACGGGAAGCTCTGTGCAGCCCCCATGCCGTCAGCGCTGCCTGAAGCCGTCAATTTTAATCGGGGCTGAAGGCAGCAGAAATCCTGCCTTTGTAGCACTGCGCATGCGCAGCATCATACTGCGCATGCGCATCAGTCTACCGCGCATGCGCAGTGCAAGTTTATTGGCGGGGTTTTCAACCATGGTTTGTCGTGTCCCAATGATATGGTAAGTACATTTTGTGATTTATTTTTTTTAATACCGTATTTGCCGGGGTGTGGGGGGGTGTGGGAGTCGGAGTGGGGAGAGAGCTCCTTTCACAGCGTGTGGGGAGTCTGGCCCGGGGTAACGTTGCAGGGAGGGCACAAATGTTATGAATGAGGGGTCGGGGGCATCCACTTGCGACGTTCCTTGCAAGGGGGCATGAAATGACACTGCTCTGAGGCCGGGGGGGGGGGGTGGGGGGGGGAGAGAGAGAGAAGTAGCTCGAGCGGCCGCCGGGCCGGACAGCGGAACCAGCCACCACCTTAGCTCCAGAACCACCCGCTCACCTCTGGCAGCTCTCCATTTAAAAACCTCTCTCCTGCTGCTCGCTGGCCTCACTCATGTCCTTAAATTCCAACAGCGCGATTGAGGTTACTCGGCTGTGGGAATTTAAGGATTTGCAGGAAGCCGCTGACATGAGTGAAGTCGGCGAACGGCAGGTGACAGACAGAGAGCACTGCCAAAGGTGAGCGGGCCGGCAGAAGGCGCTGAAGTGGTGGCCAGTTCAGCGGTGGCCACTCTCCGAGCTGCTTCTATCCCCAGCTACAGTCCGTGGCTTCGCACCCGGAGAGCTGCGGCAGCGGTGAGGCAGTGAAGATTCAGCACTTTGTGATAAGTCACTGTTTTAATTTATTTATTTATTTAACGGGGAGAACAATCTGCGCATGCGCGGTTTACATTTTTTCTAAAGCGGACTGAGTGCCTACCCAGAGTAATTACTCACGGCACGTGCCTGGTGCTGCCAGAGGCCTTCCTGAGGGGCATCCTCACAAAACCTCTCGTCTCATCAACTTTCTGAGCAGTTGTTTCAGTTCCTGGTACACAAGCCTGCAGTGCAGCTGAAATTCTGGCAGGATTCAGCTATGACGGAGACAGGGACAATCATTTAAGAAATATCTAAAGGAGCACGTCAATAATAATGAAGGCTACAGTCTGAATACGGGTAAATGGGATTAATATGGATGGTATTTGATAGCTGGCATGGTTAAAGTTGGAATGAAAGACCTGTTTCTCCATAGATTATTATTGTTATTATTGCACTATAATTGTTTGTGTTTTGTGTGTACATATATGTGCATGTGTGTGTGTGTGTGTATACATATATGGGCATGTGTGTGTGTGTGTATATGTGACCTGTATATATGTGCATTAGTGAGTATGTGTATATGTACACACACTGACTTTTTTCTTCTCTCTCGTTTATTATATTGTTTACAGTGTACTATGTTTACATATTCTGTTGTGCTGGTGCAGGTAAGAATTTCATTGTTCTATCTGGGACATATACCAATAAAACACTATTGACTCTTTCCTGTCTCAGTGCTGAATATAACTATGGCTCAAAAAAGAGTACTGAGTAGAAAATAGTCAACGTTAGTTCTCTTGAATAACACACATACTAGAGAGGATAATAGGCGTGGCTGTCAATGACAGGAAATATATTAACCATATAACCATATAACAATTACAGCACGGAAACAGGCAATCTCGGCCCTTCAAGTCCATGCCGAACGACTTTTTTCCCTAGTCCCACCTGCCTGCACTCATACCATAACCCTCCATACCCTTCTCATCCCAATGCCTATCCAATTTATTTTTAAATTGAATTTAAATTTATTATCCTAATCACGGGACAGAAAAGATCGGACTAATTTACGATTCTAAAAATGAGATCAGATCTCAATCTACACGATCAGAACACAAACAATCGCCAATTACCATAAAATATCACAAAACAACCTGAAGAGACCTCACTGAGAACAGGATCTATAAAATCAATTGAACACTTCACAGAGAGTCAAGTAAATTAATTAGCTTGTGGGCTTAGAGAAGAATAAAAGTTAGCAAAAAAATTGCAAAGGATAAAAAACAAACTGCTGGAGGAACTCAGCAGATCAAGGTGCCTCTGTGGAAGTTTAGTTTAGTTTCTAAGCCAACTTTTTTTATTTTTTTTTATTTTTTTTTTTAACTTGGTAAATTGATTACTTTATTTTATTAGAAGCAATCTATTTACAATAATGTAAACAGCTTTACAAACCTCTGCTTAATTACATATTATTTTTTAAATAACCCATTGACAGTTATCATCTTCTATTTTTTTGGAAATAAAGAAAAGAATAGAATAGTTTTAAATCAATAAGAAAGTGATTAAATAATAATTTGATTATATAGAAAAGAAGAAGAAAGTAGAGCAAGGAAAAAAGATTATAGATTAACAAAAAGTGAAAAAATATTATATATATATATATGTGTCAATGAAAATCAACAAAATATATTGTATCTAAAACTATTACAAATAATAATATCAATGAAGACATGCCTATTAATCCTAGTATAAGAATCAATTATTCTCATCAAATCCCGCAGGGTACCCGTCAGGCTGTGACGTCAAGAACAGCTACTTCTCTAGATACTGTATATATGGAGACCATATTTGTTCGAAAGTATTATATTTGTCCAATAGGACAAATCTGATTCTTTCTAATTGTAACGTCTCCAACATCTCTGCTGCCCACATTTTGATTGTGGGGGATAATGTTCCCTTCCAAAATTTCAATATGATTTTTTTCCCTATTATCAAACAGTAATCAAAGAAATTTCTTTGATTTCCTGTAAGTACCGAATTTGAATCCAAAATCCCAAGTATTATTAACTTTGGGTCTGGCTCCAATCTAATTTTTAGAACCTCAGAAATAACCTTAAAAATTTCTGTCCAGTAGTAATTCAGTTTGGAACATGTAGCAAAACTGTGTGTTAAATTTGCTTCTAAGTTCTTACATTTATCACAAATTGAAGAGAGATTGTGAAAGATACTATTTAATTTAGTTGTTGAATAGTGTAATCTGTATAATACTTTGAATTGTATCAATGTATGTCTGGCATTTAACGAACACCGATGTATTTGCTGTAAACTTTCTTCCCAATTTTCTTTTGTTATGGATAAACCGATTTCCTTTTCCCATGCTTGCCGATATGTTTCAGTTGTTGGATTCTCCTTATCCAAGATTATGTTATATATATAGGCTATTAATTATATAGGCTATTAAGCCAACTTTTAGTGGTTTTCTCTTTCTCTTTCCTGGAGAGAGGTTGCATTTCTATGTTATATATATTTATATTCCCTATTCTTGTCTCATTTACATATTTAATTACTGTGTCTATTATAGTAACCATTTCACTTACACATATGGAGAAAACCAATACCCCTACACTGATCAGTCCCACATCTACAACACTTCAGGCTAAAGAACTGTCTGCCTGTAACTTACTGCTGTCCTTATTTTAACCTCTGTCCCAGCATCACGAGCCCCAAATTCAACCCCAGCCCAAAGAGTGGGGAAGTAGGTGAGGGGATAATCATGATACAATCCAGACCCACGTTGTGTTCATTTACAAAGCGGCTGATCTGGCGTGGGCAGATTGGGTGACAAAGGGAGACGTGGGCTTATCCAAAGTCACCTCAGTGCCATCTTGTGCATTTGATCCTGTAATCGTGAGTCTCATAAAGTGCCAATGTACTGCAAAAAGTACTGATAATCAACCCAGAAAATCAAGCGTCCTCACACTGAAGTAGATAGCTGGGGTGAAAATCAGAGCAATTGGGTCCCCAAAGATGGGTCAGCACAGAAACAGGCCCTCTGGCCCAGCTTCCCAATGCCTAATCTAGATGTCCCATCTACACCAATCCCAGCTTCCTGCATTTGGCCCATATCCCTCTAAACCTTTCCTATCCATGTACCTGTCCAAATGTAATTTAAATATTGTTATAATACCTGCCTCCTCTGGCAGCTTGTTCCTTATACCCAATCAGTGTGTGAAAAGATTCCCCCTCAGGTTTCTATTAAATCTTCCCCCTCTCGTCTTAAACTTATGTCATCTGGTCCTTGATTCCCCTACTTTGGCTGAAGGATTCTGTGCATCTACACTCTCTATTCCCCTCAGGATCTTATACACCTCTAGAAAGTCACCTTTCATGCTCCTGGAAGCCAAGGAAAAAAGGCCCAGCCTGCCCAGCTTCTCCCTATAGCTCAGGCTCTCATGTCCTGGCAACATTCTCGCAAGAGCATGAATATTCTTTGTGGGCCACCCATCCAATTTTGGAATCACACTCCCCTCCTCCCCTGGAATAGGTCTGTGCCGAGTCCCCCCAATGTTGCCGGGTACCATTTGCTCGAGTTAATATATCAGTGACCCATCACCAGATCACCCATTCCCTCACTCTCTATATCACCACTTCATTTTACATCACTCCACTTTGGTCGCTCCGATGATGACATGGAGAAATATAAATGTGGCTCAGGAATAGAAGGAGCCTAGTTTTTGTGGTGAGTACCTGTGGGATTTCCCATCCCAGCCCACGTCTTGAAGCTCTTACGAGCTTGATAAACTGGGGGCAGCCATTTGACCAAATACTGCCAGATTAGTTCCGTGACAGATTTATTTATTTCCCATTCCTTCGCAAATTCATTCTCTCATTTCGACTTTAAATACATTTTTCCGTCACCATTACTTCCTGAAATCCATTTCACTGTCCTAACAACCCGCTCCGCAAATGAAACTCCTAAACTTTCCTTTCATCCTTTTGAGGTTGATGGGTTATGGTTTCAAAGTTTGTTTATTAAAACGTCTCACAATTTTCAGAAATCTGTTGACCTCTTCTGATGAAAAGCATACCAATTCCACTGGTCTCTCTTCATAACAACAGCTTTTAATATTCATCATTGCCTAAATTAATCTCTCCATACTCTTTCCATGGTCTTTATGTCGAGAAGGAAAGGCAATTAAACTGAACCTAATATGATCTGAACCTGACCCGAAACGTCATCTATTCGTTTTCGCCAGAGATGCTGCCTGTCCCGCTGAGTTACTCCAGCTTTTTGTGTCTATCTTCGGTGTAAACCAGCATCTGCAGTTCCTTGCTGCACTCTAACATTCCATCACAGTCTAATATATTTGCTCCTGTATTTTACAGTACATTTAAATTTTTAAAAATAAGGATCTAAAATGATGTCTTTAATGCAACATTGTGAACATAATTTTACATATTTGAGGGTTTGAATCTCCAATTCCCTTCAAATATGTACCCACCTCCAACAATTAAAATTACTTAATATTTATGGCAACACAGGAGAATTGCTGCCTTACAGTGCCAGAGATGCGGGTCCGATCCTGACTATGGGTGCCGTCTGTACAGAGTTTGTACATTCTCTCTGTGACCGCATGGGTTTTCTCCGGGTGCTCCGGTTTCCTGCCACATTCCAATGATGTGCAGTTGCATAGGTTAATGTATCTTCTGTAAATTGTCCATAGTGTGCAGTATAGAACTAATGTACCGGTGATGATTAGTTGGCTTGGAGTCAGTGGGCTGAAGGAACTGTTTCCATCTGTATCTCTAAACTAAATTAAACTTCATATTTTGCTTCGGTAAATCTTTGACTACCATCTGTCCAGACTGCTAACTTAATCTTTATTTTTGTCATCAGGCAGTTTTGATAGTGGTTCTATATGACAAGGCACTTGTGTATATATTGAGATGAATGCTCAGAATTATCCCTATGGATACCACTGTTGACATCTTTCCGTTCCCATCAATATCCTCCTAATGTGGAAACCTTTGAGGATCCATATATTTCCTTCAAATTCTCAAACACATTAGGCATGGCTTGGCTGGTACATATTCATATTGATTTGCCTGAACTAACCCTCAGCTTTTCAGACAAAGAGTAATTTTACCAAATGTTATGGATCTCAGGCAAAAAGCAGATAGTAATGGAATAAAAGGGATATTGTAATAGCCGGCTAAAAATAGAGCACCTGATTAATGGGATTAGGGTGTTTGGTTTTGTTGAATAAAGATACCCAAAGCCAATCGAAGTTGACTCCGGGGTGGTTAAACTCTGATAACTGATACCTCCTGTGGATCTCAAGAAAAACAGGAAAGCATCCGTGCTGATCAATCTTTAAGGAGCCAACACCTGCTCACAGAGGGAAATAGCAAATTGCAAAGCATTGCATAAATCCATCTACAAATGAAGGAAAATGAAACATAGCTTGACTTCAAAAGCAATCAACTGAAAATAGAGCAGGAGTCCAGACTTGGTGCCTGATACAGAAGCCTGATTAGATTCACCCAATGAGCACACTGAGGTATTTAAATGGGAATATGGTGCTGGTTAATAACAAAGTAGACCCGGAAAATTGTTCGGAGAAAAACAGCTTTAGATTAGCTGGAGCGGATAGATGTAAACGGTGCAGTAACCACCTTTCAGTGTGGCTAAAAAATAGAAAATTATCGGGTCCGCCACGCGCAATCTATTTCAGATTGTTCAAGTTGTAAAATGAACTCTGAATCTTTGAGGCAGCAAGGAAGAAAGATGATTCGAGGCCAGGAAGCAATCAGTTGGAAACCCAACGGACATTCCAAGCCGCCGCAAAATCACCAGACCTAAGTTGAAGGAATTAAGATAATTATTTACAATGGTGGCCTTTAATAAGGACCCCGAAATCCTTTAAAAATATTTATGCTCTGATGCTTAGGAGATTTGTCACACTCATGATGCAGGTTCTTGTGATATTGGTAGAAGATTTTCGAGATATATTTTAAATTAAACTTAATGCGATTTCACCTATGGCATAAACCATAACAAAATATTGTGTAATTGGTACCTGGTAGATTATTGTAGAAGACTTTGCACAATAAACATCTGTTTATTGTATAATATGTTCTATGTAAGAACATATTGTACCGAAACAGGCCATGGAGTCCAGACAATTCATGCTTCACTTAAATCTAAGCCCATTATTCCTTGTGCAGTTCAACCTCATCAAGTCTCCATTCCCTTCTTCATCGCTTGTGTATCCATCGATATGCATCCATATCCCCTCAACAACTCACCATGTTTTCACACTTTCACCAGTCTCTGGATAAATTCCCTACTTTGTGCTGATATCCTTTGGGGTTTTGCTCCTCACCACAAGTGTAAATGGTCGAATTACTCTCCCAAAGCCTTTGCTGATCACAAGGACGTCTATCAAGGGGTATAAAATCATGAGGGGAGCCGGTAGGTTGAATCTCCAGAGTTTTTTCCCACAGTAAGGGAATCAAGAATCAGAGGACATACTGTACGTTTAAGGTGAGATTTAATAGGATCCTGAGGGGCAACCTTTTCGCTCAGAGGGTGGTAGGTAGAGTATGGAACAAGTAGCCAAAGGAAATTGTTGAGGAAGGTACAATGCCAATATTTAAAATACCTTTGGATAGGTACATGGATCGGAAAGGTTTAGAGAGATATGAGGGAAATTGGCCCAACTTAGATGGCGTTTCCTGATTGGGATAGACTAGATGGGTTGATGGGCCCATTTCCATGCTATATGACTCTCTGACTCCAAGTTACCTTCTCTGTCCTAAATAAATGCAGTCCATTCATCTAACCTCACACTGCTGGTATTGTCAATAGACAATAGACAATAGGTGCAGGAGTAGGCCATTTGGCCCTTCGAGCCAGCACCATGACTGACCACATTACAAGCCTTGCAAGCCTTTCTTTGCACCCTCTGCAGGTAAGGCCTGACATAAATGGTTAGGTGTTTGCACTGGCATAGAGCAATCATCATATTTTTACAATTATCAGCAGACCTACTGTTTGCAGGAATGTTAATGAATTCTGAGAGCACTGATGGTTCAGAAGCTGTGAATTTTCCTGCTGTACTCGTATATATTGTTTTGCACATTGAGATACAGGAACAGGGGAGTGATCAAAACCAGTACTCTCTTGTCAGTACCAGCAGGTCCTGTTTCAGACTGGAATTGTAGAATGGGATTTGAATAGAGACTGAAGGTAAATGTGAGAGCACATAATTCAATGTAGATCTCTACATCTAGATCTTTTAAATATTTACTCCTACAGCAACATTCACTTATCACATTTCTACACACTGTAAACGGCTCGATTGTAATCATGTATTGTCTTTCTGCTGGCTGGTTAGCACGCAACAAAAGCTTTTCACTGTACCTCGATAAACAAAACAGAACTGAACTGAACTGAGATCTTTGAAGAAGGAACAGCCATTTGAAGGAGAAAAATACAATAAACTGCAGAAGCTGGAATCTTGAGTAAAACACAATGTGCTGGAGTAACTAAGTAGGTCGGGCTGAATCTGTGAAGAGAATGGACAGGCGATGCCTTGGGCCAAGACCCTTCTTCATGAGAGAGAAAAACAACGTTTGTGACATTAATACTGCTTCTCCCTACACAGATGCTGCCTAACCATTTGAGTATTTCCAGCTTTTTCCAGTATTGTCATAGTCTGCTTTTGAAACATATTTCCAAAACTGAATTTAAAATTTAAATAGGAAATCAGATTATGTTTTTTTTAATTAATTGACTAAAATTATTATCTGAGATGCTTTGTCCTTGTAGTGGGGTTGATGTAAGCAAATGTTTCACCCAAAATGCTGATACGAGGGCTTGCATTAAATGCTAAACTTTCACGTATTATATCCTGCAGTTCTGCTAATAATTAACAAATGACTTCCCAAATGTATTGGGATAAAATAGATTGTTGGTGCAGCAATTTACAATTTTTTCTTGGATCAAAAACTAATGACAGAGTCTTCTGAAGTGAAATGTAATCATAGCGTTCATAAATGGACTATTGTAAAATGGACTCAATTCTCAAAGCTTGAACAAGGCTGTTTGACCCATTGAATCCACGCCAAATGTCGATCGCCCGTTCACACTAATTCCATGTTAACCCACTCTTGCATCCACTCTGTAAGCACTGGTGGGGGGGCAACTTACAAAGGCCAATTAACCCACAAATCCGCATGTCTTTGGGGTGTGGGAGGAAACTGGAGCACCCAGGGGAAAACAAACGTGGTCACAGGAAGAACGTGCAAACTCCACACAGACAGCACCCGAGGTCAGGATTGAAACCGAGTCTCAGGTGTCGAGAGGCAGCTGTTCCACCAGCTGTGACACTGTTCCGCTCCAGTGTTCAGCTCAATCAACCACATTAATTTTATGGCCATTTTGTTCTCAGTACTCGATGTTTTTGCTCTACATCGATTCTTAACCCCTCCAGTGACAACAGCACTCCATTTTCCCTCCTCTTGCCCTCACCTCCATTTCACTATCTTACCATTCGTGAGGTGACCTCCCAATCAATATCTAATAAGAAGAGAGATTATCAAATATGGCAGGATATTGTCAATGCCACTTACTTACTAGGGTTGTTAATCTTGGAAATGTGGAAGACATTGTGTGCTGCATTGACTCGGAAAATACATCTGAATTTATTTTCAACAATTTGAGAAGGGATGGGTGATCAAAGGCTCACTTATTGCTCAGTTTTGTGGGTACGTGATTGCTCTGTATTTCTGTTATGCTTATCAGATTTAGCACTGGATGTTGATGGGAGTTCATCTGATAAACTTAAATCAATGCAGGAGACTGCTTTCATGTTATCTCGCGATTCATGGTTCATGCCGAGATTCTTCACACCAATTTCTTTCCTGGGAAATAATGCAGAGCAATAGTACAGCTTAGAATCCCGTCATAAATCTGGTTCTATCTGACTCCTGCTCATTCTTTAAACAAAGTGAATTGCGTCCAGAGCAAAGGCAGAATGATATTTTTCAATTTCCCTCTGATTTCTTCTCTTGCGCTTCCTATCTTATCCGAGGCAGTGATCCATGTGATGATTAAGTTCCATGGTCATCTTCAGGCCCCTTGTACTTTGCTCAGATGGTTATTCAGAAGTGGGTCATAAATATTACCGGACAATCATAGTTAGCTTCATATTTTCCTCAACTGCCCCCTCCTGTTTTCCAGGAAATGGATTGTCATCGGGAGCAGTTGAAATGTATCCTATCTTAGCCCAGATATGTGGACAATCACCACTACATCCTCTGCTAATGCAGGACAAAGCTGGGCTTAGATCCAAGATATTCTCTAACTGGACATTCCATCCCTCACCCCTGTGCAACCAAATCAGTGGTATGTTATTATTTTTTACTTAGCAGTTGCCTGTCTTCTGAGCATGCAAACTCCCTCTGCAAATTTCTCCTAACTCCAGTTGGTACCTACTTCATCTGAGACATTCCGTAAAATCAAGTGTTTGGTGAAACCGAAGGTAGACACCAAATACTGGAGAAAGTCTGCGGGTCAGGCAGCATCTCTGGAAAAATGGAATAGGTGACGTTTCGAGTTGAGACTCTTCTTCAGATTGAAACGTTGGATGATCTTTCCTAATATTTCATTGTCAGCTTATCTTTGAATTTGGTTGAATGACACTATTGTGAATTGTCCACGTATGTTTCACTATTTTAAAAACACTTCATGAAAGAATATCGGTTGCGTTGAGGAACAGCTCATCATGTTTCTACTGGACTATTGGTGCCCTGTGCTTTTGTGTCGAGCCCTCTGGTTTATTAATCAGAAGGAGGTCTCTATCAGACTCCAGAACCACTCTAATGTGGTTGGTACATAACTAACTAATATGTCTATCAAGTCATAGGATGGCACGGTGGCACAGCAGTACAGTTGCTGCCGCACAGCGCTAGAGATCTGGGTTCGATCCTGACTATGGGTGATGTCTGTACAGAGTTTGTACGTTCTCCCCATCACCTGCGTGGGTTTTCTCTGAGATCTTCGGTTTCCTCCCACACTCCAAAGACATACAGGTTTGTCGGTTAATTGGCTTGGGTTTGTATACTTGGTATCAGTGTAAATAATCCCTAGTATGTGTCGGATAGTGTTGATCCTAGGATGTGTAGGGTAGTGTTGTTTGGGGATCGCTGTTTGGTGGGGACTCGGTGGACTGAAGGGCCTGTTTCCACGCTTATCTCCAAAACGAAACTAAAACTAAATAATTTGTTTTCAGATGCCAAATGTTGGCCTGTCCAGGGTCACCCACATTCTTTGAAAGAACATGAACAAAAATAAATGTGTAGGAAGGAACAGCAGATGCGGGTTTAAACCGAAGATAGGACACAAAAAGCTGGAGTTACTCGGCGAGTCAGGCAGCATCTCTGGAGAAAAGGAATAGTTGAATAGGGTCTCGACCCGAAACGCCACCTATTCCTTTTCTCCAGGGGTGCTGTCTGACTCGCTGAGTTACTCCGACAAATATACATTTACTTCATTGTATTCCACATAAAGTTTGCAATGCTGTTTGGGATGTACACCAGGTTAGTCAGCAACTAGAAGAAGATTAACTGTGTCCTCCCTCAAATTTCTCTCAGATAGTGGCTAACATTTCCACACACAATATTTTCAAGCTAACCTTTACTTTTATCTATTTTTTTGCAGCAATTGCACAATAAATAATATGCTTGGAAGTGCTTTATTGTTGATAAATCAATGTTGTGGAGCACATTTGGGCCATTTAATCCATACTGACCAAATATCTCCAATTATACTCATAACATTCTTGTCCTCCTCACATTTAACTCCCCGACAGATTCTATCATACATCTACACACCAGGACAATTTGCAGTGGCCGATTAATCGGCTGACTCTGCATCTTCGTGATGTGGGAGGAAATCAGAGGAAACCCATCCGATCACCTGTTGTGATGCATAAGCCAGGTTTTCAGAGCTCTGAGGCAGCAACTCCATTATTTATGTCACTTTGATATCATAATGAATACAAAGTAGAGGCAGGTACATTTGCAATTTTAAAAGAGATTTGAACAGGTTCTTAAGAGCAAGGTGAAGAGCAGCACGATCTAAACGCAGCATATGAGACAAGCTCAAGTTGGCGGCATGGCCAGCATAGACCCATTGGCCTGAAGGGACTATTTCCGTGCTGTATAACTCTGTGACACTAAAGAACAGCAGAATGATTCTGTGATTTTTCACTGCTGCTCTGGGAGTTTCTGTCTCTCCCGACACATGGAATGGGTCAACTTATTAAAGGCCTTGATAAAGGTGATTAACAAGGAAGTAATTTGGCCTCCTACGCACATGGATTCACATGAAAAACGTTAGTATTTTCAAATGTAATCTGGTATATTTGCATTAAATAATAATGATGAATTTGTAACACTGAAGCAGTGAGAGGGGTGAGGAATGACAAGATCATTTACATCCAAACATGCCATTGATAACAAAAATAGATGCAAAAAGCTGAAGAAGGGTCTCAACCCGAAACGTCACCCATTCCTCCTCTTCAGAGATGCTGCCTGTCCTGAGTTACTCCAGCTTTTTGTGTCTATCTTCAGTTTTAACCAACATCTGCAGTTCCTTCCTACACATCCCAGTGATAACAATTTTCTAGCAGAAAGAAAGAAGGGGAGAAGAAATATTGGCCGCAGAGTGCAGGTGGAGTGGGAAGCTTGAGGCTCTCAGCAACTACCACTGTGATGATACATCAGCTATTTGGACATGGGGAAGCAGTGAATGAGGTGACTTTGCCTAAGCAGGGAGGCTGTAACAGGGGTGTATCACCTGCTTACATTCTTAACATTTGTGGCATGTGAATCTTCCAGTCACCCTTATTAACCTGAACCAAGGATCTTTGAAAATTACATTTTCATTACAATAGCAAACAAAAGAAGTACGGGCCTTCATTCATTATTCCCATCAGGGAACCCTATCAAAAGGAGCATAAATTGTGTTACAGTTTTAACGCATTATTGCTAATCTTTCAAACACAGATTCCTGCAAGGATTCTGGAATGTAATTTGCATAATCCTGCTATTTTTACTTCAATACATTTTTCTGCATATATCTTTAATGATAACATGTCATGCAATGGTTATTTTAGCACATGTAAAAACGAATGTGAATTTGACTTATTATATTCAATTCTTTGTTCAAATAAGCTCCTTGACTAAAATGATTCATTTATTTATCTGAGGGGTAGGATATACAGGCATTTGGATGGACAAGGGCTGATTAGGGATAGTCAGCATGGTTTTGTATGTGGGAGGTCATGTCTCACAAAAAGTGATTGATTTTTTTGAAGACATGACCAAAAAGGTTGATGAGGGCAGAACTGTAGATGCTGAATACATGGAGTTCAGTAAGGCATTCGACAAGGTTCCGCATGGTAGGCTGCTCTTGAAGGTTAGATAGCATGGGATCCAAGGAGAGATAGCTTAATGGATAACAAATTGGCTCCATGGAAGGAAGCAGAGGGTAATGGTGGAAGGGTAATACAGAGAAGTGTGAGGTGTTGCACTTTGGGACGGCGAACAAGGGCAGGACCTACACAGTAAATGGTAGGCCTCTGGTTAGTGTTGTAGGGCAGAGGGATCTAGGAGTACAGGTGCATGCTTCCTTGAAGGTCGTGCCGCAGGTAGATAAGTTGGTCAAAAAGGTTTTTGGCACTTTGGCCTTCATCAGTCAGAGATTTAAGTATAGAAGTTGGGAGTTCATGTTGCAGTTGTATAAGACGTTGGTGAGACCGCATTTAGAATATTGTTTTCAGTTCTGGGCACCATGTTATAGGAAAGATATTGTCAAGCTTGAAAGGGTTCAGAAAAGATTTACAAGGATGTTGCCAGGAGCTATAGGGAGAGGTTGAGTAGGCTTGATCTCTATTCCATGGAGCGCAGGAGGATGAGGGGAGATCTGATAGAGATATACAAAATCATGAGAGGAATAGATCAGGTAGATGCACAGAGTCTTTTGCCCAGTAGGGGAATCGAGGACCAGAGGACATAGGTTCAAGGTGAAGGGGAAAAGATTTAATAGGAATCCGAGGGGTAACTTTTTCACACAAAGTATGCATCACGCTGGTGTGTGCATGGAACAAGCTGCCAGAGGAGGTAGTTGAGACTGGGACTATCCCAGTTAGAAACAGTTAGACAGGTACATGGATAGGACAGGTTTGGAGGGATATGGACCAAGCGCAGGCATGTGGGACTAGTGTTAGCTGGGACATTATAGGCCAGTGTAGGTGAGTTGGGCCGAAGGGTCTGTTTCCACACTATGACTCTGTGACTCTAAATGGGGCAGGGAAATGGGCTCTTCGGCCCAGCACGTAGACGCCGACCAATATGTCCCATCTAAGTTAGTCCTATTTGCCTGTGTTTAGCCCGTATCCCTCTAAACCTTTCTTCCTGTCCAAGTGTCTTTTAGATCCTTATGTTGTGCTACCTTGAAGCAGTTGATAGCCCGCTCACCTAAGTCAAAAGTCTGAAGATTCAAATCTTCAATGCTCTCCACTAGAATGCAGCAGAGGGGATGTGCTACATTATCAGAGGCTCTGTTTTCAGGCAAGGCTTTAACATCTTATCAGTTATGTTTCGCAATTTCAAGCGCTCCATTATAAAAACTACAACAAGTGCAGAATATAAAGGAACCCAGGGACAGGGTATGACAATTAGGAGGAAGGTGTAGGAGCTGTGTGGTTATATTCTTTGGAGCACAAGAGACTGGATTTTATTTTAAACAGATTGGCGTGAAAACATTCGGAGAAATTGGATGAAGTGGAAATTCATGTCCTCCGGTATCCAGGGGTCATTGGTTTAAAGAGAAAGAAGATTAGAAGAAGGCCCCTCCTGTGGAGATTAGATGGAACACTTCATTTTGTAAAGCGGTTGAGGCAGAGAGAGACCTTTGCACTATCTAAGGAAATGTGTAATCATTTGAACAGAGCAAGATATGAGGCAGATTATTATAGCAATGAGCTGTCACAGATGGATGGGCTAAATGGCCTCATTTTATGCTCTCTGGTCTGATTCGGGTGCATGATGTCAGGTTCTCATTTAGGTTTGGCTGTACTTTCTCAAACCTGCCAGTGTATTATGTAGTTCATATTAGCAGTGAAAGAATATTCAACTCAGCAACACGGACACTGTGATAACTCACATATCTGAGTCTTCACCTCTGTCCTACGTTGACAGCTGGGACTGTCATTTTGTTTTAATTAATTTGAAACTTTTCTGAACCTTGCACTCAATTTTTGTTTAAACCTAAGCAGATACCCAATTTCCACTTGCATTAAATGTATTTCCAACTGTACTGCTCCACGTGATACTGCTTTGAATTAGGATTACATCGATCAAATAGCCCCAGACCATCGAAATGCCTCAGACCTTACAACATTTTATTTCACCCAAGAAGAAGTTATCTTGGAAATACAATCATGTACTTTATTCCTGCAGATTTATACCAGATAACAACGTGAAAATGACACTTGTGCTCCCTCCTTCTTTTCCATTGCTTAGACTTCCTGAAGGTTATATGTTCTTTACTTTCACCTGTGGAATCAATGTATGGTACTGCAGGAAATTGGGCCATTTGCCCCATTAAATTTGGCTGCAATTTTTCCAGCAACCAGCTAATCTCCTCCTGCAAATCTGGTCCTCTGGATGCCTTCAATGCAAATATTGAAATGGCAGGGTTTTAGTTATGTGCTTGCATTCTTTATATGCAAGGGTTGATACCTAGGTGATGGATTAAATAATTACTGACAGTGCACGAAGGAACTGCAGATGCTGGTTTAAACCGAAGACAGACACAAAACGCTGGAGTAACTCAGCGGGACAGGCAGCATCTCTGGAGAGAAGGAATGTGTGAGTTTCGGGTCGAGACCGTTCTTCAGACTGAGAGTCAGGGGAGGGCGAGATGCAGAGACAAGGAAATGTAACGTGTGTGCGGAACTCTCGTCGGAGAGAGGTTACTGACTAGGTTTTGTCTGTCTGGTAGGTGGAATTAAAATGGAACGAACTGCGCAGACTATTCAATCATTGCATTAATATGGTAAAAAATATATATATATTTTAAATATTTGTACTTCTTCAAATGAATAAATTGGAATATCGTTTTCCGTGACAAGTAAATAAATTATTTTAAATTTTTGGTTCCTTGTAAAAATAAAAGAAAATTAACGATGAAGACTAAATCAAAAATGTATTATTCATGAATTCATAATCTGTCCTTTTTCAGTCCAGGGATTCCTAAAGCCGAAAATAATGAACACTACCTATCTCGATCTTAATTAAGACTGACCTGAATCTTTGTACACGTTAGAGATTTGCTGGGACACGCACTGTTAGAATACTCAGTTCACCCTTGGGGAAATCGTGCTAATCTGCCCACGGCACCGCGATCGTGTCGCCGAGTTATATAACAACCAGCAGTCAGTCATGTTAAAATAATTTCACTTTAGGGGCGAGGACAAATCCGCAAATAGTTTCGCCGGAGAACACTTGTCTTTAAAATTGACAAGTTTGTCCGGAACATTTGATTCTGTGTCGAGGCAAGCAGAATCAAACCTCGAGAAAATCTACTGCCTGGTGCAGCCAGCAATCTGCAACGAGTGCCTTCTAGTCTCCGGGAGTGTGTAACTAGTTGCACAGGGGTTAGTGACAACATTGCCTTTTAACGCACAGTGGATGCAACTAAAGGCGCAAACTCTGTCTTTTTGATGCAATTGGCAAATTTCCCTCGCATCAAAAGTTGGCCGTCAAACAGCACTGACGAACACACACTCTGCTTCCTGTTGCGTCTCCTGCAAGAATTACATGGAAGGCAACGCGCGTAAAAGAGGCCATTCTGCCCCAAATGGGCCAGTCCCCTGGCACGAAGTTCCATCCCGTCACTCGCACTGACAATCACAACATTTTGTTTTCCTTTGTGAATGAGGCGCCAGATCAGACCAGCTTGCTACTGATTGTGCTTTCAATAAGCAGGAGGAAGTCGCCCAGCCGGTAAACCGTACGCTTGTTGCAACATAGCAACCAAGGAATGGTCAGAGAGAGGGGGGGGGGGGGGGGGGGAGAGAAAAAAAACACCCACCGTCTAACTCCTCTTCCGAGATGTTGGCCAACTGTTCGCTCTCGCTCCCGTCCGACAGCGATCCGCTCAGGTAATTATTCCCTTTGTACAAGAGGCCGGTGTGCACAGGGTGGAAAGGCATCTTCGCCCGCTGCAAGAGAAATCAAATGCTAGCGTCAGCCCGAGTGGTGCCGGCTTTCCTCGGGCTCCGGCCCCATCCTGGTTGAGCTGGACCCCGAATATCCCAGCCAGCCAAGGGCGGGGAAGGAGGGACAGGACAGCGGCCGCTCTTCCAACTTGCAAGGTGGCCAAGGATTCAGTGGAGGGTGACCGACCAGCTCTGCTTTGCTATGAGAGGCTGTAGCTGTGTACTTGAAGCTGATTTTTTTAAATAGGCGTAACTGGACTCCAGAGAGAGACGGGAGGGGAGGGGGGGGGGGGTGGGGGGGTGGGGGGGGGACTGAGTGGGTGGATATGGGGTGTTGCAAATATCAGGACCAATAACCCGGGGTCAGTTTCACCCGCTACAATTACAAGACGGCGGCGGCGGCAGCAGAAGCAGCAGCATCTTCGGCGAGAAGATGAGATGGTGGAGACGCTCGGTGCAAGTTACCTGCTGTCCTGTCCTTGCTCGTTAGTTGTAATCCGGAGAAGGTCGCCCGTCACCTTCCACTGGACGGAGCAGGAGTCCTCCCCGTGCCCGGCACGGCGAGGAGGGGGCGATCGTCTGGCGGCTGGACCAGTGCCCCGGGTGGAGGGGGTGCAAGGGGGGTGGCCGGCTGTGGGAGCTCGGAGTCAGGGGCTGCTGAAGTCGCCGCTGTCTCACATCATCCCCATTTCCAGTCGGGACCCAGTGCCAGCGGAGGAGTTCCATTCGCTTGAAACTCCCATCTATCAAACGGGTGCCTTGGATTTTTCCAGCGCGGCCATGCCCAAAGTTGCCCCTGCTCTCGCCTCGACGCCAAACATTGGGGCAGATCTCGAAGTGAAATCCCTTTGCGCCTTCCTCCAGTTGACCGGGCTGTAGCCTGTCCTCGGATCAATGGTGAATCTTTAAAGGGACCACTTTTATCCCGTCAGATCTGTGTGTTTGGCGCATGTCTTGGGCGGCATTAATTAAAAAGCATGTTCCATTTCAATCTTTCGCCGGCCAAAATTAGATGTAGACCTCCCTTCTTGTCACCTATTTTAATGGACATCGGCATTAAAATGGTTGCGAATCTTGCACCGAGAGCACAAATTCTCACAAGTCTACCGACCAACTGTTCAGCGTGCTGCTGGAATGAGACATAAGCAACGCGACCAGCACGTTAAAAACAAGCAGCAAAACGTGGCCACACTAGCATCTCCGCCATCACTTCCAATGCCCCCACCATCGAGGGGAGAAAAAGGCCATTCAGCCCTTCGAGCGGGAGACGGCCAATCAATGAGATCAGTGCCGGTCTACATTCCTCCCTCTGCCTCGGTTCTGTGTATAGGAGGCAATATATGGTTTATTCCGGAGATAAGACACAAAGTGCTGGAGCAACTCAGCGGGTCAGGCAGCATCTCTGGAGAACAAAAGGGTGGGTGACGATTCAGGTCTGGACCCTTCTTCAGACTGCACCGGTTCCATATTCTCAACTTGCAAACATCTATCAATTCAATGTGTCAGGTTATAGCTCAGCTTGGAACTACGGCTATTAGTGGGAGACACAAACCCTGCCAACGTTTAGTGAAAAAACATTCCCCTCTATGACTGGCTTGGCGTCTCAATGTCTCTTTCTCCTAGATACCCCCCCCACCCCCCCCCCCCCCCCCCCTCCAGGAGCAGAATAAATATTTCACCACCAACCCTGGCACAGCAATACATTCATTGGAATTACCAAAGTGTACTTATTGTCCTGGGTCACCTTCTTATGAACGCACATGGCTGTTTATCCAAGTCACCTTCCTCTAATGTGCAGGAAGGAACTGCAGATGCTGGTTTAAACCGAAGATGGAGTAACTCAGCGGGACAGGCAGCATCTCTGGAGAGGAGGAATGTCTCGCTGAGTAACTCCAGCTTTGTGTGTCTATCTTCATCTTCCTCTGCCGTTTCACCCGCTGCAAAGGCATTGCTTTTCCTCTTGATCTCGTCTCCCTCCGATCACTCCAGCTGTCAGTCGTGTCTCGGTCAGAGCCAGACGTGTGGAGTATTCGTGGCAATGTGTGTTAGTGAACGTACGATGGAAAATGGGTGTTAAATAACAGGGCAATGAGCAGTGTGTGTTCATGCAAGTGGCGGCGAGACGCGATCAGAAGGGTGTTGGCAGCTTGAAGGTGTAGGAAGGAACTGCAGATGCTGGTTTGCACCGAAGATAGACACAAAAATGACAACATGCTGGAGTAACTCCGCGGGACAGGCAGCATCTATGGAGAGAAGGAATGGGCTCAGTCTGAAGAAGGGTCTCGACCCGAAACGTCATCCCTTCCTTCTAACCCAGGCTGCCTCCTCCCCTTCCCACCTCTCCCTCAGCCCTCGGGCCCTGGCATTCCTTCTCTCTCTATCTCCCCCCCACCCAAGTCGCACTAGCTTCTCATTTTCACACTACAAACAGCTTACAATGGCCTGTTTCCTTTATCATCGATACTTTTTTGCATATTTTTCATTCATTGTTCTTTATCTCTCCACATCACTGTCTATATCTCTCGTTTCCCTGATCCCTGACCAGTCTGAAGAAGGGTCTCGACCCGAAACGTCGCCTATCGCCTTCGCTCCTTAGATGCGGCTGCACCCGCTGAGTTACTCCAGCTTTTTGTGTCTATCTACTGAGTTATAAGGTCCTGGGCGCCCATCTTCCGACGATTCAGAGGAGGACAGAAGTTGTTTTGAAAAGGTAGTTGTTCGAGGAGAAACTGTCGAGGAATGGGAACATTTAATACTATTAGGTAGCATGGGGGCCGGAGGAGGCAACTCGGCAGGCTGAGTCAATTTCTCTATTTCTCCGTGGAAAGTTAGCAATTTAGTGTAAACGGGATGAAGAGATGGGCTTAATGGGAGGAAAAATAGAGAAAGTGTGAAAACAATAAGATGGTACAAGATGTTAAAGAGGAACTGCAGATGCTGGAGAATCGAGGGTTACACAAAAAGCTGGAGAAACTCAGCGGGTGCAGCAGCATCTAAGGAGCGAAGGAGATAGGCGACGTTTCGGGTCGAGACCCCGAAGAAGGGTCTCGACCCGAAACGTCGCCTATCTCCTTCGCTCCTTAGATGCTGCTGCACCCGCTGAGTTTCTCCAGCTTTTTGTGTAACCCAGAGATGGTACAAGATAGTGATTCAGGATTGAAGCAGGGGCACATTGGGGTATTTTATCTGGGTGGGTGATCAACTTTGTGCTCCAGCTCTTTATCAGTTAGTGTCAAGAGTCAATAGTGTTTGTTTGTCCTGTGCACCGGATGACATTCACTTTTTGCCGCAGCTTTACAGGCAAATTAGGTGCAAGAACAACAACAATAATAACTACAGTGTAAAAACCCACATGCATAGAACCATAGTGGTACAAAATGCCTGGTGGTGCAGAGGTAGTGTTGTGGTTAGTGGTGTGCAGGGTGCTTCAAGAATGGTTGATGGGAGGAGGCGGTTCTTGAACCTGGATATAACAGCTCTCATGCTCCTGTACCTTCTTCCCTTTGGTAGCAGTGAGTAGAGACAGTGGCAATAGTTGTCTAGGTCTTTGATGACATGAACGTAAATCCTTTTGATGGTGGAGAGCGCAGTACCCATGATGGATCACTGTACCTAGGTACATGCAACAATAACATTGGGCTAGACAACGCCCACACATTCTCCTTTGTTATTGAATGTTTACATTTCTGAACCAAGCCAAGTTGCAACCAGTCAGTATCCTCTCTGCCAGGGTTACACAAAAAGCTGGAGAAACTCAGCGGGTGCAGCAGCATCTAAGGAGCGAAGGAGATAGGCGACGTTTCGGGTCGAGACCCTTCTTCAGAGTCTGAAGAAGGGTCTCGACCCGAAACGTCGCCTATCTCCTTCGCTCC
The DNA here is from genome assembly GCA_963514005.1 of Raja brachyura. The sequence continues at coordinate 30,194,216 of OY740807.1, read as the reverse complement.
TTAGATGCTGCTGCACCCGCTGAGTTTCTCCAGCTTTTTGTGTAACCCTCAATTCTCCAGCATCTACAGTTCCTTCTTTAACACCTCCTCTCTGCCAGGTACTTGTCGAAGTTCAATAGAGTATTCAACGACCTGTCACGAGTGTTCACATTGGCTTTGGGAAAGCTGTGAGACTATTCATATCTCTTTAGATGAAGCATTACTCGGTACAGAATCCGGGAAAAGATGAACCACAATGGGGTTTAGGGAGATGACAGAGTAACAAGTCACTCATGACAACACTTGTGGTCAGGCTTAAGGGAAGGACAGATTAGATGCACAATCTATATCACTGAAGTAGTAAACTAGAGACGGGACTGAAATCCAAATTTTGCCATGGCAGCCAGGAAAATCAAATTAATATGTGTTCAGTGAGCTTTTAATCACAGCCTATTGCAGAGCAAACAGAATTATACACAAGAACATAAGCACCCTAAATAAGCATCTACAGTGCATTCAAGATCTCTTCACAGACTATCATAGAATCATAGAGTTACAAAGCATAGGCTGCTGTGCCAACCATTAGGCATCTATGTGTCCCCATTTACACTAACCCTATACTAATTGCATTTTACCTTCTCTGCATCAGCAGATTCTACAACATAATTACAGGCCGATGAGTGCTAGGGAAATTATTGGAGAACATTTTTGTACTTTTGCAGGGAGAGGCTGATTAGAGATGAACACTGTGGCTTTTTATGGGAGAAATCCCATCTCATTAATTTGATAGATTTTTTTCAGAATATACCACAGAACCACAGGACGATAAGATAATCGGAGCAAAATTAGGCCATTCAGCCCATTGAGTCTGCTCCACCATTCAATCATTGCTGATCTATTTTTCCATCTCAACCCCAGTCTACTGCCTTCTACCTGTAACCTTTGACACCCTTACTAACCAAGAGCTTATAAATCTCCACTTAAAAAATATCAGCTCTTCCGCTGATTGTGGCAACGATCTGTCTATTGTCAGATTGTCTATTGTGGATTGTCTATTAAGACTTTAGTAAGGCATTTGACAAGGTCCAGCATGGTAGAGTGATCCAAAGCCTAAGGCACAACCACCCAAGGTGTGTTTGCTAATTGAATTCAACATTGGCTTGGTGATTGGAGGCAGGAGTGGAAGGATGATTCTGTTCGGAGGTCTGTGACCTGTAGTGGACTGTAGGTTTTGTTACTGGGATATTTTGCTGATTGTGATATGTATTAATGACTGTGATGTGAGTGTAGGGATCGTGATTAGTAAGTTTGTAGATGATATGAAATTTGATGTTTTAGATAATGAGGAGGTTGTCTGAGGCCACAGCATGATATAGATGAGGTAGAAAGTTATGTGCAGCATTGGCAGATGGAACTTAATCCTAATAAGTGTGAGGTGATTCATTGTGCAAAATCAAGTAGGGGTATGATATACAGTAAACAGTAGGTCACTAAAACATAATGACGAACAGGGAGTCTGATGGGTCCAAATCTCTAGTTCTACAGGGTGGTGACGAAGGCGTGTTTGCCTTCATAGATCACGGCATAAACTAAAAGAGTTGGGCCTTTATATTGCAACTATGCAAAACACTAGTTAGAATGTGATCATCACACTACAGGAATGCGATTGCACTGGAGAATGTGCAGAGAAGATTCACAGAGATGTTGCCTGGATTGGAGGAATATAGCTAGGGCAAGAGAAAGGAGAGATTGGGCTTTTTTCCCAGATGGAGATCATGGAAACACCCAGTATTGTTGGTTTTGACAATGGTATCAACAATGTCTTCACACCTCGACACACATTAGAAGCATTGTGTATAGGAAGGAACTGCAGATGCTGGTTTATACTGAAGATAGACAGAAAGCGCTGGAGTAACTCCACGGGTCAGGCAGCATCTCTGGAGGAAAAAGGATGGGTGATGTTTCAGGTTGGAACCCTTCTTCAGATTGGAGAACCATCACATTGATCCGAAATATATTCAATCTAATAGTCTTCTCTGCTATTCTTCACTGCATAGTTCCATGGTCAGTGTGGGCATTAATGTATTTTTCAATGACCTTCAGAATTTCCAGCTTTGCGATGTCAATACACAAACGCTGTCATGCAATTTGAACTTCCTAGCACTAGCTATTTTCACTAGTGTGACAGCAAAATATAAATTTTGTTTTCTAGAATTGTGGCTGCTTCATGGAGGAGACTTCTTAGATGCTCAACGCCAGAGTTGCACTGAGACAAAAGGCTGTTTCTTTCACCTCTCCTTCCTTGATGTTCCCATCATATGGAATGCAGACTTCACTCGCAAAACAGCCCACACAGCTGATGGCCAGTAACAAGTATCAATGGTTTTACTAATAAAATAAAACGGTGAAGTCTTGTGACTCCAAATATAATCAACAGTGATTTATTTGAGTGCATTTTGTTTTCAGTTTTGGTCAGTGTGCGTGACACATAACTGCTTGGCTTCTCATAGCCACTTGCCACGACATGGCCAGTAATTGCCCCCACATCATTACAAACCTTAACCCTCGATCGGGGTCATCCTACAGCAGAAGTGACTCACTCCTGAGGCTTTACTTACACTAATTTACACTTTTTGGTGATCCTTTCTCTACTGCAATGACTCATTTTTCTTTCGTAGCTGGTGAAGAGGTGCCAACACCGAGGCAAGGTCTGGGCAAAATGTAGCATTTTACTAGGAATGATGGGTACTTAGTAAAAGATTTTTGATTTGCTGGCTCAAATGATGGCCTTAACTCTGTTGTTAATTGTTTGCAGCTTATTTTCATTCACCGTCAAACTTAAAGTTTTGCCTGGAAACATATTAGTTTGCTTTTTAAGCTTCAAGTTATGTTGATGCAGTTTTCTAAACACTTAAGTACCTCGGCAGCTGTTGAAATGAGAATCTAATCCTGACTGAACAAAACTGGCTTCCCAGCAGAAACGTACCCACTATTGCTTGAAATAATTCAAGGCAGCCTTATCTCATTCACTAGCTTATGTCTGCATAAACCCCCTTGTAGGTGTTAATTATCAAGTAACATTGACAATCTTCATCAACATGAAGCTGGGAATAAGCATGGGACAGATCCAGTTCAGTGAACATTCTTTCTTTCTGCCAAATCAAATCTTTGAGATATGAGCGGAGAGTATATCCCGCGGTCTAGGCATACGCTCAGGGGCGACCGTGCCTTTGTGGTTGCAGCTTCTAGACTGTGGAACGGCATCCCTCTTCCCATCAGAACTGCCCCCTCCATCGACTCCTTTAAGTCAAGACTAAAAACTCATCTCTACTCCCAAGCCTTTCTTGACGTCCGCTGAGCGAGGGCTATATGTATGTAGTGATGCTTGTATTTAATCTGTGAACCACTGTTGTTTGTAATACTATTCTTATACCATTGTAAAGCACTTTGGCCAACGAGAGTTGTATTTTAAATGTGCTATATAAATAAAAGTGACTTGACTTGACTTGGGTATTGTTCATCGTCTACTGAATTTTGGGGTCATTTTCTTTCTATTGCAACTTTTGGGACATGACTATCCCATGTAGGTCATTTGCCTCAAAGCTGGGCAAACTTTCCTCCATAGGCTTGCTTCTTAACTGCCACTGTTTAGTCTTCCTATGTTCAGCTTCGCACACAGTGAGGTGTTTTTGCATTCTACAGTAGAATTATCTTATCTCTCCTTCACTGGCACACGATTCCCACTGTAACAGCAGCAGTGCTTCCGGCTAGATCTGTTTTCACACATTCGCACTCACAGGACCCAGAGTTGATGTCAGAACTTATACTCCAGGTGTTGGTCCATATGACGTGCTTGGGCTAACATTTGTCATCAGCTGAAATTCCTCTGCATTTTCAGAGGCCACGTCCATCGATGTTTAACTAACTTCACAAGTTCACAAGTGATAGGAGAAGAATTAGGCCACACGGCCCACCGAGTCTACTCCGCCATTCAATCATGACTGATCTCTGCCTCCTAATCCCGAGTCATGTTTTTTTTACTTCTCCAGTGCTTTTAACACCATCCAGCCTGCATTGCCAGGGAGCAAACTGACGAAGATGCGGGGGGATGCTCCATTGGTGTCCTGGATCACCAACTACCTGACTGGGCGAAAACAATGTGTCAGGCTACAGAACTGTGTCTCGGACATGGTGGCGAGCAACACAGGGGTCCCACAAGGGGACAGTCCTCCCTTCCTGTTCACCATTCACACCTCGGACCAGATATAACTCGGACTCCTGCAAACTGCTGAAGTTTTCAGATGACTTGGCAATTGTGGGCTGCATCAGTGAGGGGAGGGATACAGAGGTGTAGTCAACGACTTTGATGAGTAACGTGGGCAGAATCACCGGCAGCTCAACACCGACAAGACTAAAGAGTTAGTGGTGGACTTTAGGAGGAGAGGAACACTCCTGTCCCATCTCCATCAATAGTGCGGATGTGCAGTTTACCATGGAGTACAAATATCTTGGAGTGTACCTGATCAGTAAACTGGACTGGTCCAGGCACGCTGAGGCCCTGTAGAAGAAGGGACAGAGCCGGCTGTACTTTTTGAGTAGGCTCCGCTCCTTCAACGTCTACAGTAAGATGCTGCAGATGTTCAATCAATCGGTGGTAGCCAATCCCATCTTCTGCGCTGCCGTGTGCTGGGGCACCAGGGCGAAGGCCACGGCCTCCAGTAGGATCAACAAACTCATCAAGAAGGCTGGCTCTGTCCTGGGGGCGGAGTTGGATTCACTGGAGATGGTCTTGGTGGGGAGGATGTTCCTCATCCTGGACAATACAGCTCACCCCCACCATGACACACTGGTTAACCTGAGGAGTTCCTTCAGCAACAGACTAGTTCCACAAAGATGCAGGACAGAACGCCACAGGAAACCCTTCTTCTCTGTGGCTATCAAACTGTACAACTCCTCCCCCTTCTGTCATGGAGTAGACTGACCTCCCCCCCCCCCCCCCCCCCCCAAACTTTGCACATCACCAATCCTTTCCACTCATCACTTTAATTTCATGTTTCATGTATTTTGTGTTTTATGACTGTTGGCAGATCAATTTCCCTCCTAGGATAAATAAAGTTCTATCATATCGTAAATCCCATTTTCCTGCCTTCTCCCCATAACCCTTGACATTTTCTAATCAAGAATCTGCCTTAAAAATATCCACTGACTTGGCCTCCCCATAGCCCTCTGTGGCAACTTCGACTGGATATGGCCATCCATTGGACCAGTGACACATTTATTTCTCAACACATGATCTAAAAACACGTCAAAGTTGTAACATCCAATGCTGCTGGGTTTAAAAAGTTGTAGTTTCTCTATTACTTCTGTAAATGTGTTGCTGTTTGACCCATGGGGTGCGTCAGTATCTCATTATTGGGTTATGTATCTGACATTATTTCTTGATGGGTACCGACCCATCTATCCCGGAGATGCTGCCTCAACCGCTGAGTTACTCCAGCAATTTGTCTCTTTTTTTGTATACCAACATCTGTTCCTTGTTTCTCCATGTTGTCTTTTACATAGAAACATAGAAAATAGGTGCAGGAGTAGGCCATTCGGTCCTGTGAGCCAGCACTGCCATTCAACATGATCATGGCTGATCATCCAAAATCTGTACCCCGTTCCTGCTTTCTCCCAATTTGCCTCGATTCTGTTAGCTCTAAGAGCTAAATCTAACTTGAAAACATCCCAGTGCATTTGCCTCCACTGCCTTCTGTGGCAGAGCATTCCACACTCACAACTCTCTTCATCTCAGTCCTAAATGGCCAACCCCTTATTCTTAATTTACCTTTAGTGAAAGGCCTCATTCTGAACATTCTCTTCCAAGCCCTCCATTTCAATAAGGTTTTTCGCCTGAGAAAATACTTGTATTCTCTTGATGTATGTATTGAAGGAATTCTGTAGATCGTGAGGTCCCTGAGATTGGGGCCAGGCCGCCATTTTGTATTGTCTATTATTTCAACAATGAGCAGGCTCAACCTTTCATCTACACTCACTTTTGAAGGTGCTACATATGTTGTCTTTCCTTTTGCTCAAGCCTTCAGCTCGGGTTTGCTGAGCTTAATGGTGAGCTTTAAAGATCCACGCCACCAATGCAGACACATACTCATTAGTCAACCTCAATGACTTTGTCATCTTTACGGCAGTGTCATAGAGTCATAGAATCATAGGGTCATACAGCGTGGAAACAGGCCCTCCAGCGCAAATTCCCCATTGCGGCCAACGTCCCATCTCCAGTAGTCCCACCTGCCCATGTTTGGCCCATATTCCTCCAAACCTGTGCTATGCATGTACCTGTCCAAATGGTTTTTAAATATTGTAACAGAACCTGTCTCAACTACCTCCTCCAGCAATTCGTTCCATACACCCACCAGCCTTGGTTGCGCCCCCCCCCCCCCCCCCCAGTTCGCTTTTAAAACTCTCCCCTCTCACCTTAACCCTATGTCCTTCATAGAGTCCCTATGACTCTTCACTATCCTCATCTCCAATGTAAATTACATTTGATCTGTAGATTTTTTTACCATGAGTAAAGTCGTTTACAAAATGTAGAGACATATATACGTGAAGAACTTATACAAGCAGCTTGTAATTGATTCAAGGGTCCTTCACAGATTGTGTTGGAATCTTCCGCAAAAAACATGGTGCCAGTGCAGAGTTAGTCACTTAATGCAACACTTAAAGTAGTGGCATTGTTAAAGTCCAAAACACTGTTCATAAGCAATATTTCATATTCTGCAGTTAACTGAGCAGTCTGGAAAAAAAATTGTTGGTTTCAATCATGGAGTCCACACAACTATGGTGTTACTGTGAAAACACCAAGGGTTAACAAATGACTTTAAGGGAAGAAAGTTTGACATTCTTACCCAAACTGATCAACTTAAGGTTCCAGGCACCACCGTCCCTTGATTAAGGCTAAACTGTCCTTCTGAAATGTCCTCTAGGCATTCAGTTGAACAACCTGCTACATCAAAATATTTAAAAAATCAAAATAATTTAAAAAATAAGATAGGAAAAACTACTTAACGGCAAGCTAGACAATGGATTCAGAGACAATAAAGTATCTCTATCAATAAATCAACTATCAATAAAGTTGGGGGAGTCCAGAGCCAGGGGTCACAGTTGAAGAATAAGGGGTAGGCCATGTAGGACTGAAATGAGGAAAAACCTTTTCACCCAGAGAGTTGTGTACCTGTGGAATTCTCTGCCGCAGAAAGCAGTGGTGGCCAATTCATTGGATGTATTCAAGAGAGAGCTAGATATAGCTCTTAGGGCTAATGGAATCAAGGGATATGGGGAGAAAGCAGGAACGGGGTACTGACTTTGGATGATCAGCCATGATCATACTGAATAGCGGTGCTGGCTCGAAGGACCAAATGGCCTACTCCTGCATTCATTTTCTATGTTTCTATCTCTCAGCTAAATCAACCATGCATGGACCTTCATAAATGTCTAGCTACTTGTATCCACTTGGAAGGTCCTCCCAATTGATTAACTGTATATCACCATGCTCACAATGTCAATTCCTACAGCTAATCTCCCAGATCCCATGCCCATCCCATTAGGAGAGCAGGTCTGTCAGAAATGGCAGAAGAGTAGGTCAGAGGTTTGGTATTTTGCAGTGAGTGAATTACCTCATGACACGCCCAAATTTTCCCAACATTCACGAGGCACGTCAAGAGTTGATGGAAATTTTTCACTCGCATGGATGTGGGCCGTTCCAACAATACTGAAGAATCATGCAATTAAAAAGGAGCAAGCAGCCCACTTTATTTTAACCTAAAACCGACATCCCAAACAATTCTTTCTACCGACCATTGGCACAGCCTCCAACACCTACTAGGTCCACTGCTGAAACCCATCAAGGTTTTTTTGACACCACTACCGAAGTCCACAATCTCTAGACCATGGACAGCCAGCATTTTGGAGTGAGTCCCACTAACTTTCCAATCCGTTCATTACGAAGCACATTATCTTATGACAGAGGAAGCTGGCAACATGATGGGGTTACTCTGCATTTTACAGAAATGATTTCTTCCATTCATGGGAATTAAGTGTGTTTTAAAACTATTATTCATAATAATAGTACATAAGGGTGAATTGGTGCTCACACACTATTCTATCATCTTGAAGGTTAGCTTTTCTGGCACTCCATATTACTCCCCCCATTAACGACAGCATTATAAAATCAATCTTAAAGGAAAAGAATATAATTTAAATGCTTTAAATGCGACAAATGAACGTATTTTAATGCGTTTTGTGTCCACTTCATTTTTATTCGAAGCACTGATATTTCATTGCGTATTTGGCTCAGGGATCTCAGCAGGCTATTTCAAACAATACAACACATTCACTTCCTCCCTGGCACAGCTTTGACAAAAGCATTTCCATTCCAATGGTTTGCTGGAGTAAAAGTGAGGACATTGAATTGCATCATTCAATTTCAGGGAGACAGTTTTTAAAGAACACTTCTGCTCTGATTATTGTGTCAGTGTGCTTCTGTCATAGTATTAATCACCATTCTTTACTTTACTTCAGGGATACAGCATGAAACAGGCCCTTCAGCCTCCCGAATCCATGTCGAACAGCTATCACCCCATACACTGGGAACAATTTACATTTTACAGGAGCCTATTAACCTACAAACCTATAGAAGGAATGGGTGATGTTTCAAGTCGAGACCCATCTCCAGACTGGAGAAGAAGAGCCGTCTGAAGAAGGGTCTCAATAGACAATAGACAATAGGTGCAGGAGTAGGCTATTCGGCCCTTCAAGCCAGCACCACCAATCAATGTGATCATAGCTGATCATCCCCAATCAGTACCCCGTTCCTGCCTTCTCCCCATATCCCCTGACACTGCTATTTTTAAGAGCCCTATCTAGCTCTGTCTTGAAAGCATCCAGAGAACCCGCCTCCACCGCCTTTTGAGGCAGAGAATTCGACAGACTCACCACTCTCTGTGAGAAAAGTGTTTCCTCGTCTCCGTGCTAAACGGTTTACTCCTTATTTTTAAACTGTGGCCCCTGGTTCTGGACTCACCCAACATCGGGAACATGTCTCCCGCCTATAGCGTGTCCAAACCCTTAACATTCTTATATGTTTCAATGAGATCCCCTCTCATCCTTCTAAACTCCAGAGTGTACAAGCCCAGCCGCTCCACTCTCTCAGCATATGACAGCCCCGCCATCCCGGGAATTAACCTTGTAAACCTACGCTGCATTCCCCCAATAGCAAGAATGTTCTTCCTCAAATTAGGGGACCAAAACTGCACACAATACTCCAGGTGTGGTCTCACTAGGGCTCTGTACAACTGCAGAAGGACCTCTTTGCTCCTATATTCGATTCCTCTTGTTATAAAGGCCAACATGCCATTCGCTATCTTCACTGCCTGCTGTATCTGCATGCTTACTTTCATAGACTGATGTACAAGGACCCCCAGATCCCGTTGTACTTCCCCTTTTCCCAACTTGATGCCATTTAGATTAGTCTCGACCTGAAACGTCACCCATTCCTTTAATCCAGAGATGCTGCCTGCCCCACTGAGTTACTCCAGCATTTTGTGCCTACCTTTGGTGTAAACCAGCATCTGAAATTCCTTCCTACATTGTGTATCTTTGGAGTTTGGGAGGAAACCGGAGCATCCGGAGAAATCCACGCGGTCACAGGGAGAACGTGCAAATTCCGTACAGACGGCACTCGTAGTGAGGATCGAGCCCAGGTCTCTGTAAGGCAACAGCTCTACACCACTGTGTCGCCCCTTGTTCAGCTAGACAGCATGACCAGCAGTGATGCTAGATGTGCGATATGGACTCTGCAACCAACAAAGGCAAATCCAACCACAGGTCTAGTATGGTGGGTGAGGAGGTGGGGCTGGGGAACTAGACCCAGCAGAGGTCCAGTGCAGGTCCAGTAATGCTGGCTGCAAGGTAGCAACAGATGACTCAATAGCAGGGTTAGAATTAAGGCAGAGTAGAGAAACTGACAGAACCACTGTATAATCCAGAAAGAGGCAGAGGCAGAGGCAGAGGAGATAGATGGGCACATTTTCAATTAAATAGCAAAAAAAAAGAACATTAGAGAAATTGGTGTCAAGGACTCAATTACTTTAATGTGAACCGGGATTATAAGTTTGTGTGGCAAAGAGAAGCTAGTCCCAAAATATGTACAATAGATGACACCAGATGCTTGAGTAACTCAGCAGGTCAGGCAGCATCGCTAGAGAAAACGGATAGGTGACATTGTGTGTTGGGACCCTTCTCTGATCGATTGTGTGACTAGAAGCAAGAGAAGTCCAGGACAAGTCAGGGCCAGAAGCAGATTACCTCAGGCATGGTGGATCCTTGGAAGGCCATTTGCTGTTTAGGAATAGTAGGATCCCAAGAACTGATTGATACCATTGTGACCAGACTGATTCCTGGGATCATCATACCATCATATCATCATACCAGACTGATTCCTGGGATGTCAGGACTTTCATATGAGGAAAGATTGGATAGACTCGGTTTGTACTCGATGGAATTTAGAAGATTGAGGGGGGATCTTATAGAAACCTACAAAATTCTTAAGGGGTTGGACAAGCTAGATGCTGGAAGATTGTTCCCGATGTTGGGGGAGTCCAGAACAAGGGGTCACAGTCTAAGGATAAGGGGGAATTCCTTTAGGACCGAAATGAGGAAAACATTCTTTACACAGAGAGTGGTGAGTCTCTGGAATTCTCTGCCACAGAAGGTAGTTGAGGCCAGTTCATTGGCTATATTTAAGAGGGCGTTAGATGTGGCACTTGTGGCTAAAGGGATCAGGGGGTATGGAGAGAAGGCAGGTACGGGATACTGAGTTGGATGATCAGCCATGATCACATTGAATGGCGGTGCAGGCTCGAAGGGCCGAATGGCCTACTCCTGCACCTATTTTCTATGTTTCTATGTTTCTATGTAAGAAGGATGCATCTGTTCGCAACAACAGTTGTGACAATAAAACAGGAACAACAGTTTGTAACAATGTATTCCTCTTGGGATCACACCGTCTGTAGCCAACAAATGGCCTATCAGGGAACCACCCAGTGTGAGGTTATCTGTCTGTTGCCTGGCCCTGATTTGTCCCGGTCTTTTCTTGCTTCCAGTGTCTTCCCCAATCCCCATCAAAATCAATCTGAAGAAGGGTCCCGACCTGAAATGTCACCTATCCAATTTCTCCAGAGAAGCTGCCGGACCCATGTTCACAAGTTATAGGAGTAGAATTAGGCCATTTGGCCTATCGAGACTACTCCACCATTCAATCATGGCTGATCTCTGCCTCCTAATCCAATTTTCCTGCCTTTGCCCCATAAACCTTGACACCCGTTCTAATCAAGAATTTGTCCATCTCTGCCTTATAAATATCCACTGACTTGGCCTCCACAGCCCTCTGTGGCAATGAGGTCCATAGATTATCTACCCTCTGACTAAAAAAGTTCCTCCTCACCTCGTTTCTAAAAGAAAACACCCTTTAATACTGAGGCTATGACCTCTGGGCCTTGACTCTCCCACCAGCGGAAACATCCTTTTCCACATCCACTCTATCCATGCCTTTCATTATTCTGTAAGTTTCAATGAGGTCCCCCCTCAACCTTCTAAATTCCAGCGAGTACAGGCCCACTGCTATCAACCACTCATCATATGCTAACCCACTCATTCCTAGAATCATTCTTGTAAACCTCCTCTGGACCCTCTCCAGAGCCAGCACATCCTTCCTCAGATATGGGACTCATATTTGCTCACAGTACTCCAAATGCGGCCTGACCAGCACCTTATAGAGCCTTAACATTACATCTCTGTTTATAGTATTCCAGTCCTCTTGATAGCATTGAATTTGTCTTCCATACTACTGATTCGACTTGCAAATTAACTTTTTGGGTCCTGCTCCTGCACTCCCAAGTTACATTTGCACCCCCGATTTCTGGATTCTCTCTATGTCTTTAATCTTATTAACAAAATGCACGACTCCGCACTTTGCTGTACTGAATTTCATCTGCCACTTCTCTGCCCACTCTCCTACCGGTATGTCCTTGTGCAGAGTCCTTGCATTCTCGACATTGCCTGCCCCTCCACGTTAACATCATCTACAAACTTGGCCACAAAGCCTTCAATCCCCTTATCCCAATCATTAATATACTACGTGAAGAGAAGTGGCCCCAGCACCGACCCTTGCGGAACTCCACTAGTCACTGGCAGCCAACCTGAAAACGAGCCTTTTATTGAATCTCTTTGCCTTCTGCCATCCAGCCAACCTGCTGAGTAACTCCAGCCTTTTGTGTTTATCTTTGGTATAAACTAGCATCTGTAGTTCCATTCTATTACATTATGTACAAGTGAATTGATTGATCATTGAATTTTAGAAGTACTCAAACTAGTTGTAGGGAATTAGGTTGAATAAATAAGAGAAAGTGACAAATAATTTAGACATTAGAACAAAGTAAAACAATATCAAAACATGTTTAACAGCTACTTTCTAAAAGACAGGTCTTCAAAGGAGACTTTGGTGGAAACCTGATGAATTGGTATCAAAGGGGAAAAAAGCATCCAAAGCTAGAATACCCTGGATGAAATAGAATGAGATGACCCATGATTAATATCGGGTTTGGAGCAGAATACAAAGAATGGAATGGAGAATTGAACAAAATAAAATAAAGATGGGATAAAGAGAGTGCTTGGTCAAAAGGTAAAAGGAAAGGATTTAAGAGTACTTTCAAAACATATCACTAGCAACGTGATATTTCAGTGGAAGCATAGATCAGCTCTGGTGCCAAATAGGAGACTATCTTGAGGAATAAGATAATAAATGAGAACTTTCCAACATTCGGCATCAAAGAAAAACACAGGGCAGTACATCAAAAGAACAGGCCGTTTAGTCCACAATGTGTGTGCCAAACACGATGCCAAGAAAAGACAAATCTTATCTGCCTGCATGTCAGCCATTCCCTGCATATCCATGTGCGTATCTGAAGGTCTCTTAAATGTCGCTATTGTATCAGCTTCCATCATCACCCTTAGCAACGTTTCTGGTACCCACCACCTCCTCGGTGGGAAATTTGCCCCGCACATTTCATTTAACACTTTGCTCCTCTCACATTAAAGCCATGCCCTCTACTTTAGCTTTCCCACCCTGGGAGAAAAGTTCTGACTGTCTACTCTAATCCGTGCCTCTCATAATGTTATATACTTCTATCAGGTCTCCCCTCCACCTCCAGCAATCCAGAGAGAGAAAATGCAAGGGCGCAGGAGGAAATAAGACACTGGACAGGGTTAAAATACAGGAGGCATTCCACACAATACAATCTAGTCTGGATTGTTGAAGGGTGCTTTGTCAGGGACCTTCTTCCATCATAATGTCAGACTGGGATGTTTGCTGATGATTGCACAATGTTCAATTCCAGTTTGCGAATATAGAGTCATAAAGTGATACAGTGTGGACACAGGCCCTTCGGTCCAACTTGCCCACACCGGCCAACATGTCCCGGCTACACTAGTCCCACCTGCCTGTGCTTGTTCCATATCCCTCCAAACCTGTCTATCCATATACCTGTCTAACTGTTAAACAATGGGATAGTCTGAGCCTCAACTACCTCCTTTGGCACCTTGTTCCATGCACCCACAACCATTTTTGTGAAAAAGTTACCTCTCAGATTCCCATTAATTTTTACCCCTTCATCTTGAACCTATGTCCTCTGGACCCCGATTCCCCCACTCGGGCAAAGAGATTGTGTGCAGAAAGTAATATTGTCTTCCAGCGAGCATTATTTCTGATATAAAATCAAAAATTGGGGTGTGTGGAAGTGCTCATGGAGGAGTAGCACTTCTGATGGGGGACATGTCGTGCTTCTTTGAGGGTAGTTCGTTCACCCTTCGTTCCCCACCTGGCCCCCAGATCCCACCTGTGGTTCCCAGAAGCTGTTCGCATGCAACAGGGGCCGCACCCAGGAAAACCGCTTTGGCTGGCGAGCTAAACCAGGCGAGGGCAGTCGACGGGTCTCAAACGCTCGGTGAGCTTAGGGGCTTGCTCAGCCTGGCGTGTGAAGTCTGTCCTGGCGGATTGGTGCGGAGGAAATCCACTGGTGGGTTCGACAGCCAGGAAGGTGGCTCGACGGCGAACTGTGGAGTGCAAAGGGGCATGTCAAAGCACGGGGGGGGGGTGGCCATCCAATGCAGCCGAGGGATTTTCCAGCCGTAACTGTGCCATTGGAACCCAGCTCCAGCGACCGAGAGGGTGAGGATTGTTCGTGTACAACAGCCTATCCCACGCACAGGTTTTTGTTCAAGTCTGAGACTGCCCAACCATGCTATTATCCTCTACTCCGGGCCACCAACAATCCAAAATGGAGTTAGTTATGAAGAGGATGTTAACAAACTTCAGAAGACTTGAAGTATATGGATAGATGAGAGAAAGAGTCTTGTTTCGAGGAAAGAGAAAATTAAGAAAATAGTTAATAGAGTTGTCCAAAATCCTAAAGATTTTAAAGGAGTAAATGTTTCTTCTGGCAGAAGAATCAGCAAACTAATTTTAAGGCATAAGAACCATGGTAAATATATGTAGGAGGGAACTGCAGATGCTGGTTTAAACCAAAGAGACACAAAAAGCTGGAGTAACTCAGCGGGTCAGACAGCATCTCTGGAGAAAAGGAATAGGTGACATTTTGGGTCAAGACCCTTCTTCAGACTCTGAAGTCTGAGTGTGAAGAAGGGTCTCGGCCCGGAACGTCACCTATTCCTTTTCTCCATAGATCCTGTCTGACTCTCTGAGTTACTCCAGCTTTTTGTGTCCATCTTCAGAGAAAATATATATTTGGAACGTGCAATTTTCTGAAATGCAATATCTAAAAGAATAGATGATGCAGATCAATAATAATATTCATAAAGGAACTGGGTTAATATTTGAAGTGGAAGATTGGTCAAAGTTAGGGGAAACGAGCAAGGGAATGGATTTGATTGGGTAACTCAAATACAATGAGCCAAACATTTGACTTCTGTGATGATCAGCTAGATGCTACTTCTTTCATTTACAATCCACTGTAACTCACGGGGACACATACTCCACTGAAGCATAAAATAGCAAGGGGATTACGCTGTTCCTGTACAGCCATTAATTTGAGAGGATTGTAAACCATTGTTAAATTGTTGACATTAAATATCCAATATAATTATTCCAAGTGGGTGAGTTTACGGTTTCTAAACAGAAAATAGCTCGGTCTGCTAACTTGCTGTTCCTTGGCTCCGCTCTGTGGGATGCTGCTCTGTATAGGTCAGCCATTGTTTGTCGCACATATACAAAACCTGCGCCATTGACTGTATCATGGGGTAACCCGCCCAGCAACTCAACCCGGAGTTACTAAAGGGCCTGTCCTACAAGCATGCAACTCTATGCGATGAACGCGATCAAACTAGAAGCGGGGGCCGCACGGAGGTCAGGTGATCCCCTGTACAGGGCCGTTCCCACCAGCATGCGCTTGCATGCGGCAAGCGCGACCAAACAGGCAGTAGGGGCCGCGCGGAGGTCGGGTGAGTGGCGCAACGCGGCGCAAAGTGAGGCGAACTTGGAGCGAAGTCTAAGGTAAGTTCGCCAGGACAGAGAGGGGCACACAGAGAGGGGCACAGAGGCACACACATACACAGGGCCATGGAGCCACACACATAGAGGGTCACGGAGGCACCTACAGATAGGTTCACGGAGGTACGATGTTGGGGCGGTGTGTAATGGGTCGAGGCGACTGCGAGCCGACAAGCCTTTGCCACGCGGAATTTTTGAACATAGTCAGTTTTTCGGAGCCCTGCGCGATGTCGGGACGAACTCCGCACAATTCCGCATGGCTCCGGCGATCGAAGTGGGACCTGCCCCGCGACGCCGGACGGCTCAAGCGACCACGTTAAGTCGCGCTAATCGCATAGAGTTGCATGCTTGTAGGACAGGCCCTTAACACCCAACACCACAAGGGCGGCACGATGGTGCAGCAGCAGATTTGCTGCCTTGCAACGTCAGAGACCCGGGTTCAATCCTGACTACGGTTGCTGTCTGTATGGAGTTTGCACGTCCTCCCCGTGACCTGTGTGGGGTTTCTCCGTGTGCCCCGGTTGCTTCCCACATGTTTGGAGGTTAAACGGCTTCAGTAAAATTGTAAAATTGTCCACAGTGTGTGTAGGATGGTGTTCGTGTGTGGAGATTGCTGGTCGATGTTCGATGTTCAATGTTCATTCAATCTGAATTACAGTTGGGAAGCAGGCTTTTTGTCTAATCACCTGCCTGATTACAGAGTTATTGTCGAGTTGCCACCAGATTGCAAATGTCCTATGCTGCCTTCTAGTGATCAACTGGAAAATAATAACCTGCCTACCTATTTGCATTAATTGCAACCTGGACAATCTGTTCAAAATCAACTTAAAAGATAAGGAAGGAATTGCATACCTCCAGGAACACATTGCCATTTATAAAAGATAACCAGGTCTGAGAATTATTTTTTAGCATATCAGGATATTTTCCATTTGCCAAGGAGGAATAAACTGATTTGGAGCTTCACTGATTTTGAAGGACAAGCGCATACAAAAATCGAGGCGGCTAAATGTGGAATGGGTGGATAACTGGGGAATGAACAATGAAGTGGATGAGCGGGGTGCTGGAAATGGTACATTTTAGACAAAGGGTTAGAAAAGTAAAGGTATGCAGAAGATAATTCACAGCAAAGGTTAATAACGATTTCCAGAAGAGCACTGAAGTTAATTTCTAAAAGGAAGGAATCATGTCAAAATTGTATCAAAACTTCAACAGGGTACCTTTTGATCCAAGAATGTCTTTTGTTTCCATGGGACTAAAACAAAGGGATGATGCTCTGGAAGGGGACTAAAAACATCTCATAAAACCAAGAGGATTATATTTATCAGGTTGCATTTTTATTTTCTAACGGGGAGAAGCTGAAACATTTTCTAATACGGCGGCGAAGAAGCAGAGCTACTGCCTTACAGCGCCAGAGACAAGGGTTCGATCCTGACGATGGGTGCTTGTCTGTACGGAGTTTGTACGTTCTCCCCATGACCTGCGTGGGTTTTCTCCGAGGTCTTTAGTTTACTCCCAGATTCCAAAAACGTACAGGTTTTTAGGTTAATTGGTTAATTTAAATATAAAATTGGCCCTAGTGTGTGTAGGGTAGTATTAATGTGCGGGGATCGCTGGTCGGTGCGGACTTGAAGGGCCAAAAAGCCTGTTTCTGCACTGTATCTCTAAACTAAACAAAACACCTTCAACTGATAAAGGTCTATTGAAAAATGTAATAAGCTGACCATCAGAATGATGTTACAAAGTGCTGAGTAACTCAGCAGGTCAGCGTGATCCATTCAGTTACGTCAGCACTTTGTGTCTTTTTTTTGTAAAGCAGCGTCTGCAGTTCCTTGTATCTGTATCAGAGCGGTGATACTCCCTCACACCTTCAGCCACCAGCCTTCGATCTTGACCGGTGCTGCCTGTATGGAGTTTGTATCTTCTCCCTGCGGCCACCAGGTGCTCCAGTTTCCTCCCGCATCCCAAAGGTGTGCTGGTTGATCGACTAATGATCCATTGCAGGTAGCTGGCAAAAGAATCAGGTTGGAGTAGATGGGCTGTGGGGGGAGATGGTTCAGAAAGAAGTAAGTGGGGGATAGGATTGTTCTGAAATCCAGCCTGGCATGATGGGCTGAGCACGAGACAGAGACAAGATGGGACATATTTGCTAAACTTCCAAAATGGATCATGGTAAGCAATCAGACCACAGCTATTTGGTGCTTTTCAGGCAGCACGTTTGATTGATGCCGCCTGTTGCTTTTTTAATTGTTTCCTTTGTGCAGACAGTGCTACAATGGGTCACATCAGCAGAGGAATAACTATTGTAATTGCCTCCACCACTAAAGGAGGCCTGGCTTGGAAAGGAGCTGAATACTGACTGCAGGACTCCCTCATCCTCCCTCCCCACCCCCGTCTCTCTCCACAACTCTCTCCCCCCTCTTATTCACAATTGAAGTAATTTGCAAAGTTGTTTTTCGCCTGCTTATGCTTCAAGTTGCATCTGTATAAGCAAGAGAGTAGCTATGCAGAAAGGCTTGGAGCACAGAACAGAAGGAACAGTCATCCAAAGGGCATAGTTTCAGGATGAATGGTTGAACCACTCGAGTTTGAGCAAACTTGTACTCGTAGCTGTGGAGCAGTGTATATCGTAGCGATGATGACAGGAGATGAATGTGCAGATAGATGGGGAACAGATTGTAGGATCAAAGGCGAGGGATGTTGGCAGAGTGGTATGTACAGTGCAGCTAATGCAACTCATCAGAGGACCAAGGCATACACTCTCTCTGTTGAAGAAAGCTTGTGGGTACACATGACCAAATGCTTAGTGCATTGCAAAATACATCAGAAAACACATTCACAGTCAGGGTTCATGGGCTCCATCATTTCACCTGTGGAACATAGATCATAGAACACGGAACATGGGGCAACACGACGGTAGAGTTGCTGACTTACAGCGGCAGAGACCCGGGTTCGATCCTGACTAGGGGTGCTGTCTGTATGGAGTTTGTACGTTTTCCTCGTTACCATGTGTGTTTTCCCCAGATGCTCGGGTTTATTCCCGCACTAGGTTTGTAGGTTAATTGGCTTTGGTAAAGATTGTAAATTGTCCCTAGTGTGTGTGGGGATTGCTGTTCGGCACAGACTCGGTGAGCCAAAGGGCCTATTTCTGCATTGTCTCTCTAAAACCACAATAGAACAGTAAAGCACAGGAACAAGCCCTTTGGTCCTTAAAGACTGTGTCAGAAGGGATGCCAAGTTAAACTAATGACCTTTGCCTGCACATGATCCATGTTCCTCTGTTTCCTGCAAATTCATTTGCCTTTGTAAAAGCCTCTTAAACACCATTATTGTATCTGCATCCATACTGGGCAATGCATTACAGGCACCTACCACCCACTGTGATAAGAAACCTCCCCTACACACTTTGCCACTCTCACCTTAAAGCTACATCTTCTAGAACTTCACATTTACACCTTGGGGAAAAAGGGTCTGACTCTCTACCCTATCCATGCCTTACATTAACTTATATGTTTAGGAGAGGCGTTGAGCAATGATGGCACAATCATACATTCACTTGGACTATTTCTGTCATGTCTCCCATCCTTCTGAATCAGTCTCCATCTCAGAAGACAATCTATTCCTACTCACCGAAACTGCAGGTGTCCGGTCCAACCACCTGTACATACCATGTCTGTAATTGTTGTGAATAACTAGAATTTTTTTTGAGATGACCATAGTAGACGGCATCTACTTCCCACACTATATTTCAGATGAGCCTTGCACTCATTCTTCGAAATCTTGACTGAAATGTCAAATGACTAATACAGCCCAATCTACTAATGATCCATGGTCTCCTGAGGAAAAGGCAGATAATTGATCTTAATAAATCCGAATTGCAATTAGACCTTAAATTGTGAGTTTTACCCTCCACATCCAAGATGCAAAGGTCATTCATTATACAAGCCCTTTATGTTCTGCCTTGTGTGTATTTTGGTTTAAATAATATGAATGTTGATAATTCATTGGCGTGGCAAACACATTCACAACTACCAGAAACGTTTAACCTGCCAGCAGAACTACAGTTTGCTTTCTGTTAATATTAATTCATCGCAACTGCAATTCTAACATAACTAACACATTCAAACTGCTTGCTCGAGTCATGTAACCAATGTTTGTTTTGTAAATTAGCCACACAATGAGAAGCCAAGAATGCTGTAGTTTCACCAGTTCTTCTGCTTACACACTTCTTACCAAAGCCCGATAATTTGCAAAGATAACCCTGTATCTCTAACCACACAAGATGGCCAATTATTTTTAGAATTTTCAATTTTATTTGACTGCTACTAATATTTTAAATGGGAGAACAATGGAGTGACTTCCATGTTAAAACGTAAATCAGAATAAATTACACAGTACAAGATGGATTTTTGAATAATAGAAATTACTTCAGATGGTGTTGAGATGTTATTTCAAAGACCAATTATATTAAGATGAACATTTGTTCTGTATGTCACTAAACTGAATGTAACAAAATGTAAATCAAGAATAATATCTACATGCTTAGGTGGTATCCAAACAATTATTCTGCAACATTACATTCAGAAATGCAAACTCCTCTGCTAATGAGTTAAATTTGCAATTTAGAAACTGATGGTGCTAAGTGTTATTAATAAAGACATTAACGTGTTTGTATGATGGCAATAATATTATGATTTTGTTGGCAGACCGAAGCTTACGGACTAGCCTGATCTGCAAGATCAGAACTGGCTCATTTAATTCCCGGTCAACCACAATGTAACAGCATCTGTGCTTTGGCCTCAGAAATGAGTGTGGTCATGTGAAAATCACCTGATCTACTGGATATGGCTTCATGAAGATGACAAGAACTCTATACTGAGGGTTGAAAATTTTAATTATTTCACCTTGTATTCCTTTGTCCATGTTTTCCCTGCTGCATTTGATTGTGTTGATTATTCCTGACTTCTTGCATTCACATAATCTTATTTCCAGAACTTAATTATAACAAAGTCTTGCATCCTGCTGGTAATTTGCTTGTGGGTGGGTTGAAAATTCTTTGTGAGGAATAGTTCTTGCATGGGTGTGAAACATCAGGGGTGATACTGTCTCATGTTGTTGATACATTCTGGGGGATCCAGAATCAAAAGTTGCAGAAATGGCCTATCCTAACTGGTCATCTCAGAGAGAAATTTTATTTCACGGTACCTCATACTTAAGCGACCAGTTGGCTATGCAGGAAATGGAGGCCACATAGGAAACTATTACTATTCTGGGGTTACGACTTCCTGTGGTGCTAGGCCAAACAAACTATCTGGTTGTCCATGGATATATCATTCTACAATGGGCAACAAGAAAGATGGAGCAACAAGGAACTGCAAAAGAGAACACAAAGTGCTGGAGTAACTCGGTGGATGAGGAGAACATGCATAATTGGTCTTTTGAGTTGGGACCCTTTAAGAAGGATTCTGATTCAATGACGTCAGTCAGAGGAAGGGTCCTAACCCAAAGCGTCATCTATCCATGTTCACCAGGGATGCTGCCTGACTCGCCGAATTACTTCAGCACTGTTTTAACAAGAAAGATTGTTCTGCTTGAGAGCACAGAGACCTACCTGCCAAATATCTAGCCTTATACCCATTCATACTCTCCTGTAGTAGTTTGCTAGTATAAATACTACCAATGGATTTCAGCAGTTCCCTCAATTCCAGATCATTTATATATATAATAGGCCAGAGCAATTGCTCCCCAGGCCCATGTTAAACAGTACTCAACACGTCTTAGTGGTGGAAGAACATTTCCTCCCCTTTGCTTCTACCCTCTTTGTCCTAATCCATGCGACTGCAGTTCATGAAACGGTTATCTCTACTGCACATTTATATTCTAAAGCTTCAAAAAAGCATATGTACTGAATATTTCAAATAACGTCACCAATATTCAGAATTCAGTTAGATATGCACTTCCTTCAACAATCTGTGCTACCTTTTTAGCTTTGTTTAGAGATACAGCTTGGAAACCGGCCCTTCGGCCCATCGAGTCTACGCCAACCAACGATCCCCACACATTAGCACTATCCTACACACACCAGGAACCATTTACATTTATACCAAGCCAATTACCCTACCAACCTGTACGTCTTTGGCGTGTGGGAGGAAACCGAAGATCACGGAGAAAACCCACGCAGATCAAGGGGAGAACGTACAAAATCCGTAGTCAGGATCGAACCCGGGCCTCTGGCGCTGTAAGGCAGTAGTGCTGGCACTTCCACAACGCCACCCTGCCACCCTACCTGCTCCTATTTAAATTTTGCTTCTTTGGGTGCATCCTCACATACAATTGATCCTTGTGGGGAAATTTTCAGGTGGTTCAGCAAATCCAATTTTAATCAGATGAGAACATGTTTAAATCTTTCCATGATGTTCTGATTGCATTGATTTTTCCAAGATCAGGCCATGCGTGTGAATATTCACAATCCCCAAGAAGCTCGGTAAGGTTCAAACCAGTTTTCCATTGACAACTCTCCATAAAGTTTCAATGAGGTTTCGTCAGCACCATGTTGGTGTAATTTGTTAACTGAACTAATATTTGGACATCTGAAGCAAAAACATGCAGTGAGCATCATGCAGGATCCATATGACTCCTTCCACTTCATTAAGCATAATTACAAAATGAATAATCGTGGAAATCTACTTGAGATTTATGTGAGAATGAGGAATTAAACACAATGCAAAAAGTGCTGATCTGTGACAAACCATGAAGAGAAATATATTTTCACAAAGTCGTTTTAATTAATAGCTTTGCTGAAAGCCTAATTAAATAACACAGAATGTTTATTAGACACAATAGTTGTTAAAGTGTACTTATTATTCATTATATCATTGCTTGTTTTCATGATTACTAATTACTATATATGTTAAACTGAAGAGCGCACAATGAAAATAAAAATCAAGCACTATCCCTAGAGAAAGAAAAGCTAGACATTTATTTCGTAGGCACAAAAAATGACGCAAAGTGCTGGAGTAAGTCAGCCGGTCAGGTGGCATCGCTGCAGAACATGGATATGTGGCGTTTTAGGCCGGGACCCTTCTTCAGACCAAACTTGTTCATACACTGACTGGTTTTATGTGGCTGATGCAGTTACATTTCTGGTGAAAGTTGACTTCCCTCCAACCTGCTGATGGTGAGAGATTTACATAGGAATGGTAACGCTCTCTCAATTGCCCATGGCCTGATGGCTATTTACAACATGTGTGAATGCCCAAATATTCTCCATATCTCGCTGCTCAAAGGCATTGACTCATTCATTATCTTGGGACATGTAAATGGAAAGGTATCATGTGCAATCAGTAGAAATCCCCATTCTGCTCTAACGATGGTGATAAATCCACTAATGAAGTAGCTAGAAAAGTCACCACCGAAGAACACCTATGATATTGGCCTCCACCAGTCAAAACCATATTCCATTGTTCTAGGAATGAGTCCAACCAGCAGGCAGATTCATTCCGTTTCTCATTGGCCACATTAACTAGATCTTCTTGCTGACTTATTTTGACAAATGCAAGCTTGAATGTTAAGAGCAACCATTTTCTCCTCACATCTGGAATTGGGGTACTTCATCCACGTTTGAACCCAAGGCTATTTTAAGTAGTTGCAATCGCTATTTATTTTTCAAATTTGGCGAACCCATAAGTGCTTTGCACAAAGTGAATGCATTTCATGTGTAAAGGTGGATTCACTCCTGTAGAGTTGCCAGTTATATCCATTATAAAGCAGTCTTTCGAGAATTTACACAAAGGTTCACATGGTCCAAAACAAGGCAAAACTGTGTAAGGGAGTGGGGGAGAATCTCCAACCAAGGTTTCTAGTAGTCACCAAAATGGAATGGAAATTAAATGATTTAACTTGGTATTTATTAAGACGCATCCCTTCTGTAAGACCTTAACACCATTTCAGAGCGAGCAGAAGGAATTTGTACCAGATGGTTTGAATGCATATAAAAGAGGCCTCCTTTAATCCCATATGATTGTCAGTGTGCTGCTAAGGGCTCACAAATAAGCCCTCATGATCATACATACAGTTCAGATTATTTTCTTTCATATCTTGAAAATCATGAACGGATAGCAACGTTGGAATTGATGCATGCACTTATAAAATCACAATGAATTCCAATCAACATAATTATACAGCATCGCGGTTTACTCCATGATTCAGGGATTTGTTGCAGTGACTGCTGAATACATCATCCTTTCCCCCATTTCAATTTGCTTTGAATGTGTCAGATGTGATGAAAAGATGGCTCTGAAGCAGAAGTGACTGCTTAAACGTTATATAACGTACTGGTAGATGACCCAAATTCAGAAAGTTCTTTGTTCATGGTGACTTTTAATAAATTTACAAATATTTAAGAATAAGGGGTAGACCATTTAGGACTGAGATGAGGAAAAACTTCTTCACCCAGAGAGTTGTGAATCTGTAGAATTTTCTGCCACAGAAAGCACTGGAAGCCAATTCACTGGATGTTTTCAAGAGAGAGTTAGGTTTAGCTCTTAGGGCTGAAGGAATCAAGGGATATAGGGAAAAAGCAGGAACAGGGTACCGATTTTAGATGATCAGCCATGATCATATTGAATGGCAGGTCTGGCTCGAATGGCCAAATGGCCTACGCCTGCACCTATTTTTCTATGTTGCTATGTTTCTAAATTGACCACGGAAGCTATACAATCAGGAACACACAACCTGAATTAATTTAGTACAAATCGAAGATAGACACAAAACGCTAGAGTAACTCAGCGGGACATGCAGCATCTACCCGAAATGTCACCTATTCCTTCTCTCCAGAAATGTTGCCTGTCCCGCTGACTTACTCCAGCATTTTGTGTCCATCTTCGATTTAAACCAGCATCTGCAGTTCTTCCCTACACATATTAATTTAGTACAAAGTACTTTGAAGAAAAGAAATTGGGTTGTCCACCAACATTTTCCCTTCATGCTCTCTCAGGCATCGCCTGTCATGGGCAAGTGGCCAGTGCATATTGTGCTCCTCAGTGCTGACAGTGCAACTCTGCCACCAACCTCCAGAGGCTGGGAGCAGGTCTCCTGGTGAGCGGCTGACTTTCCATTTCCCTTGTTCAAACTCATAGTGATAGTGATGTCTGAAGAAGGGTCTCAACCCAAAATGCCACCTACTCCTTTTCTCCAGAGATGCTGCCTGACCCTCTGAGTTACTCCAGCATTTTGCATCCATCTCATAGTGATATTATTTCAATGACTTGCCTGAGATTTGTCGTTCACATGGAGGTTAGTGGCTACAAACCTGTCAATACGTTGTACCATCATTGCCACACTTAGATGGCATTCTTGCAGAATCCTTTGGGGTGCTTTGTTAAAAGCTTAGTGTGAATGGAAGCCCGCTGTAGAATGCAAGTGAAGTGATATAGTCTTGCGCTAACAAACAGATCCCATATGTGTAGGAAAGAACTGCAGATGCTGGTTTAAATCGAAGGTAGAAACAAAATTCTGGAGTAACTCAGTGGGACAGGTAGCATCTCAGAAGAGAAGGAATGGGTGACGTTTCGGGGCGAGACCCCTCTTCAGACTCTGAAACTGAACGTCATCCATTCCTTCTCTCCAGAGATGCTGCCTGTCCCGCTGAGTTACTCCAGCATTTTGTGTCTAAGCAGATCCCATTGATATGCTGGTAGGTTAATTATTGAAATTGATCCTTAACAAGAGAGTTGAGGAGGTGGGTGGTGGAGTAAAGGTGGGGAGTGGAGCAGGAAGTAGGGTGGGAGGACTTTAGTTTGGTTGATTATTGCCACATGTACCGAGGTACAGTGAAAAGCTTTTTGTTGCATGCTGCCCAGTCAAAGAAAAGATGAGATGTGACTATAAAGACTATGTGCAATCAAGTCATCAACAATGTACAGATAAAGGATAACGGGTACAACATATACTGCAAGATAAAATGTGTAGGAAGGAACTGCAGACGCTGGTTTAAACCAAGGGTAGACACAAAAAGCTGGAGTAACTCAGCGGGACTGTCAGCCTCACTGGAGCGAAGCAATTGAATGGGTTCTCTCCAGAGATGCTGCATCTCCCGCTAAGTTACTCCAACTTTTTGTCTCTATCTACTGCAAGGTATAGTCTGATAAAAGATGGTTCAAAGGTTTCCAATGAGTTGCTTGATAACAGCTGGTAAGAAACTGTCCCTCAATCGGAAGCATTTTCAATCGGAAGCATTTTCAAACTTCTGTATCTCTAACCTGATGGGTGAGAAGGGGGGGGGGGAGAGGGACTGGTTGGAGTGAGACTGGTCCTTGAATATGTTGGTGGCCTTGCCAAGGCAGTGTGAAGAGCAATAGAGTCATTGAAAGGGAGGTTGATTTGTGTGATGGTCTGGGCTATATCCACAACTCTCTGCAATTTCTTGTAGTCTTCGATGGAGTTATTCCCAAGCCATGCTGTGATGGATCCTGATAAAATGCTCTCTACGGCACATCTGTAGAAGTTGGTGAGGGTTGTTGGGGACATGCTGAACATCCTGTGCATTTTAAGGAAGTAGAGGCATTGGTGTGCTTTCTTGGCCATAGCTACAATGTGGCTGGTCCAGGACAAATTGCTGGTTACAATTACTCCTAAGAATTTGAAGCTTTCGATCATCTCTACTTCAGCTCCATCAATGTACATTGGGGTGTGTGTCTTCCTTTGTTTCTTGAAATCACTCACAATCTCATTTGGCTTGCTGACATTGAGGGAGAGGTTATGGTCTTGGCACGAGGTTATTAGGTTCTGGAACTCCTTCCTGTGCTCCGTCTCGTCATTATTTGATATCCGGCCAACTTTGGTGGTGGCATCTGGGAATTTGTAAATTGAGTTGGATTGGGATTTGGCTGCATGGTCATGAGTGTATAAAGAGTAAAGAAGGGGGCTGTGAACGCAGTCCTGCAGGGCACCCATGTTGAGGATTATCGTAGAGGATGATTTGTCACCTATCCTCACTGATTGTGGTCTGTTGGTCAGGAAGTCGAGCATCCAGCTGCAGAGGGGATGCTTGGTTGGGAAAATGGTATTGAAAACAGAGCTGTAGTCTATGAATAGGGGTCTAATAGACAATAGACAATAGGTGCAGGAGTAGGCCATTTGGCCCTTCGAGCCAGCACCACCATTCAATGTGATCATGGCTGATCATCCCCAATCAGAACCCCGTTCCTGCCTTCTCCCCATATCCCCTGACTCCACTATCTTTAAGAGCCCTATCTTGCTCTCTCTTGCAAACATCCAAAGAACCTGCCTCCACCGCCCTCTGAGGAAGAGAATTCCACAGACTCACAACTCTCTGTGACGAAAAGTGTTTCCTTGTCTCCGTTCTAAATGGCCGACCCCTTATTCTTAAACTGTGGCCCCGGTTCTGGACTTCCCCCAACATTGGGACAATGTTTCCTGCCTCTAGCATGTCCAAACCCTTAACAATCTTATGTGTTTCAATAAGATCCCCTCTCATCCTTCTAAACTCTAGAGTGTACAAGCCCAGCCGCTCCATTGTAGGTGTCCTTCTTATCCAGATGTTCCAGGGATGAGTGCGAAGGCCAGGAAGATGGCATCAGCCATGAAACTATTGTAGCGATAGGCAAACTACAATGGATCAAGGTTGCTTGATATGCTGGATTTAATATTGCCATAACCAGCCTCCGAAGCACTTCATGATGATGGATGTCAAGGCCACTGGATGGTAGTCATTAAGGCATGAGATATTGTTTTTATTTAGCACTGGGATGAGGAACTAGGGAGGAGCAGAATGGGGGGAAAGGGGTGGGATGAGGGCGGAATGGGGTTGTTAATGGAAATGTGAGAGAGAATATGTGCAGGGGATAAATGGGGAATGGGGCTATAATGAATAATCTGACAACGAGCACAGACTCGTTGAGCAGAATGGTCTCTTTCAGCACTATTAGAAAACTATTTGAATACAAGAGTGGCGTAGACTCTAAAATTGGGAATGTAACTGGACTAAACAAAGATAATGCAGTCAGGTTTTCCCTGATATGAGAGAAAGAACCACAACCTAATGTGACTATGACAATCCTTAAGTTCAAAAGCAGTGGCTTCAGTAACCAATGTTTCCAATTCGATATACAAGTGCAATTAAAAAAACATCTTCTCATAAATTTACATTCAGCTTCCGAGGTTCAAAGCCTAGTGCTTGCAAAGTATATGTTAATAACATTTACCTCAGTAAATAGGTCTCAATGTCACCTGGAGTTACTCCATAATCATGGAACGACTTGGGCCAACTGATACCCCTGTTCTGTCTATTTCCTGAAGAAAAGCATAGTTATTTTAACGTACATGAAGGCCTCTGAGAACTCGCCCCTTGAACAGTTTAAAGTAAGGATGATGTTCGGTGTAATATCTGGCACAAGATCCGTAAACAACTCATAAAAAGGCAAGAGTTCTACTTGCCTAAGAACCACCCCTTAGGTGGAATGGTTGGGGCTCATGTTTCCAGCTGAGAATGTTAAACAGTATTTTCAGTTGCCCAAAAGTTCCAATTTGCTGGTTTGTTTACAGCAGAGCAAACTCTTTTGCTGAGTAGCCCTTTTAAAAATAACAAGCGCTCCTGAAGACCTTAGCAACACAGAGCACTGGGGAAGCACAGGTGTTGCTAGGGAGCATTGGTTCATCTCCATTATCTGCAGTAAAGTCACCTCTTTCAGGAAGGTATACCAGGCAGAAAATAGCAGAGATTGAACAAACTGTTTTCTACCTATTATTGTCCGTTTTGAAAACCGCGGCCTGTGTGTGGCAAAATATGTTTAGACCATTTTCAGTGGATTGTGTTAGCATTCTGACGTAAAACTCATTCTTGTAAATAAATGAATTGACTGCTTTTTAAGTGGTCCAGTGGTAAGTGGAAGGGGAAGGCATAGCAAGCATGGATGACCTCTTTGCTTCTAGATTGTGCTGGCATTATGTGAGCATTCGGGCTTACATTTGACATCCATTTCATTTACGCAACAGCAAATTAAAACTTGCCACTCGGGTTAAAATTTGTCACTCCCGAATCCACTTCCCCACCTTACTCCCTACACCACTGCTCCCATTCCCCATACCACTTACATCTCTGGGGTACCCATTCTGAGGTACCCACTTGCTTCAAGAAGACCACTACCATCCCAGTGCCAAAGGAAAGCAAGATCTCGGGCCTTAATGGCTACCATCCAGTGGCCTTGACATCCACCATCATGCAAAACGTAAAAAGTGTCACATTTCATTACAAATCCACCCCACTCTTTCCCTCAGAAGATAGTAGAGTAACTCAGCGGGTCAGCCAGCATCTCTGGAGGTGACGTTTCGGATCAAGACCCTTCACCAGACTGAGAGTCAGGGAGGGGGAACTGACTGACTATAGACACAAAATGCTGGAGTAACTCAGCGGGTGTTTGGTTATCTTCAGTGTAAACCAGCATCTGTAGTTCCTTCTTACACCACTCTTTCTCCATTGCAACCAAGAGAAGCAACGATCGCTAAGTGGTTAAGTTTTTCAGGAAGCAGGCGTGGGAGCTGTCTAATCACCACAACAGGGTTAATGAAACAGAGCGACAACATAAAAAGGATGCTCCATTAATTGGCACATCGTTCCTTTAAGTGCTGTGAGCTTGCTCAGTTTTGCAATTGGCACTCAGACAATTTGCAGTTCTGATTGCTTGCACAGATGCTGCACGTGCAGGAAACCAGAGGGAGAGAGAGAGCGAGCGAACCTTGCACTGCACAACTAGTCGTGACTTAGCTTCACACCAAAGCCGGGAGCAGGTTCAGTTACCCAGGGATGGCAAACAAGTCGCTGACCTCATTGATGTCAACATTTCGCAGTCAAAAATATGTTGCGTCAAGCAACCTGAAAATCCACACATTTGGCCTCATTAGAGCACAATGCTTGTAATCATCTAGGACTAAATGTAGAGCTATTATCTGTGATTGTATTGTGTTGAAACAGTGTGGTGCAAGTTTGAGTCTAGACACGTAGAGGTAATGAGCTTCAGCGAGAGGGAAGTGCTATTACCAGCTCAGACCGAGCAGAATTCATTTAATGAATCCATACTCGCAACACCAGCTCACGTCTCTCTCCTAACAAATGGCAAATAGACAAAATAAAACAGGAAAGGAAGCAATTGGACCAAGTAAAGACTAGTCCCCTTTAAAAAATTCAATCAATTTCTATGTTTCTTTGTTCACGGACATCTTGGATTATTTTTTAATCACACGGTTAATTTGAACAGAGTAAGAGGTGATGACTATGGGCCAAACTATGCAGGGGTGACCGACAAATGGGCAGTGGATCAATCAAATGAGTGTGGAAAACCCTGCGGGGAAAGAAAGTCACTTATGTGTTTTACTGTATTTTAATATTTTTTATTATTTTAATTAATTTTTGTATTCTTTGGTTTTAGTGATATTGCATTTAATATTTTATGATCATTTTAATAATGTAAATCTACTTGAAGAGCTTTTAATTGCTTCTGACAACTAGAGACATCTATACGTTGTTCAGCAGCCTTTGACTGCTTTGAACACAGAAGAGTATAGCACAGTAATAGGACCAGTGGCCCATAATATCTGTGGTAAATGTGCTATGCCAAGATAATCTAATCTCATCTATCCACACATGATCCATTTCCCTCCATTCCCTACATATCCAGTTAGTTTATCTAAAAGATTCTTAAGCAACACTATCATATCTGCCTCACAGTACATTCCAGCACCCTACACTCTCTATAGAAGAGTCTTAACCCGAGACATCACCTATCCATGTTCTCCAGAGATGTTACCTCACCTGCTGAGTTACTCCAGCACTTTGTGTCCCTTCTAGCACTAAACACTGTCGGAGTCACTTGCCATAAGGGATACTTCTAGGGTCAAGCTGTCCATCCCTCTACATCTGGAGAAGGTAACTGCGGGAGAATAAGGATTGTGGACATCACATTCCACAGTGGACTTGGTCCACAACCATCTGGTCCACATCCACAGGGGCGAGACTACGTGTGAACACTGAAGATAGACACAAAAAGCTGGAGTAACTCAGCAGGACAGGCAGCACCTCTGGGGAGAAAGAATGGGTGAAGTTTCGGGTCAAGACCGGTTAGGGATAAGGGAAATAATAATAATAATAATAATAATAATATCGTTTATTGTCATTACACATAAGTGCAACGAGATTTGGTTTGCAACTTCGAGATTTCGGTTTGCAACCCCCGAGAACAAGGTTTGTAAAAACGAAACGTGACCAGTAACATCAACACAGACTACAGTGCGAGGCCGGGGGAGACAGTCCATGGGGGTGGAGGGTACTCAGCAGGGCAATGGGTGTGAGGTTGTGTGAGAAACGAGATGGGTGTGAGGTTTGGCAATGGTCTGATTTGTGTGCGTGAATCAATATCCAACTGAATGCACGGGATCAGTTATGATTACGTGTCTAGCAGAACTGCCGTTAGTTCCAGCCTCCAGTAATAGTTAATAACCTTCACTGATCCTCTTCGCTGTGCCACTATGAACTATCATTTAATCTCCTGCAGATTCCACCAAAACGTGCATGCAATTCCAAATACCCAAAGGCCAAATACCCTCTTTCTGAGCTGCCACCAATTGGAACCCCTCTCCCCCTCCCCCCCCTCCCCCCCCCCCCCCTCCACACTTACCCTCTCCCACCACCGCCACATTATCTGATGGAACCTGAGTAGATAAAAACAAACAGGTTGGTTTTCTGCAAGTAAATTGCCCTTTTCACAAATTGTTCCAAGTTTTAGCTTCATGGAACCACAGCCTGCTGAGAACCTTACCTGAAACAAGGAGGGCTTATATAGAATCAGGGTTCTAGTTGACCAAATATCTTTCTATTTCAGTTAATAAATGGGAATTGGCTAACAGGTGAGGCTGGGTCAGGACTAAACCAGAAACGTTCCTCTGTGAGATGCAAGATGCTCAATCTCTCAGCTCAGACCACAGTTTGAATGTAGTATCTTTAGCACATCACTGAGCACTTTGCACACATGCAGTACTTCTGAAGAATAGTCACTCCCGTAACGTATGAAATGAGGCAAACAATTTCGCAAGCTCCAACGTGACAAGAACAAAGATCAGAATGCACAGTTTTATGGTCAGGTGGAGAAGGTTTGAAGGAGGTGTGCAGCGCAAGTAGTTTTCATTGTGGGAGTATATTTGAGGGGCCTGGAACGTGCTACCAGGAGTGGTGGTGGAAGCAGATACGATAGTGGCATTGAAGAGACTTGTAGATCAACACATGGATATGTAGGGAATGGGGGGGATATGGAGAACGTGCAGGTTGAAGGGATTAATATAACTTGGCATCATGTTCGGCCCAGACATCGTTGCTGCTCCCGTGCGGTACTGTTCAATGTTCTTTAGATAATCTGTTCTAGAGGTTGATCGGTATAGATGTTGGCTAGGGTGTCATTTCCCTCCAGGGATGAATAAAGTTCTGCCGTATCATATCGTATCGTAAGGTTACGACTCTTAGTATTGTTTGAAATGGTGACATTGGACCTCTTATATTGACTAAAGAAGGAAGTTGAGCCTTACTCAGAAGACCATCTCCCCTTTTTTTTTTCCTTTTCAAAAACTTTATTCGACACAATCATATGATACAACACATCAAAACATAATCAAAAAAACACTATATCAAAAAAATCATTGTAGTACAACAGTACATTCATTGTTTACAATACTCTCAACCCCACGCGGTGACCAGCGTTGACGGAAGGCCTCCAGAGTCCCCATGGATCTCTCTCTCTCTCTCTCTCTGTCTCTGTGTGTGTGTGTGTGTGTGTGTGTGTGTGTGTGTGTGTCTCTCTCTCTCTCTCTAAACTACAATGCAGCATCTCCACAGGATTTTCAGGGACTTGGTGTATGAAGGAGGGAATGTTTGGAATTGAGCAATGGAATTGATCAGAGAAGACAGATTCTGGAGTGGAAAGAGCCAGAGAGAGGGGAATAAGAAATGGAGAAATATTTGAGGGGCCAGGGGCGTGATGGACGAGCTGAGATAGCAGATGGTTTCTCATCTCACCCGGACGTCAGCATCTCTGACACTGCAAATGTCCAGCTGCTGTGATCTGTTTTTGTCCCTTTCCTTGAGGTGAACTTGACCTAGTAACCTTCCATTCAGGGTTAGAAGCTGCACACAGCCGAGGTGTCACATGGATCCAGGGGTCTCCTGTTCCAACGCTTCACTTGGCTACTTCTGAGTCCGGTGACACTGAGTTCATGTGACAGAAGCAGAATTAGGCCATTCAGTCCATCCTCTACTGCCATTCAATCCTGGCTGAATTATCTCTCCCCTTAACCCCATTCTCCTGCATTCTCCCCATAACCCCAACATCCACACTAATCAAGAATCTATCTATCTCAGCCCTAAAAATATCCATTGGCTTGGCCTCCACAGCCTTCTGTGGCAATTAATTCCACAGCTTCACCACTCTCTGACGAAATAAATTCCTCCTAATCTCCTTCCTTCCTTTAATTCTGAAGCAATAACCTCTGGTCCTAGACGTTCCCACTAGTGGAAACATCCTCTCTTCATCCACTCCATCCAGGCCTTTCACTATTTGGTACGTTTCAATGAGGTTCCCCTTCTCCATCTGTAGAGGGAATGTGAGTAAGAATGTACGCCCCGTGGCAGCTTGGTAAAAAGCAGAGGCAGAGGGAAATTTGTTTTAGAACCGGAGTGGCTCTTGTAGCAATGGTGCCCAGGTCACCTTTCTTCATACAGAATATAATTCACCTCAGAAATCCACATCCTCTAGACAGGACCAGTCCCATCCACCCTTGCCTTCATATTCAGTTGCAAAAGGGGATGAAGAAATCCATTACCTTGTATGAAAGTATAGGAAGTGTGATCCTCCACTGCCCCATAAAGCTATTGCAATGAGACTCTCAAGTTCAAGTTCAAGTGAGTTTATTGTCATGTGTCCCTGAAAGGACAATGAAATTCTTGCTTTTCTTCAGCACAACAGAACATAGTAGGCATTGACTACAAAACAGACCAGTGTGTCGATATACCATTATATAAATATATACACACATGAATAAATAAACTGCTAAAGCGCAAATAACAGATAATGGGTTATTAATGTTCAGAGTTTTGTCCGAGCCAAGTTTAATAGCCTGATGGCTGTGGGGAAGTAGCTATTCCTGTACCTTCTACCTGAAGGTAGCAGGGAGATGAGTGTGTGGCCTGGATGGTGTGGGTCTTTGATGATACTGCCAGCCTTTTTGAGGCAGCGACTGTGATAAATTCCCTCGATGGAAGGAAGGTCAGAGCCGCTGATGGACTGGGCAGTGTTTACTACTTTTTGTAGTCTTTTCCTTTCCAGGGCGCTCAAGTTGCCGAACCAAGCCACGGTGCAGCCAGTCAGCAAGCTCTCTACTGTGCACCTGTAGAAGTTAGAGAGAGCCCTCCTTGACTCTCCGTAATCCCCTCATGAAGTAGAGGCGCTGATGTGCTTTCTTGATAAATGCATCAGTGTTCTCGGACCAGCAAAGATCTTCAGAGATGTGCACAACCAGGAATTTGAAGCTCTTGACCCTCTCGCCTATCCCTGGAGGGAGTTACCTGCACAGATGAACACCTTTCCTGTACAATGCCGGAGATCAGTCCGCATGAACCAGCCACTACCACCACCCCCCAAACGCATCCCATTGCGGAACATTTCGGAGGTGAAAACCCGTCCGAGCTTCCCAATATGCTCCGTCCAGAAGTGGCATTTGGTGGAAGAGCCAGCTACTACCAGAGGAGCAGGCAGCAATAAAGCTGGAGATTAGGTGGAAATCGGAACAGAAGTTGCAGATTAATTAAACATTTAATGGGACGCAGCTGCTAGGGTTTCAGAGGTAATAAAATTCTAATTGAGATTTTTTTTTATATGAACCTCTGCAGCTTTGTTCGTTCTTCGTTCACTGAAAGGACTATAATTAGAACCAAGCTATATTCCCAGATCAGGGTAATTGTAGTCACTGTAATTAGTATTACAAACAGGTTTCAATAACTTCGATTCAGTAAAATAGATTTTGCTTGACAGGATTCCGTGCCTCATGCATTTTAAGTTAGTAAGCTGTATTCCATAATCTGTCGGTACTGCATGTTGCTCTGCAAGCAAATAAGTTAGCAATATTTCAATTATAATTGGAAGGTGTAAAAAAAAAACCTGACAGGTCTTCAAATAGTAAATACCATTTAGGTTCAGTTTGACAACTCCGTGAGGAATACAGCTGTGATCCCTGTGGAAGATTCTGGAAGAAAACTGCATCCTCTCAATTGCCTGCGATGTTTCTGAGCAGTGTTGTTCTGTGCTACTTTAAAAAAAAATAAGACAAGGAATACCTTTGCAAAGACCAGTATCAAAAGGCTTGACTTTGCAGCCTGGGCTAGTTGGACCTGATGCAATGGTCTCTTGAACTGAGATCCTGTGCTCAACCCAGTTAACAGATTATACAGCAGAGAAATAACAACTACCTGAATTTAAGTAGGAACAGAAGAAAGTATGCCACGTATCAACGTGCTGGACACAAACATTGTCAATGGCCTGGGGAAAGTTCATAAGTTCAGACGTGATAGGAACAGAATTAGACCATTCGGCCCATCAACTCTACTCTGCCATTCAATGATGGCTGATCTATCTCTCCCTCCTAACCCCATTCTCCTGCCTCCTCCCCACAACCCCTAGCACCCGTACTAATCTATCTCTGCCTTAAAAACATCCATTGAACCTGTGATATTTACTACAAGGAATAGCTGCCAGTCTTTGGTGGCTGCAGTCATTTTGCAGAAGGGAATAAACTGTAGCTGTGTCATTATCTTAATTATGCTTTTCATTCTAAAACGCAATGTAATTATTTTTTGTTATAAGCTGTAATCAAATAAAAGTTCCCATACATTAAAAGCATCTAAAGCAACAGTGTGACAATGCAAATGCGGGCTATGTTTAAGAACGTGCTTAAATTTTTTTTTTGAATTTAAAATTAATCACCATGATGTGGAAATGGGATGAGAGTTGGACCAAGTGTAGGTATTGTACAAATCAGCAACATGTTGTTGGATCGCTGCCTTGCCAAAAGAGGGGTAGGGTTCAGCTTCTTACCCAGCTGCTGGACCCAAGACAACCCCTATCAAAGTTGTAGAGTCTGTAATTTACACTGGACAGACACCTCCTGGCACACTGGAGTCCTAAACTCTAGGCAGCCACGGTGCGCAACGGTAGAGTGGCTGCGTTACAGCACTTGCAGCGCCGGAGACCCGGGTTCGATCCCGACTCGTGATCTTCGGATTCTTCCCACATTCCAAAGATGTACAGGTATGTATTGGCTTGGTGTATGTGTAAAATTGTCCCTAGTGTGTGTAGGATATTGTTAATGTGCGGGGATCGCTGGTCCGTGCGGACCCGGTGGGCCGAAGGGCCTGTTTCCGCGCAGTATCTCTAAACTTACCAAACCTCAACAGGGACCTCAACACCTAGCTGCAGCCCGACAAGGCCAGATGAACTACAAACAGATTAGGATTGGGACGGATAGAGTTGCTTAGCCCTAGAGAGCCAGGTTCGATCTTGAACACGGCAGCTGCCTGTACGAGTACTGTTTCGGCGGTGATCACTTCATATCTCTGGCACCTCCACTCCCCTAATGACCCCATCACCAAGTGAAGCTTTGGAAAGTCAGGGGAAATATGAGAGGAAGGACATGCAACAGTCAAAAGCACGTTTCATAATGCTATCATAAATACTGAGATCCAAATTATGTTATAACAAGACTTAAATAGAAATGATTTACAACATTAATTTAACCACAAAGCCTCATGCGAAATTTCTCTCATAAGTGAAATGAATCAATGCCAATTTAACTTGGTTCAGCTGGAAGTTGTATTACAACTGATTAGTTTTTTTTGATGTGGGCGTGTTGTAGAAATGCAGGCCTGGGTATCCGACTTGGCATGGTCTTGGTTTCTTTTGGGGCCGGTCTGGGTAAGGGGGAAATTGGGTGGAGGAGAGAGGTGACAGAGGAGTAGAATTGCCACTTGAGATAACGTATGATTCCAGAGATCTCTGTTGGGCAAAACCAATGTCCTTCTGGTGGTCATTGAAAGCCACTCAGGCAAACCAACTAAGCAACTATGCATTGAGCATTTGGAAAGCAGTCGAGAGGCAGATGTTCTTCATGTGCCTCCACAAACAAGCTACCAATTGCTGCCAGAGGTTTAACTAGTGCACACTGAATATCCCGTCCCTCCTCTGTAAGGATGAACTGCCTTGTCCGCTCCATGGTCAGATTGATGAAGATCCCCTCTCCCACATCGGACCAGCAAGCTGACCATGAGCACACCTGATCACACAGTCAGTAAAACTGGCCAATGCTCATTAAATGAAACATCTCCATGTAAAGGAGGCTGAGGTGGCGGGATTAGGAGGCAGAGATCAGCCATGTTTGAATGGCGGAGTAGACTCGATGGGCCAAATGGCCTAATTCTACTCCGATAACTTGTGAAGTTGTAAATGTTGCCTGGCAGCCACTGCTCTCGCTGCGGTTATCGATGAGCAGGCCATGTGAAAAAAAGCCCCGCAAGACCACAGTATTCATGGTACACGGATCATATAGAACTACAG
This sequence comes from Raja brachyura, assembly GCA_963514005.1. Next base: position 30,156,962 of record OY740807.1, on the reverse strand, counting down.
CAGCATCTAGCAGCCATTTGTCCAAGATGTGACCGTGTTATTCAATTGGAATATCACTGCTATGATTATCCATTTATTTGTGGAGCTGAGTTAACCATTAAAGCCCCCGTTCCAGCTGGTGGGGTTGTGTCCATCCTCCTACAAACACTATCTCTTGTTCCATATCACTGATCATCTCCAACAAGACGTCTGGCCACCAGCCTCCTCCCTCGGTGGGGCACGTGATGTTTGGCAGATCTACTATTTTAAGTGCACCCTCTACATTCCTATTCATCTCTTTCATAATCTGTCTAAGCCTGAAACACTGTTTACCTTCACAACTTAAGTGTGGTTAGGCCAGTGACTCCTGTTGCTACTCAAAAAAACCCTGCAGGTGCTTCTAAGCCTCATCAGGAGGAGTCTTTGAACTGAAAAGTTAAGTCTGTTTCTCTTTCCACAGATGATGCCTCCCCGGCGGAGTGTTTCTGTTTGTACTTCAGGTCATAGAGTTGTAAAGCATGGAAACAGGCCCTTCAGCCCACCATATCAATGCTAACTGTCAAGTTACAGTGGCTAACTACCATTTTACAATGTTTGTCCCTATCCTTCTATGCCATGTCACTTCTAGTGCTTGTGAGAGTCTCTGCCTCCACCACCTACTCAGATTTTAACCAAAAATCTTCCACAGAACCTCCTGCTCCTTGTCTTAGCCGCATGCCCTCTCATTTTAGCTACCACTGCCACAGGAAAAGTTTCTTACTATCTTATCTCTCGATAACCCTCATACCGTTGTATGGGTCTGAAGAAGGGTCTCGACTCGAAATGTCACCTATTCCTTTGCTCTAGAGGTGCTGCTGACCCGCTGAGCTACTCCAGCCTTTTGTGTCTATCTTTTGTGTAGCGTGTTTGGTTCCCCTTTAACTTATTTTGCTCAAAGGAAAACAAACTGAGCCAAACCAGTCTCGCCCCATAATTGAAACTCCATCCCAGGCTACATCTTGGTGAATCTCCTCTGCACGTTCTCCTGTGTAATCGTGTACTTCCTCTACTCTGGTAACCAAAACTCCAGTTGCAGTCCAGCTGTGACCTAACCAAAGTTTTCTCAGTCTGGAGAAGGGTCCCCACCTGAATCGTCATGGATCAGGGATGCTGCCTGACCCGCTGAGTTACTCCAGCAATGTGTATTTTCCGTTATGGAGTTCTACCGTAAGCTCTCTTTGCTCTTCTATACCCCAACTAATAAAGGCAAGCTTCCCACATACATCATCTTCATTACCCTATCCACCTCTGCTGTCACGTTGGACTTGTACACCAAGGTCCCTTTATTTCTCAATATCCCCTCGAGTCCTTCCATTCATCGTGTATAGCTGGCCTTTGTTAGCTAGCCCTGGCAAAATAAATCACCCCACACAACAGGATTCAATCCCATCTTCCATTTTCTCGCCCATTTCACCAACTCATCAAATATCATTCTATCGCCAAAGACTACTCCGCTTCTGTTCTGGTACTCGCTAACTTGCAACCCTGAAATTTGCTACTGCCCCTGCTTTTACTCATGATGCTATAAAGCCATGTGCTGATCCTCCACTTACAAATCACTGGCTCATTATTAAATATTAAAGTTTAATAGGTTAGCCCGAGAGGCGCGAGGCAAACCATCCAAACACGATCTGGAACTGTAGAGTGAGCTGACATTTTCAGTCACTGCAGGTCTGTGATTGAACTCCTGCTTCTGCTTTGCAGGATTTATACTTCATTCTCCAGCCGTGACAAATGAAAGAAACTCTGAATGCTTCCTCCAAATTGGTAGGAAAATAAATGACCACCTTTGCTGCAGGCCATTATTGATAAATTGCCTCTCTTGTCTTCCAAACAAGGTCCTGCTCTCAACGTACTTTAGTATGTTCTAATCAGTGGCTCCTTTCATAGTTAGCAGCAGTCTTGAAAAGTCAGGTGGAAGGACATGCTCTTGAAATCAAAGCAACACATTGGTGTCTATAGGAAGGAACAGAATGCTGGAGTAACTCTGCGGGTCTGGCAGCATCTTTGGAGAAAAGGAATAGCTTTCAAAATCAATTTTGTTGGCTATATAAGAACTGGGGCTGACATATTGCCCTTGAAATTCATTACATTTTTATGAACAGCAATTGAGGGAAACGCAAAATCAATCCCTAATCTTAATTAGTCCTTCCAAGTGTCCTGACACTCAATGGAAAATAGCACTGATTATACATGGAGTTCATTGCGTGCAGGTACGATACAGTGACGTCAGGTACGATGCAACCAATGTTTGACCGCTGCTGCAATGCTGCAGAGCACTAATGCAATGGAGAAACGATGTTGAATTGACCAGCAAAGGAGGCCTTATGGGCCTGTCCCACACAGGCGACTTTTTAGGAGAGAGCAGGAGACTCTGCACTCACCACAGGGTCACCACGTGTTCGCTGGTGGACTCTGGTTAGTCTCCTTCATGGTCGCGAGGAGTTCCCGCATTCTGGGAACTAGTCGCGGCCTCAGTATGGTCGCCGCAAATATTTCAACATGTTGGTCGCCATGGAGAAAATCGATAATCCTGTAATCGTAGTTGCAGTGGGGTCGCCATGTAGTTCGAGGTAGTCGAGCTAGTCGTAGGTAGTTTTAGTTAATTGCCTTTGCTGACCAGTCATTTTCATTGGCTCATTGGGGGAAAAAAACGTAAGCTTTCAGAACCAAGGTAATGTTAAATGTCCACCGAACTTCACAGCTGTGTACCTCTGGCTTATAAAAAGTTGCCTGACTTCTTAAAAAGTTGTCTCCACTCCTTCTCCTCCCTTCTCTCTGCCCCCCCCCCACCCCCCTCCCATCCCCAATAGGAACTTGAGGGGCAAAGTTGTCACACAGAGGGTGGTCGTGGCTATATGGAAAGGGCCTCCAGAGGAGGTAGTTGAGGCAGGTACAATAAGACCATTTAAAAGACATTTGGGCAGCTGCATGGGTAGGATAGATTTAGAGAGATATGGACCAACTGTGGGCAGGTGAAACCAGCATAGATGTGGCAATTTGGTCAGCATATACAATGTGGGCTGGAGAGCTTGTTCCCGTGATGTATGACTGTATCTATGGGGCCCCGACTGCTTCTCGCTCATACCTCAATAGCATTATGCTTGATTAAAGTTGGCAAAGCAGGCTGCCCATATCCATGTTTTTTTCCCCACCACACATGGCACACAGTCAGCCAAGTCAACCTCAGTATTTCCAGCCAAGTTAGATGCTGAACATTTCTAAGTTTGGTTACTCAGCATAACTGTGCTAGATGCTTAAGGTTCATGATTTTGCACAATTATTTATCTGCCGTGTTTGTGAACATTCTTTTGTTGCAACCCTGGAAGAAACTGTTCTGCTTTCAAGCATCTTTGTACGCTGTACAGTCAGTAAACCATTGCCCAGCAGTCTATCTTGGAACACTGGGTATTGGTTACTGTTACAACTCCTGAAGGCAGGTTCCTCAGAGTCGCGTAACAAATCAAAACCAGGGTCAAGTTTAAGATAAAAACAGTCTTTAATTTTGTTAAACTAAGCCAAAACCCGAACCTGATTTAAAACAACGTGGTCAGGGATCATAATTGACTAACAAATAATATATAAGTGTGCTCCAGCCAGCCTCTCAATGGGCCGTCGGACTAAAGACTCTAATCCTGCCTATATAGACATAACCCTGCAATCAAAATACCCGAAAACTCTCAGGTCATCCCTTCCGTCCCAATACAACATTAATTTGCAAATATATGCAACAAATATACAAAGTGCTGTGCCATGCGGCCAGGCCTCCTGCAGCTCAGACCGGCACCTCTTCCTTCAGGGATCTGGCACGAAGAGAGAGAGAATTCTGTGAGCTTCTGCCTTACAAGCTCCCGATGAATCACCTGACGTAGCTTGGCCAATCGGGTACAGAAGCTCATAACCCCTTGAATCCTGGTTTCCAGCCACGGCCTGCAGAGAAACAGAAAGGTAAGTACACAGCATTCACCAGGGGGGGAGGGGAAGTACCTAACACCCCCACCCAAAGATACTGAGACTTGATATTGGAAGGACGCGCGTCAGAAAGTGCGCCATGCAAGATGCTGATTGCAAAACAGCTGTGCCCTTGCCCAAAGGTATTGCCAGACAGATTCCATGATACTGCGATGAACTTTAAATGACCTTCTGTCGGCACTAAACCTTAAGAATGCAGCTCAACTGATTCTGAAGATATCACAGAGCACATCATACAAAGTTGCACAATGTAAAGTGTTTCAAATGGACACTCCACCTATATCTACTGTCAGGTAGCACTTAGGTATTTATACATTTCGCCTTCACATGCATTGATAGTCACTGCCTTCTGTGGCAGAGAATTCCACAGATTGACAACTCTCTGGGTGAAAAGGTTTTTCCTCATCTCAGTCCTAAATGGCCTACCCCTTATTCTTAAACCATGACCCCTGGTTCTGGACTCCCCCAACATCAGGAATATTTTTCCTGCATCTAGCCTGTCCAATCCTTTAAGAATTTCTGATGTTTCTATGAGATCTCCTCTCATCCTTCTAAATTCCAGTGAATATGAGTTCTTTTAAAAAGGTGAGGAGCAACTTCTTTAGTCAGAGGGTAGTTAATCTGTGGAATTCATTGCCACAGAGGGCTGTGGAGGCCAAGTTAGTGGATATTTTTAAGGCAGAGTTGATTAGAACGAGTGTCAAGGGTTATGGGAAGAAGGCAGGAAAATGGGATTAGATGGCAGACATGAGCCATGATTGAATGACCAATAAGTTGTGAACTTGTTTTCCGAGAAGAAAAACGTGGAACGAAGAACAAGGTGGAGAGATGCGCTTCTGTGATTGTATGATCTGTTTAGCATGTCGAAAACATCATAGCCACGTTGAACACATCATACAATCAAGAAAGCCCTTAGTCCTATGTGTCCAAAATGCTTTCTAATGATTTGAAAATGTGGATATCAGTCAATTGAGACTTTTGTAAATACAATTGTGCATTTTTCTGTCATTCCAATCCCACTATTATGTTCAGTAATCAGTCATTTCCCATAAACAGCCTGATCATCCCAAACCATTTTAAACATAATTTGCTTTCCTGTACTGTCATAAATGTGTCTTTATCATGCACTGTCAGGGGAATTGTGTTCAAACAAATAGCAATTTCTGTTAAAGCTGCCTTTTCTGGTCAGATGCATCATGCAATGTATCATAAACGACCACATTCAGATAGGTCATTTTCATACATCTGACTTTCCTTTGAAATAAAAAAATCAACATTCATTGAGGCATCAGTGTGCTAAAACCATAATCTGAGGTGCATCACCAATGCACAATGCATATTCAAAATAATATCATCCATTAACATTTATATTTTTGACAAGAACACTTTAGGAAGGTGTGAAGATCCCGCTGAGTTACTCCAGCTATTTGTGTCTATCTTCGGTTTAAATCAGCCTCTGTAGTTCCTTCCTACCCATTAAAGTAAGTTTGATCCATTTCCCTTTCTGTCACTTAAAAATATCACTTTTCATCCTTGATGACCTAAATATCAGTTACTGAGGTGGTGGGATGGGAGGACAAGGCTCCTATTGTTGCTCATCTTCCTCAATGGCCATGGCAATGTTGTCTTTTGTCAGTCTTTCCACATCATGGATTTCCTTATTGGAACATTTCAGAATATCGTAAAACCAAACCATTAGCTGTTTTCAATGCCTTTTCATATTGAAACAGTGGTAACGACATCTCAAATCAAATGCAAATTTTAATAGTGTAAAGTTTGTCACTCTAAGCAAAGTTATGTTCCATAACTCTTCAGGTTTGCATTATAGTCATATATCACAGAAACAGGCCCTTCAGCCCACTTTGTCCATGCTGTCAAGACACCCCAGATAATCTAGTCCCGTTTACCCATATCCTTCCTATCCACATGCCTGTCCAAGTGCTTCTTAAATGCTGCTATGGTACCTGCTTTAATTACCTCCTCTGGCAGTTCTTTCCATATACCCACCACCCTCGCAGTGAAGAGGTTGCTCCTCAGGTCTGTATTAAATCTATCCAATCTATCTGATATTTTCCTATCCATGGAGCTACCTAAATGTATTTTAAATGCTGTTATTGTACTTGCATTTGTTCTGGGTTGAAGGAGGCTGGCCTTGCAGATTGACCTTACAGAGGTTAATAAAATCATAGATAAAGTGGATAGACACAGCTTTCCCCAGGATCTACGAGAGAGCATAGGTTTAAGATAAACTAGGGAGCATATGTTTAAGATGAGAGACAAAAGATGAATTAACCGGACTTCCAATAAATGGTTACATATTTTCCAACGTAAGTCATACCTGCTAAACAGGTAAAGAAAAAGTCAGGTTAGACATAGATGACTCTGAGATTCTCGTCAACAATTCAAACACAGTGTGCAAACCCTAAAATAATTAAATGTAGATTGTAAACAAATGAGATGAACAAAAATGATGATAAAGATAGCTGAGGCTGAGTTCAGCATTGGGACAGACCACGAGTATAACATATAGAGTCTTACATACTTGGCTCACTTATGCTCTGATTAAATTCCCGCATCTTTCAGAACTCGAAACTTAGGCTGACATGCACATCTGCTGCTTTCAAAAATAGTTATTTCACTGAGGTCAGAGGCTAAAGCCGTATGATTAAAGTTATCTGTTAACAGCAGTCTTAAATCAAGAGCTGTTCAATCACTCAAGTTTCTTACTATTCCCTGCAGTGGTGCAGCAAGAACTTAGAGGGCACCTTGTCCAAAAAAAACCTTCACTCAACATTCACTGTAGTATCCGCTGATGGACCACAAGTAGCAGCATGTTTAAATGCTCCTGACAGACTGTAACTTTGAAGAACATTTCTATTGATAGGTTGCCTTTTAAAAATTAAGTCAAATACTAAATAATGCATACATACCATAATAGAGAATTGAACTTCAAATTTGCAAAGCAGTTATAATGATTCTTAACATTAATATCAACACTGACTTGAATGCTATTTAAAAAGAGTAACTTCCTTCCTTCCATGCCTCGGTCCATTATTTGCATGTTAAAAAAAAGGTAAACAAGTTGCCATCACCTCTTCCAGCGTGGTTATAGAGTCATAGACCAGGCCCTTCGGCCCAACATGTCCCATCTACACTGGTCCAACCTGCCTCTGTTCGGCCCATATTCCTCTAAACCTGTCCTATCCATGTACCTGTCTAAATGTTTCTTAAACGTTGCGATAGCACCAGCCTCATCTACATCCTCCTGCAGCTCGTGCCAAACACCCACAACCCCTTCTGTGAAAAAGTTACCCCTCGGGTTCCTATTAAAACTTCCCCACGTTACCTTACACCTATGTCCTCTGGTTCTCGATTCCCCTACTCTGGGCAAGTGTGTCTACCCGATCTATTTATTCCTCTCATGATTTTGTTCTATCAGTATCCAATATTAGGTGTTCACAGCAGCCTAGTTGCTGGAATTCTCTGCAAGTATTGAACTCTCCCAGGAAATGGGTTTGAAAACTCATTACTTTCACAAAACCAAATGTCCACGTATGCTCCTACATTTACATGAGTTGTTTGTTTATCTTACCCGGTTTGGATGTCAAATGTCCATGTGACGTAAAGGCAGATTAAAAATGCATATTGTTTTTACTTTATGGATTCAAGTGGATTTAACCATCCTCTGCACGGAACAAAAGTAATCGATAAAATGGTGTATTTTTGGACCAAATACCCTTGTATTTCAGGTTCCGAGTGCAATATTGAAAGTTAGGTCCTGATCAAAAGACCTCAAATTTGGTTCAGCCTGCAATCACAATTAGTCCCTAATAAAACCATCACAAAGTGTTGGAGTAATTCAGCGAGTAACTCAGCGAGTCAGGCAGCATCCCTGGAGAACATACTGTAGATAGGTGACAATCCCTGACCCAAAACGTCACCTATCCATGTTTTCCGGACCCACTGAGTTACTCCAGCATTTTGCTACTTTTTTTCTTTCTGTTGTGAACTTGTGCAGTTTATTAAAACCTTGGCATGCACTCTCCTCAATGGTTGAGTATAATCGCACTCTGTCAGAGGTGTCAGGGTGGAGAATCTGTGGAATTCATTGCCACAGACGGCTGTGGAGGCCAAGTCAATGGGGTATTGGGGCTGTGGAGGCCAAGTCAGGGGTTATGGGGCGAAGGCAGGAGAATGGGGTTGAAAAGGAAAGATAGATCAGCCATGTTCAAGAAGGAACTGCAGATGCTGGAAAATCGAAGGTTGACAAAAGTGCTCGAGAAACTCAGCGGGTGAAGCAACATCTATGGAGCGAAGGAAATAGGCAATGTTTTGGGTCTGAAGAAGGGTTTCGGCCCGAAACGTTGCCTATTTCCTTCACTCCATAGATGCTGCCTCACCCGCTGAGTTTCACCAGCACTTTTATCTACCACCGATAGATCGGCCATGATTGAATAGCAGAGTAGACTTGGTGGGCTGAATGGCTTCCTTCAGCTCCTAGAACTTATGAAATATTGTGAACGTCAGTGTTCAAGTTGTCTCATTCACAATTAGCTTTGTTAAAATCACATCTTGCTGTCTGCCTTGCCATGCATTGAATGGTATGAGGTTCCTGTAGTGGTACAAGAGATATGAACTGAACTCGCCACCGAGGGTTAAAACATGTCACTTCATGTATGTAATTTTTTTAACAATATGATACAGACCAATTAACTTTAAAAACATTTTTATTTATTTTCATTCGATCTTTCCCACTCTCCATTTTGCTTTCTGTGCTTGATTTGACCTTGAATTCTGTCGTGGCTATGAGATACGTCATACAGTACAGGTTGTAACACTTTAAGGCATTAAAGCATGTGAACAACACCTTTCTGGATGTTGCTGCTCTGTTTCAATAATAGAAGCTTTCAGATATTGGCTTCCTTTGTGGAGAAAATCACTGGAAGAAATGCTTCTGTGTAAATATCTTTTTTTAAATAATGTACCTTTGCTTGTCAGTTTAAATTACATTCCGCTCTCCAGTACCTGAAAGATATGAATGAGGGAAGATACTGTGACATCTTCTTAGACCTTCTGCGATTAATTTTACAAACTTGCAATCCGATTAGTGAAAGAGCTACCCAGCGATTTCCTGGTTCATGCATTCACTGTTTAGTCCTTTGATATTGCAAACAGGTCCGTTACTTTCAAATACATGGTTTGAAGGTCCGTGGACACAACATTTGCAGCACGGAATTCTGAAATCCTGCTGTGCTGGACCCCATCAAGCGGGGCTGCAGCACGTGGCAGGTTTGACAGATCTGCCAAGACTCACAGAAAAGCTCCAGTAAAGAAATGTAGATGCATACTGGCCGCAGCAGGCCCTTGGATAGTCATGTCTGAATGATGAAGTAACAATGGGCTCTGATACCCAACAGAGCCAGAGAGGTTGGGAGAAGATTGACGAGTCCAGAAGATTTCTAAAGTTCAATGTATGGGTAAGCACAAAATGGCACTGATTTATCAACCAACCAGGTGGCATAAGGATTTTCAAATCAAGGACAAGTCGTACCCTGGCCACTCCCTCTTCTCCCTCTCCCATCGTGCAAAAGGTATTGAAGTGTGAAAACACACACCTCCAGATTCAGGGACAGTTTCTTCCCAGCTGTTATCAGGTAACTGAACCATCCTATCAACAACTAGAGAGCAGTCCTCAACTACTATCTACTTCATCGAGACCCTTGGACTATCTTTGATCGGACTTTACTGGCTTTATCTTGTATTTTACTTCGGAGTCACGTGAGTGACTACGTGAAGACCCCGCCAGCACGCATGCGCGACATTTCGTCGTACGCATGCGGAAGCGACGGTCGGGAGGAGCGGGGCTCCTCCAGCGTGAGTTTAAAAAGCTCACGCCAGGTAAGTCTCACCGAAGGAGTGAGTCGACCATTATGGAAGGGAGAAAATCTAAGAGAGCGGCGGGCAAATCAGCGGCTAAGGACAGCAGCCAACGGAGAACCGCCTCTCCAGAGCTACAGGTTCTACCTGCAGCTCCCGACTTTTCGGACTTTGAGACCGTTGGTACGCCACGGTCGGGGAAAACTACCCGGAAGTCGGCCGGGGCCGACTCAGCGGAGTCCGGTCCCGAGGGCACCCCGCTCGCAGGCAGCGACGGAGGTCGCCTTGACCGCATTGAGCGGAAGATGGAGCAGCTGCTCCAACGTGACCTGCTAAAGCAGGGGCAGGATCACAGTGGGACCCCTAGTAGGCCCACGGCAAGTTCCCTTAGAGAACTGCCAAATGTATCCCCTTCTATACAGGGGAGCATTGAGGGTCAGAACTGGGCTGACCCAGAAGAAGGGGAGTTGGCTGAAGCACCTGCAGCGTCAGGGGTGTGTGAAGATTATATGGATGTGGTGAGCAAACATGCCATGCCCAACCAGAAGGGCCTACCCATCCACCCCAAGCTGGCTGCCAGCATTGATTATATGGCCACTAACCAACTTCAGGAACAGGCCATCAATGCCACAGCAGACAAATACATGGCGCCAGAAAACTGCAAGTCATTAAATGTACCCGCGGTAAACAACCTGATATGGGGAAACATGAGCCCCTCGAGTAGAGGGCAGGAGATGAAACTTCAGAAGATCCTGAAGCTCCTAACCGCTGGGATTACTGCAGTAGCCAGAACAGCAGTGGGAGTGGATATGCCGGAAGAACTACAAGATGCTTTGGCCTTACTGTGCAACACACAGTATGAAATAAATAATTTCAGGAAAAGCATTATAAAGCCGGCGCTTAACCCCAAGTTCGCGGGGTTGTGTAAGCCTGGGAAGACGCAGCCTCCAAGCCTGCTATTCGGGGAAGATCTCCCCAAACAGTACCTGGGTACACTAAGCCTCATCACCCACACAGAACGCACCCCTACGCACCCACCGGGCAGAGTTACCCTAACAGGTCTGCCGGTGGTGAAAGCTCGAAGGCCGGCATACCTGCTCAGCGGTCTTTTTTAGGCCAAGGCCCAGGCCGGCCTCCTTGGAAGATGCGCCACTCCCAGAACACCTACAACCAGCCGAGGAAGCAAGGCCAGAAACCACCACACCGGCAGTAACCATGGAGGTAGGTGGGTCTGGGATCCCCAGGAACACTACTGGCCCAAATTCACTTTGCATAGGGGGCAGGTTGCACATGTTCCCCGAGAATTGGCTCACTTTTACCTCTGATCCTTATATACTCAGGAGTATTCAGGGCTACAAAATTGAATTTATTCACGAACTCCCTACCCCGGTACAGCATGCACCTAGTCGGAAATTCGTCCTTTCTCATAGAGATAAGGCAGCAGGGCATGCTGAACTACAGAGGTTGAGAGAAAAAGGGGTAATTGAGAAGGCCATTAAAGAACCTCAGGAGTTCGTGTCTAATATATTCACTAAAAACAAAAAAGATGGCGGTTGCCGCATCATCATAGATTTGACCGACCTGAATACTTCTGTCCAGTATATTCATTTTAAAATGGACACCTTCGACACTGCTATACAGCTTATAGCCAATGGGTACTACATGGCATGCGTTGACCTCAAAGATGCATACTATTCAGTACCCATACACAAGGATCATAGGAAATACTTAAAATTTATCTGGATGGGACAATTATGGCAATATAAAGCTTTGCCTAATGGGCTATCGTCAGCACCCAGATTGTTTACCAAGATATTGAAACCAGCTTTGGCCTATTTAAGGAAACAGAATCATACTGTTATGGCCTATCTTGATGACATCCTCATAGTGGGGGAGAATTTGGAAATGGCTACTTTGGCAGTCACAGCCACAAAACATCTTTTTCAGAAACTGGGGTTTACGATACATCCAGATAAATCAATATTGGAACCCTCTACCACCATGAAATATTTGGGGTTCATTATTGACTCAGTGCAAATGTCTGTCACGTTACCACCAAGCAAGGTGGAAGACCTGATAGAGGCTTGCAGGAGCCTCATTGGCATTAAGGTCCCATCCATTCGGCAGGTGGCCAGGGTGATTGGGAAGATAGTAGCTGCATTTCCTGCAGCACAACATGGGCCCTTACATTACCAAAACTTACAAAGAGCCAAAATTACAGCGCTCAAAAATCATGCTGGCCATTTTGATAGGCCCATGAAAATTCCAGGAAAGGCAAAAGCCGAATTATATTGGTGGATGGGTAATGCCCAAAATTGTTCCAAACCCATTACTATCACCAACCCCTCGATCACCTTACAAACGGATGCCAGTGCCATAGGGTGGGGAGCTACTAACACTACCTCTAGCTGTGGAGGTAGATGGAGTGCACCAGAGTTAACCCTATTTAAAAACTTAGGGATTAACTATTCAGAAATGCTGGCAGCATTTCACGGCCTTAAGGCATACTGCACTAACATGCACAAAGTTCATGTTAGAATACAGATTGACAACACCACGGTGGTAGCCTATATTAACCACATGGGCGGTGTAAAGTCGATATCGTGTGATGAATTGGCCAACAATATCTGGCACTGGTGTCTGCAAAGAGAAATTTGGATCTCCGCAACTTACCTTCCAGGTAAACTAAACACAGTGGCAGACACCAGGTCACGGAAATTCAACGACAACATAGAATGGATGTTGGATCGGAATGTGTTCGCAGATATTGTAGAATGTTATGGGACACCAGATATCGACCTTTTCGCGTCCAGGCTAAATCACCAACTACCAACGTATGTTGCTTGGGAACCAGACCCGGGGGCAGTAGCGATGGATGCTTTCTCGCTACACTGGGGGGATTTATTTTGCTACGCTTTCCCCCCTTTCTGCCTCATCAGTCGGGTCTTGCAAAAAATCAAGCAAGACTCCGCATCGGGTATCTTGGTAGTGCCCGACTGGCCTACTCAACCATGGTTCCCTCTGGTACAGAAGATGGCCACAGAACCCTGTATCAGGGTGAATAAAAGACCTAGCCTGCTTGTTCATCCTGTTACAGGAGAATGTCATCCATGTCATGACCGCATGGGATTATTGATTTGCAGATTTTAAAACGGCCACTTCATGGATTCGGACTCTCCAACAGGACCATTGATACCATCACGGCAGCCTGCAGAGAGTCCACAAGGAAGCAGTACCTGACCTACATCAGGAAATGGGAAGGATTCTGCGTGACTACCAAAACAACATACGAAACTGCCACCATCACGGAAGTGCTGGAGTTTCTGGCTACCCTTCATTACGATGAGGGTCTAAGCTACAGCGCCATTAACTGTGCCAGGAGTGCCCTATCGTCTTACTTGGGCAAGGGGAGTGACCAATTGGGAATTGGGTCACATCCCCTAGTATCCAAATTTATGAGGGGAATATTTAATTCCAATCCCCCCAGGCCCAGATATAGCCATACCTGGGACATCAGCACGGTATTGACGATGCTGAGAGGATGGACACCGAACACGGGACTCCCTTTGGCCAAATTAACCTACAAAATGGTCATGATTATGGCACTGATCACGGCGCAACGGGTCCAGTCCCTGCACAAACTCAGTCTGGATGCCATGGCAATTACCAGTGGGAAGATCACATTCCAGGTGCAGGGACTATTGAAGCAAGATCGACCCGGAGTGTCTGGACATACGTTGGAGTTCCTGGCTTACCCAGCGGACACCCGTCTTTGTATCGTTACATTGATTCTGCGATACATTTCAGTCACTAAAGATCTAAGAGGCACGGAAACAGCTTTGCTTGTCAGTCACAAGAAGCCTCATCACAGGGTCACGGTGCAAACCATTTCCAGATGGTTAAGGGTGGTACTGGATGCGGCGGGGGTGGATACTAATGTGTATAAATCTCACTCCACCAGGGCAGCATCCACCTCGGCGGCTAGAAGGATGGAGGTACCACTGGATCACATCCTGGCCACAGCGGGTTGGAACAATGAGAAAACCTTCCACCGCTTTTACAACAAACCCGTGACCTCCCCTGGCAATTATGCAGGGAGGATTTTAAGTGCTGCCAGATAAATAACCCTTATGGGACACAATATTGTGTTTGGTATGAATAAATGCCTGTTTTGTTTTTCAGCCAGTGTCTTGTCTGAATCACGTCCATCCTCTTATCCCAGCTTTAGCGGTGTGTGAGCATGGAGCTTCCAGGGCATGAAATCACAGAGCTTTGAAATCTTCACGTAGTCACTCACGTGACTCCGAAGTAAAATAGTAAGATTAAACGAGAACTTACCAGTTTGAAGTTTGATCTTTATTTTATGAGGTGTTACGATGAGGGATTACGTGCCCTCCGCTCCCGACCCTCTATTATAAAGATCACCTGGTATGAAAGTTCTCTTTTTCTCTTACTATGTCAGTCATTGTGACTGTTTGTTCTGTGATTTCACACCACTGCTTTGAAGAATGTCGCGCATGCGTGCTGGCGGGGTCTTCACGTAATCCCTCATCGTAACACCTCATAAAATAAAGATCAAACTTCAAACTGGTAAGTTCTCGTTTAATCTTACTATTAAACTTCATTCACGTTATTCCATTGATTGTGTATCTATACACTGTGGATGCATTGTCATCATGTATTGTCTTTCCGCTGACTGGATAGCCTGCAACAAAAGCTTTTCACTGCATCTCAGTACATGAGACAATAAAATAAAATAAAATAAATCATTGTAACTCTAAAGGAAGAAAGGGTCCATGTGTGTGCTTTTCTTGGGTGAGTGTGAGGCACGGTGGCACAGCGGTAGAACTCATGCCTTACCGGGCCTGAGGCCCAGGTTCGATCCTGACTGTGGGTGTTGTCTGTACAGAGTTTGTACATTCTCCCTGTGATCTGCGTGGGTTTTCTCAGAGATCTTCGGTTTCCTCCACACTTCAAAAACGTACAAGATAATTGGCTTAGTAGAAATATAAAATTGTCTCTAATGTGTGTAGGGTAGTGTTAATGTGCGGGGATCTTTGGTCGGTTCAGACTCGGTGGGCCGAAGGGCCTGTTTCCGCGCCTTATCTCTAAACTAAACTAAACTAATATGCTATTGAATGTAATGCAGGCTGCTGTCTCCCCTTCCAATTCTGTGACTATACATTTCATCCCAGACCAAAGGCCAATGACCTCCACTGAGCTTTCTGCACTGTGCCAGCATGGTGCAGCCCTAAGCCCTCATCAAGCACTAAGCAGCAGCCCTTACCCCAGCCTGGCCACCATTAGCCCTCACGGGAGCCTCTCCACTCCAGCCTCAGCTGAACTGATGTATTCATTTTAAGGTCTGGCAAAAAAAAGGTGGACATCAAGAGGAAAATCACCTGTATCTGTGGCTGAGGCACATTTAATATTAACATTCAGGAAAGTTTGGTGAATACTAGTAAGATAGTAAAATCAACAGGAGACAGGGTTTGACAGGACAGCGCAGGCGAGATGGGACAAGCAATTACCTTTTACGTTCAATAGTGACTTGGGCAGCACAGTGACGCAGCTCACCACTCCTGTGACTCAGATCCGACTCCCAGCGCTGTTATATTGCATGTTGTCCCTGCGACCATGTGGGTTTCCTCCGGGTGTTCTTTAGACAAAATGAACAAGTGTCCAAAGCAGTTCTGGGTTCCACTCCTTCGGGCTCAAAAAGGTGGCGTTTCAGGTCGAGACCCTTCTTTTTTTTTTATTGAATAATTTTTATTAGAAGTATAAGTACAGATGTAAGTACAAATATAAGTACATATAAAAACAATGTTCTTGATAAAGAGATAGGTAATAATTACCATATTTTCTTATATATACTTCTAAACATTTTATTGTAGTTTTGTTTAGTGAAAAGTAGGAAAATGTGAAGAATGGATAACATAAAAATAGTTATAAAATAACCAAAAGAGAAAAGTAAATAAAATAACAGTGGTATATTATACAAACAGTATTTATATAATAATATATCCGTGATCAATAATGTATTATTCTTCGTTCAATCCTTCGTTCAGGTCTCGATCAGGTCCACAAACCGAGTCATATTGGTCCCTTAAGATATTCAAGGAATGGAGACCAAATCAGATTAAATTGGTCCAACTTGCCTAGAAGTGCAAGTCTTATTCTTTCCAAGTGTAAAGTCTCAGCCATTCCTGAAATCCACAATTTGATTGTAGGGGGTATGGGGCCTTTCCAAAATTGTAAAATTAATTTTTTACCAATTATTAAACTATAATCTATGAAAGTTCTTTGTGCTGTCGTGAGTAATTGATCCCTTTCTAATATTCCCAATATTATTAATTTTGAGTCTGGAACTAGATTCTTATTTACAACATTCGAGATTACCTTAAATATTTCCAACCAAAAATTCGTAATTTTTATACAAGTTGTAAAAGAATGTGTTAAATTAGCTTCTGGGTATTGGCATTTGTCACATATAGGAGATACATTAGAAAACATTCTATGTAATTTAGATTTTGAAAAATGCAATCTATGTAAAACTTTGAATTGTATCAGAGAGTGTCTAGAATTTAATGAACAATTATGTATATATCGTAAACTTTCATCCCAGATATCGGGTTCGATTGTTTCACCTATTTCATTTTCCCATAGTTGTCTGTACTTTTCCGTATTGGGTATATCATTTTCTAATAAAATATTATAAATGTATGATATTAATTTTTCTGTGTTTGGGTGTTTATTTAAGCATTCATCTAGAATTCCCGTCTTTCTCTTTTTATATTCCTGTGCAGTTGTTTTAATGTAGTCAGTTATTTGTAGATATCTGAAGTAGTGTTTAGAGTGTAGTCCATATATTTCCTGTATTTCTTTAAATGAAAGATACAGATTGTCCCTGTAGAGGTCACTGATCTTATTAATCCCTTTATTTTTCCATTGTAAGAATCCTAAATTTTCCAGGGATGGTTTAAAACTTACATTATTAGCGATGGGAAGAACTAATGGGATATCTTCTAGTTTTAACGTTCTTTTTAACTGTCTCCAAATATTAATTTCACTATTAATTATTGGGTTTTCACGATAAATTTTCTTAAATATTTTAATTTTAGAAAATAATATGGAACTGATTTCATACGGTAAGCAGTCTTCCTTTTCCATAAGTAACCAGTTTGGATTTTCATCGTTCAACCCACCAAAAGTTCATATTCTTAATACTAACTGACCAGTAATAATATATAAAATTAGGTAATGTTAAACCTCCATTAATTTTCGATTTACATAAATATTTTTTATTTATTCTATGGCTTTTATAGTCCCAAATAAAATTAGTGACTATAGAGTCAACCTTTTTAAAAAAATTCTTAGAAAGATATATCGGGATCATTTGAAATAAATGTAATAATTGTGGGAGAAAAATCATTTTTATCGCATTAATTCTACCTATCATTGAGATAGGTAGTGTTCTCCAATATAAAATATTCTTAGATAATTTATTTAGTATAGGTAAAAAATTATATTTAAATAAAGAATCATATTTTTTTGTAACGTGAATTCCTAAATACTTAATCTGTTCATTAACAATCTTAAAAGGAAATTGTTTTAATGTAGTTAAATTATCTTGTGTTAATGGCATAAGTTCACTTTTATTCCAATTGATTCTGTATCCAGAAAACAAGCCGAATTGAGTTATTAAATTCAATAAATTAGGTATGCTAATTTCAGGTTTTTTAATATATAATAATACGTCATCTGCATATAGAGAAATTTTATTTCTTGTTTCGTTAGTTTCATATCCAAAAATTTCGGGGTGTAATCTTACCCGAATGGCTAATGGTTCTATAGCCAACGCAAATAACAATGGTGATAGGGGACAACCTTGTCTGCATCCTCGAAATAAATTAAATTTGGTAGATATCATTTGGTTGGTTAAGATTTTAGCAGTTGGATTTGTATATAGTAATTTGATCCATTTTATAAACTTGTCTCCCAAATTTAACTTTTCCATAACCGCAAATAAATATGGCCATTCAACTTGGTCAAAAGCTTTCTCTGCATCTAACGATATTATTACTAAGTCTTTATTATAACTCCTTTTCGAGTATATAATATTAAACAATCGTCTCAGGTTATATGATGAGTATCGTTTAGGTATAAATCCTGTTTGATCCGGGTGTATTATTTTATTAATCACTACACTTAATCTTTTAGCTAATATTTTAGTTAATATCTTTTGATCCGTATTTAAGAGAGCAATAGCTCTATATGATCCCGGATCATCTAGGTCTTTATCCATTTTTGGTATGAGTGTTATAATGGATTCGTTTAGTGTTTCTGGTAACCTCTGTTGCGCATATATATATTCGTAAAGTGTCTTCAAATAAGGTGTTATCAGATCCGTGTATGATTTATAAAATTCCGAACCAATACCATCTGGTCCTGGAGTTTTCCCGTTTTTTAATGATATAATAGAATCCTCAATTTCTTTAACTGTTAATTCAGCATTGGCTGAATTGGGGAAGTATACTACTGCCAGGCTTAGACAGACGAGTCTTTAGGAGACATTGACAAACCCAAGATTGGTTATTTTGGGAATCAGGATGTTTTACTTGGGATTCTGAAAAAGCGTTGGTAATTGAACCCGAATAACAAATTGAACCCTAATAATAAATTCACATTGCACAAACTGTATTGCAACAGTATACAGGTTGAAGTTTAGAAAATGTAAAGTGGAATGTTTAAGTTTGAGTATTTTAGATAAATGGAACAAGGGTCTAAAGCAGCAGAAAGCTAGGGTAGGAAAACTTGAGGGATGATTGAAAAATACATTAATTCACAATTGCAATGCTTTGTTGTGTCTGTTTCAGAGTTACCAAAGTGCCTGGGATTAGTACATTAATTGTTGAAGTGTAGTTAATGTAGATGATTTGATGGATGAAATGAAGCTGTACAGTCAAAGACATACCGAAAGCATCTTGAATAATCAGGTTAATGTGTATAATTGATATAGGAATATTGTCCAAGACAGTTGTCGAACTCACTCCGAATGCCACCTAAATAGATAAGCAGTTTGGCTCATTAAAGACATCATCTCTGAGAGCGGGAAGTCTGTTCCTGAAGCATTCTGACTGAAGTTGTAGAACATGCTGCATGAATATTCGTGGTAAAGGATAAATGAGAGTATTTTGGAATGGGCCAAATGGTCTATGGGATTCTTCTGAGATCATATTTTACATTCATATCCTGATTTAAACAAATACAGCTTCAAGGTCAGCATCAGAAACACCACAATAGTTGAAAACTTTTCAAAGTTCTTCCTGTAGTAACCAGAACTGAATACTGATAGCAATACATATCAGAGATTTTTTTGTTTAGTTTCGAGATACCGTGCGGAAACAGGCCCTTCAGCCCACCGAGTCCGCGCCGACCAGCGATCCCCGTATACTCATCCTATCCTACACATTAAGGACAATTTACAATATTTAGCGAAGCCAATTAACCTACAAACCTGCACGTCGTTGGAGTGTGGGAGAACGTACAAACTCCGTACAGACAGCACCCACAGTCATGATCAAACCCGGGTCTCTGGCGCGAAGGCAGCAACTCTACTGCTGCGCCACCGTGCTACCCTGAATGCTATCATGAATTAATTAATAGCCTTTTAATCAAGTACATAATGATGTTGGATAATACGTTATCGTCTTTGCCTAAGTATTGAAAGGCATTTAGAACGGCTGTGTGCAGAAACAGCTCAATATGACTCAATCATACACTGAGATATACAACCCATACTGCTTCATTGATATTTTCTATTTTCAGCAACTACCTTCCTTCCCAATGGATGTGGGTGAAATCAATAATCTCCTGCCAGTTACTGCAAAATTAGCTGTGCGCTGTGGCTCCATAGAGACTGAGGATGGTCCAAACTGATTTCACTTTGAATAGTTATAACTGCACATAGGCAGAGATGGTTTGCAATCCATCAGTCATGGTTTTGATTCCAGGAAGCCCATTCCACTGTCTTACGTTGTGGGCAAAGACTGAATGAACAATAAATCAAGTATCTTCCACGGTCACACACATTAATAAGAAGTCATGGATTTGAAAGTTTAATCTATAAAAGATATAACTAGGAACGTAAGTAAATAATTCTCTTCCAGTATTATAAATCATTTACAGACTACTCTGCTTTTATGAAAGACTAAGTACAGTAGATAGCCGGGGAAACTAGATCAGGCATCTGTGTAGTTGAGTGTTTATCTGATCTCTAAGAATTGACACAAAATCTTCCTTCCCCCTTCAATTATGCTTCGTTATGGCTTTTCTACTTAAAGCTATTTAGTATGACCTAACAATATGAAACAATAGAACTTTATTTATCCTAGGAGGGAAAATGATCTCCAACAGTCATAAAAACACAACATACATGAAACATGAAAATAAAGTGACGAGTGGAAAGGATTGGGGGATGTGCACAGATTGGGGAGGGAGGAAGGAGATAAGTCAGTCTCAGTCTACCCCACGACAAAAGGGGGAGGAGTTGTACAGTTTGTACAGGATCTCCTGGTGCGTTCTGTCCTGCATCTTGGTGGAGCCAGTCTGTTGCTGAAGGTGCTCCTCAGGTTGACCAGGGTGCCATGGAGGGGGTGAGCTGTGTTGTCCAGGATAATCCACAGTTTGAGGAGCGTCTTCCCATCCAAGACCACCTCTCGTGGACCCAACTCCACCCCCAGGATGGAGCCAGCCTCCCTGATGAGTTTGTTGATCCTAATGGTGACTGCAGCCTTCGCACTGCTGCCCCAGTACACAGCAGCGAAGAAGACGGCATCGACTACCACCGATTGGTAGAACATCTGCAGCATCTTACTGCAGACACTGAAGGAGCGGAGCCTTCTCAAAAAGTACAGTCAGCTCTGTCCCTTCTTGTACATGGCCTTAGTGATCCTGGCCCAGTTTACTGTCTAGGTACACTCCAAGGTATTTGTACTCCCTGGTAAACTGCACATCCACACCATTGATAGAGACAGGGTACAGGGGTGTTCCCCTCCTCCTAAACTCCTTAGGCTTGTCGGTGTTGAGCTGCCGGTGATTCAGCCCACACCACTCAACAAAGTCGTTGGCTACACCTCTGTATTCAGTTTCCCTCCCCTCACTGATGCAGCCCACAATTGCAGTCATCTGACAACTTCAGCAGGTGGCAGGAGACGGAGTTATGTCTGAAACGTGAGATGTAGATGGTAAACAGGAAGGAAGAGGTGACCGTCATCTGTGGGGGCCCTGTATTGCTCAGCACCATGTACCAGACACAGTTCTGTAGCCTGACATATTGTGCTCGCCATCCCTATAGATACTCCCTCACCTCCATCCAGGGAGCACTACAGGTCTTCCAGGTGAGAAAGAGGTTCATGTGGACCTCCTCTAACCTCATCTACTGCATTTGGTGTCCCCGATGTGGCCTCCTGTACATCGGCAAGACCAAGTGTAGATTCGGCGGCCATTTGCACTGGTGGCACCAAGGCCATTTGGATCATAATCATACTTTATTAGCCAAGTATGCTTTGCAACATACGAGGAAACAGAACACACAAAATACATTTTAACATAAACATCCACCAGTGTCTCCTCGACATTCGTCACTGTGATGGAAGGCGAAAAAGTTAAATCTCTTCCCTTCATTGTTCTCCCACGGTCGGGGGCCTGGAACCTTCCGCTGACGGGACAATCTTGACTCCCGTAGCTGGCGGTGGGCCTCCTCATCGGGGTGATCAAACTCCTGCATCGGGGGGATATCAGCTCCCCCATGCTGGCTATCGGACCCCGAGCCGGGGCTTGTCGAACCTTCTGTGTCATTGGGGCTCTCGACTCGGCATCCCCATGCCTGCGAGCCCATGATGTTAAAGTTTGCACGATGTTCGTTGGAACATCGATCCCAGGCAAGGAATCGGCTCCAATGTCAAGTCCACACCCCACGGTGAGTCTCAGTGTCAGTCCCGAGCAGGCCTCCAGCTCCACGATGTTAGGCCACAGAACGACCAGAGATACGGCCAGCACAATAATCTTGCTCTCAACACTAGCAAAACCAAGGAACTGATTGAGGACTTTGGAAGGGGCAGGATAGGGACCCACAATCCCGTTTATATCAACGGGACGATGGTGGAAAGGGTCAAGAACAAATTCCTGGGCGTGCATATTTCCGAAGATCATTCCTGGTCCCAGCACCCTGATGCAATTATAAAGAAAGCACAGCAGCGCCTCTACTTCCTGAGAAGATTACGGAGCGTCAGTATGTCAAAGAAGACTCTCTCGAACTTCCACAAGTGCACAGTAGAGAGCATACTGACTGGTTGCATCGTGGCTTGGTTCGGCATCTTGTGCGTTCAGGAGCGGAAAAGAATGCAGGAAGTTGTGACCACTGCCCAGTCCATCATCGGCTCTGACCTCCCCACCATCGAAGGGATCTATCGCAGTCGCTGCCTCAAAAAGGCTGCCAACATCATCAAGGACCCACACCATCCTGGCCACACATTCATCTCCGCTGCCATCAGGTAGAAGGTACAGGAGGCTGAAATCTGGTACATCCAGGTTCATGAACAGCTTCGTCCCACAGCCATCAGGCTATTAAACAAACTCTGAACTATAACAGCCTATTGCACTTTATCTGTTTATTTATGTGTATATATATTGTCTATGCTTTATAGACACACTGAACTGTTCTGTATTTATGCTTACATTATTCTGTTGTGCTGCAGCAAGCAAGAATTTAATTGTCCTATCTGGGACACATGACAATAAACTCTCTTGACTTGACTTGAAAACAATCGCATCTCTGGCAAGGTAACAGATCGAAAAAAAGTTTCCCCTGACCCCCTACCCCACTTCCCACATAAACAAACCAGAAAACATTACCACAAACTTTTAAAACACACTAAAAATAATTGAAAAAGGATGAAGGGACAGACAGACTGTTGGCGAGGCTGCCATTGAGGCGCCACCCGGTGGATCGTCCAGTTGCTAACCATTTTAACTCCCATTCCCATACCGACCTTCTGTCCATTACCAGAGTAAAGCTGCATGCCAACTGGAGGAACAGCACCTCATATTCTGCTTGGGAAGCTGACAACCCATGGTATGAACATTGAATTCTCCAATTTTAGGTAACCTCTTACTAAACCCCAACGCAAAATGTCACCTATCCATGTTATCCAGCGGTGTGCCTGGCCCAGAGTTACTCCAGCATTGTTGTGCCTTCGATGGGTGATTTTACTTCGAAGTCACGTGAGTGACTACGTGAAGACCCCGCCAGCACGCATGCGCGACATATCGTCGAACGCATTGCGGAAGCGACAGTCGGGAGGAGGGTCGCTCCTCCAGCGTAAGTTTAAAAAACTTACGGAAGGTAAGTCTCACCTGTAGTGGTGAGCGTGGCGACTCGGTATTTTTCTTGTCTACAGGAAGAAAAGCCAACATGGAGTCGCGAAAATCAAAAAGAGCAGCGGCAAAATCTGCTGCTTTGGGCAGCAGCCAGCAGCGTGCCGCTACTCCTGAGCTGCCGGTGTTACCGGCAGCTCCCGACTTTTCGCCGATGAGGACCGCAGGTACGTCGCGGTCGGGCGGCAGAACCACCCGGAAGTCGGACGGGGCCGTTGACTCAGCTGGGTCCGGACCCGAAGACACCCCGTTCGCTAATAGCGACGGCGGGCGTCTTTCCCGCATGGAGCGGATGATGGAGCAGTTGCTCCAGCGTGACCTGCTTTTGCAGGGGCAGAGTCACAGTGGGCCTCTTCGCAGGCCCACGGCAGGATCCTACCATGGACTGCCAAATGTCTCACCCTCTTCGCAGGGGAGCATTAGGGGTCAGAACTGGGCTGACCCTGAAGAAGGGGATTTGGCTGAACAACCAGCAGTATCAGGGGTGCAGGAAGAGTTACTGGATATGGTGAACAAACATGCTGTTCCTACACAGAAAGGACTGCCTATTCACCAGAAGCTGGCAGCCAGCATTAACTACATGGCTACCAACCAGCTTCAGGAGCAAGCGTTAATGCAACAGCTGAGAAGTATCTCGCTCCTGAGAATTGTAACTCTTTGAATGTTCCTGCGGTGAATAACCCTATATGGGGGAACATGAGCCCTACCATCAGAGGGCAAGAAATCAAGCTTCAGAGGATTCTGAAACTTTTGGCCGCCGGGATTACAGCAGTGGCCAGGACTGCTGTAGGGGTGGAGTTACCAGAAGAACTGCAAGATGCTCTGGCTTTGCTGTGTAACACACAGTTCGAAATAAATAACTATCGGAAGAGCATCATCAAACCTGCGCTTAATCCAAAGTTTGCAGGGTTATGCAGGTCAGGTAACTTGCAACCACCTAATCTGCTGTTTGGGGATAAACTTCCAAAACAGGTGAAAGACCTGGATGAGGAGGCCAAGGCTATAGGCCTGATTAAGGTACCTGGTACCTCTAAACCCCACTATCAGCAGCGGCAGCACCCCTACACACCCACCGGACAGTGATATTACAACAGACCGTCCGGTGGTGAAAGCTCGAAGGCCGGCCCACCTGCACAACGGTCTTTTTTAGGCCATGGCCCAGCCCGGCCTTCTTGGAAAATGCGCCATCCCTACAACTCAGCAACACAAGAAGCAAGGGCAAAGACCGCAACACCGGCAGTAACCATGGAGGTAGGTGGGTCTGATTCCCTCAGGAACATTGCATGTCTAAATTCATCTAATGTGGGGGGACGCTTGCACTTGTTTCATGAAGCATGGCGCACCTTTACCTCTGATCCTTACATACTCGGAAGTATTCAGGGTTATAAAATTGAGTTTATTCACGAACTCCCTACCCCAGTTCAGCATTCGCCTAGCCGAAAGTTTATACTTTCACAGAAAGAAAGAACGGCAGGCCATGCTGAACTATCAAGACTAATCAACAAAGGGGTAATTGAGAAGACTATCAGAGAATCTCAGGAGTTCGTATCGAACATATTTACCAAAAATAAAAAAGATGGCGGGTGCCGCATCATCATAGACCTGACCGAACTAAATACTTCCGTTCAGTATGTTCATTTTAAAATGGACACTTTTGTCACGGCTAGACAGCTAATATCTGAAAGGTACTACATGGCTTGCATTGACCTTAAGGATGCATACTATTCAGTACCTATACACAAGGATCATAGGAAATACCTGAAATTTATCTGGATGGGACAATTATGGCAATATAAAGCCTTACCCAATGGGTTATCATCAGCACCCAGGCTGTTTACCAAAATATTGAAACCAGCTTTAGCCTATTTAAGGAAACAAAACCATATTGTCATGGATTACCTTGATGATATCCTCATTGTCGGGGAGAATTTGGAAATGGCTACATTGGCAGTTCTAGCCACAAAACATCTTTTTCAAAAGCTGGGATTTATCATACATCCAGATAAATCGAAATTGGAACCCTCCACTACCATGGATTATTTGGGGTTCACCATTGACTCGGTGCAAATGTCTATCACCTTACCACCTAACAAGGTGGTGGACTTGATAGAAGCTTACATGAGCCTCACTGGCATCAGGGATCCATCTATTCGGCAAGTAGCCAGAGTGATTGGGAAAATAGTGGCTGCATTTCCCGCAGCACAATTTGGGCCACTCCATTATCAAAACCTTCAAAGAGCAAAAATTATAGCTCTCAAAAATCATGCAGGCCATTTTGACAGGCCTATGAAACTACCAGAAAAGGCAAAATCTGAATTAAATTGGTGGATAGAAAATGCACAGCTTTGTTCTAACCCCATCACTATCATGAATCCCTCAGTTATCTTACAAACTGATGCCAGTGCCAAAGGTTGGGGAGCAACTAATACCACCACAAGTTGTGGAGGCAGATGGAGTGCACAAGAGCTAACCCTATTCAAAACATTAGGGATTAATTATTCAGAAATGATGGGAGCATTTCATAGTCTAAGGGCATACTGCTCAGATATGCACCAGTTGCTTGTCAGGTTACAAATTGACAACACCACAGTGGTGACTTATATTAATCATATGGGTGGAATAAAGTCGATATCATGTGATGAATTGGCTAATAATATCTGGCACTGGTGTCGGCAAAGGGAAATTTGGATCTCAGCCACTTACCTTCCAGGTAAGCTAAACACAGTGGCAGACACCAGATCACGAAAATTCAACGACAACATAGAATGGATGTTGGATCGGAAAGTGTTTACGGATATTATAGAACGTTATGGGACACCAGATATCGACCTTTTTGCATCCAGACTTAATCACCAACTTCCAACATATGTTGCTTGGGAACCAGACCCAGGGGCAGTAGCGATGGACGCTTTCACGCTACATTGGGGGGATTTGTTCTGCTATGCATTTCCCCCCTTCTGCCTCATCAGTCGGGTCTTGCAAAAAATAAGACAAGACTCCGCATCGGGTATTTTGGTTGTGCCCGACTGGCCTACCCAACCATGGTTCCCAGCAGTACAGAAGATGGCCACAGAACCTTGCATCCGGGTCAACAAACGACCTAGTTTATTGATACATCCCATTACAGGGGAAAGCCATCCATGTCATGACCGCATGGACCTGTTAATTTGCAGATTCTGAAACGGCCACTTCTGGGATACGGACTCACCGACAGAACAATAAATACCATCTCAGCGTCGTGCAGGGAGTCCACCAGGAAACAGTACCTGACCTATATCAGGAAGTGGGAAGTGTTCTGCACTACAACGAACACTACCTATGAAACGGCCACCATCACGGAAGTTCTGGAATTCCTGGCTACCCTTCACTACGATGAAGGATTGGGCTGCAGTGCCATCAACTGTGCAAGGAGTGCTCTATCGAATTATCTTGGCAAAGGGAGTGATCATCTGGCTATTGGATCACACACATTAGTGTCTAAGCTAATGAGGGGAATATTTAATTCCAATCCCCCCAGGCCCAGATACGGCCATACGTGGGATATTAGCATAGTCTTGACTATGTTACGAGGATGGACACCCAATACGGGGCTCACCTTGGACAAGCTCACCTATAAAATGGTAATGATTATGGCACTTGTCATAGCACAACGGGTCCAGTCCCTACACAAGTTAAGTATGGACGCCATGACAATCTCCAATGGCAAAATAACTTTTCTTATACAAGGGCTGTTAAAACAAGACCGACCCGGGTCGTCTGGACAAATATTAGAGTTTCAAGCTTATCCTGCAGATACTCGACTCTGCATCGTTACTCTGATATTACAATATATCACAGTCACTAAGACTCTAGGGGGCACGGAGAAAGCTTTGCTTATAAGCCATAAACGGCCCCATCACAGGGTCACGGTGCAGACCATATCAAGATGGTTAAGGGTGGTGTTAGATGCAGCGGGGGATATACACTGATGTCTTCGGGTCTCACTCCACCAGGGCTGCATCTACTTCGGCGGCTAGGATGATGGAAGTACCCATGGACCACATCCTGGCCACAGCGGGTTGGAGCAATGAGAAGACATTCCAACGCTTCTATAACAAACTCATGGCCTCTCCTGACACTTTTGCAGGAAAAATTTTGAGTACTGCTAAATAATTACCCTATATGGGATATATTTTGTTTTGGTATGAATAAATACCTATTTTGTTTTTCAGCCAGTGTCATGTCTGAAATACGTTCATCCTCTAATCCCAGCATGGCAGTGTGTGAGCATGGACTCGTTTCCAGGGCATGAAATCACAGAGCTTTGAAATCTTCACGTAGTCACTCACGTGACTCCGAAGTAAAATAGTAAGATTAAATGAGAACTTACCAGTTTGAAGTTTGATCTTTATTTTATGAGGAGTTACGATGAGGGATTACGTGCCCTCCGCTCCCAAAACCCTCTATTATAAAGTTCAACTGGTATGGAAGTTCTCTCTTATCTTACTATATTAGTCTACGTTGCTATCTGTGATTTCACACCACTGCTTTGAAGAATGTCGCGCATGCGTGCAGGCGGGGTCTTCACGTAATCCCTCATCGTAACACCTCATAAAATAAAGATCAAACTTCAAACTGGTAAGTTCTCATTTAATCTTACTATTAATGGTTGGCGTGGACATGATGGGATAAAGAGCCTTTTTCTGTGCTGCCTAATTCAAATGTATTATTGAGGGAACAATTCTCAGTTGCAGCTGAAATGTCATTTTTAATGCATTTTAGGTTGTCATGTGAAATAATATATTTTATAGTAAAGTCTTCCTCAAACTGAAACTACCACTTTCCATATGTTACTTTAATAAATGCTCTGAACATTCATTCCTTTTTCAACTTCAAAAACCGTTTCAAACGCCTACAAAGCTATGATTGCAACTTCTGGCTGTGAAGACCTACATACATGCAGAATAGCATGAGGAATCGATCGGGTCGAGTCTCTTGTTCAGAGTGGGTGAATCAAGGACGAGAGGACATGGGTTTAAAGTGAAGGTGAAAAGATTTAATAAGAATCTGAAGGGAAACTTTTTCACACAAAGGGTGGTGGGTGATGGAACAAGTTGCCAGAGGAGGTAGTTCAGGCTGGGACTATCCCAACGTTTAAGAAGCTGTTAGTCAGGTGCACGGATATGACAGGTTTTGGAGGAACATGGACCAAAAGCAGGCAGGTGGGACTAGTGTATCTGGGACATGTTGGCCGGTGCGGGCAAGTTGGGCTGAAGGGCATTTCCACACTGTATCACTCTATGAATCTAATACAATGATTAATGACGCCAACTATGCCAGGCTAAATGTTACTAATCATCAGTAACATTTAATTAATTTGCTTCACACCTTGCCACGTGCATACATCAACAATTCCCACTCCTGTTCAAACAACATTATGCCAATTGAAGTCATTAGACAAACAGAAAATAAAGTGATATTATTGTTAGGAAACATTACCTTATAATGGTAAATCTGGCTTAAAAGAACTGCTCCTCCAATAATAACATTAAACCAAAATGTTAGTGAAGTATACAGGAGTTCATGGTAAGCATAGTTAGTCTGTAAACTGTATACCGAACCTCCATACTTACAAGATTCTAAGTGGTCACTCCTGCAGCATTAGCTTGATCTTGCTCATAGTAGATGCTTTCCAGAACATTATTCTATCTTCTCAATGGTTTCTAGATATTTTGTAATGCAATATCCGTGGCAGGGGTATCAAGTCAAAAAGGCGTACATTTAAGGTGAGAGGAAAGAGTTTATAAACGGATTTGAGGGGAAAGGCGGAGTTGAAATGCGGAGTTGACTTGATGGGCAAAATGGCCAAAGTCTGCTCCTATCACTTATGACGTACTTTTTACACAGAAAGAGGTTGATATCATCCAGAGCATGTTGAAGGAGGAGGTGGTGCAGACATAATATCTACATTAAGAGACATTTAGGCAGGCTTTTGAATAAGCAAATGATCCAGACCTGATGGAATTAGTGTAGATGGTGAGACTGTACCCCCTCCCTTGAATGCCCCTCTGATCCCTATCACTGGCAGACAGCCCTGGACAAGCCAATCCCCAGCATCATTGGGTCCAAGAGCAGATTGTCCCACCTGAATCTCGTTAGCCTAATTTAGTTTGGTTTAGTTTAGAGATACAGCGCGGAAACAGGCCTTTCGGCTCACCGAGTCCGCACTGACCAGCGATCTCTGCACATTAACACTCTCCTACACACACTTGGGACAATTTACACATACAGCAAGCCAATTGACCTACATACCTGTACGTCTTTGGAATGTGGGAGGAAACTGAAGATCTCGGAACAAATCCACGCGGTCACAGGGAGAACGTACAAACTCTGTACAGACGGTACCCGTAGTCAGGAAAGAAACTTGGGGCTCTGGCGCTGCAAGCGCTGTAAGGCAGTGACTCTACTGCTGCGCCACACTAGCCACCCATAAAACCCAGGTATTCTTCAAGCAGAGATAAGGAGGAAAAAAAAGATTGCGAAGAGGGAGAGAAAGGGGGACAAAAGTGGGGCACTTCACTGCTAGCTTTGTTCCCCTATTGTAGATTTGAGTAAGACTGAGCCATTGAGACAAACCTGTGCCTAAGATCACCATGCCACCTCCTTGAGACCAGGACTGAGCTGCCGGGACAAGCCCGAGAACGCCAGTGCCAGCATACATGCGCCCTTACAGTGAGGGACTATGTCTCCCATGCCGTGCTGGACCTTTCTGGAAACTCTCATGTGGATTCACCATGCTGCAAGTATCGGTGTGTTCACTGTCGAGCCTGGCATTGTCCCCGGCATCACAATGGGCAGAAAGGTTGGGCTGAAAGGACTGTTTAAACGACATGACTCTGACACCAGACTGTCTAACTGCCGCAACCTCTAGGGTTTTTTAATGTATCACATAAGGGCAACTAGTGCAACACCATAGATTAAGAGTATGACATTTAAATAATGAAAGTAAATATATTATGTGACCAGAGCTAAATTGAAACGCAATTTTCTCAAAGTAGATGTAATTTTCTTGTGAAATACAAATTTACGTGAGATCAATGCCCATTGAATTTGCACAGATAATCAAAACCACGTGCCAATCAGAAGTGTGTCTCAAATAATGCAGAGAAACAGCTATAAACTGGAAACGGGTGTCTATAAACTATAAGGTGTGTGGACTATGCAACCCACATCACACACTGCCTCCAATTGAATATTGATAGCCTACGAGAGCCAGGTAGTGTTGATTGGTAATTATGCACACATAACATTACGCGGGCAATTAACTAACAAGAGAATTGGATATTTAACGTAAGGAGGAAGAATAGTAAGATTGAACGAGAACTTACCAGTTCGAAGGTTGATCTTTATTTTATGAGGAGTCGAAGTGAGGGATTTCGTGAAGAGCCCGCCGGCGCGCATGCTCGACATACTTCAAAGTAGCGGCGTGGAATCA
This sequence comes from Raja brachyura, assembly GCA_963514005.1. The sequence continues at coordinate 30,126,184 of OY740807.1, read as the reverse complement.
CAGAAACCAACAAAGAAATGACATCGCATAGTAAGATTGAAGTGACTAAGATTACCAGATGAAGGTGATTGAGGGTTGGGCGAGGAGGGCACGAAATCCCTCACTTCGACTCCTCATAAAATAAAGATCAACCTTCGAACTGGTAAGTTCTCGTTCAATCTTACTATTTCATTTCGGAGTCACGTGAGTGACTTCGTGAAGACTTCAAAGCTTCTGTGATTACATGCCCTGGACCACGTCCATGCTGACACACCACTACCAGGGATGGATGGGAGGAACAAACTTGCTCAATAGTTCATACTGCAAAACAAGAGCAGAGTTATTAATAACAAATCAAAACCCCTCATGCGGGGACATCTCCACGTTCGTGACCTGCATTCAGCACGGCTTCTGTAAACCGTAGAGGAGCAGCAACAGGCTTGTTATAAAAACGCTGGAACACAGCTTCATTAGCCCATCCTGCTGTGGCGAGAATTTTGTCCATGGGCACCTCCATGACCCTCGCCGTTGACGTCGATGCAGCCCTGTTGGAAAGAGACTTGAACACATTAGTGTCGATACCTGACTTACCCAAAACGACTGGAAGCCACATGGATATCGTCTGGACTGTCACTCGATGATGAGGTCTCTTATGAGTGACAAGCAGGTATCGCTCCATTCCTCTGATGCGTGCCGTCACCTTGACATAGTGGCGGATATGTGAGGCTACACATAGCCTAGCATCTGCGGGGTATGCCGGGAACTTCAGCTGCAGCCCTGTGCACCCAGGTCTATGCTGCTTTAGTAGCTCGTCAATGAAAAAGACTACTTCTGTGGGGGTAGACGTCATTCTGTCGACACGAAGTTTGTGTAGTGTCTGTACCCTCTGAGCTGAAGTCAGCGCTAGTAACATCACCAGCTTCATGGTGCGTTGGTCCAGTTGGAGCCCTTCCATGGGTGACCACGTCCTGAGCAGGGTTAATACGTCCCTGACATCCCAGGTGATATTATAGCGTGGTGTAGGCGGATTCATATTGAATATACCCCGCATGAGTCTGGACACTAGCCTGTTGGATCCTACCTCCAAACTGAGCTAGAATGATAGCGCACTTCTGGCGCTGTTGATGGCACTGTAACTTAAGTGTTCATCATGGTGCAACCCCGCGAGGAATTCCAGGACGTCGGTTGTTGTCACGTCATCGTACGTGATGCGAGAGCGGCTGCAGTAGGCTTCCCACTTCTTAATATGCGAGCGGTATCTTCGCCTTGTAGACTCTCGACACGACGCCCCGGTGGTATCCATGGTCCGAGCCGAGAGGCCGTATTGGACTAACGGCCTGTTCAGAACCTGCAAGCCAACAAATTTAAATAGCCATGGCAGGGATGCGGCTCCCCTGAGACAGGGTGAGTAACCAATTGTGGGCAACCCTTCAAAAGGACCCAAGGTTCGTTGAGCATGTCAAAGACCACCGGATACCAAGGCTGTGTGGGCCAGTCGGGTATAATAAGGATGCCCTTGGCAGCATCTGCCTGAATCTTTCCCAATACCCGACTGATGAGGCAAAATGGGGGGAAGGCATAGAAAAACCACTTCCCCCAGTCCAGCGAGAATGCATCTAGCGCTATTGCCCCAGGATCTGGTTCCCATGAAACGTAGGTTGGTACCTGATGGTTCCACCGTGACGCAAAGAGGTCAATGTCCGGTTTACCAAATTTGGCTGTGACTTTAGAAAAGATCTCAGGATGCAACATCCATTCAATGTTGTCATTAAATTTGCGTGACCTGGTGTCCGCCACAGTATTAAGCTCACCTGGCAAATAGGTAGCTGAAATCCAAATGTCTCTTTGAACACACCAGAGCCAAATTGAGTTTGCCAATTTGTCACACGAAACAGGCCTGGTACCACCCATATGGTTTAAATATGCTACTGCTGTGGTGTTGTCTATTTGGAGACGGACATGTGCTCCAACAAGCTTAGAACAATACGCACGAAGTCCGTGGAATGCTGCCAGCAACTCCAAATAGTTAATCCCTTGAGTTAACAACATCGTTGATTCAAGGGTGTCCCATCTGCCACCACAACTAGAGCAATTATTCGTGGATCCCCAACCATTGGAGCTTGCATCAGTTTGCAAATATACCACCGGATTAGCCTCCCTAATAGGCTTGAATGAGTTGCTAATGTGACACACCCACCATTGCAACTCATTTATCGCTTCGGGCGGCAGCTGCATGGACCGATCATAATAACCAGCGTTCTGTTTTAACGCAGCAATTTTAGCTCTTTGCAAATTCTGATAATGCAAAGGTCCATATCGCGCTGCCGAAAACAAAGCTACCAGCTTCCCAATTATTGTAGCTAAGTGCCGAATCGATGGTATATTGGTGCGGATTAAATCTTGACACACCTGGGTAACCTCCTCAATCTTGTTAATTGGAATGGTAACCCTCATGCTTATAGAGTTCACCGTGAACCCTAGGTAATTAATCACCTGGGCAGGGTAGAACTTTGATTTCTCTGGATGGACAATAAACCCCAATTGTTGAAATATATTGACAGCAGCTGCAACACCCTGTTCAGCCAATTCCAGGGTGTGGCCCACAATTAAGACATCATCTAAATAGGCCATACTATATGGTGTCGTTGTCTCAAATAAGCCATAATTGGCTTCACTAATTTAGTGAACAATCTAGGGCTGTGGTGAGCTCATTAGGCAAAGCCTTGTACTGCCAGAGTTGCCCCATCCAGATGAATTTTTAAAACCTTCTGTCACATTTCTGGACGGATACGGAATAATATGCGTCTTTTAAACCGATGCATGCCATAAAACAACCATGAGAAATCAATGATTTGGTTGTTCCATCGTATCCATTTTAAAATGAGAATATGTTACAAAAGTATTCAAACGGGTTAGATCAATAATGACACGACAACTTCCATCCTTCTTAGGTCTGGTGAATATGTTCGAAACAAATTCAACTGGCTCATGCACCACTCTCTTAATCACTCCTTTGCTCAAGACTTAACAATTCCTTATAGCCGGCTGCCTGTTCTGCAGCAGATAATTTTAAATGTTCGAGCGGGCATGTGCTGGGATGGAGGAATGTCGCCATTAATAAACTCAATTTTATGCCCCTGAATATTCTGCAACACATACTCGTCACCAGTGAAATTACCTCATGCACCCAAAAAACCACCGAAGGTGACCACCAACATGTGAAGTTAAACAGAGAGAAAAGAGAGAACCAGACCCCCTCACCTCCGTGGTTACCGGCGGTCCTTGACACGCGTGTGTGGACGTGGAGGTGCTGGGTTGGCTTGAGGGCGCTGCGTCTTCGTTTCCCACCAGGGTCTCTGCCGACCCTGTCCTAAAAAAGACCCCTGGTGCTGGGTCTGATGTTGCTGTCGTTGTGGAGCTTGAGGGTGGGTCCTCGTCGAGGTACTGGCAGACCCTCGTGATCGAATGTATGGAGACTTTGAGCCTGACGGTGTGGGGGCACTCTGAGGGCGCATGATCCCCACCGTTTTGGCTTGCTCGTCAAGCTCTTTGACTCTCTTCGAGAGGTCCTTCCCAAAGAGCTGACGGGGCGGGGGCGGCGGCGGTGGTTTGCACACTCCTGCAAACTTTGGATTGAGCGCTGGGCGGATGCTGGTTTTGCGAAACCCGTTAATTTCGTGCTGGGTCGCGCACAGGAGGGCCAGGGCATCTCCCTGGTCCAAATTCAATTCGTCCCCGTCCACCGACCGCACAAAGGCGGTAATACCGGCCGTGAGGAGCTTCAGGATCCGCTGCAGTTTTACCTCCTGTTGACGGATAGCCGCACTGATGTTGCCCCATATCGGCGTATTGACCACAGGCACGTTGAGGGAGTTGCAATTGGATGGAGCCTTGTGACGGCTCATTGCCTGGATGAGGACTTCTTCCTGCTGCTCCAGGCTGATAGTAGATGTTTGTGAAGACGCCCTGTGCCTGTTGCTGCCCTGCTGTTGTTGACGTTGAAGCAGGAGCTCCAGCAGCCGGTCCATACGGTCAATACGCCCTTCACCCTGAACACTCAGGTGGTCGGAGTCCTCCGGCTCTGAAAAGAAAACCGGGCTCCTGTCATCGGCCCGCACCTCGTCGAGGCCCTGCCGGTGCCGGTAGTTGTCGCTAACAGCCGCCGAGGCGAACTGCGCGATTCCTGCGCGGGCGTGTTCAACCGCCTCCGTTTAGCGGGAGCTGAAGCCGCTGCCACTAAGGGCACTTGCGGCGAGGTGTCGGCACCAGCCGAAGCATGGCTGCCTGGGGCCCGCGCAGTCTTGCCGGCTGCCCACATCGTGGACGTTGCCGACGCATGGTCTCGCCCACCCATCCATGGGGGGCTCGGCGACCGTGACGAGACCCGACTCGACCGACCCGTCCCGGCGTCGAGAGTCGGGGCGTGCCGGCTGGACCTCACAGCCGCCCCGGGTCTTTCCCTGGAACCTGACCGCTCCTCCGTGTCAGGCAATGCCTTAGCCCTGGTAGGGTTAGGCTTCTGGGCTCCTGCCCTTCCCCTTCTCGGAGTGGAACAGGCCGTGCAGCCGCACGCACCCAGCTCGAGGTCGCCAGCGAGCCCGCTGACGACCTGACTGCCATGGCAGGGTCCCCCTGCTCTGGCGGCACACCACACTCCTCCTCGTCGAACTCCTCCGAGCTGTGGTGTGCTGGCGGATCTGGACCTGTAAACACAGGGCTTACCCACATCTCCGCCTGAGTCCCGGCCTGCGATGCAGGTACTGCCGATGGTAAAGGCCCCGGAACTGTTGACCGGCGAACTCGTCCTGACGTCCTCCGGCCCTTGGAACTCCCATCCATGTCCTTGCTGCAAGACAAAACCAACAACAAGGACCACCAACTAAAGGTAGAATCCTTACCTCCGTGGCCCCTTCTGAAGGGCTGGCGAGGAGCGCGCTCCACCGCCAGCCGTCGCAGCAACGCGGTACGACGATATGTCGAGCATGCGCGCCGGCGGGCTCTTCACGAAGTCACTCACGTGACTCCGAAATGAAATATCTGTGGCTATGAGGAAAAAGCAAGGAATTTAGATTGTTTAGATAGTCCTTGAAAAGGGGCAGCACAAACACAATGAAACCAATGGCCTTTTGCTGTCGTGTTATTAAAAATTCCCTCTGGTTGACAATTTAAAACAAGCAAAGGAAAACAAATATTAAAACTGGGGTAACAAAATTTATTATTGCATTCCATATACAATCATAAACTTACATTAAGGCAGTGGAATAAAACTCAAAACATTTACAGCTTTAACAAAGGAGATGACATTCCAACTTCAAAGGAAATGCAGAAAAGTGTAGATGCTGAAAAACAAATAGAAACAGATAATATCTGAAACACTCGACAGGTCAGGCAACGTCTGTGGAAAGACAAACAGAATTAACTTTTCAGATCTATGAAGGATCTTGGAACTGAAATGTTTAGTTGAGAGATACAGCGCGGAGTCAGGTCCTTCGGCAAACCGAGTCCATGCTGACCAGGGGATCCCCGCACACTAACAATATCTTACACAATCTAGGGACAATTGACAATTTGTTTAGCCTACAAATCTGTGCATCCGTGGAGTGTGGGAGGAAACCGGAGCTCCTGTAGAGAATTCACGCAGGTCTTGGGGAGAATGTACAAACTCCATACAGACAGCACCCGTAGTCAGGATCGAACCCGGATCTCTGGCGCTGTTGGGCAGCAACTCTACCGCTGCGCCACCCTTTATTTCTGGTAAATTTAAGAATTTAACATATTACTCTGTTTTTTCTTTCCTCATACACTTCCTCTACTGCTGAGTGGTTCTAGTATTCTCAGCTTTCATTCCAGCGCCTTTATAAGTATCACGACCAAAAAACTGGTTAAAGTATTGCAATACTTTTACCATTTTTAAGCTTTCTCTGGGCTCCGAAGTCTGTTCCTTGTCATCACTCTATAGGCAGTAACACAGACCAGAACCACCCCCTTCCTCTGGCATTCCCATCCTTCAGGCTGCGTGAAGCAGCTTCAGGAGGAAAGGGGTCAAAATTAGATAAAAGAACATGATGCATGAAAATTCAACAGATTCAAGATTCAATGCTGACTGCCATACCAAATATGTGATATACAATCCTGGCCTTAATTTTGTACGAACGGAGTGAGAAGAAAGATCAGTGTCCCTGAGCCAGATCGTCTACCTGTGTTGCAGAGAAAAAAAAAATCAATAGAGATTCAGATGAAGATAATTTTCTGGGCAATTGTCCATAACAGAAAAATTGAATAAAAATAAAACCCAGTGAATGTAACATACGCAATGTTTAGTCAATCACATTGGTTTTATTTTCATATGACCTTGTCAATTGACAGCTCTTTGGATTAAGGATATGGTACATCATCTGAATGTGGAGTTTATAATAGCCAATTCCGCACACTTGTATGGGTAAATTCCATCCGTGTATGGTCAGAGTAAAACACTTTACATTCTCAGCACATGGCTGCTGTAAAAAACAATGAGCACTGGCCACATAGTTTCTCCCATTCTGTGATGCCATATACAAACCTAATTAGAATCAAAATACACCATGTGTAGGAAGGAACAGCAGATGATAGACACAAAGATAGACACGAAATGCTGGGGTAACTCGGCGGGACAGGCAGCATCTCTAGGGAGAAGTAATGGGTGATGTTTCGGGTTGAGGCCCTTCTGCAGACTAAGCGGAGGTCTGAAGAAGGGTCTCAACCCAAAACGTCACCCATTCCATCTCTCCGGAGATGCTGCCTGTCCCGCTAAGTTACTCCGGCATTTTGTGTCTATCAAATGACAACATGCTGGATATACTCAGCATCTATGAAGAGAGAAATAGATGAATCCAATTGAATATTTTTAGCATCCAGAAATGTCCTTCACTTTTTTCCTTTGGAACCTTGTATCAACTGGATCGAAACCTCTCTGCTTCGCTCCAAAGAGTGACCAGGCTGGTGTCTTTGCCATGTAATCTTCTGCAGAGAATATTTTGGTGCCTCTGTTCTCTTCATGGTCTTTGATGAGAAGCTGAAATTGGTCGTAGTCTATCCAAGTCCACCATTCTCCATTTACTTTGAACTAAAATAAGGAATAACAGAGAAATAATTGAATGCAACTATTCAAGTGAAAGGGAGGCATCAAAAATCTACAGTCACGTCAAATCAATATGCATGTTTAATGGTATCACAAGATTATACAACATGGAAACAAGCTGCTGGAGGCACAATGGCACAGCGGTAGAGTTTTGCTGCCTAATGCCCCTGTCCCACTTAGGAAACCTGAACGGAAACCTCTGGAGAGTTTGCGCCCCACCCAAGGTTTCTGTGTGGTTCCCGGAGGTTTTTGTCAGTCTCCCTAATGGTCGAAACTGACAAAAACCTCTGGGAACCTCCGGGAACCGCACGGAAACCTTGGGTGGGGCGCAAAGTCCCCAGAGGTTTACGTTCAGGTTTCCTAAGTGGGATAGGGGCATGACAGCACAGCCCATATCCTGATAGCAAAGGTCAGCATGATATCTCTACCCATCTCAAGCCGCTCCTGAAATTGAATAAAATTGGTTGGAAAGGAATCGGAAGGCAGGTGTGCATAGTGCTGGACCTGGATGGGAAAGAAGGGAGGCAAATAATAGGATCAGCTGCTGAGGCTACAGCTGCTTACAGAAAAACACAGTGACATGCATTGGCTGCCAAACAAATGAACCAAGCTGTTCAAATTCAAAAGAGGTCAATAGACTGAGGTGATGGGGCAATTAGTGGCAGATTTTAATTAATGTAAACAAGCACAATTCCTTGAAATATAGAATGGACAAAACAAGCCAATAGTCTTTATTCCATTACATGCCAGTAGTTGAGAGGGCATGCAGAATACAAAAACACTATCCGCAATATTACTACAAAGTGATCCATGTATTGTACAGGGTGAAGCCAAAGGAATCTAAACCATAACACACCTTGGTTTACTTAATGAAAATATTGATATTTATTGTAAACTGCTACTTGCGTGGTGCACAATATATGGCCGACTACACTGGTTTTCATACATACCCTCTAACTTTAATCATCCTTATGCGGACAGTAATTCTGTGGGTATCCGTGCTGTGTGATTGCTTACAATTTCCCATGGTCAGCTCATTTAAGGGTGGCACAGTGGTGTTGCGGTAGAGTTGCTGCCTTACAGCGCCAGATACTCGGGTTCGATCCTGACCAAGGGTGCTCTCTGAACGGAGTTTGTACGTTCTCCCCGTGACCTGCGTGGGTTTTCTCCGGATGCTCCCACACTCCAAAGACGTGCAGGTTTGTCGGTTAATCGGCTTTGGTAAAATTGTCCCTCGTGTGTAGGATAGTGTTAGTTTGCAGAGATCGCTGGTCGGTGCGGATTCGGTGGGCTGAAGAGCCTGTTTCCGCGCTGTATCTCTAAGACTAATAGTTAATTACGTCTATAAAGCATTGGCCTTTTGGATGAGAGTCAGCCGTTAAGTAAAGGTGCTAAATCTCGATATCAAGTCTAATTTACAGAGGGCGCTTTTTATGGAGTTCCACAGAGTAACATAATCTCCTACATATTTCCCAGTTTTCAGATGGAGAAGCCTTCCCATTGAGACGGTGCCAAGCTAACCTGGCACAAGCACAGCAGCACCATTAAAACAAATGGGAAAGATCAGCTGTCAGTCTGCAGATCTTTATGTTTAAAGCAATTAAGTTGATATAAATGTTTTTAATCATTTTAAGTGTGTGTGTGAGTGTGGTGTTTATTTAGTCTTCAGAATTTTGTTTATAACATCATCTTTCAACAGGCCCTGGGTGATTTTCAGGGCTTGTGATTGTTAAAAGCTTCCTGCAAACATTCATAATGTGAAAACTTTGACTGTCAGTGAGCCAGTGGGCTGATGGGTCGGGCTCACCGATTATCAAAGACATGTACTTTGCATTCGGCCAGTTGCTTGCCCCGGGAGAAGCTCTGTGCCCCGCTGGGCCACCATGACAGTCCTAGTCTGGTCCAGATCATTAGCAACTCACTGACTGAAGAAAGCATCTGACACTGGAAAAGGGTTCACCATTTGCAAGGTTACACCCTGGGCCACAAGCGACAGAAGACCTGCCCCAATGTACGAGAGCAGATCTACAGAAGATTCACACAAATAGCATAGAACGGAATCGCCTACATTTCAGATATACTTTCATATGGGTTTCTCTTCACTATGAACAGGTATTATCCAATTTGTAATTCTACCAGGTAACTTGATCTTCAAATGGATATCCAGAGAACGTAGAAGATAGACACAAAATACTGGAGTAAGCGGGCCAGGCAGCATCTCTGGAGAAAAGGAATTGGTGATGTTTCCTCTTCGTCTGAAGATGAGCTCGATCCGAAACGTCACCTTATCCTTTTTTCCAGAGATGTTGCCTGACCCACTGAGTTACTCCAGCATTTTGTGTTTATCTTTAGTGTAAACCAGCATCTGCAGTCCCTTCCTACACACTACAGAGAACATAAATAAGCCTCTTCAGCAGGGCTCATGAGTCAACAGATATAAAAAAGTCATCGATGCTAACACCTGAAACAGGGTCCAATTGAACTGTACTGATTTGCAACATTGCAAAAGTAGCAAAAACAATGTGCTGGAAGAGCTCAGTGGATCAAGCAGCCTCTGTCCAGGCAAAGCAATAGTCAACATTTCAGGTAAAACCTTGTGTCAGGACTGTCCTGGACCTGATGCAGGGTCATGAACTGAAATGTCGACCTTCTCTTTGCCTCTATAGATGCTGCTTAACCTGTTGAGTTCTTCCAACTGTATGGGGTTTTTTTTGGCTTCAATATCGATCATCAGCGCTCCCCTCTGTCACCATTAATAAAGGCTCTATGGAGAAATACAATCGGATCAAGTTTGAGTTACACGCATGAAAATTGATACTTATTAATCAAATAAATATGATAGCAACATGTAACAATGCATCTGTTTTCATCAAGTTTCGTTCATTTGAAGGTGGACAGCTGTTCTGCTGTCAATATATTTTTATTGTTGATCTTTAACAATTGGCCAAAAAAGGTTTATTTGTTTTAATGATAAATTACGATTATTTGTAAAGGAGATGGTCAATAAATTTCCAATCTTGAACATCCACCGGGCATTATTTAAAAAATAATTCGAATATAGATCATACATCACAGAGAGGGGAGTGAAAGTTTTTTAAAAAAAGTTTAGTTCAGAGATACAAGGCGGAAACAAGCCCTTCGGCCCACCGAGTCCGCACCAACCAACGTTCTCCGCATATTAACACACACTAGGGACAATTTACACATATACCAAGCCAATTAACCGACAAACCTGTACGTCTTTGGAATGTGGGAGGAAACCGAAGATCTCGGTGAAAACCCACGCAGGTCACCGGGAGAACGTACAAACTCCGTACAGACAGCACCTATAGTCGGGGTCGAACCCCGGTGTCTGGCGCTGCAAGCGCTGTAAGGCAGCAACTGTACCGCTGTGCCGCCCTTAAAATTCATTAAAATTAATATAATTAAAATTAATTATATTGATTTTTCTCCTCAAATTATTGTCTGAGAACTCACTTATCATAATAATTTGGGCCCCATTTGTTTTATAAGTACCATCTTATCAATAATACCACAGAGTCTGCATCGAGCCACCTTTCAATTTTACAATGTCATCTCAGGACAAATATTATGAATGCTGCATTAAACTTAAATCGGAATTACATAAACAGAGAAGGATCAGGAGCCTGTTTGGTTTTGCTACTTGCGGACATATATTGCCGATGTGAATTTTAGATATTGTCTTGGCATCTTTGAACGCATACATTATTTAGTTTGTATAAACTTACATTTTGCAGATTGAAAACACCTAAATAAATCTATCCCCCTGCCTTTTTTCTACCTTGATAATAAAAGATGCCATCCATCAACACTTCTCATGAGAGCAGCTCATTAAATGAGGAATTCAATTTTATTGTCTTTAAAGAGCGACAATCTAATGAGGGATATGCAACGTAATTAAATCTTTCTGGCTATCAAAAATAATCGTCAATGTCATTATATCTATCTATTAAGGGATTTGTTAACCGTGTTAAATGTTATTGCTTTTCTAGCTTCAAAATGCAGCTGTAAATTGATGTTAAAAAATCTGTCACGGTTCAATTGGATTTCAATACCCTAATCCATTAAATGCAACAGGACCCCTTCAAACCTGTTTTTATATTAGCTGATATCTTGCAGCACCGCACATAGTGCGGATAATTATGGCTTCAGATGATGGTGAGGAAAAGTAATATCAATATTGAAGCAAATGAACATGAAAATCAGGGGGTGCATTGAAGAGGCAGCTGAGTCGATATCACCCAATTTCAATATCTGCCAAATTTACAACTGAAAGTCAAGATTAGGTGCATTGAAGCTTATCAGATTAACAGAGGCTGAAAAATCCATACAATTGGCCGGGTTGTAGTGATATAATTTACAAAGTCCTTTATTCTGTCCATATTTTTGGATTTTCATGACAAAATTCTGTTTGTGCTGATAATGCAAAACAAATAGAGGGAATGAAGACAGCTTGCCAATATATATGCTCAAGAGAGTTTTGGATCGGCTCGGCAGTGATGCAAGTATTTTGCTAAATGAAATGAACCAAAAATACCGAAAGCCTTACCCATCTAGAATATTAATCATTGACTATCTCATTTTGTGGCAACCATGCTACAGCCAGTTTGAGTTGAGATGTAAAAAACAAGGAACTGCAGATTCTGGTTTACAAAAAAGGGCATAAAGTGCTGGAATAACTCAGCAAGTCACGCAGCATCTTTGGGGAACATAGATAGGTGATGTTTCGAGTCGGGAACCTTCTTCAGACTCATCTTTAGCCTGAAGAAGGGTTGCGACACCACATGTCACCTACCCATGGTTTCCAGAGATGCTGCCTGGCCTGCTGAGTTATCCCAGCACCTTGTGTCCTTTTTTGAATTGAGATGGTTGGGTGTTTCCAACGTCAATCAAGCCAGCTGATCAAACTGCAGTAAGCAACTAACATATACTTTAAAACTTAACATTTGAAAGTAAATCTCTTTACCAGATGTTCTGTGTTAAATTAGTCAACAAACATCCTGAAACATAATAGTCATTAAAGCAAAGAGACATTACTATGTATTTAAGTTAAATATAACTCAGAATGGGGAACAAGCAATCAACTAGAATATGCTACACCGTTTACTCAATTCTTTCATCTTAGCTTTGGTATGGACAAAATGGAACCAAATGAAGAAACCTAATATCTAACTGAAGTATACCCAACAGCTATTTTCTCTTATTGGCTGTTTGACGCCAACCCTGGAAATATATTCTTTCAGACCCTAATCTGAAAGATAATTACTGACTGTACATGTACAACATTGACAAAATGAAAATCTGCTCTCATTGCATTAACGTCATCACTTTGTGCTATGTAGGATGGTGCACTTGAATTCAGAGCATATGCCTAAATGCAACCATTTACATTTAAATTTCTTTGTGGGTACTGGTTTCTCTTTAAATACTTTATTTCAATTCCATTTTCAACTATTTCCCACTGCTTCATTTTGTCTTTTTAAATAGGTCTTGGAAAGAAATTAAGTATGATACCAAAGGCATTCATTCAGAAATATTATGAAATACACCAATAATTTGATTAATAAGAATATTTTGAGCGGATTATTGAAATATTTTGATTTTATTTGGATAATAGGTAATCATTTATGAGGCACACTAGATATTCACCAACCTATTGCCTATATATCTACACACAAATTCAGGGATGAAGAATCTGGAAAATTCATTTCAGTGCTGTTTCAAATCATTGATGTATTTTATTAATCTGCAGCAAACAAAAAAAGGATTTCCAGGCTATGAACTGAGGGTGATAAAGCCACAATTCAAAGAAGCAGGTAGTCAGCCTATGAAAAAAGTTAGATTTTGCCAAAATTAAATGGATAATTAATTTGTTCACGCAACAGACACAAAATGCGGCTATAGATTGCAGGTTTCTATAGGAAATTTTGCAGAATTTAAGATAGTTGGTTCGAATAAAGCAAGGAAAATGCTACCATGAGTTTGGTAATGATGTTGAATTTATTTCAATACCCAATGTACTAATACCCATTGTTTATTTTAGCATTTATCTTAAAATGATGCCATCTGGATACAGTCATCTAGCACAAATAGTTTGAGTTTTGTTTATTATTGTCACATGTACCGAGGTACAATGAAAAGCATTTTTGTTGAGTGTTATCCAGTCAAAAACAGACTGTAGATGATTACACTCAAACCATCCAGTGTACAGATGCTGGATAAAGGGTGTAATGTTTATGCAAGATGAAGTCCAGTAAAGTCTGATTAAATATAGTTCAAAGGTCTCCATTAAGGTACATGGGAGGTCAGGACTACTCCCTAGCTGGTGAGAGGATGGATCAGTTGCCTGATCGCAGCTGGGAAGAAACTGTTCCTGAATGTGGAGTAGGCATTTTCAAACTTCCGTACCTCTTGCCTGATGCAAGAAGGGAAAAGAGGGAGTGACCGGAATGAAATAGGTCTTTGAATATGCTAGTCCATAACTCTCTGCAATTTCTCATGATCTTGGATGGAGCTGTTCCCAAACCACGTTGATCCCAATAAATTGTTATCTACGGCACATCTGTAGATGTTGGTACGGGTTGTTGGGAACATGCAAAACTTCCCACGCCTTCTAAGGAAGTAGAGGCATTGGTGTGCTTTCTTGGCCATTGTTTTGATGTGGCTAATCCAGGACAAATTGCTGGTGACATTTATTCCTAAGGACTTGAAGCATTTATTCCTAAGGACTTGAAGCTATCAACCATCTATAGTTCGGTACCATCAATGTCTATTGGGATATGTGTGCTGCTGCGCTTCCTGTAGTCGATCACAATCTCCTTTGTCGAGCCGACATTGAGGAAGATGTGTTGTCTTGACACCAGGTTACGCAGTTCCCAATCTCATTCCTGTACTCTGTCTTGTCATTATTTGATATTTGTCCCACTATGGTGGTGCCGTTTGCGAACTGGAATTGGCTTGGTATTTGGCTGTACAGTCATGAATGTATAAGAAGTATAGAAGAGGGCTGAGAACACTCCCCTGCAAGGGCACCAGAGTTGAGCATTATCGTAGAGGATGTTTAGTCACCTATCCTCACTGATTGTGGTCTGCGGTCAGGAAGTCTAGGATCCAGTTGCAGAGGTGAGTGCTGATTCCAAGTTTCACGAGCTTGGAGATGAACTTGGATGGGAAATGGTATTGAAAGCAGAGCTGTAGTCTGTGAATAGGAGTCTGACGTAGGTGTCTTTCCTGTCCAGGTTTTCCAGGGACGAGTGTAGAACCAAGGAGATGGCATCAGCCTTGGACCTGTTGTGGCCAGGAAACGAACTACCGTGGATCAAGGTTGCTTGGTAGGCTGGATTTAATGTGTTCCATTACCAGCCTCTCGAAGCACTTCATAATGGTGGATGTCATGGCCACTGGACGGCTGTCATTAAGGCATGAGATCTCACTGTTCTTTGGTACCGGCATGACAGTGGTCCTCTTGAAGCAGGTGGGCACCTCAGCATGGAGTAGGGAGAGATTAAAGATGTCAGTGAACATCCCTGCTAGTTGGTCTACACAGTCCCTAAGGACACTGCCAGCAACTCCGTCCGGGCCAGTTACATTCCATGGGTTCACCCTCAGGAAGGTCGATCTCACAGTGACCTTGGGGAAAGGTGCAATCGAGTCTGACAGGACAGATGCCATCAACCTGTTGGCCCTTTGCTCAAAGCTAGCATTATGCATTAAGAATGCAGCTCATCAGGGAGAACCACACTATCACTGGCGATGCTGTCTGACTTTGCTTTGCAGCCAGTAATAGTATTCAAGCCTTGCCACAGTTTCCAGAATGATTATACTGGGACTCATGTTTGTCCCGGTATTGTCTCTTGGCATCCCTAATGGCCTTGCAAAGATCATCATGAGCTTTCTTGTACCTCTCAGGATCATTTGCCTTGCACACAGTGCTCTTACCCTTCACCTGGGAATGTGCCTCACAGTTCATTCATGGTTTCCAGGTTGGGAAACACTCAGATTGTCTTTTTATGCACGCACCCTTCGATGCACTTGCTGATGAAGTTCGTCACGACAGTGGAGTGTTCATTCAGGTTGTGTCCCTAACTTGCTGCACCAAATTCCCTCAAAACTTAATTATTGTCAACAGTGTGCCAAGCAATAACTTGGAAATGGTTTTACACAAACCAATCTATTGTATAGAAAACAATGCCAATTTACTCAGTGACAAATTTAAAGTGCAGAATATCCAATCAATAGCCAGTTCTACAAGTAAATTTAGTACTTGCTTCAGAAAAATGCAGTGAATAGTTATATATAAATTATCAATGTAGATCAATGTTAGTCACTTACTGCAGTAATGGTCAGTCAGCTTGATTCAATTGGGAATTAACCAGTCATCTCAATTCAGACCAGCTTCCCATATACCATCATTAAATATTGTTATTCACAAACCTCCAATCCATTAATATTCTATTTATTCCCCTGCTGCAGGACCTGGATTTCCTTTCCTTCATCGATTGTGTGGTGACTCAATGGTCAGAAAATATGGTCAGAAGGTTGCAGGTTGAATGATTTGTACTTTGTATGAAAAATAATTCCAAACCTTGATGTGTGCGTACACAGTAGAAGAAGCAGACTACCTGGTATACATAGTATATAAATCCTTACTTTACATGATAGAATCATTTTCAGCTATATTAAGAAAGCTGCACCAGGTTATTACTTTGTGTATTAAGGAATGAATTTTAATGGCAAGGACAAATAAATAATTCCTTTCGACAGAACTGCCTGCTGATGCTGGCTCATTACAGCCTTTACATTTATGATTGTACAAATAAAATTTAGAAGAAATCTGAAATGTAACCCAATCAGTACTATTCTGAATATACTGTAGGTGTAATTTCCTGATTATATACAACGGAGAACTCTACCCCAAGATAATTGGGCATGGGAGACTGAATCTGGCAAGGTTTGTAAACGTAGATTGAATATTGAAAATGTGATGTGGTCTGATATGGTTCGAGCCAGATTCAGTAAAAATTTCTTATATAATAAAAAAACAAGATTAACAATTCAACATAAACACAAATGTAATTAGCTGGAATGACACTGCGATGGATCTGAATACATTATACTAAGTCATTGTGTTCTGGGATATCAAAACTGGAATTTATTTTCCCTCCAGTGTACAGTGTCAGCATTAAAAAATAATCAGCATTTTATGTTAAATATTAGCAAGTGTTTGTTGATTTGGAATGATTTTACTTTTTCTATAATAGGGCACTTCTGTAAAATAACTTGCTAAAACAAAATTAATATAGAAACATAGAAAATAGGTGCAGGAATTGGCCATTTGGCTCTTCGAGCCAGCACTGCCATTCAATATGGTCACGGCTGATCATCCCAAATTAGTGCCCCGTTCCAGCTTTCTCCCCATATCCCTTGATTTCCTTAGGCCTAAGAGCTAAATTCCACTCTCTCTTGAAAACAACCAGTGAATTGGCCTCCACTGCCTTCTGTGGCAGAGAATTCCACAGATTCACAACTCTCTGGGTGAAAACGTTTTTCCTCATCTCAGTCCTAAATGGCCAACCCCTTATTATTAAACTGTGACCCCTGGTTCTGGACTCCCCAACATCGGTAACATTTTTCCTGCATTTACCCTGTCCAATCCTTTAAGAATTTAATATGTAACAAACTCACTGTAAACCAAAGAACAAAACAAAATGCAAAGAAACTCTGAAAATGTTTGATTTTGTAATTTAAAAGTTCATGGCTTCATAGTAGTCATAATATAATCTGATTTTTTCCCCCAGCACTTATATAATTAAAATTTGATCTTATAAAGTAACACAATGTGGATATTTGCAAATTAAATATTAAAAAAAATAATCTCACTCACCTTTTTGTGTGCTATGAGGAGGCAGTTTGAATGCTCATGTTCACAGGCAATTTCATAGTCTATCAAAAGGTCAGCCAGTTGTTGGACAAAATAAACAACCTCCTCATGCCAAGGAACATTTGCCATAGTCAAATTACTTGCTGAGCTTTCACCACAATATGTCACTCCCTAAAATATAATTTAAGAATACGGTCAATATTAATTCTTACATGAACTTACGCACAGTCAATAAGACAGGGTTTTATTCAAGCTCCAAGTCTGACAGAACAATTGGATGCAGAGTTGATTCTCCATGCCATGAAAGGGGACCAGTTAGGTGCTACAAGTGGAAACTAAAGCTGCTTCAACCTATCAATGGTGAGTAGTAATGTTGAAGAACTATTGATGTCATTTGCTAGGATGACCTTGTTGGAGCATGGATACTTTCCTAAAAATCGCAACATACAATGGATACGTGACCAAATGTCTCAATGTTCAAAAACTACAATACACTATTATTTGAATAGGTGCCTGTATTTTGCAGCTTCCAACCACCAAGCTGCATTTGGACCACTGACCATGAGCATTACTGTACCTAGTAACATCAAAGGTCTGCAAATGTGTGCAAACTCTGCATGTGAATGCACTTTATCGCGCCAAAACCAGCAGGTGTATGGCTTTCCCATGTACATTAAAATAGTTGAAAATAATTTAATGGGTATCCAGTAAAACACGACTCCGAGAACATATAGGTGGCAAAAAAACAGTGATGAGAATATCTAAATGGAACTGATGAGTTTGGTCTGCCAAAACAAGGCATCAAATGTTTTCAGTATCGATTCCTTTGTCGACATTTATACTTAAACAAGTATCCTTTACTTCAAAGGATACCGCACAACAGTAAGGATTTGAGAAGCAGATTATTTCTAGGTTCTTTACAGCTTTTACCAAGAACAGAAAATAATTCCCCCTTTCTGTGCTAATTTTGATTATTGACATCCTTAGATAGCAAATAGAGAAACAACAGCAATGTTAGCACTAATTTTCCTTTATGTATCTATTAACGTATAACAGCTAATTAATAGAGTACAGAGAATAGGATTGTGAATAATCTACTACAGGCATGCTGAAAAATAAACAAATGCAATGTGGAATCTGCAGGGTGTATGTAGATTGAAGTTGCTTTAGGGATAGCAATTTCCAAAGATATAAAAACTGATAACCTTGAATAGATGATTATATATGTCCTCATTAGAAGGGATGAGGCCAAAGATAAATTTCAGCCTTTGAAAATCAATCTCAATGTAAATCCCACAAAAGCACCATAATAACTTGTAATATATCCGTTTATTCTAAAGGAAAAGTTCATGACTAGATTTCTCATTGGAAAATAGCATAACTTTAATGATATTCAAGAATAATAGTATTTGTTATTTCCAACAGGGATATATGTCACAAAAAAATGTTTTCCAATTCAATAATCTTGAACACTCCAATGATGCCTGTAAAGAGAGAATAATAATTGCTTGCTAATATGTGCTGCAATTGAAAGTAGTGTGTTCCACCATTTCAAATCCGAAAGAGATAACTTCTGCACATTATTCTCTAACAGCCCAATATAGCTGAGAATCAGAAACCAAATACATAATGTACACTTTTCCTTTTGGTAGTAATTTCAAAATTTGGCACAGGAAGTTTTGTCACTAATTGGAATTTACCTTGGAAGTGACCCAAAATAGCAAATTGATAACAAGGTAAAGAATAAAACACAACCTGCAATTGATTTTAAAATACAATATTGAATTTGGAACCATTCACAAAAGTTTGAAAGTCTCATCACAGAACAGGTTCTAATCACAGGTAGACAAAAATGCTGGAGAAGCTCAGCGGGTGAGGCAGCATCAATGGAGCAAAGGAAATAGGCATCGTTTCGGGTCGAAACCCATCTTCAGACCTGAAGTCTGAAGAAGGGTCTCGACCCGAAACATTGCCTATTTCCTTCACTCCATAGATGCTGCCTCACCCGCTGAGTTTCTCCAGCATTTTTGTCTACCTTCGATTTTCCAGCATCTGCAGTTCCTTCTTAAACATTCTAATCCCAGGTAACGATTTTTAAGGTTAGTGCAAAGTATTATATTATGACCTTCCAACTGTCAATTGAATGAATTGGTTACATATCCTCTAATTAAAATGAGTACCATCAGAATGCAAAATGGCAAATTTTATATTTTGCTTTTTTTTCTTATTACAAGAAGTAGTTATATTTTACTCCTAAAAGTAATTGGATTTTTTAAAATATAATCATCAGAATTAGTTTATCTTCATTTAAAAAAATGAGATTCATATATATGTATTGATCTGAAATTATGATCTATCAGTTATGATGTATTCCTTTAGTATTCTTACATGGGCATCAACTCATCTATTTTCTCATGGTCCCATTTTTCCCCACAATTTTGAAGATTTAAATCTGCTTTTTTCCAATAAATTACGGTTGTCTATTTAATATTTGTCCATTATCTGCAATGTATTAGTTCTGCAATTTGTGTAAGCTCGGCATTTGTTTCTACAAGTACTTAGTGTAACCAGTCTACAGAGCCACTGTCTAAACCATGAATATGGAGATTCCAGTCTTGCTGGTTGACAGCTGACAGCAGCTTCTTGGCCATATTCTACATGAAATACAATGGAGAGACAGGAACCTGCTGAGATGACTTATCACTTACTTCAGCTTTAGTTTAGTTTAGCAAGTGCGGAAACAGGCCCTTCGGCCAACCGAGTCTATGCTGACCAGCGCTCCCCGTACACTTGCACTATCCTATACCTAAGGAACAATTTACAACCTGTTCTGAAGCCAATTAACCTACAAACAAGTACTTCTTAAGGTCATAAGTGATAGGAGCAGAAATAGGGCATTCGGCCCATCAAGTCTACTCCGCCATTCAATCTTGGCGAATCTATCTCTCCCTCCTAACCACATTCTCCTGCCTTCTCCCTCTAGCGCCTGACACATCTTTGGAGTGGGGGAGGAAGCCGGAGTACTTGGGCAAAACCCACAAAATCACAGGGAGAATGTACAAACTCCATACAGACAGCACCCGTAGTCAGGGTCAAACCCAGGTCTAGGCGCTGTAGGCAGCAATTCTACTACTATGCTCTTGGAGCCGAAGCCAAGCCTGGCATAGGAAATTTGATATTTCAGTTTTTTTAATATATCTAAAAGGCTGGGATATGCTGAACTATGGCTGCCTTGTCTAAAGATTTGTGTTTTTTGTTTTATTTTGTATTAATATTTTTCTTTTATTGGACTTGTTTTTATTACGTTATTTATTGAGTACTATGTTAACATTCCTGTCATGCTGCTGCAAGTATAAGTTTTATTGTTCCACCGGCACATATGGCAATTAAACACTCTTGACTCTCGCAAAAAACATTGAAAACTCTTAACATCTTGGCAGATTGCATAGCTGGACGTCTGGCTTTGCTACCTGTCATGGATTTCCAGAGGAATCCCATGGAGGGAGATTTTTCTAGCACAACCACATCATCCAGCGATGTTGCTTGAAGCCCATCTCTGCCCAATTGTGGACCTTGATCTTTGCCTCTGGAACCTGTGCACTGCAATGTTGAGAAATATATTCTGCGCTCCGTATCTTTTCCTTTGCTCGATTGTTATTATGCATAATATTATCCGATTTGATTGGAAAGCAGGCAAAACAAAGCTTTCCATTGTACCCCGGTGCATGTGAAAATAATAAACCGAGACCTGAACTTTGAGTCACAAGAGAAACCATACTAATTTGGACCAGGTAATTCTAGCCCAATGAGATACTTGATAGTGAACGTATGTTGCAGACACCACACCACAAAACCTGGGCCTGGACATTAATATGCAGAACAGGATATTTGCTTGGATCCTTGTATGAACTTTAGACCACTCCAGTGTTGGCGAACAAATGCCCAATATTCCAATTAACTTTCTGTTCTGTAGCTTTGGCATTAAAAAGTACCTCACCATTAGCAATCAACTTGTAAATTCTTCACGTTTCAGTTACCTTAACTTTAATGAATTTTGACGATTGTAAAAAAATACATGTAGTAAATTGGAAATTCAAAAGCGAGTTGCTGTGTGTCTACAGGGAATAAATGGAGATCAAGATTATCAATTTGCGAGGGCTATAAACCCTTTGGTTTATATGAATTATAAAGAATCAGTTTTGAATAAATTTGTTAACGGCGAGTCCGATTTTTACTGTTAGAGAAATGTGATGGCATTTATTGCACTGAAAAATCAATTTTATAAAATGGACTTGCTTCAAATCTGAAATAAAAATAGAAAATGCTGGAAACATTCAGTGGGCACTAGAAACAGATCTAATGTTTTAGGTCTCAGACCCTTCGTCAGAACTCTTCGTTCCACTGAACTCTTCGTGACACCCTGAAAAAGAAGACTAATAACCTGGCTTTCTTTGATCTTCAGAGATTATTAACCAAATGTGAACCAAATGCGTTTGACTAGTTTCCCATCTGGAAGAATAAACAAGCCTTCTTTTAATAATATATTTAAAAAAAAACTTGATGAACAGGAGCATATGCCAAACGTTTTCTGCTAACAAACTAATATTCAGACTTACTTTAACTTCAATGAAGTCAGGTTTCCCAATCTCTATCAGATCGGCATAAGATCGAATTTCATCAACATTCCAAGCCTTCACCAGAGTTAATCGATATACGGTACGCTGTTTCTGCAAGAAAACAGACAAAAGTATAATTTAATGTATTGGTTTTTTTTAATCAAAACACATTTTTCCATTCTTTTAGTCATTTACTTTGATACATTTGTTTTTGAAATGCTCCACGGTGTCAAATAAATGTGTTTCTGTTAATATGTAAATATGTGATAGGTATAAAGATGCACAGTGTGGGTGCGAAGCAGTGGGTGTTCATCCATGTTGACTCCCATGCTGCGAGATGGGACTGCTCAGATTTATTTATAAGATGTTTTCTCTGAGAAGCTAATTACAATACTCATATTATTGAGACAAGGAATTCAAAATTATTTGACTCTGAGTAGCCAATGCCATCAAATTCAAAACATGTGATCACCAATTGAGTGACTGATGTTGGCTTCTGTTTTCATTATTAACGCTAATAAGTGTTTAGGGGAACAAGAATTGGCAAAATAGCAGGAAACAATACTGACACATCAGTAATTACAACAAAATGAAATTTTAGCTGTGGACATTGGAATTCTCACAGAAATTAATTTCCATTTCACCAAATGCAAGACTTGAGACAGCATTCTAACGAGATTTTGCTTGTATTTTCCTGGTGAAAAATCTGACACCTACATCTAGAGGTAAGACAAACACTTAGCACAGCATAATAATGGTTATAAAAATGGAGGAAGATGCTGAGAAAATTGAAGAGGGTCTCGACCCAAAACATCACCCAATCTTTCTCTCCAGAGATGCTGCATGTCCCGCTGAGTTACTCCAGCATTTTGTGTCTATCCTGGAGATTTACCCTATAACATAACATATAACATATAACAATTACAGCACGGAAACAGGCCTTCTCGGCCCTTCCAGTCCGTGCCGACCATTTATTTTCCCCTAGTCCCATCTACCTGCACTCAGACCATACCCCTCCATTCCCTTCCCATCCATATACCTATCCACTTTACTTTTAAATGTTAAAATCAATCCTGCCTCCACCACTTCTGCAGGAAGATCATTCCACACAGCCACCACTCTCTGAGTAAAGAAGTTCCCCCTCATGTTACCCCTAAACTTCTGTCCCTTAATTCTCATGTCATACCCTCTTGTTTGAATCTTTCCTACCCTCAATGGGAAAAGCTTATCCACGTCAACTCTGTCTATCCCTTTCATCATTTTAAAGACCTCAATCAAGTCCCCCCTTAACCTTCTGCGCTCCAAAGAATAAACTTGTTCAACCTTTCTCTGTAACTTAGTTGCTGGAACCCAGGCAACATTCTAGTAAATCTCCTCTGTACTCTCTCTATTTTGTTGACATCCTTCCTATAATTAGGCGACCAAAATTGTACACCATACTCCAGAATTGGTCTTACCTATGCCTTGTACAATTTTAACATTACTTCCCTACTCCTATATTCAATGCTCTGATTTATAAAGGCCAGCACACCAAAAGCTTTCTTTACCACCCTATCTACATGCGATTCCACCTTCAGGGAACTATGCACAGTTATTCCTAGATCCCTCTGTTCCACAGCATTCCTCAATTCCCTACCATTTACCATGTACGTCCTATTTTGATTTGTCCTGCCAAGATGTAGCACCTCACACTTATCAGCATTAAACTCCATCTGCCATCTTTCAGCCCACTCTTCCAAATGGCCCAAATCTCTCTGTAGACTTTGAAAACCTACTTCATTATCCACAGCACCCCCTATCTTAGTATCATCTGAATACTTACTTATCCAATTTTCCACCCCATCATCTGGATCATTGATGTACATGACAAACAACAGTGGACCCAACAAAGATCCCTGAGGCACCCCACTGGTCACCGGCTTCCAACCTGACAAACAGCCATCCACCATTACTCACTGGCATCTCCCATTCATCCACTGTTGAATCCATCTTGCTACTCCGCCATTAACACCCAAAGATTGAACCTTCTTAACCAACCTTCCATGGGGGAACCTTGTCAAAGGCCTTACTGAAATCTATCCCCTATTCTTCGGGGATAGTAAGTAAGTCAGCAATCAGAAAAAGGAAAAGAAAGCAGTTAAGCTTAAAACTTAGGGAGAATCCAAGTGCCACTAACATGATAAGGCCGGATTTTATCAAGATGTATTGAACACTACAGCTCATTTTGCTCTCGACATGA
This sequence comes from Raja brachyura, assembly GCA_963514005.1. The sequence continues at coordinate 30,102,332 of OY740807.1, read as the reverse complement.
CAGTCCGTGTAAAATCTGGAACAATGGCCTCATTTGCTACACGGAGTGAGAAAGAGATCAGGTGGGAAGGAAGAATTTTAAACAATAAATATAAAATAATAACTCCTTGGATATCTTCCTAAAATTAAATGCAGAGGAAGTTTACATTTCTTCCACAGATCATAAGATCATACGTGACAGGAGTCAAATTAGGCCATTCGGCCCATCATGTCTACTCCGCCATTCAATCATGGCTGATCTATCTCTCCCTCCTAACCCCATTCTCCTGTCTTTTCCCCATAACATCCACTGACTTTGCCTCCACAGCCTTCTGCAAAGAATTCCACAGATTCACCACCCTCTCACTGAAGAAATTCCTCCTCATCTCCTTCCTAAAAGAACATCCTTTAATTCTGAGGCTATGACCTCTAGTCCTAGACTCTCCCACTAGTGGAACCATCATCTCCACATCCACTTTACCAAAGCCTTTCACTATTCTGTATGTTTCAATCCCCCCCCCCCCCACCCATTCTTCTAAACTCTAGTGAATACAGGCCCAGTGCCGTCAAACGCTCATGATATGTTAACCTACTCATTCATGGGATCATTCTTGTACACCTCCTCGGGACCCTCTCCCGAGCCGGCACATCCTTCCTCAGATATGGTTCGCAAGTGGAAAAGTGCCCAAAGAGAAAACAGGTTTCCACTTCCCTTACAGTACATGGTCAGGGGAGATAAACCTGACATTGTAGAAGATATAATGGTGATCAGACAGTGCAAACAGAGCCGGAGCTGGATATTGCATCTCCAAACAAGTGAAAGCAAAACAAAATTATTTGTCTCCGTCTGCGCTATATTCTGCATATTTTTTGTGACGCATGTTCGTAACATAGTATAAACTCCAACCGTAAATCACTACTATGATATGATTACTACATCACTCAGAATTGCTCGAAAAGCTTGACAAGAGTTGAGATGAAATTTTATTGTTCCTTTCAAGTAATCAAATTAGCAGATACAAAAGCATTTTTACATGCAGCTTCTTGCTCCATAACTCACAACTGATATTTTCATATTAAACAGAATCGTAAACAGAGAATTCCATTAGAGATATTCGATATACGAGGTCTTGGTTTCCTCTATCAAACAATAAACTCCTACTCTTCCCACTCTCAATTACTATTCTGCAATAAATCCACCTCCCACCCCCCATTTCCCCAAAAATAAAAGTCCTTCTTCAATGTTTTTAAATTTGTGCTCAACACTATGTCACTGCATAGAACCTAGAACTGTGCAGCACAGGAACGGGCCATTCGGCCCACAATGTCTTGCTGAACATGATGCCGGGTTAATCTTTTCTGCTTGCATCTGATGCACATCCCTTCATTACTTGCTCATAAACATACCTGTCTGAAAGCATCTTAAATGCCACTATTTTATCTGCTTTCACTACTACCACCAGCACCCCTTGCAGCGGGTACCAGGCACCCATGGCATTCTGTGCAAACAAAACTTGCACCACACATCTCCTTTAAACTTTTTCCATGTGACCTTAAAGCTAAGCTCTCTCGTCTTTGACATTTCCACTCTGGGGAAAAAGGTTCTGACTGTCCACCCTATCTATGACTCTCATAATTTTATATACTTCCAACAGGTCTCCCGTCAACCTCCTATGTTCCAAAGGAAAAAAATCCAAGTTGTCCACCTCTCCCTTGTCGCTAATACTCTCTAATCTAGAGAGCATGGTAGTAAAACTCCTCTACACACTCTCCAAAGCATCCGCATCCTTCCCGTAATGGGGCAATCAGCACAGCGCACAATACTCCAAATGCGGCCTAATAAAAGTCCTCTAAAGCCATGACATGGCTTCATGACTCTTTATATACCTCGATCGATGAAGGTAAGCATACCATACACATTAACCACTCTATCTACTTTTGTTGCCACTTTCAGGAGGTTGAGGACTTGGATTTCAAGATCCCTCTGTATATAATATTGTTAAGGGATTTAATATAAACTGTCTTACATTCCACTTCCCAAAGTGCAGCACCTCATGTTTTTCAAATTACATTTTATCTGCCATTTCTCCACCTATATCTGTAACTGATCTAAATCCCGCTGTATCTTTGACAGCCACAATGATTACCCTCATTGTGCACAACTTGACACCCCATGAACATTGACTTCTCTAATTTTAGATAGGTGTTGCTTTCTCCCTCCCTCCCCTCCCCTTTCCAGTTCTCCCACAGTCCTACTGCCTCTGCCTACTTCCTTTCTTCCCTCCCCCACCCCCGGCATCAGTCTGAAGAAGGGTTTCGACCCGAAACGTCACCTATTCCTTCTCTCCATAGATGTTGCCAACTCGCTGAGTTTCTCCAGCATTTTTTGCCCACCAATTTTGATGTTGTCTGCAAACATACTAACCAATCCATCTACATCCAAATCATTATAACAAAGCAATATCTTCCATACTGATGGATAAGAATAAAACATATATACATTGTATAGTAAATTTTTGGAATGAGTTTTAGAACTAACCACTGTGGCATTTCTCTTGAAAATGAGGGAGTCTCAGTTAACAATTAAATCATGTTTCTTTGAAGCTTTAGAAATAAAGGCAAAATTAAACTTAATGCTAAGCCTGTAATTCTCTCATTATGCTGAACATAGAATACTGGGCCTGGTTTTAGATGTCTTGTTCCAAGGAGACTGCCAAGTTCAAGAGAAGGTGAACAGGACAAAATTACAACTTTGCTAAGCCCAGAGCAGAAAACTGCTTGACTTTTCAACAGATAACAATGTTATGCAGGAAATCTTTGAAAAAGATAAAATGTGTAGAAAGGAACTGCAGATGCTGGTTTACGGCAAAAATACAAGACACAAAATGCTGGAGTAACTCAGCAAGCAGGCAGCATCTCTGGAGAGACGGAATGGGTGACATTCAGTTCGAGACCCTTCTTCAGACCGAGAGTCACGGGAGAGTGAGTACAGATATGGAGGGATAAGGTGTGAAAATGACAGATCAAAGCAGATGATGCTAAGGAAATGTAAAATGGTTCATTGTTTGCTGAGAAGGTAACAATCAGTAAAATTAATCAGAAGGACAGTGAAACTAGTCGGAGAACCAGGGTGGTGAAGGAACGGGTAGATAAATTGGGAAGCAGCACAACCAACAGTGGATGAGTTTGTGATGAGAATGCAGAAATTTAAGAAAACAAAAGCAAATTGAAGGGATCAGATGTTAAAGCGTTGTTAGGACATAGAAATAGATTATTTTAGCTTTTTAACAGTTTGTAATCTTAAAAATAAACAAAAAATTAAACGCATTGAATTATTCCATCATATGATGTACCATTCAACAATTGTTTCCTTCTTCATCCATATATTACATGCTGGTTTCCAATTAATCTTAGCAGATTTAGACAACTACCTTGTTTGTTCACTGAGAATTGGGATAAATGGCTTTGGTACTGTGGAACATTATGATACTGAATATACTCATCTTTTGGAACATCTGCAATATTGCACTCATTGCCCATCCTGAACAGCTCATAAGAAGATGGTGTGTACTATCTTTTTAAAACACTGCTGTCTTTTTGATGAAGGTAGTGCTGCCACATAGAGAGTTCCACAATTTAGAGCTGGTGACAATATATTTCCATGTCAGGGTGCCATGCCTTCAGGGAGGGCTTGCAGGTGATGCAGTGTTCCCAGATGCCTACTGCCCTTGGCTTTCTAGATTCCAAAGGTCACTAGTTTGGGAGATATTTATTGCTTAAGGTTTATTCTAACCTTTCATTTGTTATGGATTAATAAAGATACCTTCTGATATGTGGGAAATAAAAAGTCAGTTTATAAAATGCTATCAAGTGATGTTGAATCTAAAATAATAATTACTGTTGATTTGAACTTGTAACTGATATAAAGAATTTAGCTATGGACACTCACATCTGCCCCAGCTATGCTTGCCTCTTTGTTGGACTTTGTAGTGTACAATCACGGATCAGGCCGTACACTGGCCCTATCCCCGAACTCTACCTCCGCTACATTGACCCATGCAGAACTCACTGACTTCATTAACTTTACTATTTAAGAAGGAACTGCAGATGCTGGAAAAATCGAAGGTAGATAAAAATGCTGGAGAATCTCAACGGGTTAGGCAGTATCTATGGAAAGATGCTGCCTCACCCGCTGAGTTTCTCCAGCATTTTTATCTACCTTCATTAACTTTACTAGTCATTTCCATCCTGCACTCAAATTCACTTGGACCATCTCCGACATCTCCCGACCGTTTCTAGATCTCACCGTCTCCATCACAGGAGACAGACTATCGATTGACATCTATTATAAATCCACTGACTTCCATAGCTATCTATACTATACTTCTTCCCACCCTGCTTCCTGTAAAGACTCTATCCCCTACTCCTAATTCCTTCGTCGACGTTGCATCTGCGCCCAAGATGAGGTGTTCCATACCAGGTCATCTGAGATGTCCTCATTCTTTAGGGAACGGGGGTTCCCCTCTTCCATTATAGATGAGGCCTTCATTAAGGTCTCCTCGGTATCCCGCAGCTCTGCTCTTGTTCCCCCCTTCCCCCCATTCGTAACAAGGACAGAGTCCCCCTTGTCCTCACCTTCCACCCCATCAGCCGCCGCATACAGCACATAATCCTCCAACATTTTTTTCCACCTCCAACGGGATCCCACTACGAGCCACATATTCTCATCTCCAGCTTTCAACTTTCTGCAGAGACCATTCCCTCTGCAAGTCCCTGGTCAACTCGTCCCTTCTTACCCAAACCAAACCAAGTGCAGGCTCGGCGATCGTTTCGCTGAACACTTTCGCTCAGTGCACCTAATCCTACCTGATCTCCCGTTTGCTCAACACTTTAACTTCCCCTACCATTCCCACACTGACCTTTCTGTCCTGGGCCTCCTCCATTGTCAGAGTGAAGCCCAGCGCAAATTGGAGGAACAACACCTGATATTGAATATGAACATTAACTACTCTAACTTCAAGTAGCTCTTGCTTTCCCTCTCTCTCCATCCCCTGCCCCTTCCCAGTTCTCTGACCAGTCTTACCGTCTCCGACTACATTTAGGGGCAGGGTAGTCCTTCTAGTCTCTTGAGTATGTGTTCTGCTGCTTTTCATGGTCATGGTTAATCTGCTACCTCAGTTCCATTTTCCTGCACTATCCTCTTATCATTCGATTCCCTCAATATCCAGAAAACATTGATCAAGGCGGGGGTGGGGGGGAGAGAGAGAATGGGAGGTATGGTGATTGAAGATTAATGACCTATATTAGGAGAGTTCAATGTTCATCCCGTTGGTTTGTAGTATACGGTATTCTACTTGGATAGCTTGCAATCTAACGGTATGGTCATTGAAATCTCCAATTATAGGTAACGATAATACCTGTGCCCCTCCTGGACAAGCATCCATTTCTCTACTTCCACCTATATTCCTTCCTCTAGCTTCACAATTCACATTTATCTCACACTTTTTTTCTTTTCATCTCAGGCCTTTGTCCAACCATCTGCCTATCACCCTTCCCCCCACCTTATCTGTTTCCAGCTATCACCTGTTCTTCTCCTTCCATCCTTCCCATCACAATCAGTCTGAAGGGTCCTGACCCAAAATGTCACCTATCCATGTTCTCCAGATCTGCTGCCTGATCCGTTGTTACTCCTTTTTTTGTGAACCAGCATCTGCAGTTCCCGCTGTCTCCAAAGCCCTCTAAATTTCAATGAGATCATTCTCATTCTTCAGAACTCCAGAGAATGTATGTCTACTCTATTAAATCATGAGAATCAGCCTGGGGAATGTTCATTGATTCCTTCTACGTCAATGTCAAGTGAGGAGGCAAGAATATCCTTTGTGTAAACTCAAGACACATCAAATCACACAACTGAGTAATCTTCTCAAGTAGAGGTTTGTTTAGCCAACAAAGAATGTATGCTCTGACAGAAAATAAATATCCTGCATGTCAAGCAGCATTAATGGGAAAAGAAACAGAATGAATGCTTCAGGGTCAACATTATTTGACTGCAGCATAGAATGTACACTCATCACTTAAGTGCACATTCCAGCTACCTAAAACAAGAAAGTATAGCCATGGGCTGAATGAAGCAAGGATTAAGGAGCCAACATGTGAAAAGGATCATTGATTTTTAACTAACATTTAAAAAAACACCCGCACAGCTGACCAACACAGATTGTCTGGTTAGAAATATTATTTAATAGATTATCGGCTTCAGATTTCCCTAGAGCTGAATTAGAGGAACCTCAAGCCCTAGAGTATTAATCCTGATGCAATAATAAAGTTGACCAAATGTTAAATTTGCTAAGGTCTCAGGCAATAGTGTTAATTTGCACAATTTAATTATAATGTCCGTCATTTGCTACCATATTTCCACTGCCAGATGTCTAGTTGGAGCCAAGCGTTTCTATTTTCCACTCATAAGTTCATAAGCGATAGGAGCATAAATAGGCCGTTTGGCCCATCAAGTCTACTCCGCCATTCAATCATGGTTGATCCATCTTTCCCTCTCAACCACATTCTCCTGCCTTCACCCCATAACCCTCGACACCTGTACAAATCAAGAATCCACCCAAGGATGACGCTATTTACAAGTTGGTATCGATAGGTTATGCAGAGGATTATATAAACTACAACTGCGAGAGCTGGACAAGTGGATATGCTATGCAACCAGCTAAATACAGGAGTTGTTACAATGAGTGAGCAACAAGTGGAATACAAGAGTGGGGGCAGAGGTTTACTTCAAATCACTTCAGAAACCATAGTTTTGAAACTTGATAAGAATTTTAAAAATCCATCGATATCTTATCGCGTGAAAATAGTGAATTATTTTCACTGTTTGTGTCCATTTCTAGTTCAAGTTCCATCCACTGAGTAATTGGACCAGTGATCCCTGGGGATTGAGATTTGTCAAAACATGAATTTTATTGTCATTGCAACACAGAGTCAATATATGGGTTACATGCTTCATATTTATTGCCAGGAACTGGATCAAAAGATTGTGACTGATGATTTTCATTATTCACTCACAGTTAAACAAGGAGCAAATCATACAGCAAGCCAGGCTACATTATCCAATATTGAAAAGATGGCGGGTCCTCTGCTCTGCTAGTATGCAGTTTGTGGACCACAGTGAAGGTGGGTATATCACAACGTGAGGCCTCTTGATCGCGTGCGGGCCTCAACAGAGTCTGGTGCATCGATTCACCGTTTTCCCCAGTTCTCTCCTGTCTTGTTCTGTTTTCCCTCATCTCCATGACAGCTTGTATGGTTGCCATGACAAGTGCACATTAATGGTGCTCATCCACCTCCCAAACTGTGAATGAATCAGCACCAGGAAGCTGAGCAAGCAGCTGCCATTTATGCCAGTAAGTGAGAGAGCTACAAAAGCAATTTCTTCTTCAACAACCTCTGGATGTCTCAAATTTACCAAACATTATTAGTGGTCTCCATTTTGGCATGGGGGGGGGGGGGGGGGCGGAATAAAAGTACCCATTTAGCACGTGCAAACATCCAATTTCTCATCCTGTAGGAGGACAAATTTTATTATTGGTTAGATATGCTATGAAGAAGCAAATAACTTTTCCTAATGATCATGCAATCAATGATTACCCGAACAAATACCACAAGACTCAATATGATTGTATTAACTATATCTACCCAAGCTTGAGCATCATTAAAGTGTGAAAATAGATCATTATTCAGACACTTAATATTTACTAATAATATCCTATCAAAAGTTAGATAGTAGGTCAGAACAATGTTGCATGCAAAAGAACATAGGAATGGAAATTAAATCACGTCCACGCTGATTTTGTGTATTATATAATCAACTTTCAATGAAAAATGAAACTTTATTGAAAATGAAGGACTTCATTCACATTGCGTGAAACCAGTGACTCTTGTCCTGTTTATTTTTGCATCTTGTGCACTGAGACAATGAAGAGACTAACAATGGCATGCACATCTCAAGGTCCCACCCATAATTTTCAAAAGCATGCATGAAGCTCGCTACGGAAGTTTTCACCTGTTCAATCCAACATTTTCATCCAATGTTCCTTCCATGCTAGGTCATTATCTGGCTCTCTTTTCAACCTCTTAGAGGCCCTATATTGGTCTTGGGATGACTGCCAGACCAAGCATGAACATCTTACCTGTTACCCCACGCATTAACCTGCTGATACGTCCTCCACCTCAATCATATCAGACTACCTTCAAAGCTGACTCCCATTTCTCACATAATTATATCCCTAAGCTAATGGAATACTGCCAGATGACCAAATGAACAACTATCAAGCTTAGCCCTGTCTCACCTCTGACTACCAAACCTAAGCTCCTCCTGATTTCCAAACCTAACTACAATGACCAATACTTCATCTGCTCTCTGATTAACCATTGTCATCCACCCCCTGATTGCCACAGTAAATCTGCCATCATTTCTGATTACCTTCCACAATGAATCCTGGCAAGTAAAGCTAGCCCTAATTCTGTATCGATACCTCTAAACCTCTGAGCCTGCCAACCATGCTTCTCCAAAGTCCTGGCCTGAATTTAGCTGATTACCATATTGGTAAGGCCTGTAAAAATGGTCTTCAAGTGTTTACAAACTGTTCAGCATTATTATGCATCTTGGACTTTGTGCTATTGCATACTTCAGCTTACAAACAAAATATTTATTGACCCACTGTTATCCATTTAACTACCTTGTTAATGTGAATGCCAAAGTATGAAGATGTAAATCCAGTGATCTAAGGCATGCTGCAAAACAGCACATGATGATGAAAGTAATTCCTGAAAGCAATTCTATATTTCCACTATAAAAACATATTCAAATATTTTCTCTACATACTATCCAAAGTGTCCCGGTCCGTACACAATCTTTAAACTAAATACCAGATAAAAACATTGCATTTTCCATGCATTCATCCACAAAAACCTGAATTAATCATTTTGATTGACATATAATCAAATAAATCAGTGAGAAAGAAAAGACAAATAACTGTGGCTATCAGTTGTTTTCATTTAATTGGCGTTCTAATTTTTACTTTGCATCTTCCACGACTACTTGTTTAGATCAATAAGTAATCATTGATTTGTTAAAAACGTATGCATACATCAAGCAAAAAAAAAGACTGATGATTCAATTATCAAATATACAGTGAAATAAATTTGTGTTTAAAATGTTATTTTAAATAATGTGGTGTTACCAATGAGTTGTGAGTGGAAATATTGAATATTGAAAGTGGAGGCTATCTCTCTTTTAATTTAGTTTAATTTTGAAATCAAACATACAAAGTTTAAAATTCATAACCCAGATTCTGTTCAGGTCATTTATTTGAATATTAAATAAGTATTGTTAATTAATTCTGTAAAGATTCTAAGCTGTCTCAATGATTTTAAACATACGGATGAAGAAAAATGTAGATCCCTATGGTAGTGAATGCTGATTATTTTTGCAGAAGCTCGTCATCCAGTAGTCTACTTCAGTAAATAGTTTCAGCTTGTGAGCACCATTGATTTTTCAGCAATCTTTTCTCATTATCACTTGCTATCCTGCACTGTATCTATGCACAGGCATTTCCCAATTCAATAATCCTCTTCAATCAATGTTAGATCTTCAACAATGCTCATCGGCAGATACCTTCTGGCTAGAAAAATATCTTAATTGATATCTGGCTTTAAAGTCCAACTATGTTTCCACTGAAGGTCACTTAAATGAAGATGTCCATATTGGTATAAATTCTATGTTGTTAAAATCACCTTGAAAGATTTTACCCAATCTTGCATTCTGAGTTTATAACTTTGTTTGTGATCAAACTAATAAATTCCAAGGTTCTTGGGTTTGGTTATGCTGCATTTGGAGTATTGTGTGCAGTTCTGATCATCTCATTGCAGGAAGGATGAGGAGGCTTAGGAGAGGGTGCAGAAGAGTTTATCAGAATGCTGTTTGCATTAGAGGCTATTCGCTATAAGGTTGGACAAACTTCAATAATTTTCTCTGGAGCATCGATGGCTGAGGAAGACCTGATAGAGGTATATAAAATTATGAGAGACATGGGTAGGTTTGATGGTCAGAATCTTTTTTCCCCAAGCTGAAAATGACAAAGGCTGGAGGGTAGAGCTTTCACCTGAGAGGGGAAACTTTAAAGATGTGCGGGACAAGTTGTTCACACTGATGGATAGTGAATGTCTGGAACGCGCTGCCAGGGCAGTGGTGGGGGAAGATATGATAGTGGCATTTAAGACACTTTTGGAGTAGGAGATGAATATGAAAGGAATGGAGAGATATGGATCGTATGCAGGTTATATGGATCATATAACTTCACATCATGTTCTGCACAGTCATTGTGGCCCAAAGGGTCTGTTCCCGAGCTGTATTGTTTTTCAAACTGATGGAAAACTCAAAAAACAAATTCTGATTTGCATCTTTCCAAATATCAATGATATCCTCCCAAAATTAATAAAATGACTGAAAACAATATTCTCACTTACACTATCACCTACTCCTCTGCAGGAAAATGCTGATTTAAGATGAGTACAATTTAGTGAGGGATTACATGATGAAAATTAACGGACAGACAAATATGAAAAATGAGATGACCAGGGCTTAGCAGCATACAAAATGCTGGGCATATATATGTTTAATAGAAAATACTTATTTTTCCAACCGGTGGCAAGAAGAAAAAGATAACTGGACGTTCGGTGCCAACTGAAACTTTCACGAGGATAAGTCAAGAGTGTTTATTTGTCATGTGCACCAATTATTAACTGGCGCAATTAAATTATTACTTGCTGTAGCTTTACAGGCTTATTACGCACAATCACAACAAAAAAAACAATACGTTATAAATTATTCTAAGTAAATTAGACCATAATAATGCAAAACCAAAGTACAAAAAGTAATAAGAATTCATTATCCAAAAAAAGGATAACATTTTAATCTTATGTACAGAATATTCAATTCTCTTTTAAAACTTAATGATATAAACCCTGTATTTATTCAGGCTGAATATTGAAGAGCGTTTCACGGGATAGATTCTTGGAAACCTCCTGACTGTCACTATTTGTCGTAATGATTCATCACACTTCTTATGCGGTCTACAAAAACACCAATTAGCTTATTAGTGTAAGTAACATTTACATGTCTGCCTATTTATTATCCTAGGTGTAGTTGTAATGTCCAAATTCTTTCCTAAGTAAAACATTTGTTAAATTTTTCTTAGAATTTTAATTAGACCGAAACCGAATGACTGGGCACTCATTCTTCTAACCCATCGGCCTTTGTAGGTACACTGAATAAGAAATTACATAGTGTGGCACAGCTTTTAACCAGGACCGCATTTCTCAATGTAAAATATATGCATGCTATTGGCTGGTTAAACATAATGTTTCATGAAGAACATGACAAATGTAGTAAACAAAGTCCTTGTACATATTAAAATAATTTCAACTTGCCAGCCCCAATTTCATCAATGTTTAATACTGTTAACCAGCCTGTTGAAAAGGATAGAGCTTTGAAGGTAACTGCCTAAGATGCATGACTTTGATCGATGATGGTTGGATTGTCTATTCTGACACCAATCACCCCCCCACCCCCCCACCCCCCGCATCCAGCTATGTCCATCTATTACCTACCATGCTTTGTCCTGCCTCCTCTTTCCCACCTTTCTCCCTTAATAAAGGTAATCTAATCTAATCTTTACAACCCGAACCGCCATAATCAGTCTGAAGATGGCTCCCGAAACAAAATGTCACCTATCCATGTTTATCCAGAGATGCTGCCTGACGCACCTAGTTACTCCAGCACTTTGTGTCCTTCTGTGTAAACCAGCATCTGCAGTTCCTTGTTTCTACACATCCTATCCTCCAGCTTGTAGCTGGAAATTTGGAAAACATTCCTCAGAACTTTCATATCTCTTCTCTTGTATCCTGTGGCATCATAGGACAAGCTTTATCTAAGCTGGCAATGGATCTACCTTCAACGATGCTGAACCTATAATATCTCTTAGTTTTCTCCTCACATCTAATATGTCACGATCTGGACAAAAATCCTTTCCCTCATCACAATCATTGAGCCTAATCCTCATCCAGCAGTGTCCCGATACTTGATGTCAAGCTAATGAATCTGTTGTGCTCTTCTTTCTTTCCTGGAACATCTGATATCAACTATCAGATGTTGCAGTTGATACCTTTCAATCTGCTGGAAATGTTCCAAAAACAAAGACATTTTTGGAATATCTTAATCCATGCATTTACTTTCTCTGCAACCAACTCTTTTAGAATCCTCAAATCTAGGCTGGCAAATCCAGATTTGTTAGCTTTATTTTCCTTTGTTTCTATTAATTCTTTATCAGCACCTACTAAAATCCGTCACAGTGAATAGTCACAGTAGATCCTTTCCTATTCAATTTTTTCTGTACTCTCTCAAACACATTTCCAACCTTCTTATAACGTAACAACCTGAATAGTGCACAATACTTAGGTATGTTACAAAACTTACCTTGAGCAGCGCTGCAGTTCTGCCGCTCCACGTGTGCGCGACTTTGGCGCCTTTCAGAGGGGGGCGGGCATAAAGTGCCGTTTTTCCACAGGCAGGGCAAATCGATCAATGTCGGGCGATTTCGTTGCGGAAGAAAAATCGCTCCGACATTTCATGAATGAAGGTATTTTTAAATTACTCTAAATTATTTATTAACTAGAGTAATTTAAAAATCACCTTCAAAAGCCGTGAGCACCGACAACCGGAAGGATTTTGCGTAGGGGAGATAAAAAGGTAGTTTATTTTTATATTAAAAGTTGTTTTTTCGGGAGGCTTTAATAACATTTTCATGTTGCGAAATGGGGTCCAAAAACACGTATGAACAAACAGTATTTTTCCTCCCGACTTCACTGCTAACCGGCAACTTTCCAATCCACCGCATTCCACTAAAACCCACTCGCTAGTTGATTTAAATGGCCATTAATTTACAGGAATCAAACACTAAATTTCTTCCCTTTGGCCCATAAATTCATGAAAATTAGATTTAAAAATTATGTTATATTGTGGATTATTGTATGAATGTTATTTGGACACTTTGGCAATTTAAAAAAAGTTTATCATTTCTTAAGAAATGGATAGATGTTTAGATCTACTCATTGAATTTTGTAATTAGCTGCAATTAGATAACTAACTAATTATATGCTTTAATTTCAGGTCATCCAAGTAAGATTGTTTCATATTTGTTTCAGAATGCTTCAATCTATAATAACTGAAAATTTCATTGAGTTCTCTTAATTTTTAAGAAAGTTATGGGCTTTTAACTGTTCCAGATCACAGCTTTTGAGTTAAGTCAATTGAAAGGCAATGGGGAACAAGATGCTAATTTCCGAGTATGAAAATGGCCATAACTTTCTTAATACTGAAGATATGAAAGTGAATTAGGTGTCAAATTAAACTTCTTTTTATGCTTTATCAGATGGGATAAATTGCAGACTTGATTTTTAAAATCTCAAAATTTTGTAACATTGCTACAATACTCCAGCTGGGTCTGGATCAGTATTTTATAGAGAGTCAGTATTATCTCCCTCCTTTTATATTCTATGTTTCTTCTGATAAAATCCAAAATAATTTGATCACACGTACCAAGGTCCCTCTGCTCCTGTACCTTGTTTGGAAATGTCATTTTATTCTATGTTGCCTTTCTTCATTCATGCTTCTCTGTGTTAAACCTCATCTGTCATGTGTCTGTCCATTCCACCATCTTATCTATACCCCTCTGTTACTTATTATTACCCCTACACAGTTCACAATGATGCCAAATTATTTGTGCAAACTTAGAAATTGTTCCATAAATCCCTAAGTCTGGATCGTTAATCTTGATCAAACAAAAGCAATTGTCCCAACACCGATCCTAATGGTACATCACAATGCATCTTCCTTCAGTCTAATAAAGAGAGATTCAGTACCATTGTCTTATTTATCACTTAGCTAACTAAATATCCATGCTATTAATGTCCTCATCGTGTCACGTGCTTCATATTTGTTAATAATCCTGTTACGTGGCATTTATCACACGCTTGCTGGAAGTTCACGTGTACTACATTGAATCATTACCCTCAACTATTCTGTTGCATCATCAAAGAATTCTATAACATTGGTTAAACATGATTTGCCCTTAACAAATATATTTTATTAATCTATTTTCTTTCATGTGAATATTAATCCTGTATCAGATGAATATTTCTGAAAACTTTCTCACCACCTAACTGGTGTGGGGTTGCTGTACATTCCTTACTCCTTCTTTGGACAAGGAAGTAACATTTGCTACTCTCCAGTCTTCTGACACCACCACCGTATTCAAAGAGGACTGAAAGATTAACGTCATTGTCCCCTGATCTCATTCCTGTGCATCCCTTAAAATCATTGGACACATCCCACTGGCCCTGCTCACTGAAATATTCTCCCAACTTTGCTAGTGTCTCTTATGTTATCAATGTTTAATGTATCTAAGTGTCTCAACTCTTCCTTCTTCACTATTACTTTGATCATGTTCCCTAGTAAAGACAAATGTTAATGGTCAAGATACAGCAGAGTGAATTTATCAAATTAATAATGGTAACTTTGCAGCACAGGAAACAAAATTACGATATATTATCAGCACAAAATCAGTCCTGGTAGACTAATTTTCTATATTGCTATATTCAATTTACATAATATATAAAGCACATGATATAGTTCCATTGCAAGTTGTTCTTGACCCAAACATTGAGTAATGGCAAGTCAATACTCAAGATGTTAAAACACAGTCAAATGAAGAGGAATTAAATATCGAAAACGAGACATAAATTAGCTATGCCTTGTACACAATGTGTGAAGAATAATTTTAAGGATTGAGGAACTAGAAAAATACTAAGCAAAATCAGTCATTTGTGGTTTTGATGAAATAATGGGCAGAGTCATGTAGTTTTATTCCCAGATCACCAATATAAATCCCAAAACATCTTGCAAAAAAACACTGGAATGTATTAGCCAGGAGTATTATCAGGCCGGCTAATAATTGATCTTTTTTTTTTACAATACTCACTTAGATTTACTTACACAATCATATTGTGTGCCCTTTAATATCTTAAATTAAGTTTTCTAAACAAAACCGCAACCTGCTTCTGAATCTTTGCTGTCTAATGGATTATTTGAAGTCCTGGACTAAGGAATTGGAAAGAAAAAAAAATCATGACAACGAGATTTAGTTCATTTAATTTATTAAATTAAATTAAAGTAACTTCATTAAATAAATCTGGAATATAAAGCCAGTGTCATGAAAATACCAGATTGTTGTGAATACCCATCAGATTTATTAATGCTCGGTACTTAAAGTAATATGCTATCCTCACATATAAGATGTGACTGACATTAATGTGATTAACTCTTAAATTTACACTGCAATGACCTCAGTTCTATCAACCAGTAACATAACTTTATCAGATATCTGCCTTGTCACCACGCAAAATAAAATCAAACTGCTGCAGGTAGTGAGCAGATCAAGCACCATATCTCAAGTCTTCAGCCTTGGAACATGGAAAAATATACGAGTCCCACACAGTGTATGGCCCTGGGGTCTCAAGACCTCAAGATGGCTTGGCAACAAATACAGCACAGACAAAGAAGCTACCTTTATTATCATCTACTACCTTCCATGTTGAACAAAGATAATTACTATTCAGCACAACAAGTAGGTATGTTACAATACTTACCTTCAGCGGCGCTGCAGTTCTGCCACTGGCCTTGTGCACGACTTTGGCGCCTTTCGGGGGGGGCAGGGTTAAAATGCCATTTTCTCCTGCCTGTCCAAGATATATTTTCTCGGGCTGCTAGCTAATGCTGATTAATTGTTCCGACTGCCATTCTGTGATTTTTTTTTAAACCGCAGGACAATTTCAGCGCTGGAGTAAAATAAAAACTCCACTTCTAACGTCGTCAATGCCCAGAACAGGACGGATCTCTCGTACGGGACACATAAAGGTATGCCGTTTATTTTACATATAAACTTGCTTCTTAGGATTACCTTAATCCAAATTTTACATTGTGAAAAGGTGATTTTGGCCCCATACGAACCGGCAGTGTTTTTCCTGCCGATATGGGGTTTAAATTCACCGCAAACTGCAACGTTCCAATCGATCGTGTTCCACAAAATCTCACTCGCAAGATGATTTAAAGGCCATAAATTTACGGGAATTAAACACTAAATTCCTTCCATTTGGCCTATAAATTCATGACAATTAGATTTAAAAATCATATTATATTGTGGATTATTGGGTGAATGTTATTTGGACACAGGCAATTTAAAAATGTTTATCATTTCTTAAGAAATGGATAGATGTTTAGATCTAGTAATTTAATTTTGTAATTAGCTACAATTAGGTAACTAACTAATTATATGCTTTAATTTCAGGTCATCCAAGTAAGATTGAAGCATTCTGAAACAAATATGAAGCAATCTATAATAACTGAAAATTTCTTTCAGTTCTCTTAATTTTTATGAAAATTATGGGCTTTTGACTGTCCTCAATCACAGCTTTTGTGTTAAGTCAATGGTAAAGCAATCGGGAACAAGATGCTAATTTCCGAGTATGAAAATGGCCATAACGTTTTTAATACTGAAGATATGAAAGTGAATTAGGTGTCAAATTAAACTTATTTTTATGCTTTACCTGATGGGATAAATTACAGACTTGATTTTTTAAATCTCAAAATTTTGTAACATTGCTACAACAAGGGCACATAATGTACCCTGGCCCTTAGATTTTCAAGCTGAGGCATGTGATAAAAGTAGAAATTAGGGTGGAAATTATGAAAATTAATTACTTCCATTTGGTATTTATAATTAGAGTGGAGAAATGTGGGTTGTGAGGAGCAGAAAAAAACTCCATGATATGGGATAAAAATAATTCATAATTGATTGAGGGACTTCAATATTCATTAGACCACAAGGCAACTACATACCAAGCTGGCTATGTCACAAAGGACACTGCTCTCAGACTGAATCTTGGTTGAGAGCAAGAAAACTAACATCTCATCCTTAACGATCTAAGTGATGGATACATTTGTCTTCAGGAGCATTTACAGCAATGACAGCTCCACTGTACGCGTGAAGATGAAACCTTGTCTCCATACTAATGAGGCCTCAAATGTGTTGAGTGGTTTGAATGTGAGATGTAATGGGATGGAATGAGAAGAAGATCTCGCAAATATAATTGTCATGAGGCAATCAGCAGCAGAATTGTGCTCCACCACAATCTGTTGTTATAGTTCCTGGCCAGCTCTGACTCATCTTTATCACCAAGCTAGACACCCAATGTTAACTCAATAATGAATGGCAGGGGTGGGAGATTGCAACCTTCACGTGGTCCACCCTGTTTTGACTAATGCAATCAACCCAAAATACACAAAACAAATAGACCAAATAGAACAAGTTGACTTACAACTTTAGGCTGTGCATGCCATACACAAGAAGAAGAATGAATGGCAGGTCATTATTTCCCAGCTGAACTTACACAAGAACTACAAGCTTAGAAAGTTCAATATGCAAGCTAAACAATAAAAAGTTGCATGCTATAGACAATGGATCATACCCAACCGATCAAGTCAAAACTGCACATCCAGACATCATTAGTGATGGATACTACTGGATTCAAACAGGAAAAACTGCATGTCCCCACTGCCAATTATTGCAAAGACTAACTAGAATGCAAAACTGCAGGGTGAAGATTTTCCAAGAATCTTCGATCTTAAATGCTAAGTAAATGATCCATCTCAGCCTCCTCCTGAAGTTCTCACCATACATAAATCAGTTCAATTCACTTCACATGATAGCAAGAAATGGCTGATAGTCATAAATGGAACAAATGCTATGACCTTTTACTAACGTACTCTAGACCTGTAATCCAAAACCTCCATATGTGCTCCATATACAAGGTGAAAGATAGTCCAGTGCGGAATAGGAAGACAAACTAATCAAGTTAATTAATTCTCCATGAGCTTACACATCAGTCATCAACAACACAATGGAAAGTGTTGTTAACAGTTCTATACAGCAGCCCTAAACTAGCAATGACCACTCAAGGATGCTCAGTTTGAGTTCTGCCGGAAGCAGGGTTCCAGCTGTCATTGTAGCTTTGATCCAAACATAGATAAAACAGCTGTATTCTAGCCATGATACAACTGCAGCTGCTTTTGACCGAGGCAGCTTTTGACCGTGAAACATGAAGGATCCTCAGCAATTATCAATGGGAATTAGGAGAAAATTCTCCACTTACTGAAGTCGTACCTAGTGAAAAAGGAATATGGTTTTAACTGGTGAACGTTAAGCGGCAAAGATCCAAAGCTTAGGGGCAGGAGTTTCTCAGGCCAGCATTCTTCTTTGCCGGCTTCTTCATTGACCCTTTCACTCCATTCCATGAGTCAGAAGTGGGGACATTTCCAAATAATAGTGCGTTGTTCAGTTCCATGCGTAATTCCTCAGGTAATGAAGTTTGTCAAGGACAAAGCTCTCAGTAAAATTCATGCTTGGGCTAATAGCTGCAACTTAACATTTATAACACAACAATACAAAGTAATACTTATTTCTAACACAGCTAATCACCTCCCCTTTACATTTACTGGCATTATCAAGATCAGATCCTGCAAGACCAGCAATCTCCTAGTCTCCTCTGACCAGGAAATTAATGTCTAGCCATGTAATTGTCTTCAGGAATATATCGAAGGCATGATATTCTGCAGTAAGTGACTCCCCTCCCAATTCTCCAAGCCATTCCTTCGTCTACATGGAACAACACAAGAGCACCAGCTGCCTTCCTCAGAAAATCCTCAACAACAATTAATAAACTTAATATAAAACAAGAAAAGCAGCCTGCATATTTGGCAGGCACTTAAATCACTTAAACTGTCACTCTCTTAAACATCAGAGCACCAGCGTTACAGTATGTGCAGATAATTAAGCACTCGGAAAAAATAACTCCAGGCGCTGGAAGTTTGAAATAAAACTAGAAAGTTCTGGAACATTTAGCAGATCAAATACCATCTGTGTAGAATAAAAGCAGTAATAACATTTCAGTTTCTTCTTTACACACTCTTGATCAAGGTGATTATTGCATGGGCTTGAATGTTACTTCCCTGTACATTACTAGGTCTTTTTGCATGTAGACATTGATAGCTTCAATTGCTGAAGAGTTGCGAATGGAATTGAGTACTGCACAATCATAAGATCATAAGTGACAGGAGCAAAATTAGGCCATTCGGCCCATCATGTCTACTCCACCATTCAATCATGGCTGATCTAATTCTCCCTTCTAACCCCATTCTCCTGCCTTCTCCTCATAACCTCTGACACCCGTACTAATCAAAAATCTATCTGTCTCTGCCTTTAAATATATCTACTGACTTGGCCTCCACAGCCTTCTGTGGCAAAGAATTCCACAGATTTACCACCCTTTGACTAAAGAAATTCCTCCTCCTTCCTAAAAGAACGTCCTTTTAAGTCTGAAGAAGGATTTCAACCCGAAACATCACCTATTCCTCCGCTCCATCGATGTTGCCTCACCCGCTGGGGTTCTCCAGCATTTTTGTCTACCTTTAATTCTGACGTTCATCAATAACCAGTAAAATATTCCCACTTCTGACTTTATGGTGGAAAGAAGGTCATTGATTAAACACCTGGAGACAATTGCACTTAGGCCAATAACCCAAGTAACTCCTTGGAGAATTCAGTTCTGAAGAACGGTCCCAACCCGAAACGTCACCATGTTCTCCAGAGATATTGCCTGACCCACTGAGCTACTCCAGTACTTTGTGTCTGTTTGTATAAAGATATGTTAGGCTGGGATAAATGAACTCCAACAATCATTACCATTCCTTCACTATGACTCCATCCCCTGGAGTGTAAACCTAATGATGGCCATTTATTTCAGTTTTACAGAGCAGCAACAAAGGTAGTGTTGGTGCCAATGGTAGTTATTTTCACGTCACCTTTGGAATTCTGCACTCTGGTTTGTGTTTGGACCAGCGCTGAGACAAAGTCTGGAATTTCAAGGACTTGCCAGAACTCGAACAGGCTATTAGTGAGGAGGTTATTGCAATGTGAATGACACTTGATAGTGCTTCTTCTTCGTCTTGCATATGGCGTGCACAGCCTAAAGTTGAAGGACAACTTGTTCTATTTGATCATGTTTGATTGTGCACACCATGTTGATTGCATTCGTTGAAACAGGGCGGACCATGTGAAGGTTGCAATCTCCCACCGCCTGATAGTGCTGTTGATGGCTCATTCCAACACTGGCCTAATGTTTGAGATAAAACTGATTGATCAGTTACTGGGAACAGGGATCAGTTGTGAACAGGGCCGATCTGGGCATATTTCCACAATGCCAGGTGGTTGCCAGTGTTATAATAAAAAAGGAACAGCATGGCTGGATATTTACATAGCTAAGGCACACAAGTGTTCATTGCTACAAATGGGATGGTTTTTGCCTCAAAGCCTTATTGTATTAAATATTCTCAAATGTTTCTTCATGCCACATGGAAAGAAGTAAATTAGCTGAAGACTGACATCTGTGGTGGCAAGGATCTCAGGAGGAAGTGAGTTGGATCATGCACTTGGCATTTCTGACTAAACATTGCAAATGCCTCAGCCTTGTCATTTACTGGGCCACAAAGTAAGCTAAAACAGTTTAAATTATGCTTTTGAAAAGAGTGCAGAAATGTACAGGACTCGTTCAGCGAATAAAGTTTAACCCACATAACAACGGCACTTTGGATTTTAAAAGTTCCAAATTTAAATGGGCAGATGGTAACAAATAAATGTTTTGCAGGATTTTTGAAGTTGGAGAAACGAATCGAGAAATTTAGGATGGGAATTCCAGAATTTAATGTCCGGGCAGCGGCAAGAAGGGCTACTAAATGAGAAGCAGGCAGGATTGAAGAGAACAGAGTTGAGGGAGCTTGTAGAACTCAGTGAGCTCCAGGGCTACAGGAGACTACAGAAATAAGGTGGAATTTGAAGAATATGAAGGACAGACAGACTAAGAGACTAGAAAGCTGAATTGCAGCTGCACAAAGTAGGATGTAGACGGCAGAGTTTTGGATCTGCTCAAGTTTATAGAGCATCGATTCTAGAGTCAGTCAAAAAGCCTGGAAACAAGCCCTTCGGTCCAACTTGTTCACACTGACCAAAATGCCCATCTACACTTGACCCATGTGCCTGCATTTCACCCATATCCCTCTATGCATTTCCTATCCACGTACTTGTCCAATAGTCTTTAAATGTTGTCATTATACCTGTCTGAACCATTTTCCTCTGGCAGCTCCTTTCATATAATTATTACCCTCTGTGTGAACAAGCTCCCCCTCAGGTCCCTATCTTCCCCCTGTTACCTTAACCCTAGGTCTTGATTATGCAACCCTGGGAAAAAGATCATGTGCATTCACCCTACAGCAGAAAGGTACCAACTAGGAAATCTACTTTGCAATAGCTAAGTCTCGAGATAGCACAAGCAAGGTTAAGAGTTCAACATCACGGTGGCACGATGCATCGTGGTAGAGTTGCTGCCTTACCACGCCAGAGACCCGGGTTTGATCCTAACTATGGGTGCTGTCTGTACGGAGTCTGGACATTCTCCCCGTGACCTGCTGGGGTTTTCTCTGAGATCTTCGGTTTCCTCCCACGCTCCAAAGATGTACAGGTTTGTAGGTTAATTGGCTTGGTATAAATGTAAATGGTCCCTAGTGTGTGTAGGATAGCAGGCGTGTACAAAGCTTTTCAAAAACGGGGGTGGCATGACAGGATTACAACGTGAAATAATGTGCGCGCAGCTCAAAGTCCCTTGTGGCCAGGGTTTTAGACGCTCTCTGGTGCATTCTGCCTTATTATGGAGCATTTTTTACACCAAATTTATTACCAATATTTCAGAAATAATTTAGGTTGAGTCAAGAGTAATGAGTGGGTGGAATTGGATGATTGGGGTCATTGTTGTATACATTTTTTTTAATCAAGAATTCAAGCTGTCCTTGTTTTAATAATCAAGTTGTACTGTTGTAAAATGTTATGTAAAATGTTATAAAGGAGCATGCAAAAACTGCAAATAAAATACTGTATGTTTTTGCAGTAAATAAAACCTTTTTTTATATAAAATGTTTTGTGTGTTAATTTGATTGCCTGTTACTATTCGACTGTGTTAGTGTGTGCAGTGCACCTTTATTGGTCTGCCTGACCTAACAACTTCACATCACATCAATTTTAACATGGAACAGTGATGTGAATACAACATTTAGTTCGACTTCAATTTCCATCATGAAAATTGAAGTCAAACTAAATGGTGCATTTACATTACTATGATTGCTTTCAAACTAACCTATTTTACTGTCATACTATTATAACAAATTCTAGTTCAATGATGACTCATAAAGAAGATCACAATTCATATTTTGAATTCTCAATCACAATGTAATTGTGAATAATTACTCCTCTCCCCTCCCCCCTCCCCCATTCCTCTCTCCCCCCCCTCCTCTCCCCCCTCCTCTCCCCTTCCCCCATTCCTCTCCCCCCATCTCCCCTCCCCACCTGATTTGGGGATTAAATGTAATACCAGGAGAATAAACGCTCTTGTTTACCTACAAATGGCTGCCAATAAGAAGATGGAGATGGCACTGGAAAACACAATTTGTGTCAGGAACCTAGATGATGGCTTTTTCTTTCTTCTATTTAGTTGCAGATTACTGAATGTCAAACAACTTGTGAGAAGGATCAAAACCAAGATGAAGTACTGAGAGGTGATGGTGAGATATAGCAGCATATTACCAGCATTAATGTGGAAAGTGATTTTCTATCTTTAATGTGCGGAGATACGGTTTACTCTGAGGGAAATTGAGGACAGTCATTTCAAGGACAAGGGCCTGAGGGTCCCAGAGGTATCGACATAGAAAGGGAAGCCGTTGCGTGGGCTGTCTTCCAAAGATCATATTGTCACACTGCCCAAGTCAGAGTTCAGTAAATCTAAAAATGGAAGTCTACAACTAATTGTGAAGAACACACTTAAATCAGAGCCAACTGGCATTAATCCCCTATAGCTGAATTTCTAACATGTTTGTTTTAAACCAACAGGAAAAGAGACCAAATGGGAATATATGCCAATGTGTAAGGTCTGAAAGGAAGTAATGTCAAAATATTTCCAGTATCATAGACTAATCTGCTCTACATACGAGAACATGAATATTCAGATTAGGAAAAGCTGCAAAATGTTTCACACCTCTGGACACAAGCTGCATAGAAAAGGCAAAATATTTGTTTTCCTCTCCCTTGCAATCAGTCTGAAGAAGGATCCCGACCCAAAATATCACCTATCCATTTTTATCCAGTGATGCTGCCTGACACGCTGAGTTACTCCAGCATTTTCTGTCTACCTTTGGCAGTTCCTAGCTTTTACAGAAAAGACAAGCTCCATTTGAAATGTGATACAGTGTCTTTGTGAAATTGACTTCTTAGATAAGGGAAGGTAGGAACAAAATATGGGGCAGTCAAGATGTCAGGAAAAAAACCATATTGGGTTGCCCGAGGGTTCATGATTACAACATTAATGAAATAATTGGAACAGTTTGTAAACATTAGTTTACAGTTTGTAAACAATAGTTTACAGTAGTTTACAATGGGATTAGGAGGAAAGAAGCACCTTGGCTGACAAGAAGAAGGACAAATTAAATAAAAGTAAGGCAATGAACAATCAAATTTTGGATCAATAAAAGGAAAAATGGCAAAAAACGGATGCCTTTTTCACACCCAACCCTGTAAAAAAGACTGTGCGAAAAGTGGAAGGAATATGAATTAGGGTAAGAGGACCAATAATCCAAGTGTAAAAATCTAACATTATTGCTGGAAGTGTAACATCTAGATATGGCTTTGATGCAATATTTTATGGAAGGTACTATAATACAAAAAGAACAATAAAATAACTGAGAAAGATAAACCTCGAAAATTATTTTAATGCAAAGTGCTGCTTGGATTAGTACGTTTCAGCTACAGGGCGAGGTTGGATAGACTTTGATTGTTTTCTCTGGAATGTCAGAGGTAGAGGGGAGACTTGATATAAGTATATAAATTATGGGAGACATAGATAGGGTGGACAGTCAGAACCTTTTTCTCAGGGTGGAAATGTCCAACACTAGATGGTATAGCTATAAGGTGAGAGGGTGAAAGTTAAATGGAGATGTGCAGGGCAAGTACTTTTTTAATACACAGTGGTGAAGGCCTGAAATGCATTGCCGGGAGTGGTGGTGGAGGCAGATCTGATAGTGCCGTTTAAGAGGCTTTTGGATAAGCACATGGAAGTGTAGGGAATAGAGGGATATGGATCATGTACAAGCAGATGAGATCAGTTTAACACATAAATTGTGGGCTGAAGGGCCCGTTCCTGTGCTGTACTGTTCTGTTCTACGAAAGAGTCAAGCAGGGAGTTACATCCTGTAACATCATCACTCAAATGTAAAAACATTTGTGCAGTCAGGTTTTGCTTGGTATTTCTTTTAAGCAGAGAACAAATAAAAATGTTACAGATGAAGCTCTTAATTATCTAGTTCTTAATTATGCATAAACATAGCCACATTAAAATGGCTGAGTTTAATTTAGAACATCTGCTGTCCCCACATGGTGATATACCACTTATTAAAACTTTGCTGAATAATCTACCATAATACAGAAAAAGCATCAACACTCATTGCACCAACAGTGCTATACGAGTTTTAATCTTAACTAATTAATCTTTTAATTACCTTCTTCTAAACGCAATCACAATTTCCTTCTAAATTGCTTTGGTCCTCTGATGAATTATACTAGAGACATTCACAAGAACTGGTTCTTCATAAAACATTGGTTGAAGTTCACACACAATATTCTTTGAGAGTATTTAATATATCACTGTAAAATGCCCAGAGTCTATAACTCAGGTATGGTGTTTCACAGAGAAGAAACAGCATTTATATTACAAAATAAACACACACACAAACAAACACACACACAAACACTCTCTCTCAAGGATCACAACTAGATTAAAAAAAGGACTAAGATGGTACAATACACAGGCCAATCCCGGGTTACAAGATCTTCACCATCCAAGTATTTGGCAGAAAAATATCTGATATTTAAAAACTGTTGTCATACTGGCTCAAACTAACGTAAAAATGATAGTTGCCATTTCTAAATGACAATCTTTGCCCTGAACGTCTTATCAACTGCAAGCAGCACATTTTAGCCGTACATCATTATTAAGCGGAAAGTAATGACCAACTGCTGGAGTTAGGATTTTTATTACATGAGTAATTATAGTTTGTCCTCAAAATCTAGAGGCACAAGTCCTGACGATTAAGAATCCACATTGCAACAAACTAAGATTTCTGCATTTTAATCCCCAATAGTATTTCTTCAATTTTTAAATAACTAGGATTCATGTATTTCATTTCGGAGTCACGTGAGTGACTTCGTGAAGAGCCCGCCGGCGCGCATGCTCGACATATCGTCGTAACGCGTTGCTGCGACGGCTGGCGGTGGAGCGCGCTCCTCGCCAGCCCTTCATAAGGGGCCACGGAGGTGAGTATTCCACCTTTAGTTGGTGGTCCTTGTTGTCTGATTATGTCTTGCAGCAAGGACATGGATGGGAGTTCGAAGGGCCGGAGGACGTCAGGACGAGTTCGCCGGTCAACAGTTCCGGGGCCTTTACCATCGGCAGTACCTGCAGCGCAGGCCGGGACTCAGGCGGAGATGTGGGTAAGCCCTGTGTTCACAGGTCCAGATCCGCCAGCACACCACAGCTCGGAGGAGTTCGACGAGGAGGAGTGTGGTGTGCCGCCAGAGCAGGGGGACCCTGCCATGGCAGTCAGGTTGTCAGCGGGCTCGCTGGCGACCTCGAGCAGGGCGCGTGCCGTTGCACGGTCTGTTCCACTCAGCCCTCCGAGAAGGGGGAGGGGAGGAGCCCAGAAGCCTAACCCTGTTAGGGCTAAGGCATTGCCTGTCGCGGAGGAGCGGTCAGGTTCCAGGGCGAGACCCGGGGCGGCTGTGAGGTCCAGCCGGCACACCCCGACTCTCGACGCCGGGACGGGTCGGTTGAGTCGGGTCTCGTCGCGGTCGCCGAGCCCCCCATGGATGGGTGGGCGGCACCATGCGTCGGCAACGTCCACGATGTGGGCAGCCGGCAAGACTGCGCGGGCCCCAGGCAGCCATGCTTCGGCTGGGGCCGACACTTCGCCGCATGTGCCCTTAGTGGCAGCGGCTTCAGCTCTCGCTAAACGGAGGCGATTGAACACGCCCGCGCAGGAATCGCGCAGTTTCGCCTCGGCGGCTGTTAGCGACAACTACCGGCACCGGCAGGGCCTCGACGAGGTGCGGGCCGATGACAGGAGCCCGGTTTTCTTTTCAGAGCCGGAGGACTCCGACCACCTGAGTGTTCAGGGTGAAGGGCGTATTGACCGTATGGAGCGGCTGCTGGAGCTCCTGCTTCAACGTCAACAACAGCAGGGCAGCAACAGGCACAGGGCGTCTTCACCAACATCTACTATCAGCCTGGAGCAGCACGAGGAGGAGGTTCTGGTGGATCCTGTACCACCTCCGGTGGAGGTGCCAGCGGAGGAACTTTTGGATGTGGCGACCAAATTCGCGGCCCCACATACGGCTGGTCTTCCTCTCAATTCAAAGCTGGCAGCCACAGTGGACTTTCTTAATAATCAGGTGCTGCAGGAAGAAGTCCTCATCCAGGCTATGAGCCGTCACAAGGCTCCATCAAACTGCAACTCCCTCAACGTGCCTGTGGTCAATACGCCAATATGGGGCAACATCAGTGCGGCTATCCGTCAACAAGAGCTACAATTGCAGCGGATCCTGAAACTCCTCACGGCCGGTATTACCGCCTTTGCGCGGTCGGTGGACGAGGACGAGCTGAATTTGGACCAGGAAGATGCTCTGGCCTTATTGTGCGCGACCCAGCACGAAATCAACGGGTTTCGCAAAAACAGCATCCGCCCAGCACTCAACCCGAAGTTTGCAGGATTGTGCAAACCACCGCCGCCGCCGCCGCCCCGTCAGCTCTTTGGTGAGGACCTCTCGAAGAGAGTCAAAGAGCTTGACGAACAAGCCAAAACGGTGGGGATCATGCGCTCTAAGAGTGCCCCCACACCGTCCGGCTCAAAAGCTCCATACATTCGCTCACGAGGGTCGGCCAGTGCCTCGACGAGGACTCACCCTCTAGCTCCACAACGACAACAACACCAGAACCAGCACCAAGGGTCTTTTTTAGGACAGGGTCGGCAGAGACCTTTTTGGAAATCGAAGACGCCGCGCCCTCAAGCCAACCCAGCACCTCCACGGCCACCCACACGTGTCAAGGACCGCCGGTAACCACGGAGGTGAGGGGGTCTGGTTCTCTCTTTTCTCTCTGTTTAACTTCCCATGTTGGTGGTCGTTTACGGTTGTTTTTGGATGCATGGGGTAATTTTACTGGTGATGAGTATGTGTTGCGGAATATTCAGGGGCATAAAATTGAGTTTATTAATGGCGACATTCCTCCATCCCAGCACATGCCTGGTCGTACGTTCAAATTGTCTGCTGCAGAACAGGCAGCAGGTTACAAGGAAATTTTAAGTTTGGAACAGAAGGGTGTGATTGAGAAAACAGTGCATGAGCCGATTGAATTTGTTTCGAACATATTTACTAGACCTAAGAAGGATGGAGGCTGTCGTGTCATTATTGATCTAACCCGTTTGAATACGTTTGTAACATATACTCATTTTAAAATGGATACGTTTGAAACAGCCAAATCATTGATTTCTCATGGCTGCTTTATGGCATGCATTGATTTGAGGGATGCATATTATTCAGTATCCATCCAGAAAGATGATAGAAGGTTTTTGAAATTTATCTGGATGGGGCAACTTTGGCAGTATAAGGCTTTGCCTAATGGGCTTACTACAGCCCCTAGATTGTTCACTAAATTGGTGAAGCCAATCATGGCTTATTTGAGACAACGACATCATATAGTTATGGCCTATTTAGATGATGACTTTATTGTGGGCCACACCCTGCAATTGGCTGAACAGGGTGTTGCAGCTGCTGTCAATATATTTCAACAATTAGGATTCATTGTCCATCCAGAGAAATCAAAGTTCTGCCCTGCCCAGGTAATTAATTACCTAGGGTTCACGGTGAACTCAATGAGCATGAGGATAACTATACCAATTAACAAAATTGAGGAAGTCACTAAGGTGTGCAGAGATTTAATTGGCACCAATATACCATCGATTCGGCATACAGCCACAGTAATTGGCAAGTTAGTGGCTTTGTTTCCGGCAGCACGATATGGACCTTTGCATTATCAGAATTTGCAAAGAGCTAAAATTACTGCGTTAAAATGGAACGCTGGTCATTACGATCGATCTATGCAGCTGCCGTCCGAAGCGATAACTGAGTTGCAATGGTGGGTGTGTCACATTAGCAACTCATTTAAGCCTGTCAGGGAGGCTAATCCGGTGGTATATTTACAGACTGATGCAAGCTCCAATGGCTGGGGAGCTACTGATAATTGCTCTAGTTGTGGGGGTAGATGGGACACCCTTGAGGCATCGATGTTGTTGACTCAAGGGATTAACTATTTGGAGTTGCTGGCAGCATTCCACGGACTTCGTGCATATTGTTCCAAGCTTGTTGGAGCACACGTCCGTCTCCAAATAGACAACACCACAGCTGTGGCATATTTAAACCATATGGGTGGTACCAGGTCAGTTTCGTGTGACAAATTGGCTAACTCAATTTGGCTCTGGTGTATTCAAAGAGACATTTGGATTTCAGCTACCTATTTGCCAGGTGAGCTTAATACTGTGGCGGACACCAGGTCACGCAAATTTAATGACAACATTGAATGGATGTTGCATCCTGAGATTTTTGCTAAAGTCACAGCCAAATTTGGTAAACCGGACATTGACCTTTTTGCGTCACGGTTGAACCATCAGGTACCAGCCTACGTTTCATGGGAACCAGATCCTGGGGCAATAGCGCTAGATGCATTCTCGCTGGACTGGGGGAATTGGGTTTTCTATGCCTTCCCTCCGTTTTGCCTCATCAGTCGGGTATTGCGAAAGATTCAGGCAGATGCTGCCAAGGGCATCCTTATTATACCCGACTGGCCCACACAGCCTTGGTATCCGGTGGTCTTTGACATGCTCAACGAACCTTGGGTCCTTTTGAAGGGTTGCCCACAATTGGTTACTCACCCTGTGTCAGGGGAGCCACATCCCTGCCATGGCTATTTAAATTTGTTGGCTTGCAGGTTCTGAACAGGCCGTTAGTCCAATACGGCCTCTCGGCTCGGACCATGGATACCATCGGGGCGTCGTGTCGAGAGTCCACAAGGCGAAGATACCGCTCGCATATTAAGAAGTGGGAAGCCTACTGCAGCCGCTCTCGCATCACGTACGATGACGTGACAATAACCGACGTCCTGGAATTCCTCGCGGGGTTGCACCATGATGAACACTTAAGTTACAGTGCCATCAACAGCGCCAGAAGTGCGCTATCATTCTACCTCAAGATTGGGGTAGGATCCAACAGGCTAGTGTCCAGACTCATGCGGGGTATATTCAATATGAATCCGCCTACACCACGCTATAATATCACCTGGGATGTCAGGGACGTATTAACCCTGCTCAGGACGTGGTCTCCCATGGAAGGGCTCCAACTGGACCAACTCACCATGAAGCTGGTGATGTTACTAGCGCTGACTTCAGCTCAGAGGGTACAGACACTACACAAACTGCGTGTCGACAGAATGACATCTACCCCTACAGAAGTAGTCTTTTTCGTTGACGAGCTACTAAAGCAGCATAGACCTGGGTGCACAGGGCTGCAGCTGAAGTTCCCGGCATACCCCGCAGATGCTAGGCTATGTTTAGCCTCACATATCCGCCACTATGTCAAGGTGACGGCACGCATCAGAGGAATGGAGAGATACCTGCTTGTCACTCATAAGAGACCTCATCATCGAGTGACAGTCCAGACGATATCCAGGTGGCTTCGAGTCGTCTTGGGTAAGTCAGGTATCGACACTAATGTGTTCAAGTCTCATTCCACCAGGGCTGCATCGACGTCAGCGGCGAGGGTCATGGAGGTGCCCATGGACCAAATTCTCGCCACAGCAGGATGGGCGAATGAAGCTGTGTTCCAGCGTTTTTATAACAAGCCTGTTGCTGCTCCTCTACAGTTCGCAGAAGCCGTGCTGAATGCAGGTCAAGAACGTGGAGATGTCCCCGCATGAGGGGTTTTTGATTTGTTATTAATAAATATGCTTTTGTTTTGCAGTATGAGCTATTGAGCCAGTTTGTTCCTCCCATCCATCCCTGGTAGTGGTGTGTCAGCATGGACGTGGTCCAGGGCGTGTAATCACAGAAGCTTTGAAGTCTTCACGAAGTCACTCACGTGACTCCGAAATGAAATAGTAAGATTGAACGAGAACTTACCAGTTCGAAGGTTGATCTTTATTTCATGAGGAGTCGAAGTGAGGGATTTCGTGCCCTCCTCGCCCAACCATCAATCACCTTCATCTGGTAATCTTAGTCAATTCAATCATACTATGCGAAGTCATTTCTATTGTTGGTTCTGTGATTCCACGCCGCTACTTTGAAGTATGTTGAGCATGCGCGCCGGCGGGCTCTTCACGAAATCCCTCACTTCGACTCCTCATGAAATAAAGATCAACCTTCGAACTGGTAAGTTCTCGTTCAATCTTACTATTCTTTTTCTTTCTTTATCCAATTGCAATTTTAGTTTAGTTTAGTTTAGGGATACAGGGCGGGAAACAGGCCCTTCGACCCACCAAGTCCACAACGACCAGAAATCTCTGCCTATCCTATACTAGGGACAATTTTTACATTTACACCAAGCCAATTAACCTACAAACCAATACGTCTTTGGAGTGTGGGAGGAAACCTACGCAAGTCATGGAGGAGAATGTACAAACTCCATACAGAGAAGCAAGCGCAGTCAGGATCGAACCTGGGTCTTTGGCGCTGTGAGGCAGCATCTCTACTGCTGCGCCACCGTGCTGGTAAAGAGGCAATGGGAGCGGGCTAGCTTGATTGATTTGGACACATTATTAAAGATGCAAGAGCTTTGTTTACATCGTGTCAATGTATTAGGAAATACACAACACCATGAAGATATAGTATCTCTGCCAGTTTTTGAAATAACTAGGATTCATGTATTATATTTATTTCCTTATCAAATTGCAATTTTAGAGTCAAGAGGCAATGGGGAGTTGGCTAGCTTGATTGATTTGGGCACATTATTAAAGATGCAAGAGCTGCTGTCTGAATGCTAATTACATCGTGCAATGTCAAAGTATTAGGAAATATGCAACACCGTGAAGAAGTGTGATTATCTGCTCATTAGACCCTACCTTTGTGCCATTAATCATGACATATCTAAATTTAGAGTTTTCCCACTCAAAGGAGAGGTGCATCTCACGTTAATCACTGATTTGTTTAAATGATCTTAAATGTTGCACAAACCCTGTATAATATTGCATAATGAAGGATTATAAAAGTCTGTTTCAATCAAAGATGGTATTGCTCATCAAACAATAAATTATGTTCAAGAAAGGGTATTTAAACTAAAATACCAAACCAGGCCACATTCAGCATTTATGTCTCTACATTAAAGATAATAAAAAATGTTACCACATTTTGTTTTCTACCTCGTGGATTTTTACTTCCCTAACTGATCTGACACATAAACTTCTATCGGATACCTTCCTAAAATTATGTTGACAATATCAAACTGTATCATCCCCAATGTTCCTCTTTATCAGTCTGACAAAATATTGAAAACTAAATGAGAGAATGATGAGACTGATTGGACTTAATGAGGAATAATTTGCGTTCTGCAATGGTGTATATCATAGCAGGAACACTGTAACAATTAAAACAGATGAATACACCAGGAAAATAATGGCGCCTGTGACAGCTAGTCAACAAGCCCATTGAGAAGATCGAACATGCCAAAGGTATGAATGAAGACTATTCATTGATAGTACAAGGTTTAAGATGACAGCAGTGGCAAAAGCAAACCCACTTAGCCATCCTAGTCACAATGACTGCTTCATCCAAAAAAGAGAACATGGTTCTTGCATGGTTCTTGCCAGGAAAATAAATCTAAAGGACAACATTTATTTACTCTGACTGGTATATGCTGGTGTTTACATTAAAGGTAATTCTTCATTCATTTTATCCACTTCTTATGTCTTACCCACTTTCCCTTCTCTATAAAATATTTATATCCTTCCAAAACAACCAATCTATTTACCTCAATTACTTCCTACGCCAGCAGGTTAAATGTTCCAACCACAAACAATTCTCATTTTCCTATTTGTATTTATGAGCCGTAAATTTGGATTCGCCCACAAGAAGCAACATTCTATTTTATTCATCCTTCTGACAATCACAAAGATAAATACACCAAACTATCCAATCTTTTCTGATAGGAGAAATCACATTCTCATTATACACTGTTCTTGTAAATCTTTTTTTTTGCATATTCTTCAGTGCATTTACAAAGTTGTTATAGTTATGGAGACAAAAACTTTGCATCCTGCTCAAAAACTCTTACCAGGTCCTACACAAGCTAAGTATAACCAATGATTTGATTTCTATACGATTATCGGTAAATGTTAAATTGTATTGCTGACCTTTGAAGCTGTATTTATTGGATTTGTTTATTTATATTTCTAAATTCCTTTTGCTCAGGATCCAAGAAGTAGTCTGTTTTCTAAGATATAGCCCTTTCCACGTTAACAAAATGTTTACAAATTGCAAAAATAATAATAGATATGCCTAGATCAACTATGAATGACTGAATTTTTAAACAATGTATTAAATCATGATTATTGCTGAAACAACGCAATATATTAATGCACATTTATGTAGTGCAGTTTTCTAGAAATTTGTAATCTGCAAGTTTATTGATGGTGAAATTGAGAGTTACTCCTGGAATCCACACACAGAGGCATTTAAAGGTCAAAATTGTTCATGGAACAGAGTTCTTCTACAAAAGAGAGCTATGGTTGACAGCAGATGCAATCACCACACACCAGCAAGAGATTTAATCCAAACTTTAACTTTTTACAAATTGAAAAATTTATAAAAATGTTATGCCTAGTTCAATTATGAATAACTGAGTTTTTAAACACTGTATTAAGTCATGATCATTGCTGAAACAAGTATCTAGTGATTAAAAGTATGAACTTTCATTATTCAGAATAACGTAAAAATTACATGTCATTTAAATTAATTCTTCTTTAATACCAGATGAACGTTGAACTTTATTTCCTCATTGCTGTTTGTTGTACTCTCACCTCAGAATCAGCGGATTGAATTGATCTAGCGCCAGAGTATTGAGCACAAAACTCAATCAAGACTGACACACTGTTGCACACGTGTGGCATTGCTGCGGTACCAACAATATACTGTATTCATGCTATCCTTGATGCCTTGACCAATACCAACCTTTCAATCATCAGAAATACAGCATCTAATCATCAATGTCACTGCTGTATGAGAAAGGCTGCACTGCACTTCCTACATTACTACACTAACTGCAATTCGGAAATATTTATTGGGAGCAAAGCATTCATTTACATCACGGAAGGCACTATATATTTACGAGGGATTCTGTTTCTTTGATCAATAGCTAAAACCTGAATTATAATTTCAGCTTTTTAATCTTTGCTGTGTAACCTGCTTTCAGCTTATACTGCTGCCGGGGTAGACTTCACAAATGGTGCTAAACTCAAAACTTGAAAGTATAGAGAATACCCATGGGCAGTTCATAGTCACTCTACAACTGATTGAAAAATCAAATTGAATAAGTCCAATATGATGAAACATAGAAACAAAGAACTACAGATACTGCTTCATACCAAAGATAGACACAAAATGCTGGTGTATCTCAGCAGGTCGGGTAGCATCTCTGGAGAAAAAGGATGGGTGACTTTTTGGGTCAGGACCCTGCTTCAGACTGAAGAATGGTCCCAAACCAAAATGTCCCATTCTTTTCCTCCAGAGATGCTGCCTGACCTGCTGAGTTACACCAACACTGCTTGTCTATCATAAGTCCAATGTGATGCTGCCTTCTAAATCTTATCTAAATTCAAACCATGGCAACATATCCAAATTTATTTTAGATACAGCGCGGAAAGAGAATGTTGGGCCTGCTGGGTCTGCACCGACCAGCAATCCCCATACACTAACACTAGCCTACACACACTAGGGACAATTTACCAGTTTACCAAGTCAATTAGCCTACAAACCTATACGTCTTTAGAGTGGGAGGAACCGGAGCTCCCAAAGTAAACTCACACATTTTTGAGCAGCAAATTTTATTAAAAATTTCATGATCTGATCTGAGTATACAGACATTATATACTCAAGCATTCATGCAACAGAAACTTCCAGAAACTTTAAATGAATCAACAATAATACCCAAAACGGATAAGGACCCTGAAGACCCAGGTTCATGTAGAGCAATTGCTCTCTTAAACACCGATCAGAAAGTATTAACCACAATTTTAGCATTATATATTCAAATAGAATAGCTAATGTAGACCTAGCAGTCATCTCGTTAGAAAGCATTCGATCAAGTGGAATGGCCCTATTTATTTTCGGTGATGGAAAACTTTCAACTATGTGAGAAGTTTTGCACATGGGTTAAGTTTTTATATACTAACCCAACAGCTAGAATAATGACAAATCAAATGTTATCAACAACATTTGATTTAACTAAAGGTTGTAGACAAGGATGCCCGTTATCCCCACTATTATTCGCCTTCGTTATCGAACCACTAGCAGAAAGAGTTAGACTACATCCAGAAATATATGGGTATAATACTAAAAATACAGTCAATAAAATCTCTCTATATGCAGATGATGTATTATTATATATTACAAACCCAGAAATTAGCATTCCAAACTTGCTAAATCTTATAACTCAATTTGGTTTATTTTTGGGATACAGAATTAACTGGAATAAAAGTGAGATTATGCCAATAACGGAACCTAATTTATACATATTGCAGCAGTCACCTTTTAAAATAGTCAATGAAAAAATTTAAATACTTAGGAATTTACGTGACCAAGACATATACTTCTTTATTCAAATCAAATTTCACGCCTTTACTTAATAAATTGCATAATAATATTCAATATTGGAAAACACTTCTCATTTCAATGCTCGGTAGAATTAATGCTATTAAAATGATTTTCCTTCCGCAACTACTATACCTTTCTCAATCAATTCCGATATATCTCCCAAAAAATGTCTTTATAAAAGTCGACTCCATTGTGACAAGTTTTATTTGGGATTATAAGAATCACAGAATAAGCAAAAAACACTTATGCAAACCCAAGACGAATGCAGGATTAGTCTTACCAAATTTCCTATTCTATTTCGGGGCAGTCAATGTAAAAAATATGATTTTTTGGAATTTTTGAAGATATGGATCAACAACCAGACTGGTTAAAGATGGAAAAGGAGTGTCTGCCTTTTGAAATTGGTCCGACTCTGTTAGCTCCCACAAAATTGAATTAAAAAATCTATAGTGAAAATCCAATAATACATAGTGGTATTCGAATTTGGAAACAACTAAAAAAGTCATTAAAATTGGATAATTTATCACTCACTCTCCCTATTGCAAATAATCCTCATTTAAACCTTCAGTACTGGATAAAGGTTTTGTACAATGAAAAAATTATGGAATTAAAAAGATGTGATCTTTATAGAAAAGGTATTTTCCTCGCGGTTCAGGAGTTACAACAGAATTACGGATTACATTCAAATAATTTTTTTAGATATTTACAACTTAAGGATTTGTTAAATCACATACACAAGAATACAGAACTAGAGAGCCAGAGATTCTAGATGAATGTTTGAATAAACATCCCAACACAGTCAAATTAATATCTTACATTTATAATACTCTTTTAGATAGTGAGATTCCGTCGACAGAATTGTATAGACACGCATGGGAAAACGAATTAGCTCAACCCATAATGAAAGATATTTGCGATGTCGGTCTACAACATATACATCAATATTCGTTAAATGCCAGACAATCTTTAATACAATTTAAAGTACTACATAGATTACATTATTCTAAAACAAAATTAAATAGAATCTTTCCTAATATCTCTCCTACCTGTGATAAATGTCAATACTCCGTGGCTAATTTAACCCATACCTTTGTAAATTGCATAAAAATTAAAAATTTCTGGATGGATATTTTTTAAATTATTTCCATAGTTGTTAATACTCAACTGGAGCCCGATCCTAAATTAATAATATTGGGCATATCAGAACAATACCTAAAACTTACAACAAACCATAGAAATTTCCTTAATTACAGTATAATAACTGGGAAAAAAATAATATTAAAATTTTGGAAAATCCCAGCAACCCCCACAATCAAAATGTGGATTATGGAGATGTCGGACCTTAAATCTGGAAAAAATTAGATTTGTCTTGATAAACCAGAATTATTTACTAGAATATGGTCTCCATTTATAGATTATTTGAAGGGGTAGAATGCGCCGGCGCGGAAGCCGGACTGAAACTTGAATCCAGGACTAGATGAATAGTTATGTTCTCTGACTACGGACCTATCTCCTAAGTTGTATTATTGATCATTTATTCTATTTTTCTAATTTTCTTTTTTTTTCTCTCTTTTAAAGCCAATGTTAATATGTAACTGATAAATGAGGATCTCAGCTACATTGATAGCGGGGTCTCTGGAATCTTGGACATTTAATATGTAATCGTTTAACAAAGTTCATAGTGGACTATGATATGTACATGCCTCTAATAAAAATGTAATTATAAAAAAAAGAGGAAACTCACACAGGTCACGGAGAGGACATACAAACTCGATACAGACAGATCCATAGTCAGGATCGAACCCTTCCAATTTCAGCATTTATAAGGGAAATCAGCTGTCCATAAAGTGATCTCCCAGTTGACTGTGCCTAAACACTTCTGTCAGTGGATCGCCAACTTCCTGACAGACAGGAAGCAGCATGTGAGGCTGGGAAAGCACATATCGGACCCACAGACCCTCAGCATAGGTGCACTGCAAAGCTACGTACTCTCCCTTCTCGTTTACTCTCTCTACACCAATGACTGCTCCTCCACCGACTCCTGTCAAGCTTTTCAAGTTTGCAGACAACTAACCCTGATTGGACTGATCCAGGATGGGGAGGAATCTGCCTACAGACAGGAAGTGACACAGCTGGCATCATGGTGCCTTTGTAATAACCTGGAGCTCAATGCTCTTAAGACAGTGCAATTGATAGTAGACTTTAGGAGAGCTCCCCCTCCCCTCCCCCCACTCACCATCAACAACACCACAGTCACATCTGTGGAGTATTTTAAGTTCCTTGGAACCATCATCTCCAAGGACCTTAAATGGGGGGCCCATTGACTCCACAGTCAAAAAGGCCCAACAGAGGATGTACTTCCTGCGGCAGCTGAGGAAACACAATCTGTCACCGGCAATCTCTGACCCCTCTCACCCTGGCAACAAACTCTTTGAAGCAATTCCCTCTGGAAGGCGACTCAGGACTGTCAAAGCTATCACGGCCAGACATAAAAACTGCTTTTTTTCCCACAAGCAGTAGCTCTACTAAATAACCAAAAGTCTGTAACCTCATTTTGCTCTGGTATTTTATTTCATTCACATATTTAAAGTATAATGTTTTATTCTTCATGTTTTAATGTTTTATGTTTAATCCATAATTGTTTACTGTATGTCGTGTTGTTACTTGCGAGCGGAGCACCAAGGTAAATTCTTTGTATGTGTTCATACTAGGTCAATACACTTTTTCATTAATTCAATATTGTTCACATTATTTCCCCTATGATTTTCCTGACCTTCAAGGTCTTGACCTGGAAACAACACTTGTCCGACAGCTTCATATTCGATAGGAAGCCCTGTATTTAAATGGGGAACTGGATGGTCCTTACAATATTAATATGGGCATTCTTAGTGCCTATAATTTTTTCCAGCAATGGCAGGATGTAGACCAATCCTGGGACAAATAGTTAACCAATAAACAGAATTGCCAAGGAGTTCACAGTCAGCAGTAAACCTCTAGAAACCACTGGAGTTCTTTCTACAGAAGTACTGTCAAGAACATGTTAAGGAAAAGGAATCCAGAAATTCCATAATCTTTCATCGGCGGTCACTCGAAACGAGCATGACTGTCCTCTCCATAGGGCCGTCTACTTGTGGGTCCGCAGATGCCGATCCGCGATCCACACACCTTGGTGCAACGTGGGCAGTGGAGACTGGTGGTGGCTGGTAGTCGTCGAGCCCCCTTCTCTCTCTCCTTACGGTGCTGTCGCTTTGTCTCTACGACATGGCGTAGTTCCATTTTGTGAACTGCAGCTCCTTCCTGCACGGATTTCCTCCAGGAGCGCCTGTCCAGTGCAATGTGCTCCCAGTTGCTTGATGTGATGTGCAATTTCTTCAGACTTTTCTTGATGTTGTCCTTGAAGCGTTTCTTTGGCCCGCCAGAAATAACTAGCTTGGTAACGCTGTCCAACCAAAGGCAGCTCCTCAACCGCATACCAACATCGTGAAGGCAAGAGCTCATGCCCATTTTCTCTAAAGAAATAGTCATGATCACAACTTCTGGATCTTCCATTTCTCCCAGCAGAACATTCTGAACGCTGGAAATGATGTTTTTGCTTTAGCACCAGGAAAACAATTTGCCCGATATATTGCAGCTTGTCATTGACGGATTCTCCTCTTTCTTACCTCCTATTTCCCAGTAACCACAGTATTCCTACGCTACCACTGCAAACCTGCTCCCCATCTAACTGCATGACAAGGGACTGCATCACTTCAGAAGTGCAGTAATCTCCATCGGAACTCATGGTGCGAATATTAACTTGACAGTGCGCACTCTAGTGGATTTCTGAAGTCACTGCTCATTCCTTACTCCCCAGTCACAGCCCACTCGTGATTCCAAAGCATATCTAGTGTAGATTTACTATGAACCAGGACATATTCACCCACCCTTGTCCCTAGCAGTGAAAACAGCTTGTCCTCAAGCTCGGAGACCTTCAGAGTGAGTTGGGATGGGACATTTCATGCACCCATGGAGCTCGTGAACTTCTCACAGCACAGAAACTGCCGTTAAGAGGTACAACAATCCCATACACTAATGGATCATAAAAGCAGATCCCACCTCTTAAGAGTATTGCATCTAAATTGCTGCATTTCCAGCGTTTTCTGTATAATTTCAAATTTACATTATCAGCAGTACTTTCTTTAGATTTTTTTTGTACCAAAAGTATGAACTGGATTTCTTCCAATTATTGGAAACCAGTTACAAGCTTAAAAATAGATAGTGAGGCAGTTCATCCTTGATCACCTTTTTATTTGAACTGCCATGCAATAAAGGCTGAGACACCACTTATCGAACCAATTGCACACGATATCTGCATGTTAACCTTCCTCAATTAGTCCGCATAAAATCCAGACCACTTTGTATATTAATACTTATGCCTCTTAAATTTAAAATTATTCACTTTTTTTATTCCTTCTACCAAAATGGATGATTTCAGAAACCCACTGTCATATTTTTGTTCTCTGATCTATGTTCATAACTTTCACCCCGACACTACCTCCTCATTAAGGAAGTGGTTTTGATTGTGAGTGAACATTATTACATTACATTCAGTGCCTTAATGCAGATGGTAAAAGCTGCAGTTAAATCACCAAACTTGCTAAATATATTGAGATGCACAAATTAGTAATGAGCATTTTGATCTATTGCAACTGGCAACAAATTAAATATTGCAAGGAAACATTTTCATTTAAAAAATTTCAAATTATTCATTTATACAGTGCCCTCCATAATGTTTGGGACAAAGACTCATCATTTATTTATTTGCCTCTATACTTCACAATTTGATATTTGTAATAAAAAATATCACATGTGGTTAAAGTGCACATTGTTAGATTTTATTAAGGGTTATTTTTATACATTTTAGTTTCACCATGTAGAAATTACAGCTGTGTTTATACATTGTCTCCCCATTTCAGGGCACCACACTGTTTGGGATACATGGCTTCACAGGCGTTTGTAATTGCTCGGGTGTGTTTAATTGCCTCCTTAATTCAGATATAATGGCCATGTCCCATGGTACGAGGTCATTCCAAGAGCTCTCCCGAGTTTAAAAAAAATCAAACTCGTAGTAAGCACGGAGAATGAGCGTAGCGGGTACGTCGGAGCTCAGGGACGTCTCTTAGCGGCTCGTAACGCTAACGGCAGGTACTCAGGAAGACTCGCTAATGGCAGGTAAGCTCAGGAAGACTCATGAAGATTTTTCAGCATGTTGAAAAATGTTCACGAGAGCCCCGAGTACCGACAAGTGGCCATTACCATAAATCTCCAAGTTCGAATCAGGGCAAACTTGGGAGAGCTCTTGGAATTAACTCGTACTGTGGGACAGGGCCATTAGAGAGCTCTCAGCACCTCATCGTTCCTCCGTCTTTCCATCACCTTTGGACACTTTTATTGCTGTTGATCAACATGAGGACCAAAGTTGTGCCAATGAAAGTCAAAGAAGCCATTATGAGACTGAAACAAG
Source organism: Raja brachyura (assembly GCA_963514005.1). The sequence goes on along the minus strand of OY740807.1, from coordinate 30,061,612 downwards.
AATAACAGTCAGAGACATCAGCCAAACCTTAGGCTTACCAAAATCAACAATATATGGTATAGTATGAATATTTAAGATAGAAACAACAAAATGTATTGTAATTATAACGTCGTATTGCGGAGACGTGTACACAAAACCCAATTAGAAAATCCATATTTTTTTCGTCAAATCCTGTCTAGTACCCATTGAGTAGTAATGCCAAGAACAGCTAACCCTTCAAATATTGTATATATGGAGACCATATTTGTTCAAAGATTTCACATTTGCCCATTAGGACAAATCTGATTCTTTCCAAATACAAAGTCTCCAACATCTCTGCTGTCCACATTTTAATTATGGGGGCTAATGTTCCCTTCCAAAATTTCAATATTATTTTTTTCCCTATTATCAAACAGTAATCTAAGAAAATTCTTTGATTTACTGTTAATACGCATTGTGAATCCGGAATTCCTAATATTATTAACTTTGGTTCTGGATCCAGTTTAACTCTAAGAACTTCAGATATAACTCTAAAGATTTCTGTCCAATAATAACTAAGTTTTGAACACGTTACAAAACTATGTATTAAATTAGCCTCTAAATTCTGACATTTATCACAAATAGGAGAGACATTAGGAAAAATTCTATTTAATTTGGTTTTTGAATAATGTAACCTATATAAAACTTTAAATTGTATCAATGTATGCCTCGCGTTTAATGAACAGCGATGTATGCGTTGTAAACTTTCTTCCCAAGATTCTTTTGTTATAGATAAACCAATTTCATTTTCCCATGCTTGACGGTATATTTCTGTTGTTGGATTCTCCCTATCCAAAATAAGATTATATATATAAGCTATAAATTTTTCTGAATTTGGATGTTTATTAAATACTTCATCTAATAATCCTGGTTCTTTAATTTTATAATCTTGTGTGTTAGACTTAATATAATCTCTAATTTGTAGATACCTAAACAAATTATGTGGTGGTAACCCATAAATTTCTTGTAACTCATGAAATAAAAGAAATTTTCCCTTTCTATACAGATGTTCAATCCTATAAATTCCTAAATCCTCCCATTGTCTAAACCCCCTATCTAATATAGAGGGTTTAAATAAAGGGTTATTCATAATTGGTAGTTTAAGTGACAAATTATCCAAACATAAAGTCTTGACTATTTGTTTCCAAATACGTCTATTGCTATGAATTATAGGGTTGTTCCTATAAATTTTATTTTGTATTTCTCTTGGCGCAAAAAGAATTGAACTTACATTAAAAGGTAAACAATCTTCCTTTTCCATCTTTAACCACGTTGGTTCGTAATCCAAATTTACCCACCAAAAATTCATATTCTTAATCTGGACTGCCCAAAAATAGTACAAAAAATTTGGAAGTGCTAATCCTCCATTTATTTTTGATTTACATAAATGTTTTTTACTTATTCTATGATTTTTATAATCCCAAATAAAACTATTGACAATGTTATCTATTTTTTTAAAAAAACTCTTTGGGAGATAGAAAGGAATAGCTTGAAACAAGTATAGCAGTTGTGGTAAAAAGATCATTTTTATAGCATTTATTCTACCAATCATAGATATAGGAAGTGTTTTCCAGTATAAAATATTTTTTCTAAGTTTATCTAATAATAGGGGATAATTAGATTTAATTAATGAGTTATAGGATTTAGATACATTAATACCTAAATATTTAAATTTATCCGTAACTATTTTTAGTGGATATTGTTGCAATATATTTGATCTTATTCCGGTTATAGGCATAATCTCACTTTTATTCCAGTTAATTCTATATCCAGAAAATCTGCCAAATTTAGTTATAACATTAAATAGCTTGGGTATACTGATCTCTGGTTTTGTAATATAAATTAATACATCATCTGCATATAAAGATATTTTATTAGTTGTAGTGTCAGTATTATATCCATATATTTCTGGTTCAGATCCAATCCTTTCAGCTAAAGGCTCTATCACCATAGCGAATAACAAAGGCGACAGCGGACATCCTTGTCTACAACCCCTATGAAGCTTAAATTTAGCTGACAATATTTGGTTAGTTAATATTCTTGCAGTGGGATTCGAATATAGAATTCTTATCCATTTACAAAATCTATCCCCCAATTGGAATTTCTCCATTATTCTAAATAAATATGGCCATTCAACCTGATCGAATGCTTTTTCTGCATCTAAGGACATAACAGCTAAATCCCTATCCCCAACTCTTTTTGAATATATGATATTAAATAATCGTCTCAAATTATAAGATGAGTAACGCTTTGGGATAAAACCTGTTTGATCATGGTGTATTATTTTAGTAATCACCAAACTTAATCTTCGTGATAAAACTTTAGCTAAAATTTTTTGATCTGTATTTAAAAGAGCAATTGCTCTATATGATCCTGGGTCTTCCAAGTCCTTGTCAACCTTAGGAATTAGTGTAATTGTAGATTCATTTAGGGATTCCGGCAATTTTCCTTGTTCATATGTATATTTATACACTGCATGTAATCTTGGGGAGATCAGATCTTGAAATTTCTTATAAAATTCTGTACTCAGGCCATCCGGGCCCGCTGCTTTTCCATTATTTAATGATCCGATTGACTCCTCAATATCTTTTATTGATATATCCGCATTTAACAAGTCTCTACCTCCCTGATCTAAGCTGTTAATATTACATTTTTGTAGAAATGTATCCATTTCATCCATTTGTCCTGTTATTTTTGATGAATAAAGACTTTGATAATATTGTAAAAATATATCATTGATATCTTTTGGTAAGGTCGATATATTGCCATTCTCAGATCTAATTCTATGTATCATTTTTTCGTCCTCTCGCTTTCTAAGTTGTCGAGCCAACAATTTTTGCGGTTTATCTCCAAATTCAAAGTGCACTTGTTTAGTTTGTTGATAAAGTTTAATTACTTGATTGGAATATATTTTATTTAGTTTATATTTTAATATTGCAATTTTATTACTTAACAATTTAGAGGGCTGTTTTGTATTCTCCATATCTAATTGTTTTATCTCTTTTTCCAAGTTTTGTTCCGTCTTTCTATTTTCTTTATTAAAGTATGCTTGTGCCGATATTATAGCTCCGCGCATAAATGCTTTAAATGTATCCCAAAGTAATGATGGTGAAACTTCAGGTTTGTCATTAGTTTCAAAGAATAATTTAATCTGTTTTACCAGATAATCATAACAAGCCTTATCCTTTAATATTTCGGGATTAAACCTCCAATTATTAGATTTTATAATTATATCTTTTAATTTTATCTTAAAAGTTAATGGAGCGTGATCTGAAATAATAATATTATGATATTTTGAATCATATGTAAATGGAAGTAATTTTGAATCTATTAAAAAATAGTCTATCCTCGAGTAAGTTCCAAATACAGGTGAGAAAAATGAATATTCTCGTCCTATTGGATTATCTATTCTCCAGATGTCCTTAACGTTTGCTGTACTAATAAAGGAATTTATAAGTATGCTTGACTTAGAAATAGATTTACTTTTTGTTGACGATCTATCTAAATAATTATCCAAAGTACAATTAAAATCTCCTCCAATTATTAAGTTATGTTCTGCAGCTATAGGGATATTATTAAATATTTTCTTAAAAAATAATGGGTTATCAAAGTTAGGGGCATATATATTCATTAGAGTTACTTTTTTAGAATATAATTCCCCTGTAATTATTACATACCGACCTTCTGTATCCTCTATTATAGAACTTAATTTAAAAGGTATACCTTTACGAATGATTATTGCAACCCCTCTAGATTTATGTATAAATGAGGAGTGATACACTTTTGAAATCCATTTAGCTGTTAGTCTGTGTCGAGCATCTTTTTTAAGGTGGGTCTCTTGAAGAAAAGAGACGTCAGACTTCAATCTGTTTAATTGAGCTAACACCTTACCTCTTTTAATTGGCTCATTAACTCCCTTAACATTACAACTACAGAAGGTGATTCCATTACCCCCAATCTTCCCATTAGTATCTTGCATTTACTATTAAGGTGGTTTATATTGGAATAACCGTCCCGGCCCGTACAACTCAACATTGTAACCAGACCTTGGGTTGACGAAAATTAGTGTACGTCTTTCTATTTCATATACACGTCTCTTTGAACTGATTATATAATACCAATCGTAAATATTTTCATATACTGTATAATATAAAATCAAATATCTAATATACCTAAAATAATAAAAAGTGTGAGTGAAAGTGAGTTGAAAAGTGTTAGTAAAGTGCTCAGAAAATAAAATAACTACACCTATATAAAGTGTAGTGTGTGTTAGTGCAAGCCACACTAACGTGGCTACTAATCTACTGACTTCCGTAAAAAAAAAGATGTTAATAATTCCAGCTCCAATCTTAAATGCTATATATTTTGGGGTAGGGTACTAAATTTGTATACTTAGTAATAATTCATATTATTAGTGACTATTATAATTACTATTCTAATTAGTAATACTATGTTAGGGGGGGGTAGATAATACTATGTTAGGTGAATAATTGCCATTTTATATGGGTAGATAACACAGTAATCTATCCATCTCTCTTTAAACCAAAATTTAAGTCCATGTCCAATATTCATCCTCCTTCTCCATAATGATTCATAACCGCGGATGGGTCATAAAAGTTCAGCCATCATCTTCTTGGTCTTGATCCACTTGTTCTTCTTCCTCTTCTGTTTCATTCTGTATTTTTCGGGCGAATTCCAGTGCTACAGTATGCTTAACGAAACGGAACTCTTTGTTGTTGTAGGTTACTCTTAATGTTGCTGGGTACATCAAGCCATATCTCAGATCCTTCGTATCCTTCAGATTCCTCAGAACACCTCTTGTTTCTGTGAATAAGGATCTTCTCTTGGCCACTTCCGCCGGATAATCTCTGAAGATACTGATATTATCTCCTTCATACTTAAAATTTTTCTTGCGTATTATTATCTTCATCATTTCTTCAAAAGCATGATCGTAAACCACCTTTACAATCATTTGTCTTGGGGGTGCATCCCTCCTGGGAGCCCGCCTTAATGCCCTGTGTGCACGGCCCAACAGGGGTTCTTGATCCAGATTCAAAATATCCTTCAGTAGTTTTGCAGCAAATTTTCGAGGGTCTTGATTTCCCTCGCGACCCTCGCTCAAACCAACTATACGCAAATTCTTACGCCGTTGACGTCCCTCCAGATCGATACATTTCTCATTTATTTTGCGTAATAATTCTGATAGACGTTTGTTCTCGGAGTGGAGTTTCTCTCTCTCCTTGGTGTTTAATACAGCCATCTCCGTTAGCTCTTTAATTGTCTCTTTTTGTTGGTCGAGCGTAATTATAATAGGATCAATCTTATCATCCAGCATTCTTTCCATACCAGCAGCTGCGTCTTTTATCTCCACCATTTGTTTTTGTAACTCAGCATCAGCCTTTTCTTTCCACTCGTTCATCATCATTTTTACCGTTTCTATAACTTCATTTTTTAAATCTTCTTTAATTCTTTCATGAAACACTAGAATATCAGCCCTTAAATTTTTAATATCCTCTTTATAATCCTTCTTATTATCTTTAAGTAATTTCTTCATCTCACCTAGGATATTAACTTTGAGGTCCTCCAGTTCAGCTTTCCTCTGTGAAATCTCTTCTTGGGAAGCAGCCAGACTCGAGCCCAGGGCACCAGTCGGGCCTATTTCCCTTTTTCCAGGTTTTTTTCCGGGGGGGGAGCGAGACATCATTTTCTTGAAAAAGTCGCGCGCCTGATGACGTCACGGACCTTTTAAACGCTACCGGAGCCGTTCCCAGTCGTTCTCCCGCGGTGAGTACGGTTGACTGACCCCTAGACCCCCGTTTTTTATACAATTTTTAGTGGAGCTGTAATGGCGCGACTCCACTCACACCATGGCGCCAACCGGAAGGTTAAAGTGCACATTGTTAGATTTTATTAAGGGTTATTTTTATACATTTTAGTTTCACCATGTAGAAATTACAGCTGTGTTTATACATTGTCTCCCCATTTCAGGGCACCACACTGTTTGGGATACATGGCTTCACAGGCGTTTGTAATTGCTCGGGTGTGTTTAATTGCCTCCTTAATTCAGATATAATGGCCATGTCCCATGGTACGAGGTCATTCCAAGAGCTCTCCCGAGTTTAAAAAAAATCAAACTCGTAGTAAGCACGGAGAATGAGCGTAGCGGGTACGTCGGAGCTCAGGGACGTCTCTTAGCGGCTCGTAACGCTAACGGCAGGTACTCAGGAAGACTCGCTAATGGCAGGTAAGCTCAGGAAGACTCATGAAGATTTTTCAGCATGTTGAAAAATGTTCACGAGAGCCCCGAGTACCGACAAGTGGCCATTACCATAAATCTCCAAGTTCGAATCAGGGCAAACTTGGGAGAGCTCTTGGAATTAACTCGTACTGTGGGACAGGGCCATTAGAGAGCTCTCAGCACCTCATCGTTCCTCCGTCTTTCCATCACCTTTGGACACTTTTATTGCTGTTGATCAACATGAGGACCAAAGTTGTGCCAATGAAAGTCAAAGAAGCCATTATGAGACTGAAACAAGAATAACAGTCAGAGACATCAGCCAAACCTTAGGCTTACCAAAATCAACTGTTAGGAACACCATTAAGATGAAAGAGAGCACTGGTAAGCTTACTAATCTCAAAGGGACTGGCAGGTCAAGGAAGACCTCCACAGCTGATGTCAGAAAAATTATCTTTATAATAAAGGAAAAAAATCCCCAAACACCTATCCGACAGATCAGAAACACTTTTCAGGAATCAGGTGTGGATTTGTCAATGACTGTCCGCAGAAGACTTCATGAACAGAAATACAGAGGCTACATTGCAAGATGCAAACCACTGGTTAGCCGCATAAATAGGATGGCCTGGTTACATTTTGCCAAGAAGTACTTAAAAGAGCAACTGCAGTTCTGGAAAAAAGGTCTTGAGGACAGATGAGATGATGATTAACTTTTGTCAGAATGATGGCAAGAGCAAAGTATGAAGAAGAGAAGGAACTGCCCAAGATCCAAAGTATACCACCTCATCCCTGAAACACGGTGGTGGGGATGTTAAGGCCTGGGCATGTATGGCTGCTGAAGGTACTGGCTCACTTATCCTCATTGATGATACAACTGCTGATGGTAGTAGCATAATGAATTCTGAATTCAGAACATACTATCTGCTCATGTTCAAACAAATGCCTCAAAACTCATTGGCCGGCGGTTCATTCTACAGCAAGAAAATGATCGCAAACATACTGCTAATGCAACAAAGGAGTTTTTCAAAGCTAAAAGACGGTCAATTCTTGTGTGGCCAAGTCAATCAAGCGATCTGAACCAAATTGAGCACGCCTTTGAAATGCTGAAGAGAAAACGGAAGGGGACTAGCCCCCAAAACAAACATAAGCTAAAGATGGCTGCAATACAGGCCTGGCAGAGCATCACCAGAGAAGACACCCAGCAACTGGTGATGTCCATGAATCGCAGACTTCAAACAGTCATTGCATGCAAAGGATATGCAACAAAATACTAAACATGGCTACTTTCATTTACCTGACTTTGCTGTGTCCCAAACATTATGGTGCCCTGAAATGGGGGGACTATGTATAAACACTGCAGTAATTTCTACATAGTGAAACCAAAAGGTATAAAAATTGCCTTCATTAAAATTTGACAATGTGCACTTTAACTACATATGATTTTTTTCTATTACAAATCTCAAATTGTGGAGTACAGAGACAAATAAATAAATGATGGATCTTTGTCCCAAACATTATGGAGGGCACTGTAAATATGTGCTGCACTTACAGCCCAATTAGTTTGTTCAAATTTATTGTCACATACACCAATTAAGGTACAGTGATATTTGAGTTACCATACAGCCATACTATGTAAAAAGCAACAAGACACACAGCCACATAAAATAAAATTAAACATAAAACATCCACCACTGCGGAATCCACATTCCTGACTGTGATGGAAGGTAATAAAGTTCAATCATCTTCCTCTTTTGTTCACCCATGGTCGGGGCTGTTGATCCATCCGCAGGCGCCGCTGCTGACCGTCCGATATCCAAAGCCCTTGGGTCGGGATGATCGAAACTCCGGCATCGGGACGGATTGGAACTCTCCGCTGCATGGAGCTCCTGAGTCAGCCTCTTCTTACCGGAGATTGCGGTTTTCATGGTGTTAAAGTCCACAGGCCCTGCGGCTGGAGCTCTTTCACAGTCAATCCTCGGCAAAGGATCGCCGGCTCCATGATGTTAAAGTCAGCGCGCCCGCGGCTTGAAGTGCCGGGCCGCTCCTCAGGAAAAGCCGCACGACTCCATGTTATTAGGCCGCAGGGGGGACGGAGATACGATACGGAGAAAAATCGCATTTCCGTCGAGGTAAGTGATTAACTGATGCACTAACTGATCACAATGAAAATAAAATTGCCTGACATTTCCTTCCAAGCACACTATTCTGAAAATCATTCTCATTACACATTGTATGTGAAAATTAGATACTATAAGCCGGCTTGAAGTCCTTCCGAAGTCTATCACTGTTAGATTTTCTGAAAGCAATGCCAAATTGCGTATGTGGAACATTATATCTGAACAATTTTTCTAACTGCACTATCAATCAGTGGTATAAAATACCTTCAAATCAATTTGTCATAATTCTTTTATTGGGCACCAGGTACACATTGATTAATTGAATACCGGTGAGCTCATGTTAATCATCATTGGCAATTTTAAACAGTTCCAATACAAATCAGTGAGGAATGTGGGGGAGTCGCTGTGATGGATGTCCATGTTAAAAAATTGTTTGGGTGTATTGTTGCTCTTTATTGGTATGGCCATCTGAATTTCACTGTACCTTAATTGGTACATGAGACAATAAACTGACCTTGAAACCTTGAAATGGTTTAAAGAAAGAATGGGGTTACTCAAATAGAATAGAACTTACACTTGGCTATTTAAGATCCCTCTGCCATGTACATTGTGGGAGAAAAAAATTTGATTGAGTCTACCAAGAGAGTTTAATCGATTAGTGAGGCTATCCACTTTGGCGGCAAACACAAGGGGGCAGATTATTATCTCAATGGGGTTAGTTTAGGTAAGGGGGAGGTACAGCGAGACGTGGGTGTCCTTGTACACCGGATTATTATCTCAATGGGGTTAGCTTAGGTAAGGGGGAGGTACAGTGAGACCTGATTGTCCTTGTACACAGGTCAATGAAAGTTGGCGTGCAGGTATAGCAGGCAGTGAAGAAAGCTAATGGAATGTTGGCCTTCATAACAAGAGGATTTCAGTATAGGAGTAAAGAGGTTCTTCTGCAGTTGTATAGGGCTCTGGTGAGACCACATCTGGAGTATTGTGTACAGTTTTGGTCTCCTAATTTGAGGAAGGACATCCTTATGATTGTGGCAGTGCAGCGTAGGTTCACGAGATTGATCCCTGGGATGGCGGGACTGTCATATGAGGAAAGATTGAAAAGACTAGGCTTGTATTCACTGGAGTTTAGAAGGATGAGGGGGGATCTTATAGAAACATTAAAACATTATTTTAAAAAATAACTGTACAAAGGAGAACCTCACTGTCAAGTGCTTATTTGTAGTAATTTAATTACTACAGTCAAACTGCATACATTTAAATTATAAAGTTTTGAAAAGTTAGATTTAGTCTAAAGAAGAATAGTTTCACATATTAGATGGATTGTTATAAAAAGGTTTTAAGCCAATATAAAAAGAAAGAAAGTAAAGGTAATCCAGTAGATATGTTAATCACGGGTTAAGTTTAACACAGTATAGCAAACTACAGTTGAAAGTTTGCACAAAATAAGCCAAGTTTGAGAAGGCAGGAGAGGCAATGATATCTATCGAGAGACATAAAGCAGAACAAGGCAGAGAAAGACCAGCTGCCTAAGAAGTTACAAATAACAAATAGTTTATGAAGGAACCGTAGATGCTGGAAAATCGAAGGTAGACAAGAATGCTGGAGAACGTCAGCGGCTGGAACAAATAGTTGTAATTTCTTATGAGGTTACCAAGCAAATTTTGCCTTCAATTGGACACTCCCCTTAAATGAGACACAAGATCAGCTGTCTAGATGAAGGGTTTCAATCTGAAACGTCAAATGTCCCCCTCCTACATCCATCACTCATTTATTTGTCCCCAACTTTGATCACAATAACTTGGCTCTTCTCTCTCCCTCTTTCCCATAACATTGCCTGTTTATTTTCTTGTATCCTGTCTACTAACTTAAATGCCACTCATTTCACATTTATGTTCCATCCATTCACCCATCTCTACCCCAAGCCCAGATGGAGAAGCCATGACTAGAACACAATTTCTTTTCTCACAAACTCTCCACTCAATTTCCTTCCAAAATTCTTTGTTGTTCAAAAACTGCCAAAGAATCTAACCAAATGGATTAAAAGTACTGTTTTACCCTATTTGTTTCAAACATCATCTATGAAAATACTTACACTTTTGAGTAAAGCAAGAGAGATACAGAAAGTAACTGGTATGGTTAAAAAAAAATCTTGTTTCTTTTAATGGTAGGGTTTCACCTAATGTCAACAGGAGAGCTGATTGTTTGTGCACATGGAACTCACAACTTTTGCTATTTGTGCTAAATGTTGACTCGATATGCTCCTTTAGGATTACAACCAAAAGTTGCCTCAAAGAGCTTTTATAATGCCTGTCATTAATGAAATCTCACACTCTTGCATGGAGCATCTTAGGAATCCCACAGAATCTTTAGTCAGCGATCCGAAGTGGAGAAAACAGACTGTATTGTGCTTGACACTTATGTCAGTTCCAATAGGTAACTGAAAAATGTTTTCCTCATAACTCAAAAGTCATTTCATTTCATGTCAACTCAAAATTCATTTCTTCCACTTAATTTAAACTTCAAAATGACTGGAGAATTCATATTGTTGTTGAAGAATAAAAGATTATGAAGCTAAGAGTTGGAAGCTCATTTAAAAACCCATCAAACAGCCCAGTTAAAAGGGAAATAGGGAGCTCTGTAAATTTACAATTAATTTTATATTGTTGAAGTGACAAATTGAAAGCACATTGCTGGGTGGCTGCAGAAGGAACAGTTTGGAATTCTTGAGGAAACTCTTTGGCCACAACAGCTTTTTCAATGTAAGTATGAATTACCATCCCTTGTAAACATGATTACACAAACTCACTAATGGTATGGGATAAATTACAAATGTGTACAAGGGTGCGAAACTGCATATTTCTATGTAGTTTCTCAAAATTAATGAAACGCTCCATTGAAACCTGCAACCATCCTGAACAATTTTCTCCAGGTCAATTCTCTGCCTCAGAGGACGGTGGAGGCAGGTTCTCTGGCTGCTTTCAAGAGAGAGCGGAGTGAGGGGATATTGGGAGAAGGCAGGAACAGGGTACTGATTTGGGCTGATCAGCCATGATCACATTGAATGGCTGTGCTGGATCGAAGGGCCAAATGGCCTACTCCTGCACCTATTGTATTTTGTCCTCATTAAGCCTGCTCATCTTGTTCTTAATGGTAGTCACAGATCAAGGAAGTACCTCTGATAAATTGCTACAATGCATCCAGTAGAAAGCACACATAGATTTAACCAACTGTTCTTCCTCTGAAAGCATGAGATGTCTTGAGCACCATAGCACAACACTGTCCCTGGGAAGTGATTAGCATTCCACAGAGTCATGATTTGGATATTGAAGATGGTAGTTAGGCTTTGAACGACAAGAAGGTGATCCACTGATTACAGAAAGCTATTGGTAAAGCTTATTTAATTGAGATCATGGTCAAAGATAACGATGGTGAAGAACTTGGCGAGGAGGAAATGGTTGTGCTTTCTATGTTTGAAAGGACTATTACCTTGCCCATGCACAATATTTATATCCCACAGATTCCAGACCAAACAAAGCATGACCATCAAATTTTATTTCCCTTCCTTTTCAAAGACAGCATTTTTTATATGCTTCCATCATTCAAAATAAAAATTACTGAAATATCATGTACATGTGAGCAATAGTCTCAGGATCAACGATTTCTGGACCACTCAAAGGATTATCAAGTGAATCACAAAATATCTATTCATCCAAATTGAAGTTTCATAGTGAAGCAAAACTATGAGTCTCTTGAGAGAAAGCAACTCATAATCATTGGAGGGTAAAAAATGGAGGTTAAGGCCATCTCACCATTCTCATCAGCCAATACCCACAAATGTCGGTAGTCATTCAACCACCCATCATGGCTGACTAAAAAAAGACAACCATTTGGATCCACTTTACAAAATGATTACAATAGCTATTTGTCTAATCATAGCACATCCTTCCAGGAAAACAAGCTACTCAATCTGCTGAAGCTTCTTTTAAAAAATCAGTCTAGGGTTTGTTATTCTAGTGCAACACAATTATGGACCAAATGGGCCTTTTCCTGTACTGTAACGACTAAATGGCATATTCTGGTATTACTATAACTCCCTTAGACACATAGATTAATCTCTAGCGTACAGGTTTCTTTCAAAATGCCAAAGTCTCAGGATCTTATAGAAGCGATTAGCCCTCTGTCCTCAAACAATATCAAAGACAATATACCAAATCTGTACCAGTATATGTTCAGCACATCTCTGAATGTGGAAATGCAGTCTACAATCCAATGATTCTGTGCATAAAAAAGATTCCTCTAATTTCTCTCAAGCAATCGAGACAGAAACTTTGGGGGTTACACAAAAAGCTGGAGAAACTCAGCGGGTGCAGCAGCATCTAAGGAGCGAAGGAGATAGGCGATGTTTCGGGTCGAGACCCTTCTTCAGACAGAAACTTTGTTGTCATAACTTGAACAAAAAGCCAGAGATTGGCAGTTACAACATAACGTGAACTCTTAAAAGTTAATGACAAATTAATTCTGTATAATAGATGATGTCAAATACATCAAAATAATCTATATTTATTATTATAGAGTCTGAAGAAGGGTCTCGACCCGAAACATCTCCCATTTCTTCTCTCCAGAGATGCTGCCTGTCCAGCTGTTACTCCAGCATTTTGTGCCTACCTTCGATTTAAACCAGCATCTGCAGTTCTTTCCTACATGTATTCATTATTTGCATATTACAAAATAAAATGCTTAATCTCAGTCTTCGAGTTTCAAGAGATAATCATCACTTAATTAGAATATGGTCATCATTTGCAAAAGACCTTACTACTGGTCCAGCCAAGCATTTAAAACTTGAAAAAGTAGATATGATAAAAAGAGGACATGCCTAGTTTTAGAAAAACTAACAGTAGTACATATTTTATATTAAACTTAGGTGACTTAGGTGAAACATTTCAGATTTTTAGGCTGTTTTGTTACTGAGCTACACATGGGACATGGACATTTAATTTTATCTTTAGATTTCTTCAACGGCAATTACTTGCATTAGGCAACATTAGGCGGTCACCCTGTGGCGCAGCGGTAGAGTTGCTGCCTTACAGCAAATGCAGTGCTGGAGACCCGAGTTCAATCCGGACTACGTGTGCCGTCTGTACGGAGTTTGTACGTCCTCCCCGTTACCTGCGTGGGTTTTCTCCGAGACCTTTGGTTTCCTCCCACACTCCAAAGACGTACAGGTTTGTAGGTTAATTGGCTTGGTAAATGTAAAAACTGTTCCTAGTGGGTGTAGGATAGTGTTAATGTGCGGGGATCAGTGGTCGGCGCAGACCCACTGGGCCGAAAGGCCTGTTTAGCGTTGTATCTCTAAACTAAACGAAATAACTCACAAGACAGCTTTACGTTCCACTAAATTAATTTAATTTCTACAGACTTTATTTTCCACTAAAATTGGAGGTTACAAGCAGTAGTCTAACCTTTCAAAACAACCTTCGCTAATGTATTCTCCAGCTTTGACATAAGTTTGTTGCATCTCACCTTTTTGAAAGGACGATTTCACATTAATTAGCAATGAGCAGATTTATCCCTTTATAATATTTAATCTCACATAATGTATGATCGGGGTATGGTCCAAGGAAGCAAAGTCGAGGTGCGATTTGGAATGTAAATGTAATGCGTTATTATCAGAGAGCTAACAAGGATTGAATAATGTATGCAAAAGGCTTGCTGTGAGACATATTTTGGACAAGTTGAGGCTATAACAGCGATGGATTGCCTGTACAGAAAGCATTGCAAGATTAAAATATGAATAAGTTTCCCCAGGGAGGGAGTGTGTTAGAAGTGACATTTTTTAATGCAAGATTGAGGGGCTTGAAGTATACCTATGAGTTGAACAGGAAAGCAAAAATCTTGTTGTTAAAGAAATCAGGCTCTGGAGGGAGCTTGGGTCAGTATTAAGGAACAGACTTTGAGTTGAGTACCCAAAATATGCTTCAACAGCACATTCTTAATTAAAGTTTGTTGTCATACATTAAAAGCTTTTGAACTGTAGAGTGTAGATGGCAGCATTGGGTTTCAACTTAAAAATAGAAGCTGACCCACCATTTATAGGTGCAAGGATAGAATATAGGTAATGGTTAAAAAAAACCTAGGATGCTCTATTGAAACAATGAGCTGATAATATAGGAGAAAGATGAGAATCCATTAGTACAAATATATGAGCAATATTCCATTAAATGTAACTATGCAATGGGTTGGGAAATGAAATAAACCCATGTCAAAAAATAAGGAGTTTAAGGAGTAGAATGCATCCGTCAAGGTCACAGAAGATGTGATTTAGAAGAACAAAGAGGATGAGGTACTCAAAGATTAAAATGTCAAGAGTACAGGATGGAATCAAGAAACAATTTGACAAGCAGGAATACATTACAGCCAATGTAATCCTGGTGGTTTAAATTATAGGAAATATCATCAGGTGGTGAAGCTTCAATGTGGTGAAAAGATTTATAATGAGATATCAGTAAATGCTCTGATGCTGTTGAAGATAGATATCCAAATGTTATTTGCAACAAATTCCAAAATTCAGAAAAACTGTAGAGTGTAGATGGGAAGGAAATTATAAAATGTAATGACCAAGAAAGAGAATGCAAAATGAGGAGGATGCATTTATAACTCGAGAAGCTTTTGTGATTGCATATTTGTAAAGGTTGACAAAGAAGATAAAGAGGCAGAGAAGAGGCCTCAGCAGAAACTGCTGAAGGTAAAAATAGTGGATGAAGAGGAGCTTAGCAGAGGAAGAGTAACACATAAGAGGGTGAGTCAGTGAGATCTTGGTGCTATACAAAAGGAAGAAGAAAAAGGCTGCATTGCTCAAAGGGAAGTAAAGAGCCCTGAATAACGGCGAACCAAGTGAAAAGAGTGACAGCCAAGCTGCACATGTGAGATAATATGGCAACATTTTAAAGGCCATTTTTATTAAATGTATCTCTGTTTCATCTTGGGCTTTAAACACATTTCACTTAGTGACTCCTGGCAGGTGAAATTAACATTTAACTGAATTATTCTAGCCAAGAATAATGTGATTTGCCCACCAGCTATTTTAGACATCTTTATATAGGCAGAAACTGTTGTCAGTTATAAAGTTCATGCTGAAACTGCACAGTCACAAATCATTTAAAAAAAAACAGTATTGCGAGCTCTTAGGAAATTGTGCACATTGTTTTGTTCCAAATAAAACCTGTCAGCAAATTTGATGCTGGATTATATAAAAATGTAATTTTCTAAATCAGAAGCAAAATCTTCATCAAGAAACTGGAGGAGAACTAAACTGCTCAACAGATCCAAGATATTATGTTTATCTTATAAGAATCTTAAAAAATACTAACGCAGTAGAACAAGTCCCAAAATGCACAAACGATTAACTGTTTGCATTTAATACCTTTGTTCTAGATTAACAGCAATTCTTATGGGGATAATAGAAAAGATGACAAGCATAGTAAAAACTGAAAACGTAAAAAATAATATAAATTTCATGTTGTCTGAACTGTAAAATAACGACATTAAAACACTTGGGTAAATGAACATAAATATTTTACAAAACATACAATAAATCTGAGAAATAATTTACTTTCCTCGCACTTCATCTATTAGAATTCTTTCATTTATGAAAAGAACATCAAACAACATTCACACATTACTTTTATCATTAAAGTAATGAACACATTTTGTAAGAATACTTTAAGTTAATGAAGTCCAAACTCACTTACCATACAATTCATTTCTTGTTAATTTGCAAAGTTTTTCATTTTCATTTAATTTACTCTGCATTTATATTCAGTATAAATGATTGTGAAGGTTGTCGGAAATATATTCCTACAGTGACTCTAATTTATTACTTTACAACTCACCTGAATGTCAAAGTAACGCCGGCATAACAATACAATCTTTGTCATAAACATAACCACACATTCAATATGAGTAGCTGTAAATAAACCCACGTTATATAATACTGAATAATTCTGAATACTCAATATGCAGAGATGCTACATGTTGAAGCAAGACAACAAATTAAATAAGGAAATTACTAAGCAGAACACCATGATTTGGGTGAAAAATTCAATCAAGCCTGAAGTAATAACCACAAATAATTAAAAGTCAGTAAGTTAGGAAATGCACGAGAAAATAATTCATTCTTGGAAGAATGGCATTCACTGTTGCACTGAAAATAAAATAAATAATTCTTGAATGTTGATAATAGTCCTCAAAGATTACAGCACACGTTAACCGCAATAAAATGTTTGGTTTTGAGTAGTATCTCCCTGTCTTTCTTTTAGGGGGTATGCTTTCATTAACCTCTGGAGTTACTCAGAATCAGATAACATGCCCAAGTGTGGAGATCAAATCTCAAGAGATTTCAAGCAGTCTATTATGTCAGTAGACCAGGGAGTCCATGGACAGGGGGTTACACAAAAAGCTGGAGAAACTCAGCGGGTGCAGCAGCATCTAAGGAGTGAAGGAGATAGGCGACGTTTCGGGTCGAGACCCTTCTTCAGGGAGTCCATGGACAGTTTTGTTTGCTTTTCTGTGCTTGTAGCCAAGTTACTGCTCATACTCTTCCTCACTGAACCCCCACAGTTACATGGCATGATGTTGGGAGCTGTGAAGAGCTAGTACAATTAAGAGCATTCTGCAAGAAGAGAAAGCGAGAGCCATTTGGATTTAGCTCAATCCAGCCCAGTGTCACCTGCTCAATCTATAGTGCCCTCCATGTTTGTGACAAAGACCCATCATTTATTGATTTGCATCTGTACTCCACAATTTGAGATTTGTAATAGCAAATATTACACGTGGTTAAAGTGCACATTGTCAGATTTTAATATAGGTCATTTTTATACATTTTTGTTTGACAGAGAAATTACAGCAGTGTTTAGACATAGTTCCCCCATTTCAGGGCACCATAATGTTTGGAACACATGTCTTCGCAGGTATTTGTAATTGCTTAGGTGTGTTTAAATGCCTCCTTAATGCAGGTATAAGTGAGCTCTCAGCATCGAGTCTTTCCATCACTTTTGGAAACTTTTATTGCTGTTTATCAATATGAGGTTCAAAGTTGTGCCAATGAAAGTCAAAGAAGCCATTCCCACTTCAGAATTAACGTTAAAATTTCAACTGAAATATCACCTGACGAAATTTGTGATGTATATCACCGACTGTAGAAATAAAACCTGGCTAAATCCAACGTATAGTTGTGAATGTTGCTCATTAAATAACTACAGTACCGATACTCCATATTAAGAGCATTGATTTGCCGTTAAAATGAATTCTGTAATAACGTGTCAACGGTAGCAGTGACAATCGAACACTGCGGTTTTAATGTTTCACGTATTCACAATTTAATTAATCCATCTTTATGGATTCAAACAAATTATAACATTGGGAATTAAAACACATTTGATTGCATGTCGTTATCAAACATAGTCAATGTTCGCTGGGGGGGGGTGGGGGGGGGGGTGTGAATCAGTGCGGGATGGATAGATGGCGTGGGGGTGGGGTGGGGAGGGAAGTTGAGAAGGCAATCGGTGCAGAATGGATGGATTGAGGCAGGGGAATTAGTGTGTGTTGGTTTGAGTAGGTAAAATTGCAAGGGGAGAGCGCGGGGGATGTCAGTGGGGTTGAATGGTGGAGGCGGGGATCAGTACTGGATGAATGGGGGTAGACAGAAATGCTGGAGAAACTCAGCAGGTGAGGCAGCATCTATGGAGCGATGGAAATAGGCAACGTTTCGGGTCAAGACCCTTCTTCAGACTGATCCCCCCATTCATCTTGAATGGGGGGTCAGTACAGGATGGTTGGGGGGGGATCAGCGCAGGATGAATGGGGGGGGATCACTACAGGATGAATGGTGCATTCACTACAGGATGAATGGGGGGGATCAGTGCAGGATGAATGGGGGGGATCACTACAGGATGGATGGGGGATCAGTGCAGGATGGATGGGGGGGGATCAGTACAGGATGGATGGGGGGGGGATCAGTGCAGGATGAATGGGGGGTATCACTAAAGGATGGATGGGGGATCAGTGCAGGATGGATGGGGGGGATCAGTGCAGGATGAATGGGGGGGATCAGTGCAGGATGAATGGGGGGGGATCAGTGCAGGATGGATGGGGGGGGGATCAGTACAGGATGAATGGGGAGATCACTACAGGATGGATGGGGGGCTCGGTGCAGGATAAATGAAGGGGGGGTCAGTACAGGATGGATCAGCAGATCAGTGCAGGATGAATGAGGGGAGCAGTGCAGGATGGATGGGAAGGGGGGTCAGTACAGGATGAATTGGGGATGTCAGTGAGGACTGAATAGAGGCGGGATGGGGATCAGTGTGGGATGGAGAGGAGGGGTCCCAGGATAAGGGGGGTGAAGGGGGGGGGGGAGGAAGGAAGGTGAGCACCTTGGAGACCACCGGCATCCTTGGACAACACCGGCATCATCGCCCCGCTGCCTTGGCCGCCCCTGTCCACCACCAAGTGCAGCCGCCAAAGGGGGAGGCAGTTGGGATCTCCTCGCCACCGCCTCCTCTCCTCCACCAGCCAACAGGAGGGCGTGGGGCCGAGCAGTGCAGGTGCTTCAGACAGCGGAAGGGGCCCTCCCCCTTCCTCCCTCCCAGCCTCGGCGTGCGGGAGGGTTTGTTTAGAAAGTGGTTACCGCCGTTGGCGGAGTGGCAAGCAGCGGCCGCTATCAGGGCGGGCACGGTGCGGGAGGAGGAGGTGGAGCCGCTGTCGCCGCCGTCACCGCCGCCGTTGCCGCCGCCCGTCATTCGCTCCGAGCCTCCGTCACCCCGCACCTAGTATCTTTGCCCTGCACTACAGCCGTCACCGCTGCCGACACGAAACATCGCATTCCTTTTCTCCAGAGAAGTTGCCTGACCCGCTGAGTTACTCCAGTTTTTTGTTTCCATCTTCGGTATAAACCAGTATCTGCAGTGCCAAGCCAGGCAAAATGACTCGGCATTTAGGTTTCCCGGTGGGACTTTAGATGGCCATTGGCACCCGGGCAACCATTAATTTCGAGCCCTGGTTCTATATCTTACAAACCAGTTATCAATATTTTGAAACAGAGTATATAAAGTTAACCATTTGCAAAACCTCAAGTATTTTCTAGTCATTCGAACACGCAGAATCCAAGCTGTCATGATACCAGTTGAAGCTCTGTCACTTAATTCAGTAAAAATTAGCATTCAATCCCTTCAGTTGTTTTTACTGTCTACAGGTAACAGGCAGGCTATATGTTATTTTTGCAGGGACAGGAGATGGGAGAGCGGGAAAAGGATGATAATGGAGAATGTGACCATTTAGAAATTAAATGGCTAAACAAATCTAAACTTTAATGTGACATGCCACTACAACAATTCATCAACTCTTAAATACTGATTGCAGGCTCTTTGCCAGTATATCATTATGGTCTAAAAGTTAAGTAGCGCACCAGTATACATGTTCTGGATGAGATATAAATTTGTAACACTGAACAAACCTTCGTACCTTGTCTGCCAATGCCTTCAAGGACTCAAGAAATCTTGACCAAAAATCCTTAAAGAGAGGACGATCAATTTTTTTGAGGCTGTCTTTAGTACTCGCATCCACGCTGACATAAAGCTGAGTAACTGGCTTAAGATTTCTGAATGAAGAACAAAATTGGAGCACATTATTCCATGAATTATGCCTTGGTAAAAACAAGACTTTATCTTGTAACTTACAGTGCCCTTCATAATGTTTGGGACAAAGACCCATCATTTATTTATTTGCCTCTGTACTCCACAATTTGAGATTTGTAATAGGAAAATCATGTGGATAAAGTGCACATTATCAGATTTTAATAAAGGTCATTTTTATATATTTCCTTTCACAATGTAGAAAGATGTACAGGTTTGTTGGTCAATTGGTTTTGGTAAAGATTATAAATTGTCCTTAGTGTGTAGGACAGTGCTCGTGCATGGGGATCACTGGTCGACACAGACTCGGTGGGCCAAAGGGCCTGTTTCTGCGCCGTATCTCTAAACTAAACTGCTGTGATCAAATTCTTGAAATTGAATTTAAAGTCCGCCTGATAAAAGATTTTTTTAAACTTTTTTCTTTCCCTTGCTAGTTTTCAAATTGTCCAAGGAAAAAGATTTTCAATATTACTGTGCTCAAAATGTTGGTCAAACTGAAATACAAGGCAGTGGTTATCAAAGCAATTCCCTCAATTCAATACAAACATGATACAAAGTTAAATAACATAAGGTGGACTGATAATGCCCAAGTTAGAAACACATGTCTGTGACTTAGATTCCACTGCTCAAACTACCGACTGACATTTTTTTAAACATATCCATGTAATAAGTTTAAGATGTTTACCATACTCATCAATGTTTGTGAATGTACCAATCAAATCACTCAAAATACGTTTTATTTAAATATTTCTTCTTTGGTGAAGCTTCTAACCTCCAAATAGGATTTTAATCAGAATTGAAAATGACTACATTACGGTTAGGTTGTCAGTCTGGTTGGTAGTGGGATAATTCATCCCTCTTGTGCTCACTGTTCTCACTACCAGAGATTCAGTATCAGTAGAGACTGCCACATTGATCAAGCCCACACCACCCTTACCCTCATCCAAATCAATTGCCTTTATCATGCTCAACATTTTCTCATTGTCTTAGCCTTCATCCAGATATGGATACATTCTGGACTTATAGAGCCATATTAGCATTGTCTATTTTATTTTCCTGCCAAGATTCTTAATTATAATTTAGCATTACAACTTGGTTAAAGTAATGCTAGTTGGTTTCCGTTGCAGGGAAAGTAGAATTTAATATTTGTCTGAAGAAGGGTCTCGACCGGAAACGTCGCCCATTCCTTATCTCCAGAGGCTCTGCCTCGCCTGCTGAGTTACTTCAGCATTTTGTGTCTACCTTTAATATTTGAGGCCCTTGTTTGAAATCACATTACAATTTACCAATCCTGTCCCTTCCATCCACCCTACTGTAGTTTTATAGAGTTGGTCTAAATCTGTATTTGGTTTAGTCTGTTTGGCGGACACATAAATATATTAGCTATCTTATTACACTCCTGTTTATATTTCATTAATTTTAACAAAATTAAACTTTATATGGCTTTTATTAACATTGGTACTACAGACTGATAATTTATATAATATATACATTTCTAATTTGAATAATATATTCATTCTAGAAAATGAAAACCTTTTTGACAATATCATTTTTATGACATTTAAAACAAGTGGTTCATCCACGCTAAAAGAAAAATATGGGTGTATAAATATAGTCACGTTAACCCAATATCCAGCCGAATTCAAGAGAATGAACCCGCTATGTGCAGTTGTAAATTAGATCAACTTTTAAATTTTCTTTGCAACTACTTTCAATTTTCTTTCCACTGCAGGTATTGTTAGGTCGGTTAAATGTCTACATCTAATTAATTGAAAGATGAACATATTTTATTGGATAAGCACATCTTTCATGAGACAGGGTCCAACATCAATTAAACCCAGTAACAAGTTGAAATTGATCAAAAAAAGTCCTATTTCCTTTTAATTTAATTTTTCAAAACTTAATCTATTAAGGTCTCCAATTTCATCCTCACCTGATTTCTTCGGGGAACTGGGCATTTGTTACGAGAAAACTGGAAATGTTTTGATGGTGCAACAGTTTTAAAAAGTGGTTGATTTTGGGGTACATGATGGGCTCTCCTACTAACGACAATGCACAGTGTTTCACCACCATGCCCTCTGCATAGCGTTCAGCTTTTACTCCGGGTACACCTGCAAGATACAATAGATTCTTGAGTAAAATCTTAGCTTAACAAACTAGTCATATGCTTGGAGTAATTGATCATAATGTATTTCCTCAAGATATTGTTCAACGGTAAAAAACTAATTGAAAGGCATTATAACGACAACATTTACCAACTGCATTTTAAACACAGTTAACATTCAAATTGTTTGTTTGTGTAGTGCACAGTACAATAAGTAACTTGGGTGTACATTTTTGCAAGATCCGATTTTTTAAATCTTGAATATTAATCATCTTAACGTTAATTTGTCCATTTATATGCTAATACACAGGCAAAACGACTATTCGCAGTTGCAGAGGCCAACTAAACCAAAGACAAAATGTTCCCCTGAGCAAGGGAATAAAAATTGATAAAAATGATTAATCAAATAGTTTGCAAGGGTAGATGTTCAGAAGCCATTTTGAAATGTCATCAACATAAGATGGCATTCTATCAAAGCAGTCATGGTTCAAACATTGTAACATTTACTCTAATTGAGCCCTGAATGTGGATTATTTTCATGACAGATTTGTGGATTTTTTTAATGACGGACTATGGTTCTTAATCTGATTTGGAACAAGTTCTATTATGAAAGCAATTAACATTGTGCCAAAGAACATAACCTTAAGATATTATCTGGATATTTATCTCTGTTCTGACCAGGTCATATCTATCTTCTGGTACAATGGAAACAGAAGATTTATTTACCTAAAGGATAGATTGAAGAAAGTCAACAAATCTTTTCTCCTGGCTCACTGATACTCCTGCCATACAAAGTAATTTTAAATAAAAAAGATAAAAATGAAAAATAGTGTATTTAAAGAATGTATTTAAAACGTAATGGCATCGGGTAGACGCACAGAGTATTTTGCCCAGAATAGGTGAATCGAGGACCAGAGGACATAGGTTTAAGGTGAAGGGGAAAATATTTAATAGGAATCTGAGGTGTAACATTTTCACACAAAGGGTTGTGGGTGTATGGAACAAGCAGCCAGAGGAGGTAGTTGAGGCTGGGATTAACCCAACGTTTAAGAAACAGTTAGAAAGGTACATGGATAGGACAAGTTTAGAGGGATATGGACCAAACGCAGGCATGTGGGACTAGTGTAGCTGGGACATGTTGGCCGGTGTGGGCAAGTTAGGCCGAAGGGCTTGTTCCACACAATATCACTCTATGATTCTATTAACCAGATTGTTTTCATATGTTTGTCTGATGGATTCCAAAACCTAGTCTAGGTCATGATATGTTTTCCCGGAGCAATTAAGCTATCAGCTGAATAGTAAATATGCACTGAACATCCATTTATAGGATGCAGCAATATCATTTTGTAATTGATATACTGCAAATTATTTTGCTTTAACAACTTTGTTTGCTTTTATTTGGGAATCATTGAACACTGTGCAGAAACCACAATATTTTCAAATTTCATTCAGAACTGTTCAGATTTTTAAGAGCTGTTTTCTTAGAGAACAAAATGTATCAGAGAAATCTCAAAATAGATTTTAGAAAATTCTGTAAGGTTTTGGCATGATTGGATTTGTTGCATTAGCTTGCATTTGCTTGTTATTGACAGATTTAATGATAGTGGGACAGATTACAGGTCATCTTTGACTCACTGCGCACATTGTTATTTATTGTCCCCCTCATCAACAGATTTACGGCTTCCAAATGCTTTTCATTTATTCATTACTCAACCATTTATTCTCATTTGTTGATCTTTTATTATCCAACTTCACATTTATAACATGTGATACATTGTGAATCAGGCTGAAAACTTGCACCAATAAAGACCATCATGTTTATTTACACAGATGTAAAAGACAGCTGACAATTGAATAATAATTGATATGTTTAGACTGCATGGAGTGAATTTATTTTCCAACACTAATTACGGGGGAAACTACTTTTTCCAGAATTTTATGTTTATCTCCCTAATGGATACGAACACATTTCAGATTATCCCAACAATTTATTAGCACATTATATCTACACATACATAGCGAGTGCCATGTAATGAGTATTAATATGTAAAAACATAACCTTATCAATAACCTTATCCAACTCTCAAGTGCTGCACATTGGGACCATCACTTATTTTCACCGTTGTAACTACTGCATGTGCAATGCTGAACAAAGAAACTCCAGTGCAATGATGAATACGTTAAACATTGTAGCCTTGTACCATTACAACACTGCCATCACTCTGCTGATGATTAAGAGTACACTGATGCGATGGTAATGGCTGGATTGAATTTGTCCTGGTATTTGTGTCGAGGACATACAAGTCATTATATACATTGCTGGGTAGACGCCGGATTTGATGGATTTGAAATACAACAGTTGAGGAGAGTTGGATGGATGTATTGAGAAGGTATGCTTTTAAGAATTAACCATGAAATGCCACTGACTTTGTGTGGTAGTGGAGTTGGAACAGCTTTCCCAGAGGCCTGGCTATATCCAGTGCTCAGTGATTTCTTAGTACCATGTGGAGAGGCTGGTTTCAGCCTTCCAGTGACACAGGTACTGCCTCATAACAACCCAGGTCTGTCCAACATAACAACCCAACTTTTGCTCTGTGACCGCATGTGTTTTCTCCAGGTCCTCCAGTTCCCTCTCGCATCCCAAAGTCACTCGAGTCACTCGGTTCATTGGCCACTGTAAACTGTCTATCGTGTGCAGATAAATGGTAATAAGAAGGGGGGAGGGGTTGGAAAGTTGATGGGAATGTTGAGCAAATAAAATTATGTAGGATTAGCATAAATGGTATGGACAAGTTTCTGTGCTGAATGACTCATCTATGATCGTGCCAATTTCAGGGTCCGGAAGAATATTCAATTCAGCACTTCCAAGAGAAAATGGTTGCATGCTCTTAAGTTTTTTTTCCTTTCCACTTCCATGTTTGAACGTACTATGATCGATCTTGGGGATACAAATTAAGACATATATACCTTTTCCTCTGACCTACAACTATCTTAACATTCACACCTGACTATCTTTTCGTTTTGGAGTTTTGTGCCTTAAAGTGTTACTTGTAACAACAGTTCGTCGGAACTTGTTTGTAATTGTTTCTTTTTCGAGGAAAAATCCAGATGTGAACAGTTGATGGCATACTAGGTACGGAAGAATATAAAAAACATAAAAGGCTGCAGATATTAATTGGGTCAGAATGTTTTTTTTTAAACAAAGTAAGAACGTTGAATTAAAATAAGAGTAGAGCACAAATTCACTAAAATAATGCTGAGTATTTGGAAATACAAATATATTGAAAAGTGGTGCTGCATTTTCTGGAACAGATGAGGTTACGGTATAATTTGAAAGAGCAGATGCTGATTTTCAAAAAAAAGATAATACACAGTTGGCTATACTGAATGGGATTTAGGTCCAACAGCTATATAAATCTGCAGTTTGTATCGTGCTTTTTCCATTCCTTTTAGAATATCCCAAGGCAAAAAAGCACTTCTGAAATGTAGTCTGTTTCTGAAGAGGATAAACAACAATAAAACAAAAAAAGATTTTGAGATTGTGAAATGCATTGTCAGATTTTTATTTCTTACGTATGAACATTTTAATACTTAGGGACAAATAAAGAAGCTATTTGGAGGAAAGGTGTACGGAAAGAAATGGGTATTTAGGATCAGTGTCCCTGCTCCTGGAAAGACTGGCTGGGCTGAATACAGTTGCTATTCCAGACAAATGATGGAAATAAGACAAAAGCTGAACTATCTCCTGTTCCTTTGACATCCATCCTTGCTAATCTGTCCCACTATCATTAACTATCAATATGTCTGAAGCAGGGTCTCGACCCAAAATGTCACCTATCCATTTTCTCCAGAGATGTTGCCTGACCCGCTGAGTTACTCCAGCATTTTGTGTCTATCTTTGGTATAAATCAGCATCTGCAGTTGCTTTTTATTCAAACTCTATGGAACAAAATATTTACCCTATATTTTCCAATATCATATCAGTAGCTGTTTGATAACTACCTTTAAACTGTTTGATCAGGTTCTGATGGTTCTCAATTGCTTCTTTCAATATCATATCGGCTTCGTCCATTTTCCATCGCCATTCAGTCCCAACGGGGTTGGTATGATGTCTGCAAAAAAAGATGTGCGCAATGTCAGTCAGTTATAATAGTTTTAATCCAGGAAGGCCCCTAATAGTCCAGCTTATATAAATGATACAAAGATCCATACACAGTAGACAGAATCTGTATCACTATGCAACATAGTTCTGAAAAGTATGGGATATTTGCCAATAGTTGCTTTTAACATTGACTCTTCACCAATAAGGTTCAGCTCATACATCAACGGATGATTTAGTGAACAAAACAATATGGTAATGCTACAGCTGCTCCGTCATTGTAACCCGATTTTTCACAATGAATCAAAAGAATATTCGTGCTTCCCTTCAGTTGTCTTTTTACGGAACTAAATTTTTGAAAACACCACTTGCTCTTTCTCTTAGGTTGTTAAATGTGTTGGGCAAAGGACTACCTTTAGTTGTTGTGCCTGCTTGACCCACTGAGTTCCTCCAGCACTGTGTTTTGCTCAAGATTCCAGCATCTGCAGTTTTGTTTCTCTCCGTGAGCGTGGCATTTATTGTCGTCAGTACTAAACCAATATCCAAGCCATGCTTAGCTTTCAGGACCTTCTCAATGCGTGAAAATCAATTCTTCAAAGATTCCACAAAATGATCTTCATCGTGACTTTTTGCAAGAACCGAATAATGTTGCGGGCTGAACGTAAAATTGGCTTTTATCATGTTGGAGACAAACATCACTAATGTGTCAGGAAACCTGTTTTCCCATTACTGTGTCATTTGTTGAGCTTCCTCAGAAATTAGACACATTAGTGACGTTTGCCTCTGACACGAGAAAAGGTAATTGTACATTTAGCCCACAACGTTAGTTTAGGAAATTCAGTTAATTCGCACAACTTCTAATCAAGCAAAACTAAGAGAAATCTACCAAATTAGCATGTGTCTTTATCTGCCTCTTACCTCCAGCAGAAGATACATTTATTGGCACAGGCTAGACTGGGGGTTGTCTCCATGCAACGATGACTCTCAATCCCATAGAATGTGTGTTTGTAACAGCCACCTCGACCTCGGAGCATGGACTGTGGAAACAAAGAAATCGATGCAGTAAATGTTACAAGTTAAGGCCCTTACTCCACACATGCATTTCAACATAAAAATAAGCAAATATAACACTTATAGGCTCAATTGACTCCGTTTTGGCAGTGGTTCTGCTGACATTCCTATGGACTGAGGCAGTAGCTCTATCTCACTGATTTCACGAATTACAAAGCAAAGGTAATTATTGAATTATTTTAGTTTTGTCAAGTAAATATTTCCACTTTTTTTAATACCTTTTAAGTTATTTTTTTACAAAAATTAATTTTCATTTTAAATCTCCCTGAATGTCAAGCAATATTTCAAGTCATTTGTAGCTCTCACGAGCTCCTGCTTTGGTACTGTAAGGAGCAGGGTCTTTGAACTTTGCCACCAGTGGCCCACTGTCCGCCCAGACCACGTTGCTCAACACCAAGGCTGCTGGCCAGTGAGAAACATATTGTACGACCAGACAAGGTATGTGCAGTAATGAGCTGGCCAACAGCAGCGATTTTAAAAAGCAGAGTCGCCCAGCATGAAGGTAGACACAAAATGCTAGAGTAACTCACTGGGTGAGGCAACAACTCTGGAGAGAAATAATGGGCGACATTTCGGGTAGAGACCTTTCTTCAGACCGTTCTCAACCAGAAACGTCATCCATTCCTTCTCTCCAGAAATGCTGCCTCACCCGCTGAGAAACTCCAGCATAATGAGGCCTAACTTCATGAAGGAGGTAGACTCTTGATTTGTACAAGTGTCAGGGGTTGTGGGGAGAAGGTTCAAAGGTTCATTTATTGTCACATACATCAATTGGTGCAGTGAAATTCAAGTTGCCATTGCAGCACATTAATAATACAACATAACATTATAAAGGAATTTAACAATAAACATAAAAAGCAGAAGGGAGGAGAATGGGGTTGAGAGGGATCAGCCATGATTGAATAGCAGAGTATATTTCATGGGCCAAATGGCATATGAACTCATATGAACTTATGAGAGGCATAATCTATAATGCATATAAAGTATGGTGCAGGAGCAGGTGGCTGAATCGTCAAATTCAGAGACTGATTTGGCAAATAAAGTATGAGAAAGTTAGGGCTGAAAGTTTGCATGGGGAATTATGTCATTACATGTGATAAACAAATCATTAATTTCACTGCAAAACCGAGAGGAAATTATGTTACATTGTGCTACGGTGCATTTGTAACTGGGCACTCTTTACTGAGATTCAATAATGTTGCTTAAATCACTGCAGCGTAATTAAGCAGAAACTTCACTAGTAATTCCAGTCTCCTGCTGTGATCTCAGTCGTATGGGTTTTGTTTAATTCAATGACAACCACCACACCCTCCCTCTGACTGCTCATTGTACCAACTGCCACAGCCCTCCAGAATCTCAACACTTTAGCAAATGCCCTCATCAGAACTTAACTCTCTGACCCCAAGCCTCAATCCTTTTATTTGCCTCTCCTGGTCCCAATCCACAGGGGAAAAAATGTT
This sequence comes from Raja brachyura, assembly GCA_963514005.1. Next base: position 30,032,818 of record OY740807.1, on the reverse strand, counting down.
TTTGGGGTTGTTTTTTTAAAAATCTCCTTCCTTCCCTGTGACCCACCTGGACTTGCATCGATTTCTCCCTTCACCCCTCGCCTGCCACCTATCTTTCTTCTTTTGGTTTCACTAATTCATAACTCTTCAATACTTATCATCCACCTTTTGTCTTGTTATCTCCAGCCTTTGTCCATCCATCTGCCTGTCAAAAAAACAAACCCTCCTTTGTATCCACCTATTACGCAGCAGGTTATGTCCTACCCCTCCCCTCTTCTGGCTTTCTCCCACGACCCGCACCACAATCAGTATGGAGAAGGGTTCAGATAGCAATAGACCATTAAGGACCGCTGCTAATACTGCCATGGACGTGTTCTAATTGTGTTTTTACACAAATGGCTTGGTTTATCGTTGTCTTGGATACTTTATGTGTATTTTATGTTTTTGCCTTTGTCTCTGTGCCTGCAAACTATTGCAACCAATATATTAATTGTACGTACATTTGATAATAAATACTTGACTGATTTTTCTCATTAATAGTGAAAATGCTAAAATACTTGATCGAAATAGTTATCGTTTTAATGTTTTCACCTTTCTGATTATTACATTTTTTGATTCAACATTCATGAAAAGAAACATGCAAATACTGTTTGATTCCAATTACTCATTTACTTTGCAAAATGTTGCTCATTATAAAATGCAGTGTTGAATTAATAAAGGTGCATTTTGAGGTTCAGTACAGTCTACAACCAGTGATATCTTTCTCTGCGTCTGTGGCAAGCAGCTTATTATTGACTGCACTCTTAAAATGCTCTTTCAACACATTTTGTTTCTAACAAAATAAAGCCATTCTTGCAGAGCGAATTCAAACAAGCTACATGAAGAAAGCATTAAAAGATTTAGGGATATAAATTTGTCAGCTACCTTGGTCCATCTGCAGAGCTTCACACCTGAGTGACTTCCTATCAGGCGGTATCCTGGAAAATAACATTATTCACTCCATTACTTTTCAATAACAGGTTTCAATAAACTGGTCATAGGTCCAAACTACTGGCATTTTTATCATTTTACACTTCAAGAAATTATTTGAACGATCTCTCCCTCCCACACCATCAACAGAATAAAAGGATGTACCTTTAGAAAGGAGCAGAGGAGAGCTTTCCTTGGCCCAGAGGGCGGTGAATATATGGAATTCATTGCCACAGACAGCTGTGGAGGCCAAGTCTATGGGTATTTTTAAAACGGAGATTGACAGATTCTTGATTAGTAAGGGCGTCAAAGGTTATTGGGAGAAGGCAGGAGAATGGTCTTTAGAGCGAATGAAAGATCAGCCACGACTGAACGGCGGTATAGACTCAATGGGATGAATGACCCAATTCTACTCCTATGACATATTAAAGTGAATAAAGAATTCCAATTGTCTGAACATAGGCAATCCCCAGGTTACAACAGGATTCCATTCCAGGGAACGATTTGTAAACCAATCTGTTTGTAATTCGGAAATAATGCATTGGGGGAGCATCTCAGAAATAGTGACGGAAGAGCGAGCATGTAGAAATGCCCCCATTGCCATGCAGCAGAAGATGCTTGCAGCTCCACAGCAACTCGCAAATATTCATCCCACCAGTCGCCCAAAAGCTGACTCATATGTACGGGGTATCCATATGTCAAGCCTCTGTAACCCAAAAAGAACCTGCATATGGAAGTTGTGTATTAACAAAATAACTGGTGTCAAGTATTAGCATGTTTTGGTTTTTCTCTTACAATGCATTTCTATACATCTTATCAATATCACAATAATCTTTGGGTAATGAAGCATATACTTCAGATGATATACTCAACGTGAACATAAAAAGACCATTAAAATAGTTCCAGTGGAGTAATTCACAAATCTTTGAAAAATTGACACCTTTGCATGGCCAAATAACTTTATATTTAACACATACATACAGAAAGTTTACTCTACTACATCTTGTCATGTTTACAGTTGACTATTAAGTATCAAAACTTCTCCCCATAACCTTTGACACCCTTACTAATCAAGACTCACGACGAAAGGCATACCTAGCTTTGCGTTCGATAGTTCCACCTAGGAAATAATTATATTTAGTGCTAATAATTTTCTGTTTCAATCCGCTTTGGATTATACCTACACTTCAAGGACTGTAGCAATCCAAGAAAGCAGCTCACCACCACCTTCTCAAGGACAACTAGGGATGATAAAATTAGAAGCTGGCTCAGCCTGTGAAGCCCACATGCCTTGAATAAATATATATGTATTTTTAAAAATTGCAATTCTTCAAGTAAGCCACTTAATGCCACAGTACTACAAGAACTTTTTAAAATTACATTTAGATGCTACAGTTCACTTAATTTACAATTCTCATAAATCCCTCGAGTCGCTATTTTAAAGGAAATGTTGCCACATTTTTTAATATTAATTCTTTGTGTAAGAACATAACTTCAGGAAAAAAAAAAGCAGTTGTAATCCACACAATCCTTTCAGTTTACTTTGCCATTTAACCATATAATCAATGATTTTCCACCTCTATTCTACCTTCCTCAAAAAAAAAATTACCAATCCAGGTCTTGTGGTCAGTCCACTGAGCATCCAATGCACTTGGGGCACAGAGGTTTAGATTTAGGTTTATTAATGTCATGTGTACCGAGGTTTGGTTTGCATGCTGTCCAAACAGATCAGGTACACTATACATAAATACAATCAAGTCAAACTCAAGTACAATTGATAGAGCAGAGAGGAAGATACTGAGAACAGAATATAGTTCTCAACACATAATTTCCATAGACAGTGCAGTGTCCAGAATGGGATAGAGGTGAATCGGACAGTGCCCTAACTTATGGAAAGACCATTCAGAAGCCTGAGGGGAAGAAGTTGTTCATGAGATAGACAAACAAATGCTGGAGTAACTCAGCAGGACCGGCACTATCTCTGGAGAGAAGGATAGCATGACATTTTGGGTCGAGACTCTTCCTCAGACTGTTGGTGTGCGCTTTCAAACTTCTGTACCTTCTGCTGGACAGGAGCAGGGAGAAGGAGGAATGACCAGGGTGGGACATGTCGTCGATTATGCTTTTCCGAGTCTGCATGGTGTAGATGGAGACAATGTTGGGAAGTCTCGTCCGTTTGCAGAATTCCGGATTCAAATCCTTTCGAGTAAACAAACATCCTTTATCTTACTCCAAAAAATTCACCTCCTTGCTCCGACGAAAGGCCTCAGTTCTAGACTCCTCAACCAAAGACAACATTTTGCTTACATTTACAAGCCCCAAGATTTTTAGGTGTTTCCGTGAGATCAGATTCAGTTTCATAAATTCAATACCGAATACAACTTGATCTAATCTACTCGTTTGGCAATTCTCCACCGACTCTATTCCCGGCTGTCAGTCTCCTCACAGACATTTTCAGACAAATAACTCTTCTTTTATAGGGGGAACAACTCCAGCACGACTTCAATACACTCATAAACCAATCCTTCTACAATAAAGGCTAACCTGTAATTTCTTAATTCCTTGCTGTGTCTTAACTGTAACTTTCTGCAATCACAAGGCATCTATAAAGACTAATAACGCCCAGTTCCTCACGCTTTCTGCATACTAATACTCTCCTCCACCTAGCAAAGCTAGTCCTTATCCTCCAACAACTTCTCCTTCGACTCCTCCCACTTCCTCAAAAACCAAGGCGTAGCTATAGGCACTCGCATGGGCCCCAGCTGTGCCTACTTCTTTGTATAGTACATCAAATAATCACTGTTCCAGGCATACACTGGCCCTATCCCCGAAATCCACCTCCGCCACATTGATGACTGCATCAGTGATGCCTCCTGCATCCATGCAGAACTCACTGACTTCATCAACTTCACGACTAATTTCCATCCTGCATTAAAATTCACTTGGACAATCTCCGACATCTCCAACCCGTTTCTGGATCTCACCGTCTCCATCCCAGAAAATAGATTATTGACCGACATCTATTACAAACCTACTGACTTCCATAGCTATCTTGACTACACTTCTTCCCATCCTGCTTCCTGTAAAGACTCTATCCCCTACTTCCAATACCTCCGTCTATGCTGCATCTGCGCTCAGGATGAGGTTATCCATACTAGATCATCGGAGATGTCCCCATTCCTTAGGAAACGGGGGTTCCCCTCTTCCATTATAGATGCGGCTCTCACTAGGGTCTCCTCGATATCCCACAGTTCCTCTGTTGCTACCCCTCTCCCCCATTTGCAACTTGGACAGAGGCCTCCTTGTCCTTACCTTCCACCCCATCAGCCGTCGCATACAGCATATAATCCTCCAACATTTTCACCACCTCCAACGGGATCCCACTACTGGTCACATCTTCCCATCCCCACCCCTTTCTGCTTTCCGCAGAGGCCGTTCCCTCCACAGCTCCCTGGTCCGAAACTCCCTTCCCACCTCCTCCCCAGGTACTTTCCCCAGCAACTGCAGGAGATGCAACATTCCCCCCCCCCCCACCTCGACTCCATCCAAGGACTCCGACAATCTTTTCAGGTGAGGCAGAGGTTCACTTGTACCTCTCCCAACCTCATTTACTGTTACAGGTGTCAACTTCTGTACATCGGAGAGATCAAGCACAGGCTCGGCGATCGATTCGCTGAACACCTCCATTCTGTCCACCTTAAACTACCTGATCTCCCAGTTGCTCGGCACTTTAACTCCCCCTCCCATTCCCAATCTGACCTTTCTGTCCTGGGCCTCCTCCATTGTCAGTGAGGCCCAGCGCAAATTGAAGGAACAGCACCTCATATTTTGCTTGGGTAGTTTCCACCCCAGCGGCATGAACATTAACCTCTTCAAATAGCCCCTGCTTTCCATCCCCTTCCCAGTTCTCCCACAAGTCTTACTGTCTCGAACTACATTCTATATGACCCGCCCACTCTCGACATCAGTCTGAAGAAGTCTCGTCCCGAAACGTCACCCATTCATTCTCTCCAGAGATGTTGCCTGTCCCGCTGAGTTACTGCAGCATTTTGCAGCAAATGCTTCTATTTCTATTAAATAGAAGATATTCTATTAAATACCTTCTATTTAAACCAGCAGCTGCAGTTCTTTCCTGCTCCTCACGTTTTAGATTCTATATTCCCCAAATTGATAGCTTCACATTTTCCTGCTATATTCTGTGATACTCTTTCCCATTCACATAACATGTCCATGCATCCTATGTGAATCAACTGCATAACTCATTTTCCTAGCAAGCTTTCTATCCATTACGCTCGGGACCCTGACCCATGTCACAGGTGTGCCACTTATCCTTGCAGAACCCAAACTTGAAAAAGACTTAGTTATTGCTACTCTATTTTCCGCTTGTTAGTAAAGCATCAATTTATTCTAAGGTTATACCTAATCTGCGTATAAGGTAGAGTTTATATTAAACATGTTTTTATAAGTTAATTTCATAGGTTCTAGGAACAGAATAAGGCCATTCGGTCCATCAAGTGTACTCCACCATTTAATCATGGCTGATCTATCATTCCCTCTCAACCCCACTCTCGTGCCATCGCCCCATAACTCCTAACACCCTTACTGATCAAGAATCTGTCAATCTCTACCTTAAAAATATCCATTGACTTGGCCTCCACAGCCGTCAGTGGCAATGAATTCTACAGATTCACCATCCTCTGACTAAAGAAATTCATACTCATCTCCTTTCCAAAGGCATGTCCTTTTATACTGAGGCTATGGCCTCTGTTCAAAGGTTCTCCCACGAGTGGAAACATCCTCTAGTTCTTTTTCGTACCACTCCTGATACAACCCATCATTGGCCACTGCCTTTGCTTCACTTCTGAGAATGCTATCAAGATCATTTGCCATGTAAGATTGTGATCATATCACTTCTCATGCCATTCCTTTGTTAATCATGCACTACATTAACCAGGTCAAATCATTCAACATTTCCAGTTGACATTACGTTGGTCAAATCACTAGCCGTCATCAGGCAAATGAACGGTCCTCTCATAAGCTAAAGTGCGGTCCTGACCTCTCATCTACCTCTTTGGAGGCCTTTGAACTATTTTTAATTGGCCTTTATCTTGCACTAAATGTTGCATGCTTTGTCTGTGCAATGTGGACAGCTTGGTTGTATCATGTATTGTCTATTCTTTGACTGGAGAGCACACAAACAAAAGCTTTTCACTGTACCCCAGTATATGTGACAAAAATAAACTATATTTATTCCGACACTCTTTATTTCTTTTTTCTCCCACTGTTCTTTTATTATTAAATCAAAAATACGAAGTTGTACAAGAATGGGAATATTTATGTATGTATTAGGTACTCAAGTACCACACTATTGTACTTACTTCTAACAATTTTTGTTTTAAAATAAATAAATAAATAAATAAATAAATAGATGGACTATATTAAACTAAAGACCTGTTAGCAACTAACCTTATATTTTCAAAGATCATTCTGCCATATTATTAATTTTGATCATAAGAGCTCATTTTTGCACCATGCCAAACTATTTTGCCACAAAACTTGTACGTGGGTGAACTTCTTTTATTTTTCAAAGTTAACCAACAGCACTAAAATATTTCCAACTTTTTCACTCGAGTATGATTATACAGTAGGATAATCATACTCGAGTGAAAAAGTTGGAAATATTATTAAGTTTCTTTTGAAAAATCTGACCGCTTGGGAACCGCAAAGCACAATGCTCTGAAGGGAAACATAACAGTAAATAAGTAGTTCAAATTAAAAGGCTGTTCTTCAATATAAAACCTGTGAGAAACATAGTATTGTATTCAACCATTACCCACAAAACTGCTTATTCAATTGAATAGAGATCAACTTAAAAACACTGTACATCTATAGTTATAATCCTGACAATTGAACACAAGACTAATGTCTGGTTGTCACAGTTCTAATTAGCGCATCCAAATACATAAACTGTAAAATATGCTTAAAATGGCTAAAAGGGCATAATACTAGTGCCGTACAATACTAAAACAAGCTAATGAGTAGTCAGCAATAGCTGTGACCTCTTAAGCAGACACTGTTTTTAAAGGATAATTCAATTAAGCCTGAAAGCAGCCCGTTTGCCAAACAATCTCAAACCAAGACAGTATAATCGCATGCTCTGTCTCAATAACAGTCAGTTGAGGAATATACAATAACTGTCAATGATGTGGAAATGAAGAATCACTAAAATCTGTAACAAGACAAGTTTTCAATGTGAACAGTGCACATCAGGAAAATCTGAAATACTCGATAATTCTTCTGGAGGGAAACACCAGCATTAACAATTCAGTAGAGCTAAATTTTAAAAGATTAAACCTAAATCCTATAGAAGTACACAGCCTCACTAAACTGAAATGGTTATCACTGAAATAGTGCACAAATCAGATGATTATCAATGGCGGCACAGAGGCGCAGCTGGTAGAAATGCTGCCTACAGTTCCAGAGAGCCTGGTTTGCTCCTGACTTCAGGTGCTATAAATATGGAGTTTGCACATTCTCTCTATGACCATGTGGGTTTTCTAGGGTGCTCTAGTTTCCTCCCACATCCCAAAAATATATGCGGGTTTTTAGGTTAATTGACCTCATAGAACTAGCGTGAATGGGCGAATGAAGGTCATCTTGGACCTGGTGGGCCAAAGGGCCTGTTTCCAAACTGCATCTTTCAATCAATTCATCAATCAAAACAATGAAAATATGTCACGATGTGAGCTACAAGGCAAAGCTATGCAGGCAATGTTTATGTCCTATATAATTTACTCCATCGTCAACTACAATGTGAGCAAAGAATGTTAAACAGAGTTATCTTGATCAAGATCTAAATTTCATAGCTGGCATTCAGTTGCCAACGTATCATTCGTGACTAATATAGCTACTTCACAAAACCACTCTAAAAGGGATTAGTCTCTGGGGTCACTATGCTCATTTATATTGTTTTTATTTAAAATCCAATTAATAAAACCAGCTTTGTACAAAAAAGAAATCCTTTCACAATCTTTGAACAAGAATATTAATATTGTTCATAACTTGCTTACAAATTGTGTTGAAGAGGCAGAGGTAAAGATATTAGAAACTTTTGATAACCAGCCCACAACCTATTTCTGTTGTATCCACATTGATATCGTAAACCTCGCAGTCTTTTATTAATGATGCAAGTACAATCGCTAATTGAACTCCGCGCAACACACCCATGTTGACAAAGATCGCCTTTAGTTAGCCGCAGTTGTGCACTGATTACACAGGCTAAAACCACTTGGCATAATGAGTTCTTCAAACTAACCAAATGATATGTTTAAAATGTAGAAAGAAGGAACCACAGATGCTAGTTTACAAAAAAAGATACAAAGTGCTGGAATTACTCAAGAGGGTCAGGAAGTATCTCTGGAGAACTAAGATAGGTGACATTTCCGGACAGGAGCCTTCTTCACACTGATTCCGACTATCCACGTTCTCCAGAGCTGCTGTCAGACTCGCTGTTACTCCAGCACTTTGTGTCTTTTCATGTTACACAGATGACTGACATTTGACACACTAAGTTCTCAAAAGCAACAAAATAATTCTCGTGTAATGTATTTGATTATAACAATAGGGTTTTCTCTTTGGAGGAATAAAAAGCAGATAAGATGTTTTCAATCTGCAAGGGTAACCCTGAGTTTCCAGATGTCTGTCAATTTATTACACCATAATTTAGACTCAAGGAACTACAGATACTGGTTTACAACAAAAAGTGCTGGAGTAACTCAGCATGTCAAATAACATACCCGACACAGATAGGTGACATTTCAGGTCGGGACCATTCTTCAGACTAATTTACTGGGGTGGAGGGGGGAGGGTGAGAGAGGGGAATAATACTGAGAAGAGGTCCAGAAAATGATTGGTGAACAAAGGCCGGAGATGAGAATAAACCTAAATGATACAAGATAAGGAGAGGAGTAAATTGTGAAGCCAGAGGAAGGGATATGGGTAGAAGGGAAGGGAAATGGTGGAAGGGGTGCACATCTGAGAGGAGCACAGAGAAGAGGGGGGGGGGGGATAACAGATGTTACATCTCAAATGGTTGCAGGGGAAATGCCAGGGAAATGGACACCTTAGGTGGGAAGGGAAGAGTGAAGCAAGGGGTTGTGGAGAGATTGGTATCTAAGGGGAGTGGAAAGAGGTGGTGACAGGAAGATGTGGCTGGTGGTGGGATCATGTTGAAAGTAGCGGAAATGTTGAAGAACGAGATGTTAGATGCGGGGGCTGGTGGGGTGAAACGTGAAGACCTGGGTATCTCAATCCTTCTGTCAGGAGGAAGGAGCAGAGGAGATAAGAGTGAGGCTCCATCCTCAACAGCCAGAGGGTCTACCATGTTTACTGAATGAAAGAATATCTTGGATGTCGTAGAGTGGAAATCCTCATCTTGGTTGTAGATGTGATGGAGATGAACAGTATGAACATTGAATTCCATAACTTCAAGTAATACCCTCCCTATCCTCCTTCTCATAACCATAATCGTTCTTCACAAACAACAGAGTTAACATAGTTATAAATTATGGTGGTACAGTATCTGCAGCTTCTTACACTGAGACAAACTAGCAGCCTTTAACATAATAGCCAGCAGGTGAGAAAGATTTATTTTAAGTTTTACACGTGCAAGGTGAGGGGTGGGCAATATACGTAAGGAATCAAGCAGAAGACCATTCACCTTGTTAAACATATTTAAGGGAATTGTGAAACAGGCAAAAGTTGTTTTGTGTAATATAGTAATATAATGAAGTGTACATTACCGAGCCCATTGTTTCCTATTACAGACTTGGTTTGAATTTTCTGCATTTCCAGATTTTCCCCATATTTGAGTAAATTTAGTGGCAAGTTTGACGTATTATTTTCTAATATATTTGTGTTTTAAATGTCGCTTTTATTTGCACATTGTACTTGGAAGTGAAAACGCATCAGTCGCTTGACAGGACCTGATTGCATAGTTGGGAAGATTGATGGTTTTTCCAATAGGTTGTATTTTCACTAAACGTCTCTTTTTCTGAAGACATTTATGATCCGTTTCTTTATACAGTTAGAGGTTTTTGATTAGACCTTTAAAACCAATTATCATAGATCATTTAACTGGCGGATTTTAATCAACATAACAATAAGGCTAATTGGCATGCTTTGCGCACCAGACATTTCCCATATCCTACGGATAACTGACAGGCAAAACATTTAATTAGATAGAGAGATGTGGATATTTATTTTGTAAACGGAAGAAAATCAGGGGCAAGCAGCAGGTGAGCTTAGTGATGGATGAGCACACATGACTCTATAGATGCTGGAATCTTGAGCAAAACACAAAGTGCTGAAGGAATTCAGCAGGTCAGGCAGCATCTGGGGAGGGAATATGGATAGGTGATATTTTGGATCTTCTAACTGTATAGGAGCGGGGAGAAAGCTGAAAAAGAGACAAAGTCTGATCACAGAGATACAGGTGAGGAGGGGGGGGGTTGATTGGCAGATGAGTGGAGTATGTGACAAAGGCTAGTAGTGAAAAGGAGACAGAGGGGTGTAGATAAGGCGAGGTGGGAAGGTGTCCTCTCGTTGAAGTCCTTATATCAGTGGATTTTGTGGAAGGGTCACCATATCAGTGGATTTTGACAGCTGGTATTAGCCACAAGGAAGAGAGGCAGCTGAAGATGAAGAAACAATGACAAAAATGTCAAGGGAAAACCAGCACTCATCCATAATGTTGAACAGATGTTTGATGTTACAGGATGCAACAGCAACTTTGGCATCCACAACACTGGAAAAGATCCTGCAGTCCATGAGCCAAGTTTCAAAGTATCCCTCAACACCCACTTAACTAAACGCTCCTCAAATATTTCTACCACATTAGCTGTCCACTGCTTACTGGATGTCCATTCCATAGATTTACTTCAGGCTGCATTAAGTAAATCTTCCTTTACCTTAAGTTTAAAGCACACAATGTAGAGATAGGCATCTGACCTTTAATACTGAGAACGTTAAGCTGGGCCATGGCATTTTTCACTGAATGTTAAAAAAGAAAACAATTACCTTTAAAATTAAGTCACCCATTCCTTCTCTCCAGTGATGCTGTCTGCCCGGCTGAGCTAGCACAAACCTGACGGCCCTAAGGATCTCCTATGATCCTATTATAACTATGATTCCATATGCATCTCTGCAAGTCCCTGACTTGGAGCCCGCCACTAGAATCATTTTACTACCTTTTTAACACTCAATTTTCATTTCAAAGTAACATGAGCCTGTCCCGATGGAGCCTCGTTCATGATTTATCAACATTATAACAGTAGTTTGTTTTAGACTAAAGATGCCCTTGAAATTAAACCTAGTATTTATGCAACTTTGTTGATAACAGCTTCACACTGACTGGAAACGTTTAGTGAAGGATGAATAATCACACAGCAACAGATTAGTGAACCTTAACAACCTTTCAGTAGATGGAACTTAATGATATTAATGGCAAAAATACAAAGGAAATAAAAATCAATCATTGCAAAATGCAGAAGAAAATACTCTACATTCTCAAGGATTGATTGCAAGTCTTGAAAGGAATACATTATAAACCAGCATTAAACAGCTGTTAGCAGATTGTGATATTTTAGTTCACAAACATGCAAAAATGTTCTGGTAGAAGTAAAAAATATCTCGATAGCAATGATAGGTTGCAGGTGTGCTTTCAATCATGCGAGCAACTATCATAACTCATTTGTTCTTGTATCAATCTCAACTCATTTTAATTCATAATCATACGAGAGATAAACAGCTCAAAGATGCTGCAAAGCCAGGCCGATGTGAAAATGTCATTTATTTCCATAATTAACAAGGTTGAGAGGTCAGTGCATGTACTCTCACTGTGAATTTATACTTTTGATGAATTTTTGTCATCATGAGGGATGTCAGTGCCAGAAAATGAAACGCATTAATCACTGTCAGATAAGTATGTGGCTTGGTGCTAAATGCTTTATTTTATTGTGCCATAATCTAAGCAACATGATACCTTCTAGAGAAGAACTTCCAAATAATTTAAAATTATTAAGGGGAATCAGTAATTTATTACGGAGCCGCATGAAAGGTCTTTAAATATCACGCACATTTCATGTCTTCTCTGCCCTCCTCAGATGCTGCGTCTGACCCCAGCCCCAAAACCCTGTCATGCTTTCAGCATTCTCCCCTCCCAACCTCCCCTCCTTCAATGCTGAATGATCTGTCCTCAGCAGAGGCCTTGTACCCCTGTGCCAACACTCAACGTGTGCTGATCCAGCCAAGACGCCGAGCTCTTCTTCCCATCACTTGCCTATTTTTCAGGCAAGGAATCCACATCTCCCAATGACGACCTCTTCTCCCGTCTCCAACATTCCTCCTCCACCTGGGCTCCCCTTGCTGGCTTTCTACTCCCTCTTGACGCTTTCATCTCCAATTGGTGCCATGACATCGACCCTCTCAAATTTTCCACTCTCCTCACCCACTACAATCTCACCCCCTCCAAATGTGCAGCCGTCTGCTCGCTCACTCCCTTGTCAATGCCAGACTACAATGGGAGGTGCCATTGTAGTCTGGCACACTTACTGTATGTGCTCAGGCCAGGCCAGGCCAGGAACTTGGGACACCTCGTCTTACATGCCCCTTGACCCCACTGATGAACACCAGGCCACCATCTGTCATCCCTTACTCTCAATGACCGTCTCTGCTGCATCTGCTCCCAAGATGAGGCTTTCCACCATGGCTCCCATCTCCCCTCCCCCCCCTCCCCCTCCACACACACACTCCCTCTCTGCTGTTTTAAATGGAGCTCTCACATGTGAAAACATCACAGATGAGAGCTGACAACTTAACTTTTCTGATCCATAAGACTGTCTTTTGCTGCAGATCTACAAATAGAGATCAAGAAATAATTAAATCAGAAACCAGACTATAATGGATAATGGTTAAAAAAAAAGGTTTCAAGAGGTCTTGCAAATCTTGATAAATGAGGAGCAATTGCAGCACTTGGTGAAACCTAAACAAATGCATCCATGAGCAGTTTGTTGGCGAGTACGTCTAAAGTAATGGTACTTTGTATTTATTTCCATCTCTTTGTTATTGGGTTGACAGCAATCTGAATGGGTAGAATCAGCTTGTTAGTGTTCGTTCTGCTTTTTGGACATACCAGGGAATTTTCAAGAACAGGGCTTAAATGTCTATATTTACTGTCTAGACAGCACCAAAGGTGAGAATCGAACCCAGGTCTCCGGAGCTGGTGGCAGATGTCTGGAGCCTCTCGGCAGATCCACCAGCTGTGTAACTGCGAAAAGTGGAAATCTGCAACACTGAAGAAAAGTGGGGTGTTCGCTGAGAAACATCCAGTATCTAGTTCTATTCATTCCTGAGATCGTGAAGGAGTTTGAGCCCATCTGCAGCTGGACCTGAACAATGCTCAGGCTTTGGCTAGTGAGTGACAAATAATGTTCAAGCCACACAAGTGGCAAGCTCCGGCCAACTCAATCAATCACTTGCTACAGAGTATCATGTTACGGTCACATTTACAATTATAGAAGACGCAGAAGGCTCTAGAGCAGGTAAATGGAATTAGTATTATCTGAATGGTGGCAGATTAGGTAAGGGGGAGATGCAACGAGACCTGGGTGTCATGGTACACCAGTCATTGAAAGTAGGCATGCAGGTGCAGCAGGCAGTGAAGAAAGCAAATGGCATGTTAGCATTCATAGCGAAAGGATTTGAGTATAGGAGCAGGGAGGTTCTACTGCAGTTGTACAGGGTTTTGGTGAGGCCACACCTGGAGTACTGCGTACAGTTTTGGTCTCCAAATCTGAGGAAAGACATCCTTGCCATAGAGGGGGTACAGAGAAGATTCACCAGACTGATTCCTGGGATGTCAGGACTTTCATATGAGGAAAGATTGGATAGACTCGGTTTGTACTCGATGGAATTTAGAAGATTGAGGGGGGATCTTATAGAAACCTACAAAATTCTTAAGGGGTTGGACAAGCTAGATGCTGGAAGATTGTTCCCGATGTTGGGGGAGTCCAGAACAAGGGGTCACAGTCTAAGGATAAGGGGGAATTCCTTTAGGACCGAAATGAGGAAAACATTCTTTACACAGAGAGTGGTGAGTCTCTGGAATTCTCTGCCACAGAAGGTAGTTGAGGCCAGTTCATTGGCTATATTTAAGAGGGCGTTAGATGTGGCACTTGTGGCTAAAGGGATCAGGGGGTATGGAGAGAAGGCAGGTACGGGATACTGAGTTGGATGATCAGCCATGATCACATTGAATGGCGGTGCAGGCTCGAAGGGCCGAATGGCCTACTCCTGCACCTATTTTCTATGTTTCTATGTACAGATAGGTACCTGATGGTCAACATGGATATGGTGAGCCAAAAGGCCTGTTTCTGTGTGCATGCCCCTATGATATTAGAAACACACATAGAGATCAACAACTGAACAGAAATGAATGAAGGACAAATCGGAGGTCATATATCCTTCAGTGACTGACTTATCTACAAAGCAAGTCAGTAGTATAAATATTTTCCACCTGCTTGGACGAGTACAGCTTAGGCACATAGAGGACAAAGCAGCCTGCTCGATCAGCATTCTAAACAATTCCTCCCTGGAGCACTGTGGCAGTAAGATGTAGCATTCACAAAATGATCGCAGTACCATGCATTGACAGTGACCTCCACCACTCTGAGATGGAATGCATCCCAAGGTGTGAAAGAAAGCAAAATTAAAAAAACGGAGAGGCCCTGGCCATAGTCTTCCCTACATTATTAGATTAACGAGTAATGGTCGAGGTCTCGCATGATACGCTAGTTCATAACGTTAGATCACATGAGATCCAGGGTGAGCTAGCCAACTGGATACAAAATTGGCTTGGTAGGAGTCAGAGGTGGTAGTTGAGGGATGGTGGGGAAAATTCTAGAAGCAATCAGAAATAATTACCAGTGACATAGGGCAGATGTGGATTGACTGGAAAAAGGCAATGTTGATTTTTTAGGAAAAACCATGCCTTGCGTGATAATTTTACTTTGAATAACAGAGAGGGAAATGAAGTCCATAACATGCCATGTAAAGGCTTCACATAAAAACACAAGCCCATGGAATGAAAATGGCTGCAATAGTATAAAAGTAAAACTGAATATGTAACACCAAATAGACATATTTCATATTTAGTTTGGGTAGCATACAACCCAGCATTATGAATGTTGAACTTTCTAATTTTAGTTAACTTATATAAACACTCCCCTCCCCTCCTCTCCTTCCTCCACTATACATAGGTTAACAAGCTCCACAGTTTGCAATGATGTATCCCTCTTGGGATCACACTGTCCCTAGCCAACAACTGACCTATCAGGGAACCACCCTGCCTGAGGTTACCTGTTACTGGCCCTGATTTGTCCTGGTCTTTTCTTGCTTCCAGTCTTCCGCATCTACAATCAGTCTGCATAAGGGTCCCGACCCGAAACATTCCCTATCAAATTTCTCCAGAGATGCTGCCTGACCCGCTCAGTTACTCCAGCGCTTTGTGTTAACCAAATAGACATAGGTTATTTCTCATACTGCCTGAAAACAGTTGGTGGAATTTCTCAGTGGTTTAAGAAACATTTAAGAAATAGTTAGGACAGGTTTAGAGGGATATGGGCCAAACGCAGAGATACTCCAGTGGGACGAGTGCAGATGGGACATGTTGGTCAGTGTGGGCAAGTTGGGCTGCAGAGCCTGTTTCCACGCTATATAACGATTGATACTAGGACTATTGATACATGTCCCTGCACCTCATTCACAAAGTGCTGGAGTAACTCGGTGGGTCAGGCAACATCTCTGGAGGACATGTAAAAGCGACAATTTGGGTCGGGACCCTCCTGGATTCCAGTATCTGCAGTTCCTTGTGTCAACTTTTGCTTCCTTGATTACCTCCATAGCAAGTGTTGGTAAACATTTCAGCAAACCAAACTTTCAGAGATAAACTGGATTCTATCCTGACAGCTAGAAATGAGAATTATCACAAGCAAATTCAGATTACCTGAGATGCCTACAAACAAGTTGTAGCACTCAATTTGTTGATAATTAATGTGGGACTGGGCAAATAGCCGATTCATGTGCTGATGGACTGCATGATTACATCAGGTCAATGCTTGCAGGGACCTTAATTCAACTGGAAATAGCGGAACCTATGATTAGACACTACACATTTAATAAGTAATCTCCAATCAACAGGACTTCTTTAAACTAGCTTCCGTTGTCCGTTTTTTGTTACTTCCTTATTCCTCTATGACAGGGATACATAACTCCATTCCCCAAAATCTCTTCTCTGAGGCAACATAATACTAATAGCAAGATTTTCATCTACAGTAAGCACCTCCCAAGGCAATCAAACAATCAGCCCGCATGATGCCCAGATATGCAGAATCCCAATCAGATGCAATGGTGCCCTGTTAAACTCAACATGTTCAATAGCCACTGACAGTCAGCCATTGAACCCATTACCAGGCATAAATCTCTGGGTTGGGGAGATGTAGCCAAACAAAGATGGAAGATAAACAGAGAAAGTGATTGAGAGAGAGAAAGAAAAGGAGAGAGAAAGGGAGAGAAAGAGGGAAAGAGGGAAAGAGACGGGGAGAGGGGGAGAGGGGGAGAGGGGGAGAGAGAGAGGGGGGAGAGAGAGAGGGGGGAGAGAGAGAGAGGGGGGAGAGAGAGAGGGGGGAGAGAGAGAGGGGGGAGAGAGAGGGGGGAGAGAGAGGGGGGAGAGAGAGGGGGTGAGAGAGAGGGGGGGAGAGAGAGGGGGGGAGAGAGAGAGGGGGAGAGAGAGAGGGGGAGAGAGAGAGGGGGAGAGAGAGAGGGGGAGAGAGAGAGGGGGAGAGAGAGAGGGGGAGAGAGAGGGGGAGAGAGAGAGGGGGAGAGAGAGAGGGGGAGAGAGAGAGGGGGAGAGAGAGAGGGGGAGAGAGGGGGAGAGAGAGGGGGAGAGAGAGAGGGGGAGAGAGAGAGGGGGAGAGAGAGAGGGGGGGAGGGGGAGGGGAAGGGAGAGGGGGAGGGGGAGGGGGAGGGGGAGGGGGAGGGGGAGGGGGAGGGGGAGGGGGAGGGGGAGGGGGAGGGGGAGGGGGAGAGGGAGAGGGAGAGGGAGAGGGAGGGGGGGAGGGGGAGGGGGAGGGGGAGGGGGAGGGGGAGAGGTAGAGGGAGAAAGAGAGAGGGAGAAAGAAAAAGAGAAAGAAAAAGAGAGAAAGAAAAATAAAAGGAGAAAAAGAGAGAATAAGAACGAGAATGAGAGAGAGAGAATTGGGGACCCTCACTAAATAAAAAGGTGATCAACTTTCCTTCCATATTAATTTGCTCTGTTTCTCAAGCTGAAAGATAATGAGACAATGAGGACACATCCCATCCTCATAAATGTTGAAAATCTCCCAAACCACATAGCATTAAACAGCAAGCATGTCAGTTATTTTACCCTTCAAGTATAAGAATAACTCTTTGAAAATAGAAAACATCTTGGGATATCCTGAGGATGTAAAGAAAGTGAAATGTCAAGATTTTCTTTAGTTCTTTTTTTCAAGGGCATACATTTTTATTTTACCTGGAATTGAGTTAATTAAATAAACCCTCTCCTTTTACATGTTGCAGACAGCTGGATTCACTATCATGAGCATATTGTCCCCTCACTCACACTGATAATTAGCAAATAATAATAAGTGAGCAACTCATAGCAAGTCCCGGTACATTGGAGCCCGCCCATGGCATAAAGAAAAACATGGTATTGAAATCGGAATATAAATGTCTCGGAGTTCATTACCACTACCAATTTCTGAATAATTCATTTTGTAGATTTGTTCGACTGATTTTACCATGGTAATTCTTACAGTAAACAGAAAAGATTGGATATTAGAGAGTTTTTAAATTCTACTGGATATTCTGCAGTTCCTCTTGTTTATTCTCAAACCTTATACTGCTAATATCCAAACCTAGGAAGTGAAAACTGAAAGCTAAAGGAAATAAATGTTTTTTTTATATAATTGTATTGTTGCGTAATATAAATCTACAGAAATGTAATTCAGATTCCATATTTAAAAAATCCCTTGAAAATGCAACTAACAATATTTTTTTCATAAAGCAAACGTAACATTGAAAGCTGAATCAAGGGTTAATATAGTTATACATATCGATAGACAGTAAACAAAATCTTTAATGTGTATTGTAACTAGTATCTAA
Organism: Raja brachyura; assembly: GCA_963514005.1. Next base: position 30,014,632 of record OY740807.1, on the reverse strand, counting down.
CCATACACAAGTGGAAGTAAATTAAATGAACTTAGTATCATATTTGAATTAGTTCTAATGAAGTCAAAACTACATTAATGCACAAATGTATTCATTGTGATGCCACATTCACATTGAATACTACACAATAGATGTAATCTTACAAGATACTAGCTTCACAATGTTGACACATAGTGAAAACAAAAGATTCTAGAGGAGCCCCTCAAGTATCTTTGGTGAAAACCTCTGATATTTCAAATACACTGTTAATACAAGCATCCAGCAACTCAACAACTAAAAAGAATGATGAATAACGAGTCTGGTGTGATTTAATGGCTACAAGTGTCAAGCATCAAAGGTTTATAATTTCAACTTTTGTTTTTGCCCAAAGAAAGCTTGACTACGAAGAGAGGGGATGTTAAACTTTGTGCTCCTGAAAGAGCTGGTCTGAAAGTGAAAGGCTGACAAAGTTTACAGACAAATGCAAGCTTATGGGGAAAAGTGACACAAAGTGCTGGTGTAACTCCAGCAGGCCAGGCAGCCTTTCTGGAGAACATGAATAGGTGATGTTTTGGGTTGGAACCCTTCTTGAGCCTCAAGCATATGGGGATGCAATACCATCCCAGAAGCAAGCCTCTATGATAGCAGCGAGTGTTTAGAGAATAGGAAGGTTATTTCCATGAAAAATCTACCTACCTATTTGGTTGTGACTGCCCAATGGTTTAGGACCAGAATTGGGTAATATAAAACTTCACTGATTCATAACTCTATAGAAAGGAAGCCAATAAATGTTATGTCATCAGATTCCAAAAAATGACTTATGCATAGAAATTCTAGACACAGCAAAAAGGCTTTAAAAAGAATCATACAATTGCATGGGTTTTATCCCAGTGTGTTGAAAAATACAGAGAATTGGGAGGCATCATGTGGAAATACAATGGTACATTTTGTAAAGCCACTGCCCCCACATCGTCAGACTCGGTTCAATCCTGTCCTCAGATGCTATTTATGTGGAGTCCACACATTCTCCCTGTAACTCTGTGGAGTTCACTTCAGGTGCTCTGCTTACCTTCCATATTCGAAAGACATGGTAGGTTAGGCTAGAGTAAATTACACTTAATTTGTAGGTGAATAGTATAGCCTGGGATCAAGAGACAAGAGTGTTTTATTGTCATGTGTCCCGGATGTGACAATGAAATTCTTACTTGCTGCAGCACCACAGAATATGTGAATATGTAAACGTAGTACATAACGGGGGAAGGGAAAAAAAAGAAAAAGTTCAATAAATAACAAATATAGTGCAAATAACAATTATAATATAGTCTTTTCCAGTTCAGAGCTCAGAGCTTATTCGTTGTGGCTATTAAACACTACAAATCTTTGCTGGGGTTGCAGAGGTGGGGTTGTTCATGAGAGAGTGTGGTCAATCAATTTGGGATTAATGTAGGTTTAGTGTAAATTGCGGTTGTTGAAGCAAAGTTAAGAATGTGGAAATACATTTCCAACAGTGGAGTAGTTGGTAGATTAACTGGCCAGAGTCACGACTAAAATGTTCAGAACCGATCATAACTGTGCTAGTTCGAGTTTTTAAACAGTCAGGATAATAAATATTGGTAATATTACCAAGAACAGTCACAAAGCAGATTCTTAGTGTCATGGGCCCAATTCATACAATAAAACTGGATTGATTTAGGCTTGTCATCCTAGAATATATTTGCCTAAGAACTACCTTTATACAGAGATACAAAGTAAATAATAATATACAAAGTATATGTGATTTTCTTCATTGAAACAGGACAGGCAAAGAATCAAACATGTAGGAAATATCTTTATAACTGATAAAGAGATTAATTTTCTAAATTATTAGGAATGGGCATCGATTCATACAACTGTAATATGGAAGGATTAAAAATATGAAAATACGGAAGAAATAATCAGAGGTGCAAATATAGGCTTGTCCCAAATTTCTGCATTGGTGTTCCATTATAACAGACGCAACAATATCTGAAAATTGGCAAAATAAGCATACAGTATATGCCACTCAATACAGAGATAAATTCTTGTGAATTACAAGTAAACATGGGAGCATACTTAGGCAAGCGACAGCAAAGATAAAATCCAAGAGTGATCAAAACAGAAAATATGGGAAATACTCAGCAGAACAGTCAGCATTTGTGGAGAGAGAAACAAAGTGAATGATTCAGCCGATGATCTTCCTTCAGAACTGGAAATGGGTTTTGGGTTGGAAAGAAGTGGGGGATTGAAAAGATTGTAACAAACGGGACATGAGTGAAGCAAAGGAGAGAAAACAAAGTAAACAATGCTGCAACGGTGAGATTCAGAACACAATGGTTGCTAGAAATCAAAAATAAAAGGACAACACTGGATATATTTAACAAGTCAAGGAAATTCCAATTGCTGAGTATTCCCAGCATTTTCTATATTTTCAGATTTCCAGCAACTGCTTTGCTCTGCATCACCTGGAAGAATTGTTTGGTTCCCTCAATATTAGGATGTCAAGAGGTCAAAGAGTAGATGTTACATGTTCTGCAGTTGCCAATGCCATGAGAAGAGAAAAGCAGAGTTCATGATACTTGTGGATGACCTTGCCTCAAACAGGTCTATTCTGATTGACACAGGAAAGGATGGCTACCTTAAATTGATTCATTCAGTCCTGAGGGTGCAATATGCTGAGAAGGAGGATGTGATGCTGTTCCTCATGCTTACTTTGCACGTTACTTAAACAGTATGAAGTCAAAACCAGAGGTCAGCGTGAGAGTGGATTAGCAAATTAAAGTGGCAGACAACTGAAAGCTCAGGGTCACCTTTGCAAGCTGAACAGAGATGTTCTGCAAAGCAATCAACCAAATCCGCATTTGACTTCTCCATGTAGAAAAGTCCATATCAGAAGCACCCAATGTAATAGAGGGAATGGATAAACTGGGCTTATAGTCACTGGAAATTAGAAGGGTGAGAGGGGATCTTATAGAGGCATATAAAATTCTTAAGATATTGGGAAGGCTAGATGCAGGAAAAATGTTCCCAATGTTGGGGGTGTCCAGAACCAGGGGTCACAGTTTGAGAACAAGGGGTAGGCCATTTAGGACTGAGATGAGAAAAACCTTTTTCACCCAGAGAGTTGTGAATCAGTGGAATTCTCTGCCAAAGAAGGCAGTGGAGGCCAATTCACTGGATGTTTTCTAGAAAGAGTTAGATATAGCTCTTAGGTCTAACGGAATCAAGGGATATTGGGAAAAACCAGGAACGGGGTACTGATTTTGGGTGATCAGCCATGATCATATTGAATGGCGGAGCCGGCTCAAAGGGCCAAATGGCCTACTCCTGCACCTATTTTCCATGTTTCTATGTTCTATGTAAATTCAATTTACAAAATAGTTGCCTTGTAAATTGAAATGTCAGAGGGAATAACATATTGAGTACCTTAGTACAGTGTATTATTATGGGTGGGGAGTAACTTGCTTGGAGTATTTCTCCATAAATGTCCTTTGTCCTTTGTCTTTGTAAATACCCCAAAGAGTCGTTGGCATTATGGCACAAATCTTTAAATATCTGTAAACAAAACTGGAAGAAGTGCAATTGAATTGCTGCTTTACCTGGAAGTGCTACAGAGGCTGATGCCTGTGTATCAAAGAACTGAACTAACAGGAAAATTACAATTTTTAAGATTAATGAGGCATTCAGATTAATCAGTGGAAAGGATTTTGAAATAATGCCCAATGATTAAACTATAAGTAAATACATTTTATTTATATAGCACGTTTAAATCAACTCGCGTTGAACCAAGGTACTTTACATAGAAGAAATAATTTGGTTTCCGTACATCCATAGAAAAATTAAAAAGAAAGAAAAATGACACAGCACATTATAGAATTTAACATGATCGTCCCCCCGCAGCAGAATCAAAATTTTCCACTGCGGGGAAAGGCACTAGAAAGTTCAGTCCTCTTCCTCTGTGATCACCCGAGTTTGGGGCCTATTTGTGTCCTCCGCAGCCAGTCACCACAACGGCAGCCCGATGTTTTCAGGTCCTCTTGCTGGATGATGGAGCTCCGGCGTCAGGAGAAACACTCCTCAGCGGCTTGGAGTGTCTGGAACGGCCGCTCCGTCCCCGGAGACCAAGGCTCCCGATGTCCACAGGCCGCGCTGGTCGGAGCTCCAACTCTGGCGATCTCGGCGAGGGATCCCAGGCTCGGCGGTGTTTTAAATCCAGCGCCGTCCTTGGCTGGACGCTCCGCAGACCACAGCTCCTCTATGTTGGAGTCGGCGGTCTCAGCACTCCGGAGCTTACCACACGGCGACCACGTAAGGCATCGCCCGCTCCGTGATGGTGCTTTAGTGCTGCGCCGCCGCCGAAGCTGGGATTCTGGCCGGTCCCGACAGGAGACGCCGCTCCACTCGATGGTAGGCCGCGAGGAAGGGGCAAAGAAGCAGCTCGGATGGAAGCCGCCTCTCCGACCAGGTAGGGACTAGGAAATAAAGAAGTTTCCTCCTTCTCCTCCCCCCACCCACCACATAAAAGAAGACCTCCAACAAACGTTTTTTTTAAACAGGACTAATAAACTAACAGACTATAAATAACCGCAATTATTAATAATCAAAGAAATGTGGACAAACAGTCAAACGGCATGTTGCAGACAAATGTCAGGATCTAGATATCCACAGAATGACAAGAGGTGGACTGCCAAAACACATGGAATAGTTCAATAAATACCAGGGTATGTCATGAAATTCATAGGCTTTAATAATAGCTAAAATACACCAAATGACCTTCATCTTTAATCATCTGTGAAACTGACTAAAAGTTAAAAATCATCCACAGCTCCGGGTTTAATAAAGTTATACTAGTGTCCATTAACCTATTAAATCAACGAAGAAATAATAAAAATACTGCCTTGTAAGATGATCATTTACACTTAATAACTTGCTCAATTTCAGCAAGCCTGCTGATAAAATATGCGCTAATGAGGCAAAGTGATTTTTCAATGTTGAGCACGTTCTTGATATTTGTGTAAGGCACAACCCTTAACTGAATATCTTAGCACGATCTTTATATGGATATTAAAAGCTCCGTATTTTCTTGTAATAAAAGAACACTTGCATATCCATTTAGAATCAAGCAAATGACTAATACTTCAACGAGTCATGTGGAATTTTAAACTTTTTTTATGGTGTAATACATAAGACATAATACGGATATTAAATGTATACTTCCCAACTGCTCGACTATGGGTGAACAGGGGGACGGGACTGGACTTTGCTCCCTTCCCCCACAGTGGGAACCATTGTGGGGGGATGTTTTTATGTTTATTGTTAAATTCTTTAATGCTGTGTCTTATCTTTATTCGTGTGCTGCGATGGCAAGTCAATTTTCACTACACCAATTGGTGTATGTGATAATAAATGTCCTTTGTTGTTGTTCTATTAACTCAGGAGGAATGGAGCAAAGGAATTGTGGGAAATGAGTGGTGATTGATGTGTTTGGATTACCAAAGAGGAAGTGCTAATAGTCTTAAAGAATATTAAATTGGATAAAATCCCAGGGCCTGATTAAGTATGTCATTGGGAAATTAGGGAAGAACTTGCGAGGGCCACAGCAGATAATTGCCTCATCTTTAGCAACAAGAGAGGGACCAGAAGACTGGAGGTTGGCTAACATTGCACCTATATTTAAGCAGGGCTGCAGGGACAAGCCAGGGAACTACAAGCTGATGAGCCTAACATCAGTCGTGGGTAAGAGACTGGAGGGGATTCTGAGGGACATGATCTACCAGCACTTGGATAAGATAGAATTGGGGTTAGTCTGCATGGTTTTGTGCGTGAGTTATCATGTCTCACAATTCTGATAAGATTTTTGAAGAGATCATCAAGATGATTTACAATGGGCACAGCAGTGAAAGTTATCTATATGGACTTTAGAAACGTTTTGCATGCAGGTTAGTTCACATCGGATCCAGGATGAATGCCAACTGGATTCAAAACATACTTAGTGGAAGGGGTTACAGGGTATTGGAGGGCTGTTTCATTAATTGGAGGCCTGTGGCCAGTGCTATGCTGCAATAATATGTACTGGCTCCACTGTTATTTGCCATCTATATCAATGATTTGGATGACAATGTAGTTAATTTGTAGGGATACGTACATTTGTAGATGATACCACAATTGGTGGTAGAGTGGGCGGAAAAGAGTGCATCTATAAGTTTACAAACGGTTCTGGGTCAGTCAGGAAGGTTGGCCAAGGAATGGCAAACAGAATTTAACCCTGTCAATCGTGGGATGATGCAATTTAGTATGTCAAGCCATAGCAAGACTCACATAGCAAGTCTACATAGATTGGGGGCGGCACAGTGGCACTGCGATAGAGTTGCTGCCTTACAGCACCAGGGATCCGGGTTCGATCCTGACTGTGGATGCTATCTGTACCGAGTCTGTACATTCGCCCTGTGACCCCGTGGGTTTTCTCCGGGTGCTCTGGTTTTCACCCACATTCCAAAGACGTGCTGGTTTGTAGGTTAATTGGCTTTTGTAAATTGTTCCTAGTGTATAGGATAGAACTAGTGTTGGTGGGCTCGGATTCAGTGGGCTGGAGGGTCTATTTCCATGCTGCATCTCTAAACTAAACTGATAGGACCTTGGAGAGTATTATAGAGCAGAGAGACCTTGGGTAGAAGTACACAGTTCCCTGAAAATTGCAACACGGAGAGACATGTGATGGAAAAGGTGTTTGGCACATTTGCTTTCACTGGTAAGGGTATTGAGTACAGGAGTTGGGACTGCATGCTACCCATGAGACCACACTTAGAGTAATGTGTTTAGATCTGGTTGTTCTGTTATTGAAAGGATGTCATTAAGCTGAGATTCAGGATGTTACCAAGACCCGAGAGCTTGAATTATAAGGAAACTCTTGATAGGCTGGGATGTGACATAAAAATGTATAAAACCATGAGAGACATGGTCATAGTCTTTTTCTCAGGGTAAAAAAGGCCTGATACGCATTTCTTTTTTACATAGATGGTGGTGCATATATGGAATGACCTACCGATGGTAGCTCGACAGGTAGGTTTTAATTAATGGTGGTAATTAAAAGACATTTAGACTCGTACATGAATAGGTGATCTTTAGAGGGATATTGGCCAAACGCTAGTAAATGAGACCAGCTCAGTTATAAAACTTGGTCGGCATGGAAGAGTTGAGCCGAAAGTCCCATTTCTGTGCTGCATGATTCTATGATTGTATGACTAGAAGATTTCTAGGCAACGCCCAGGGGTGGAAGATTGCAACCTTCACGCGGTCCGCCCTGTTTCGACTAATGCAATCAACTCGACACGCACAAACAGAAGATCAAATAGAACAAGTTGTCCTACAACTTTAGGCTGTGCACGCCGCACGAAAGAAGAAGAAGGAGGCAACGCCCACAATATGAGTTGCATTCTTAGAATCCAGCTCATATCTATATTTACCATAACGCAAAGCTGTGTGCGTCAAGAATTTCAAGAATTTTGGCAGTTATTTTGTATTAAGAAAATATTTGTTGAAGAAGGGACATGCAAATATGTGCAAGAGGGAAAGCGAGTGAGGGATGGAAGCAAAACGACAGAAAAGGCAAATAGAAGGTAGACAGGGGCCACAGAACCAGAAGCACAATCAGGGGGCAGAAGACCAACCACAAACACGATGGTTAATCTTTTTGTACAGAATGCATTTCCTATGGATGATTTAACAAAACTTTAAGCTATTTATGTGGAAAACCAAAATATAAATCTAAGGCCAACCAGAGGTAACTTCTTACAGAATCATACCTTGCTTTGTGAGAGCCTTCCTAAGTGCTGGTGTGATCATTTCTCTTGGTTCTTCCATTACTTTCTTCCGTAGGGCACGCTTGGACAATTTGAACTGTGGGGTTTCTTTGTTCACTTCCTCCTTCTGTAAGAACATAGGGAGCAGAATTAAGAAATCTCACAGGTTACAAAATAAATTTTCTACCATGCAACACGATACAAAAGACAATGGGCATTTTGGGAATAGAAAACAGGAGTACATCCATCTTAAGTACATGCAATGAAGTATGTAGAATAAAATCCTTAGCCTTATTGATTTCCATCAGTATCGATGTCTGGCCACAAGCAACTGTTTTGTCTTTTCACTTACTGTTTTGATGGGTTAATTCCCATGAGCTAAATTTCACCCTTAAAAATGACATTCAAAGTGGCTATTGTGCCTGACAGAATAATTTCAGCAATGGACTTCAATCTAGATATTATCCATGATAATCCAGAAAGTCTGGCAGAAAGGATAACAATAAACCATTGGACATAACCATGGAATAAATACACAGATTTAAGATATTACATATTACTAAAGAATCACCAGTACGATGCAAAAATAAAACACTCAAAACTTTAAGAGAAACATTGGTTTAATAGAACTGAAAAAATTATGACCTAGCTACACAGAAAATCAGGCACACTTGCACAGGCCCAAACTCTAGATTATTGAGCTTTTATGAGATAACCCTTTAGTGAAAATGATAATCAAAGTTCCCAAAATATTTGTTATGATGAAAATTGTAATTTATATTGCAAATACTAGAAATATATAGTTCAATTACTGGGGAGATAGAAATGTGGTGAAATATTTTTGGAGGATGTATTTTGAGCTACTGAATTGATTCACTCTCTTTTATTGGGAAGCCTTTCTAACTGCATATCCATACATTGCTATCTTAGTGACTGCTCCATAGATTCAGTGGCAGATTCTAGATTTATCTACCTTCCTTTTGATATAGCTGATCCGAGTCTTCACTCTGATTTATTCCTTGAATCAGGCTGTAATTGTAAAACGAAGATCATAATAGTGCAAAGGAATTTGATATGATGCTTGGAGGAAATAATCACTGTATGCTGAACATTTCATTCATTGATAGTCAGCATCCTCTAACTTCAGTCAATAAAGTCTGTGGATTGCTAGAGCCAGGAAAGGTGCAGCTGAGCTGATAAAAGAAAGGTGGCCTGGGGATGGAATGTTAATTTTATTCAAATGTTAATGGAAGAGTATAGATCAATAATATTTTAAAATAAATGGATTTTCCTCAAAAGTTGGAGAACCATCTACCTTAGACATCTTTCTGTCGCTGTTACTTTTCTCTTTTCCCATTATGTCTCTTATTTTTGCCTCCTTATATCTGACTTTTGTTTAGTCACCCTCATCTTTAATTCATTCTCTCCCCTTTCTTGTTAATAGCAGGTGCATTTGCTGATGCAATCTTGTGATGAATTAGTCTGGGTTACTGATGGCTTTGCTTTGAGAGTCAGGATGGGTGCAAGATTTAGCTTGTGGCATTGACAGCTTTGATTTACAGGTGTTGGATCACATGCCAACAAGTAAAATCAAAGTGACTGCACTCTATTCCACTTACCAGATATTTATTACCTCAGCTCCCTTACCATTCCAAAACATCTTCAATTCCTTTAACCCTTTTTAGTAATCAAGCCCATATATTTTCCCTCATCCCCTCAGTTTCTATGCACACCTCATGCTTCCCTCTCATCTTCTATAATATTACTAAAACTCTCATCTTGTCCTCTTCCGGTTTGATTTTTTTTAATTTGCGCAAAAACGGTACCTTACATCTCAAGGATTTTTTCACCACCTTACTCACCGTTCTCCTCTGCTCCAAGCGCACCAAGTTTTGTTCAGATCAGTGGAAGATTACAAAAGTTATGAAGGTTTACAAAATCGTGAGATCAGCAGATTGGTCTTCTCGTCTGCCATTCACTATGCCCCTTCCAGCACCCGCTGGAGAATAAATCCCCGAAGGCGGGGCTGAGTCCACAAACTGTGCTGATTGAGTCCGCAAGAGTGGAGTCGGGGGAAGCCGCTGTGTGGAGTCGGGGGAAGCCGCTGTGTGGAGTCGGGTAAGCCGCTGTGTGGAGCCGGGAGGTGCCGTGGGCGGTGGCTTCTGAGTGGAGTCCCTCCCCCCCACACACACCCCCTTCCCCCCTCCCCATCCTCCCACCCCCTCTACCCCTCCCCATTCCTCCCTCCTTCCTCCACACACCCCCTCCCCCATCCCCTCAAAACACCCCCCTCTCCCCTACCCCACACTCCCACAACACCCCTCCCCCACACACCCCCTCCCCCACATCCCCCCTTCCCTCACATTCCCCCTTCCCAACACCCCCCTCCCCCACGACCAAGTTTGGTCACTTCTCTCTAGAGAGTTTGGGTACAACATAACTAATTTGTTAAAAGTTTGGCTATGAATTACTTGGTAGAAGCTTAGTTTGTAATGCTCAGATATCCCCTGTATGAAAATGTTAAACATCATTGATACATTTTGTAGTCAATAGGCATCAGTGAAGGAATCATAAGGACGGGAAGAATAGACGGATATTGAATATGCATTTTTAAATTATAAAAGTGTAAACAGATGGTTTTTCAGCCGAATTCTAAAAGCAACAGCTTGTGTCCTGGTACATTTCCTCTGGAGGAATAAACATATTACACAGGCTGGGATGAAGGTGTAGAACTGGTGTGAATACCTTCAGACATTTGATTTAGTGTAGCTGGCACCATCAGCCATACTGAGCAGTTGTCTAAACAGGATGTGCCAAGAATATACGAGTTAGGACATTATAAAATACATTTGGACCACATTTGGAGTACGTGTGCAGTTCTGGTTGCCATGTGTACAGGAACGATGTGATTGAAATGGTGAGAGTGCAGAGGAGATTCACCAGGATATTCAAACAATCTGCATCGACATGTTGAGATCTTCCAGCAGGTTGCCTGTTGCGCCAGATTCTAACATATGCAATGTCATGTTACCAGCATGTTGGTTGGAGTACCTGTTTCTTGCGGTTGGTTGAGAGATATTTAGAAAGGTGATGGATATGGAACCTTTACCAACCCACTTTGTGCACTTAAGGTAAAAGACAGGCAGTTAACCAAGAATTCTTCAAGGTGGATCTTTCATGCTCACATTGGGTTTAAACCTTGACTCACTTAAGAATACCAGGGAATAGCAGCGTTTGATTAAACGATCCACTGAACAGGAATCATCACATCTACTTAGACCAGTATTTCTGTTTTGTATTTTCGTGATAGCTTTGTAATTGCTGTTTCTGTCGGTGTCAACATAACCTCTCCTTTCCTTGTTTCAATGGGTAACAAGCAATTTTTGGAAAATAATAAAATCTTATATTACAATCTTGCAAAAATCCAATGTCCACTTTGCTTACCCTCTAACCATTTTGTTACAGCAGCCTCTATCCAAGATGAAAGATGTCCTCCTCCACCCCTCCTTCCCAACCAGCCTAAACCTGACACACATTGCAAACAGTGCAGTGCTACTGAAGTTGTCAAGATATTTTACTGGAACACCAGAGTGTAAGGCTCAGTTTCCAGAGGCCAAAGCCCTTGCAGGAAGCAGTAAATGGCCCAGAGTTATACGCTCACAAGCCATAGCAGTGAAAATATAAATGTTGGGCAGAGAGAGAAATGAGGACTTACAAATGTAACTCAAGCAAATAGCAAAAAAACACAAACGAAATACAATTTTGTAAAGAATACAGGTTTGATTCCTTCCTAAATTCATACTTCTAAAATTTGTTGAGGGACATAAATCGGAGCAGCAGTGCCATCTAGTGCCAGGGAAAACCAAGAAAGGCCATAGAGCAACAGAACCACCTAGTGTCTGATACGGGTACTGAGTTAACATTTTATATGTCCATCGCGTTATGAAAGGGTGGAGTTCCGTGAAAAACGTCCATACCACAATTTTCTGTAACATAACGTCCCTTTCCCCACTGAAATCCTATGTTATAAGTGGAGATACATTCCTACAGGATGCTTTTCTCTCATATATAGCTATTTTATCAATGCCATTATTTAATGTTGATTTAAATCCTCTTTGATACTTTTTGCCAGTTGAGAAGTTACAGTAGCCAATTAACCTTCTAGCACAGTGAAAGGCTTGGATAGAGTGGATGTGGAAAGGATGATTTCCACAAAGTGGGAGAGTCTAGAACTAGAGGTCATAGCCTCAGAACTAAGGAACGTTCCTTTAAGAAGGAGATGAGAAGGAATTTCTTTAGTCAGAGGGTGGTCAATCTGTGGAATTCTTTGCCACAGAAGGTTGTGGAGGCCAAGTCAATGGATATTTTTACGGCAGGGATGGATAGATTTTTGATTAGTACGGGTGCCAAGCGTTATGGAGAAAACGCAGGATAATGGGGATTGGAGGGAGACATAGATCAGCCATGAATGAATGGTGGAGTAGACTTAATGGGCCGAATGGCCTAATTCTGCTCCTATCACATCACTACAGCTTTGGGATGTAGGAGAACAATGGAGCAGCTGAAGGAAAGCCACCCAATCACAAGCGGTACACATGAGCTCCAGGTCAAACCCAGATCCCTAGAGCTCTGAGGCAGTAGCGCTAACTGTTGCAGTAACTTGCTGCCCTTTGAATATATTGTGCACTGTAATTAGCAAGGTTGGGTTTTACCTGCTTCTTTTTAAAAGGGCGCACCTGGGCAATTTTCCACATTGCTGCATAGATTCCAGGGTCCTGGAACAGCTTGGATAGCTAGAACCACAGCTACCGCTGTAGAACAAGGTTTTACCATTATAGCTGGAATGTTATCAGACCCCAAAGCTCTTTATCCAGGGCTCTCAGCAATTTATTGAGGACTGGCTTTTGAGATGGTAGGGATCTTAGGAAGAAGCTGAGTTAGCATTTGGCTGAACATAATTCTGGATGTTTCTGCCTTGTCTTTATCACCTACATGCTGCGCCCCCCAACATTAACGATGGGGGCGCCCTTGAAGACATCCAAGAACTTTCTTCTCCCATCAGTTCCATTTTTATTTTAGGAACTTCATGTTTAATATTGGATTTTTGGAAGGACATGGGGGGGGGAATAAACATGTTAAAACAGAAAATATTCCTTCAACCAAACATCCATAACTTCTGAGTTCACTGAACAACACATGTATTTTTCAGACCAATACTGGTATGTTTACAGTTCCTTTTAAAATAGACAGAAACTAAACACATAGATTTCTGTCTATTTTTAAAGGTCTTTATTTTTTAGAAAAATTAATTGAAGCAAAATAAACAAATCACCTAAGGGACTAATTAATTTAGGCAAAAGAAATCAAACAGGTATGTCCATTAAATAATGTCAGTTTACGATAACTAATTATATGAACGGACACATGCGTGTTTTTATCTATTAAATGAATTATTTTCATTAGTTTCATTAGCTAAGTATTATAGTTAATAATACAGAGAACTAGATAAAACGTCTGTCATGCACAAAATGGCAAGATCTATTAAATAATCACACTCATAAAACTCTTTGCATGCATCCTAAAACCCTCAGGGAATTATAAGGGGATGTTTTTCCAGTGTTCCATAAATTCTGGGGCAATATTCAAGGATTGTAAGATGACAAATGTGGTTTCAATGTTCAAAACAAAAGTATAGTTTGCAGCTCATGAACACTACCTAATATTTACAGCTTGAAGTATGCTCTGTCTGGGGAGAAGGTAATCACTTTGACTGCTCTAGAACTGTTAATGTAATGGCTGGAATCTGTGGTAACAACGGTTGAATTATCACCGGAGATGAAGACTAAACATTTGATGTTAAAGGAGATTTGGGCATTAAAGGACATTTGGACGGGTACATGGTTAGGATAGGTTTAGGAGGATATGGGTCATTTGCTGGCAGGTGGGACTAGTGTAGATGGGACTAGTGTAGATGGGACATGTTGGTTGCATGGGAAGTTGGGCCAAAGAGCCTGTTGCCACACTATATGACTCTACGACTAAACAGTGATCATACAACAATATCCAGCAAATGCTGGGCTACACTTTAGGAAGGAACTCAGAAATTGTAATTTGAGTTACCCGGTTCATCCACAAATTTAATTATAGCAGTATTTTACTGAGATATTCAGCATTTAATCATACTGAACACAATGAAGTTAAAGTATGTATTTTACAGATATCACCAAACATACTGGTATAAGACATAACTTGTTCATTTCGTTGGATACACAGATTTTTAAAGGGTTATCTTAATTACTGCCAAACAACGGCTCTGGCACCAATAATTGACTTTTACAAGGGAGAGGCCTCTTCCTTCAGATTTTCATTGCTGATGAACATGACAATAGCAAGTTTTTTTTAAATTGCCATTTGTCTACAAGTCAAGAGAGGCTTAGCAGCGAGAAAATTAAGACTAATTAATAAATATGTTCTGGTGATAGAGATGAAATAATAGTTTTAAAAATAGATAATAGAGTTTATCTTTCCATTACTTAGCTTGTTTTTGCCTGTGTTTTGTAATGAATTAACAATTCTAATCAACAGATCCGATAATATGATTACATTAAGGAGATGCTCAACTCAGAAGGAGATGAAAAAAATGACAACCTTGTCGTTGATGTCCATGTACTGTAAACATACTGGAAAGCAAATTATGTTCACTGCTCACACAGTTCTTTGATACTATGTAAATGTCTGTACAGTTTAATCTATATCAATAGATGGCCTTATACTGGCAGCAAGAAATGTATTTTGTTATGAAGCGATAGCCATTTTGCTGCAAGTTGCCTTTTTAAAAAAACTATAATTTCACATCTATCATCTTAGATCATATTTATTAATTAGTCAATTTCCTTGCTGCTAAGCCTCTCTTCTTGCCTTAAGATCCAAGTAGCCTTTCAGAAGTATGTACTTAATATTGTGTAAACGTGTAATGATTTCATTATTTTGAATATACATAATTATTCTCATCTTCACAAGCGCTTGTGCACTAATTTATATTCTTGCTGTTTTTTGGATCTACTAGCCAAAGACAGATGTTTCAATCGATAAAGCTTCTTAACTAGTACATGCAAAATGAGAGCAAAACAATTTATAGAAGTAACTAGACCAAGTGGGACCCGTTGGGCCCCGTTCCCCCAACGCAATATTCCACCACTCAACCGTTCCCCCAACAAAACTTGTTCCCCCAACGCAATATTCTACCACTCACCCACAGCCCCCAACTGCACAGATGCGGCTCATTCCCCAGCACTCCTTCCCCCTCCTCTTCACCCTCCATCTTCATTCCCCTCTCCTCCTACCCTCACCCACTCCCTCCCTCACCTCTCCATCTCCTTTCCCCTACCCTCACACTCCCTCCCTCCTCTCCCCACCCCCTCATTTGCATCTATCTCCTTGCTCCCGCACTCCTCACCTCTCCCCTATATCATTCCCCGACTGAAAATGTTTAAATAACATTTCTCCTCCTCCCCTTCCCGACTCCCTCCCTCACCTCTCCCTCCCTCTCCTTTCCCCTACCCTCAGTCGGCGCCCCCCGGAGCCAATCAATCGTCCCCACGTGGGGGTGGGGGGCTGGGGCGGCGTCGGTGCTCACCTCCCCCCCATCCCACCCCCCACAAGGAAAATTCTAGATTTTGTTTTGTAAATTTCCCCTATTCCACCCCCCCCCCAACAATGAAAACCACAATTTTTTTTATAAATGAAACCTCTCCCCAAGAATTTGATTAAAACTGATTTTTTTTTAAAAATCTCACTCCCTCCCTCACCCCTCTCCCCTCCCTATTGCCCTTGAGGTGGAAGCTGCTGATCCCATTGTGATGTAATTGTGGGCTGGAACACTGCTCACAGGCAGTTTATGTAAATGAGAACCCATTGTGACGTCATTGCTGCTAACTGCCACTATGATTTTTCTCAAACTGGAGTTTGTAATGATGAAAAATGTGAATAACTTCTAAAATATAACATCAATTTGAACAAAACTTGATACACCACACATCAGGCCAATGGCAAATAACGTGGTCCTAAAATTGTAGCACTATCCTGTACCATTTTGACGTAATACGGGGCACGATGGACACGCACGCACACACACACAAACAACAAGACAAGATGAGAGTTTTAGTAATATACTAGACCAAGTGGGACCTGTTGGGACCCTGTCAGACGGGAGGCCTGGTCCCCCAACTCAACCCGTTCCCCCAACGCAATATTCCACCGCTCACCCATAGCCCCCACAGGAGGCCTGGTCCCGCAACGCAAACATTTCCCAAACCTAATATTCCACAACTCCCCTGCCGCCCCCCCCCCCCCCCCCCCCCCCAAGCACTGGACTTTAAAAAAAAATTCCAATTGTACTTCCCCTGTCCCCCCCCCCCCAACACTTCCAATTCAACTTCCCCTGGCCCCTGCCCCCCCCCCCCCCCCTGTGCTGGCAGGAGCAGGAGTAAGTGTTCTATGATGGCAACATTGTTGCAAATGTTGAGGGACTGTGAGATTCCATTCCGGTGAAAACTTGGTGGAAGCACAGTGTTCCTGGTTTGCAACTTTGTATGGAAGTCTGTTGTAAACTGGGGCTGCAAGGATTTAACAGTAAAAATCTTTTTAAAGTTGGCTTTTTTAAACCTTTAAATATCAACAACGTGAAATATAACATCAAATCTGAAGGAAAACTTGACAAGGGCAATGATGGAAAAAAAAATCAGAGTAAGGTTCTGCAAAAATGTTAGCGCTACCGTGTAATGTTTTGGCGTAGATACGATCACACAGACACACACACACACACACACACACACACACACACACACACACACACACACACACACACACACACACACACACACACATAGAAACAAGACAAGACTTTTAATAGTATATAGATAGTTAACAAAATTACACTCAGTAATAAATATGATTCTTTAATGAGTGAATTATTAGGATTCGGTATCACACAAAAAAAAAACGAACAGAGCTTTTTGAACATTTTATCTTTTAGCCTCCATTGGTTTCATGACAATTCTCACAGGAAACCTTGTTCAGTTCCTGAAGAAATTTGTTTAGATTAATTGAGCAACTTAATACGAGATTCAGACTTAATTATGATAGATATTCTTTTATCTGCCTGAGATGTGAATTTCACCATGTCCCACATATGTACTGTTTGCAATAAATATAAGGTCAGCAAAACATAAAATTTAATGGTGAACTTCATCTTCAAGGAAACACAGAAGAGAAAGGCTGTGTTCAAGAATAGACATGACTGATCAGTGCAGACCACAGCCAGAGTATGCTGTTGCTCATAGTAGTTAATGGTTCAATGGTTCTTTATTATCCTTTCAGCATTTCAATATTTCAGGACCAGTGTTACAACACAAAGGCCAGACTGACATTCAGAGCAACTGTGTCAGAGACAAAAGAGAAGCGCCAAGGCAAAAAGACAATAGACAAGACCAACAGTAGCGGTGAACATATTTAAATTAAAACACAGGATTGTTATTTGGGACAACGGAAAATACAAGTACCATTATCAAGATAATCTTTGAAAATTATTTTTATTTGACTAGAACAGTTCCTTTTAAACTTTTCATCTCTCATCCACCAACCAAACAATAAATGAAATTAAAAAACTAGACTAGCATGCATTTCACCACTGATTTAAATAAATCCAATGTACATTTTGTGCAGTCTTTCTGAACCTTAATTTGGTTCTGTAGCAAAACCCGATTTGAATGATAGTAATCATGATTGACTGTTGAAGCAACGTATCACTATAATAAATGAACTCGTACCTTTGTTTGTTTCATGTTGTTCATTACAGTGCCCAGGTCCTCTACATCAATGACAGATGCAGATTCCGTTGCATCTTCCACCCCTGATTCTTCTTCACTTGTTGTCTCAAACAGCTCTTCCTGGAAGAGAACATGCCATTAGTGATGCCATTGGGCATGTACTGTAACTATGCCAAGAAGTAATCCAGCACTTACAACCAAAAAACTAATGTTACATTAACTGCTATTGGCAGGAAGGAACAGAAATTAATATATACGGTAGCGCAGCGGTAGAGTTGCTGCCTTACGGCGCCAGGGACCTGGGTTCGATCCTGACTACAGGTGCTTTTCTGTACCGAGTTTGTTCATTCTCCCCGTGACCTGCCTGGGTTTTCTCTGGGAAACTCTAGTTTCCTCCCGCACTCCAAAGACATACAGGTTTGTATGCTAACTGGCCTGGAATAAATGTAAATTATTCCTAGTGTGTGTAGGATAGTATGCGGAGATCACTGCTCGCTGCAGAACACGGTGGACTATCGGGCTGTAGCTAAAACTTAAAAAAATACATACTGGGAGCAAAATCCCCTCTCTCTCTTCATGATGACCATATATGGGAGAAAATACAGCCTTGTGAATGAATGAATGAATGAATAAGTTTATTGGCCAAGTATGTATGTACAGATACAAGGAATTTGCCTTGGTGCTCCGCTCGCAAGTAACAACACAACATACAGTAACAATTAAGAATGACACATAAACATTAAACATTAATAATAAAACATTATAGTTTAAACGTAAATGAAATAAAATGCCAGAGCAGAAGGAGGCTACAGACTTTTGGTTATTGAGTAGAGCTACTGCTCGTGGAAAAAAAGCAGTTTTTACGTCTGGCTGTGGCGGCTTTGACTGTCCAGAGTTGCCTTCCAGAGGGAAGTGCTTCAAAGAGTTGGTGGCCAGGGTGAGAGGGGTCAGAGATTATCTTGCCCGCTCGCTTCCTGGTACTTGCAGTGCACAGTTCATCAATGGGGGGGCGGGGGGGTGGGGTGGAGGTTGCAGCCAACAACCCACAATTAACATCAGTGTATAAGAGCTGCCTTCTATTGCTCCTCATAGTTAAGTGGTCACACAACAGTTTGGAAGACATTCCTTTTTTTCATTGTAAAAGGTAAGTTGGGCAAAGGGGTGTGGGGTAGATTGGAATGAATGCAGGGAAAGATTTATAGCATCACCAAGCTAAGGCAGGATCAAGCTATTTACAGTATACAATTCATTATCGAAACCCAATATAGAGTGATTAGGTAAAAACCGTTCCATTTATTGTTGCAAGTGGAATCAATCCTCGACCACACAAAACGTTATCGATAAGGGTTGTGAGAAGTAATGGAAAATGTTATAAATTCACTGATACAATTAATATCCTCAATTTACCTCTCCGCTACTGTGATCTTTTGGCCCTTCATCATCCTGACCAGATTTTTCTTTATGTTTCTTTTCTTTGGAGTTGCATTTCCCCTTTTTGCAAGTGCCATTGCACTCTTTCTCTCCTCCTTTATCTCCTTTGAGAAGTGTATACAGTCTGCTTAAGAACTTGGTTTGCCATCCACTGAAATCAGCTTCAATGCTGCCATGTTTGCTCTTGACCACATTGCAGTCACCCTCTCCACGGGTCATAATACGGTTTGCGCTCAACATCCACAGCCACATGTCAATATTTTTACCAACCTGCAAAGAACGTGTGCAAGCTAGTTAACAGGGACATTAGTTTATTTCACTGTTCCTAATATAACTGTGTACACAGAATGCGGCAGACGAAAAACATTAGCAAAAACAAATTTATATGCAAGAGGAAAATCATGTAAAATTAATTCTCGGCTCAGGAAACTGCACCAGAACTCCAATGGAAATAAATGTATCTGCAGCAGGACAGGTCAATGCCTAGGTCAGTAGTAGTGATAGGGGACTCTATAGTCGGGGGCACAGAATGGCAATTCTATGGCTGCTAGCCAGACTTCAGGATGGTGTGTTGCCTCCCCGGTGCCAAGGCCCAGGATATCTCTGAGCAGGCAGAAGACTTTCTGAAAGGGGAGGGAGAGCAAGCAGTGATTGTGGTTCATATTGGTACTGTCTTAGGTAGGGAGAGGGATGATGTTCTGCTAAATGAATATAGGGAACCCGGCAGAAAGTTAAAGAGAAAGACCTCCAGGTTTCTAATCTCAAGATTACTCCCTGTCGCACAAACCAATGAGAGTAGGAATAGGAGGATTCATGATTAATACATGATTAAAGAGCAGATGCAGGGAGATGAGCTTCACCTATTTGGACTACAGGAAACTCCTCTGAGGCAAGGGGTGGTAGCGGAGGATTGGTTTTTCAGATTGAAGGCCACTGTCCAGTGGTATGCTATTCTGATGTTTGTCATTTATATTAATGCAAAGAATAGCAAAGTGTGGAGTCATGCATTTTGGTAGTGGGAATAAAAGCGTAGACTATTTTCTAAATGACGAGAGAATCCAGAAATCGGAGGTGCAATGGGACTTGGGAGTGCTGGTGCAGGATTCCCAAAAAGTTAATTTGCAAGTCGAATCGGTAGTAAGGGAGGCAAATGCAATGCCAACAATTATTTCAAGAGGACTATAATACAAAATCAGGGATGTAATGCTGAGGCTTTATAAGGTGCTGGTCAGACCACATTTGGAGTATTGTGAACAATCATGACCCCATATCGGAGGAAAGATGTGCTGGCTCTGGAGAGGCTCTAGAGAAGGTTTATGAGAATGATCCAAGGAATGGGTTAACATATGTTGGGCGTTTGATGACATTGGGCTGGAGTTTAGAATGATGAGGGGGAACCTTATTAAAACATACCAAATAACAAAAGGCCTGAATAGAGTGGATGTGGAGATGATGTTTCCTCTAGTGGGACAGTCTAGGACCAGAGGTCATAGGCTCAGTATAAAAGGACGCTCCTTTAGGAAGGAGATGAGGAGGAATTTCTTTAGTCAGAGGGTGGTGAATCTGTGGAATTCATTGCCACAGAAACCTGTGAAGGCCAACTCAATGGATATTTATACAGCAGAGATAGATAGATTCTTGATTAGTACGGGTGTCAGGGGTTATGGGGAGTTGGCAGGAGAATGGGGTTAAGAGAGGGGTTATGGGAAGATAGACCAGCCATGATTGAATGGTGAGGACTTGATGGGCCGAATAGCCTAATTCGGCTCCTATCACATGAACTTATGAATGCTATAGATGAGAATGTAGCTGTCATGATTAGTAAGTTTGCAGATGACTCAAAAATGGACAGTATAATATTCAGCAGTGTATGCATGGAATGAATTGCCAGAGAAAGTAGAAGGGAGTACAATTACAACATTTAAAAAAACCTTGGATGGATATAAGGTATAGGAAAAGTTCAAAGAGATATGGGACAGGCACAGACACGTGAAACTCGCTGTTTACGCAACTTGGTCGGCATAGATAAGTTGCACCGAAGAGCCTGTTTCTCTGCTGCATAATTCTATGTCTATGTCTGTCAGACACTGACCAGGATAAAATGAAATCCCAGAAGGTATTTGGGTCTCCACTTTATTATTTGCTTACTTTGCAAGTAAATTTATAGATTGCATCCACAGCAGAACATTAAGTCATCAATTTTTGAAACACAAAGGCAAGTTACTTACTGTATTGTAATGATTAACATAAACAGAATTCCCCAAGCCAAAGACTGCATATCTCAAGCCTCTGAGGTATGTTTTGCCATATCTGAAGTCATGTGTTGCCTCTTCCAACCATTTACAGAACCAGGC
This sequence comes from Raja brachyura, assembly GCA_963514005.1. The sequence goes on along the minus strand of OY740807.1, from coordinate 29,993,227 downwards.
TGCACTTTCTGTAGGTTGTCCATCAGTGTATGTGGAAACCATGAATACACAGAGAGTTTTATTGGAAATCTGAACAAACAAAATGAATTTAAAATTGTTTTAAACAAACATTTTTGATCACAAAATATATCTATATAAAATAACCTCAGTTCATGTATCATTCTCCTCAGTTTACTATTCTCAGTGCAAACAAATATTAAAATGATTAATTAATGTCTAGGGCTGCAAATAATACTGGGCTAGACCACACTAGAAGTATTTTTGCCAAAAGTTAACTATCTGGACTTTTATCTCATAACATCTCAATGGAGTTGAGTTTATACTAAAAATTGCAGAATATTAAAAACTACAATATGTTGTTGGAACAAAATGTTGAAATATACCAAAACACAGTAAATCAAGTAAAAGACGTATAAAATTGTATAAGGACTGGACAAGCTAGATGCAGGAAAAATGTTCCCAATGTTGGGGGAGTCCAGAACTAGGGGCCACAGTCTAAGAATAAAGAGGAGGCCATTTACAACTGAGATGAGAAAAATCGTTTTCACCCAGAGAGTTGTGAATATGTGAAATTCTCTGCCACAGAAGGCAGTAGAGGCCAATTCACTGGATGAATTTAAATGAGAGTTAGATAGAGCTCTAAGGGCTAGCGGAATCAAGGGGTATGGGGAGAAGGCAGGCACGGGTTACTGATTGTGGATGGTCTACCATGATCACAGAGAATGGCGATGTGGGCTCCTGCACCTATTTTTTTCATGTTTTCTATGAGAACAAGTGAAACAAAGATTAAAAACTATTTCAACACAATTATATTGGCAGTTAAAACATGTAACAGAAAGTCAGTTGTCTTTTGGAAACCTCTGGAATGTTGTTCCTATTGGTTACAAGTACAATATTAATGCAGCTTGTATTGTTAATATTCCTCAATATCAAACTAATGAATTGAATGAGCTTATATTTACAGTGAGGTACTAGCTCTAAATAAGAACTGCACCTGAACATATTTAACATTCTTCAGTTTGAAGAAGCGTTCCAACCCTAAATGTTGCCCATCCATGTCCTCCGGAGGTGCCGAGTCCCTCTAGCAATTTGTGTTCTATGCAAGATTCCAGCATCTGCAGTTCCTTTTGCCTATATTCTACATTTTGTTGGATAACATTTTCAGGAAATAAGGATAAACTTCAATGATACGAATAGGTTAAACCAGCCTTTTACCCTTATGATACTGAATTCAAATCCAGCCTAGCCTTGGAGTGGGGTGGGGTGGGGGGGGGGGGTGAGTGAAAATCATCAGAGCGTTGTTTCAAAGGGTTCCTTTTCAATGGCTAAAGACAATCCCAACCCAGTTCTTACTCCAGAAATAGACTTTCTGTATTCAGTACTAATTACCTGTATAATTCAGGAGGGTACAGGATATATAGGACATTTAAAAAGACTCTCCGATGAATTAGGGACATTTATTTGAGTTTTTTTAAATCAGAAGGTGGTGAATCTGTGAAATTCAATGCCACAGCCTTCATTCGGTATTATTAAGGCAAAGTTTGAGAGATTCTTGATTAGTAAGGGTGTCAAGGGTTATTGAGCCATGAGAATGGGCTTGAGTGGGAAAGATAGATCAGCCATGATTGAATGGTGGAGCAGATGCGATGGTCGAATTGCCTAATTCTGCTCCTATGACTTATGAACTTATGTTTTGCGTGGTGTTAGAACTCTATCGGTCTGAAAAGCAAACTATGCATGAAATAACAAACCATCCTACTTACTAGATAGCCACTCCAATAAATGTTACCTTCTTTCATTATTGGCAGTGTAAAAAAAATCCACGTTAAATAACTAACCTCATTTGCCAGGTTATCATCATCTGGATCATACTCATTCAGATCAATGACTTCCACAGGTAATCCAAGTTTCTGTATAGCATCTGCAAGAATTTTGGCAAACCGCTGGAATTAAAGAATTAAACCAATAAAAAAGTGGCATTCAAAATGCAAAAGACATGACAAATAAAAGTTCTGCCTGTCCCATATTATCGCTTTGCTGTGTGGCCACAACTGTTTGATCCAACTCTTAGCAGAATATTGTGACTTCATCCTTCACGCTATACAGATCACTCTTGGGTGGGTGACTCAATGAAAATACATATCAGAAGTCCAACCAAACTATGGATAAATCCATGTGGAAAGATTTGCTTTGATATGGTATGCACACTCCCCATAGGAAGTTCCTTATGTGAATAGAGTGACATTTAATGTACAGTGACGTCCCAAAGTGCCATGTAAAAGGGATAGAGTGAGCGTGGATCTGAAATAAGAATACATACTTTGCTGAAAAAAAGTTTCAGAACGTTTTCAAACTGGGAGACATGCCACATGTGATAGAACATAGGAAAGAAGATACACTACTCAATTAGATGAGGCTAAAATGCATGTAGATCAAGCACATACCTTTGCAGTACTAGTCTGAGAACCAAAGAAAATCTTCACACCAGCAACATGGATTTCTTTTTCTTCTTGGACTAAATGTCCATTTTGAATAATTTCCTTGGGGACATTTGGCATAATGATATCCTTTACTCCTTCCTTCTGCCGCTCAAAAAAAGTTTCAGTACATTAGCAATTTGTATATTAATCCCCAGATTTTTCACAACCGAAACTAGTCCACTTCTCAGAAACAACATGCATGCAATTCATGAATGTACCCCCTTGCTCTTTTCAGATAAAAATAACAAGTCATTGTTATTTTTATTGTTGTTTAACACATGCTCTTTCAAAGTGACTTGATTTTAAGAGGAATATTAATGTGCTAAAGTTAGTGCTACAAAAAACATTTAAATGTTGCATTTCTTTCTATTTTCACCATTCAAGCATCTACTAGTTTTAAGTGGTCATAAGTCACAAGTGATAGTAGTAGAATTAGACTCCACCATTCAATCATGCCTGATCTATCTCTCCCTCCTAACACCATCCTCTTGCCGTCTCCCCAAAACCTGACACCAGTACTAATCAAAAATCTATCTCTGCCTTAAAAATATCCATTGACTTTGCTTCTACAGCCTTTGGTGGCAAAGAATTGTGCAACAGGCTATTGTTGGCAATTTTCCAATCATCTGGGACCTCTCCTGTCTCTTGTGATTATTGAAATACCACTGTCAATGCCTCCACAATCCCGAAAGCCACCTCTTTCAGAGCCCTAGGGTGCAGTCCATCTGGTCCAGGTGACTTATCCACCTTCAGCCCTTTCAGCTTCCCAAGCACCTTTTCCATAGTAATAGCCACTACACTAACTTCCAAACCCTGACTCTCTTGAATTTCAGGCACGTTACTGGTGTCTTCCACTGTGAAGACTGATGCAAAAAAAATATTAAACTCCTCTGCCATTTCGTTATTCCCCATTATCACTTTCTTACTCTTTATATAACTGAAGAAACTCTTGCTATCCTCTTTTATACTTTTGGCCAGCTTACCTTCGTATTTCATCTTTTCTCCGCATATTGCCTTTTTAGTTACCTTCTGATGCTCTTTAAAAGCTTCCCAATCCTCTGGCTTCCCACTAATCTTTGCGATGTTATATACCTTCTCTTTTAGTTTTATACTGTTCTTGACTTCCCTCGTCAGCCACAGTTGTCTCTTTCTCCCCCGAGAATCTTTCTTCCTCTTTGGCATGTATATGTATTCATGACCAAGAGGCAAGATTCACTCCAATTATCACTCGAACCACGGCCCCGATAGCAGAAGCGTCCACGTCGCGGGGCTGGGAACTGGAAGTATCCCGAGCTAATTCAGCTACCACCATCATCTATTGCAAGAAGTGATGGCTCCCACTGATTGTCGCCAGAAGCTTGCGTCCTTTTCAGGTCGGACAATGACAGCGATGTCAACATTTGAAACATGGAAGATGGACACGAACAAAGAAGACTCAAACCACGCAATGAATCAGAAAATGTCAAGCATTCATTCAGCATCTTACAGCATCATGATAGATAGCCCAGGATGGCTGTCAGAAACATCAATTTCTTTATAGTCTTGTTCTATTAAAAGACGCACAACTATCATACTTAAATGCATTTATTACCTTGTTATAGGTTTTATTTAAGTACTCAAGAACTGCCCAAATCCCCATGGCAACAACAATGGAAGAGCAGATGTAGTGTCTAATGTGCCACAACGACAGTGCGTAACTCTGCAAGGAGTTCCAGGCTTCAATATAGACTGAAAAGAGAAAAGAAATAACCTCAATATCAGCTAATATAAATCTCATAATTTGCATTTATTTTTATTGTTTAAAAAATGTCAGCCTCCAAAGGAACTTCTGCTTTATTGCAGGGTATATTTTCAAAGAAGACCCTGTTTCTTCTAGCAGGGGACATTAGAAACCATGTGTCACTTTTCAGATAGAATGTTTTACAATGTTCTGTATAACATAATCAATATTCTGGTGTTTGTTGGCAAAATGACAACCACACTTCTGTTGTGTAGGAAGGAACTGCAGGTGCTGGTTAACACCGACGATAGATACAAAATGCTGGAGTAACTCAACGGGTTGAAACGTCACCCATTCCTTCTATCCAGAGATGCTGCCTCCAGTTACTCCAGCATCTTGTGTTTACCACACATCTCTTGCCTTGCTTAAAATGTCTGAGTTTTGTTTTATGAAATTTTCTCCCTGAATTTCATAGCTTCCATACCACTCCCCCCTTTGCCTAGTTGAACAAAACTGTTCCCTTTGAACATGCATTTGGATATATTTCCTAATCGTTTTGCTTGGGTCCTGTTCAGCCCTGAAGTGTCCGAGGATGCTTCTACAAGGTATGAAGTGTTAAAACAAACGTATGAATTTAGATAAAGAGATCTATTAAATAAATTCAAATTGCTACTGAGATAACATCTTACAAAAGTGTATTAATAATTAAATGATTTAGTTATCTAAAGGTGAACATTAAAAGTACATCAAAGTAGAAAAATGGGCCACATAGTGCAGGAATAACTGGGCAGGTAAAGCAGCATCTCTCGAGTACATGGATAGGGTTGTTTCAAGTCAGGACCCTTCTTCAGAAGTAACCTGCTGATTATGATACCTGGTCATAATTACAAACTCATGGTGGGCAATTTGTCAGAAATATTTCTTCATAAAACATAATCAAAATTAGGCATTGGTTTCAAAACAGAGGCCAAAGAATTCAGCCAACTGGGGCAAAATAATTCAGATAGATGTAGTCACAAGGAACTGCAGGTGTTGGTTTACAAAACGAATGCACAAAAGTGCTAGAGTAACTCAGCGGGTCAAGCAGCATCTCCGGAGTTTCGGGTTGGAACCCTTCTTCAGACTCCAGGAACTCATGTCTATTGGATTTAGAATAATGGAAGTGTCAATTGTGTATGGATGGGTGAGCAGAGAGAAAGCAACATATATTTATTAAACTGTTGCTACTCTTGCTATCTTTTGCTCCACTGAGGCGCCTGCTTTCACACTGAGGCCTGAGCATTTCACGAACAAGGGAGGAAGGAGCTGGTGATACTGGAGTAACTCAGCGGGACAGGCAGCAAGTGTGGAGAGGAGGAATCTCCAGAGCTGCATACTATCCCGCTGAGTTACTCCAGCATTGTTGTGTCTGTCTATCCAATGCAGGCTGCTACAGACTCGGTGGGAAGGAGCGGGACAGGCCAGGGTCGGGGTGGGGACTGGTCGGGCACTGCCTGGGCATCGGTAATAACGATTTAGGGGATCGGAGAGGAGTTAAAGCGGCCTCACCGTCATCGCGCTGTTCCCCGCACACGGGCCCGGGGCAGAGTGACAACAACACCCCGACAGCCAGCGTCCACCACATGGCTGCAGCTGCAGCTGCAGCTGCCGCTCCTGCCCTGCCCAGCCCAGCCCAGCCCAGCCCGGCGGACACACACACACAAGGGGATCAGACGATTCCCAGCCTCACGTCTCCCTCATCGCCGCCATTAGGCACCACGGTGCAGGCTGGGATTCAACCAACTTTATTCAAACTTCCGACCTGCACAGGGCTGTGGGGAATGTTGTGGACAGAGCGCAGGGATCTAGGAGATGCTGGAGTAACTCAGCGGGACGGGCAGCATCTCTGGGGAGAAGGGTCCAGATCCTTCTTCAGACTGAGAGTCAAGGCAACGGGAAGCGAGAGATATAGACGGTGATATAGAGGGGATCTAAGAGTACAGGCACATAGTTCCTTGAAAGTGACATCTCAGGTGGTCAAAAAGGCTTTTGGTACATTGGCCTTCATCTATCAGAGTATTGAGTATAGAATTCGGAAGTCTATCAGTCTGAAGAAGAGTCTCGACCCGAAATATCACCTGTAGGGAGGTTGCACAGCAGTCGAGGTCACGACCCGTGACCCGTATTGTTGCCACGCAATGCCTTCTGGAGTACCAGCGGCGAATGTCAGATAATCACTTACTATGGCTGCCAGTACAGCGGGCCCGTCTTCTGTCCCAGCATCCGGACTCCACGCTGACTGGTTCCACACTCGCGGACCCCGGGCCGTCTGCCCCCGCGGCCGGTGTTTAGCGGCTGAAACGCCCGGCACCCAGGTGGAGGAATCGCCCCGAGTGGGGTCGGGGTCCGGTTCCGGTGCAGCGCGGTCAATAACTGGGTGGGCGTAGGGACCAGACTGTCCCCAACTCTGCTGCAGCTGACGGGGACGTTGACGGGTTTATGGCCCCCGTGTGTCCACTGCCCGGAGCCACGGCCCCGCTCCACCTGGACCAGTGTGTGTGGCCGCTGCCGACCCACAGCCCGTCACATTGTGGCCGCACAAGGGGAGACGGGGTCGAGGGCGGCTGTGGCCGGACATCGTTGACCCTGGGGGGAGAGTGGTGGCTGCCCCGAGGGATCCGCTCCTTCGGCCGCTTGCACCTTGGTGCTCTGGTTCAGAGTAGTGGGTGACTCCAGCCCTGGGCTGTCGTGGGCCAGGACTTTCCCTCAATCCGCCGTCACGCTGCTCTTTCGCAAGTCAGTGAGCAGCAGTGATTTTGGCAGTTTTCTCTCACGATTACCCCTATTTCCACAATATTTTACAGTGCAAAAATTGACAATTTTGGCGGTTTCTAACAGGTAAGAACATACGTGTTTTGTGTGTTACTGGTGTATGCCGGAAGCTGCCTTGTACTCCAGAAGGATTGAGCTACTCCATGCGTCTCCACCCGAAACATCACCAATTTAGTCTGAAGAAGGGTCTCGACCCGAAAAAGCACCTATTCTCTTTCTCCAGAGATGCTGTCTGACCCACTGAGTTACTCCAGCTTTTAGTGCCTGTCATTGAGTATAGAAAATGGTCGGTCATGTTGCAGTTATATAAGATTTTATTGAGTCCACATTTAGAGTATTGTGTTCAGTTTTGGGCACTGTGTTGTGGGAAAGATGCTGTCAAGCTGGAAAAACTGCAGCGAAGATTTACGAGGATGTCGCCAGGATTCGAGGGTCTGAACTACAAGGAGAGGTTGGGTAGGCTTGGACTCTATTCCTTGGAGCACAGGAGGATGCGAGGTGATTTTATAGAGGTGTACAAAATCACAAGCGGAGGAATAGATCAGGTAGACAGACGTACAGAGTCTCTTGTCCAGAGTAGGGGAATCGAGAACCAGAGGATAGAGGTTTAAGGTGGGGGGGGGGGGGGGGGAGGGGAGGATTTAATAGGAACCTGAGGGGTAACTTTTTCACGCAAAAGGTGGTAGGTGTATGGAACGAGCTGCCGGAGGAGGTAGTTGAGGCACATTCTATCACAACGTTTAAGAAACATTTAGACAGGTACATGGTGTAGCGGCAGATTTTCATATCTTTCAGGTAATTAGCACCCTAGCCGCTATTTGGATGAGAATGGTTGAAGGGGGTGTCTTCTAAACGCATACAAGCTCACTCACAGGGACCTTCAGAGCTTCTTCTCAGACATGACTTAAAAACAAAGTCTTTTGATGAATAAATGCTTTATTGTTGATGGTAAACAGTAAGATACATCCACGTTTCTTCTGACTCATTACTGCAATCTTCTTCGAACTCCAGTTTTTTACTTTAGGCATTAGAAAACTCCTCGTGTCTCCGTAACATTGACATGGTCGAAGGATTGTCTCTCCAAACTAATCTAAAAAACTAGACTTCTGCGCAAGCATCTAAGCTCCAAACACGCCCAAAAACACGACATAAATCCCACCCACAATGTAATGGGCAATCTAAAATTTAAAGACACAGGCCATCATCAATGACATGCAAAGCAGGCCAAATGGCCACTACACATGGATTAGACAGGTTTAGAGGGATATGGGCCAATTGTAGGCAGGTGGAGCTCGTGCAGATGGGACATGTTGGTCGGTGTGGGAAAGTTGGGACAAAGGACCAGCTTCCAGGCTGTAAGACTCTATCTAAACAAAATATAAAGTGATTCCATTGGTAGTAGGTTTGAAAACCAGAGGGCATACATTAAGATGACTGGCAAAAAAAAAATCTAAAGGAGACAGAATTCTAAAATCTGTTTTTTCGTGCTTTGGATAAGAGAATTATCCTAACATACAAAACATTCATCCGGGCTGAAGGGATAAAAGTAAATGTGAACTAATTTCAGGTGTGACTATTTAATGGGTCTAATTTCCTGCCACAATGTGCATATTAGAACTTGAAGTAGGTGATGTATTCATTTGGCTACTTCCACTTGTTGTTTACATCTGGGCAAGAATTTTAACTTGTCAAGGGCAACTTACTTGCCATCGCCACCCCTCCCCAATGCGCAATAATTAGCTCCTGCTTAACAATATCCGGCTGAGTAGATTATTTTTTTCTTGCACGGAGTTTTACAACATTAAAGTAATTTCTCAGACAGGGAGTCGGTCCGTTTGCTGAAGCGGATCCACAGAGAGGGTTCAGTGTTTCTCTGCGGAGCCGACTGGGGGTGGGACGGCTTCTTGGTGTGTGCGTCAGAGGTTGCGGGGAGAGATAGGAGCGGGACACGGGAGAGACAGGACCAAAGATTATAGAGCAGAGCGCCTCCTCGAGTATCTTTGTAGGGGGCTGACAGGGAGAGACGGGACCCGGCTCGCAGGCCGCGACACGGGGAAACAAGACCGGACTCGTAGGCCGGCACACAGGGACTCTTAGGCCGAGATAGGGAGAGACAGAACCGGGATCGCAGGCCGAGACAACCCACTGGGCCTGAACCGAGCCACCGGATCCCAGGGAGAGGCCCCGAGACTCGGGCAGCAGCAGCAGCAGCGGCGGCGCCACCACTGCGACCACTGCCCACCCGGGAGGTGTCTGTTGACCGCCCTCTCCCCACCTCCGACAAAATGTCCATCTTCACTCCCACCAACCAAATCCGACTGACCAACGTGGCGATCGTCCGCATGAAGAGAGCGGGCAAACGCTTTGAAATCGCCTGCTACAAGAACAAAGTCATGAGCTGGAGGAGTGGAGCGTGAGTATTGGGAGGGAGCCCAACACTGTGTTACAGGGTTTCGGCCCGAAACGTTGCCTATCTCTTTCCCTCTGCTGCACCCGCTGAGTTTCTCCAGCATTTTGTGTACCCTCGATTTTCCAGCATCTGCAGTTCCTTCTTTAACACTGTGTTACTGTTGTTGGTTTCATATGTGTTTTCATATGTCAAGGTGTACAGTGTAGCAATGTGACAAAAGTTTGAGATTTTAACAATCAAGTCTGAAATTTATCCCATCAGGTAAAGCATAAAAAGAAGTTTAATTTGACACCTAATTCACTTTTATATCTTCAGTATTAAAAAAGTTATGGCCATTTTCATACTTGGAAATTAGCATCTTGTTCCCCATTGCTTTTCCATTGACTTGACACAAAAGTTGTGATCGAGGACAGTCAAAAGCCCATAACTTTCTTAAAAATTAAGAGAACTGAAATACATTTTCAGTTATTATAGATTGAAGCATTCTGAAACTAATATGAAACAATCTTACTTGGAATGAAACAACCCCCCCCCCCCCCCCCCCCAAGGCGCCAAAGTCGCACACAGGTCCAGTGACAGAACTGCAGCACCGCTGAAGGTGAGTTTTGCAACATACCTATACAGTGGCTGTACACCTTGGAAATAAGTACTCCTGTTTGAGTGCTGTTCGGGGGGACAGCCTACCTGGGGGTAGCAACAGCGACCTGGCCTGCGGTACAGACACCGGCCCTTTTGCTCAGAACGGTAAGGAAAAGAAGAGGAGGGCATTAGTAATAGGGGACTCTATAGTTAGGGGGTAAGATTGGCGATTCTGTGGATGCAGTCCGGAGACCCGGATGGTAGTTTGCCTCCTTGGTGCCAGGGTCCGGGATGTGTCTGAATGTGTCCAAGATATCCTGAAAAGGGAAGGAGAGGAGCCTGAGGTCGTGGTACATATTGGTACCAATGACATAGGTAAAAAAAAGAGAAGAGATCCAGAAAGGAGAATTTAGGGAGTTAGGAAGAGAGTTAAAGAAAAGAACCGCAAACATAACAATCTCAGGATTACTTCCTGTGCCATGCGACAGTGAGAGTAGGAATGGAGCAAGGTGGAGGATAAATGCCTGGCTGAAGGACTGGTGCAGAGGGCAGGGATTCAAGTTTCTGGATCAATGGAACCTCTTTTGGGGAAGGAGTGACCTGTATAAAAAGGACGGGTTGCACTTGAACCCGAGGATGACCAGTATCCTGGCAGAGAAATTTGCAAAGGCTAACGGGGGGACTTTAAACTAGAATGGTTGGGGGGAGGGACTCAAATAGAGAAAGCAAGTAGACAGGGTCTGAGGCAGAGAAGGGAAGCACTCAGATCCAACATGTAGGGGGGAAAGAAGAAAAAAATAATAAACAGAGAATAAGAGGTGGAGGGTTTTCAGGGCAAAAATCAAAAGGGACCACTTGTCAACATAATTGTATAAGGAGTAAGAGTGTTGTAAAAACAAGCCTGAAGGCTTTGTGTCTCAATGCAAGGAGCATTTGTAATAAGGTGGACGAGTTGAATGTGCAGTTAGCTATTAATGACTATGCTATAGTTGGGATCACGGAGACATGGCTCCAGGGGGACCAAGGCTGGGAACTGAACATCCAGGGATATTCAATATTCAGGAGGGATAGACAGAAAGGGGGGTGGGGTAACGTTGCTGGTGAGAGAGGAGATTAATGCAATAGAAAGGAAGGACATTAGCTTGGAGGATGTGGAATCGATATGGGTAGAGCTGTGAAACACTAAGGGGCAGAAAACGCTAGTGGGAATGTGTACAGGCCACCTACAGTAGTAGTGGAGTTGGGGATGGCATCAAACAGGAAATTAGAAATGCGTGCAACAAGGGTAAAACAGTTATAATGGGTGACTTCAATCTACATATAGATTGGGTGAATCAAATGGGCAGGGGTGCTGAGGAAGAGGATTTCTTGGAATGTATGCGGGATAGTTTTCTAAACCAACATGTAGAGGAACCAACGAGAGAGCAGGCTATTCTAGACTGGGTATTGAGTAATGAGGAAGGGTTAGTTAGCAGTCTTGTGTGGGCCCCTTGGGCAAGAGTGACCATAATGTGGTTGAGTTCTTCATTAGGATGGAGAGTGACATAATTAAGTCAGAAACAAAGGTTCCGAACTTAAACAAAGGTAACTTTGAAGGTATGAGAAGTGAATTGGCCAAGATAGACTGGCAAGTGATTCTTAAATGTATTTATGGACTGCATGGATAAACTACAAAAAATGTTCATCCCAGTTTGGCAAAAGAATAAATCAGGGAAGTTAGTGCATCCATGGATAACAAGGGAAATCAGGGATAGTATAAAAACAAAAGATGAAGCATACAAATTAGCCAGAAAAAGCAGCCAACCAGAGGACTGGGAGAAATTCTGAGTCCAGCAGAGGAGCACAAAGGACTTAATTAGGAAAGGGAAAATAGATTATGAAAGAAAACTGGCAGGGAACATAAAAACTGACTGCAAAAGTTTTTATAGATATGTGAAGAGAAAGAGATGAGTTAAAACAAATGTAGGTCCCTTGCAGATATTGGCAAGATATCTAAGTTCATGTGTTGACTTTTCCCATTCAGGCTGCTGTTCTCCCCACACTCATTGAATTAACATTTTATTCTTAATTATATTTGTCTTCTGCTCCCATTGAACAAGAGCTTAAAAAAAAGAATGATTTCAAGCAAGAGCACAAGGACTTAATAAGATTTCATGTCTTTTAAATGTCACGTTTTATCTTTTGCACACTTTTTCCCCTTTCCATTTCCATTTAGTAATATTGTTATCTTTTATCTACAAATATTTTCATTGTACTCAATCTCACTACAATTAGCAAACAATTCTAGAATTATAAATAGGAACATATATAACATGAGAAAATTGAATCTATAGCAATGCCGTGAAAAGATGAAACTCTCAGTGAAAACATTTAACAGCTAGAATGATTTTCTGAACAATAATTGTGTGATTAATAAAGAACATTATTTAAAATGTATAATAGATAACTGGATTGGCTTGCTAAGATCACGCAATATGAATGGAATGTTGAATGATTTTCAGAAGGGCATTTGTAGGAGGAGATTAATTTCTGAAACCGTGCAAAAAACCATGAAAGGTTTTTCAAAAGTGAAATTTAGGAAGGATTTTGTCAACTAAAAATGTGGATTGGACCAAATCAAGTATGAGCACCTGACTCATTCTGAATCCAAGGAAAGAGCATGGAATGTGGTGTTGGATGTTTTTAAATAATGTTACCTTATTTGATAGTTAAATAAGTGAAATGTGTGTTATTTAAAAAAGAAATATTTGTGTAGTTTCATTCTGTGTATTTATGAACATAGCTTGTTATCTCAACTACTCTTATTATTTTCAGTGAAAAGGATCTCGATGAAGTTCTTCAGACACACACGGTATTTACTAATGTATCGAAAGGACAGGTGGCAAAGAAAGAGGATTGTATTGCAGCTTTTCAGACAGATAATCTGACTGACATTTGTAAGCAGGTGTGTTTTGAGAAGGTTTGCTAAATAAATAAGTTGCTTTGGAAAATATTGCTGCCAAAATATTCACCATTAACTTTTAAATACGTTTGTCTGCAAAATGTTTTAAATTGACTGAAAAAAATGTATACCAATAATCAGTGACGATATTGGCAGTAAGACTGAACAATATACATGCAACCATAAATTAACCAATATGTAAATGAGATTAAAAAAAACCAAAAAACATAATAACATAAATAGTTATTTCCATATTCTGTGTTATAAAGAACTATCAATGTCATTTCAGCCCATAGGGTCAGTGCTGGCATACAGAACAACCCTATTCCTCCATTCATTTTTTGCCTATAGCCTCTTCCCCGCATATTCCCACGCACTGCACCAGAATCTACCACTCACCTGTATAGTTGGTGTAATTTACAATGGTCAATTAACCTACAAGCCTAGATGTCTTTGGGATGTGGAGAGAAACTGAATGAAACCCATGCAGGCATTGGGGAACATGTAAATTCCACATAGATAGCACCTGAGATCTGGATTAAACCTGGTTGTTGGAGATATGAGATAGGAGCTCAACTAGATATGATGCTGTGTTGCCCATGCATAATTGAAGTATAATATTTTAAATTGTACATTAAGATCATAATACATAGGAGCAGAATTAGGCCATTCGGCCATTGAGTCTGCTGTGCCATTCGATCACAGGTGATCCATTTTTCCCCTTCTACCCCACGCCCCAGCCTTCTTCCCGTAACCTTTGACACCCTAACTAATCAAGAACCTATCATTCTCCGCTTTAAAAAGCAAAACATGTCCAATACATGGCTAATTTGGATTCACAAGATGTTTAATTGCATCCATGATTTTGTTTTTAAATGAGAGTAATGGTTACTGGGTAATGGTTGGGTATTTTTAATCCTAAATTCTAAAATTTCAAGTTATATATATTTGATATAATTACCTCATCTGGCAGCTTGTTAAATTTATCCACCACCCTTTGTATCAAAAAAATTACCCCTCAGATTCCTATTAAATCTTTTTCCCTTCACCTTGAACCTTTGTCTTCTGGTCCTCAATTCTCCTACTCTGTGCTTCTACCCGATCTATTCCTCTCATGAATTTGTACATCTCCAAAAGATCACCCCTCATCCTCCTGAGCTCCAAGGAATAGAGACCTAGCCTACTCGACCTCTCCCGATAGCTCACACCCTCTAGTCATGGCAACATCCTTGTAAATCTTCTCTGACCCTTTCAAGCTTGACAATATCCTATAACATGGTGCCCAGAACTGAACACAATATTCTAAATGCGGTCTACCAACGTCTTATACAATTGCAACATGATCTCCCAACTTCTATACTCTATACTCTGACTGATGAAGGCCAATGTGCCAAAAGCCCTTTTGACCACCTTATCTCAACCTTCAAGGAACCATGCACCTGCACTCCTAGATCCCTCTGCTCTACAACACTCCCCAGAGGCCTACCATTCACTATGTAGGTCCTCCCTTGTTAGACATCCCAAAATGCAAGACCTCACACTTCTCTGTATTAAATGTGGAAAGTTTTTTTATTTTGTAAATAATCAAAAGGCTTTAATATTTGAATTTTCTGGAAATTCCACAATGAGGGTTAGAGTTTGAATCAGCCCTAATCAGGTTAGATCAGAAATTGCCTCTTGTATGAGAGTGAGATGGCCAAATTGTGGAAAAGTGTACATTATCAGATTAATGCACATTAATTACTTTGGTTTTCATTGATTTAGTTTTAGTTTAGTTTGTCACATGTACTAAGGTACAGTAAAGAGTATTTTTTATATTTTTGATTGGTATTTTGTCCATTCGGTCTGAGAATAACATTGTAACATGTCATTGGGAACTAACTAGAAATAATCCAGATAAATATGTCAATCTGAAAATTGCTATTCTACAAATTTCCTTTAATGTCACAGCAAAAACAGATTGATATATTTTGGAACTATTCCAATAACATGAATAAATTGAATCTGGATTATCCCATTTCTATCTGCCCCAGAAGTGCCTCTAACCAATAATGCTGTAATGTAACAAATGGTTATGGTGAGAAATGCTGATAAAAATTAATACTGATCTCTCCAGGTGATTTAGAATTGTGTCATTTAATAGTTATTCTTTAAATCAAATTCAATGTCATCTATAAATTCATATATTAATGTTTTTCAGATTTTGGCAAAGGGTGAATTGCAAGTATCTGATAAGGAGCGGCATGCACAGCTCGAACAGATGTTCCGAGACATAGCGACTATCGTAGTAGAGAAGTGTGTCAACCCTGAAACAAAGAGACCATATACCGTGAACCTAATAGAGCGTGCCATGAAGGACATCCACTACTCTGTGAAGACCAACAAGAGCACAAAGCAGCAGGTAGATTAGCACAAATCACTTGAGTAAGGAAGAATTGCACTTGAATTTAAAGATATCATTAAGTCAGATAGAACGTTCTGATTTTTACAGTGACAAGGTAGGTCTGGATCTGACAATGAGTATTATTTTATCTGATTTGACAGGTTTAATGTGATTACTGCTTTGTAAATTTTGTATCAGCTTACATGATTTACTTTGCTACCTTCTACCATTGGTTGCTTTAACTTTTGAAGTAAAATGAAAATAGCTGTTTGTTGAGATATGTGGTTGTTAAATTTATTTTTTGAGGGGAATCCAAGCTTCTTCAGCAAACCCAACATTTATTGCCCATCATTAATTGCTTATTACCATCTTGATCTACTGCAGTCCTAGTATTAGAGAGGGAACCTAGGTTTTAGACCCAGCAATGATGAATGACAAGCAATCAATTGTTGTGGTCATTCATTTCTGACCACTTCTGACAACCATGATGGAAGGAAGGTTGTTGATGAAACAGCTGAAGATGGTTGAGTCTAGGATATTACCCTGAGAAACTCTAGCAACGATATCCAGGGAGTGGGATGATTGACCACAACTATTTTCCTTCATGTGATGTACGACCCCAGTTATCAGAGTGTTTATTCCTTGTACCTTTGGTTAGTATTCAGACTTTTCAAAACTAAGGAATTCAAACTGCTCTATGGTATTTTTCTTAGGGTTTGAATGTTGGAAATAATATCTATTTATCACCACTAGTTGACTTGAGAAGGTTTCAAAGGTCTTTTATTGTCACGTGTACCAATTTAGGTACAGTGATATGCGAATTACCATACAGCCATACTAAAAAAAAGCAACAAGACACACAACTACATAAAAGTTAATATTAACTTCCACCACAGCAGATTCCCCACATTCCTCACTGTGATGGAAGGCAATAAAGTCTAATCATCTTCCCTCATTTTTCTCCCGCGGTCGGGCAGTCGGTACGATCGTAGCTCCAACGTCGGGGCGATCCAAGCGACCGCGTCAGACCAGTCTAAGCTCCTGCGGCTTGGAGTTCCCGAAGTCAGTCTCTGACCAGAGACCCGAGCTCCGTGATGTTATAGTCCGCAGGCACCTGCGGTAGAGCTCAGAGGTCGATCCCTGGCAAAGGGATCGCGAGCTCCGCGATGTTAAATTCCGGCAGCTCCCGCGGTGGAGCTCCCGAATTCGGTCTCCAGCAAAGTCCTCGATGTTGGGCCGCAGTGCGGACAGAGATACGGTACGGAATAAAATTCCATCTCCGTCGAGGTAAGAGATTAGAAAAAGTTTCCCCCTCACCCACCATAAAAACAAGCTAAAGAACACTAAACAAACAACAAAGAAGAAAGGGACAGATTGCAGCCATTGCTGGCGCCACCTGGTGGTAGTAGTCTTTTATGAAAAATATAACCACATTTTGCCTCTGAGGTGCTGGAGAAGCAGGAGATGGTCCTTCCCTACTTTGAGCAGTTGTGGGCAAAATATTTCAAGCAGTTTGTGAGAATGCTACATTTTTCTTTGAAAGATTCCTTGAACCTTTTCCTCTGTCCATCTGGTAAATTCTTCCTGAAAGTGACCTTAGATAATCGGATGTCTCTTTTGAGAGTTTTGTAACCAATTTAGTAGATTGGAGAGAACTATGTTTTTTGAAGTGCTAGTTTTCAGTTAAAAACTTTGACCTAGACCCCATTTGGACTGTTCAGTTGCATATATTACACAATCATGGTGCTACAAGCAATTGTTCTTTCCAGTGTGCTTGTCAGCACTCAATTCTCAGGTCTTTCATTTTAACCAAAAAATTAACAACCTCATTTTACTATATTTCAAAAGCAGTCCAGTGTTATAACCTGCAGTAGGAAATGGAGAGTGCATCATAATTGTTATACAAGTGAAACATTTGTATAACATGCACTTGTAAAGGAAGAAGTCTATTATAGCTGGTATGATTCCATTGGACATGGATATTTTTTGATTAACATGTATTCATTTAAATATTGGTACTGCAGTGTAATTAAATCTGGATTGGTTTGTATGTGGCTTCCCCTTCAAAATCTATTGACATTACCTTAGCTTCTCAGTTAGCAAGTAAGTAATGAAAGTAAGTATGCACGTACAGCAGGCAGTGAAGAAAGCTAATGGCATGTTGGTCTTCATTGCGAGAGGATTTGAGTTTAGGAGCAAGGAGGTTGTATAGGGCCCTGGTGAGTCTGCACCTGGAGTATTGTGTGCAATTTTGGTCTCCTAATTTGAGGAAGGACATTATTGCTATTGAGGGAGTGCAACGTAGGTTCACCAGGTTAATTCCTGGGATGGTGGGACTGACATGATGAAACAATGGGTCGACTGGGCTTGTATTCACTGGAATTTAGAAGGACGAGAGGGGACTTTATGGTAACATATAACATTCTTAAAGGGTTGGACAGGATGCATGCAGGACAAATGTTCCATGATGTTGGGGGAGTCCAGAACCAGGGGTTACAGTTTAAGAATAAGGCGTAGGCCATTTAGGACTGCGATAACGAAAAACGTCTTCACCCAGAGAGTTGTGAATCGGTGGAATTCTATGCCACAGAAAGCAGTGAAACCCAATTCACTGTATGTTTTCAAGAGTTAGATTTAATTCTTGGGGCTAAATGAATTAAGGGATATGGGGGGGGAAAGCAGGAACGGGGTACTGATTTTAGATAATCAGCCATGATCATATTGCTGGGCCAAATGGCCTACTCCTGCACATTTTTCTATGTTTTCTATGTTCAATGTTCCTATTACACAGAAGAGTAGGTACTGACAATGTATGTTTTCATACATAAAGGCATTGGAAGTAATCCGATTACTCAAGGAGAGTATGCAGATCGAACGTGCTCACATGAGACTTCGACTTAGGATTCCAATAAAGGATGGAAAAAGGTTGAAGGACAAACTGAAGCCACTGATAAAAACAATGGAAAGTGAGGAATTTGCTGAAGATTTGGATATTGTAAGTGTTTTATATTTATTTATAGGAGCAGCATAATCAATACACTTGGTTTGAAGGTTCTGTAATAAACAGTTTTATTCCAGTTTTTCCCAAACATTCTTATTGTATTTCTAGCAACCAAGATAAATCATTGAACCTAAACATTAATGGATGAAATCACAGCAAGGATCTCATCAATGTGTGGCTAAGGAATTGGTGTGGAGAGGAGCTTCATAGTATATAAATCATAGAGGGGGGGGGGGGGGGGGGGTTCCAGGAAAAGTGGTGCCTGTATGAGATGGACAGGTTACACTGGAACTGGAGGAGCACCAATATCCTGGCAGGGAGATTTCATTGTGCCATTTGTGAGGGTTTAAACTAATCTTGCAGTGGGGTGGGACCCAAAGCAACAGAGGCAGGAGGGGAAACAGCCTTCTAAGGTAGCTCTGTCAGGCAGGAATTAGAGGAGCAAATATGTAAATTACAGATATCTTAAGAATAGGGTTGTCAAAGGTGATTTTTAATTTCTCTCATGGAAATTCCATAATCCAAAAGGGCTTGAATTTAAGTGTCCAGGAATGTTTTCTTAATATAAAGAGGCCCCTTCTAGAGTAGAACATTGCATTATGGAATGGGGCAGTGAAGTGGCTGTTTTGTTCTCTGGTTTACTACGATTCACATCTTGCATATAAACAATTAGCCACTAGGTAGAAATAAAATTAAAATATTTAGTGAGGGGGAAAGATTTGAGATCAAACATTGTTTTGTTTCTAATTTATTTTTATTTGTTCTTTAGGTATGTTTGATTGATCCTGGTTGCTTCAGAGAAATTGATGATCTAATTCGACATGAAACAAAAGGAAAGGCTTCCCTGGAAGTTCTCAGCTTAAAGGAGGTGGAAGAAGGAGATGAAAAACTTGAATAGGTTGCTCATGAAAACTTTAGTCCAGCTGCAGAACTATGTTTAAGTATTCTTAATCCACACAAGTACCAATAAATATTCACTTGATTGATGTGCACAGTGAATATTGGTTTCAATGGGATGCCAAAAGGAATAAATTGGCAGTTATTTTTTTAATCCTCTAACCACTTGATGTTCTTTACAGAAGTATTCTCCTTTGAGTTTTTCTCCTTGTATTTAATTAAACTGTTTCAAGCCTCTAAAATTGGCTGGTGGATTGATTTCTCTTGTAAATTCACATAACAGTAAATCCCTCAAATTGTATCACATTGGCTTGTGGCAATACATTGGAGGCAGAAGTGACTTACTGCAAAATATTTACGCTCATTCTAGTTGAAGTGTACCTCCAATTGAAGAAAATTATATGCTTGACAAGAAAACTTATTTCTCATTCAATAGTCAGTATCTGTAGCTAGCCACATTGTGGGGGGAAAAACCTTTAATTTGACAAGTATGAGAAAGGTTTTGTACAAACTCAAATATAAATTATGCAGGAAAGCCCATTGGTGATTGCAATTTTTTCCTTTCCCAGCTATGCAAGGCATAGTGGCCAGATAGACAAATCTATCAACTTATGTATAATGTTATAAATATTTAGTAGAGAAACTTTAACAAAATATTATGGATGTACAGTTTATTGAATATACAGTTCAGGAATATACAAATCAATTTACAGTTCCCCTTATTTCCTGATACAGGTGTAAGGGAGTTTGCATAAATCCTGAAAATAATGCAGAATACAATTACCACTTTCTAATGCAATACAAATTAAATAAATTTGTACAAACTTGGACAGATTGTTAGGTAAAAAGCAGCAAATTTTAGAAAATATAAAAGGTTAAAATGAAGACATTAAAGGGACTGGCAATGTTTCTAATGTTCTCTAACCTTGCTTCAAGACAGTACTGCCGCATGCAGTGCATAAAGTACTGACATGCTCCGAACATACCAGAAGCGCCCACCATTGGTTTTTAAATTAATTGATAGTTTAGAAGTGCAAAGGTTTGTGTATTCCATAAAATTAACATGATTAAATAAAATCTCTTTGGTTAGTGATATCAATGGATCCAAATATCATTGCTTTTATTGATAAGACCAAACAAAATACCCATCCTAATGAACATGTTTCATGGGAATACTTAGCATGCTCAAATATAGCATTCCAATAATTTTGTTCATGGCTTGTTTTATGTTCATGTTACCCATTTTCCTCAGTTGTCTTTCCCCAAAACAAGATGTACCTTTATACAGATGGTTCTTTTTATAGATACTAGGAATTAGGATCAACACGAACTGCCTGACAATAATGTTAGCATGTCAAGCAGGAATCTGGCTATCCTACAGTGATGAAACCAACATTACACCTCGTTGTCACTCCCTAATGCCATTTAGCATTCAATCCAGGACTCATATTTGCTCAATTTATTGTATCACTAAGCCATCTACAAAGATTAAACCCAAACAATTTATTCATTTTAACTTTACAATACTAATAAACATTTATAGTTGTGGAATTTATGCATTTTTTATTAAAAAGTCCCTGGTTGTACAGTACCTTGGAGCACCAAATCTAATTCCAGCACACTTCATAGTTAAAGCACAAGAGAAGTGATGCCTATATTCATTCTAATCTACAAGGCTCAGTGCCAGCCAGCATAGTGCAGTTATCCACTGATTGATTATGGAGGTCACATAATCTGTTGTCTGAATGTTAAAAATTCAGTATTAATGAATCTTTGGGGGGGGGGGGAGAAATGCTACCAAACAGTTGGCTAAAAAAAAGGAAGCTCCTTCATTTATAATAGCTTTCATACCAATTTCAATGGCATATACAAAGATATTTTACTAATTATGAAAAATATGCAATAAAATTAAAGTTCAGTCAGCATGTTTATGTGCTTAGCTTCGCCACAATTTTTTTAAAAGAAAATAAAGTTAAAGCATATATTTTCAATTCTCATTTTTTCCAAGAGGTTATTTTGGCATTGTAAGCTGTACAATAGTAAGTTACACATGAAAAAATGTGTTCAGGTGAAATTTTAAAAGGCAAATCAGTTTCTCACATTGCTGCTAATATTTCTAAAAGAAAAATATGTAAACCTATAAAATAAAAGTTCCATCCACTTTGAAAAAGAAAATTGACATCAAACCACGCTGCCCCTGTGTTTCTTCATGTCAATTAAACATGGCTCCTTTTAGAGAATCTTGCATTTTCAATAACAGGAGTTCTTTTCCACGTTAGTTTTCCACCAGTCACAAAACTCAAGGAAAGTCAAAAACTGCAGATGCTGGAAATCGCAAATAAAATCAGAAATTGCAGGTAACAGCAGGTCAGGATATGTTTGGAAAATAAAAGTAAGAGTGTTTCAGTTCTGTGATATTTCATCAAAACCACAAAAGTTGTTTCATTTGTCTGTTTCGATAAAGGTTCTTCAAGCTGTTCCCCTTCCCACAGACGTGGCCTGCGTTCATAGCATTTTCTGCTCTGAAACCATCATCATTCTTGGTTAAGAATGAACATTCCCATCATTGAATCTTTGCAAAAATGCACATTCCTGGGTAGAAATGCCAAACTATACATCCAGTACATTTGAATTGACTGGGAACCTGTTTTATTTTTGGTTTCTTCTCTCCAATAATTCAATGGAAACCACCAAATTAGCGTGCAAAGTCCATACACAAAAATCATGCGAACCTGCTTGAATCCTTTTCAAACAAACACTTAAGATATTGAATTTATCTTTTTATAGCTAATATTTTTCTGAATAAAATGTAATTGAAAAAGGAATAATGGACATGCATTAAAGGATAATTTTACCTCCACCAGGTCTAAAAGGTGAGTGCAATAAACAAAATAATCTGGTTACAGGGAAGAATTGGTTACAGAATTTTAAAGGTCTATTGGTGTCCATGGTTGTGTAACCACCAATCCAATGCATCCCATGTGCATCAGTCTAAAGGGACCCCACCCAAAACATCACCTATCCATGTTCTCCAGAGATGCTGCCTGGACCTGTTGAATTACTCCCAGCATTATGTTAATCAGCATCTGCAGTTCCTCGTTTCAACATTTTCTGCATTCCATGTACACTTGTTTACAGGTATGGTCATATGTTCTATATTTGACCTTATAACATGTCTAATTAAACTGAGTTATAGATGAATAACATATTCTGGTACATTCATACTATTATAATTTCCAATGTCACTAATTGCTAACATTAATCTAATTACAAATATAGTTTAATGGAGTTTTAAATAGTTGCAAATTACATGGGTTTGATATTCATTAGGAAGCAATGGCTTTGTGTAATACTTCAATACAGTCCCACCAAAGTAATGTTAAATAAAATGCAAAATGAAGAACATTGAAATTATTTTTTAAATTAATATCATATTCACTACTTCTGGTTTTTGTATGAGCAGTGAAAATGATGATTACAGCACGTTTTTGACAGTTTGTGAATAAATAACTTTTTCTATGGACAGCTAAATATCAGATTGAAGTGCGAAAGAATTCCATTCATTCAGTTACTTGTAAAATAAACAGCAAAGGCACTAGCATTTAGTGTTGTAACTGGGAATTATTAGCAACATTTCCCATTTAGTGTGGCTATATATGCTCAGTGACCCGAATGCACCAGTCTGTGCCAGTACTCAGTTATATTTGCAATTTCAAGCAGTGTTAAATTTCCTTTATAAAACAAAATACACAAGTACATTAAAAACTTTGTGCTCAATTCACGTCTTGGCTCTGGAATGCAGGTAGATCAAATTCATTTGCGGACCAGGCAGTTTTGTGCATGCTAGAGTTCTTCCAAAAAGGCCACTTGTGTCTTTGCAGTTACACTCTGTAAATTAAGCTGTTGAATGAAAGGGGAAACTAAATATTGGTAAATTGTTGAGAGATTTTTTTAAACTAACTTTAAAATGTACTCATGAACAACATATCCAAGGCAGTCTGAAGAAGGGTCCCGACCCAAAATGTCACCTATCCATGTTCTCCAGAAATGTTGTCTGACCCGCTGAGTTACTCCAGCACTTTGCGTCCTTTTATGGGCAACATATATGGCAAATGACAAATAGAAAGATTAAGTTAAGTGAAACATTATGAGTGAACGAATGAATGAAGCATATGTAACCACCATTCACATCCTCCAAAATCTATTCTCAACATTCAATCTAAAAGGCAAATGGTATGCTGATCTTTTAGATTTGGAAACACAAATAAAGATGTTTTCTACAATTATATTGGGCCGTGATGAGACAGTACTTGGAATATTATGTAAAATTTTACTCTCCAAACTGAAAAAAAAATTGTTTTCATATAATGAAGTACATTGCAAATTCATTAACCTCTTTCCGAGGACAGCGGGTTTTCTGAATGGAGAGATTAAGGATACTTGGCTGGAAATTTCCCATAGTGTAGAAAAATGAGAACAGATCTCAGTGAAGCTTACAAGGTTCTTGCAGTGTTTGCCATGTTGGATGCAAGGCAGACCTTACACCCACCTGAGAAGTCTAGAACTAGGCCATTTAGGATTAAGATGAGGAGAAGCCTCCTCATGTAAAGTGCGGTGAACTTTGAAATGACATTCCTCAAGTTGTTTCAAACAATGTTTAGAAATCTATTGATATGTTAGGGTATCAATTGATGTGCAGATAGCATAGGAAAATGGCTTTAAGGGCAGCACATTGAGGCAGCTGGTAAAGTTGCTGCCTCACATGCCAGAGACCCGGGTTCAATCCTTACTGTCAAGCGTGGAATCTGCGTGTTCTCCCTGTGACATCATGAGTTTACTCAGGGTTCCTCCCACATTCCAAGAGCCACCGGTTGTAATTTAACTGGCTGCTGTAAATTGTCCCTTGTGTGTAGGGAGCGAATAAGAAATTGGGATAACACACAGCATATTATATAGCTAACATAGTGTGAATGGGTTAAAAACATGCTTCAAATTTATAGAGCAACCTTCTGAAAGTGTATATTAGTTGTCATCTGGAATGAGAAATAATTTGACATTCTCAGGATTGTCATGATATCTAATTTCAATTCAGTGGGAGTCAATAGTAAATTAAGTGGAAGAGCAATAAGTTTTGAATAGTAATCAGTTTGAAAATACAGGTTTTTGAAAAAAAACTAGGTAGGTAGAATAGTGTTACAAGAATCCTAAAAAGGACAAACACTAACTGGAGGATGTAGGTGGCATCCATCTTTTGGCTCCATCCTATCTCACGGATCATATTCTACTGAAGAACACCGTTGTTATTTACCAGTGAAGTGACGTGGTAGTGTGTTCTTTAATTATTTAAGGTGAACACAAGTTATGTTGATTGAATATATGTAACTTTTATTCAATTTTAATAATGCAGGGATATGTTTCACCTCATTGGCTAACCCTGGCCTAAATTATCCTCTACCTATTAATTTGAACAATATTCATCTATGTTATATCTGAATATACATCATAAAAGAAAACTCACATTACTGAGTGGTGTGTAAGCGTTATCAGAAAATTCCATAGTCGCATTGGTAGGGATGCCCATGTTAGCTTGTCGTTCCTCCAGTTTCAGAGCCTCAATTTCAGTTTTGAGCTCCTTCAACTGCTCTTGTAGGTGTTTGCTTTTTTCCATATATTCCACACTAAGACATCAAACAAATTAACGTGCAAATTTAATTTGACTCTTCAAAACTGCAAGAATTACAAGAAAAAAGTGAGCCAGATTGTTTTCACTGTTTTTTAAAATCGTACAGTGGTCACCAATATAATGTGGGCTTTGTATCTCGGGGCCTTTGGTCTAGCTTAAGGTATCCCTTCATGTTACATTCCAAACAAACTCAAACAGCATCCATGAGACGCTGAGCATAGGACCAAAGCTGGTTTTGAGCTGCTAAATTTGCTTCAACACTTGGGCGGTGGGCAGCACAATGGCACAGAGATAGAGTTGCTGCCTTACATCGCATACAGCACCAGAGACCCGGGTTCAATCCAGACTACGGGTGCTGTCTGTACGCAGTTTGTACATTCTCCCTGTGGGTTTTCTCCAACATCTTCGGTTTCCTCCCACACTCCAAAGACGTGCAGGTTTGTAGGTTAATTGGCTTGGTATAAATGTAAATTGTCCCTACTGTGTGCAGGATAGAGTTAGCGTGCGGGGATTGCTGGTCGGTGTGGAATGGAGTCAAGGGGGGAGGTAAAGCCACAAGTGTAGCATTTCCAGCAGTTGCAAGGGAAAGTGCCAGGGGAGGTGGTGGTTTGGGTGGGAAGGGATGAATTGACCAAGGAGTTACAAAGGGAGCGGTCTCTGTGGAAAGCAGACAGGGGAAGAGATGGGAAGATGCGGCCAGTGGTGGGATCCCGGTGGAGTTGGCAAAAATGTCGGAGGTTTAATTATTGTATGTGACGGCTGGTAGGATGGAAGGTGAGGACAAGGGGGACTCTGCCCTTGTTACGAGTGGGGAGATGGGGAGTGAGAGCAGAGTTACGTGGTATAGAAGAGACTCTGGTGAGAGCCTCATCTATAGTAGAAATGGGGTACCCTCGTTCCATGAAAAATGAGGACATCTCCGATGCCCTGGTTTGGAACTCCTCATCCTGGGTGTAGATGCGGCGTAAACGGAGGAATTGGGAGTAGGGGATGGAGTCCTCACAAGAAGCAGGGCGAGAAGAATTGTAGTCCAGATTACCATGGTAGTCAGTGGGTTTATAGTAGATGTCGGTCAGTAGTCTATCCCCTGCGAGGGAGATAGTGAGGTCTAGAAATGGTAGGAAATGTCGGAAATGGTCCAGGTGTAGTTGAGTGCCGGATGGAAGTTAGTGGTGAAATGGATGAAGTCAGTGAGTTGTGTATGGATGCAAGAGGTAGCACCAATGCAGTCGTCGATGTAGCAGAGGTAGAGTTTGGGGATAGGGCCATGACACGCCTCGAACAAAGATTGTTCGACGTACCCTACAAAGAGGCAGACATAGCTTGGGCCCATGCGCGTGCCCATAGCTACGCCTTGAATTTGGAGGAAATGGGAGGAGTCAACCGAAAAGTTGTTACGGGTAAGGACCAGCTCCGCTAGGCGGAGGAGATGGGGATTGGTTGGTTCTGCAGTCGAGGAAGAAATGGAGGGCTTTAATACCCTCCTGGTGGGGGATGGAGGTGTAGGAAAAGGCCTGGAAAACAGAAGTCATGGAGTAGACGAAGAGCATGCGAGGTGTCTTGAAAATAAGTAGGGAGGGATTTAACCGGGGGGGGGGGAGAGATAGGATGGAATCAAGGTATGTGGAAATAAGTTTGGTGGGACACGATCAGGCAGAAACAATGGGTCTACCAGGACAGTCAGGTTTGTGGATTTTGGGGAGATGGTAAAATTGAGTCGTGCGGGGCTGGGGAACGATGGGATAAGTAGGATGAGGTGTCTGAGAGTTGGCGCGTGGCCTCGAACTTGTAGAGATCAGCGTGCCAGACTACCACAGTACCTCCCTTGCCGGCAGGGTTGATCACCCAGTCTGGGTTGTTGCAGAGTGAGTGGAGGGCTGAACGTTCCGGGGGGGGGTGCAAAAAGAGGTGAGAGTGACAAAGGGGAGTGGAGAGTGGAGAAGTTGTGGCGGTTGATGTCCCGCCGGCAGTTTAAAATAAAAAGGTATAAAGCAGATAGATAGCCATAAGGGGGTCCAAGAGGAGGGGGTACGTTGGAGATAGGAGAAGGGGGCATCACTGGGCGGTGAGGTTATATCATTTGATGCTTTGCAATGCATTCGTGGGAGGATAGTATTGGAGATGTCAGTTTAACAACGTACCGTTCTCGTTCTATCTCCATGGATAGTCGCTTCATATCAGTATCCTTGAAGTCAAATTTAAAAGATCCAGATTCTAAATTAAGATCACCAACATCAGGAGGATGAGCCGAATATGAAGCAATAACCTATGGAAAAAGATTTAAAATTCTGACTTCACTGCATTGTTTAAGGTTTGTTCAGAATACTGCAAAACAAATTCAGTCAAAAAAATACTTCTGGCGTTGCCATTTTAGCATCGTAAACTACATAGATTTGCACTGTGCAAATACACTAGTTCATAAAAGTCTATTCAGAAAATCAATAAAAATAACCATGTGAGAAACATTAAAATGTTACCTCTTTTTGATTAATTAAAAGAGCAAGGGACAAACAAAGGTAAATGGGACCAGATTGGATCAGCATCTTGACATGAAGTCGTGAAACCATGGACTGTTTGCCCTCCTACCATCAGGGAGGCGGTACAGGAGCCTCAGGTCCCACACTAGTAGGATGAGGAACAGCTTCTACAATAACACCATCACACTGCTGAACTCGGAGTCCCGCCGATAGATTTCTCCAGTCTCTTCGTCCACATTGTCTGCATTCTGTATTTATTTTCTATATTGCTATCACTACGAACTGACGCTAAACTGCATTTCGTGTACCTATACTTGTATTTGTGCAAAGACATTAAAGTTGAATTGAATTAGGAGGAGTCTGCTTCCATGCTTTACAGCTATTATCTCCATGACATTTTTGCAAGTACTCATATTGGGTACAAGGAATTAAACATACATGCACATTTAAAAAAAAATCTACTTTTAAGGTGATGATTTTGCACTTACCGGATAACTGGGTTTTGTAATCTCCAGCAGTCGGTGCTTGGCTCTTCTCTCTGCCTCTCTAGCTTCATTTAGATCTTGCTTTAGTTGTTCTGCTTCCTTAGACCTGAAATAAGAATTTTTAAACCAAAATTGTGTTATTATACAATTCCATCAGTAATGCGGCACACTGCTACAGTATTCCTTCGAGGAATGGTAAAGAAAATGTTCCTGGCTTTGATTGCATACACGGATGGAGAGGAGGGGGCAAAAAAAATCGACATGTAATCCTGAGCCACTCTCACGAACAAGACAAAAAAAGGGGGAAATGGAAGGTAAGTATTAGATCATTGCAAACAGATAATTTAAGCTACTGGCAGATCTACTTCAAATGTCAGACATCACATCAGGCCTCCTCAATCAATGAGGAGGAATTTCTGCCCAATGCCAGTAAAAAGATTGGCCCACGTAGTTAACTTTCAAATGGAAAGCATTTCTTTAATTGAAGTGATATTACCTACAAGAGGCACAGTGCACTTGCAATTTAGTGGTTTTGCAATCACCATTGCTTTCCTTTCTAGATATTCAAGATCAATAAAGATGTTCTGAAGTATTTGATTGTTTTCCAGCCACTAATTCACACATTCACTTTCTCTCGTTTTCAAATTTTGATCCCTCTTGAAACAACCTAATCAACAAAACGTGTTGAGAAAAGAATGCTGGTAGAAGAGTAAACAGAGTATAGACTGACAGTTATAGGATATGTCACATCATTTTTTACATTTAATATTGAATGATTTAACTAGAGGTTTGGTATTCTCTATGTGATGATTCAATAAAATTCATTTATCATACAAACTTCCAAACTGCAGGCTAACTAACCTCCTCTCCGATTCCTCCACTAGCTTGACAGCTATCAACTCAGCTTCTCGCATCTTCTGTTCCATGAGACGCTTCTCCTCTTTAGTTTTTAGGGCTGTGACTTCCAACCTTTGTCGTTCCTGTTCTGCCTCTGCGGCCTTCTGAGCAAGTAACTTGGCTTCCTCCTCTGCAATTTGTGCCTTCTCAGCAAGTAAATCAGCAGTCTCCTCTGATCGGATCTAGTAAGAAGCATTAATTTATGGAATAATTATCAGTATGCAACAACGTTTAAACTACATCCATGGTCTATCCTTTTTTAGCACGTGCATTGTTAAAACTGATCACCACGAACCAAAAGGTTTTGTATGGAATAGTTCAGTGCTACTATTTATTGTCCATTAGGTTGAGAAAGGTTGTACCAATACAATATTGCTGCATGAGACTGTGCCAGACTTAGATTACCTTTGTCTTCCATGTTTGTATATTTTATGGCATTCTGTACGTGTGTTCCACACTTAAGAGATATTGAACTTACCAGTGCCTCATTTGCTAGTCTAGACTCATCTTGTAATTGGTAAAGTCGTCTCTCCAAATCTTCTTTTGCTCGTTCAGCCTCCTCCCTCAACTTTTTTTCTCTGGCTAATCTTTGGCGTTCCATCTGAAATAACAATAATCCATCTTTAAACAAAAAAATGCTGCTGTCACATCAAAGCACCAATATTAAATTGTACCATGTAGATAATTTTACATAGAATGGACTAACCTTTTTTCTAGCCTTTTCTTCTCTGGCTTGCGCTTTCATCTGCTGAACTTCAATTGAATCTACTTTCCTTCTTCTCATGAACAGGTCATGATTTTCAATACACAACTGCAGAATCTGAAAACAGGCAGAGGAGGTGTTATTGCATAATTATGGTAGAATGAAATCATTTCTTTAAGTAACATGGACGTGCCATAGATGTCCATTTTCAACAAAAGCAACTTACTTTCTTTTTATAGGAAGTGCTGTGGAAAGTGAGGAATATTAATAAACTACAGAAAAAAGATTGGTTGCTTGAACCCATCTTGAAGTAACCCACAGTTTCAAAATATATACCCAATTACAAAATTCACATTCAAAGCAAATTCAAGTCTTAACACATTACACGTTAATTTTAATGCCATTCTAAGATCGAAAATGAACCAAACTTTATATCTTTATTATTGTGATACATTTACATATTTTTTAACTGCTATTTTTCAATCCCCTTTAATATTGAAATGTTATGAATTTCTTTATAACAAGCATTTTAAAATTATCCCCTAAACCTTTTACCCTGGTACAAGGAAGATTTACTCTGTTAATAAATACATTCACAACTTTAGTTAGAAACATTTTAAATGCTGGCTCCTGGGAGAGCAAACTCCATGGAATATACTTAAAATAGCTTGTTAACGACTCGGCCAAAACCATTCAAGAAATAAAGACACAAAATGCTGGAGTAACTCAGGGGGACAGGCAGGTTCTCTGGATAGAAGGAATGGGTGACGTTTCAGGTTGAGACCCTTCTTCAGAAAACAAGACTGCAATTAGTCCTACTGTAAAGCCATTACATACTCAGTGACTCTGTTAAACGGAATATCAAGATTTTGAGGGAAGACAAAGTCGTGTTCCTCAAACTTACGTTGGACAAAACCAGAGTATATTAAGTGCACACCAAAGTGTCAAACCAATTTGGTGGGCCAACTACCATTTTGCAATGGTTAGCAGACTGAATTGCCATGTCAGTGCTTGGCCTATCCACTACAATGCCAGGTCAAAAACTTGATTGAAATTGTAAACATGAATAAGATCATAAGGAATAGGAGTAGAATTAGGCCATTTGGCCCATCAAGCCGACACCGCCATTTAATCATGGCTGATCTATCTCTCCATCCTAACCCCATTCTCCTGCCTTCTACCCATAACCTCTGACACCTGTACTAATCATGAATCTATCCATCTCTGCCTTAAAAAAATCCACTGACTTGGCCTCTGAAGCCTTCTGTGACAAATTCCACAGATTCACCATCCTCTGACTAAATACATTTATCTTCATCTCATTTCTAAAAGAACGTCCTTTAATTCTGAGGCTATGACATGTAGTCCCAGTGGAAACATTCTCTCCACATCCACTCTATCCAAGTCTTTCACTATTCTGCATGTTTCAATGAGGTACCGCCTCATTCTTCTGAACTCCCGCGAGTACAGGCCCAATGCCGACAAACGCTCATCATTTAGTTAACGTACTAAACGAATAAGAACTAATTGCAGACGGCAGGAATGGTGGAGAGAATTGAAACATCTGCAATGGGTTTGAAATAGAAAGGCACTGCCACATTTGTGAAGCAAGTAAAAAAAATATAATCATGAGTATCAAATGTAATACACTAAATTTGATGGTGTAAATAATTACTACTTCCGATATTGATGACGGTCTACAAGGGCAATCCTGTGCTTCCAGTTGTTTATTACTTTATCTGCCCCATATCTACTTTGTCCAATGCAAGCTTGAGGTACAGCTTTTCATCTTCCATTTGGCCACTCAAAATTTTAATATTCATTTTAACAACATTAGCTAACGACCCTTTTCACCTCCTCAAGGTATCTTCAAGTTTCAACTTGTTCCTTTCTCCCCTCCTTTCTTCCATCTCTAATTATTGGTTTAAAAATCTTCAATATCTTTGTCCATATTCATCAGCCGTTCTGCCCATTCTCTCCACATTTCACCTCTGCAACAGTTGTTTATCTTCCCACTTTTGTAATTTAATAAAGGATCTACGACCTTAAACAATAGCAGTTGCAACTTGACCTTTAGAATGATTTCAACATTAGAAAATATGTCCAGAGAGGGTCCATTTTGCCCTTCAAGCCTGCCCTATAATTCAATATGATCACGGCTGATGTTTATCATCTATTCTTCCAAGGCCTCAATCCCCCCCCCCCCCCCCCCCCCCATTGATCTCGGCTCCACAACCCACTGGGGTGGAGAATTCCCTAGATTAATCACATTGTGTGCTTTTGTGGTAGCTTTCCAGCATCTGCACTATTATGCTTCCACTTTTATAAACATGAACAGAGCATAAATTAAATCTGAAATAAGCATAATCAACTGCAGAGAGGTTTGATATTATAGGGCAAGGTAGAAGCTGTTAGTTTGAATTATCACAGGAAGATAAACTTACCAATTTATTCACACGGAGCTGTGACGAGTAAAATTTGAAAACCTCTGCCTTTTTGTCCAAGGGTTTGATGGTAAACTGTTAAAGTAAGGGTAAACTAAGTTTAAATTTGGACACAGTCTATAGATTATGAAGCTTCCAACTTAGTTTAGGAACCTTTGCTTTGAATTAATTGCATCAAGACACAAAGAAGCAAAATTATTTTAATTTCTGTATTAATCTTGACACGTACTACTTTTCTTGTCAGTATATTAGCTGCACCTCTAATATGTTAAGCATTATTTACATAAGTGATATTGTAAGCCTTGCTGGTTGTAATCATTGCTGGTTTCGAATGCGATACTCGCAAATTAGGGGCCAGAGATTCCAAATTAAGCTACCCACACACATTTTGAGACAATTTTAAAGAAATTTTCAGACCACAGCATATTTCATTTAATTTTTCAATGGTTAAAAGAGGAAAAAAAAAAAAATCACAGAAGAATTAAGATAACAGAAACAGGTAGATAACAAGGTAGACAAAAATGCTGGAGAAACTCAGCAGGTGAGGCAGCATCTATGAAGCGAAGGAAACGGGCAACGTTTCGGGTCGAGACCATTCTTCAGACTGATGCGAGGGTGGGGGGGGGGCGGGAAGAAGAAAGGAATAGGCGAAGACAGTGGGCTGAGGGAGAGCTGAGAAGGGGAGGAGAAAGCTCTTCTCAGCTCTCCCTCAGCCCACTGTCTCCACCTCTTCCTTTCTTCCCGCCCCCCCCCCTCACATCAGCCTGAAGGGTCTCGACCCGAAACTTTGCCAATTTCCTTCTCTCCATAGATGCTGCTTCACCCGCTGAATTTCTCCAGAATTTTTGTCTACCTTCGATTTTCCAGCATCTGCAGTTCCTTCTTAAACATAGGTAGATAACAAGATAACATTATTATTTTGCATTAAGTTCCATTTGTCATGGTGACAAAATCATTAACAAACCAACAGTTCGAAAAAAAGTAGACACAACTCTTGATCCATGGAGAAAAAAAAACTTGCATTCCAATTCAACTGACCAAAATATAGAGACTTACCGAAATAGTTAAAATCAAGCGATGTAAGAAAACAGTTTTACTTAATTGTATTCCTACAGGCATAATGTGTGTAGAGAGTGTATAATAAAAAAGATTCTAACGTACAGAATTTTAACAAATAAAAAAAAAGATAATAAAGTCTGAAATTCTCTCTACCTCTTTTTCACTGTAGGAAATATTTCTGATTCCACTCCATGCGAATGACTTCTTAGATGACAGCTTGTTGTCAGGGATGTAGATATGAAGACCAAGTGCATCAACTCCAAGTAGCAAGTCCGTGTCCCTTTTATTTTGCTTTTATAAATTGTAATTAAAGTTACATTGAAAATATAAAACAATTTATAGTCAAACCTTTTAAAAGGAATACATATAAATGGAAAATTAAATTCAAATACAGCCTACTCAAAGGTTCTGCCGAAATGTGTTTCACCAGAAACGTTAATTTTCCAAAAGACCGAAATGATCTTTTCTGCCATTTACTATTTTTATTTTACACCTCCAAGACCCATATTTTGTGTAGTAATGTCTACTGTATGGTGTGGGCATCGTTGTGAATTTTTATTATTTATCAATATGTCATTTCCAAAGAACATTCTTGTTTTCTAGCTTTTCTAATGGAAGTAGCAAATCACTATTATGCTATAAACACATCAGGAAGGTACTGACCCTTCCCCTGTCAAGTTGAAGGGTCTTTCATTAAGGAAATAATACTCATTATTGAATTTCAATAATCAATTCAGGCCTTCAATTTCAAGTGAAGGCCTGAATAGCAAATTACAATTTCACAGAAAGGTTATGGCAGCGGAAGCTACATAAATATGTAGCAACCATGAAGGCAATCCCACTGCCCTGTTTTAAAAAATGCATTCCCTAAAGTCTCTTTTAACTCTTTTGCTTATATCTTAATTCTATGACTGTTTGGATGGTGGACTGTAATGGACTGTTCTATGACTGTTTGGATAGTGGGAACATTTTTTCCTACATTGTCTGCTGATACAATTTATAATTTGAAATATTCAGATAATCCTTGTAGCCCTCCAGAAAAATCCCAGCTTTACAATCTCCAGGCTATCCACAATATAAAACACCCTCATCCCTGGAATCATTGTGTTACATCTCTTTCACAGCCTCTCCAAAGTCTTTACATATTACCTGAAGCATTGTGCCCAAAACCAATGGGCAGTCACCCGGCACTGTCCCTCAAGTGCCGAGGGTGATGACCCAAAGAGTGGCCTAATATCCAGGGACTGCCACAACTTTAATAATTTTCTCAATCAGTTTTGCTCAATTGTTCTTGTATTCTTCAGCAGGTGCATACTGGTTAACATAACCACTTACAATTTTTCCAATCAAAATGCAACACCTCACTTTTCTCAGTATTCAATTATATCTGCCACCAATTGCCCATTCTGTGCCTGAATGTATCTCTTTACTACTTTCCATGCAGTTCTTAATAGTCCAAATATATGTCACCAACAAATTTAGAAATTGTCCTGACATCAGTAATAGTACATATATTACAAAAAGCAATGGTCCTCTGGAGAACTCCCTTTCCCTTCCCGTTTCCTGTTACTTAGGCACTTTTATTTATGATTACAGCCCTTTTTATTCCATGATCTTCAATCTTTTTGACAAGCCCATTATTGAAACTTTGTCAAAGACAATTTGGAAGACCATGCATCCCATTTCAATGTATATCCTGCTTAGTGTTCTGCAAATTATCACATTGATTAATTACCTGTTCAAATTAAAGTCAAATTTTTGACCCAGCGTTCATTTTGATTATTCCAAACTAGAGATTTTGTTGGGGTCAAAATCACTACCTATTGTTTCTATAGCAAAACAGAAAACATGGAAACCAATTCTTCCAGTATCTTTGACAGTTCAGAAGGAGCATTCAGCACACTGTCAGCCTCCTAAGATAGTTAATATGTATTAATGTTCCTATGTGCCACTTTGTGCAGTAATGCCATTTACAACATAATGGCTGCACTGAAAGCATTCCATTGAAACAGAGATAAACAATTTCAAAGCTAGACCATCTTCTTTGTAAAGAGCCCACTTTAAGATCAAACAAAAATCCTTTTTAATTTTGAGTGTTTTTTTTGCCCAAGTTAATATACCTATTATGATTGCAGTATTGCAAACTACTTACTGTGATTGGGAAATAATTTACTCCGTACATTTCTAGGTCCTGCGCAATCTTCAAATATTCCATTTCAGCTTCGTCTCTGTCAAGTGATTGGGGAATAAATGAAAAGGGAAATTAGTGCATGTGGTTTTCAGTATGATAGCAACATCATTTTCACCATTAAAAAGAATCATAGTATTTAAGAATTGTATATGCTTCTATAAGATCCCCTCTCATCCTTCTAAATTCCAGTGAATACAAGCCGATTTCATAAAATCTGATTTGCTGTAGTAAAGCTTACCTGGCAATTCCCCTGTGCTCAGCATACCAGGCTGTTATCTTTTCTTCCCACATATCTGCTGTCATTTGATATTGTTTAAGAACCTAAAACATGCAGTGTAAAATGTAAACTGTAATTAGTGAATAGTATTAAAATTGTTCCCAAAACAATTCTCGGGTTCAATGTTGCATACAGTAGCAGACTAAAGAATTGTTGCATGTTCAGGGTTGGCATTCCGTGCAAAATGTTAAAATGACAAGTTGTAGCTCAAACAGTGGACAAATATATGGATTTGTAAGCCGAGGCTAAGCCAATGGAACAGAGCAAGATTAGGTTTTCAACATGGTACGTAGTGGGGCCTGTTCCATGCCCTATCTCTACATTAAAATTAACTCCTTTTATTCAGTAACTAATATCCAGTAGTCTTGCCTTCAGTCAATTTCTTAGGAACCACATTTCAACATGTCAAAAAAAGTTTATACTCGAAACCCTTCGAGTACATTAACTCATTACAAAAGTAACAAACGTAAGACTAGGGAAGGAAGCTTCTTTTTTTTTAATATAAATATAATAGTAATTCGTTAGGATCAGAATTGCATTTCCCAAAAGAACAACGAATTCAGCAGTAACAAGGCTGGATAAATATTTACGGGAAAAGATATTGCAGGGCAACAGGGAAAAATAAGGCGAGCTGGATTAATTAGCCAGTTCTACGCAAGGTGCCAGTTGGCCTCATGCCACACAATATTCAATCATTTTATTTCTATGTACAATGAGACCATTGTAGGTCAATTTATCAGGAATGGATTAGTAATTTTCATTATTTAATTTTGTATACTTTTATCTTGTATTAAAATGCATCTTTTTTTACATAATCTCTACAGTAATGATAGATTAGTAACAACCACATTTAATTAAAAACATAATGTGGCATGTAACAGAAGTAAGAAGTTTCGCTGAATGTTGCCACACTTACTCTTTTTGGTAGTAGTTCATCCTGAGCCAGGAAACCAGGTTTATGAAAATTTGGATCATAGTCACCATACTGTAAAGAAAACATGGATACAAAATAGTTAAACATCACAAGCAAAGAAGTGACATGTTTAATGCTGGCACAGATAATCCTCGCTACAAAGAACCATGGGAGGGGGGTGAGGAATTGGGACAGGTTGTCCTTTATAGCTGAGTAAGCGATTCGCTCCAACTGCCTCATTGCCACTTCGTGAAATAATGAGTTGTTTTCAAATACAAAGTTCTTTTTAACAGCTAAAAATGTATTTTTGTTACTGCAAGCTAAACATACTAAAGGCTGTTTGTTACATTGTTTAATAGCATAACACCTTAATAAGTGTTGATCAAACCAATGACTTGCCAATTTTAATGGCCTCCCACAGTGTAGCCAGCAGCCTGTCTTCTTAGAGACAGAACACCCGCTATAACCAATAACCAAAGACCTTGTGCAAATTTGTAGTCAAAGGAGCATCAGCAGGGTTGGGATAGACACAGCTAAAGCTCCCACACTGCAGAGCCAACACCAAGCTCAGAAGCATCTTTGGACAAACCCATTTCCATCACCTTGCAGTATCCAAGAAAGTTTCCTGGCATCAGTCCATGGCCCAAAATTATGCTCCCTGTGGATAAGGGGAACATTAACAGTAACTAAGCCAGGCTGTGTTGGCCACTAGCCAACAGTTCTGTACACTACCAATTGGAAAGTTTCCATCTTGCATGGTCTCACTATCAGGCCCACATAGTTCCTCAAGCCACTGAGTCCAGTGGTCAGAAGTGCTCTGTATGCCCCCTCAGTTCTTTTACACTAAACAAAACTGATGGATACAGCACAAATGAAATAAGATTAAAGACAAAGGTAGGCATTCCAGTGCGCAGGGAAATATTTGCAGCTCTTCTATGGGCACCAAACCTTTGCTTGAACAGCATAAGATGCCAGCAGAACAGAAGCCTCGGGGGAACAGTAAATCTCCTCATCCAAAATCTGTTTCTTCACCTAAAGGGAAAAAAAACATATTTAATTCATTAAAGTATCCATTCCACAAGCATATGACAATTTCATTCTGGCTTTTAATTATATGATACTGTCAGGCAAATACATTGGGACAAAGTGGCTCACTAATTATATGAAAAATCTAACATGGACCAACATTCCAATTGGTACCGGATGTGAACCAACATAGGTGCAGTGGTAGAGTTGCTGCTTTACAGCATTAGAGACCTGGGTTCGATCCTGACTACAGGTGCTTATCTGTCGAAGTTTGTATGTTCTCTCCGTGGCCTGCATAGGTTTTCTCCAAGGAGTGTGGGTTTACACCCACACTACAAATGATGTGCAGATTAGTAGGCTAATTGACCATGTATAATTGTAAATTGCCCCGAGTGTGTGTAGAATAGTGTTAAAGTAAGGAGACGTAGGTGGGCCGAAGAGCCTGATTCCGCGCTAAATCTCTAAACTAAAACATATAATTCAGTATCATTGCACCATCTGCAGAAGTTGATTTTAAAAATCCTCGATATTGTATTTAATTCATGCATATAAATATTCAGCACTGAATTAACTTTATTTTTAAATATTTAAAATTAGGTTTAGTCCAGTCAAAGTTTATTCATTTGTAAGATTTTTTGTTTTACTATTTCCTCACAAAAATTTAAATACTTTCTTCACTCTGATCCCAAATATTTAGTCAACAGATTAATGCACACTATCAAAATGTAATTATATTCCTGGAACTAGCTCCTCTGCCAGCTGTGACTCTCATTGTCCTCACCATTGACTGCCTCATGACGAGGCATCACAAACTCTGCTTGGCCCATTACTGATCAGAAAATAAACACATCTTTCTGTTGTCCACAAACTTCTGTAACATACTACTGTCTATGTTACTATTCACACTCAAGCATCATTTTCTAACTGCTTCAGATTGATTCCCAAATAAGTAACCTGCACGAAAAATGTGGACACATACCTGCAGGAAAAAAAGGTGCTGGGTGATTTCTTGGACAAGTTCTTCTTCCACTTTCTCAGGATAAAATTTAGCCAGGAAGTGAAATGTAATTGGATCCTCCTTGGGTACCTCTTGATCCAGCACCTGTGTTTGTGATAGAACAATAAATAAATTCCCTGATTCATGTAAAGAAAAACTCCAACCATTGGTGGATATCTCAAACTTTTACTATATATGTGAAATTGAAACTGAAATTGTTTTTCTCAAAAGCAACATTATTGCATAATAACTTCTATGTTAAAGGTTAGAGACAAGAATTCAGCACATTCATGGATACCAAAATTCTATATATCAGCTTTCAAAATTAGCAGAAGGCAATTAAGCGTACCCTTAGTAAAAGAAAGTGTGAAATATACATTCATTCTAGGTCCCTCTCACACACATATCCAAATAGATATCTTTGAAGAAGGGTTCCGACCCAAAACATCACCTATCATTGTTCTCCAAACATGCTGCCTGACCCAATGAGCTATTCCAGCAGTTTGTGTCTTTTTGTGTAACCCAGCATCTGCAGTTCCCTGTTTTTAGGTACCTTTGAAAACTTCTCAAGTAGTGGGGCATTTTCAGCTGCATCAAACTGGTCACTTAAATCAATTGCATCAAAGAGATGACAAGTGCCAGCATAACTGGAACACCGTCTTCATCGAGCATTATTATTAGTTATGATAGCAGTGCCATTTCAAATGATAAAAATGTTTAGAAATACTTTATTTACTAAGTTTGTTTGTAAAACATGGCTTCAAAGATATTTTGAAGATCTATAAAATATCATTAGCAGCATGGAAATGTTTGGAGCAATCATTGGACTACTCAAACTTAACCACATCCATATCACTCAATAGATGCTGCCTGTTCCTGAACAATCCTTCACACATTTCATTGTATTTCCACAGTTATTTATTAGTAACTTTCATTACCTCTACCAATTGTTCGCCAATTTATGACACAAAGGCGGCCAATGTTCAAGCTACATTGTCTCCTGGCTTGCAGAACCTGGCGGCTGGTGTTTATTTGGCCACTATTAAACATGGTTCAATAAAAATAACTATTTTTATTGAACCATTCAAGTCTATTACTTAGGTAATTAATATTTATAAACTACAATTTCAGATATTTAGAAATTACAATTGAGAACTACAGACAGTTAATTTTCCTAAGGTTTGTCAAAATTTAGCCGATTTTTATACACCAGATAACATTTGAAGATGAAAGTTTTAATACACTATTAATTTTTAAGCATAATCAAAAGTTTAAAAATTGCAATCAATACCCTTGATACCTCAGTTTTAGACATTTCAATGTAATAATATTTCAAAATGTTCTTGATTTCTGGAAACAATATTCATTTTAAACCAAATAAAAACTTGATACAAACCTTCTTCTCCATTTTTAACCACGCAAATGTATCTTTTACAATGAATTGCAGTCCAAAGAACCAGGTTTCCCGTAATCCAATTGTTCGACACACCAAGTCAAAAAGGTCTTTTCCTTTCCACTTCACCTGCAATACAAAAAAAACACATAATATCTCAATTTGCTCTTCAATATTCATAGTTCATGAATTTCTTGGCCTGGACAATATAGTCTTGGGTGACATTATGAAAAGATAAAATGGCTAAGGCAGCCACAATAGCTCAGGTAAACAAGGGATTCAAGTTCCCCGATGTTGATGGCAGGATCATTCTCCACACACACACACACACACCCACACACACGGTCAAAAGGAGAGGCCTGTTGCCGTTTGCCTTTCCAAGCTCATGCAAACTCCTCACAATTACTCCCAACACGAGCACTGATATCGCCAAGTAATATGGGCTTATTGCTTACAGGAGTTGACTTTACCAGAAAGTCAAGGTCCTCACAGAATGCCTCCTAGTCATCATCACAGCTGGTCAGGGAAGGAACAGAGGCGCTGACGATGCTAACGTGTCAGGAATAGGTGAGGAGGAAACAGCTGCATGACACATCTGTTGACACCGACAAGTAAATTGGGAAGTTATTAAAAGGAATGTTGCGTAGATGGCACATCTTCATTTTCAGATTTGTCTTTCCAGAAAAAGGTGTAGCCCAGTGTTTCTTCATCAGCATATTACATCCTAGTGAGAGCAGCAACGCCGATAGTACAGCATGCTGGATACGAGGGCTGTTCTTCACTGGGACCTCATTGTGCCTTCTCTATTGATGAAAGTGCATATGTTCCACATACCAAGAATTAAGTTTAATGTCTGTATTCAACCACTGAAAGGGGCCGACTGCCATCCATAGTCTGCTGGCCGGTTAATTGTTGTTAGGAGAGCAACATTGAAAACATCTTCTCCTGTCCTTTCCCTAACTGGGGTAAGCAATGCTATCTCTAAAAGGGGCTACTCTGATGCCCAAGATGCTGGCGATCTTCATGCCGCGCCCCCACAAGAGGGAGCGTTACATCAAGGGTCCACTATCCAATAGCAACTCGCATTTATCATCTCTGCTGGAAAAAATGTTTGGATGATCAGTAAGACCAAAACCAGTCTTGGCCAACATAAACAATCCCAGCATTGAAATAGCTTGGCACTCATCATTGGAAAATATTATTAAACGTTGCAAATATATGAACAATACACCAGCATGAATCATGCGGCCTTCAGGAATGATAGGGCAACATAAAAAAGTATTGAATATGTTAAGGCTCATAATGCAGCAGCCAAATTGATTTTATTAGAAAAGGACATGTTCGTAAATAAATGCAGATACCTTTTGTTATTGAAGTACCCAAAACAAAACTTAAACTAGGATGAGAAGTATTCTCAAAGAACTTGAGGATATTTTTAGTCTGGCAAGAGTTTAATGGTTCATTGGTACTTTATTGTCACATGGACCCAAGTACAGTGAACAGTACTTGCATACAGTTCAGTGGCAATTCTACTATACATTAGGCACATTCATACTAAGTATGAGATTGTACTACGATTGTTTCTCATGAAATCACATCCAAAATTCAGAATTACTAAAATACATATTTTTCTCCATTATCTTTAATATATCCAATTTAACTAACCTAACACGAGTGAATGAAAAATTATTTAATCTTCAAAATGAGAGCGTTCAATTTTACAATTCATTATTATAGTGAAAATTCAAGCTAAGGAACCATCTAATGCATTTTGACAGATATTTCATTATTATTGCACAACCATAAATCTTATATTAAATTTGTTTTTGTAAATCTGAAGACCAGTTGTGCTCCTCAGGAGACCGTTTGACCATACTCTTTCAACTGCAGTTGGTAACATCTCATCTCAATGAGATGGGTATTGGTTCAAGCGCATCTCCAGGGTTGTGAGCATTATCTCTGGGTTATACTTCAATATTGAAGAATGCAACATTTCAGAAATGCCATCTTTCAGATTAATTAATGAACAAGAGTTCAACAATCTCTCGTAAAACATAAGATTCATGTGCAATTTTTGAAACAAATAGAACCTTTTCACAACTTAAATCAAATGACTCACATTCAACTCCATATAATTACAACTGCCAGCAACAGAGTAGTAGATCCAACATCTGATTTGCCACTGTACAATACACTATTCAGTGGCTGAATTTGCCTAGATAACAGCACTTGCCTCTAAAACATTGGAACAATCCAAGGACACTAAATGTCAAAAAAAATCTAAATCTAAAAAGGAAACTCTCTCTTACCTCACAACTGAATTCCATTTCTGCATCCATGGTAATAACCTTAACTTTAAAGGTTTTAGGTTGTTTTTTCTTTAAGCCCATTATCGACATTTTGCTTCCAAATCCTTTGATGATATTCCTTCAAGGATATTTTTAAACCTAGCAAGAGAAAGCAATATTAATGGCATGTGTGCCATTGAGACAATTTATAAGAAGCCATA
This sequence comes from Raja brachyura, assembly GCA_963514005.1. The sequence goes on along the minus strand of OY740807.1, from coordinate 29,950,951 downwards.
TATCTGTCTATTTATATACAGTGGCGTCTCTTCACATGGTCCTCCATGAACTCCAGGATGTACACAAGCAACCCTCCTGTTTCCCCTCCTTCATTGATATCCCTTACCCAGTTTTCAAATAAGTTGTAGAATGCCAGTATTTAAAACCTGGCAATCCTCCAAATTTCTACTCTACCAACATACCTATATTTTGTTGAATATCAGTTATTTTCTTGCATGAACAGATTAAAGATTGGGCAATCAAACGATCATGGATTTTCCTGTAAGAAATTATGTCCAAAATGACCAGAGGCAAAAGTTAGAGATACAGCATGGAAACCGGCCCTTAGGCCCATTGAGTCCACGTCAACCATTAATTACCCGCATATTCGTTCTATGTCCTACACACTAGGAGTGATTTACAGAAGTCAATTAATCTCCAAACACCTTCGGAATGTGGTAGGAAGCCGGAGTATGATCAGTCTGAAGAAGGGTCCCAACCAAAAATGTCACATAGCCAATGTTCTCCCGAGATATTGTCTGACCCACGGAATTACTCCAGTACTTTGCGTTTTTTTTTGTAAACTAGCATCTGCTGTTCCTTGCTTCTAAGCTATTGGAGAGGATTCTTAAGGATAGCATTTTCTCCCGTTTAGATATTGGGATAATTAGGGACTGTCAGTGGTATTTGGCCCCAGCAGGCCATGTCATACAAATCTGAGGAGGTTTTTTTTTGAGGAGGTAACAAAAGTGATTGATGAGGGTAGGGCAGTGCATATTGTCTGCATAGCCTTTACTAAGGTGTTTGACAAAGTCCCGTAAGGTAGGCTGATCCATAAGGGTAATGTTCCTGGGATCTACAGTGCTCTGGTAGTTTGGATCCTTAACTGGTCTACCAATAGGAGAGGGTAGCGTTTGAAGGATGTCACTCTGACTATGCCTGTTCCAGAGAGATTAGAGGGTATGACAAATGTTGACTTCTTGGCAGGCTGCAATTGGAATATTACTAGTTGGCTTCTGATGACTATGGTATTATATTGGAGAATAATATCAGAGTTTCAGTATGATTAAATCTCCTTTTATTTAAAAATATTCTATTTCAGTAATAAATTATTATACTCTAACATGGCTCCCATCTCAAAAATCATGCAAGCGGAGACCATTTGTGATCATGAGGTTCGGTAAAGAAGCAGGTGGTTTATCTGAGTGGTGGATTACTCCTGTGCTGAAGTTTCATCCCTTACTTATTTCAATTCAAACATAATTGCCTATCTGGATTTTCATTCCACTATTCTTTTCACACATTTGAAGAAAAATATTTACTTTTATTTTGTTATTTGTTAACATTTAAAAACAACGTGGGAAGTGCGTTAAAACTCGAAAATTAAAACGTGGGCAGTGCATTAAACCGGTTTGATGGATTGCATTAAATGAAATATAATGGATCAACTGGAAATGATTTCTATCCCATTCAAATATTTTTGAAAAGTAACTGATATCCAAATTTGACTGAAACTTATCAGATCAAGTTTATGTTATGCCGTTCTTCTACAATTTTCTAAACAATATAATGTGATATTGTGCCATCAAGCCAAAGAGTGAGCCTTCAATCATCTTAAACACAAACATGCACGCGCACACACACAAACAGCAAAGGCGGAGGAGAAATTCACACGGTGTCTGAAATTCACACGGTGCAAAGCCAAGGTGATACCCGCGATGAACAGGAAGGTTAAAGACAGCTGGCACAGTGTAAGGCAAGTCCTTTAAAAGAGCAGGGAGGGGGTGGCGGAGAAGGGGGGGGGGGGGGGGAAGACACTTTTAAGAAGCCAAACAACTTTTAATAAAGTTTAGCGGACATTTAACATTACCGGTCGGTTTTCCTTGGTTCTGAAAACTCGTGCTTACGTTTTTTTTCCCCCAATGTGCCAATTAAAATGCCCGGTCAGCAAAGGAGATTGCCTACGGCTACCTCAACTACCTATAACTACACGGCGACCCAACTACCACTGCACTACAAGTTCAAAAGAACCATGCCAACCAATTTTTACTTGAGGTACATTTGTCAGCATGATGAGTATGCGTGAACTTCTCTCGAGCATGAAGGAGAGGTACAGTGACCTCCTAGGACCACGTGTCGACCATGCTGCGAGTTTGTGGCGAGCATGAACTCTTCTAAACTCGCAAATTAGGTCGCCATAGTGGGACAGGCCCTTAAGACTACAGAAAGAATTCCAAACGACAGCTCAGTTTAGTAGGTTGAAGAGTCAAATACCAGACCAGGATCTGACAACTATTTAATGCAAGACAGCTGCATTGTTGGAGAAGATGCTTTCTGGGAGAAAAATTGTACTCCATCGACTAATCCAGGTGGATAACAAAATCTTTTGCAGAATTATTTAAAGATGGGGCAGGTTGAAACATAACTGACAGGTTTTTTACAATAGTAATGCACTACCTAGCTGTTCATTATGTTGGTTCTGTTCAATTGCACAAGAAAGGTAAAATCCTGAAATCCTACCCTACCTTGCTCACACAATAACAGGATGGAATAGGGAACTGATGGGAATAGATAGATACACAAGACCTTGAATCAAGCATGCAAGATTTTTGTCCAATAAAAACCCATTGTGACTTACAACTATGTGGGCAGGGGTTGCGTCCCACAAACTTAAACTGTTAAGTTTTAAAGATAAATATTCAGTACGTTTGCAATGGACACTAAATGATTTTAAAAGCTCCATGCACAGGTCTGAGAAGTTAGTCTCTGCTCACCGCAAAACAGGGTTTGAGGGATAATCAGTTATGCCTTGTTTTAATAGATTATTAGAACAATTATGAATATTATGCAAATTCACTCTTTGCAAATTATCTGTTGGTTCAAAGTCTCTGGCCAGATTCAATGGAGCATTCCAGATTCCTGTTAATAAAGTGAATTCAAATCTCATCACATGATGCTTTCCACAACCCAATGAATGGAGTAGGGTCCCTCCATTTCATTGCTTAAATCAAAGTATCATGTAATTAGGTATTGAATGGAAAAGGTTCCACTCCAGAAACCTGAGGCGCAAGGTACACTTGGAAAACAAATAATACTCAAGTCAAGAAGAGATGGGGTGAAAGATGGTCAGAAAGAATCCTGCTCAAATGGAAAACCCAACCTGGAACGCAGCAATTTGAAAACTGAATTATTCTGTACATATTTTTCCTTAAAATTAAATGCTAATCCCAAAACACATTTCAACTCATGAACAATACTGATAAAGCATTAGAACAGCAGTCTGGAATATTATGTTATTGCTTTGCTTTGGGGTTTTAAACAAAACAAGCTCCAAAAGCACAAGCTGGCAAATAACAAAGAGATCAAGATGATGTGGGAAATCTCATGATTTTCATGTCCAAGAACAAAGTTGAAAGATTCTTGGGGGTCTAAGAATGAATTGTGTTCCATTGATACAGTTTAAAAAAACAGAACAATGTTTGAGGCACCCAACAAGTCAAGCAGCCTTTGAAATCAAGTCACTAATTTTGGCTTCATAAGACTGAATGTAAAAGTGTAAACACAAAACAATGTTGAATAATATTGTGAAAAGCAGTAAAACACAAATCCCCCATCAAATTAAACAGTGTTTTCAGAAGACTGTAGTCAAAATGCAGCATTTAATGTGGCAATCGATAGTCAAAGATATAACACTCAGAATAACAAACATAATTGCCTTGTCATAAGTCTGAATAGCGAGTGACTCTATAAATCAGTTTTCGAATTGGCTAAGAGAAAGTGTCAAGCAAATCCAACATTTTACTTCAAATTTTGAAAGATTTACCAGGGGTGGGGAAAAAGATATTCAAAAGGATAACATCTGGGATGATATCAATAAAGAATAACAAAGACTAGAAGACCTTTCAGAACAGAGAATACACACCTACATTCACAGATAACATTAAATTCGTGAATTGAGAACTAGATATATTTAAATGGGAGATTTAGGATTTTTATTAAGTGAATAAATTAAATTAAAATGATCCTAATAGTTATCCTTCAATTGTGTACTGTGGTGTGAATCTGTGGAAAAACCGAGGTATTACAGTACTTTCCCTTTGAAATGTGTTTTTTTTCTGTGTGCAGATAAACAAGGCCTTCATTGATTACTTGTAATGTATGGACTGGTGCGAAGGTAAACTAGAGCAGACATTATTATTATGTTTAAATGGATTTACTTCAAGTTTGAAGGGTCAGCTGCCTCTACTCGGTAATTCATTTGGCAACACAAACCAAAGAAGTAATGAGACTAAAGCGTTAATGGTGGAAAATATGCACCGATCACCTTTGTCATCATCAAAAATAGACAGAAAAAGGAGTAACTCAGCGGGTCAGGCAGCATTTCTCGAGAGAATGGGTGACGTTTCGGATCGAGACCCTTCTTCAAACTCATTCTCTAATTGGAAATACATTTCCATGAGTGGAATTAACATTGGCGGTAACAAAATAAACATTAAAAATAACAACATTCTTCTAAAAGGATTCAACGTTCTGGAGGCCTAAAAAGTACAGTAAACTGTTGTAATGGAGTGCTTTCACACGGAAACTAACAGTAACTTTCCGAAGTAACCCACAGATATTGATTAATGGTTGTTTCGTTGATTTAAGTACAGTTTGAGGTGTGTCTGGAGGACTCACCGTCGATGGAGGCCCAGCCAGAGTTGAGCCCGGGGCTGGAGTTGCAGCGAGTCCGTGCGATACGCCACCAGCACCGGCCTTAAGGCGACGATGAACTGCACAGCAACCCCACTAACTGGGCCATACGTCGGTTAAAACCGCCGGGAAGCTGACACTGCTGGCTGGGCAAAGGGGAGGGAGAGCCACCGCTGCACAACGGCGAATGGCGGAGCGCGCCCTCCAGTGAGGATGAAGCAACTCGCAGCAAAACTTCGCACAAACCCTCCCTTCATCACACTCCGCCCCCCGCCACGCAAACGCTCCCCTTTCCCCTCCCATTCAAACAAACTTTATCCCCATTCCCCTCCCATTCAAACAAACTTTCCCCTCCACATTACAGCTCCCAGCAATCCCCCATCCCCCCCCCCTTAAAAAACAACCTCCCCCCCCCCCCATAAAAGACTCCATTCAAAACCCACCCAAAAGGCATTCACACAAACTGGAAACATACCCACCGCAATATCTCTGTACCAAAACACATCTCCTTGAAACACCCCCGCGAAAGGCAATATTATTGAATGAAATATTACTCACTAACCCACAGAAACATGCTATATCTTCCACCCTCAAAGCTCTACAGAAAGCTCAAAAAGCCATATAAAATATGGTTGTAATGTATTATGCTAGTATGTTTTTTTTCCATTTGACTGCCACCTTAATTCTGCATCCTGCTTCAACATTTGCTTTAAATAAGCACAATATAGGCTCAATTAATAACAACATTTCATCTTTCACTGGGCATTTTATAGCCTTTCAGAGGTTCAACAATTTCATTGAAATATCATGTACATTTTTTGAATTCTCATTTCTAGTTGATGCTTTTCCTGTTTAGTTAATTTTAAATAACTATTCCCTTTCTCCCAGTCTCACATGCTTCAGACCAGCCTCTTGCTATTCATTAATCCGTTCTCCAGGCTCTTTCAGATTGTCCCAACACTGTCAGATCACTGTCAGTGTCTGAAGAAGGGTCCTGAACCGAAATATCATCCGTCCTTTTTCTCAAGAGATGCTGTCTGACCCACTGAGTTACTCCAGCACTTTGTGTCTATCTTCTGTCAGATCTTTGCTTGTATTTCCTTCTCCGAAATCAACCCCATCTTTCTTCTCCAATTTAAATTTAGCCAGATAAGCCAGTGGATCGAGCGCAGCATAAAACAGCGTTGAAAGGAGCCGATAGCATTGTATTGGCCGAGACTGACTCCCACTTCATTGATCCAGTGCCACCGGGACACCAGGTCTAAAAGTGAGAACATGAGAAAACTGATATCTCAATGGGCCAAGAATAGACTTTTCAAAGGCTTGGAAGTTGCAAGATAGTGCCGGAACATGGCAATACTCTATGTGCTGTTCCAGAAGATCTATTGTAAAAAAAAGGCCACAGAGTTTTGGAGTAACTCAGCAGGTCAGGCAGCATCTCTGGCGAACATGGAGAAGTGATGTTTCGGGTCGGGACCCTGCTTCAGATTGAAACATCACCTATCTATGTTCTCCAGAGATGCTGCCTGACTCACTGAGTTACTCCAGCACTTTGTGACATAGGTTCTAAGAGCAGAATAATGCCATTCAGCCATCAAGTCTACAAGTTGAACAAGTACTTTGGATCCGTCTTCACAAAGGAAGACACAAAAAATCTCCCTGATGTACTAGTGGCCAGAGGATCTAGGGTGACGGAGGAACTGAAGGAAATTCACATTAGGCAGGAAATAGTGTTGGGTAGATTGATGGGACTGAGGGCTGATAAATCCTCAGGGCCTGATGGTCTGCATCCCAAGGTAGTTAAGGAAGTGGCTCTGGAAATTGTGGATGCATTGGTGATCATTTTCCAATGTTTTATAGATTCAGGATCAGTTCCTGTGGATTGGAGGGTGGCTAATGTTATCCTACTTTCAGTTCCTGTGGATTGGAGGGTAGCCAATATTATCGCACTTTTTAAGATAGACGGGAGAGAGAAAACAGGGAATTATAGACCAGTTAGCCTGACATCGGTGGTGGGGAGGATGCTGTAAAAGATGAAATAGCGGCACATTTGGATAGCAATAACAGGATCGGTCCAAGTCAGCATGGATTTACGAATGGGAAATCATGCTTGACTAATCCTCTGGAATTTTTTGAGGATGTAACTAGGAAAATGGACAAAGGAGAGCCAGTGGATGTAGTGTACCTGGACTTTCAGAAAGCATTTGATAAGGTCCCACATAGGAGATTAATGGGCAAAATTAGAGCACATGGTATTGGGGGTAGGGTACTGACATAGACAATAGACAATAGGTGCAGGAATAGGCCATTCGGCCCTTCGAACTAGCACCGCCATTCAATGCGATCATGGCTGATCATCCCTAATCAGTACCCCGTTCCTGCCTTCTCCCCATATCTCCTGACTCCGCTATCTTTAAGAGCCCTATCTAGCTCTCTCTTGAAAGTATCCAGAGAACCGGCCTCTACCGCCCTCTGAGGCAGAGAATTCCACAGACTCACAACTCTCTGTGTGAAACGTATTTCCTCATCTCCATTCTATATGGCTTACCTCTTATTCTTAAACAGTGGCCCCTGGTTCTGGACATGGATAGAAAATTGGTTGGCAGACTGGAAACAAAGAGTAGGGATTAACGGATCCCTTTCAGAATGGCAGGCAGTGACTAGTGGGGTACCGCAAGGCTCGGTGCTGGGACCGCAGCTATTTACAATTTACATTAATGATTTAGATGAAGGGATTAAAAGTAACATTAGTAAATTTGCAGATGACACAAAGCTGGGTGGCAGTGTGTACTGCGAGGAGGATGCTATAAGGATGCAGGGTGACTTGGACAAGTTGGGTGAGTGGGTAAATGCATGACAGATGCAGTTTAATATGGATAAATGTGAGGTTATCCACCGGTGGCAAAAACAGGGAGGCAGCTTATTATCTGAATGGTGTCAAGTTGGGAAAAGGGGAAGTACAACGAGATCTGGGGGTCCTTGTTCATCAGTCATTGAAAGTAAACATGTTGGTACAGCAGGCGGTGAAGAAAGTGAATTGCATGTTGGCCTTCAAACAAGAGGAATTGAGTGTGGGAGGAAAGAGGTCCTTCTGCAGTTGTACAGGGCCCTAGTGAGACCACACCTGGAGTATTGTGTGCAGTTTTGGTCTCCAAATTTGAGGAAGGGCATTCTTGCTATTGAGGGAGTGCAGCGTAAGTTCATGAGGTTAATTCCCGGGATGGCGGGACTATTATATGTTGATAGAATGCAGCAGCTGGGCTTGTATACTTTGGAATTTAGAAGGATGGGAGGAACATTCAAGATTATTGAAACATGTAAGATTATTAAGGGTTTGGACATGCTAGAGGCAGGAAACATGCTCCTGATGTTGGGAGAGTCCAGAACCAGGGGCCACAGTTTGAGAATAAGGGGTAAGCCATTTAGAACAGAGATGAGGAAAAACTTTTTCACACAGAAGGTTGTGAATCTGTGGAATTCTCTGCCTCAGAAGGCAGTGGAGGCCAATTCTCTGGATGCTTTCAAGAGAGAGTTTGATAGATCTCTTAAAGATAGCGGAGTCAGGGCATATGGGGAGAAGGTAGGAACGGGGTACTGATTGTGGATGATCAGCCATGATCACTGTGAATGGTGGTGCTGGTGCGAAGGGCCGAATTGGCCTACTCCTGCACCTATTGTCTATTGGCTAATTTGGAGGATGCACCTCATATTTCGCTTGGGTTGCTTACACCCCAGTGGTCTGAACATTGACTCCTCTAACTTCAAATAGCTCTTGCTTTCCCTCCCTCTATCCCCTACCCATTCCCAGTTCTCCACAAGTCTTACTGTCTCTGACTACATTCTATCTGTCCCATCCACTCCCCTGACATCAGTCTGAAGGGTCTTGACCTGAAACATCACCCATTCCTCCTCTCCAGAGATGCTGCCTGTCCTGCTGACTTACTGCAGCATTTTGTGTCTACCTTCTAAATAAAATTCTATTGTATCGTATCGTACATGTACCGAGGTACAGTGTAAAGCTTTTGTTACGTGATAACTAGTCAGTGGAAAGATAATACATGATCAACATAATACATTAATAAAATATGATACATAATGGTACACTGACAATAGATTATATTTTTTACCCTGCACTACTCGTTATTCCCTTGCCATGTATCTGTACACTGTGAATGGCTCGATTGTAATCATGTTTTGTCTTTCTGCTGGCTGGTGAACACCCAACAAAAGCTTTTCACTGTACTTCGGTGCACATGACAATAAATTAAACTAAACAGACTAACCCCAAACATTGTAGAGTACAGGATGCTGGGTGTAGAGTGTAATAAGCAAGTTCAGTATTCCGACTGCGCAAGCCCAGGTCAAAGGTCACTATGCATAAACAGCACTGGAAAGCAGTGAAGCAGTGGACCTTCATTTCTTCCGTTTTTTCTAGCTTTGATTCTTCTGGGTAAGAAAATACTGCTTTCAATCTATGAAACAGTTGTTTTTATTGTTCCTTTGTTAAAAGCTAAAATTATTTTGTCGTTTTTATTGCTTCATTATGCTTTGGTGAGTGAGCGAGATTGTGCTCGTCCATGGTTGGTGTCGGGCCCAGGTCTGTTGAGTTGCTGCTGGGTCGTCCGCGACCCCGCTTGGGTGTCTCGTCCCTGTCCGGGGGGCGGCCGGAGGTGTCGGGCCGGGCTTGCAGCTGGCGCGGGGAGGAGGCCGAGTTGCTGCAGCACCATGTGTTTATGGCTGGTGCTCGGCTTGCACCGGTGCCGGGGCTGTTGGCCGCTGCCAGTCCCTGGCCCATCGGGGAGTGGGGTTGGGCTGGAGTTGGCGCCTTTTCTCCATGCTGGCCGTGGGCCTTGGGTCGCTGGTGTCATGGGTCCGGGCCTGTTGGTTGGCCCGGTGGGAGTTTGGCTGGGGTTGACGCTTCTTCTCTGCAATGGCTGTGGGCCTGGGGCCGCTGGTGTCATCGGTCACAGTCAGCACGGAGAAGAAGCGCCAACTCCAGCCCAACTCCTGCTGGGCCAAACCCCCTGGCGCCAGCGAAAGCCGAGCACCAGCCCCAGGGCAGGAACGAGACACCCGGGAGAAGATGGTGACGACCCAGCAGCAACTCAACAGACCCGGACCCGACACCGACCGCGGACGAGCACGATCTCGCTCATTCACCAAAGCATAATAAAGCAATAAAAGCGACAAAATAATCTTAGCTTTTAACAAAGGAACAATAAATACAACTATTTCATAGTTTTAAAGCAACATTTTCTTACCTAGAAGAATCAAAGCTGAAAAAAAAAAGAAATGAAGGTTCACTGCTCTGAAGTCAATGTCTGAAGAGGGGTGCATATTTCCTTCGCTCCATAGATGCTTGCAGAATCTATGGTAGCGAACCTTTTATCTACCTAAGGTTCACTGCTCCACTGCTTTCCAGGGCTGTTTATGCATAGTGACCTTCGACCTACGCATGCGCAGTTGGAATACCGAACTCGCTTATTGGGCCGGAGCTGTAATGCCGCAGACGGCCAGCAGAGGCGGTGGTTCATTGCGGGGCAACCAGGCGGGAGCGCCCACTGCGCATGCTCGGGTTACGCCGCTCCTCGATCCACGTCGAGTAGGAACACGCGGATTGAGGGCGAATGGGTGGGTGAGTGAGTGCATTGCCGGGGTTAAACGGATTATTTGAAGCACCCGAGGCCTTGATCCCCAGGTAAGCGCGACATTCTGGAGCCATCGTGTTACCCGGTGAGTTTTCGTGTACTCCGTCGCCAAGGTGGGAGCAATGAGCTACCGCGCATGCACTAGAAATGGGTCCGCCGGCTCAGCGCTCCCCCGGAGTCGCGGATTTCAGGAGCACCGGAGGCGCGGGGTGGGGGCGTGAAAGGCGGTGCACACCGTGGTTGACCTGTCCCAAACAACACTGAAAGGAAGAGACAGCAAGGGACAAACTCATTGCTTTTAACCCACACTTTAACATAAATGAAAACATATGTATGTATGCATTTTACTATACCTATTTACGAGGATGTCTAAAGTCAAGTGTTTTTTGTCATATGTCCCAGATAGAACAATTAAATTCTTACTTGCAGCAACACATCAGAATATGTAAACATAGTACACTGTAAACAATATTATAAGCGAGAGAGGGAAAAAAGTTCAATGCACACATACACACACTTGAAGGCCTGAGCTAAGGGGAGAGGTAGTGCAAGCTGGGACTATTCCTTGAAGTGCAGGAGGATAAGGAGTGATCTTACAGAGGTGTACAAAATCTTGAGAGGAATAGATCGGGTATATGTACAGAATGTCTTGCCCAGACTAGAGCAATCGAGAACCAGAGGACATAACTTTAAAGTGAGTGGGGAAAGATTTAATTAGAATCTGAGGGGTAACTTTTTGATGCAAAGTTGGTAGGTGTATGTAACGAACTGCCAGAGGATGTAATTGAGGCAGATACTATTGCAACATTTAAGAAACATTTAGACAGGTGCATGGATAGGACAGGTTTAGAAGGATATGGGCCGAATGTAGGCAAGTGGGGGACTAGTATAGATGGAACATGTTGGCAAGTTCTGAAGGGCCTGTTTCCACGCTGTAAGACTCTATGACTTCGATACATGTGACAATAAACCAAACTCACGTACAGCTATACAGAACTAACTAGAATTCATTATAAACCATGGAATAACTCAGCCTATGCTTTGATATAGAGTCATACAAGCATGCAGCATGGAAGCACTACAAATCTGAAATAAGTACATGTAATAAAAATGTCTGTTGGAAGGAACTGCAGATGCTGGTTTACACTGAAGATAGACACAAAATGCTGGAGTAACTCAGCTCGACAGGCAGCATCTCTGGGAAGAAGGAATGGGTGACGTTTTGGGTCAAGACCCTTCTGCAGTTGCAAGAAGGGGTTTGACCTGAAATGTCACCCATTCCTTCTCTCCAGAGATCCTGCCTGTTCTGCTGAGTTACTCCTTCATTTTGTGTCTATCTGCAATAGAAACATTAAATGGACCAGGCAGCTGGAATGGCATGTGCAGTTTTGGTGCCTGGTCTGTACCCAAGGAAGTAATTACTTTAGAGTCAATCCATGCTGGAGAAACTCAGCGGGTGAGGCAGCATCTATGGAACGAAGGAAATAGGCAACGTTTCGGGTCGAGACCTTTCTTCAAACATCTACAGTTCCTTCTTAAACTTAGAGTCAATCCATAGTAGGTTAATCAGACTGATTTCTTGAATGATAATATTTTTCTTGGGGAATATTGGTTTATGAATAGAATGGTCTGTGCTCACTGCATCAGAAGATCATAATTAGGAGCAGGAGAAGGTCATCTTGCCCTTACACAGCTATTCATCAAGGTCATGTTTTACAAACAAACAAAGGAATCAGGGCCAGGTAATTAAGGCCATTAATTAACAAGACTATGGCTGTTTTGATTATAACCACTTATCATTACTGTCTACCCAAGATTGCCTTTCACCTCCTTGCATATCATGTATCTACCTTTTTAAAAAAAACATAGACTCTGCTTCCATTGCCCTTTTTATAATAGAATTGCAAAGTCTCAGGCAGCTTATCAAAATGCATTTTGGAAATCAAAACGTAGTACAACCATCAATTCCCTTTTATAAATGTGATGTCTACGTTTTCAAAGAACTCCCCAAACATGAACAATTAATCTTCTACCACAATTTAATTTTCCTTTGCCAATCTCATATTCCTTGATTCCCTTAATATCCAGAAATCTATCGAATTTTCATTTAAAATGGAGGAATTAACTTAGTTAGTTTAATTTCAAATATACCTGACGGTGAAAGGTGTTGATGAATAGAAAAAAGGACATAAGGTACAAGTGTAACTCAGCAGATCAGGCAGCATCTCTGGAGAACATGGATAGGTAAAGTTTTGGGTTGGGACCCTTCTTCAGACTTGATGAACAGATGTTGAAAGGCCATTTCCTCTGGTCAGTATTTAAAGAACTAGGGTGAATTGTTTCAAGGTAAATTTTATTTAAAGAGAGCAATGCAATTAACTGGTGTCTCAAATGCTTGTATTATCGTAATTAACCAAGAAAGCTATTGGAAAATAACTGCACTCTGTACTGTTTCAGTCAGGTACTTCCAAACATTTTGGCTGGCACTGCGGTTAAAGGTGGGTAAACCACCCAATCCTGCGTATCTATTTCAAAATCTGCTGTAATCATCAACAGTATAATTATCTGCTGCAATCAACTGTGTAATCATCAACAATATCATATAGAAAAAGAGCAGAATAATCAGTAACTGAATTATGTCTGTACAAGGTAGCCAAATAACCTCCCACTCTCTAAACCAGCTTTGCTAAACCTAACAATTTGTCCATAATGTTATTTAAATCAAATTTTTGCTAATAATTTTTAAATAATTTACATGTTCTATTGCTAATTTGACAGACTACAACTTTTAACATGAGTAATTCAATATTTTTACTATGTTCTATTTCCAAGTTTTGTTGTTGCTCCATTTGGCCACATGACCATAAACTAGGCCCAAGTGAATTTAAGATTGAACTATCTAGTTAATAAAACACAATGCATAAATCCTATAAATAATATACTCTATGACAAAATACAAATCTTTATCAGCAGGGAAAAAGGTGATTTAAGCTGGACAGTTGCCTCAAATGTCCTTTGGTCATTAAGCATGGCTCAATCTCAAACTCATGTTAGAAAGTAATAAATTCAGAATGCATTTGTGACTTTTGCACAGACCAATTCTTTTAGTGTGGAACTGGTGACTGTGTTGCGCAAAATGTATCAAACTGATTTTTTTGTGAGAGAACATGAAAATAATATTTTTAAGATTTTTAGCCACTTTTTGGGGGAGGTGGTTACATTTAATGTTGCTGAACTAATATGAACCCTTGATACACATAATAATAACACTTAATGTGACAGAATAGTTTATCCCTCATTTGGAATGGGTGGGGTCAATTATTTTCCCACTGTCTTGAATAATTGATGAAAAGATTATAATTTGATCATTATCTCATCACCATTGTTGTAAAACCTCTATATAAATTGGCTGTAGAGGTCACATTACATTGAATACATTTATTTTGGTTAGGTGGTAGGTTTTCGAATTGTCTGATCATGTTAAATTTTCAACATCAATGTAAGTTATTTTCAGGCAAATATTTTGGAGCTATTTTGTGTTACTTACACTCAATCACTTTAATGCAGGTAATTTGCAAGATGTCAACAAGAACAGCCTCTGTCCACGCCAAGTGGATTATAGGAAAAGTGATTGGAACAAAAATGCAGAAGACAGCTAAAGTCAGAGTAACTAGGCTTGTCCTGAATTCATATCTGTTAAAGGTAAAATAGTTTGTTTTGAAATGTGTAAAATATTTTGCAGGTTAAAGACAGAAAAATACCATTTGTTCAATTTGAAGACAAAATCTTTTTTTTAAACTTTCGTAACTCTTAATCACTCTTAATACCAGTGAATAATGTGATTGTGGATTTGAATGCCACAATATATTTATAGTATTTTTAATATCTGTGTATAAGCCTTTGATAGGTTTGGTCAGAACTTTTGTTCCTTGTTAAAATGTGAGCAATATTTCCAACGATATTGTGTTTGCGTGTTCTATGACCATTGATCCAAATCTGTAGACATGATATACAGAAATGAACCTACATATCGCTAAAATCTATATTTCCCTAATATGGGGCTATTCGTTACTTCCACTCCTTTTATCATACACATATTTTTAATTGTAAAAATATTATTTTTTAATTGCTTTGCATATTCTCAGTTTAATTTTTTCAATATTGTTAAATATAAACTAAGTGCACTTCTTTTACAATTGTAAGTTTTTTAAATTGTTCATTTCCCCCCCTCCCCCCTCCCCTCCAGTTTTATAACAAGAGGAAGACCTATTTTGCTCACGATGCTGAAGAACAGTGCACAGTGGGTGATGTTGTGCTTCTGAAAGCTTTACCTGAACGAAGAACCAAACATGTGAAACATGAACTGGCTGAAATTGTATTCAAAGTTGGAAATATTATCGATCCTATAACTAAAAAGCGTTGCTGTGGGAGCAGAATGTTCGATCCCCTCACAGACTTTGATTCAGATATGGGATCTCTGAATGATCAATTCAGGAACTTAGAGGTCAATGCCTCACAGAGTAATTCTGAACATAAAGCCTCGACAAATTGAGAAGAATAAATATTAGTTCATCTGAACTGGTTATTATAATGAAAATTCATGTTATTATTTTCAATAAATCAGATAATGTAGTTTTAAGATGTTAATGTTTAAGTGATAACGTTTTTTTTCTCCCAGCTTGTATACATTTCTTTCAATTGGATATTCTAATAACAGAATAAAATAAAATGCATATCATTCTCAATATCTGAACTCTTCATTTCTTTGTATATTCTTACATTCAATCCACTAAACATAAGAAGGACAAGGAGTGACATAGTGGTGCTGCCTCTGAGAAGTGTGTAACATTGCAGCAAGTAGCATGGATGCGAAAAAAATTGGACTGCTTTAATCTGTGTTCGAATGTTTGGCAACCACTTGTGTTTCACTCTTTCACATAGTCTATAGGGAGTACCTTTCTGAGGTAGACACAAAATGCTGGAGTAATTCAGCGGGACAGGCAGCCTGTTCCGCTAAGTTACTCTAGCATTTTGTGTCTACCTTCAATTTAAACCAGCATCTGCAGTTCTTTCGTACACCTTTCCAAGGTTTTGGGTATAATTAAAATCCCAGAAAAAAAACATTCCTTTCGAGAATGCTTCATTAATAGGGTATTACATTGTACAAAAGAAGAGTTACTGTGTATAGGTAATAACATGAACAACTTTTGAAAGTTATTTTTTCCTGTTTGTGCACTTCTTGGACATTAATGCATTTTGTTGAGGTGGAAGATTGCAATCTTCACGCGGTCCGCCCTGTTTTGACAAATGCAATCAAGCCAGCGTGCACAATCAAATAAGATCAAATAGAACAAGTTGTCCTACAACTTTAGGCTGTGCACGCCATATGCAAGAAGAAGAAGAATGCATTTTGTTATGAAATTGATTGAAATGGATTGGTTGCATTTTTCCTCCAGGTGGATTGTTTGAACAACGATAACACTGTCAAGTTAGAAAGGCCATTATTTTGAAAATCGGCCTTCTCAACCTTTGGACCTTAAGTTCTATATCAAGATGTTGCTTAATAAATATAATTAGAATTAGTATACATTTGAAATTTACGAAATAGTTATTTCCACAAAGCTCAGTTGTTGCCATCATGTAGCATTTTTGTGAAACCTTTTTTCTTTGCTTCAAGGTAAATCAGAGAAATACAAAGGCTTCTCACAGTTGAAACGGCTATTGATTTTAGGACATGACGCAGGGTAATAGACAGAAGCTGTTGCATGGAATCATATTCCAAAAAAAAACCTTATCTTCAAAACACGAAGAGACAGTAAAAAGTGAAAATTCAGAGATATACTCTGGTCACAGGGTACAATTTGAAACAAAAACAAGTACTGGAATAACTTAGCCAGTTAAACAGCACCTGTGAAAAGAAAGAACGGTTAACATTTCAGTTCTATGACCCTTACAATGTTGAGGAAAATTTGTCGACCCCCAATTTTAATTGGTTTCTCTTTCCATGGTTGCTGCTTGACAGGTGGAGTACTTGCAGCATCTCTTTGTTTCAGATTCCAGTATCCACAGGATACTATTTGCACATTTATAAGGTTTTTCAGTTTATTCCGCAATCTTGCATCACAATTACAAGATTACATCACAAATTCCTTCTTGCAATTAAGAAAGAACACCACCATTCATTCTACTAAGACCTTTTGTTATGTGCAAAAGATTTTTAGCTTGCTTTCTTAGTGAATAAGAAAGGCATAGAAAAATCGCTAAGAAATGGAGCAGCTTTCTGATACTATCGAACTGATTGCCATTGTAATTGTTCCATACACACACATAAATCAAACAATAATCGGGCGGCCATGGTGGCGCAGCGGTAGAGTTGTTGCCTTAGCGCTTGCAGCACGGAGTCCCAGGTTAGGTCCTGACCTACGGGTGCTGTGTGTACAGAGTTTGTACGTTCTCCCCGTGACCATGTGGGTTTTCTCCGAGATCTTCAGTTTCCTCCCACACTCCAAAGACATACAGGTATGTAAGTAATTGGATTGGTGTATATGTAAAATTGTCTCTAGTGTGTGTAGGATAGTGTTAATGTGTGGGGATCACTGGTCAGTGCTGACTCAGTGGGCCGAAGGGCCTGTTTCATTGTATCACTGAACTAAACTAAACTAAAGCCCTAATATCAGCAACTTAACATTTATCCAAATTAATCAAATCGCACTATAAAAATAATTTCACATTAACCCAAAAACCTATCCTAGCAGAGAAAGATTCAATTTCAGTGTTTGTCCTGTGCTCCCAGGTTGCAACCCAGCAGTCTCTTGCTTTCCCTCTCTCTCCATCCCTCCCCGACCCTAGTTCGCTGACAAGTTTCACTGTCCTCCAGATCAATTTTACTGTTTGTATGCCTTGTCAGCTACCCCTCAGACAACATTGAACCAATCTACATTTCCTTGATTAATGTCTGCTTTGATCTGTCGTATTTACACCTTACCCTATCTCTTGGACTCCCTCTCACCTGACTCCCAGTTTGAAAAAGGGTCACGACCCCAAACGTCAGCCATTCCTTTTCTCCAAAGATGCTGCCTGACCCACATTTTGTCTTTTTGCACTATTATTTAGTTTTAATTTTAGAGATGCAGCACAGAAACAGGCCATTCGGTCCACTGAGTGTGCACCGACCAACAATCCCCGCGCACTATCCTACACACACTTAGGGACAATTTTCAATTTTACCAAGCCAATTAACTAACTAATCTGTACGTCTTTGGAGAGTGGGAGGAAACCTGAGATCCAGGGAAAACCTACGCAGGTCACAGGGAAAACGTACAAACTCTGTATGGACAAGCAAGCACCTGCAGTCGGGATCAAACCCAGGTCCCTACCAACTCTACCACTGTGCCACCTGATTATTGTTTGTTTGTTTCTATGTGAGTGTATGTATGTATATATATATATATATATATATATATATATGTGTGTGTGTGTGTGTGTAAATATGTATATATGCATATACTCGCACTGAACTGTCGTTTATCATATTGTTTCCAGTGTACTTTCGTTTATCATATTCTTTACAGTGACCATGGGGGCGTGGGAAGGGGAGGGAATGGAGGAGGACTGGCCAATTCTTGTGCCTTCCATCACAGTGATGAATGCTGTGGTGGATGTTTGTTAAATTTTTTTGTGTGTTTTTGTGTGTTCTTTATCATTGTACGGCTGCTGCCAATTTCATGTCACTTGCACTTTATGTGCAATGTGACGAATAAAACCGTATTGTATTGTACTATGTTTACATATTCTGTTGTGCTGCAGCAAGTAAGAATTTCATTGTTCTATCTGAGACATATGATAATAAAACAGCAGCATCTGCAGTTCCTACCTACATTCTTCAGTCTATCCCAGGTGGCTGGGTCAGGGTTACTCCCGGCCAAAGACCATATAGAGTTACAATCTTTGCTCCCTGCTAACCCCTTCCGCGCCCCGCCCCCACCCGACACGCCTGGAGGCGCATGCGCACACGCTGCCGTTGCGGGGGTGAATGTCACCTCCACAGCAAGATGGCGGCCAGAGTTATGCTGAGCCTTGCAACCGGTGCCAGGAGGGCGACAGCCCGGGTTAGAGGCGAACACTGCGCCCTTTCTCTCGATGCTGGCATCACCACGTTAACCATGACCAGGTCAGTGCACGAAAAGGCTGACAGCCGCCGTTGTTTTGCCGCCTGTGGCTGAGCGTTGCCGGAGCGCGCAAACTGAGGTAAAGTTTGTCGGCAGGCCCTTTCCCTTCTGTCAAATGACAGGTGTGCCGCTATGCTGCTTCTTTGTGCAGAATAAAACGCCGTCCATCAACAGGTTATCGGCTAAAAGAACGTCAAATTAACATGCAGTTTAAAACAACGAACCGAACCATCTACAATTGACTGGTTTTAAGCCTTATTTCCAAGTTTCTTTTACCAGACTCACATTTGAGGATTTTATTTCGCCAAGGTCATTATCTGCAGTAGTTGCATCCATTATAATTGCACAAATGTGGGCTAAGTTTATGTTCTTCAAGCTATTCAATCATTATGCCAGTCCCTCAGTTGAAACATTTCAGTGTGTTTCTGATCAGCAAGGAAATTATTTAAACTCGGTGTTTTACATCTGCAGTGAAGATGTTTGAATGGTTTTGACTATAAGAAAATTGTAAACATTTAAGTCATATATTGTATATTTTCAGAGCTGAATCTTAAAGATATGCACGCCCCTTTTCGTGGTTTTGATGTCACAAAGCGCTTACAGTGCTGACATACTTTTGAAGTGCAGTCACTGTTATGCTTTCAGAAATGCACAGCAGTAATAACATTATGGTAATTGACCAGGTGACCATTTTCACTGAAGTTGATTAAAGGATATTTATTGACTTGGATCTGGGTCGCCCTCCCTCATCCAAATAATCCTGTGAAACTTTCATGTCTTTTATTGACATGCTTTTAGACCAGTACTTTATGCAAGTTATCTTTCCTGGTGTTATATTTGATTAAATTGTTCATCTATTGGTACCCCTTAAATTCTTCTTGTGTCTTATACAACACAGCTTTACACGTGACCACGTCAAATCCCACTTATCCTAGCCTGCATTTGTTTTTTTTCTGAATTTTAATCACTTATTTTACATTGATTCCAGTTCCCTACCGATTTCCTTCTTTCCCACTTTTCCAGGACATTATCACAGAAAACCATATCTTTTGTTCAGCACAGGAGCATTAACAAAACACATTTAAGTATAGCCACACATTGGGATAGATGTCTAAAACCCTGGTGGAATGATAGTAAAGAATGAAAGAGATAAAAAAAAAAAAACAGGTAGATTTAAGGTTGGGAGATTGCTTAGGGTCTTAGAGCATCAAATAAGAAAGTATTACCGATGAAAGAATTACCGATATCTAAAGATAATAGGACAAGAAAAAAAATAGGGAGTGGAGGCCACAGGGAGATTTGAAAATATGGATGAGAATTTTAATACTGATTTGGGAATTAATGTTACTCATCAAGCACAGAGTGATGGGAAAATGGAAAGTATGTGTCAGCATCTTAAGAACAGAACCTTGACAAGGATTTAATGAAAAGAGCTGACCTGGAATGCTGTGGAATATTCAGATCAATAGTCATAATAATACATGACAGGATGAGCAGAGGCAGCGGTGGAATTGGATGGTATTACAGAAATTAAAATATTCAAGTTCGTGAGTTTATTGTCATGTTCACTTTAATATTCACTTTAATGACAGGGTTATCTGCTCTGAAGCACAAATTAGATATTACTCCACATTCCTAGACATTGAGGTTTATTTTAAGAAAATTTCTGGAGGAATGTCTGGCTTTGGGCTTCATATTAGTTGAAGGAAGTGTGCTAGTATGGTGTTTAATGTCAGGCAAATATACTGATGACTGGAGACAATGAATAGTTCAAGGGTATTGGTAGATGGGTAAAACACACTGTCAGCATACACAAATGAATCGTTTTTGCAATCCTATGATGTCATGGCTGGTTTTGATGGGAACTGTTTTGCAGTAATGACAATGTGAAAACTTTCTCCAGTGGAGAAGATGGATTGTATTTGGAAAGAACTGAAATTGTGTTTTCTATATGGAGGGATGACAACTATAGATGTTAAGGAGTGAGGGAAGGGGAACAGCACCTGATGGGAGAGCATTACTAACATTATCAACTAACATGAAGCTCGGGCAAAGAAACTGGATGCGTAGCAATTTGGTAAACATAAGGGTGAAGAAGGGGAATCTTATGAAATGTATTTGTATGGACATGATGGAAGATTAGAACAAGGCTAGAGAAAGATGTGAGTTTCCAGTTAGAACATGGATTGACTAGGTGATTGAGATGCAACATTTATTTGGGTGAAGGGAAAAAGGAAAGTGCAGAATAGCTGCGTAATAATTGGAGGATTGCAAATAGCAGAATGAAAGAGCAATTTAAGAAGCTAATTTACAAGCCAGCAAAAATGCCACACTTCTGGTGTATTCATTGTTGAATAGTGAGCAGTTGAGGTCAAAACGTAATGGTACTTTATGGGATTCATCAAACCTGACATTGAGTTGCAAAACTAGTTGTCTTGCATATCCAACCTGATTTGTAACTCTAGGGCTTAAGAGACCGGACATGAAGACTGCATCAGTGGAGAAAACATTATAATTACAATGGGCCCTCGGGCATTAAAAAAGGAATACAAAGTTTTGGTTATCAATTCAGTCATTTCAGATATGATATGGGGTAATGGAGGCATGACAACCACAAGGCATGACAGTTGAGATTTTTAAAACATGTACTTCAAATCATTTGGGAGTGGTATGGCTTTAGGAGCAGGCTGAGAAATAAATTGGAAAGGGTTTGTGGGGAAGATACATCAGAAATGGCTCTGACGTTTTGGTGACAGAAGTACTGAAGTCATAGGGTATGGCAAAGCCAAGTAGGTGACCATGGATATGGGTGTGTGTTAATCACAGAGAATAGATTGGCAGCCAACATGTGATAAAGCGCAAGATGAGGTGAGATTGAGGTGAAAATCACATTGACTATGAAACCACAGTACAGAGGCTAGGGAAGGAAAGAGTTGACCATACTTAATTGAGCAAGTTTTCACTGCATTTGGGTCAGTAATAGAGAACAAGAATATTAAACTGATTGAACAAAGTAACAGGTTCAAAGATGTGCCAAAGGATAATGAATAAGTAGTGATGTATTTAGTCACGCAAGGCATATACTGTTCTGGGTGGAGAAAGCAAGGAATGTATTTGTTCATGTTTTTGTGCAGGGCATTGTCTGCTACATCATTCAACAACAGGGAGGATAGCTGGTTCAAATCGCTGTTTGTCAGAAAGGTGGATCCACGTAAGGATGCTCATTCAAATTTGCTAGCTAAAAAGGAAACAAGCAGCCTATACAAAATTCAATGTAAGTATTCAAAGTGTTTTCCAATCTGCTGATGGGTGTATTTATAATATTTCAAGAATAATTTAAAATAATTTAAAATATTTTCTTTCCAGTTCACAGTGTAAAACCAGAATCCCTGGAGGCTTACAACAAACTTTGGTAAGATTAAGAAAATGTCCAATTTTTTTTTTTGTTGGTTAAAGAATCATAGTTTGATTATCTGGAGTGCTTCTATTTCTAATTTTACTGTCAAAGACCCATCATTTATTTATTTGCCTCTGTACTCCACAATTTCAGATTTGTAATAGAAAAAAAATCACATGTGGTTAAAGGGCACATTGCACATGTCCCAAATATTATGGAGGGCACTGTATCTTTGAAATTTGTCTTCATTTAAGCTCTGGCATAGATATCATACTATAGCCCAGAATACAATGTTCTTATTTAATAAAAATAATCTGAATGATTAACAATCAGTATGATTTTTTTTTAATATTCCAACGGTAACTTTGAAATAATTTTATTATCTTGGTTAAGGAGATGTGTAATATTTATGACCATGAATAGTCATATTAAACAATTTTTTATAAAAAGTGTCCAATAATATTTTATTGCTGTTTTCGAACTACGAAAAACTTGACCATGTAGGTAATTGTCACTTTACTTTTAATAAAAGTACAGATCATTTTGCTATAACACAAAAGTTGTGTTGCTAAAAGACTTTGCACCTTTGAAAATTGTGGTATAAAAAGAACTGCATCAGTGGAAATAGGTGCGGTTGAATGGGGATAATGCGGTCTGCTTACTGAATGTACATTTACTGAATGTATTCAAGAGAGAGTTAGATATAGTTCTTAGGGCTAGCGGAATTGAGGGATATGGGGAAAAAGCAGGTACAGGGTACTGATTCTGGATGAATAGTCATGATCATATTGAATGGCGGTGCTGGCTCGAAGGGCCGAATGGCCTTCTCCTGCACCTACTTTCCATGTTTCCATGTTAATGAAAATTACATGTAAACAAGTTTTTCTTCCAGCATTGATTTTATTTTCTCTCTGCTTGTCAATTTCCAAAGAAACCTCTAAGTAGACCTCTAGTTACAGAGTAAAATTACATTATAACAAATTCAACCCACTTTTTACAAATAGTGTTCCTTAATTCATCAATTACCTTATGTCCAATTCATTTTATGTGAACATGTGTTATAACAGAACTACCTGCTGCCTGCAATGTAGTTGTACTATCTAAGTTGTACTATCTGCCTCAGAGGGCAGTGGAGGCACGTTCTCTGGATGCTTTCAAGAGAAAGCTAGATAGGGCTCTTAAAAATAGCAGTGTCGGGATATGGGGAGAAGGCAGGAACGGGGTACTGATTGGGCATGATCAGCCATGATCACATTGAATGGCGGTGCTGGCTCGAAGGGCCAAATGGCCTACTCCTGCACCTATTGTCTAAGATAAGTTTCACTAGATCATGCTGGGCTGAATCTGTTGTCTGCAATATCAGTCTACGGTTTCTGCAAGCCTGCTCTCATCTGAGCCTGATATAAAAGCGTTGTTTTGAGGCACTCTGCTCCGCTGAGTCCAGTGGTGGTACTCGGAAGATATTGATCAGAAACCGTATCCATAAAATATCATAGGTTTTCATAGCCGGTGAAGCTCACCAATCTTGAATAGTGAATTTCAGAAACATTTAAAAACAAAAACAGAAGAAAATAATTGGAAGTACTACATTTGATGTTCATGACTTGACCTCCTTTACATTGCCAAACACGCTCATTCCGAAAAGGCCTGCTGGACCTTCCGTTTGATAACCATTTTAACTCCCCTTCCCACTCCCATATTGGCCTTTCTGTCCTGGGCCACCTCAATTGCCAGAGGGAGATTATACGCAGTCTGGAGGAGCAACACCTCATTTTGCACTTGGGTAGCTTATGAACATTGAGCTGATGAATGGTGAAAACATTGAATTCTACAAATTTAGGTAAACAATCTAAAATTACCTAAATTTAGGTAACATTTAGAAATCTGAGGGGGTAGCTTTATCACACAAACGGTGGTGGGTGTACAAGCTGTCAGAGGAGGTAGTTGAGGCAGGGACTATCCTGATGTTTAAGAACCAGTTAGACAGGTACATGGATAGGACAGGTTTGGAGGGATATGGACCAAACTCGGGTAGGTGGGACGTGTGTAGCTGGGATATATTGGCTGGTGCGGGCAAGTTGGCCCAAAGGGCTTGTTTCCACGCTGTCTAACTCTATGACTATATTCTTCTCCAAAATACAGTTGTAATGATATAATACTGTTTTACCACACTAAAAACTGGACATTTTTAATGCCCAGACATTTTAATGACCAGACATGTGCTGCATTATGAATGTGGAAATGTTAAATGTATTTACAAATTGTTTTATTTCTTACTCTTTTTAACATTTCCTTGTTCTTTTTATTTTTATCCTTTTTGAAGTCAGTTTATTTTTCTTCAGCCCATCCCTTGATTTGTTGAATCGTAAAAAGCCCATCATATCGCACCATTAATAAATAAATAAATAAACTGACAGGCATATCATTGCCTGTTAAACTCAGTTTAATATAATGTCATTTTGCGCAGCATCACTTGCAGCTATTAAAAATGCCAAACTCTAGTGGCAATTCGAAATTTATATTGCCATGCCATTAGAGTTTCAGCACTGGATATTTGGTCAATATTCTGTGAAATAAATACCAACATCATATAAATGTTTCGAACAGAATGTAAAAGTGCCAAGTTCTGAAGCACATATCAATAGTTCAAATGCCAAATCTATGATCCAGAAATACAAAAATATTAGAAAATTGCAGAGGATGCAAAATGTTTGAAATTCTTTGTTCTTTGTAGCATAGATATACTACCACAAATTCACAAAGATGAGAACTATCCATGTGAACTTGTTGGGACATGGAACACGTGGTACGGAGAGCAAGATCAAGCTGGTAAGAATGTTTTACGCGGAACAGATCACAGAAGTAGATCACTAGTCTTAAAATCTTTATGCCAACTTGTGTTTTGTGGGATGCAATAAATCTGTGATTATAGAACCAATTTTGTGCCTGATTGTATCTGTAAATGGTATATACAGACATAATCAGCAAATTATTTTTAATTGCTTAAAATTAACTTAATCTTAGACTCTTTCTTACAGGTGGTATTGGTCTACATAATTATTAACTTTAATTCAGTTGTGCTACTAGCCAGAAATGAAAACTTTGCTTTGTTGGCAATATCTACAAAAAAAAACATTTTGTCCGTCCAGCATTTTCATTAGCTACAATGTTCATGATACAGAGAATGTCAAATTTGAAATGCTATACTCTTATCCGATTTGTCTCTTTCAGTCCACCTCTGGAAGTACAGTGGAGGCTACCCAACGCTTACAGAAGTGATGAATAAACTGAGACAAAATAAGGTAGTGGTTGAAAATATTTGTTTATAACACAGTGATGAAAAACCACTGTATATTGTAAAACTTGCAACATTATGTATTTAAACTTCTGCTCTATTTACCAGAAGAAAATTTAAAAAACTGCATAAAACTGAACATACTGGAAACATTCAGAGTATGTGAGAGAGAACCAGTTTTTGAGAAGGGTCTTTGATCTGAAACAATAACTGTTTCTCTTTCCATTGATGCTGTATGACATGATGAGTATTTCCAGCAGTATCTATTTTTATATCTTAAATTTACCAGAATAGACTTATAGAATACAGTTGGGGGAAAGGTTTTAGAACTTTTTTTTTGTGAAACAATATTTCATCCATTTTTAAAGTGGAAAACTTTGCATATAATCCAATATGTTGTTCCAGGAAGAAACGTCAGAAAACCCAGCCCTTGTTTTTGTTCATTGTTGGATTTCTTCCATTTGCAGAACATACTTAAGCCAAAACAAGTTAGCCAGATCTCTGTAAAAAAGAATGATAGAAATCCTAAGTAGTTTATTCAGGATAACATATCAGGACACTGATTAGTGTTGACTTAAATCTATTTCCCTTGCATTAGAGATCGTGATTTCAACATTAACAATTTCAGATGTGGTAGAGTGCTTTAGTACACAGTAACAACTTGAATTGATATTGTTCACAATATAGTGACATGATTCTGAGCCTCCTGTATTCCAAGGAATGAAGTCCTAACCTGTCCAACGTTCCCCTACAGCTCAGGGCCTTGAGTCGTGACAATGTCCTCCAAAGATTCTCTGCACTCTTTTCTGCTTATTGGCATCTTTCCTATAGCGGGGGGGGGGGGGGGGGGTAAAATTGAACACAATATTAAAATTGAAGCCTCACATATATCTCCTACAACTGTAGAATACATGCCAACTTCTATACTCGATACCCCGATTGAGGGTATTGGTGCAGAAGGCAATGGTTCAGAGAAGAGATCCCAATGGTCCAAAGAACTGAAACACTGCCCCTAGCACCAACCCCTCAGCCACGCATTAATCTGTCCCATCTTCCTACTCCTATCCTCACTAGCATATGGCACTGGGCAAAATCCGAAAATCACTACCCTTGACGTTCTGCTTTTTAACCTTTTTGCCTAACTACCTATATTCACTATGTAGTACCACATCCCTTTTCCTAGCTATGTTATTTGTGCCAACGTGCGCAACCACTTCTGGCTGCTCATCATCCCTCTTGAGAACGTACTGAAACCACTCCGAAACTTCCATGACCATGGCACCAGGAAGGGCACACACCATTGTGGAGTCCCGTTTGCTGCCAGATACCTTGTATGTTTCCGTAACTAATGAGTCTCCTATCACTATAGCCCTATATGATTTCACTTGAACTGTTTGTGCATCAGAGCCAGATTTGAAGCCATACCATACTCCACTATCACTCAGAGCCAGGCCTAGTGCCACATCTTACTCTATTGTGCCGCAGAGCCAGGCCTCGTGCTTCAGAGCCAGGCCTGATGCCACACCCTACCCGACTGTACCTCGGAGCTAGGCCTGGTGCCATATTCTACACGACTGTCTCAAAGTCAGGCCTGGTGTCACACCCTACCATGCTGTGCCTCAGAGTCAGGCCTGGTTTCACAGACATGACTATACTCCAACAGATACTCAAGGGGCTGTAATTGAAGAGGACCAGGATCTCTCAATATTGTCCTAAACATAGATTGCCTTGCATCCTGAATGGTCTAGTTATTTACCTTAGAATTGTTAATTTTAAGAATCTGCTGGAGCTGGAATAGTTTAAGGCCTTTTTGGATTCTCTCCCCAACTACTTGCCTGCTATATATATTTTTCTACAGTGATGTGAGCATGGAGGTCAGGTTTCTAGCAAGGAGGAACAAATTGGCATATATTGAAGCAGCTGGTATTAAAATAGTCCAACAAGTACTATATTCTGTATCATTAAAAGCGTATCATTTCTTTCCTATGTCGTGATTTAAGCTATGTGTGAACTTTCGACTTTGCTACTAGTGAAATTTAAGACTTTATTTTGCAGGAGTTCATGGAGTTTAGGAAGGAAAGGGGAAAAATGCTACTTTCTCGGAAAAACCAGTTGCTTTTAGAATTCAGTTTCTGGAATGAGCCTTTGCCCAGGTCAGGGCCCAATATTTACGAGCTCAGATCGTACCAGCTCAGGGTAAGGAACATGTGTTTTCTATAGTTATAATTGCAATAGAACCTGTTTTTACAAAATGTTAAATGGTCAGCTAGACATAGATCACAAGACCTACACCAACCCCAAACCAATTAGCAGCAGACGAGGGCATTCGATCCAATTTGTGGTCCCAGCCTCAAAGACAGATGTGTACAGCAATTCGTTCTTTCCACGCACTATTAAACCATGGAATAATCTCCACCAAGCCACGGTTGCCCAGCCAGATGCAACTAAATTTAAAGTGGCACTTTCTTCCCAATAACCCTCTCTGGCTAAACCCCTCCCTTCACCACCTCCAGTTTAAATTCCAGTTGGAATATTTTGGAGGACCAAGTAACCAAGAACCAAGAACCCTCTGAATCATTGAACAATATTATAATTGACCAAAACTGAAAAATACTCCTGCTTTAGTTGATTGTGATAGAACATGTAAAACATTAAAGAATAATTTGATGCATGCTGATAAATAAACCCTTGAATACACTTGAAATACAAGTTTTTCAGATGTTATTGATTCCCAATAACAGCTATTAAATGACCAGCAAACTGCTTGCCACTTTTAATGCTTTATTTATTGGATCATTCCCCACTCTGCTTCAAGTGTGCACTTAATTCTGTTTTTTTTTCAAGAATACACTCTATTCTGGTTTTTTTTAATGATTGCGCTCCAGCCTAATTCTGCTCTGTTTATTGGAGCTGGTGATGATATCGGTTTTACCAATGATATTTGATTTTCTGAACGTATTTGAAGAAAATACAAACCTATTGGGAAAGCAGTAGAGACACATAATTGAGCCTGATGTAAGATCCAGCATAGGCACAACAGGCCTATTGGTCTCTTTCTGCACTACTGCAGTGCCAACCGGACTTTGGAATCACAAAGTTGTCATATGCTTTTCTGTTATTTTGAGTACAAGGCAAGCCTATGTGCATATGAAATTTCATACAAAGATATTTGTCACATTTCTTAGGCTACCTAAACTTGTCTGTCTGGTGTTCTATTATGATATTCTTTGGTACTGAATGGAAGGGTACCTCCCCACTATATTGTCCTTGCTCTATGCAACCTGTATATGATTGTACAAGACATCAGCCCATTTTTTGCCATGAAATTATGATGTCAAGACCAAATGAGTTAACAATATGAGAAAAATATCTTAATTGGATCGTCTGTGCTTCACTTTACATTTTAGTAGATGTAGCTTGTATTATACCTTAGTTTACATAAATCCTTCACCTTAAACTTGTATAGTCTTTTTTAAAAAATCACTAAAATACTGAGGTCCTGTTGCATTATATTTGTAAATGGAATTGTAATATTGTTTTAATATTGGTATGATTTTTCCAGCCAGGAACAATGATTGAATGGGGTAATAACTGGTGAGTGGCATACTACTGCTCATGTACAATTTACCCTTGGTACATTAGGTACACTGACATTTGCATTGTGAAGTTATTTGGCAAGAAGGGATTGAAAAAAAACAGTAATTGTGATCCTTACATTTGGAGTCATTGTTGGATATTCTAATCTATTTTACTTTTCAAAATAGCTGATATTATTAACTAGTTATTTTGCATGTGCATTGTTACTAGAGTTCTCAGAAATTTTGCCTGCATTCTGAAAGAGTCCATGGTCAATTCCTGCAACCTTCCATCTGCTAAATATCTATCCTTGCATTTGCCTCTAAGATTTATGAATTTTCTCCAATCCCATGCTCACTACCACCTAAACATTTCAGCATATTTTTCATCCTATCCACACTATAACGACCACAGTGGGAAAACTAACAGATAAGATTCTATGTGATGAGTTGTGAAACAGTATCCAACCTCATCCATTACAACAAATTTATTCTGTCTAAAATCTCAATTGTTCTTTGACAAAAGGCTGTTCTCTCTGGTTCCATATTTAATTCACTCGTAATAGCTACCAAATTGCAAATAGTACCCTTTCTTACTATTCCAACGAGGTAAATTTGGGAATGGTTAAAGATTTCCATCCTTCTCCTGATGGTATTAATTAACTTGTATCACCTACTGGATGGCTTAGTTCAATTAATAACTTCTGATGGAAAATTACATGTATCCTTGAAGAGAGATTTTTTATAGCACCAGTGCAGGTTTCAGGGACTGACGAGTTTCCTTCTCTGATTTTCCTATTTTTGCTTTTTTCTCTGTACAGTTTGAGATTTTTAAGATTTTCCATATTTTTGAAACTGTCGAGATAATGGCTGGATAATTAGTTACAGCATTATTTAAGTAGCAAGGAACTGCAGATGCCGATTTACACTGAAGAAAGACACAAAATGCTGGAGTAACTCAGCAGGTCAAGCAGCATCTCTGGAGAAAAGGAAATGCCGACTTTTCGGATTGAGACCCTTCTTCAGACTGGAGTGTTGAGTCAGCCACTATTATGTGAAACATTCTTTAGCTCTCTCATGCTACTGAAGTACAAAACTACTTTTGAAGTGACCATGTAAAGTTATTGAGATCCACATAGGTAGCTAAGAGTAATTATTAGGTAATTTGAATTGTTAAGAACTTAAAACTTTTTAAAGAACTTAATTCTGGAATATCTATTTTCTTGTTTTGCCAATTTCCATATGTTTGAAAGTGTCGAGATAATGGCTGGATAAATTATGGCAAGCTTGGGCAAGTTATTAATTATGTTCAAATTCTAAGTATCTGGTGAAGAGGAAAAGATAATTAATTATACTGCTTTATTATTACTCATAATACTGACAGCTTGAATGAGCTATAAATTTTAAGCAATTCCAGTCTTTGCATAATACATAGAAATTAAACACACTGAAAAATGTTGGGGTAATGCTTAAACATCTTTTTAAAAGCAAATTTATGTTCCTACAGTGCCACTTTAATCTTTCTAACTCAGAAAGGGAACAGTTGAAACTATAATTTATTTCATGCAGACACTAATTTGTCCTCAGTAAATTGGTTTGATGGAGTAGGTATAGAATACTTAAATCCATTATTACATCTCATATTATTTATCAACATTGAAAAGTGTTAGTCTTTCAACCTTTACTATGTTAGGAATAACGTGATTTCTCAAGAGCGGTCATTGAATTTCCAACAAAGCAAAAGTGATCATGCAGCAAGTGAAAAGGTCTTTGGACCACGTTTTTCCTTCTGTCTTTCTCCACTTGCAGATAATTATTTTCTGCACCCTTTTTCAACATTCTATCTTTCACCCACATCCCAAATTCCTCCTCTGATCCAACTCATTTTTTTCTTTCTTTGCATTGATTTTAGACATTTTATTGTCCCCATTGCTTATTTTAAGGCTCATTCGATAAAAATGCTGAATATTAAACCTGCCATCCATCACCAAGTTTTTATTGATGGTTGATGTTATTAGCTTGCACTTAGTCATTCAGCATGGAAACTGGTCTTTCAGCCCAATTTCCCATGCCGACCAAGATGCCCCATCTACACTAGTCCCAGCCACCCTGGCTGGGCCCATATCCCTCTAAAGCTTTCCTATCCATGCACCTGTCAAACCTCTTCTGGCGGCTTGTTCCACATACCAACCCCTTTTTGTGGAAAATGTTGCCCCTCTGATACCAATTAAATCTTTCCCCTCTCACTTTAAACCTATGTCCTCCAGTTCTTGATTCCTCTACTCTTGGCAAAGGACTCTGCATCTACCCTATCTATCCCCATCATGATCTTATACACCTCATTAAGATCACTCCTCATCCTCCTGCGCGCCAAGGAATATATTCTGAGCCTTGCAAACCTCTCCCTATAGCTCAGGCCCTCGAGTCCTGGTAATATCCCCGTAAATCGTCCAGATTATTGTGGTGTGATAATGATCAGCGTGCAAAATAAATAATATTTTAATAAATATGAAAGCAACTGCTCCCCGTAGTACAATATGCCATTTTTGTGTGGTTCCCAATAGTGTTTAAACTTTACTTTTGAGTTTGACTTCTTTTCTGCATCAGCATTATTCTCTAATCCATTCTCCATTATACGTTTAACTAGCTTGAATGGAATTTACAATAGTTTTATAAATGTAAACTGTAAATTAAGTTGTTTTGCTCATTAAATTAGTGTACAGCAAAGTATGTTTACAGATACAGCATAAAAGGAAATGCATTCTCAAATGTTTTCTACTTAATCCATCTAATGTAGCAAGATCACAATGCAAATTATACTTTGGATTGGCATCTGGATGTCAGGTGGTATGTTCATAGAAACATTCTAATATGACTTTTATTAGAGAACTCCATTCTATGTGCCCCAAGCCCCAATAACATTATTGAGTAAAAAGAATTGGCAACGTTTTTCACTTTTATCTAATTTTATTAGACAAAATTATCTTTAGAACCATTTATTTTTCAGTACATATCACCAATAATTAAATAGGTCTGTTTTGTTATTGGAAGGAGACCATAAGGAATCCATCATCTCCTTCAGAAATGTATTATTTTACTTTTGTTTCAACTGGCATGGTTGCTATGGGTGAAATTACTCTGATCATTCAATTAATGATTCAATTATTTTCATCTGATCAGCCATTTTCAACAATATCATGTCTTGCTTTGACACTCCAATAGTATTGAGAATTAAAAATGCAGCACCCATTCAAAGATAATTGAAAGATGGTTAAGTAAAATAATGGCAAGATAGATGACGGTAGAAATATGTTTCTTTGCCAGCTTCTCGTAAATCCACAGCATACATCCATGACGACAAATGGCAGCATGAGCATAGGAACACCACCTGCCAGTTTCCCTTTAAGCCCCACTCCATCTTGATGGAAATACATTGCCAAACCTGGTAGTTTTGTGTGTAACAGCTCCGTGGCTGTACCTTTGTCACAACAACAGCACTCCAGGATAGTCCGCCACAATCTTGCCCGCAACGGCCATAAAGAAATTTATTTAATTTTGTCTTTTGGTTAATTCCTTAGCCAACATTTGTTGGTCGACACCAACGAGTGTCAGAGGTGATGGGGAGAAGGTAGGAGAATGGGGTTAGGAGGGAGAGATAGATCGACCATGATTGAATGGCGGAGTAGACTTGATGGGCCAAATGGCCTAATTCTACTCCTTTTCCTTATGACATGAGATTTGTAGAAATGTGGATTAGTAAATGAAAGTCGGGTTCTGTTTGTTAAAAGAAAATTGTATATAAGTTCTTTGAGTAATGGGGAGGGCTTGTGAAAGAAGTACAAATTATATTCCGTATATGGACTTGGATAGAGAGCCACGTTTAGATTTGTTAATAGATTTTGAAATCTCTCGGCTTAAAGGAATAGTGGCAGTCAAGAGTTGAGAGTGTTTAATTGTCATTATACACCAGGAACAGAACAATTAAATTCTTACTTGTTGCAGCTTTTACAGGCACATTAACGCATCTGGATACAAAAACGTCAATGAACAGAAGAAGGGTGGTGATGGACAATATTGTTTTCCCCAGATCAATGTAAACTAATTGAACACTGGCTCAGCTTACGAAGCTCATATCCCTTGAATGAATACATAAACTATCTATAAATATTTTCCCCAAGTGTTGACTTTAGAACCACTTTAGTTTTTGAAGCTGATTAATTTCTTGGGCATGCATGTGCAGAACACGATGAGTTTTCAGATAATACAACATTTAGTAATGTTCAAGAGGACAAAAGTAGAATAATGAGTTGGGCAAACATAAATTAGACTGAAGCAGGAACCTAAATAAAATATTTTGACTGGAAAAACAAGATGTAATTTAATTTATGCAGTTTATAGTAGAATTCTCCATGGAATGTCATCTTGTGGTGGAGAAGCTTGTGTGGACCTGAGATCCTGAGAGCGATGCCATCTGGAGCTATGCTCCTGGTAGGCCACTCATGGTGGTAAGGTCGAAGGGGAGGTCTCTGACAAAGAGCAATCCAAACAAGACCTCAATGGTAGAACAGGCGGAGGACAATGGCTGACCTTAGTGGAGTGTCACAACGGCTGGGAAGGCGGATGAAGGCTGCAGCAGAAAAGGGTCTCCGGTCGTCTTGGACTCCATGCCACTGGATCCTGACCCAGGTCTGTCAAGGACCGTGGGGTGGCTGTGCACCAGTCTCCCCACGTTAAACAAAATCACGCATAGGCGTCCTCCATATAGGGAATAGTACCCTGGAGACATCCATGGCCAGCCATGACCGAAGGGGCCTTAGAAGATAGTAGAATTAGGAAGGTTTTCCCTGTTTAATCAAAAGGCAAAAGATTAAATGTAAATTCCTTCATGATTGTTTAAATTGGCCAATGTACCAATTCTCCTATAAACAAATTGTAATTGTTTGTATTCATTTAATTTAGTGTTTTCTTCATTTGTGGCTTGAGGATA
Source organism: Raja brachyura (assembly GCA_963514005.1). The sequence goes on along the minus strand of OY740807.1, from coordinate 29,917,209 downwards.
TGTTCTCTTCGTCTATTTCAAATTGCCCTCAAATGTGATGTTGAGTGTCCTTGACTGTTGCTCATGTGTGGAAGGTACTTAACCACTGCGTTTAGGTAGAAGCTTGTTTAGTGTGAATGTAACGTGGCACATCCCAGCTGGTGCCTGAATGTTGTTTTGGTCTTGCTTCATGCAATCACTCTCTAAGGAGCTGCAATTATAATTGAAGATTGCAGTCAGTAATAATTGACCCACCTGGTCTTAGCTGGATGATTCATTGAAATGGTCACTGTTGTTATTTGGGGTGAGGGAACAACCCTGAGGAACACTAACATTATTGCTCTGACTGTGAAATAATTGACTTCCAATATACAAAAGCCATATTTCTTCACAGTAGTAATGTCTCCAGTGAGTGTTACATTTACCCTCAACTCCCAATGACTTTGATCTTACTAGATCTCTTTTTTATCATGCTGTGGAATAATTTCCTAATGTCAATGCCAATCACTCTCTGCAAACCTATTTGAGTTTTTTGTCCATATTTAAACTGACTAGAAAGAGTTCAAAAGCTAAATGGTCCTGGAGCATAGAAGATGGTGGGGTTCATGTTTGATAGCGTGAACAGCTATTTTTTCCATCACTTTGAGTGTAGAGTAAAAGGGTGATAAATATCAGATCAAATTTGTCCTGTTTGTTGTGAATTTGGTGTACCTGAGAAATACCTATTATGCTGAATAGATGACCAAACTGTTGTTGAAATAATTTGTCTTGGGTTATGGCTATTTCTGGACCATTCGTCTTCTGCATTATCGCTATAATGTTAGTTCCAAGCCCTTCAATGGATGCAGGACACTCAGTAGTTTCTTTAAATGAAATGGAGTGAATTAAATTCTCTGAGGACTAGCAACTATAATGGTGAGCACTTTGAGAGAAAGCAGAAATGTTTATCTATTTAGCAGTGTGAATGTGTTTACCACACAGAGGTCTGCCATTATCTTGGATGGGGATGGAAAAAAAAAGTATTTCCATCCAGAATTGGCAGGTCCGCAAAGCTTTGATCTAATAGCTGTCCAATCACTAGCGCTCGTGAAGCACGGGGTTTTCACATTTTAGCATGCATAGAGTTGCTGTTCTATTTGAGCAGATTGTAATGTAAATGTCGATCTATACTGAAGAATGCTTCAAAGTTGACACAATCCTGTTTTAACTGTTTACTCATTTAATGTTGCAGCTGCTTTTATGTTTGAGGATTTTGGTTGAATGAAAAGTCATTGAATTTTTCAGTCTCCATTCAGAATTTAAAGCACTGTAAGTGTTTGTGTAAAGTCTTATTAGTGTCAAGGAATCAAACTTTAATTTGTGCAAAAGTAAACTAGATAATGAAAACTGCATGTTGAACAAATTGAAATTATGTATGATCACTCTCCACCATTGAAATGTCAGGAAGATGGAGCATAATTATAATTTTGAGAATCAAACTTCAACTTTCAGAGGTCTTTCAACAAAATTGTAACAGAATCATTCAATGTTCTAATATAATTGCGTCAAATTTGAAATTTCTCTATTTTTAATTATTAATTTCTGATTCATTTAATTTTTCATAGGGCTCGAGCCATTCGGTTTCGACAGGAGAACAACGAAGCAGTTGGTGGCTTCTTCTCACAAATTGGTGAACTATATACAGTGCATCATCTATGGGGTAAATAATGTTATGCATTCATATTTCTGTGCACTTTTTCTGGTCAATTATGGGTCCTAATGCTCATTGAACATGCTTAATCTTAATAAAGAAGGAAAAAATAAAATTCTAAAGTTTTGCTTCGAAAATATAAAAATTAATGATTACAGCATTGAGATTTAGTTGGTAAAATGTATTTACCCAATGACTGGAGTTACAAAGTACCTCTCAAATGAAATAGGAATGCTATAATAATCAGAATAAATGCTATAATGTCTTTAGAATAGTCATTGGAATAGTACTGGCAATGTGTGGGACTAGGCGAAAATATTTTGGATGATTGAACAACCTCTGAACTAAAATAACAGTTCTTTGCCAACTGTTTTGATTCCCCCACACAGTCTGTTTTGTATTCATTACAGCATGTATTAAAACATCATGCCCTATCTGTTCATACTGACCTAATTCCATGCTGTAATATAATTGTGTAATGTTCTCAATAAACATAGGGTTCGTCTTGGTGGTAAACCTGAAGGCTCTTGAACATTCGATAAGATTTTATCTGTCTTTGTTTCTACATTGCTTGCTTTTTTTCCTCTTTTAATATGTTAATGCTCCATTTTCTATGACTCTTCGAGGTACTTCCCTAGCCTCCCTTTCTCGTTATCAATATTCACTTTTATCAGAATGTCACTGTTACAGTTTTCAATTTAGACCTCCAGCATTTGGAAATTCTGTTTTTATTGAACAATATGTTATATGCTCTAAATCCTAATTTTGTTTCTAAAATATTCTCAATGGAATTGCTGCCAGAATGCAACTAATTTTTGATGTTGCAATTTCATGATCCTCACCAAGAAAAGTAACAATATATTAATCTTTAACAATCTTTAACAATAGTAACAAATTTCAAGACGGTAGAAAAATATCAGTACTGTGCCACAATGAATTATAGGGGGGTTGCACGTAAGGTCATCGGGTCAACGGGCGTGCTGTAGGGAGCAGCTCAATCCTTCCAGAGGACATGGCTGCTTCTGGCATGCAGTGTTAACACACAAAACGCGTACTTTCTTACCTGTTAAAAAGAGACAAAATGGTCATTTTCTGCCCTGTAAATCATTGTGGAGGGTGACTGAGCGCTCTGAACCAAATGCTCTAGTATCTTCGCACTGAACCCGAGCACCAAGCGGCCAAAGGAGCACATCCCTCGGGACAGACCCCACTCTCCCCTCGTGGACAGCGCTGTCCAGCCACGGCCGCCCTGTGCGGCCGCACTGTGACGGGCTGTGGGTTGCCCATGGCACCGGGCAGCGGACACACTGGGCCGAAAAGCCGGCAAGGTCGCCGTCAGCTGCAGCAGAGTTGTGGCAGTCTGGTCCCTCCGCCCACCCAGAGTCACTAACTGCGCTGCACCGGCAGCCCAACCCCACCCCCGCCCCACCGGCACCCCGCCAACCGGCACGAACCTCCCCCCCCCCCCCCCCCCCCCGGGTTGAAGATGATCTGGTCCCTCCGCCCACACCGGGCTGCACCATTACCCCTCCAACCTCCCAACCGACCACCCGGCAACATCCCTGTCAGCTGCAGCAGAGTTGGGGACAGTCTGGTCCCTCCGAGCAGTTACATTTGTACGATACAAGATGATAATTAGGTTAGTGCAGCAACCGAATGGTTGCAGGGATAGAGGAAATTTGACATAAAGAGGGACTCATTTGTGGAGAGATTGGAAAATGATGAGAGTTTTTTAATTAAATAATTGCTTCATTGCCTGTGTAGATTAGCAGGCATAGGCGATTCGTCAGTCAGGCATGGTGGAAATCAGGGCACAGGCATCACGGTAGAGCTTGCAACGCTGAAGACCCGAGTTCGATCACAACTATAGGTGCTGTCTGTATGGAGTTTCTATGTTTTCCCCGTGACTGCGTAGGTTTTCTCAGAGATCTACAGTTTCCTCTCGCACTCCAAAGACGTACAGGTTTGTAGGTTAATTAGCTTGGGTTTGTATACTTGGTATAAGTGTAAATTGTCCCTAGTGTGTGTAGGTTTGTGTTAATGTACGGGGATCACTGGTCGGTGCAGACTCAGTGTTGTATCTCCAAACTAAACATCAGTTTTGAATAATATCTAGAGTGGAATGATGGAGGCCAACCAGGAATTCATGGGGACGATTATTAAGTAACTGGCATGCATGAATGTTTCAGAAGCTGATGACCTATTGTCAGAGGCAAAGTCATTTGAGTTATGCAGATGGAAAATGGCAGGCATAATAAATAATGTTTGTCAGAGTCTTTGTTGTTTTCCTGTAACATCATTTTTTTAGTACCTTCGTCTCTATCCCACTCCTTGCTTTATTGATTCAACAAATTGCTCCTAAAGATAAAATACTGCTGCTGCATTTGGCCAGCATGTAACTTAAAACAAAAACTGGTGTTCAGCTCATAGCAACAATATGAAAGAATTCCATTGCAAGTAAACTAGATGGCAATATACTAATATTATTTAGGAGTAATGAAGCATTCAATGGACACATCAGTGGTAAAAGGATAAAGGAATTAACTGCTGTGAACCTCGTCTACAAATTGTTGCTTCCCGTGTGATAAATTCCTACTTGTGCGAGGAATCGGAGACCACTGTATTTCCAATACTACAAGCATGAAGCTAATGTCTTCACAAATGATGTTCAATAGAGAAAAGGCAGGCAGGCAACATGACTCAAATGACAGCTCTTCACAGTAATTTCAGTTTCAATTCCATGTTCTGAAACAACGTAATCCGTTATAATGAAAAACTTCATTTTCCTGTCTCTGTGAACAGTACAAGTTACTGAACAGATAGCAATGTTAATCACGACAGGATTAATTAGCAAAACATGTTAAAGTCTCAGAGTCATCCAGCACAGAAACAGGCATTTTTGCACAACTCATGCATGCCGACCAAGATATCCCATCTAAGCCAGGTGCCTTTTCCTGCATTTGGGCCACATTCCTCAACCTTTCTTATCCATGTACCTATCAAGTGTCTTCTATGTACTGTTATAGTATCTGCCTCAACTACCTCTTCTAGCAGTTTGGTCCATACACCCACCACCCTCTGAGTGAAAATTGCCAGACCCGAAACATTACCTGACCATGTTTCCCAGGAATGCTGCCTGACCTGCAGAGTTGCTTCAGCACTTTGTGTCCTTTTATGCAGACCAGCATCTGCAGTTCCTGGTTTCTACTCTGGTTACCACTCAGTTTTGTATTAAATCTTTCCCCTCTCACCTTGAACAATATGTCCTTTTGTTTTTGATTCCAGTACTCTGGGTCAAACACACTGCATTTGCCTTATCTATTCTCCTCATGATTTGATATACCTCTATAAGAACACTCCTCAGCTTCCGGCACTCCTAGCCTGCCCAACCTCTCCTTATAGATCAGCCTCTCATGTCCTGGCAGCATCCTCATAAATCTTCTATGCGCTCTTTCCAGCTTAATGACATCCTTCCTACAGCAGGGTGGTCAAAACTGAATACAATACTCTGTGTGTTTCCTCACCAGCGTCTTGTATAAATGTAACATACCGTGAGTAATGAAAACCATTATACCAAAAGCTTCCTTGACCACCCATATAATTAAAAATGATTTATCAGTATATGTAATGTGGTTTCTCATTATACTGTGGTTATCTGCGGTAGCAGTTAAAATTGTAAATGCACTTAAGTTTACTAAGAGATGTGTTTTAAAAGAAAATAATATTATTGACCAAGTGAAAATGACAACTTACAATAAGTAAATAATAATACCTAATGTTATAGTAGGATTATAACGTGATTTTGATGGGTTATTTATGTTAAAGATAATAAATAAGGAATATAAAACTAACTTTATTTTGTTCTGCCTTGTGCTTTATAAAGCTTACAAAGACTTGCAATCAAGAGATGAAACACGAAATTCAGCATGGCAAAAACCTGGCTGGGATGAATGTGTATATTACACAGGTATTTTTCTGTGCATGATTAGTGTTCTGTAAATTCTTTAAACTTGAAGAAGAGCTGCATTGATCAATAGCACCAGAGACCCGGGTACATTCGGATGAAGCCTGTGCAGAGATTGCACAGAGGTTCTCCCTGTGACCTTGTATGACCAACGATATGCAGATTTGTAGATAAATTAACTGTTATAAAATGCCCTAGTGTAGAAAATGGATGAAAAAGTGGGATAACGTGTGCACGGGTGATCAGTGCCGGCGTGGACGATAAAAGGTCCAGAAGTTGGACGTGTTTCCATGTTGTATCTCTAAACCCTTCTAAACAACCAGAACTACTCTGTCTAACCTTGTAACTGAATTCTACTAAATAATGTCACACACTATAGAACCTTCACATTATTCTTAAGGAGTAACAGCCAAATTTGGATGCAGTACTCCAGTTCTGGCTTAATGAGTTCTTTATAAAGGTTTAACATACCTTTCTCTTAGGGTCCCGTGTGTTTCATTAAACTTTCTCTAATTCTTTCATGCCATCGCTAAATATTTACCCTTGTACACATCACCACTTTCTTTTCCTACATACTCTAAAATGGTATCAATTGCTCTTTGTTGCCTATTTTTTCCTCAATAAAATTGCAACATATTACCAATATTGGCCTTCTGTTTGTTGGCCCTGTTCGGAACGGAAATTCAGGAAAATAAACCCCATGGGTTTCTTGTGAAAAAATAAACAAGCCTTTGTTCCTTAAGCCACTTAAGAATAAAGAGTAAGCTTAAGAATAAGGAGTGAGCCATTTAGAACGGAGACGAGGAAACACTTTTTCTCATAGAGAGTAGTGAGTCGGTGGAATTCTCTGCCTCAGAGGGCGGTGGAGGCAGGATCTCTGGATGCTTTCAAGACAGAGCTAGATAGGTCTCTTAAAAATAACGGTGTCAGGGGATATGGGGAGAAGGCAGGAACGGGGTACTGATTGGGGATGATCAGCCATGATCACGTTGAATGGCGGTGCTGGCTCGAAGGGCCTAATGGCCTACTCCTGCGTCTATTGTCTATGGCATTACTATTTAAAAAAAAAATTTATCTCTGTTACACTTTGTGCTTTGTGGAAATGTCAAGGCTATCTGTAATAACAGATGGAATACATTTTCACTTTGCACCGTTCTTTCATAGCTGTTTCACTTGACTTGCTTTGTGTGTGAAATTAATATCCAGAAGAAAGTACATCTTAAATGTTGTTGATATATTTTGGGGTTTATTAGTTCTTAATATGTGAGGAAAAAAATACAGGTTGCCGACATGACTGTACTTGTCATGATTTGTGACTCTGATCAGCACAGTAAACATTTGGTGAGAGTAATTGCAAGAATACATGAATCAAGTGTTATAGTCAGCAGCAAAGTGGAATGTTGTCTCTTGTGCTCTGGTGACCTAATTCTCTTAACAACTCATTGGGCATAAGTCTTCAAGTGCATACTTTTACAAGCAAATACTTTTTCTATATTCACAATGCTAAATGAAGCATAATAGTATAAACAATTAAAATGCTGAACAAAACTGTGTGCGCAATGCTAGTATTAGGTGGTTTTGAATTAATGTAGTTGATACTTTGAGGAAAATGTTTGCATTCCCACATTTTTGCATTATCTATTGAATGTTTCCATTCTGAATATAAATTAAAAATATTTAAATCTGCCATTTTAAAAAAAGATTAATAAAACAATTGTCACATTGTAATGGTTGCATTTTGATATTCCAATGACCCGTATCAAGGAAATTACATGATTTTGAATATATGCATGAGTTATATGTGGGTTTTTTTTGTCTCCACAGTGCCACTCATCCAGCGGATGGATTCCAGGATTATGATCCCATTAAAAATTTCACCACTTCAGTAGAGTTCAACTGGGAACATCTTTCAAGAAAGTTAATAAATTGTGTCTTGTCTTAATATATGAGGAAAAAAAATACAGGTTACCGACATGACTGTACTTGTCATGATTTAAAGTGTTTTAACTTCTGGACCTTTTATCAAATTTGCAGAAATATTTCTGACGCAAACTGTTACCAATAGCAATATTTTATTTCTGAAGCACTAAAATTACAAAGTTAGGCGTTTAAAATCCTGAATGCTTATCTTTTATTTTATTGTCTTATTTCACTTTCACTACACTCCTCTCTGCCTTTGGAAAGTTTCAATAATGTTGGTGTGTTTTTGTTTATTTTATCTGCTCCACTCAGTAGAATGATCTTTGAAAGGGGGTAACTTTCAGGTATTATTTCAGTATTGTGTTCCATTGTGCAAACCCCAGGGCAATTACATGTCTGATTCTTGGAAAAACGAACAATCAGAGTTCCCGCCCCAAAATATTGATAATCCCATTTTAATAAGATGCTCACGATATCACAATTTTTAATACTGTTACTTAGGGAATTACTTTTTAAATCAAAATAATTTTTTGTGAAGAATGGATAGAACATCTGCTGTTTCTCTGATACAAGTTCAACATAAATCGATACAGTAGATTATTTTTGGGTTGCTTTCTACTGCTGTAGGTGGTGCATGTTTAATCACTGTACAAAATTTAAGCTTACAATATCATTTTTTTTAAATTGGTTTTGTTGTGTGGTTATTTTTAAAATGGCACCATTATATATAGTATCTAGTGTTTACAATAATTAAGTAGATCTAATTAATGAAAGAAGTGAGTTTCTAAAACCTTGATCCACAGTCAGGCTGCAACATCCGGTACACTCTGAAGGCTGTAATAAACTTGATTTACAACTTTTGTGTTTACATTGCCTGCAGATTTTGTAATATAAAAAAACATGGATAACAAATTGGAGTGGTGCAGCTCATGCAGTTGCTGCCTCACAGCTCCAGCAACCTGGGTTCAATGCTGGCCTCCAATGCTGGAACTGCCTATGTGTAGTTTGTATGTTCTCCCTGCGTCGACACTAGTTTTTCCCTCGTGCTCCAGTTTCCTCCTATGTCCCAAAGATGGGCAGTTTGGTAGACTAATTGGCCACAGTAAGGTACAGTGGTCTACAGACGAGTAGTAGAATTGGTGGGGGGGTGGGAGTTGATGGAAATGTGGGGAGAATACAATGAAATCGCATGGCTCATTGGAGCTGTTCCAATTCCAAACTTGTGCATAACTTTCCCCATAACCCTGCATCCGATGCTGGTAATGTCCATCTATCTGTCTTCCTAATGCTTATCTATCTATAATAGATATGCACGAGCTGTACCACTTGAATGGGATGAATTTGTAAGTTACCATTGTCTTCTAAGAATAAAATGTTTGTTTATCAAAGGACTACAAATTGAAAGATAGTAGGCAATGCAACCTGACTATTCGACATGGAAAGTGAATAAATTAGGCTTACATTGATTCAATGCTTTCAGTGGGCCCGAATCTGCAGGTTCCAATGCATGTGGAAATTAGCTCAATTCCAGTATTCTTAAGAATGACACTATTGGTAGATGAACCAATAAGGCATGCAGCAAATGTTGTGGGTGTAGTCTGATAAGTCTGTTTTATTAGTACGGGTGTCAGAGGTTATGGGGAAAAGGCAGGAGAATGGGGTTAGGAAGGAGAGATAGATCAGCCATGATTGATGGGCCGAATGGCCTAATTCTGCTCCTATCACTTATGATCTTATGAAGTCCATATGCATTGTGTTAGTTTTCAATAACTCGTTTTAAGTGCTGCTATGCGTGTGCAACAGTAGATTTTCACAAGGTTTATTATTACCAAATGGTGAGATTGGATTATAAAAACAATCAAGCTATTAAAGCGGATCTTTACAGGATATTTGCGTTGTGGGCCAAAGGGCCAGTTCCTGTGCTACACTGATCATCAATCTTCTAAAAATGAAGAACTTTTAATCACCACAATACCAACCATCTCCTGAGGCTACAATAAGTGATTAACAGGTTACTGGGCTCTTAATACGTGCAAAAACAAGCAGAATGGAAAAGGATATCAGGAGTGTCAATCCACCATCAACTGGGGCATCTGGTAGCTGTGCCACTGCAAAGTGCCAGAAAATATTTCATATAATTTAAAATAAAAAGTTGGGATGGCGTAATAGGAACTATTTACAGTGAGAAATAGCTAACCAATAACTTCAAAAGGGAAGAGACACAAAAAGCTGGAGTAACTCAGTGGGTCTCAGGATCTCTGGAGAAAAGGCTCTCGACCAGAAACGTCACCTATTTTCTCTGGAGATGCTGTCTGGCCCCCTGAGTTACTCCAGCTTTTTGTGTCTATCTTGGGTTTAAACCAGCATCTGCAGTTCCTTCTGACAAACTTCAAAAGGGAATTGAATTTGAAGAAAGTGAATTGCACAAATATTGGGATTGTTCATCGGAGGCACTGGTGCAGGGCTCAGTAATATCCCCCTTCACTACTATTCTCTCGTTTATTTTTATATCAGTTGAACATCTTACTCCACTTTTGAGGTATCTTTCCTTAACTATCAACGCTGTTCTGGTTCCATTATCGATTGTCAGGTCATCTGGGGCAAAATTTTATCAAGAAGCATTCATGTCCATATCCCTCTCAACAAACAAAGACCATCTTTTAAACACCTCCCTCTTAACCTAACCTCACAGATTTTCTTGCCATAAAAAGCCTTTCTGGCGGCACTATATTAGTTGTTTGCTTATTGGCTCATTTATGCACCATTTGGGCAATTCAAAGGAAAAAAGTGTTTCATCTACATAAGGTATTGCCGACGTCAAGCTGCAGGTTTTTGTTTAAATATAGAAAATCTTGTCTCAACACCATGTGTTAGTGTTCTGAGTGCATCCTGCACAGGATGGAGACAACAAAACAGTGTTGTGCAGAGGACCTGTATGCCAAGGTCGCTTGTACGATATGAACAAATAGAAACAGAAAATAAGTGCAGGAGTAGGCCATTCGGCCCTTCGAGCCCGCACCGCCATTTAATACGATCATGGCTGATCATCCAGAATCGGTACCCTGTTCCTTTCTCCCCATATCCCTTGATTCTGTTAGCCCTAAGAGCTATATCTAACTCTCTCTTACATCCAGTGAATAAAACATGTATTTACAAATATTCCAAAACCACTGTGGGAAGTCATCTAAAGTATGTTTTAAGGGAAGAAAATGTGTGCAAGTTTTGTAAATGCAGGGAAACAATTAGAAATGTGTCATGACTGCATTCAGAACAAACAAGATGTGAACTGCTGCTAATTTAACCTTAACAGTGATACAGCTAACATCAGTGACAGCCTTCATGTTGTACATCATTTGTTGACCAATATGCCAAACAAGGTCCACAGATGTCCACACACTAAGAGATTGTGTATCTCACCCTGTTAAATTTGTTTTAACTTTTCACTTGAATATAAATTTTCCATCGGAGCTCAGCTTGTAGTTTCCCACACTGACACCCATGCTATGTTATTCTATCAATCACAGTAAGGAAAAATAGATTGTGAGCTAGCAGAAGAGACGTTTACTCAAAACTAATTGAGATTTCCATTGACTGTGCAGCAGAGAGGAATTTTAAACAAAGAAACACGATTAGACTGCAAATTAATGGTCAGATAAGGCTGTAACATTTTGCTGAATCAAGCCCTCACATAGTTTCATCTACTTGAGGATAAAGGATAGAAGCTTTACAAGCAGAACAATATTCACTGCAGCTTGCAGGGATTTACAATCCAATTCATTTCTTTTGGAATTTTTGGAATGCAAGTTACCATAATCTTGCTTCCCCAATAGATATCAAATAGGATAAAAAGTGCAACAGGCAACCTCTCAAATTCTGAATGTTTCTTAACAGAATTATTTCATTCTTATAAGGGAAGTGAATGTTTACAGGGCAGGCAATTTTTGCCCCTTCCTAATTCCCCAAGGGGTACCACTCCAATCCGAGTGCTGATGACATTCTCACTGGTAAGGTGGGGACTCCAGGATCTCGGTAAGCAACTTGCAAATACTAACATGTAGGAAAGAACTGCAGATGCTGGTTTAAATCGAAGGTAGACACAAAATGCTGGAGTAACTCACTGAAGAAGGATCTCTGCCCGAAACTTCACCCATTCCTTCTCTCCAGAGATGCTGCCTGTCCTGCAGTTACTCCAGCATACATTGTCTACTTTGCAAATGCTAACATTCCTGTACAGCTCCTTATCCATAGCTTAAATATTAGCAGACATAGCTTTCAAAGCAATAATGCACTGCAGTTCATTCAGATGTGTGTGCTTCCAGCATTTTTCCTCTTTCCATTTCTGCACCAGCAAAAATATACCCTTTACATGCCAACTTGGCTCAACAGTATCAGACACTACCTGTACTGTGGTACTGAGAGAATGATACCAAGAATTTTCACATGTAAAATTAAGGTGCAATGGATGTGTAAAATCTCAAGGCAAATAAATGTGAACATTATTTACAGTATGTAATTGTTTTATAACAATTAAAACACTTCAAAAGTAATTATACTTTTGTGGTAGTCCTCGGGGATTTAAAGGGTCCAACGTGAACATAAATATTGTGTGTTGAATTTGCTTTCAAGAATTATTGCTTAAGCTAATTCTTTTAAGGAAATTAGATGATTCTGTAACATAAAAGGCATGTGAAAATATAGGGCTCATTCAAAAATGTTAGTCTGATTGATGAGCTAAATTATTTTATCATACAACAGCAGTTTCCTGGGCCTTTGGGGGGGGGGGGGGGGAGAAACTTGCCCTACGATTTTCTTGGCATCTAATCCTCTACTTTAAATATAGTTTTCAGTGTTTGACTACTTTAGACGAGTTCAAGATATTGGAGTTGCCTCACATTGCAAACATGTCCATTTAAGGTAGGAAAGAAAATTTGACAGTGTTCGAGTCAACAGAAAGAGAATATTAGTCATCTCCCACAAAGAAAGGATTCCATAAATGCTTCAATATTGCTCACTGTCCTATACTTATTACAGATAAATAAACAGTAAAGAAAGAACTTGCTCATTACCGAAGAATCCCTTGATAATCTTTTGACAGAACAACTCTCCAGAATTGCAGATATTCATATACTCAGTATACACTGTTTTGCCACATGAATATTGTTGAAGACACGGGCTCCCTATAATAAGTGTCATGCATGACAGCGTTCAAATGCTGTCTCAGAGGCATCTGGTCAAGAAGCAGGCAAGTGTTATACAGCCAAAATTATTTTTTAAATGCATTACTTTTGTTCAATACTTTTGGAGCTGATGCCAAGATTTCTGTAGGCTTGCCTTGCCTTAATATCAGATGGTTACATGTGGTCCCAGCACATGAGCTAAAGAAACAACAAGGAATGATCATAAAAGTCACACCATTTTTCCCCCCAAACCACTGATCAAAATGTTTCATGTGGAGTAGATGCAAACTCTGGATTATATTCATCTGAAGCCCTTGAAGTTTGTTAGGCAAAGAGCAAGGCTCGATCCAAGTGAAAATAGAGACAGAAGTGTTGTTAAAAAAATACAGAATATCAATCTGATATGTCTCAAGAATAGAACAAATAACACAATGAATGGGAAGTTTAATTCATTTGGGAAGTGCACTGACGTCTGGTTAATGAATAGTGAATGAAAGTATGCTGAAATCAGTCTTGATGCAATTGAGTGCTATTATAGTGAGAACTCTGTTGAATGAAGAACTAGAGAGGCTCAATAGCTTCATCCCCTTTCATTTGTGATAACTTTCTGGCAGGAGGCAAGAATAGCTGCTCTGCTGCTAGGATACAAAGAAAATTCACCTTGGCAAAATAAGGTCTTGATTCCACATTCCATCTGTAGGACTGCTAATGTGAACTGAAAACTCGCACAAAGACTTGTTTTTTTGTAAAGGTTATATAGTGATTGGCAGGCAAATCAGTACAGCCTGTTTCTTTCTCTGCATTGTATATTGGTTAACAATTGTGTTGCAAGCCCTGGAGAAAACTACTTTGCAGGAATGTCACCGCAAACGAGTGGTGAAATACAGAAGATAAACTGAAAGACTTAAGTCTGAAGAAGGGTCTCGACTTGAAACATCACCTATTCCTTTTCTCCAGAGATGCTGCCTGACCTGCTGAGTTACTCCAGAATTATGTGTCTATCTTCAGTAAAATGCAGAATATTGGTCTGTCATAAATTTGAAGATTTTGCCCACTTCCTTTCTTGGCCAACATTCAACCCTATTTAGGTTCATGTCTATTTGGTTATACTTGACAAAATTAAATCACAGGATAGTTAATCCACTTGTAATAATTCAACATGATTAAAACAAAATGCAGTGAAAAAAGAGCAGCATTCCAGCATTAGCCTTGCAAACAAAAATTTTGTTTAATTTGCAAACAAATCAACAATATCACTTTTCAATATTATTAAATATTACTTTCAGAAAAATGCCTTTATTCCAAATATTCACTCAACATTATGCTAGTCAATTAGAAAGATCCAAAAAGGAACATCCTTATAGGATTCACGTACAATTTCAGCAGAGCATTGTAAAAGAGAAAGGAGAGGAAAATAAAATTGTTTACTGTGTTTCCAAACATACTTAGAAAGAGCATTGTGCTCCCAGTCAACCAATGTTCTCTTGTAGGTGACACTAACTGCAGACTGGGAAAAGTTCTACACTGCCTAGCCTAGATATGCAATATGGACGAGAGTGGTTCCCAAAGCACGAACATCATAGATTTGTGTTTTGAGTCTGATCACCATACAGTTCTACAGCCCATCGTGGGTGGTTGGTGCAGGATACAAAGTCTACCTTGTGACAATGGCCCCACAACCGCACTACTCTAGAGCTGCATCACCTTCCACAGAGAGAGCGAGCCAGAAATAAAATGAGGAAAAGGAACAATTTATTAGGTTTAATTTATTATAATGCACTCAAGACGTTTTCCTTCATGTTTCCCTATATATATTTTCATAAAGTACGTTATCTTTTATTTAAATTATAGTTACTGTTCCAGTTCTGCAGTAATTTCTTGAAAGCTTGTGACGAACCATTTGGCTTTCTCCTTTATTTGTTGTCGGATAATATTCCCACCAAATCCGATAAATGCATCCTAGGACAGGAAACCAAAAGTTTTTTTGTGCACATTTAAAGGAATCTAAATTAAAGACATAATGCTGATTGAGGCGATTTTAGTATGAGATGATATATATATATCTATATTATTAAAACTCTCATCTTGTTTGGTTGTGAGTTGCCTGTTTGCGTGCTTATCTGTGTGTGAGTGAGTCATGCCCTGAATTACATCACAACGATATATGATAGTGCTACAATTTTTGGACCACCTTACTCACCATTGTCCTGTGGTGTGGTGTATCAAATTTCGTTCAGATTGATGGTATATTTTACAAGTTATTAACATTTTGAAATTTACAAAATGCAGTTGAGAAAAATCAGTTCAAGTTGCAGTGGCAGTTAGCAGCGATGACGTCACAATGAGATCATATTTACATAAACCGCCGACAACTTTTCACTGTAAAAAAATCCAATTGCACTTGCTGGCCCTGCCCGTTACAATGTTGCAAATCCTGGGACACTGAGTCCTGGCAGCAAGTGCATTTGGATTTTTTAAAGTGTAAAGTCATTTAAAAAAAAAATTAAAATAGGGAGGGTGAAGAGGGGGAGAGAGTGCTGGGGCATAAGTGGAAATGAGATGCCCCTGCGCAGTTGGGGGCTATGGGTGAGTGGTGGAATATTGCGTTGGGGGAACAGGTTGCATTGGGGGAACGGGCGAGTGGTGGAATATTGCGTTGGGGGAGCCGGCCTCCCGTGTGACAGGGACCCAACGGTTTCCGCTTGGTCTAGTATATAATAAAATGTTTTAATTTGAATTTATACGTAAGTTAGTCTGTACGTACTGCAGGCGGGCATGCCTCCAAGTCTGTGGCTCCATCCCCAATCATAACGACCTTCTTAAATCCTCTTTCTTTTTTCAGAAGACCTATGACCCGGCCTTTCCCACCAGATTCTGCTGTTGGTTGTGTTTCATCAAAACCCGCGTAATCGCCTGGAAAACAACACAACTGTTAGATTCCGATAATAATTTGCCTGTAACAGAGAGTCTTCCTCTATAATATAATCTGGAGGAGAGAGGGGAAAAAATGAGGACACAAAGTTCACAAACAATGTTCCAATCACACCACCCATAGCAACACCGAACATCTCCACAACATCTGCTAAATTCCTCCAGGCACAAGCTGTCCGATTAACCCTGGAAATTGGATTCTTTGATTTCATTTTGCTATTCTACCAGCTCTTCATGCCCAGGGTAAAGTCAGCATATGGTTCACTTGGGGGCAACCAAGAGTTTCAAGTGTGTTTGTTTGTCATGTACACTGGATGTGAACCAAAACAATTGAAGTCTTCATTGATGATCAGCCATGATCATATTGAATGGCGGTGCTGGCTCGAAGGGCCAAATGGCCTACTCCTGCACCTATTTTTCTATGTTTCCTTGCTGCAGCTGTGCAGCCTCATTTGATACCATAATAACAAAAAATATACAACAAATGTTTTAGTTATTCTAAGTAAACTGGACCATGATAGTGCAAATAAAATGAAGTAGTAGTAGAGCAACTACAGTAAAGCAAAGTCCATTGTGGTTCAGTGCTGAGGTAGGGTTGTGTAGGGTGGTCCATGAAGCTGATGGTTGATGGGAAGAATCTGGTGTTAGTGGTTCCCAGACTTCGTCCCAATGGTAGCAGCGAGAAGAGTGGTCATGCAGTGGGAGTCTGATGATATTAGCTGCCTTTTTGAAGCAGCTCTTCCTACTCAGTGGGGATGTCAGTATCATGATATCACAGTACGGGCAATGTCCACCACTGCTGAACCAGGCCATGATACAACCAGTCAGCGTGCTCACCTCCATACACCTGTAGAGGTTTGATAAGAGTATTCGTCAACATGCTGAAATTCATGAAATAAGAGGCATTGGTGAGCTTTCTTTGTGATTGAGTCATGGTGCTAGGCCTAGGGCAGATCATCCAGATGCAAAAGATAGTAAATGCTGAAATCCAAATCAATGTCATCAAGTCCTGGTGCTTCAGTTTCCTCCCACATTCCAAAGACATGCAGGTTTGTAGGTTAGTTAGTTTCTGTAAATTGCCCCAAGTGTGTAGGATCCCAGGAATGATTGGGTTAACATATGATGAGCATTTGACGACACTGTGCCTGTACTCGCTGGAGTTTAGAAGAATGAGGGAGGACCTCATTGAAACATAACGAATAGTGAAAGGCCTGGATTGAGTGGATGTGGAGAGGATGTTTCCACTAGTGGGAGAGTCTTGGACTAGAGGTCATAGCCTCAGAATTAAAGGACGTTCCTTTAGAAAGGAGATGAAGAGGTATTTCTTTAGTCAGAGGGTGGTGAATCTGTGGGATTCTTTCCCACAAAAGGCTGTGGAGGCTGTCAGTGGATATTTTTAAGGTTGAGTTAGATAGATTCATGATTAGTACGGGTGTCAGACGTTATGGGGAGAAGGCAGGAGAATGGGGTTGGGAGGGAGATATAAATCAGCCATCATTGAATGGCAGAGTAGACTTGATGGGCCGAATGGTCTAATTCTGTTCCTATCACATGACCTTATGATGTGAAAGTGGGAAAACATAGAACTAGTGCACAGGTGATAGATGGCCAGCATGGACTCAGTGGTCTGAAGGGCCAGTTTCCATGCTGTAACCACATAAGGTGCCAGACTGTTCTTCAGATTGTATTATTTAAATTCTCTTTATGATGAAGTATAAATTAATAAAGTTTTAACATTCCATAAATTTCCCACCTCCAGGATTCCAAACTGTAAAAGCAAAACAATGTACACAAGCTGCATGTGAGAAATGGAGGTAACATTGAAACATTCATACTTAATGGAGAAAGGATGAGGAGAGCATTTTGGGTCAATTACCTACCTCCCACAGATACCTCTAACCACAGATCATTCAGTTTCAGCACACTTGTCCTCTTTATCATTCAAGTAATGCAGTGTGAGGAAAGAGAAGAAAGTTGATAATAAATGGCAAATAAGAAGCCAAGGAATAAGATTCCTGTGTAATTTTAACAATCAATTCTAATAACCTACTTTCATTTTCAATGCAGATCACTCTGCTGTGTGATAAATGAATGATTAATCTAAATAATTTAATTCCTAGTGTTTTAAACCATTTCCAACAGTCAATCCCAATGTGGTAAAAATTATGAAGTAAAATGCAAAGAAAATTTGCCACTTCTATCTCAAACAAAGATTGTCTTGCTTCTTGTGCCCATACAACTGCCAACTAACATAACCTGTGTGACTATGATGACCCTTAACACCTCACCCACTTGTGGGATGCCTCACTACTTTGCTGAAAGCTGTCTGGTTTACCATCTAGACTCAGTAAGTCAGGCAGCAGCTGCGGAGGAAATGGTGGGTGACTTTTTTGGGCCGGACCTTTCTGAACCTTTGGCTACTTTCTCCTCTCCCTGACCCAAGGGTGAACTGACCCAATGGGCACAGGCTGCAGATTAAATCTGGAACACTCCTAGTCTGCAAGTGAAACAAAGCAGACGGACAAAGAAAGAAGCATCAGACAGACATGATAAAGAACAAATATTACATTACAACGCAGATAATTTACAAATTATAAAAATCAAAATATACGTGGACAAAGACTTAAAGTTGTGAAAGATTGCAGCAGGATCTGGATTATTTAGCCATGTGGGCGGAGGAATGGTTGATGGAATTTAATACAGAGAAGTGTGAGGTGTTGCATTTTGGGACGTCGAACAAGGGCAGGACCTACTCAGTAAATAGTAGGCCTCTGGGTAGTGTTGTAGAGCAGAGGGATCTCGGAGTACAGGTGTCTTGAAGATCGAGTCGCAGGTAGCTTTGGGAACTTTGGCCTTCATCAGTCAGAGTATTGAGTATAGAAGTTGCAAGGTCATGTTGCAATTGTATAAGACGTTGGTGAGACCGCATTGAGAATATTGTGTTCAGTTCTGGGCACCATGTTTTCGGAAAGATATTGTCAAGCTTGAAAGGGTTCAGAAAAGATTTACGTGGATGTTGCCAGGACTAGAGGGTGTGAACTATAGGGAGGGGTTGAGTAGGCTGGGTCTCTATTACATGGAAAGCAGGAGGATGAGGGGGATCTTATTTAGGTGTACAAACTCTTGAGAGGATAGATCGGGTAGATGCCCAGAGGATCGAGGACCAGGGGATATAGGTTCAAGTTGAAGGGGAAATGATTTAATATGAATCCGCAGGGAAACCTTTTCACACAAGTAGTTGTGGGTGTATGGAACAAGCTTCCAGAGGATGAGACTATCCCATCATTTAAGAAACAGTTAGACAGGTACATGGCTAGGATTGGAGGGATATGGACCAAGTGCATGCAAGTGGGACTAGTGTAGCTCGGACATTGTTGGCCGGAGTGGGCAAGTTGGGCCAAAGGGCCTATTTCCACACTGTATCACAATGACTCTATGACTCCGACTCAATTCTCAATATCCTCAACATATTTCCTTCTCCTGCGAGGCAACAGCTCTACCAGCTGCACCACTGTGCCACCCAATTTAGAGCATCTGTCTCCTGTCACCTGAGACCTGGGTTCATTCCTGATCTCAAAAACTGTGGCATTTGCATGTTCTCCCTGTAACTGCGTGGATATCCTCCGAGTGCTCCGGTTTCTTCCCACATTTCAAAAAAATCATATGGATTTGTAGGTTAATTGACCTCTGTAAATTGTCCTTGGTGTATAGGGAGTGGATGCAAAAGTGGGATAAGACAGAACAAGTGTGAACAGATGATCGATGGTCAGTGTGAACACAGTGGGCCACAGGGCCTGTTTCCATGCTGTATTTCTAAACAAAACTATTCCTATACCCTTCACCTATAAATGTTGCGAGACACTCTGGAAGCTATTAGCAGTTCATTTCCTTTGTTTGAGTCCTACTATGTAAAGGTTTCTGGTCGAAAGGTATTTATCAGTAATGAAAATCTCACCATTGAGATGAAATTTCAGCTTGTTTGCATACACATTGTTCAAGGGAATATTGATCCTTGCTGCTACGTGTTCCACAATGGAATGGAATCCACCAGAGATCAAGAAGACTTGCACGTTCCGCTGATGAAGTCGATCAACCAGGTCCCTGTTTTAAAAATACGTGTTTAAGGAATCATTATGCTTCAGGCGATCTGCGAAATGTACAACACAATCACGACATAATATTGTTAAGCAAAAATCAATGCTCGTCTCCTCTGCTCCAGCCTTTTTGGACAATCTTTGAGCACAAAATTATCCAACCTTCTCATACCTGATTGTGTGAATCACTATCCATACGACTAAATTCAATCCCAGCCCTTCTACAGGCAGATTGGCTAAAGCACAACTAATGTCGGGACAGATTGCTGAATCGCAAGTCTTTTTAAATAGCTTTAACTTTCTGGTTCCTGATAACTATTGATTAGAAATGAATTAAAAAGACCCTGAAACTTTTCATTATTCACACACTCACACATGAATATTAATATGGAGAGGACTACTATTCAAGATCTATACATGACATATGG
This sequence comes from Raja brachyura, assembly GCA_963514005.1. Next base: position 29,897,026 of record OY740807.1, on the reverse strand, counting down.
CTTTAGAAAAGGAGAAATAGGATTGATAAATTCCCTATTATAATAATTCTTTCTTTCGCATGACAATGGTAGGACATCCTTGCAAACAGTATTACTGTGTGTCACTTTTTATACATTTAAAAATAAATAACTTACATCATGCCCTCGGTTAAGCAAGGGGGTTGATCAATTATAAGTCTATTCACTTGGTCTTGTGAAGGTTGGATTATAGCTAGGCGCTCCGTTAAAGCCTTTTTAAATGAGATATTTCCACCCATTGCATTCCGTGTCCTGTGGTAAATTTAAACAATAGTTCAGTTAACCAGAGAAAATTAATATTAGCTCCAAGTGTAGATGATGTAAACAACCACTACATCACAGAATAGTACAATGTTCAATAGGAAGTGAGGAGATGTATTCATTGTGAACCATCAGAGCCGACTATATTCTATATTATAGAATATGATGAGTAGTCAGCTCCGATGGTTCATAATCGGTTGGTTCACAAGGTTATAGAATCTATAACCTTGTGGCATCAAGTTCTGTTACTTTACAATCAGCATCAAGTAGGTATATTACAAAACTTACCTTGAGCAGCGCTGCAGTTCTGCCGCTCCCCATGTGCGTGACTTTGGCGCCTTTCAGAGGGGGGGGCGTGTTTAAAGTGCAGTTTTTCTACAGACAGGGCAAATCGATCCATATCACGGGATTTCGTTGCTAAAGAAAAATCGCTCCGATATTTCATTCATGAAGGTATTTTTAAATTACACTAGATTATTTATGAACTAGAGTAATTTAAAAATCATCTTCTAAAGCCGTGAGCGCCGACAACGGGAAGAATTTTACGTAGGCTATAAAGTACACAGTTTATTTTTACATTAAAACCTGGTTTTTAGGAAGCCTTTAATCAACTTTTCATGTTGCGAAATGGGGACAAAAAAAAATGTATGAACCGGCAGTATTTTTCCTGCCGACTTCACCGCAAACCGCAACGTTCTAATCCACCGCATTCCACTAAAACCCACTCGCAAGTTGATTTAAATGGCCATTAATTAACAGGAATTAAACACTAAATTCCTTCCATTTGGCCTATAAATTCATGAAAATTAGATTTAAAAATCATGTTATATTGTGAACTATTGTGTGAATGTTATTTGGACACTTAGGCAATTTAAAAATGTTTATCTTTTCTTAAGAAATGGATAGATGTTTAGATCTAGTAATTGAATTTTGTAATTAGCTACAATTAGGAAACTAACTAATTATATGTTTTAATTTCAGATCATCCAATTAATATTGTTTCATATTTGTTTCAGAATGCTTCAATCTATAATAACTGAAAATGTCATTGAGTTCTCTTAATTTTTAAGAAAGTTATGGGCTTTTGACTGTCCTAGATCACAGCTTTTGTGTTAAGTCAATGTACTGTGATATCAAAAGGCACTCCAACCAAAAATCTACTTGCCATCAGGGCCACAACTTCAGATCTGATCAGAGCTTTTGCCCAAATGCGCAAGAAACGAGATGAAATCCAGTCACGGCAGAAGAATGAATTCTCAGAGCAGCATTTGTCTGAGGGTAGTATCAAAAATCTCCAATAAAATTGAAGAACGAAATCATGGAAAAAGAATGCCACTGGCTAGAATCTTCTCGCAAAAAGAAAGACAGCTGGGAAGACAAACATCTCATTCCAGGACATTGTTTATGGAACTTTGTTGCTTCTTTGACCTCCCTTACGTTACTGAGATGGTACATTTGTGCAGCAGGTAGTTCTGCTGCCTCGCAGCCCCTGCGACCTGGGTTTGATCTGGACTGCCGTTGCTCTGTATGTTTCTCCTGTGATCTTCTGAGCTTGGCTCCGGTGTTCTGGTTCCCTCCCACATCCCAAGGATGCAATTAGAGATGAATTAGCGACTTAACGTTGAGGATTAGGAGAATCAGGGTGGCAATGTGAGAGAGAGAAATAAGAGCAAGAACACGATTGACGGGATGGCTGGGGCAGGCAGCACAGATTCAATGGGCCTGATGGCCTCCCTCTAATCATGCCAAAAATCTGAAAATATGGAAGTGAGATGGAAGATATCTATAATATGTAACTTTACTCATAGAATCTCAGACTATAAGAGAGTTGATAACCTCAGCCAGCAAATTCCAGACAACATTCTGGTTTAGAATGATAAATGCTAAACAATATCAGTGCCACAAAGGTAGAGTGGGGGTGTAAGCCATGACCATTGTTGGATCGAGTGCCATCAATATTTAACTGTTTAACTGGAGCAGTCAAACAAATACTGGAACTATAATCACAGGTCAGGCTGTGTATTCTGTGTTTAAATTTGTTTCACAAAGCTATTCCACCACCTGCAAAGAATACTCTCCACTTACCTAGCTGAGTACAGCTCCAACAACAATCAAACCTGATGCGCTCCAAGTCAGGTAATTTAATCAGCATATAATTCCAACCTTGTTGTCTAAAATACTCTCTCTGATGAAGAATACTGATCCAAAACATCATCTACGCATGTCCTCCAGAGATGTTACCTGACCCGCTGAGTTTCTCCAGCACTTTGTGTTCTACCCAAGTTTCCAGTTACTTGTGTCTCTCTTGTAGTCAGTCATAGTGTGGAAACAGGCCATTCGGCCCAACTTGCCCACACCAGCCAACATGTCCCAGCTACACTAGTTCCACCTGCCTGCGCTTGGTCCATATCCCTCCAAACCTGTCCTATCCATGTCCCTGTCTTACTGTTTCTCAAACATTGGGATAATCCCAGCCTCAACTACCTCCTCTGGCAGCTTGTTCCATACACCCACCACCCTTTGTGTGAAACCATTTGTGCTCTTAAATAACTCCCTCCCTCCTTCCCACACCACTAGCGGCAGTGTGCACCATCTAAATGATATACTGCCAAGCTTTCCCTCAAAACTGCAACCTTTACTTCTTAGAAGAACAAAGGTACTCGGATATCATTGTTCATTCCATTGCTGCCGGATCAAATGCCACAAGGCGTCTCTTAATCATTAACATGAGAGTACATAAAGTAACAGGCAGCCGGATCAGAAATGTGAAATTAAGAATAACTTTCGAGGCACAGCAAATTGTAATGATGCACAATTTACTGGAAAAAAACACGATGGAAGCTCACTGAATAGTAACTGTGAAAGGTATATATCTGAAAATGAAAAAGAATTTGCAGGCTATCGGGGTAGCAACAAAGGAGTAAGAGTTAACAAAATGTTCTTTAAAGGCAAGTAGTCTCAATGGATTTGTATGTTGTATAATTCCACACTTCTCTTCCTACGGTCCTCACCATCATAGAGTTAGTATTTAATGATATGGTCCATTCCATATATAGAGCATCTCAAATGTTAATTCCTTTCAAAAGATAGAATAAGAACAGAGAACAGTACAGCATAGCATCAGGCCCTTTGGCCCATAATGCCCGTGCCAAACATGAATACAAGTTAAACTAAACGCCTCTGCCTGCACATGATCCATATCCTTCTATTCCCTGCACTTCCATGTACCTATCTAAAAACCCCTTTAATGCCACGATCATATCTGCCTCCATCACCACCACCCCAGGCAATGTGCCTAAAAAACGCGGCACACACATCTCCATTAAACTTTCCCCCCTCTCACCTTATAGCTGTGCCCTCTAGTGTTGGATATTTCCAGCCTGGGAAAAAGGTTCTGACTGTCTACCCCTTCTGAATAGTAATAATGCACGTGGAGAGGTCACTTGTTTACTCCTGTAGAGAGCTCAGGTTCAATTCTCGGGTTAAATATAAAAAGGTGAAGGAGTCTTAAAACAATATTTCATTATTGAGACAACAGGCCATGAATACTTACATTTCCGCCACAGCATCCCCGACTCCACAAAACTTTGCCAACTCATCAATTCCTTCTTCTTTTATTACTGTGCTGTCTACATCAAAGCAAACTGCATCAGCGCTCCGCATAATAGCTTTTGTCTCAATGGCTGTAGCCATTTTGGTACAAGTGAACCCTTGGAAACAAAATAAAATTATTGCAGAGCATACAATGGGAAAGGCAAAGTGAATTGGAAGATAATTGTCCCATGCCCGCACATATACTTACTACTGAACTTTCAACAACAAAGCCCATATCCATAAGACCATAAGATATAGGGGCAGCATTAAGCCATTCGGCCCATCGTGTCTGCTCCACCATTCGATCATGGATGATCTATTTTTGCCTCTCAACCCCACTCTCTTGCTTTCTCCCCGTAACCTTTGTTTGAATAAGGATAAGCTGCCTCACTTTCCATTCCATTCTCCATTGAATCACATCCAAATTCAGTCTATTAAATACTGAAAGGTTTTCATTACAGTGCCCTCCATAATGTTTGGTACAAAGACCCATCATTTATTTATTTGCCTCTGCACTCCACAATTTGAGATTTGTAATAGAAAATATCACATGTGGGTAAAGTGCACATTGTCAGATTTTAATAAAGGCCATTTTTATACATTTTGGTTTCACTATGTAGAAATTACAGCTGTGTTTATACATAGTCCCCCCCATTTCATGGCACCATAATGTTTGGGACACTTGGCTTCACAGGGGTTTGTAATTGCTCAGGTGTATTTAATTGCCTCCTTAATGCAGTTATAAGAGAGCTCTCAGCACCTAGTCTTTCCTCCAGTCTTTCCATCACATTCACAAACTTTTATTGCTGTTTATCAACATGAGGACCAAAGTTGTGCCAATGAAAGTCAAAGAAGCCATTATGAGACTGAGAAACAAGAATAAAGCTGTTAGAGACATCAGCCAAACCTCAGGCTTACCAAATTCAAGGGTTTGGAACATCATTAAGAAGAAAGAGAGCACTGGTGAGCTTACTAATTGCAAAGGGACTGGCAGGCCAAAGACGACCTCCACAGCTGATGACAGAAGAATTCTCTCTATAATAAAGAAAAATCCCCAAACACCTGTACAAGATCAGAAACACTCTTCAGGAATCAGGTGTGGATTTGTCAATGACCACTGTTGGCCGAAGACTTCATGAACAGAAATACAGAGGCTACACTGCAAGATGCAAACCACTGGTTAGTCCCAAAAATAGGATGGCCAGGTTACAGTTTGCCAAGAAGTACTTAAAAGAGCAACCACAGTTCTGGAAAAAGGTCTTGTGGGCAGATGAAACGTAGATTAACATATCAGAGTGATGGCAAGAGCAATGTATGAAGGAGCGAAGGAACTGCCCAAGATCCAAAGCATACCACCTCATCTGTGAAACATGGTGGTGGGGTGTTATGGTCTGGGCATGTATGGGCTGCTGAAGGTATTGGCTCACTTAACATCATTCATGATGCAATTGCTGATGGGGTACTGATTGGGGATGATCAGCCATGATTACATTAAATGGCAGTGCTGGCTCGAAGGGCCGAATGGCCTACTCCTGCACCTATTGTCTATAATGAATTCTGAAGTGTATAGACACACACTATCTGCTCAAGTTCAAACAAATGCCTCAAAACTAATTGGCCGGCGATTCATTCTACAGCAAGACAATGATCCCAAACATACTGCTAAAGCAACAAAGGAGTTTTTCAAAGCTAAAAAATGGTCAATTCTTGAATGGCCAAGTCATTCACCCGATCTGAACCCAATTGACCATGCCTTTTATATGCTGGAGAAAAAACTGGAGAAAACTAGCTCCCAAAAACAAGCATAAGCTAAAGATGGCTGCAATACAGGCCTGGCAGAGCATCACCAGAGAAGTCACCCAGCAACTGGTGATGTCCATGAATAACAGACTTCAAGCAGTTATTGCCTGCAAACGATATGCAACAAAATATTAAACATGACTACTTTCACTTACATGACATTGCTGTGTCCCTAACATTATGGTGCCCTGAAATGGGGGACTATGTATAAACACTGCTGTAATTTCGACATGATGAAACCAAAACGTATAAAAATGGCCTTTATTAAAATCTGACAATGTGCACTTTAACCACATGTGATTTTTTTTTCTATTACAAATCTCAAATTGTGGAGTACAGAGGCAAATAAATAAATGGTGGGTCTTTGTCCCAAACATTATGAAGAGCACTGTACCTTCCTGCTGCTAGTCTTACCTTTCAGCACTGAAACACCAAGTTACCACCGCTTGCATGAGAACTTGAGAATATAATAAAGCTGGTTCTGAGGAGGCAACATGTCAGGCAAAAGGAAACAATTCTTGTGGATTCCTCTGGTTCAGCAAAGTTTACAAAACTAAACTTCAATCTATGATCCTATGATCTTGAACCTCACACTGAGCTGGATTTCCTCCCTCACTGATTTGCCACCCAATGAGGTGGATTGCTTGAATGATGATTACTGGTCTGTCATTTAGAGTCATAAGGCCTGGAGACGGGCCATTCGACCCAACTCACCAATGCTGACCATAGATCCCATGCAGAGAACCCTTCCGTCGGTGCCGTTGAGAAGCCGAGGCGGGACCCCAGCCCGTGGCCGGCCACTGAGTCGATGGAGCCCGCGGCTGGGGCTGGGGTCAGCTCCACGGAGGCATCCGAGAGGACCTGGCAGCACTAGTGGAGTGATTGATGCGGCGATCGCCGACCAGCGGACGAAGAGAGACACGTGCAGGACGCCACTGCCATGGGAACAATGAAGGACCCGGCGTGGGGGGAACAATGGGGGGAGGGTCCGTGGTAGAATAATAGACAATGAGGACCTGCCTGGGGGGGAACTCTGAGGGAGGGAGAACAATGGATAATGGAGGACCCGACGTGGAATGGGGGGGGGGGGGGGGTTGTAACTTTGTAAGCACCCTTATGACAATATAGTATTCAATTCAATTCAATCCATCTCCTATCTTCTCTTTGCCCCCTCCCCCGCCCCGATTTCCAACTTAAGTGTACTCCAACACATCTTATATTCGTCAAGGGATTTGTTTGATCACAGCTGCTTAAACCTGCCGTATGCCTTCTTCTTTTTTGTGACCAGAGCCTCAATATCTCTAGTCACTAGACTTTGTTGTTTGCTATCCATGACATGAGGCAGAATGTGGCTATGGACGTGATCAAAGATGTCACATCCAGGGTGGCATCCGCATTTTATCCAAAAAGGAATGCCACCCGCAGTCACCAAAATTCAGCACTCTCTGTGAGGCTGACAACATTCATCAACATTTGGTCATCTTGGGATAGTTTGTCTAATTTATTTCATACAGCACCATGAATATTTAAGTCTTTAAAGTAACACACATATTCCCCCCCATCACCCAGAAACATCAAACAAAACGGATGTCAATAAGCAAAGGAGAATTTTGCAGAGTTTCTTAAAGAAGACAGAGGGTTGAAGAATTATTCAAGAGCTTTGGACCTTGGCAATTGGGGAAGTAGCCACAAAAAGACCACATCCAGGGAAGATCAAAGTGCCAGATTGTAACAAGTCTGTTTAGCTCCTTTTGTAGGGCTGGAGAGGAGGCAGGAATAGGAATCTGAAACCCATGATCACCAGGTTCAAAAATAGCTTATTTACAACAACCATTGGGCTGTTGAACACTACACAACACAAACCTCAAATAGGCCTTCATGGTCAGGTCCAGAACCCTGCACTTACAACAACTAAGACTTGAAAATGATGACAAAAACTGGCGACTCTGTACACGGTCTCAGTTTATTACTGGTATACACTGTGTCTGAGATGCTCAGAGTGGTACTTGTACTGAACTGTATACAAAAATAAATGTCACTGTACATGTGACAAATAAAGTATCATTGAACCAATAAATTATGAACTTCTATGGATTGCCATTGATTGCAATAAGGACTTGAGTTTTTTTTCCACTAGTATTTGGAGTATTGTGTCCAGTTCAGTCATCCCATTACAGGAAGAACGTGGACATTTTGGAAAGGGTACAGAGGAGGTTTACAGGAATTCCCCCCTTGACTCCATTCAAGGACCCGAGCAGTCTATCCAGGTGAAACAGAGGTTCACCTGCACCCCCTCCAACCTCATCTATTTGGGTGGGGACGGGACAGCGCTGGAGACCCGGCCGGGATCGATCCTGGATGTGGACGAGGCGCAGGTCTGTGCCACGTCTCCCTCCTCCAATCACAGCACTCTATCCTCAGTCCCACCCCCCCCCCCCACTCCCCAATCATCACGCTGAATCATCATGTCCCGCCCCCATTGCCTGCTGATCGACGTCTCTCTCGTCCAATCGGCGCACTCGATCAGCAGTCCCACCTCCACTGTCTTGCGGAAAGCGGAGATTTTAAAATCCGGATGACAAAAACATGGGGGGGGGGGATGTCCCCCACCTCTCAAAACATGGGGGGGGGGGAGTTATCCCCTCTGCCCCCACCCCCCCCCCCCCCCGGATTTTCCGCCCCTGCCCAGTGGTATGAACATTGACTTCTCTAATTTCAGGTAGTTCACACCCCATCATTCTGAAGAAGGGTTTCGGCCTATCTCCTTCGCTCCATAGATGCTGCTGCACCCACTGAGTTTCTCCAGCATTTAGTGTACCCTCGATTTTCCATCATCTGCAGTTCCTTCTTTAACACTTGGTCTCCTCCCCTTCTCAGCTCTCCCTCAGCCCTCTGGCTCCTCCTCTTCCTTTCTTCTTCCAGCCCCCACTCCCCACATCAGTCTGAAGAAAGGTTTTGGTGGAAACAATGCCCATTTCCTTCATAGATACTGCCTCACCCGCTGAGTTTCTCCAGCATTTTTGTCTTCCAAGAATTATGCCTGGATCAGGGGGCATTAGCTTCAGGGAGAAGTTGGACAGACTTGTATTGTTTTCCCTGGAATGATGAAGATTGTGGGGAAACCTGATTGAAGTATATCAAATTATAGAAACCGCCATTCAATATGATCATGGCTGATCATCCAACTCAGTATCCCGTACCTGCCTTCTCTCCATACCCCCTTAGCCACAAGGGCCACATCTAACTCCCTCTTAAATATAGCCAATGAACTGGCCTCAACTACCCTCTGTGGCAGAGAGTTCCAGAGACCCACCACTCTCTGTGTGAAAATTCTCTTATGAGAGGCAAATATAGATAATTAGAGGCATAGATAAATTAATGAGCCATGATCATGTTGAATGTCGGTGCAGCCTCGAAGGGCCGAATGGCCTACTCCTGCACCTATTTTCTATGTTTCTATGTTTCTATAAGGTAAACAGAAAAAAACAAACGCTAGAGGGCATAGCTTTAAGGTGAGGGGGGGAAAAGGTTAAAAGAGATGTGCAGGGCAAGTTTTTTTTATGGAGAAGGTGATCAGTTCCTGGAACGTGTTGCCGGGGTTGGTGGTTGAAGCAGATACGTTAATGGCATTTTAAAAACTTTTGTATAGGCTTATGGATATGCAAGGAATGGAGCGATATGGGTTATGTGCACAGTGCAGGTAGATAATTTATGGGTAAGAAAGAACTGCAGATGCTGGTTTAAATCGAAGGTAGACACAAAATGCTGGAGTAACTCAGCGGGTGATGCAGCATCTCTGGAGAGAAGGAATTGTGAAAAATGTCAGATCGACAGTCGGAACCTGTAGTCCGGGTTGGGTCCGAGAACATTGCTAGATAATTTATGGTCTTGGCATCATGTTCGGGACAGACATTTGGACCGAAGGGCCCCTTCTTTTACGTGTTGTTCTCTGTAGTATTGTGTTTATTAATGGTTTTTTTTGTTTATTATATACTATCAATATTCATAATGTTTACAAACCTGTTGCGCGCTACAAGTAAGAATGTCATTGTTCCATTTTCGGGATATGTGATAATTATACACGATCTTGGTTCTTGAGTCTCGAAGTGATTTTAAAATGAGATCACTGCCTGGGTGGGAGCCGGTTCAATGCAAAGATCATTGGGTGAGATTTGAACACCTCCGTTCCCCTGGGGTAGGGAGTTGCGGAACTGGCTTCAATGTTTAAGAAGGAACTGCAGATGCTGGAAAATCGAAAGTGGACAAAAGTGCTGGAGAAACTCAAGGGGTTTTACAGACCGTCAGTCATTCAGTGCAAACAAGGACACGGGACAGTCAGACGTGCATTAGACCTAGGACTGCGGGCAGCCGCAGCGGTGGTGAGCCCGGAGCCAGTCAGTACCCCGGGGACGGGAATACATTGCATCAGTTCACATCCTGACGCTTTATTCAGCCGACAAGGAGCGCTGCTTGTCGGGCCTCTTCACCGGCACTTACCCCCGGGATGCGCTGCGTCACCTCCAATTGCAGGCTCCAAATTTGCTGCGATTGCCTCCTCCGGCGGTCCGAGGATCGCTGCTGCTGCAGCAGAGCGACCGGTGCAAATCGCTGCAGTCTGCAACTAATGGAAGACTTCCCCAGACGCTAGCGCCCAGTCTCAAATGGTTAATTAAAAGGGCAACGTCATCGCCTCACATTTCATCATGCAGTGGGCCCCCACCATTCAATATCAATCAGTTTCAACCAATTTCGGTAATGCAGTTTGCTTAAAAACGCGAAACTCTCTCGAGTTGAAAAATACAAGGCACTGACAACATTTGCAAGCCTGATTTTTGTTAACCAGGTCGACAGAATGTTGCATTTTACGCAGTATATAGTGACAGATCACTACCCCACATTCCCTGGATCATGCTGTAGAAATAAGGAACTGCAGATACTGGTTTACATAAAAAGGACACGAAGTGATGGAGTAACTCAGTGGGTCCGGCAGCATCTCTGCAGAACGTGGATAGGTGACGTGATCTCACCTATCCATGGATGCGTCACCTATCCATATCCTCCAGAGATACTGCCTGTCCCGCGGAGTTACTCCAGCATTTTTGTATAATTTAATAGTAAGATTAAACGAGAACTTACCAGTTTGAAGTTTGATCTTTATTTTATGAGGAGTTGCGATGAGGGATTTCGTGAAGAACCCGCCAGCACGCATGCGCAACATACTTCAAAGCCGCGGTGTGGAATCACAGAAAAAACCAAGCCAAGAAATGACTTGTTATAGTAAGATTAAAGAGACTCTAGTTACCAGTTGACTTTATGATCGAGGGTTGGGAGCGGAGGGCACGAAATCCCTCATCGCAACTCCTCATAAAATAAAGATCAAACTTCAAACTGGTAAGTTCTCGTTTAATCTTACTATTTCATTTCGGAGTCACGTGAGTGACTTCGTGAAGACTTCAAAGCTTCTGTGATTTCACGCCCTGGACAACGTCCATGCTATCACACACACTACTGAAAAGGTGGACAGCAGTAATCAATTTCCGTCACTGTTTCTCTGAAAAAATAATAATATTTATTAATAACAACAAGAAAGGACCCCTCACTGAGGGGGAACTGTATGTTCTCGGCCTGCATCCAGCACGGCTCCTGCGAACATTCCAGGTACGGTGACGGGTTTATTGTAAAACCGTTGAAAAGTGGCTTCACTGGCCCATCCCGCTGTGGCAAGTATCTGGTCCATGGGCACCTCCATGGCCTTTGCCGCCGATGTTGATGCTGCCCTGGTGGAATGGGATTTAAAAACATTAGTGTCAATACCTGCCTTGTTTAAGACGATCCTGAGCCATCGGGATATCGTCTGTGCCGTCACTCTATGGTGAGGTTTTTTATGACTGATGAACAGATATTGCTCCATTCCCCTTATTTTCCTCGTCACTTTGATATAGTGGCGGATATGGGTGGCTATGCATAGCCTAGCATCAGCGGGGTATGCTGGAAACTCCAGCTGCAGCCCTGTAAACCCAGGTCTATGCTGCTTGAGCAATTCATCAATGAAAAAGATGACCCGTTCAGGGGTAGAGATCATTCTGTCGATCTTGGCCTTGTGAAGCGTTTGCACCCTTTGTGCTGAGGTAAGTGCCATCAACATCACCACTTTCAGGGTGAGTTTGTCCAATTCGAGCCCCGTCATAGGTGACCATGTTCTCAGCAGGGTCAGTACTTTGCCAATATCCCATGTGACGTTGTAACGGGGCCTCGGCGGGTTGGAATTAAATATCCCCCGCATAAGTTTGGAGACCAATTTATTGGATCCTACCTCAATATTGAGGTAGGACGATAGCGCACTCCTGGCGCTATTGATGGCACTATAGCTGAGATGTTGATCATGGTGTAGCCCCGCAAGAAATTCCAGCACATCTGTGATGGAGACGGAGTCATATGCAACGTCCATGCGGCCGCAATAGGATTCCCATTTCCTGATGTACGATAAGTACTGCCGTCTTGAGGACTCCCTGCATGATGCTCCCATGGTATCCATTGTCCTTGAAGATAGACCATACTGAAATAGTGGCCTGTTCAGATCCTGCAAGCCAATAGATTCAAATGACTATGGCAGGGGTGTGGTTCCCCTGTGGCAGGGTTCGTCACCAATTGTGGGCAACCCTCCAAGAGGACCCATGGTTGACTTATCATTCCAAGGACCACCGGATACCATGATTGCGTAGGCCAGTCGGGTATAATGAGGATGCCCTTGGCAGCATCGAGCTGGATTTTCCGCAATACCCGACTGATGAGGCAGAATGGAGGAAAGGCATAGAAGAACCATTTCCCCCAGTCTAGCGAGAATGCGTCCATCGCCATAGCCCCAGGATCTGGCTCCCATGATACGTATGTTGGTACCTGATGGTTCAACCGTGACGCAAAAAGGTCAATATCCGGTTTACCAAATTTGGCTATAATTTTGGTGAATATTTGGGGTTTCAACATCCACTCGATGTTGTCATTGAACTTCCGTGACCTGGTGTCCGCCACTGTATTGAGCTCACCTGGCAAGTAGGTAGCTGAGATCCAAATATTCCGTTGAATACACCAGAGCCAAATTGTGTTTGCCAATTCATTGCATGAAATTGACCTGGTACCGCCCATATGATTCAGATAAGCCACCGCAGTGGTATTGTCTATTTGGAGACGGACATGAGTGTTAGTCATGTTTGAACAATAGGCTCTTAGTCCGTGGAATGCTCCTAGCATCTCCAAATAGTTTATCCCTTGTGCTGACAACAAAGTATCTTCAAGTGAATCCCATCTACCTCCACAACTGTTGTTGTTGTCCGTAGCTCCCCAGCCATGGGAGCTTGCATCTGTTTGCAAGTATACCATTGGACGAGGCACAATGATGGGTTTAAATGAGTTATGGATATTGCCAATCCACCATAGTAACTCAAGTTTTGCCTTAACCGGCAACTGCATAGGTCTATGATAATGTCCAGCATTTAGTTTTAATGCTGATATTTTGCTGATATAATGCTGATCAAAGATTTGGCTGTTTCAAATGTGTCCATTTTGAAATGGGTGTATTTTACAAAGGTATTCAAGTGAGTTAAATCTATAATGACCCGGCATCCACCGTCTTTTTTAGTTTTAGTAAATATATTGGACACAAATTCAATTGGTTCATGTGTGGTTTGCTCTATCACACCTTTCTCTTGTAAACTCAAGATTTCAGCATAGCCTTCTGCCAATTCTTTTTTGGAAAGTGAAAATTTGCGATTCGGCATATGCTGGGGTGGAGGCAATTGGCCATGAATAAACTCAATTGCATAACCCTGAATACTTTGCAAGATAAACTCATCTGAAGTGATGGTTTCCCAAGCCTCCTTAAATCCCCGTAATCTGCCCCCAACTCGTGAGGTTAGACATGCAAGTGCATGGAATCCAGACCCCCTTACCTTCATGGTTATCGGTGGTCCCTGGGATTTTTGGTGGGACGTGGAGGTGCTGGGTTTCGTGGTTGGTGCGGAATCCGCATCTTCCATGCTGGCCGCTGAGGGCCTAGCCCTAAAAAAGGCCTGGGCCGAGGAGGCTGTTGATATTGAGGATGTGCCGGAACGTAGGTCCTTGTTGGCCTGTCGGTCTGACCTCGTGGCCTGAAGTAAGGTGTCTTCTTGGCCGAAGGTCTGGTCACAAAATGTGGTCTCATCAGACCTATGGTTTTCGCATCGTCATCCAGCTCTTTGACCTGCTTAGGGAGGTCTTCTCCGAACAGCTGTCTAGGTGGGGGGGTAGGAGGTGCTCTGCATAGTCCCGCAAATTTGGGATTCAAGGAAGGTTTAATAATGCTCTTCCTAAAAGCGTTGATCTCGTACTGCGTATTGCAGAGCAGAGCTAGAGCATCCTCCTGTTCAGTGCTTAGATCAACCCCATCTACCGACTTTGCAAAAGCGGTGATCCCAGACGTAAGTAGTTTTAAAATCCTCTGCAGTTTCACTTCCTGCACTCTGATGCCCGGGCTGATATTACCCCAGATTGGCATGTTCACAATCGGCACGTTGAGTGAATTGCAGTTCCCTGGAGCCTTGTGTCTCTCCATGGCCTTTGCAAGGACCTCCTCCTGCAGTTGATGGTTGGTAAGGTAATCTATGGTTGCGGCCAGTTTGATGTTGAGGGGTTGTCCAGATGATACGGGTAACCCGAATTTGGCTGCTACATCCAGCAGATCTTCCTGAGGGACCTCAGGTGCTGCTGGGGCATGTACCAGGATTGCCTCCTCATCTGGTCTTATGTTGTCCATAGATGGGGACGGGGATATATCCATGAGTCCCCTGGAGCTATGTGTGTCCTGTTTCTGATTGAGTAGAACTTGCTCCAATATCCTCTCCATACGATCCAAGCGCCCTTCATCGGGCGGGTGTGGGAGGTAAGAGGCCTCGTGCCCGAAGGAACTCCTGAGGCTCCGATCATCAGTCCGTACCTCGTCGAGGTAATATCGGTACTGTGATGATGTGTCGCTACCAGCCGCCTCGGCGAAGCTGAGCGATTCCCGCGCGGACCTGCTCGAGCGCCTCCTCTTCGCTGAGCTGGACCCGGCTGCCTCGAAGGGCATGGGTGGGGAGAGGTCGGCACCTGACGCCGCAGCGTGGTGACCCGACGTCCGCACGGGCTTGCCAACTGTCCTAAATCTGGACCCAGACGGCGTACGGTCCCGATCTGCCCCCAGCGGGGAAAGCGGTGACCTAGGCGAGGCTCCACCCTTGTGACTCCTCCTGGTCCCTCTGGGTGGTGAGTCGACACTGGCCCTTCTTGGTCTGCCAGTGGACTCGGGCCTGCCTGATTCACCAGACCACTTCCTAGTGGCTCCTGGTGAGACCTCAACCCGCGAAGGGCTAGGTAGTGGAATTGTATCCCTGCCTCCTTCAAGAGGGCTCAGGGAGAAGGGCCGTGCATCAGCACGCGAATCCCTCTTGCTTGGCTCTGCAAACGACCCAGTGGGTGAGAGAGAGATGGAGTCAGGATGCACCTGCTCCGGCGCTGTACCGACTGTTTGTTCTGCAGGTACCTCGCTAGGGCATAGCTGCGTCAGTAAACCGGATCCTGTGAATACAGGGCTCCCCGGCTTGCGCGCCTTTTTCCCGGCCCGTCCTCCTGCCGTGGAGGGGGGCTCCGGGTTGGGTTGCCGACAACTCCTTGTAGAAGTTTTACGGCCTTTATTTTTCCTGCTGTCCATGTCTCTGTGGAAGAAAACACAATTACTTACACAGAACAACCAACTCAATGTTGTTAGTACTTACCTGAGTGGCCCTTATGAAGGGCTGGTGACGAGCCGCGCTCCTCTCCAGCCGTCGACTGCAATGCGAGCGACGATATGTCGCGCATGCGTGCTGGCGGGTTCTTCACGAAGTCACTCACGTGACTCCGAAATGAAATCGTGATGTTCCACAGTGGTTTGGACAGTTTTATTCAGTGTTAGCTACATACTCTGATGAACATAGATGGAAGGGCAACGAAGGTCAAGGCTCAAACCCAATATGTCAAGGCCAAAGCTCTATTGGTTAAGGGCCTGTCCCACTTACAAGACCTTTACAGGCATCTACCAACTTGACAATTTTTCTTCCCCCCTTACCAAGACCCGACACCGGTACTTTTTTGAGGTATTCTTGCACCTTATCCTTGTAATAGATTTATAAATGCAGACCACGTCTTATAGAAACAGTCTGATTTTCCTGCTAGTCGGAGTCTCATATCTTCCAAGTGTAGTGTTTCGAACATAGATGAAATCCACATATTGACTGTGGGTACCGGAGAATTTTTCCAGAATTTTAAGATTAGCTTTTTTCCAGTTATTAAGCCATATTCAAATAGAGTCTTTTGAAACACGTTTAAATCAGGGCAGTCTTCTGATATCCCTGAGATTATCCAGTCTGCTTCTGGGGTCAGTTATATTTTAAATCTATTTGTGAAGATTTCAAAAATGTCAGTCCAAAATGTTTGAATTTTTGTACAAAATACAAATGAGTGTGCTATATTAGCTTCTTGACATTGACATTTATCACATATAGGAGAGACATTGGAAAAAAGTTTACTTAATTTAGTTTTTGAATAGTATAATCAATGACGAGTCCATAATATGTCGACTTGGTAGATTCCTTTTGTGAGATGTTTATAATAAAATAACTGGCTTTTCTTTTTTCTTTCTCTATTTTTCCCTCTTTCTTTTTCTTTCCTCTCCAGGGTCTATCTTTTAATTCCCATTTCTAACTCTTCAAGGGTTTCCTTTCCCTCTGTCACGCTTTGGCACTTTCACATCTCTTTTTCACTTTTCTATGCTGCTATTTTTCTCTCTAAGCTCTCTTTTCTAAAGCCTTAAAATAAAAAATAAAAATTAAGGGGTACAATGACTGTAATACAATACAAGGGATGTACACTGATGTAACTTACAGTACCGCTAATAAATAAAGATATTTTTTTTAAAATAAGACCTTTACAGGCGACTACCGGCACCTGTGAGAGGTCGCCGAAATTTACAACGTTGAAAATTCAGCGGCGACCAGAAAGATGCTACGACTCTTTAGAGACCTCTCACAACCATAGGAGACTTCTCACCACCATGCAGCCTGTATGGCCGTGAGAGGTCTTCTATGGTCATGTGAGGTCCCCCGCAACATGTCGCCAGGGGTCGCCTGTATGGTCCTGAGAGGTCTCCAAAGAGTCGTCTCGTCTTTCTGGTTGCCGCTAAATTTTCAACATGTTGAAAATTTTGGCGACCTATCACGGGTATAAAGGTCGCGTAAATGGGACAGGCCCTTTAGGCTGCATTCGGATTATCGTGCACAGTTCTGGTTGCCCCATTACAGAAAGCATGTAGAGGCTTTGGAGAGGGTGCAGAGGAGGTTTACCAGAATGCTGCCTGGAGAGTTTCTGCTATAGGGGGAGGTTGGATAGACATGGATTGTTTTCTCGGTGGTTGAGAGGAGACTTGCTAGAAGTATATAATATTATGAGAGGCGGAGATAGGGTAGACAGTCAGTACCTTTTCGCCTTGATGGAAATATCAAATCCTAGAGGGTATAGCTTTAAGGTGAGAGGTACATAGTAAACCAGCATCTGCAGTTCTTTGTATATGCTTCTTGTACCTTGAATGTTTGGATTTTACCTGTTTGTACTTCTACGTTTTTATTCATCCACCGCAAGTAAAGGTATGTATTGTGTGTAGCTGTACATCAAGACAGCATGTGCGACGGTTAATCTTCACAGGATTAACATCTTTTGAAAGGGCATAATGAAGGTATTAGGCCAACATCGATCCAAAAAGCTAACCAGATAGATTAACAAAAACAAAAGACTTGTTCAAACCTATTGTACAACAATAAATTGATTTAAGATAAAGCAGTTTTTACATAATATTTTATTAAGCATAATAGCCCCACAGAAAGACAGCAACACACATCATAATAACGACATTAATGTTAACCACTCTGCTCCAGATGGTTCCTTCACTTATGTCAGTCAATTGCCTCATAGCTTCTGCCTTCTCCTCTGCTGTTGGTTCTGGCGCTGGCTCTGAGCTAATGCCACAGAACCAAGCACAACAAATGATAAATGCATTCTTTTTCTTCCTTGGTTTTTCTTCCTCAGCTGGAAAATATAAATAGTGAATTGTTGAAATTTAAAACCTGACCTCATTCAGATGACAAATCTCAGATCCAAAATTAGAGTGTGTAGGAAGGAACTGCAGATGCTGGTTTAAACCAAAGATAGACACAAAATGCTAGTCCTTCCTTCTGCCTGTCCCACTGAGCTAGCACTCCAGCATTTTATGTCTATCCAAAATTAGAGTGTCGGCATCATAGTCACGTGACTGCCATACACATCTAACTTTGGAACAATTAGGCTTATTCAAGCAGGGCTGCTTATATCCAAGCCCCAAGGTCATTTGAGTTCCAGCCACACAATTTCATAGCCTTTCATCTGTAAACTTTGCTGATCAATACCATTCATCAGATGACATTTCCATGTATCCAGCAAAATCCAATATATTCTCTCCTAATTTGACCCATGTATGGCCAATTAACGAGTATAAGAAGTATAGGAATACACTTAGGACGGGAAAAAAAGTAGGAGATAGATCTGGAAAGCAAGGTAAAGAGAAATCCCAAGATATTTCACAGGTTAATTAAGAGTAATATGGTGGCCAGGGAGAAAAGATGTCTTCATAAGGATCAGCATCGACACGTATGTCGAGATACGTGAAATATTTCATGAATATTCCTCAGGAATTGAAGCAAATGAATTGTGATGTCTTGCACGATATATGAATTACCAAATAGGAGGTTTTGGTGGTCTCAAAGCTCATTAAGGTGGATAACTTCACCAGGGCCTGACCAAAGGCATATTCTGACCTTGTCGGTAGGGATGAAATTGCGGAGGGCCTTGCAGAGATTTTTGTCCATCTTTCGCCACAGGTGAAGTTCCAGAAGACTTGGGGGTGGCTAATGTTATACTGTTATTTAACGGGTACAGTGACACAGCTAGTAGAGCCCTTGCTTTCTCTCTCCTTCCCCTCCCCCTTCCCAGTTCGCCCACGTCCTATTGTCTCAGCCTACTTCCTTTGCAATATGCGGTTTTTCTTCAAACCATTCAAATTGAATTTGAACAGACTGTCTAGTTGCTGAAGAAAAATCGCTTTGACTGCCGTTTTATTAAGTTTATTAAAATTAGCGCTGGATAAGTTAATAGCAGGAGTAAATTAAAAATCATCTTCTAATGCCGTCAACACCGACAACGGGACGGATCTCACGTAGGGGACAAGGTAAGGTACACTGTTTATTTTTTCATATAAACTTGCTTCTTAGGATGCCTTTAATCAAAATTTTACATTGCGAAAAGGGGACTTAGGACCCATACGAACCGGCGGTATTTTTCCTGCCGATATGGGGTTTAAATTCACCGCTACGGCAACGTTCCAATTGATCACGTTCCACAAAAACCCACTCGCAAGATGATTAAAACGGCCATTAATTTACGGGAATTAAACACTAAATTCCTTCCATTTGGCCTATAAATGCATGACAATGAGATTTTAAAATCATGTTATATTGTGAATTCTTGTGTGAATGTTATTTGGACACTTAGGCTTTTTAAAAATGTTAACCTTTTCTTAAGGAATGGATAGATGTTTAGATCTCGTAATTGAATTTTGTAATTAGCTACAATTAGGTAACTAACTAATTATATGCTTTAATTTCAGGTCATCCAAGTAAGATTGTTTCATATTTGTTTCAGAATGCTTCAATCTATAATAACTGAACATTTCATTCAGTTCTCTTAATTATTAAGAAAGTTATGGGCTTTTGACTGTCCTTGATCACAGCTTTTGTGTTAAGTCAATGGAAAAGCAATAGGGAACAATATGCTAATTTCTGAATATGAAAATGGCCATAACGTTTTTAATACTGAAGATATGAAAGTGAATTAGGTGTCAAATTAAACTTATTTTTATGCTTTATCTGATGGGATAAATTGTAGACTGGATTTTTAAAATCTCAAAAATTTGTAACATTGCTAATATCAGCACAGATTTATGCATGAGAAACCATGTCTGAAATATGTTGAGAGTTTTTTGAAGAGGTAACCAAGGTGAATGATAAGGGTGGCAGTAAAGGACTTTAACATGGCCTTTGACAGAGTCCTGCATGGTAGGCTGGTCTGGAAGGTTAGATCTTATGGGATCCAGAGGGAGCTAGCAAATAAGATCATCGGCTTGATGGTAGGAAGCAGAGGGTGATAGTTTTAGGCTGTTTTCAGACTGGAGGCTAGTGATTAATGATGTGTCACAGGAATTGATGCTCATCATTTATTTAAACAATTTAGATGATAATATACATGACATGATTACTAAGTTTGGTGACGACACCAAAATAGGAGGCATATCAGTGAAGCAGGTTGTCAACAATTACAAGATCTTGATCAGCTAGGTAAGTGAGCTAACGAATGGCAAGTGGTGTTCAATTCAGATTATTAAATTTTGCATTTAATGGGATGTCTAACCAGGGTAGGACTTTCACATTGAACAGTAGGACTCTGGGGAATGTTGCAAAGCAGAGAGATCCAGGAGTACAAGTACGTAGTTCAATCTAAATCGCATTCCAGGAAGATTGGTGAAGAAGGTGTTTGATGTGCTGGCCTTCATCAGTCAGGGCTCTGAGTACAGGAGTGGGAATGCTATATTGCAGCAATACAACACATTAGTGAGGCCAACCTTGGAGTATTCTGTACAGTTTTGGTTACCCTGTTATAGGAAAGATGTCAATAAGCTGGAACAAGTGCAAAGGAGAGTTTCCAGAATGTTGGCAGGACTTGACGGCCTAAGTTATGGTGAGAGTTTGGGCAGGCGAGGACTTTATTGATTGGACTTTTAGGAGAACTGAGGGGTGTCCTGATAGAAGAGTATAAAATTACGAGGGGCATAGAGTGTGAAGTCACACACCCTTTTTCCAAGGGACGGGGAATCAAAAACAAGAGGGCATAGGTTTAAGGTGATAGTGGGAACGATTTAAATGTGACCTGAGGGGCAACCTCCAAACAGAGGGTGGTGTCTATATGGAACGAGGTTTAGAAGGAAATAGGCTTAACATGGTCAAATAGGACCAGCTTTGGAGGGTGCCTTTGGTTGGCATGGACGAATTAGACCCAAGGGCCTATTTGCTAAGGGCCCATGTTACTCCAGGACAAAACCATCGGTCTTTCAACTAAGTATCCATTTATTTTTTACTGGATACAATAATCATGGCTTCAGCATTCACAATAATTTCTCTGTGTGTAATCAAGTTTAATGCAATGTCTTTCCTCACAAGGAACTCATTAATCAAAATAATTTATTTGTGTTGTGTTCAATTATCAGTTCTCCGAACATTTAATAAAGCTCCCCAGCCTTCCTTTTCCTCCCCCATCCCCCCCCCCTTAGAATCATAGAAAACTATGACGCAAAAGGAAGCCATTTGGCCTATCATGTTGATGCAATAAAGAGTTCGTTATACTCTTGTTCCTTTCGTACATCTTTGGATTGTTAAAAATTTTAACCAGCCAATATTTTTTCATAACTTTTCTTTGCTTTAGTTCTCTTGGTCAGTTTCTAGTTCCCCTGTAACCTCAGTAGCTGTAAATTTCCAGCCTTTCTACCTGTTGTCACTGGGTGTATGTCAACCGTGCTGGTTTCTACTTCTTCGTGAACGTTCAGAGTTGGCTTCACCATTTCAATAACGTCCAGGTCAATCCTTTCAGCCTGGCTGTTACGAAGGCTGTACACCAGGCGATGGAGCTGGAGACCCAAATATGTACAATCAGTTTAATTCCTGTGACTCTGATAATGAAACCCATTCTGAAACAAATTCAATTTTATACAGTTTCATTATTTCTTGACTTTTATATTCTTTGTGTCCATATCATTCTTAGAAGCTGCTTTAAATATCTTGTAAACCTCACCAAGCTCTCAATTCAAATCATAATTATTTACTCTGCCTGTTTAGTGTCATCTGCAAACTTGGACTTCACTGTCCCTAGCTTTACATACAAATTATTCAAGTGCAGAGTCAACCAAAGTGGTCCCAGAATAGAAGTTAATGTTTCCAGGCATTTAATGTTTAAAAATCCTGCCATCTGTTCCTTCCCTTCAGGCAAGCCTTTCATCTTGTTTACCATAAAACTTTAATTCTATATCACTTAATTTCCTCCAAAAAAGTTTTCTGTGTAGTATATTATCGATGGCTTTCTGGAAGTCTGTTTGCACCGCTTCCCATTGTCCCCCTCCCATTAGTACGGAACTTTTGCATTTTTCAGCTTGAAATTGTGCAATATGGTGCTTACTGTAACGAGTCTTTTAACTTACACTTGAATGCAATATATATGCTTTAAATTGGATTAGCTATGAATAGGGTTAGAGTAAATTACATTCCTAATTACATTCCACAGTAGAGCCCAGGCTCTGATCAACAGGTGCAGCACAGGAATGATTTAGTGTATTCATGTATGGAAATCAGATTATAATGAAGCACTTGGCCCATGTTGACCAACTTGGGTCTCACTGCACACCTGATATTAATCCTGGCCCTGACTCCAGTTGCATACCTTCTCCTGACCCCGAGTCCAGCCTTACACCTGGCCCCCTATACTACCCTGATCATAGCTGCTTACCTTCTTAGGATCCCAGTGCTGAACACACCCCTGGTCTCAGCTTTGACTGCACATCTAGTACTATTCCAGACCTTGACTCTGGATGCAAACTTGGCCTTGCTCCTAGCTCCTTTGCACTGACAATATATCTGGCCCACACATAAAGCCCCATATCTGACCCCCTGGACTTAACCTATTTCGTTCAAGTCCACATGTGCTCCTCTAATGCAGTAACCTTTTATGGAGCACTTCACAGAACAAATTATGGAAAACAGAATTTGCTACATTCATTGGCTTCCTTGTTATCTAACATGCTAGTTACTTTGTCAAAGAAGTCTTCAGTTGGTTGAACACAATTCCCATCCATAAAATTATACTTACTCAGCTATATAAGTAATCTGATACCATTTCTTTCATTTTTGTAACAAACTGTCCTGAAGTCATTTTCACCCTCAATATTTTCAGTATTTTGCTGTCTTCCTCTCAGCCGGGACTTTTCCAAAATGCAAAGTTCAATAACTATATATTTATGCAATATAATTCTATTAAATGTGATCTTGAGAGTACATAATATTTTCTGTGGTATTCATAACACAACAATGATAAAAAGATCTTTGTTTTGATTGCACCTACCAAATGCATACATTATTACATTACAGTTAATATGTACCGAGGGCAAAATTTTGTTCCGATGCTCCCCAATCCCAATTACTTCTACATTAAAGTGATTGAAATCCCCCTTCTTCCCCCTCTCTCTTTTACCACTCCTCTCTTCCCCCGGTCTCTCCCATTTTCTCCTACCCTCTCCTCCCTCTCCACCCCTCTCTCTCTTCTCTTTCTTCCCTCTCACCCTTCTCTCTCTTCCCCCTCTCCCACCTCACTCTCCCCCTCTCTCTCCCTATCTCTCACCCCTACCACTCTCTCTCCCCTCTCCCTCCTCGTTCCCCATTCACTCCCCTCTCTCTCCTCTCACCCCCTCTCTCTTCCCCCTCCCCTACCCCCCCCCCCCCCCTTTGGAACAGACTCTCATGGCAGCAGCAGCGGCGCAACGCCTCCGACGGCCCAGGACTCTTGAACTGAAGCTGCTCCATGGCCGGAGCTGCAGCAATCGACTTGCCAGCCCGGCAAACACTCGGCAGCCCCGGCTCCCCGCATCTGTCTCCGCCACTGCTTGTGCTCCCATCCCTCCCTCAGCCCCGGCTCTCCAACACCCCCGGACCATGCAGTTTATCTGAGTTTTGACATTTTCGTTGATCAGAAATTTCTCACGCTCTGTGGTGAGAAAATTCTGATCAGCGTGAGGGCGTGAGAGTTTCTTCAAATGCGTGATTCTCACGCTCAAAGCGTGAGACTTGGCAGCCCTGCATTGGACTTGTTCATCTACCATCTGTTACACCTCAAAGATGTCTTATTCTCATTATGTTTTAGCTCATTTTTGCCAATCTGTTTATCTTTTTGTCTTTGTTAACGCCCTTAATCTCTAGATTAATGTCTCTATCTTCATTATCTCCTCCATAATCTGCTTTCTTAAATTGCTTCTTATTTTTTCTCAGTCTCTTGCCATTTTAGTGTTTCTCCGTCTATCTTCTGCTGCTATCAATCAGTCTCTTTTTCCTCTTCCCTTGCTGTCTGCCCTCCTCTGTAGGTACACCAGGGTGCCTCTTCTCTCCCTTCACCTCATTGTCTCTCTCCTCTCTTTCACGCATCTTTATTCGCCTCTTCAGATTCCAGATTTTCCAGATTCAGGGACAGTTTCTTCCCAGCTGTAATCAGGCAACTGAACCATCCTAACAACAACTAAAGAGCAGTCGTGAACTACTACCTGCTTAATTGGAAACCCTTGGACTATCTTTGATCGGACTCTACTGGCTTTATCTTGCACTAAATATTATTCATGTAATTCCCTTGATCATGCATCTGAATACTATAAACGGCTAGATTGTAATCATATATATTGTCTCTCCGCTGACTGGTTAGCATGCACAACGGCTTTCCACTGTACCTTGGTGCATGTGACAATAAACTAAACAATAAACAAACTCAAACTCTCTCTCATTCTCTTTTTTCGCCTTTCTTCTATCAGTATCTTTTACCATGAGAATTTTAAACTGAGCCAATTGTATATCAACGGATAAAAAGAAGTAGATGCAGCATATCTGATTGATAAAATGCATTTGAGGAAATGCCACGCAAGACGCACATAATTAGGCCTCATGGGACATCGACATGGGCTGAGAACTGGTCACAGATGGACTTGTACACCAAGGTGCGCATCATTATCACTTCCAAAATGCATCACTTCACAATTATCTGGATTAAACTCCATCTGCCATTTCTCAGCCAATTTCATCGCTATCACTCTATATCCTATGACAACTCTCCACGATATCAACAACCACCAATCTTCGTGTCATCTGCAAACTTCCTGATCATGCCTTCTTCATCGACATCCAAATCATTCACGTACAAACTGCAAGGGCGCCAAAACTGATCCCAATTAAACTTCGCTAGCCACAGCCAACCAGTCACAAAAATAACCCTCTATTCCCGATCTCCCAATCTTGCAATCTTTTTCATCAGCACTTCCTATGTAGCTGTAACACTATATGTGGCACTCAGTTTCCTTTTACTTTCTGCACTTACCGGTTGCATTTGTGTATGATTTAACTGGATAGCAGATGGTATCTTGTTGCACATGACAATAATAAATCACAATATCATTACTCTCTATTTCAGGTGCTCAGGTACCACATTTTTAAGACTTAAAAATTCTGACAGTGAAGCTACTAAGGAATGAAGGTATTAAGGAATGTGAGGGAGTGTGGTGAGGTAGAAGAAGACCAGAAATATATTTAAGAAAGAACTGCAGATGGTGGGACAATTGAATGTGGACAACAAATGCTGGAGAAACTCAGCGGGTGAGGCAGCATCTTTGGAAAGAAGGAATAGGCGACGTTGCGGGTCGAGACCCTTCTTCAGATGAACTTGTACACCAAGTTGCTGAAGTAGGGTCTCGACCTGAAACGTCGCCTATTCCTTCTCTCCATAGATGCTGCCTTTCCCGCTGAGTTTCTCCAGCATTCTCTGTCCATCAGAATTATATTGATTGATGACGCAAATGGGTTACTCCTGCTGCTATCAGAAATAGAAAGATAAAAATAGTTAATGATACAAGCACATTGCGATAAAGAATACAGTGACTTGCGAAAATTTTCATACCCCTTGAACTTTTCCACATTTTGTCATGTTACAACCACAAACGTAAATGTATTTTATTGGGAATTTATGTGATAGACCAACACAAAGTGGCGCATAATTGTGAAATGGAAGGAAAATGATACATGGTTTTCAAATTGTTTTACAAATAAAAAACTAAAAAGTATGGCGTTGCAAAAGTATTCATCCCCCTTTACTCTGATACCCCTAAATAAAATCCAGTGTAACCAATTGCCTTCAGAAGTCACCTAATTAGTAAATAGAGTCCACGTGTGTAATCTAATCTCAGTATAAATACAGCTGTTCTGTGAAGGCCTCAGAGGTTTGTTAGAGAACATCAGCATCATGAAGCCCAAGGAACACACCATTCAGGCCAGGGATGAAGTTTAAAGCAGGGTTAGGTTATAAAAAAATATCCCAAGCTTTGAACATCTCACGGAACACTGTTCAATCCATCATCCGAAATGGAAAGAGTATGGCACTACTGCAAAACTACCAAGACATGGCCGTCCACCTAAACTGACAGGCCGGGCAAGGAGAGCATTGATCAGAGAAGTAACCAAGAGGCACATGGTAACTCTGGAGGAGCTGCAGAGATCCACAGCTCAGGTGGGAGAATCTGTCCACAGGACAACTATTAGTCGTGCACTCCACAAATCGGGCCTTTATGGAAGAGTGGCTAGAAGAAAGCCATTGTTGAAACAAAGCCATAAGAAGTCCCGTTTGCAGTTCGCTGTAATTGCAGCGAAAGGTGGTTCTACAAAGTATTGACTCAGGGGAGCTGAATACTTTTGCATGCCACACTTTTCAGTTTTTTTATTTGTAATAAAATTTGGAAACCATGTATCATTTTCCTTCCACTTCACAATTATGCACCACTTTATGTTGGTCTATCACATAAAATCCCAATAAAATACATTTACGTTTGTGGTTGTAACGTGACAAAATGTGGAAAAGTTCAAGGGGTAAGAAAAGTTTTGCAAGCCACTGTAAATATTATGCTCCTTATTCCTTGCCTTTCTTTGTTGTAAAATAGAAGCCAATTATTGATCAAGCAAAACTCACATGTTTTTCTTCGATCTTTGGAGTGCAGAAGGAGATGATGAGGACCAGGATACATGTGCAGCTGAACAAAATGATGGCAAAATGGAGGTAGTGGATGCCACAGAAGATAAAGGGGCAAGAGGATGGGAAGATGCAGCTGCCCGTGCCGTAGACAAACTCAGCTATCATGCGACAGAGACCCATGGCCAGACCTCCGATCAAACCCCAGAAGGCACCCTGCAGAGTAATGGACAAGAATCTAATCACAACTAGCAACAAGTATGCTCATCTGTAGCAATTATTATTACACTTACTAACTATCCTATAAACCAAAGGCAGTAAGCAATTTTTGGGTCCTGTTAATCATGTGGCATGTTAATCATAATATTCTATCACCTCTGAGAGGGTTTTTATTTATGGAAAATCAGATATTAAATTGCATGGAAAGACTGATTCATTACTCAATTTGAATCTAACATCAGGGGAAGGAAACCACAAAAGTCTTAAAGTGTACTTTTGTGAAAGAACTAAAGAAATAACCACTCCGTCAGTGTAATTATCAGAAAAAGTAATTATCTAAGGATCTTTTAATCATCTAAGGATCCTTTCAAATTTAAGACAATTATCATTTTAAGCAAAGCCAGTATTACTAGGTGGAAAATGAGTATTGTGTATCTCAATGAATCAAAGTAAGGTTATATGTCCCTCCAGCACCCATTGGAATAGGTCAAAACAATGAGAAGTAACTTGATTGATGATTGATTGAAAAATACAGCATAGAAATAGGCTCTTCGGCTCACTTATGCTGACTTATCAAATCAAATCAAATTCAAATGTATTTGTCACATGCACCATATGGTGCAGCAAAATGAATTTACCCATTCACACCAGTTCTACGTCATCCCATTTTATCATTCACTGCATACACACTGGGGAGAATTTACAGAGGCCAATTAACCTACACACCCGCACATCTTTGGGAAGTGGGAGGAAACCAGAGCAGGCAGAGGGCACCCACGTGTTCACAGGGAGAACGTGCGAACTTCACACAGTCGAACCCCGGCCTCTGGCGATGTGTGCCGCCCTAATTTGGAGGATTGTGGCTCTTACTCCTTGATTCCCAGGAATCCAGAAAGAACATCACTGGGGAAGTGCTAGATGAAATAACACGAGAGAAAATTGAACATTGGTTCCAATTCCTCTGCAAAAGATTAACACAGGAGGAGGGGAAAAAATCAAGTCTGGTTTGTCTGCTGTTTGGCAACTGTTTGTATTGTCTGCCACTGTTTCACTTATTCAGTCAAATGTCAGTCACGTAGGAGGAGCAGATACTGGGAATGAGGAGGTTACTCAGTGAAAGTAACCTGTCACTAGTTAGATGAAAGGGTAGATTCAAGAAGGAGTTGCATTGTCTGTACTCTCAGTGACAGAGTACCTCCCAGGTTTAGTTACTACTTCTTTATTGTGTACTTGTTGTGACTCCTTTAATTTCCACATACTTCTGCTCCATTTCTCCCTTCATTTTATGGACAAATTATGAAAATATCCACAGCGATTTAAATTGCATAATTACAGTTCCCTAATAGAAGGAAGGCGAGAAGATGATTTCCTTGCCTGAAACAAGAGAAAGGCAGGTTTCAGAATCTTGTTGAATCTTTCAGAACACCTGACAGAAGAAATATAAATGAAAAGCCAATGGTCTTTCAGACTGTGGGTGCTCTCTATCGCAGGTAGCTTATTCTCCGTTCATGCTTGTTCAAATCAGTTCTAATTCTGTTGTAAATGGCAGAACTTCTGGTCATCAGCATTCATGTTTACTTGCTCATCACAAAAATAAGCTCCACTCTCAGACCTGATATATCCATCAACAGCTAGGTCGATATGAGGTGTGTAACTCAGGGTATTTGGCTTATGTTCCAAATTTGAGACCCCTTCGTTGGAACTATACCACATTTTCTTTAAAATATTGAACCCTGTTGACCCAGGTCCAACACTTTGTGCACCTGCTTTATGTGCGTCTCAAAGGGAAGTATGGCAGGTGCTTCACATTGTACCTAACATGTCGTATTTGTTTTGGGAATAACAAGGGATAAATCTGGAGATGAATAGGACATTATACATTGCCATATTCGTATGGCAATATTGGGTCTTTATTCTTTGGAGTGCAGAAGGTTTAAGGGGGGACTTGATTGAGGTCTTTAAAATGATGAAAGGGATAGACAGAGTTGACGTGGATAAGCTTTTCCCATTGAGGGTAGGGAAGATTCAAACAAGAGGGCATGACATGAGAATTAAGGGACAGAAGTTTAGGGGTAACATGAGGGGGAACTTCTTTACTCAGAGAGTGGTGGCTGTGTGGAATGATCTTCCAGCAGAAGTGGTGGAGGCAGGATCGATTCTAACATTTAAAAGTAAAGTGGATAGGTATGTGGACGGGAAGGGAATTGAGGGGTATGGTCTGAGTGCAGGTAAATGGGACTAGGGGAAAAATAAATAGTCGGCATGGACTGGAAGGGCCGAGAAGGCCTGTTTCCGTGCTGTAATTGTTATATGGTTATATGGTTATATGGTATGTTCGAATAGCTACTTACTGGCTCATTGATCCTTTTCACAAAGACACCTAGCAGGACAACTGCGCCAATGGGTGGTGCCAAATAACTGGTGACAGACTGGATATAGTCGAAGAGTTGTCCACTTTGTGCTGCCTGTACCACAGGTATCCAAGCAATGCTGATCGTGACAATACAGAGAATCCAGATCCTGAGGAAGAGACAAGGAAATTTGCAATTCATGCCTGTTGCTATGATTAGAGTTCTATTTTGCATATAAGTACATCCATTTCTACCCTTGATTCCTCTTTTGCACTGTTTCGTGAAATAAATCCTAGCCATGATATTTCAGAATAAGATGAAGTGGAAAGAGAGGTTGCACATGACATTGTGATTGTAATGGCACCGCAGTCAAAAAGTAGCCATGTCCAGCCAGTAAGATTAGAAGATAATTCACTCAATCTTTCGAACAATGAGCAACATGTGTAATTATTTACAGCTGCAGTGAACTAACATTCCTGGAATTATTTAAAATGTTGCAGGGGTTAATATCTTCAAGATTGATGAGCTGTGATATCTTCATTCAAAATGTCTTCATTCGTCTGTAATTCTCTTGCATAACATTTCTTTGATTCTGTTAATGACCATTCACCTGCCAACAATCATTAGTTCCTTGTTGCTGGCTTTCTTCCGGAATCTTGCCCAGATGTCCATGGTGAAGAGAGTGCTGCTGCTATTGAAGATGGATGCCAGTGAACTCATCAGAGCTGCCAACATAACTGCAAGCATTAAACCACGAAGCCCTGTACAGGGGAACCAAGCAAATTTAAATTAAGGAGACATACTGAACAATAGCATTATACAGAGCAGAACAACTCAGCGGGTCAAACAGCATCTCTGGCGAATAGGTGAAGTTTCGGATTGAGACCTTTCTTCGGACCTGAAATGCCACCTATTCCTTTTCTCCAGAGATGCTGTCTGACCCACAGAATTACTCCAGCTTTTTGTGTCTATCTTCAGTTTAAACCAGCATCTGCAGTTTCTTCCTACACATTGAGGATGAATGAGGTACCATCTGAAAACTATGGGTATATATAAAAAGAACACAATGGAGAAAGTGTAGATGTATACATACTGGGAACAGTGCGAAGATTAGGATAGACTGCTAGGGAACATTTGCATCCAAATTATGATACTGAACTAGCAACGTAGAGACCTGGACTGTTACCACAGAGACATGAATACAAAGGTCATCTCGTAAACTAGGCAATTTAAATTCAGTGAATGAAGTATACAGAGAATAAAAACCTAGTATCTTGATTCATGAGGTTATTGGATTGTTGTAAACGTCTACTTGGTTTATTAATATCCCTCCAGAGGAAATTTACCTTTCCCTGGCCTGCCTTTGAATCCAGACCCACAGTAATGTGCTTTGAAATGGTCTGGCACACCATTCAGTTCTATCAAATTGCTACAAATAGCCAATTGAAGATTAAACTCAGGTATAAAAGTAATTTATTTTTTTCACCAGTAGAGTACTCCAGTAGAGTTGTACCACTAACATTGCAGTTTTAACCAATTTATATTTAAACTGGTGGCCACTTTTATAACCGTCTGATGTATTAGCCCATGCCTGCTTAGCTTCACCTCTGAATAAAAGTTAATTGATCCACTGGCAATATCAAAGGCATGTTCAGTTCAGTAGCCTCCCCCAGGACATTTTCACTAAGATCTGAGAGAGATGTCTCACAGAAAAATCAAGTGACGTGCACCTAATTGCATCTAATGTCACTATGGTGCAGATATTACCTGCCATTCATAAGCTCATGCCTGAAATGATGTCCGGGTCTTACTGTATGCAAAGACAAGTGGCCTCATTATTTGTGGAGTTGCAAATACATCAGAATGTGATGGTTCCCAGCCAAGGACCCTACTTTAGATCTTATGATCTAATGATGGTCATCAGATATGTAGGAAGAAATTGCAGGTGTAGGTTTACACTGAGGAGAGACACAAAATGCTGGAATAACTCAGCAGGACAGGTAGATCAAAGAGATCTTTGGAGATAAGTTGATTAGTTTCCAACAACAGTGGCATTCTCCCTTAAATTAAAGACTAGCTCAGGATTAAAATGTAAAAAGTTCCAGAGATGATGCCTGTCCCGCTGAGTTACTTCAACATCTTGTGTCTATCTATGGCCATCAGTGAGTCAGCTGGAGATGGTTGAGCCTAGGACTCTAACTTGACCAACTCACATTGGAATGTTGTAGAGCTAAGATGATTAGTCTCCAAAAAACAGTGGCATTCTACACCAAATTAAAGACAAAGCACAGGATTAAAATGTAAAAAGTAGAAGTGAAGATAATAGAAATAAAGAAATATTAAAATGATAGCACCAAATTTGGATTTTAATACTGAAGTATTAAGGAAGGAGTGGAGTGATATAAAGAGTCCCTTAAGAACTGAAGCAGATCTCTGAGTTGAAATGAGAAGTTGAGCACACTTATTCACGATTGAGTAGTACTATATCATGCAGTGAGTGGCAGGGATAACCACCTTACTTATGGTTGCAATTGGCTGCAATGAGGCTGTGGTAGGGATATGATCAATGCTCATAGACCACTGTGGGAAAGTGCTGTCTGTTTTGCAATTGCTTGATATGGAATCATGATCCATTATGGTTTCTCTTCCAATGAATGAATTTCCCTCACACAAGGTACAGGGAATATACCAGAGGGCAGTCAGCATCCATGCAGGTGAAAAGAGAGCAGCAACAGTCAGAGCAATTGGTGAGATGAATTCTGAATTGAACACAGAGAAGCTTCAGGGAGAGGGGGGGAATACAATTTGAGCTATTTGTAGCTTGGTTACAGTGAAACAGTTTGTTTACCCTTGGGCATCAGGGCGACCACCAGCTTTGGGTAGGCAATGTTCGAGCAACCAACTGGAGTGCCGCAGATCTTCTCACATTCCTCTGGCACAACACATGCAACCTCATCTACGGGACAAAGTGGAAGCTCTTTAGAATGAGCTGCATAGCTGTTTCAAACATGTCCCAAATTAACTCCTTATAATGAATACCATTTAGTGTTATCCCAAATTTTAATCAACTATTGATTGACATGCTGGAAAGAATAAAACTCTTTGTCACATAAATATTGCTAGACCAGACGGAGCACTCTGAGCAATTACTCCCCATGTTATTACCATTCACCTCACTGTCTAATTGACCCTCTTCCCTAGCACCCTCATCTCCGGCCACTATCAGGTTCTTGAACCAATCTACACCACACTAATCCAGCTGAGTCTCAACCTGAGGTAAGGCCTCAGCAATAACCTGGAACATTTTGGTTTTCATGTTTACTCACAGAAATGTTCATGCATGGAATAAATAGCCATTTGATAACGAAAACCTACCCGGGTATAGAATTCGACTGATCATGCCCGGCAAGACCATCAGATACATGGGCAACAACTTTATGTAACCACAGAGAACACAACCAGCCTTCACGTGTGTCAGGTTCTTGGCAGCTAGGCATCGTTGGATGATGACCTGGAAGAGATGCATATTTAAAAAAATGGTAGAAATATCTGAAGTAGACAGTCTAAATTTAAAGCAAAATTGAGGAACTCAGCAGGTTGCAGCATCTGTGAAGGGAATTGGATAATCAACAGTTTGGGTCACGACCAGTCATCTGGACTCAGTTTGACTTAACTTTACTTCTGATTTACAGCATCTGTAATGTGTTGTTTCTCCAGTACATACCTCACCATTCTAGCAGTTATACTCGATTTTCTACTCCTCTCATTCATACGTTAATATACACCCCACGCCATCCTGTCTCACAAACTATTCTGTTTGTCATTCGGGTCCGTTATCTCATGAAAACTGATTGATTATATCTTCCGTCATCTCCCATTATTCCCCCTCCTACTCACATCCGATCTCCTCCTCTTAGATATAACTTGATGCTTCACTTCTTGGGCATGCATCTGATTGTATCATAGGGACAAGTCTGTTATTGCCTGAAGCCTAATAATATATTGTCAGTGAAGAATTGAAAGATTTATTCCATTATTTTAGGAAAGAACAGTGTACTTAACACACCAACGATTTAAATCCATAGGTGAAAGGGCAGCCGTATACATGGATGCTTGTGGAGAGGTTTCTTAAAGGAAATAATTTGTTGCGGCCTGGGGATCAAAGTCATATTGGTTACTCCGCAACTTACCTGATCACTGCACCAGAACCAAACTCCAATGATGCTTATACCAAAGATCAATCCTGGCCAGGGTAAGTCGCCACTGACTGCATCTCGCAGAAGATTGAATGCGTCAGCACGAGGAAGATAGCACTTGTCAGAGATGTTATAGCGGGAAGGATCTATTGAATCATGAAGAATTGGCACGGCATCCTTGTACTTGGCAAACAATGCCTGATAGCCCCCAACTTCATGGAAAGCTGTGAGAAGCAAAAAATAAATCCATGCATTAATGGGAAATTTGCTAAGTAATTACAGGAGACGAAGGCCTCTGACAAGTTCATAAGTTTTAGGAGCAGAATTAGGTCATTCGGCCCATCATGTCTACTCTGCCATTTAATCATGGCTGATCTATCTTTCTCTCTCAACCCCATTCTCCTGCCTTCTCCCCATAACCCCTGACACCCTTACTCATCAAATCAATTTAATTAAGCCATTAATAAAGATCCTAGAGCCCTACTTCCTTCTGTATTCCATCTCTAGCATCCTGGAAGTTTATTTCACAATGATCTTTTTTTTTAACCTTGATCCAGTACTACAAAATGTAAATATAATATAATATATTTGTATTCTTTCTAATATCAACCTTATGAATTAAACTCTGTAAGCTTACTTGTCAGATTACTTAATAGTTTGAAGAATCCCAACATTATTTAGATCTTTGACTCCAGAGATCACATTCACATTTCCTTTCACTCATGCCTCCAATACTTAAATGTCTTGTTACTTGGCAACAAGAATTGAATATAAAATCGACTATGTTACCATAGCACCATGAAGTTTGATTACTTCTACTTTGCTTGATATCCCACAGTTCAGACAATGTAGTTCAATGTTCTGATGCCTTCGCTGATTATGCTCAGTATTGGTGTGTCTCTTGAAACAACATCATTAGAATCTGTTATCCATGCTACATGCAGCGTTTAAATGTATACACAGATACATTCATCTGCAGGTTCTCTGCCCACCAGCATATTTTATTCAATGTCTTCTCATATTCTGAGCTGCCTCTGCCCTTTATTGTTTAGAAAAGTTAAGCAACTGAATAAAATGATTATATTCACACCATTTATGTACTTTAGAAACGGTAATGATGACAACATTAAACCCAAGGCATCCTCTCAATAGACTGCCTCACTCTATCATAAATTCCTCAGCAATAACTTGCTTTGCATCCTTTAGCCTATTTGCCATCCATTCATGCTTGGATTTGGTAACGTCAATTATTCTACTGGATGGCTGACTTGTCCTTACACACACTGATTCCCACTGCCTGCAAAACTCTACTAGTTCTCTGTTCCCAACTTTACATCATCCTTTCACCCCAAGGAAGAATTTAACCGGAGGGTGGTGAATCTGTGGAATTCATTGGTGGTGGAGGCCAAGTCATTGGATATTCTTGAAGTGGAGATTGATAGTTTTTGATTAGTAAGGGTGTCAAAGGTTATGGGGAAAAGACAGGAGAATGGGGTTGAGAGGGAAAATAGATAAGCCACGATCGAATGGCGGAGCAGACTCCATGGGCCTAATGGCCTAATTCTGCTCCTACGGCTCAAGAACTTTATTCCAACTCTCTGTATTCTGTCCTTTGACCATTTCTCAATTTATTTAAGTACATTACTGCCAATCCCAAGTGCTCTGATTTTTTTTAATAACCTCTTTTGGGGCACTTTGTGACACTAGATAACAAATCACTGCTTTCATTATTACCACACCCAAGATGCTGGGCAAAATCAGAAAGAGAAAATACATATAAGATTTTTAAGAAAGGAAATGTACAATAACAAGAACAATTCAGCATTCTTCATGTCTGGTATGAGAAATGGGCGTCTTCTCATCTCTTGCATTTTCTCCTGTCCTCTCCAGTACCTCACAAGAACCAGATGTTCTCTGATACCTGATCCATACAGTTACTGCCAGAAAGTCACCACAGTAGAAATCATCAATGGGTCCAAACTCAAATCCTCACATGTACTTTCCAGGAGCAGTTACTTGATACTGATTAGAAGGGCTTTGCTAACCCAGGAACACTGAGATCACAATGGAGCCAATCGCTTCCCCTTTCTGAGATCAGTGCAGGGCCTGGGCCCTTTCTAGTCTAGTTGGCTCAGTCACTTATAGTTAAAGCTTGGTGAAGCACTGAGGGGAAGAGGGCAAATTTGTAAGTCTTTCTTGTCTGCAAGGTATAAAGGATGACCTTCTTACAGTATCCCATCAGCACAAAAGCTCCAGCGATGATCACAAATGTCTGTACTGTGTCCGTGTACATCAATGCAGCCAGGCCTCCTGTAAACAAAGATAAACAGATATTACACAAAAACAGGACATGTGCCTTTTCCACTGTGCAATCCCTACATTTCATATTGATCATCCTCAACCTTTCAAGGGATGATGCATCTTTGCTAAATGGTTCTCCTCTTCCATCTTGGACCACTATTCTTGAGGCTCCACTGCTGAAGAGAACCTTATCCAATCACTCAAATCTTCTTAGTATTTGATTTGCCAACTGTCTGCCATTGTTTGTGCGTTTCCCTGTGGGTGAGTAGCTATTTGAGATATACAGGGGAGATAATATGTCTCCATCTCTCCAACAACCTATTGTACAGGACGAGATCAAATAGCCCTGCAGAAATCTCTCTAGTATTTTCCCATTGCGCACCTACCCTCCCGCTTCCCCATCCCACTCCCACCACAATATTACATCACCTGTCACCATCCTTTATGACTGAGGCGGCATCTAGATCATATACGTTCATTAGTCGCAGAGCATGAAAGAGTCAGGGAGCGAATGAGGATTGCCTCTTCCACAATTCAACAATAGTCATATGTACCTAGGTACAGCCAAATGCTTTGATTTTCATACATCCCGGTAAAATCATATAGCAGACCTCACCTAGGCAGTACACAAATGTTGCCACGATTTGGCACCGACAAAGTTACAAAAGTTCACCGAACAGGCCTATCTACTGTCCTCAAAGAGTGAGAGTGGGATGAAGAATTAAAGTGACAGGCACTGTAAGCTCGGAGTCACGCTTGTGGACTGAACAAAGGAGTACCCTGAAGTGCTGACCCTACCTCCCTTTGGCTTCCCTATTTGTAGAGGAGATCACATTAGAGACATTATAAATTTTGAACAGTTATCCTGAAGTTTCTGCAGAATTATTTGATTTCCATTCCAAGTTTGCTCAGCCATAAAAAAGAATTGACTTAAAAATAAAAAAGCCCTGGAATTATCTCAAATGTTCTTACAGTATAAAGGTTAAGCGTGCAATTTAATACTAGGATGGCAAGTAGCGTACTTAATTTACGAGTAAAAGCATTATCAGTAGCATTTCAGAATATTCCATTTGATGCAGAAAAAACCTGGCAGAGTGCAAGAGTCAAAGGTCAAAATAATAATTATATTATTGATGAATTTTAATTTCCCGGACACTTAGCACAAATATCAGCGTAAGCTAAAAATTAAAGAAGAACATCATGTCAATGACCCCCATTAAGATGTTAGTTTATTGACCGGAACAGATTATCATTCTGGAAAGACTGCAGAAGTTTATCATCCATTTCATGAAGATGCTACATCTGGTTCTTTCCATCAATGGTGACATCAGCATTACTGTGGGATCATCCTATTGGTGAGGAGAAGAGAAGAGGAATGGGAACATAACTACTCGGAGGTTAGACCAAGTACTGACATGCTTCTGTGCACTACAGAATGAAAAATAAAGGATAAACTGAAACTCTCTGTGTAATACACAAAGTCCTTGATTTCCATTCCAGATTCCCAATGCAACATATGCAATAATGACGGAAAGACATGGATATGTGCAATCACACGCAATGGTGTGAAAAGCATACCACTTCTGAATAGTTATCCACATATGGACCTTGCCTGAAAAGGTTCTGATCCACATCTATAATCTCATCTCATGGTTGCCTCTTTAAGTAATATACTAATCAAACAAGTCCTTGCGTCTCAGTTCCATCCCCCAATCCTGGTATTGAAGTTCACCAAGCATCACCCTTGCCTAGCCCCACCAAACCTACTGACCTAATCCAATCCAGACTATTGATCTGTCAATATAACTTCACCAATAACTCTATCAATCTGCTTTCTCAATCTAGACGCCCCCAGTGCCACCAACAACCAAGTGCCAATACCCCACCAACTACCGACTTCCCTTCCAATGATCAATTCCTCTTCCTGACCATTTCCGTTCTCATCCCAACTGATCATCTATTACTGACAAACCCGCAACGGCTATCGCCCGACCATAATCCATTCTCCCTGAACTACCAAACCTCACACGGCCCGAGTAGCTAATCTTCTCCTATCTTCCCTCCAATTCTCTCTCTGACATCTTAACTAATCACAAGTCGTATTGTCCATTTTCTGGAGTAGCAGACTACAGAATACTTCATATAAACTCAATATTCATCTGTCTGATCTTTAGTGCCTACCTGAGACAGTGTAGATGCAAGTAATAATCAGCAGTGCAATTACTGCAACATAGATGTTCCACCCCAAAGCTTGTTGGATGAAAACTGCTCCAGAGAACATGTCCACCTGTCAGCGAAAAGACAACATATCACCATAAGTAAATAAACATCAATTAACAGGAGTCTTCCCAATGGGAACCTTAACCCTTCTGGTATACTGGAAATCCTTTTGTAAACAGTGTTTGACTATCGGGCATTCTTAAAGAATACATTTCCGCATAAGAACAACTTTTATGAGCAGATGTCATATCCGAGACCTGTCTGAATGCCATGTGCACATGATGAGATACTTACCGAAATCTTGGTAAATATGTAGAGGAAGAGAGAAATGAGGGAGAGGTACAGTCTAATTCGGTTCCCTCCGAACCTTTTCATTAGGTACTGTGGCATGGTGATGACCTGGGGAAAGGCACAGGTGGAATTATCAAATAATGTCCAGGCATCAACAATTTCAAAGTTAAAAACCGAAGCCAGTATTTGATTACACAGGAAAATAATTTCCCAGAAACATTAAAATGAACCAAATGTCACCTTTACTTTTGACTACGTGATGATATGCAAAAGGGATGAGATCAATATTTTGAAATTGCTGAGAATTACAATGAGAAAATCTATGTGAAATGCTGCTCAATTATTTTCACTCACAAGAACTAAAATCCATATTAACCCAACTATCCTTTCACTTATGAAATCCAGCATTGAATGCCGCTTCAGAACCTTAGGTGACACAATGTGTAGGGTATAGTGTCCTTCCATTTTTGAGATTGTGTTTGAATCAATCCTCAGGAGAAAGATTAGAACATAGAAAGAGAACAGTACAGCACAGGATCAGGCCATTTGGCCCAGAGTGTATGCGCCGAACATGATGCCAAGACCTCTTATCTACCTGCACATAATTCATATCCCTCCATTTCCCGCATATCCAAAATCCTCATAAATGCCACTATCGTATCTGCCTTAACCACCAACCCTGGCACCATGTTCCTGGCACTCACCACCCTCTGTGTAAGTTTCCCCGCTCATCTCCTTTAAACGTTGCCCCTCTCACCTTAAATCTATGATATTTGATTTTTGCATCAAGGTATATATTTTTATATATAGTACATACTGCAAATAGTATATAATATTCCAATACCTGTCATTTGTAATATGCATATTTCCATGTATCATCTAATAGCTGTCTGAAACAAATCCTGCAACAGTTCATTTGAAATAGTCTCATACTTACCCCAGCTGTCAGGTACACTGGAACAAAAAGCCAACCCAGAAGTAGCACAATAAACAAGGCCTGTGGGAAACAAATCCCAATGTTAAATATGACAGATCACTCCACATTTTGTCGACCAAGAGAGTCAGGAGAAGGGGACAGAGTACAAGACATCACTAAAGTTGGTGTGAACATGAGGGGGGATGATGTCAATATGAATCTATACTGGGGCACAGCATCAAGGTTCATGTTGTGTTCCGAGAGTCTGTAGATCTTCGATCTTGCACCAAGTGAACCAGAACTAGTGTCCCCGCAAAGGGAAGAGTGTATGACGTTGGTGAACAAACGAGAAGAATTATGATTAGGTGATACCATGTATGAATTTTAAATTATTGTCCCTTGAAAAAGGGGAGAATAACTCAGGAATGTGATGCTTTTAGGGGAAAAATAGGTTCAAACAGACGGGGAAGGAATTGCTTTGGCAAAATTGAAAATTGTCAATAGTGTGTAGGATAGTGCCGGTGTACAGGGTGATCGCTAGTCGGCACGTATTTGGTGGGCTGCGCTGTACCTCCAGAGTCTAAAGTAAAGTCTAACGTCTAAAGAAGCAGCTATGTGGTGACAAATTTCAAACAAGTTTCATCAAATGCGCCCTATCCAATTGACATGGGATGTATGCATCTGATTCCTCAGGGTCCAAATAAATGAATATAGAAGATGCAAAGATAATTGATGAGAGTAGGATAATGAATACACAAGAAACTGCAGGTGCTGTAATCTTGAGCAAGGCCTAAAGTCTTGGAGGAACTCAAAGTTTCAGGAGTATCTGGGAAAGGGTTGGAAAGGGAACGTTTCGGGTTGGGTTCCATCTTCAGAGAGCAATGGGAATCACAGTGGAGGAGCAGTGCAAGGGTGTCTCACAGAACCCCTGTCAGAGAGAGGAGGAGAACTTCTTCAGTTGTTTAAGAAGGAACTGCAGATGCTGCGAAATCGTAGGTAGACAAAAATACAGGAGAAACTCAGCGGGTGAGGCAGCATCTATGGAGTGAAGGAAATAGGCAAAGTTTCTGGTCGAGACCCTTCTTCAGACTGATGTGGTGGGGGGTGGAAGAAAGGAACAGGTGGAGACAGTGGGCTGTGGGAGAGCTGGGAGGGAAGGGGAGGGGAAAGAAGGAGAAAGCAGGGACTACCTAAAATTGGAGAAGTCAATGTTCATACCGCTGAGGTGTAAACTACCCAAGCGAAATATGAGGTGCTGCTCCTCCAATTTACGGTGGGCCTCACTCTGGCCATGGAGGAGGACCAGGACAGAAAGGTCGGATTCGGAATGGGAGGGGGAGTTGAAGTGCTGAGCCACCAGGAGATCAGATTGGTTATTGCAAACCGAGCGGAGGTGTTGGGCGAAGCAATCGCCAAGCCTATGTTTGGTCTCACCGATGTAGAACAGCTGACACCTAGAACAGCAGATGCAATAGATGAGGTTGATGGAGGTACAGGTGAACCTCTGCCCGACATGGAACTTCTTCAGAGTAGCCATAGTTTGAGGAGATTTGCAAATGGAGACACAAGAAACTGCAGATGCTGGAATCTTGAACAAAGCACAAAGTGCTGGAGGAACTCAGTAGGTCAGGTGGCATCTGGGGAAGCAATGGATGGACAACTTTTTAGGTCGGGACCCTTCATCAACCTCAAGTCAGCATCTGAGTGGGGATGCGATCCAGCATCAGGACAGAACATGTGTCAAGTTGACCAGGATATATGAAGAGGCCCATCTTTAGGAAAACGGAATCCCAGTGATCCAGTCAAGATTCATAAAATGTTAAATGTCTTTGAATTGTCTCATTGTACTTACATTCCACTCAAAGCCACCGACTGCCAAACCATTTGCTGCCCCTGTGCCTGCCAAACCAACAAAATGGCCACTTCCAATGTTACTGGCAAAAAGCGAGGCTCCAACCTGGAAATGCAATTGAGAAAGTGAGATTTTTTTGCCAGTGATAAAGTCCTTAAACGTTTTTCTAATGCAAGAATGGACAATTAGCTGTCAAAACAAAAGTATTTTGCTCTATACAAGTTGAGGCTATTTTGAGCATTCAGCAATTATGTAACAGGCCAAATTAATCCAATATAATTGAGAAATTTCTAGTTTGTCCAAATCAGTTTAAAAGCTACCTGTTGCTGCTTGCAATCATAAAGCATAAAGTCAAATTCCTGCTGCTTATGGACTTTGATTAAATCTAAACCATTTGTCAACTCTCTGTCAACTGCGACCTATTGCTTAACAATGGCATCTTCCTGAAAGAACACAAATGTAATTTTTGCTTCCTTAAGATGGCAGATTTCTGACAATGCAGTTACTATAATTTAATAACCTGTTATCAAAAAATTAAATCAATAAAATAGCAGTTGCTTACAGTGTACCATTTCATGTTCCTCCCGGCCAAGAAGTACCCGCCCACTGTTCCACGGTTGGTCTTGCACATGGACTAAATAAAATATAAACAAGATATATAGACAACAAATCAGATTGTATTCAATTTATCTAAGAGCAGGTAATCGTGCTTGCTTTGGGCAGTTTGCAACAGCTGGCAAAACTGAGTGATTGAGGTGAATGTTCAAAACACAAAATGTTCTAGAAGTGAAAGGATGAATAAAGAATAGGAAACAAACTTCTTTGTTTTAGAGAAACAGTGCCTTCAATTCCAGTTGTGCTTGTGTTCATTTATACATGTTACTGTACCTCTTGGGAACCCTCACATAATTTTATGTCCTTGAGTGGCTTTTCTATTCTCCAATGCGAATGCCATCTTCCTGGCAACATTTAGGCTATCTCTGGTAGAAAGAACTTCAAACAAGAGGAGCATTTTTATTTGCTCTGAAATTATTTATTTATTTTGATTTATATCATTTATTTTAGTCTGAAGAACAGTCTCAACCCGAAACGTCACCCATTCCTTCTCTCCAGAGATACTGCCTGTCCCGCTGAGATACACCAGCATTTTGTGTCTACCTTCGATCTAAACCAGCATCTGCAGTTCTTTCCTAAGCATTTTTATTTACTGGCCTTTATATCAGATCACATGAACTGTTCTGCTGGACTTCTTCCAAAGCATTGGCCTGTTCCAGTCAATAAACTAAATAAACAAAGTATTTGATGCAAAAATTCTCTTGAATCTTTAGCTTACATTGCCAACTGTGCTAAATGAGGAGCAATTAAAATTCCTCAGTAATGTTCCCTTGTAATTATTTGTAGGACCTGTGACCTCTCTGCTCTGTGAACTCTTAGAGGGTCAGATGGAATATTCTGAAATGTAGATTGATGATGCTCTACTGATAAACCGTGTCCTATCTATTCAGTCATAACTTCAATTGTTAACCCCTGTGCTGCTGAGAGATTTAGGGGATTCTTTCAACAATTTTTTTACTTCCTTTTCACTTTAGTTGTTCTGACCTTGTAGTAAACACTTGTTTAAGAAAGAACTGCAGATGCTGGAAATTCGAAGGTAGACAAAAATGCTGGAGAAACCCAGCGGGTGAGGCAGCATCTATGGAGTGAAGGAAATAGGCAAAGTTTAGAGTCTGAAGAAGGGTTTTGACCCGAAACGTTGCCTATTTCCTTCGCTCTATAGATGCTGCCTCACCCGCTGAATTTCTCCAGCATTTTTGTCTACCTTGTAGTAAACACTGACATTATTACAT
Organism: Raja brachyura; assembly: GCA_963514005.1. Next base: position 29,854,217 of record OY740807.1, on the reverse strand, counting down.
TGAAAATCAATAAATATCAGAGCTTTTGGTCAGATATTATAGACAATAGACAATAGGTGCAGGAGTAGGCCATTTGGCTCTTCGAGCCAGCACCACCATTCAATGTGATCATGGCTGATCATCCCCAATCAGTACCCCATTCCTGCCTTCTCCCCATATCCCCTGACTCCGCTATTTTTAAGAGCCCTATCTAGCTCTCTCTTGAAAGCATCCAGAGAACCTACCTCCACCGTGCTCTGAGGCAGAGAATTCCACAGACTCACCACTCTCTGTGAGAAAAAGTGTTTCCTCGTCTGTGGCCCCTGGTTCTGGACTCCCCCAACATCGGGAACATGTTTCCTGCCTCTAGCGTGTCCTAGCATTTAACAATCTTTTATGTTTCAAAGAGAAACCCACGCTACACTCCCTCAATAGCAAGAATGTCCTTCCTCAAATTAGGACATATTGTTCTCTTGCAATTATTGCAGGGATCTTTTATATGTTGTTCTTGGATCCCCCGTTGTGAAATATCCCACCATGCTCTAAAATGAACAGATCTGTTTCAATTTTTAATCCCAACAAATGTCAACATGTTGCTGCATTGGGACGGTGCAAGGTGTACACTTACATTAAGCACATTGTCAACCAATTCTGATGGGAATAGTGTACAAAATAACTATTATGCAATGCACAAGGGAGCTAATATCATCAACAAGATCCCAGGAATACTATAGAGATATTGAGAAACATTGAGGATGCCTTTATACCACACTTGAATATTCTAATCAGTACAGTACCAACAGCTATATTTAAGAGGGAGTTAGATGTGGCCCTTGTGGCTAAAGGGATCAGGGGGTATGGAGAGAAGGCAGGTAAGGGATACTGAGTTGGATGATCAGCCATGATCATATTGAATGGCGGTGCAGGCTCAAAGGACCGAATGGCCTATTCATGCTCCTATTTTCCATGTTTCTATGTAACAACCAATAGTGTGGACAGAGCTGACTCACTACACTATGAATTCAGATAAGGTTTGGATCCAATTAACCGATTTTCTTTCCACAGATGTTTTACTCCAGCATTTTGTGTCTATCTTCAGTGTAAACCAGCATCCGTAGTTCCTTCCTTACCAAGTTACTCACTAGTTTCAACAGGTGTTTTTTTAATGTATGATCAAATAGGGTTAATAAAATATTGCTGGTACAAAATCCAAAAGAGGGTTCAAATGAAACTGCATTTACATTCCATCTGGCATCAAAATGGAATAATTTGACATGCCTCCTTCAATCCATGTAGTCGTGACCAGATATGCATAGGAATTGCAGCTTCAGGATTAGCCCTGCGAAGTTTGCTTGATGTTAAAATCAATTCACAAAATCTCACTCAACTGGTACCGAAGTTTTGGTTGAAGCTTTTCCAAATGTTTTCCTCTGATTTTATAGCCTGTTTCTGGAGAGGATGGATCATTGCTGCAATGGATTCTATAGGTGATGGGTGCCTTCCACAATCTCATTCAAGGGGACACCCATTGGCCAAAGAACAACAGTGAGATGTTTGCTGTGAGGAGAATCATTGGTGCTTAAACCCTGTCCTTCTCTGATGCCCTAGTTCACAGAGTAGGCATTACTAAAACTGACCATGAGCAAAATACCTGGCCAATTTTTCCCAAAGACATTGAGGTCAATTGTAGAAATAGGGTGCAATCCAGGTACTTCATATAGTGTGTGTTTTAACCGTACGCCTTAAGTAAAATGAAAAGGATCAGAGCACACCCAGGATTGGTCCCTCAGTTACTAAAGTACAGGAGGTAGGTGGAGTGAGCCCATGGCTTCCGCTAAAAATAAATCCAGTTTATTCTGAACATAGCTGTAATCATCAACGTAAATTAGTTAGGTTACATCTAAAGGGCATATAATCCCTACAAAAGATTTGACTGGCGCATATTGCTCTGATAATAGAGGACCTAGGTATTTTTCCCAAGCATTTAATTCAGGCACGTGCCGTCAGGGTAGGCAAGGTAGGCACTGCCTACCCTGACTAAAATTATGAAATGGCAATTTTTAAATATAAATAGTAAAGGCATGGGAGAATTATGCCTGTCTAAGAGATCGATCTCTTAGGTAGGCATAATTCTCCGTGCCTTTCACCCGCAGCGCTTGTAACACGGGAAGCTCTGTGCAGCCCCCGTGCCGTCAGCGCTGCCTGAGCCGTCAGATTCAATGGGAGCTGAAGGCAGCAGAAATTCTGCCTTTGCAGCACTGCGCATGTGCATCATCTTTCTGCACATGCGCATCGCGAGTTTCTTGGCGGGATGTTCAAATATGGATTGCCATTATTTTAATAGTATCTTAGCAAACAAATGGAGAATGGACTTAATGTACCAATAATGTGGTAAGTGCATTTCTTTGTGCTTTATGTTTTTAAATACTGTAGTTCCCGGGGTGGGGGGAGAGCTCCGTTCACAGTGTTTGGGCAGTCTGGCGTTGTGAAGGAGGGGATCGGGGTCAGTAACCCACTTGCCACGCTCCGGTCTGAGTGCAGGTGAGATGGGACTAGGTGAGAGTAAAAGTGTGTGAGGGGTGAGAAGTCCATGCCGGGTGCCGGCCGGCCGCAGCCGCTGTTCAGATTGTTGGGAGACGGAGCTCAGGGTTCGCCTCTTGAGCTGCTTTGGTGCCCAGGCGTAAGTTGAGGTGGAAGGTGGTTGGGGGTGCGGGGGGGGGGGGGGGGGGGGCTCGTCTTCTGAAGAAGGATCTCGACCAGCTGAATTACTCCAGCAGTGTTAAAGAAGGAACTGCAGATGCAGCAAAATCGAGCGTACACAAAATTCTGGAGAAACTCAGCGGGTCCAGCAGCATCTATAGAGCGAAGGGATGGGTGACAGGAGGGTCTCGACCTGCTGAAATTCTCCAGCATTTGGATCTAAACATCACCCATCCCTTCCCTCTAGAGATGCGGCCTGTCCCGCTGAGTTACTCCAGCTTGTGTGTGTCTATCGTTGAATGGGTGACGTTTCGGGTCGAGACCCTTCTTCGGACTGAAAATAAAACTTGCCTCGCGTGAAGCGGCTTGTAAATTAAAACATAAAAACAAGAAATGCTAGACTCATTTATGTGCTCCTATTCATTTACCTGGCCTGTTGCTGTCCTCCCTCGTCCACCGTGTGCGCTGGACAACTCACTGGGTGCAAAACTCCGCTGCATTCCGGGCGGAGGGCGATGATCACCCGACTGACCGGCAAGTAGAGGCGGCGGGTCGGACAAGCCCGGCTCCCCGCCACCGGGATAAACACCACTACTGGAGTAAACTCAGCGGGATCTCTGGAGAAGTCTGAAGTAGGGTCTCGACACGAAATCTCACCCATCCCATCTCTCCAGAGATGCTGCCAGTCCCTCGGAGTTACTCCAGCATTGTGTGTGTCTATGGGTTACACAAAAAGCTGGCGAAACTCAGCGGGTGCAGCAGCATCTAAGGAGCGAAGGAGATTGGCGACGTTTCGGGTCGAGACCCTTCTTGTGTGTGTCTATCTTCGGTGCAAACCAGCATCTGCAGTTCCTTCACAATCCCACACTCTCGGCCCTGGGGGGTGGATGGAGCATCACACGTGGATACAACCCACTCACTGCCCAGACTTGCCCCTCCGGCAGGTCTTTAACCGCGTCCTAAAGCCGTTCGTGTTAAAGAAGGAACTGCAGATGCTGGAGAATCGAGGGTTACACAAAAAGCTGGAGAAACTCAGCGGGTGCTGCAGCATGAAGAAGGTCAGCAGGTCTGAAGAAGGGTCTCGACCCGAAACGTCGCCTATCTCCTGCGCTCCTTAGATGCTGCTGCACCCGCTGAGTTTCTCCAGCTTTTTGTGTAACCCCCATCTCTCACCTGCCGTTCGCCGGCTTCGCTCATGCCAACCGCGTCCCGCAAATCCTTAAATTCCCACAGCCAAGTAACCTAAACTGGACCCGTGAACGCGCTGTCGGAATTTAAAGATTTGCGGGAAGCCGGCCGGCGAGCGGCAGGTGAGAGATGTTCAGACGGAGAGCACTGCCAGAGGTGAGTGGGGACCAGCAGAAGGGGCTGAAGTGGCAGGGTCCCGGCGGCCACTCGCAGTCACCCGAGCTGCTTCCTTCCGCGGAAGTGGCGGCCAGTTCTGCTGTCCGTGTCCGGCAGGTGAGAGATGGGGATTACACAAAAAGCTGGAGAAACTCAGCGGGTAAAGCAGCATCTAAGGGGCGAAGGAGATAGGCGACGTTTCGGGTCGAGACCCTTCTTCAGACTCAGTCTCAGTCTGAAGAAGGGTCTCGACCCGAAACGTCGCCTATCTCCTTCGCCCCTTAGATGCTGCTGCACCCGCTGAGTTTCTCCAGCTCTTTGTGTAACCCTCAATTCTCCAGCATCTGCAGTTCCTTCTTTAACACGGAGGGTGAGAGATGTTCAGACGAAGAGCACTGCCAGAGGTGATCAGAAGGCGCTGAAGAGCAGTCGGTTCTGGTGTTGGGTCCCGGTGGCCACTCGCACCCGAGCTGCTTCTATCCCCGGAAGTGGCGGCCAGTTCTGCTGTCCTTGCCCGGAGCGCTGCGGCAGCGGTGAGTGAGTTTGATATGATCTCTGTCCCCCTCCTTCTCAAAACTTCTCCCTTCTCGCATATTTAACCCCTGCCGCAGGCTCCCCACACGCTGTGAAAGGAACTCCCCCTCCAATTGGACCCTTGAATTAGTATTGTCATTCCATAAGATGACAACTGATTCAACGTCCCGATGTGCTCCCGTTTTTCCCACCATCTCTCCACCTGCCTTCATCCTCCGTCCCCCACCCATTCAGTAATTAAAAAATGAAGGAGATTTAGAACCCTTGGGAAAATTGAATTGGCACTTATTTTTTATTGTTTACGAAGAGAACAATCTGCGCATGCGCGGTTTTAAGATTTTTTTGAAAGCCGGCTGACTGCCTACCCTGAGTAATTACTCACGGCACGTGCCTGATTTAATTATACGGATGTTAAGAATTCTGGGTAGACAAAAATGCTGGAGAAACTCAGCAGGTGAGGCAGCATCTATGGAGCGAAGGAATAGGTGAGTATGCAGTAAAGAGCAGCAGAACTGTACACTGTAGGTGGCAGTATAACAGCATCTAGTAATGTGCAGTGGAACAGTAGTCAGTTAAGTACAGTGGAAGAATATCAATTAGAATGGAATTTTACTCGCTGCGGTGCAGTGGAACTGTACCCCAAAACAGAACCCGGATAGATCAGAAGATCTATACTTCACTATCAAACAAAGGAATGGTATAGCAATGTAGAGCACCAAGATAGTAACCTAGTATGAGCACAACAGTAATCTAGTATGAGAATCAAGACAGTAATCTAGTATGGTACTAAAGGACTATTGGACGTGGGTTGCAAGTACCCCAATGTGGATCAGTGGGAAGTACCTCAGGAAGAGGCAGCCATACTGCATGAGTAATAGAACCGTTCTTGTTACTGGGCATGAACATGGATTCTAATGTGGAACTACAAGATATAAAATCCCCAATGGGAGCAGTGGAACTGTATCCCAGTATTGGGAGTGGAATAGTATTCCACTATTCCACTCCTAATTGAGCAGTGAGTTTGCAGTGAGTCTGCAGACAGTGTGGCCAGTGCATCTGTTTTTCAATATCGTGCAGAATGGCAATCATACCCAGATCATTTCCTGAAATGATGGAAAACACACAGTGCTGGAGGAACTCAGCGGGACAGCCAGCATCTGGTGAAGGAATGAACAGATGACATTTCAATCTGAAGAAGGGTCCCGACCCAAACTGTAGCCTGTCTATTCCTTTGGCAAATGATCCTTGACCAGCTGAGTTCCTCAAGGACTTTGTGTTTTACTCAATATTCCAGCATCTGCTGTCTCTTGTGACTCCTGAAATGGTAGGTTGGTTTTATGAAGAGAGGTTAAGCAAACCAGTTTGCATTATCTGGAGATTGGGCAGACATCTTGTAGATGATGTTTACCCAAACTAACGTACACTGACCTAGGTAGACAAAAGTGCTGGAGAAACTCAGCGGGTGAGGCAGCATCTATGGGGCAAAGGAATAGGTTACATTTCGGGTCGAGACTCTTCTTCAGATGAAGGGTCTCGACCTGAAATGTCACCTATTCCTTCGTTCCATAGATGCTGCCTCGCCCGCTGAGTTTCTCCAGCATTTTTGTCTAGCATCTGCAGTTCTTTCTTAAACTATACTGAACTAGAGATCAGTTTCAAATTATGGGATTAACCATTTAAATGAGAATCTTTGCATTCACCACCCAAGAGGACTCTGGAGGCTCAGTTGTTGAATAGATTCAAGGCGGAAATGGAAAGGTTGTTAACATATTAAGCAAATTAAGGGATATGGAGGTTAGTGCAGCTAAGTGAAGCTGAGATACATAATCATTCATGATCTTATTCAATTACAAAGCAGGCACCAAGATCCTAATAGCCTACTTCTGTTTCAACTACTAATATTCTTACTCGCTTTGGTTCAATAGGAATGCATTGGCTGGGAGAGTGAAACTGTTTCAATGCAGAGAACCAAGAACTTAGCCCACAATTATAGTAGTATAGTAGATCCAATAATGAGCCAGGCTGATCAAATCTTCAGGAAGAGAAATGGAAAATAAATATTGAATTAAAATATGGCCAATTGTGTTACACATTCCGCTCAAGGAAAAATTTGCAATAAGAAAATAATTAGAAAAGATTGAGGGAGTAAATCCTTACCCACAGTCCGATGCCGATGACTATCACAAAGTACACAGTGATCACGCTGATGTCTGCAGCATTGTTGATGGCCACAGCTTGAGATGGAGATGTGATTGATGGTGGAGATGTAGATTGTTTCATTGTAACTCAGTAGATAGATAGGGAATGCACCAGCATGAAAGAGCTGAGATTACACCTGACAGAGTGAGGGACTGGCCTATTAATACAAATCTGGTGAGCAATGATTGAACCAATCGCATTTAATAGGTTACTGAGTGCCGAAAATCTTCTGATTCGACATTATTCATCACTCAGAGGAGCCTTTCTAATAGTCCTTCTAATATGAGATTTCATCAAAGAAATCTTAATGAATTACTATGCTATGGCATTGAGATAGACTGTTCAGATTCCATCCCACATTTCAGCTGGGAAAGATACAAATTATAATAATATTTTTGTAAACTGACAAACGTGTAAACTCTTGCTATCTTAAATTCAAATTACTATCAGTCCAATAACAGTCCAAGTATGACACAACTGAGTTTTCAGAGCAGAGGTTATTTTCATAAGCTATTCTCCACAGGATCTTCAACATGGGGTTTTCTAAAAGGAACTATAAAAATCTGGCATACGGTTGTCATCAATCCTGACAGTTCAGCATTTGGGTCATTTATTGGTCCAGAATGTGAGCAGGAGTACCAGAATGCAAGTGGCCAGAAGCAGGAGTCCACCATGTGGCTGGGACTGGGGGCAGATTGTGCGCTGGGTGTGATGCGGGAACTGGGGTTGGAGTTTGGAAGACCAGAGGTCAAGAATATGAAATGGTTTGCAGTGGGAGCAAGTGTCATGAGAGCTTATATATTTTCTGCTCCCTTTAAACTCACAAGTTTCACAGGAAATGTTATTATACTACTGTGTAACACAAGAGGACAAAAAGAGATAACATTCAATTGAACAGGCAAACTTAATTACTTAATTTAAGGTAGAGAAAAATGATAACAAGGAGAACTTGTTCAAGGCGTGAAGTCTGACAAGGGGCGTTTGGCGGCACTTGGCCGTAACTCACTGGAGTTTAGAAGAATGAAAGGGGACCTCGTTGAAACATACAGAATAGTGAAAGGCTTGGATGGAGTGAATGTGAAGAGGACGTTTCCACTAGTGGGAGAGTATAGGACTAGAGGTCATGGCCTCAGAATTAAAGGACATTCGTTTAGGAAGGAGATGAGGAGGAATTTCTTGTGTCAGAGGGTGGTAAATCTATGGAATTATTTTCCACTGAAGGCTGTGGAGGCCAAGTCAGTAGATATTTTTAAGGCAGAGATATAGATTCTTCATTAGTACGGGTGTCAGAGGTGATGGGGAGAAGGCAGGAAAATGAGGGCGAGAGAAGAGGGGGGAAGAAGGAGTGGAGACACTTTTAAGAAGTCAGACAACGTTTAATAAAGTTTAGCGGGCATTTTACCTACCGGTCGGTTTTCCTTAGTCCTGAAAACTCCAACGAGCCAATTAAAATGGCCGGTCAGCGAAGGAGATTGCCTACCGCTGCCCTCGACTGCCTGTAACTAAACACCGACCCCACTCGACTGCACTATGAGTTAAAAAGAACCATGCCGACCAATTTTTACTCATGGAAAAAATTTTCAACATGCTGAAAAATGTAGCACGACTTAGCTGAGGCTATGAGTATTCGGGAACTTCCCTCAAGCAAGGAGAGTTCCAGTGACCTCAGAGGACCTCCTAGGACCACGTGTCGACCATGCTGCGAGTTTGAGTCTAGGACAAACTCTTCTAAACTCGCAGATTAGGTCGCCGCAGTGGGACAGCCCCTTTAAGATCATGGTTTCCGTTGGAATCAATGCCAGGATCAAGGTCTTATGCCCGAAGATCAAGACATTACCATTAGGATGTAAATCAAGACCTCCGGGTGCTGATAAACGTTGTACTTTTCCTATGCAATATACTGAATGATTATCCAAAAAATTCACGCAGCCGGAGGGCTGATGCGGGATTAAATAATTCACATTCTTTGCACATTGGAGTAATTTTTAGAACAAAATAATCTATACTGAAGGGGACTCCATCTAAATTAACCCAATCTCAAAACTATGAACATCAGACTGAGTATAATGATTACATTGTGACAGTGCTGATGTTGCTTTGTCAAAACTTTGAAAAATCTTCATAAACAAGTTCTCAACGTAATCTTTATTTGAGTTTAGTCTGGGTTCGTTTTGAGAGTTAGTTAGTCCATACGGAGGAAATTTACAGATTTGTGTGCAGGAAGGAACTGCATATGCTGGTTTATACTGAAAGTAGACACGAAGTACGCTGGTTGTTGAGCTGTTCAGTATCATTCAGGATAGCAATGGTTTAGTCGTAGCCCTGGTCTAATCCAGTCATTCATTTGTTTTTTGCCCTACAAGAGAGCGCTTTCATGTGCTACTAATTCAAAGCAAACTACACCTCTTAAAGGGGAAGGGTAATGTGTCTACAGCAGGTGAACTCAGTATGACCCAATACAAAATGAAGGGAAGAAGGTACTATTTTTTTTTCAAACATACCAGTGAGTTCTGTGCAAGGGTTGGAGCGATGGTGTTTCTGCAGGAATCCTTCCGCCAACTGGAAGACAGTACGACAAACAGCTAGCAAATTCAATTTGATTCGTGGTCACTTATCTACATTTTGGACAATTTACTATTGCCAATTTAACTACTAGTATATTCTTGAGATGTGCAGGGTGCACTCAGTGGAGACAATATGCAAATTCCATTCACAGAACCTGAACCTAGACTCATTCAGTTTGAGGCAGCAGTGCAAACTCCTGCATGACCGTGCTAATGTTTGGTACTTTGGCTGCCTTGAAGTCGAGAGCAGTTTTCTCTTTCTTTCAGAAAACATCCAGCATCCACTTCCAAATTAGGGCTTTATAGTCATAGTCATACAGCGAGGAAATAGGCCCTTCGGCCCAACTTGCCTATGACAACCAACATGCCATATCTACACTAGTCCTACCAGCCTGCATTTGGTCCATATACCTCTAAAAGTATCCTATTCATGTACCTGTCTAAATGCTTCTTCAACATTGTGGTAATAACTGCCTCAAGACCTTCCTCCAGCAGCTCGTTCCATTCACCCACCAACCTTTGTATAAAAAAAGGAACCCTTCAGGTTCCTATTAAATCTTTCTCCCCTCACCTTAAACCGACGTCCTCTGGTTCTTTATTCCCATACTCTGGGTAAAAGAGTATGGGAATAAATCATTTACCCTTCCATGATTTGACATAGCACTATAAGATCACCCCTCATCCTCCTGTGCTCCAAGGAATAAAGTCTAAGTTTGCTCAACCTCTCCCTACAGCTCAGACCCTCTAGTCCTGACTCTTAAAACTACCCTGCACCCTATAACATGGCGACCAAAACTGGACACAGTGCTCTAGATGTTCATTCCCCAACAACTTATATAACTGCAGTAGGACAATTTATTTTCTTGTATTTAAGTACTTAAACACTGGTTTTGGGGAACAACCACCTTCCCTGATTATTTATTTCAGCTCCTTTGGAACATTTTCTGCCACCATGGTGTATGCTCTCGCACCCTTCCCTGAAATAACACTGGTTTAGCTATTTTTTGATGGAATTGGACTTGAATGTACTAGCAAATTCATTGCTTCTCATCTTCTAAATATTGTTTTTTTACACTATTACTGTTTATGTGTGTGTGATATAGTTCCTATACAAATATATATATATAACTTTTAATTTCATATTTTATTTCATTTATTACATTGCTTATATTGTTTACAGAGTTTTCTATGTTTACATATTCTGTTGAGATGCTGTAGGTAAGAATTTAATTGTTCTGTTTGAGACATCATATACTTATTTAAAGTCTGATCTTGTATGTGTGTATATGTGTTTTTACATCTTCGCAAAAAAACTACGCGGTAATGATAAAATATTTACATATTCCGGTTGACATTTTTCCCGTCGAGCCCAAAATCACCTTATCTGAAAATTGAATGCTTTATTTTGTTGACTTATTATTGAAAATGTTAAAAAATATCAAAAGACTGAATTTAGACGAGCAACTCTCGCTGATGACGTCACAATGGGTCTGCTTGGCACTCTCACACACAATTCGAGTGATGTCACCCCCTGACCCCCCCCCCCCCCCCCCACCAATTATTTAAAAGACGCAGAAAGAACGAGCCCGGAGATGGTCGGGCCCTGTACTGGAGCGGCTAAACTTGCGGACCTCGGTCCTCGGGTCGACGCCCTCCCGCCGCCTTGCTCGGTCCTAGGGTCCACGCCTGGACGCATGTTTAGCCGGGTGCCGATATGCATATTTGTGCATGAGCGAGAGGGACAGGGAGGATCTCCATATGCTTGTATTGACCCACAGGGCTATTTTGCCTTTAACCCCAATCCTTCCTCTCTCATCCCACTCCCCTCCCCCTCCCCTTTTTTGCTCTCTCTCTCTCACCCCGCCCTCTCTAGCTGCGCCTGCGTAGTTGGGGGCTATGCAAGAGTGGATAGGGCGGGGGATGGGGTAAAGGGAGCGAATTAATATTTTTAATACAATATCAAGGGGGAGGGGGGTTAGTGTGTGTGTGGGGGGGGGTTAGTGTGTGTGATGCCGCAGGCCACCCCTCCCCCCCCCCCCAACTCCCTTCTATGTCTAGTATGACAATAAAATGCTCTTTAACCCTTTCACAATTCTTCATCTTATAACATCTCTCCCCTTCGAAACACAGGATGAAGGGTCTCATTCTACAGCAAACAAGAGGTATTTTCCCAATACAGTGCTGAATAGATATATATACACTACTGAAATTGCACCACCCCACCCTCACGTGGCTATTACACATAATTGAAGTCTATCTTAGTTTTTGCAGTCCATTTTAAAGTTGATTGTGTAATTACCGGGGTTAATTCCATGGAGCAATCATACCGTATAGACCCCGTGGTGTCGAATGCCTGTGGTCTCTCATTTCAAACTGCCTGTGCTGGCATACTGCAGCTGTCAAGTATTGGTGTCATCTAGATGACAGTTGCGTTTATGATTTCAATTGCCACTATTACTTGTAATTCACTGTTCTGGTGACACACTAACAATGTCAATATTGGGTTCAGAAAATAGGTCGTTGACTGATGTTTATATTTAGCATCATATTAGGAGTCTGAAGAAGGGTCTCGACCCGAAGCGTCGCCTATTCCTTCGCTCCTTAGATGCTGCTGCACCCGCTGAGTTTCTCCAGCCTTTTGTGTCCCCTTTATATTTAGCAGTAGTTCCTATTATCTATAATTGCCAGCTTTATCTCCTCCCTGCCCTCTGACGTTAAGGATTGTTCGTTTTAGTGAAAACGGCATTGTAAAATGAGGTTGAACATTCATAAATTAAGGAGCACCTGCAAGGAGAAGGCTCAACATGAGGGATGTGAGGCAATTCTAGATTGTTTTAGTGAGTGCAAGAGTTTATTGTGTAATCAATATTCAGCTAGATTTAGCACAGTTGTGGAAATGCACAATTTTGTCGGGAAATGTATTTTCCGGTCATTGTTAACGGCTAATCATAGATCTTGGGGCCAATGCACTCAGGATTTATCATGAGGAGACTCTTCACACGGCCCACTGCCCGGAGCTGTGAATTACCACACTGGAGAGACCCAGCAGCAGAATGGCCGCCTCGCCCTCCTCTACTGCTGCGATGTCCCCAATTACCTGGGGCTGAACCGCAATCAGGACCTGAAGTGACGGCCCCTGCGGCGCTAGCGTCCACCGTGCGCTCCATCGTGTCCCGACTGACAGAGAAAGCTCTGCCGTCCGCAAATGGCGGCTCCATCCCGGGCTCGGAGCGCGCGCGCGTGCCGGGCTTTGAACGTTGGGTGCGCGCGTGCGCGCGCGTTCACGTTCCCGGGGCAGGGGGCGCGCACCGAGCAGCCCGCGGGTCCACGGACGTCCAACGCCACCGCCCTGCGAGCTGACGTATGCACGCAATCTCTTCTCCTCCCCACCCACCCTCCCCCGACGTGTTGACGCATAGACGTAATCCGCCTTCCCCACCCGACGTGCTGACGTACGGGCGCAATCTCGCCCCCCCTAGACGTGCTGACGCGCCGCTGCCACGCGCGCCGACGTTGCCGTGCAGTCGGGCGAATGGAGCCGTTCGCTGTCGTCGCCCTGTCCCTGTTCCTCGGGGCGCTCATTCTCCTCATCTCGGTGGTGGTGAGCGGGTCGCGAAAGGCCCTGCCGCAGGAGAGCGGCGGTGGCAACAGCAGCAGCAGCGACGGTAAGGGGCTGAATGGCCGGCCGGGCTGCGGGTATTGGCGGCGGCCGAGGCCTTGAATGGAGCGGCATCGCCAGCGCTCTCCAGCGGCCGGAGGAGTGGGCAGCTGCTCCATCCACTAATCATCCCCCAGTCAATGGGGACAGAGCAAAGCCCAGCACATCGGCCAATACTTCAACAGGACTTCAAAGCAACTTCATATGAACATTCTCAACACAAAATATGATCTTATAGACGTGTAAAATCACAAGGGGAATAGATAGGGCGCATGTACAGTCGGTTACCCAAGTTAGGGGAATCAAAAACCAGAAGACGGATTTAAGATGTGAGGGGAAAGATTTACTGGAACTTGAAGGGACACCGTTTTTACTCACAAGGTGGAGGGTGCATGGGACGAGCTGCCAGAGGAGTTAACAGAGGCACCAGCTGCCAGAGGAGGTAGTTGAGGCAGGAACAGTCAGACAGGTACATGGATAGGAAAGGTTCAGAAAAATATGGGCCAAAATGCAGGTAAATGGGACAAGCTCCGATGAAGCATGGTCATCATGGACAAGTTGGGCCGAAGTGCCTGTTTCCTTGCTACATGGTTCTATGACACAACATAAGAAGCTGCATGGGCATAAGACAAAAAGCTGGAGTAATTCGGCGGGTCAGACAGCATCTCTGGAGAAAAGGAATAGGTGACATTTTGGGTTGAGACCTTTCTTCAGACTTGCAAATGACCAAAACTTTTATTGTGCACCCAAAGCACAATGACATTAGGAAAGGTAATATAGTCAATAGCCCAACCCATAGTTTCAGACAAATCTGCCACGTCTCAGTTTTTCTAAACGTAAGAGAAGAGGGATAGCTTACTTGTTTTTTCTGGGAATGACAGACCCATGGTCCGAGGAACTAATCCGGTGGATAGTGATCAGGCAGACCCTCAATCTGGAAAGAGTGGAGGAAAAGATAAGTTGTAGGTGAGAGATATATAGGTGTGGAAACTGACATTTTGTCTTTGAACAATGGTGTACTTGTAAAATAATTATGGTAATGAATCAATCCAAAACATCAGTCAGTATCTCTTCCTTGAATGCCACCCACTGCTTTTAAGCTCGTGTAGCAATAATACTCCTTTGATGTTACTTACTTTGTATAATAATAAAAGGGCATGATGTAGAATTGAGAGGGCATGACAAGTATTGACAAATAGAATCAAGGAAAAAAATACAAGCTGCTGGAAGAATTCCAAGGATAAGGCATAATTTACGGAAGGAAATGTCCAATACCCATAATTGGATTAAAAGAGTAGAAGGGAGGTAGCCAGGGTAAAGAGGTGAGAGGGAGGGTTGGGACAAGAATTGACAAGTGCTTTGTGGATCCAGGTGAGGAGGGATTGATTGGCAGATAGAGTCAGGTGGCCGAGAAAAGAGTCTGCACTTGGTTGCACCAATTTGGAGGAGTTAAAGCACAAATTAAGGACCCCTAGACAGAACAAGGACAGAATTCCCATGGTCATTGCCTTTCACCCCACCGGCCTCCACATCCAACACATTGTTCTCTGACATTTCTGCCATGTCCAACACGATTCCATCACCAGTCATATCTTCCCATCTTCACCCCCTTCTATCTACCGCAGGAACCACTCCGGCCACAGTTCCTTGGGTCAGTCATCCCTCCCATCCAAACCATCCCCTGCAACAGCAGGAAATGTAACCCCTATCCTTGCACCTCCTCCCTCACATCCACTCAGTGACCCCAGCAGCCTGTTCAGGTGTAACAGGTCTACATGTACCTCCTCTAACCTCATCTCCTGCACCCAGGGTTCCCGATGTGACCTGTACATTGGCAAAACCAAAGATAGACTCAATGGCCATTTTGCCAAAACACTAGCCAAGGCATACTGATTCTTGTGGTTGCTAACCATTTTAACTCCCCTTCCCATTCCCAAACTGAACTTTATGTCCTGAGCCTCCTCCATTGTCAATGTGTGGCCATGCAAACTGGAGGAATATTACTTTGTATTCTGCTTGGGTAGTTTACAACCCAACGGTATGAAATATGAATATTGAATTCTCCAATTTTAGGTACATTTCCGGATTTGATAAAGGCCCTCAAGGTTAATGAGCCATTAGGAGACAGTGACCATAACATGGTCAGGTTTAATCTACGTGTTTAAGAAGGAACTGCAGATGCTGGAAAATCGCAGGTAGACAAAAGTGCTGGAGAAACTCAGCGGGTGCAGCAGCATCTATGGAGCGTAGGAAATTGGGTCCTTCGCTATTCTATTTCCTTCGCTGAGTTTATCCGGCACTTTTATCTACCTCAGATTTCATCTACAATTGGAGAGGGAGAAGGGTAGATCGGAGGTGTCAGCGTTGCAGTTGAATAAAGGGGACTATGGGGCCATGAGGGAGGAGCTGGCTAAAGTTGACTGGAAAGATACATTAGCAGGGATGACAGTCGAAAAAAAATGGCAAGTATTTCTAGGAATAAAACAGAAGGTGCAGGATCAGTTCATTCCTAGGAGGAAGAAAGATTACAAGGGGAGAAAGGGACGACCATGGCTGACAAGGGACGTCAGGGACAGTATAAAAATTAAAGCAAAGAAGTACAACGTAGCATAGATGAGCGGGAAGCAAGAGGATTTAGTAATGTTTAAAGAACAACAGAAAATAACCAAAAAGACAATATGGGAAGAAATAATGAGGTAGAAGGTAAGATAGCCAAAATTATAAAGCAGGATAGTAAAAGCTTTAGGTATGTGAAGAGGAAAAAATTACTTAAGACCAAAGTTGGACCCTTGAAGACTGAAAAAGGTGAATTTATTATGGGAAACAAGGAAATGGCAGATGAGTTTGGATCTAAGGAGGACACAAACAATCTTCCTGATATAGTAATGGCCAGAGGATCTGG
Source organism: Raja brachyura (assembly GCA_963514005.1). The sequence goes on along the minus strand of OY740807.1, from coordinate 29,838,337 downwards.
GGTGACGGAGGAACTGAAGGAAATCCATATTAGGCAGGAAATGGTGTTGGATAGACTGATGGGACTGTAGGCTGATAAATCCCCAGGGCCTGATGATCTGCATCCCAGGGTACTTAAAGAAGTGGCTCTAGAAATTGTGGATGCATTGGTGATAATTTTCCAATGTTCTATAGACTCAGGATCAGTTCTTGTGGATTGGAGGGTAGCTAATGTTATCTCACTTTTTAAGAAAGAGAAAACGGAATTATAGACCAGTTAGCCTGACATCGGTGGTGGGGAAGATGCTGGAGTCAATTATAAAAGATGAGATAGCCAAACATTTGGATAGCAGTAACAGGATCAGTCCGAGTCAGCATGGATTTACGAAGGGGAAATCATGCTTGAATAATCTTCTGGAATTTTTTGAAGATGTAACTAGGAAAATGGACAAGGGAGAGCCAGTGGATGTAGTGTACCTGGACTTTCAGAAAGCATTTGATAAGGTCCCACATAGGAGATTAGTGGGCAAAATTATGGCACATGATATAGGGGGTAGAGTGCTGACATGGATAGAGAAGTGGTTGGCAGACAGGAAACAAAGAGTAGGGAATAACGGGTCCCTTTCAGAATGGCAGGCAGTGACTAGTGGGGTACCGCATGGCTCGGTGCTGGGACCACAGCTATTTACAATATACATCAATGATTTGAATGAAGGGAACTTTAGCAAATATGCAGATGACACAAAGCTGGGTGGCAGTGTGAACTGTGAGGAGGATGCTATGAGAATGCAGGGTGACTTGGACAGGCTGGGGGAGTGGGCAGATGCATGGCAGATGAAGTTTAATGCGGATAAATTTGAGGTTATCCACTTTGGTAGCAAAAACAGGGAGGCAAATTACTATCTAAATGGCGTCGTTGGGAAAAGGGGAAGTACAATGGGATCTGGGGATTCTTGTACATCAGTCTATGAAAGTAAGCATGCAGGTACAGCAGGCAGTGAAGAAAGCGAATGGCATGTTGGCCTTTATAACAAGAGGTATCGAATATAGGAGCAAAGAGGTCCTTCTGCAGTTGTACAGAGCCCTAGTGAGACCACACCTGAAGTATTGTGTGCAGTTTTGGTCCCCTAATTTGAGGAAGGACATTCTTGCTATTGAGGGAGTGCAGCATAGATTTACAAGGTTAATTCCTGGGATGGCGGGACTGTCATATGCTGAGAGAATGGAGCAGCTGGGCTTGTACATTCTGGCGTTTAGAAGGATGAGGGGATGTCATTGAAACATAAGATTGTTAAGGGTTTGGACACGCTAGAGGCAGGAAACATGTTCCCAATTTGAGGAAGGACATTCTTGCTATTGAGGGCGTACAGCATAGATTTACAAGGTTAATTCCTGGGATGGCGGGAGTCCAGAACCAGGGGCCACAGTTTAAGAATAAGGAGTAAGCCATTTAGAACGGAGACGAGGAAACACTTTTTCTCACAGAGTGGCGAGTCTGTGGAATTCTCTGCCCCGGGGAGGTGGAGGCAGGTTCTCTGGATGCTTTCAAGAGAGAGCTAGATAGGGTTCTTAAAAATAGCAGAGTCAGGGGATATGGGGAGAAGGCAGGAACGGGGTACTGATTGGGGATGATCAGCCATGATCACATTGAATGGCGGTGCTGGCTTGAAGGGCCGAATGGCCTACTCCAGCACCTGTTGTCTATTGTAACTACATGCCCTGACAACCAACACCAATTTGTTTTGTTCTTAATGTCTGTCTCTATCAGAGTTTAATTTTGGCTGAAATGTAATGTGGTGTTTTTGCTTGCACCCTTTTTTGGGATGCAACCTGAGCCCCTCTTCCTAACTTAATGGATGACCAGATTATGAAGTTGAACACTATGATTCTAGATGGCTTTTTAACTGAATTATTGTAAAAGATTGGAGGACTGAAGTTGCCTGTTATTTTATTCAGAAGACGGTAAAGTCAGTAATGGTGTGAGCGATCGAAATGTAGCATCAAAGAAGCAAAAGTTGCTACGTTCACGCAAAGAAAAGTTGCAGCACCACGTGTTTACCCACCCTTTGCTGGCCACTTCACTGAAGGTAAGGAACGTCAAAGTTATAATGCAACACATTACCTGCTTCAGCATGTGTTACAAACTATCACTGGGAACACTGAAAATGGGGAAAATAAAGCAAAATATGTGTAAGTTCTAAGGTTCAACAACAACTATAATGCAGACAATTATTTCAAAGTTTATCTTAGACATTTCTATGTTCCATTCTTTTATATGGCTGAAAATGGTTTTAAGACTATGCAACATATATTCCATTGAGAATATACAACATATATTCCATCAAATGAACTGATCATTGACCAGCATTACCTCTTCAAAGAAACATCAATTGAATACATGGTGATCCAGAAAAAAATGAATAACTTCATTTCACTGTAACTTAAAGGTGCAGAGCAATACACATTCCAATCCATATAATTTATCATTTGGGCGGTAATTTAAAGCAAAGCTCTTTGCTATAATACCTGCTAAGATAGATAGTCATATTTGCCTCATTAAAATAATTTTAAAGTAAGGATCATCTAATATTTCCAACCTAAGCAACAACTTCCTAACAATTCAGACTACCCTTGTAGCTTTATTGTTTTGAATTCATTAATGTATTTGGTCTTATTGCAGTTTTGCAGCCCTTTTTATAATTGATCAGCGTAGTTGGATTATTTATAAAGTATGGTAAGTTCACTAACCATGCTTATAATCAGTTTTAACTGCTCATAATCATAGGCATATTTATGAACTTGCAAAATGAAATGAGAACACTTGGAATAATGTTTTTTTCCAAATCCCTTTTTGTATGAAAGATGAATGACGTTTATTAAAAATAATAAGAAGCATCACTGTAAGCATGCATGCTTAATCAGTGACTGCAATAGTTTAGTTTGAATTGCGATTTTTGTTTTGAAGGGCCACAGCGCGAATATCAGCTGTCTAGATTTTAGTAGCAATGGAAAGTACCTGGCCTCCTGTGCTGATGACCGTACAGTTCGAATTTGGAGCACAAAGGATTTTCTTGAACGTGATCATCGTTGTATCCGAGCTAATGTTGAACTTGATCATGCTACGCATGTACGCTTCAGCCCTGATTCTAGGTAAAATATGATGTATTTAACTGTTAATCAGAGATTTCAATCTTGTTCTTATCTCATTGTTTATTTTTGGGTATGCCATTTAGATTTAGCAGCTGTGTGCCAAGGAAGAATGTTTGAATACTCTGGGAACACCATACAAAATCCCACTTGCTTTGGTTTAGTGAGACTTGGGGTTGGTGGAAAGGATTTGGCAGTTTCTAATTTGGTTTCAATTGCAGCTGGTTCTGATCCTTCACTATTTGATCATTATTCTTTTGCGGCAATATACATGTACGAGCGATGTTTTAATGTCATTTTCTTTTTAATTCCATCACCGAAGAGCCTTCATCACATGGCTAGCAAATGAAGAAACAATCCGTGTTTTTAAAATGACTAAAAGGGATGATGGTTCGTTCACATTCACCGCTGCACCAGATGATTTCCCAAAGAGGCACAAGGCTCCCATTGTCAACATTGGAATTGCAGAAACAGGTATAGTTTATTGATTTGCAAATTTCACCCATCTGATCGATCCTTGGGCTAGTTTCAACCATCTTTTGGTTAGTTGCTGTTGGTTGCCAAAGTTAACTTAACCAAAGTATCATTCATTATATTTGTATGGGAATATTCTCCCTCCATTCCCAAATACAGTATGATTTGTAAATATCTCTTTCACTCCATCGCACCCCTATGCTCAAGTCTCCAAATCCCTTTGTAATAAATTTTGAAATAAGAGACAACGTTTTGGGATGACTTGCCATACTTTCTCCCCACAATGTGCAAAGGAATATTGTGAGTGCCTGATTGAAATAATAGGATTGCTGATTGGAAATGACATGTGTAAATCCATGTGTAGAGACCCTGCAGCCTGTGTGCATTTACAAGTTTGATTACCTGCTGTTAGTCCTTTCTTTACCATGTAACAATCATCTATAAATGCTGTGTACAGAGAAAATGTATATGGACCAAAATATAATAACAGTGTGTCTATTTCAATTTTAGGAAAGTTCATAATGTCTGCCTCCAATGATACTACCATCCTAATCTGGGATCTAAAAGGAGAGGTCCTTACTACAATTAACACTAACCAAATGAATAATGCCTATGCCACTGTGTCTCCTTGTGGAAGGTCAGCATTGTGCAATTATGTTAAATTTATTTTTCAACCGTAAATGTGCTGGTCCAGCAATAATGCCGCGTACTCTTCACAGGAGGAGAGGAGTAACATTGTTAAAACTCTTGGGTTCTGATCAAACAGTGTTTTAGTGTTAGTGCTTTGGGTGTGTTGGAGTAATTGCTTTATTTTGCTTACGCTCACTGTAATACTGTCCAAGGAATGATTATGGTGATAGCAGATTTGTACAGCTTTTAAAGACTGTAAAATGACTATATTCCACAGATCACGGTTGATTTGCTTTTCTGCAGATTTGTGGCTTCCTGTGGTTTTACACCAGATGTGAAGGTTTGGGAAGTTTGTTTTACTAAATCAGGAGAATTCCGAGAGGTCGTGAGAGCCTTTGATCTAAAGGGGCATTCGGCTGGGATTTACTCATTTGGTTTCTCCAATGACTCCAGAAGGTAAGACCTTCCTTTTGTGACCTGCAACATTGGCCTTCGTTAAGAGCGTTCCTATATTTTGAATTCTTGCAGAAAATTAATTTCACTGGTTACGAGTAGGCAAGTAGGCTTATATGAACTCTTGATACAGGACTCGAAATTAGCGGTTGCCCGGGTGCCAATGGCAACCTACAGTCTCTCCGGGCAACCTAAAAGCCATGCCATTTTGCCCGGCTTGGCAAGCAACCGGGACACCCGCCCGCCATCCGTGTCTGGGGCTCTGCGCTAGCTCTCTGCTCTCGGCGCTAGGCTCACTGCGCTAGCTCTCTGCTCTCGGCGCTAGGCTCTCTGCGCTAGCTCTCTGCTCTCGGCGCTAGCTCTCTGCGCTAGCTCTCTGCTCTCGGCGCTAGGCTCTCTGCGCTAGCTCTCTGCTCTCGGCGCTAGGTTCTCTGCGCTAGCTCTCTGCTCTTGGCGCTAGCTCTCTGCTCTCGGCTTTAGGTTCTCTGCGCTAGCTCTCTGCTCTTGGCGCTAAGCTCTCTGCGCTAGCTCTCTGCTCTCGGTGCTAGGTTCTCTGCGCTAGCTCTCTGCTCTCGGCGCTAGGCTCTCTGCGCTAGCTCTCTGCTCTCGGCGCTAGGTTCTCTGCGCTAGCTCTCTGCTCTCGGCGCTAGGCTCTCTGCGCTAGCTCTCTGCTCTCGGCGCTAGGCTCTCTGTGCTAGCTCTCTGCTCTCGGCGCTAGGCTCTCTGCTCTCGGCGCTAGGCTCTCTGCTCTCGGCGCTAGGCTCTCTGCTCTCGGCGCTAGGCTCTCTGCTCGCTGCGCTAGCTGTCCGCGCTAGCTCTCTGCTCTAGCTCTCGGCACTAGGCTCTCTGCTCGGCGCTCCGCTCGGCTCTCGGGAGAGAGATAGGCAACGTTTCGGGCCGAAACCCTCCTTCAGACTGGAAGGGTTTCGGCTCAGCCCGAAACGTTGCCTATCTCCCTCGCTCCATAGATGCTGCTGCACCTGCTGAGTTTCTCCAGCATTTTGTATACCCTCGATTTTCCAGCATCTGCAGTTCCTTCTTTAACACATCATCGGCCGTGGTGCGGCCCTGCACATGCACACTGCCACGGCAACTGGTCGGCCACTTTCTCCCTCCCTTTGCATTGTGGGAGTTCTGGCCGCCATTGCTGTCCGGTCGCTGCCTCACCGTGACAGCTGAAAAACAACGCAGAATCACCCCCTGGAGCTGGAGTAACTCCTTGGAGTAACTCTTGCTTCTTGGTTTTCTGGTCCTCCAAAAATATTCGAAATGTAATTTAAACTGGTGGACCCACCACCACCAAGCTCTGGAAAAATAACAGCCTATTGCATTTTATCTATTTATTTATTGTGTATATATATGATCTATAATATATAGACACACTGAACATTTATCTCCTGTTCTGTATTATGTTTAAATATTCTGTTGTGCTGCAGCAAGCAAAAATTTAATTGCCCTATCTGGGACACATGACAATAAAACTCTCTTGACTTGGACTTAAGCAAAAAAGGGTTCTTGGGAAAAATAAAGCTACTTAAATTTAGTTGCATCTGGTTGGTACCTATGGTAAGGTGAAGACTATTCCATGCTTTCATTGTGCGGGGAACTCCATGGAGCAGCCAGCATCTCTGGATAGAAAACATTGGTTGACGTTACGGGTAGAAACCCTTCTTTACATTTCCTCTGGTTTTAGTGTTTTTAGTTTAATTTAAAGATACAGCGTGGAAACAGGCCCTTCGGCCCACATAGTCCACGCCGACCACCGATCACCCGTACTCTAGTTCTATCCCACACATCAGCGACATCAGTCAACAGTGTTTTATTCTCTCACGTCCCAGTTGGAACAATGAAATCCTTACTTGCAGCAGCACAACAGAATATGTAAACATAGTACTCTGTAAACAATGTTATAAACGAGAAAACAAAACTCCACACAGACAGCACCCATATTCAGGATTAATTGCGGATCTGGCAATTTTAGGCAGCAAATTTATGGCCAAAGTACTGCCCCAATAGCCTTGAACTGAATTAAAACATACAGTAGCTAGTAAAGGGTGACATAGCATCACAGAGATATAAGACTGAAATTGGATAGTTTCTTTTGTTTTAGTAACCAAAGTTATCAATGTATATTTTTTTGTGTATGTATATATGATGTATATAAAATATAGTGGCACAGCTGGTGGACTTGCTGCCTCACACGCCAGAGATCTGTGTTCGATCCTGTTCTCGGGCACTGTCTATGTTGAATTTGCACATTCTCCCTGCAAGCATGTGGGTTTCCTCCCACATCCCAAAGACACATTGGCTTTGTAGGTTAACTTGTCTCTGTAAAATTTCCCCTAATGTGCAGGAAGTGGGTTAGGAAAGTGGGATAACAGAACTTGTGTGAATGGGTAGACAAAAATGCTGGAGAAACTCAGCAGGTGAGGCAGCATCTATGGAGCGAAGGAAATAGGCGACGTTTCGGGTCGAGACCCTTCTTCAGACTGATGTCGGGAGGGGTGGGGGGCGGGAAAAAGTAAGGAAGAGGTGGAGACAGTAAGCTATGGGAGAGCTGGGAATGGGAGGGGAAGGAGGGAGAAAGGAAGGAATACCTGAAATTGGAGAAGCGAATTTTCATACCTCTGGGGTGTAAACTGCCGAAGCAAAATATGAGGTGCTGTTCCTCCAATTTGCGGTGGGCCTCACTCTGGCCATGGAGGAAGCCCAGGACTGAAAGGTCGGATTCGGAATGGGAGGGGGAGTTGAAGTGCTAAGCCATCGGGAGATCAGGTTGGTTATAGCGAACTGAGTGGAGGTGTTGTGCGAAGCGATCGCCAAGCCTGCGCTTGGTCTCACCGAGGTTGATCATACGCTGAATAACCATATTTTTGTTTGGAAGTGGAAACAGATAATAGAAATTGCATTCATTGCAACGTGTAAAAAGAGATGAGATACTGTATTGTAATTTTGCTGCATGTCATTGTGGTATATCATGTCTTGATTGGTGAATATGCTTAGTTTGTGACTTTATATGAAGCAGGAATAATATGTGAATGCTTCATTTACCGTAATTCCGACTGGTAACTATGCACTTCGTCCGAGCACATTATCCCACGCGTCATGCAAGCCGTCTTAAATGACCTCCTAAATTGTCATTTGGCAACCTAAAAAGCTGCCGAGGTTGCCCGCCTGGCAACAGGGAAAAAAAGTTAAGCAAGAGCCCTGTGATATATAACCTGGAACTGTGTACATACAATTTAAGTGAGGGTACACAAAAGGCTGGAGAAACTCAGCGGGTGCAGCAGCATCTAAGAAGCGAAGGAGATAGGCGACGTTTCGGGTCGAGACCCTTCTTCAGTTGTAAATTCCTAAAGACCCTAATTGTTGTAAAGACCCTAATTATAAATTCTTTTACAATTTAAGTGAACTTGTTTAGATCTTTCTTGGCCAAATAACTATTGTTTACTTATAAGAATGGAGTTAAAAATCTTTATTATTTGCAGTATTTCCATTAATCAATAAGGATGGCTAATTTCCCACATTGCAATGGGAAGGAAAAAGATGACCGGACCCAAATGGTGATTTTATACCATTTGCTAGTAACAGATGGGAGGTAGCAGAAGACTAGAGGATAGCTAATAAACTTTATTCGAGAAGGGCAGCAGGGATAAGAGAGGTAATCACAGGGCAATAAGCCTTAAATCAGTTTTAAGGTAATTGGAGAACATTTTAAGGGATAGGATTTATGTACATTGGAAAGGCAGGGTCTGATCAGGGGTAGTCAGTATGGCTTTGTGAGGAGAAATTCTCTCTAAATTGTTTAGGATTTGTGAGCAGTTAAGTAAAGATTGACAAAGACGGGGTGCAAGATGTTGTCTGTATGGACTTTTAATAGGGCCCTACATAGTGCATATCTGGAAGGTTAATGCAAATGGGAGCAAATTGGATACAAAGTTGGTTTGGTAATAGGAGGCAGAGGGTACTGGTTGAAGGAACCTTTTTCGTTGACTGGCCATTAGTGTACCACAGGAATCAGTGCTGGGATCTTTCCTGTTTGTTATTAACAACTTGTTTCTGAATGTAGGAAGTATGATTAGTAAGTTTATGATTACAGAAAATTAGTAGTGTTGTGAATAGTGAGGAAATTTGTCAAAGGATGCAGCAAAATGGAAAGTTATATGGAGCATTGCCAGGTGGAATTTAATCCTGACGAGTGCAAGGTGAAACATTTTGGGAAGTTTAATAAGGGTAAGGCAATAGACAATAGGTACAATTGACTTAATAAGTGTAAGGCAATAGACATAGAGCCAGCACTGTCATTCAATATGATCATGGCTGATCATCTACAGTCAGTACCCCGTTCCTGCCATATCCCCTGATTCCACTATCTTTAAGAGCCCTATCTAGCTCTCTCTTGAAAGTATCCAGAGAACCGGCCTCCACTGCAGAGAATTCCACAGACTCACAACTCTCTGTGAAAAAATGGCTTACCCCTTATTCTTAAACTGTGGCCCCTGGTTCTAGACTCCCTCAACATCGGGAACACGTTTCCCGTCTCTAGCGTGTCTAAACCCTTAATAATCTTATATGTTTCAATAAGATTGCCTCTCATCCTTCTAAATTCCAGAGTATACAAGCCCAGCTGCTCTATTCTCTCAGCAAAAGACAGTCCCGCCATCCCTGGAATTAACCTTGTGAACTTACGCTGCACTCCCTCAATAGCAAGAATGTCCTTCCTCTGCACACAATACTCCAGGCGTATACAGTAAATGGCAGGGAACTGAATGTTCCCTGAAAGCGGCAACAAGGGTAGTCAGGGTGGTGAAGAAGGAATATGGCATACTTGGATTTATAGATTAGGACATACAGTTATAGAGTTGGGAAATTGTGTTGCGACTTTACAAAACACTGGTTAGACCGCACGTTGAAGTATTGTGCATAACTCTGGTTACCAAATCATGCTCGAGAGATTGTAGAGGTGATTCAACAGGTTTGGAAGGCTTTCGTCATGGGGAGAGACTGCATAGGCTGGGCTTAATTTCCCTGGACAGAGGAGGCTGAGTAGAGATGTATGTAGTGGTATATAACATTTTATGAGGTATAGATAGGATAGATACAATCTATTCCCCATGTTAGGGGCATTAAAAATAAAGAATGCATAGTGAGACGAAGGAGTTTTAAAGAAGTTCTGAATTGAAAGTTTTAAAATAATAATAATAACTTTATTTATATAGCACTTTTCATACAATTGTATGCAGCCCAAAGTGCTTTTCACAAAAACCCAGGTCTAAACAAAAATACAATTTAAAACGGTAAGGACATAACATAAAAAGCACCGATTTATATAAATATGTAAATTAATATAAATAGAATTGAGAGTGTAAAAGGACACAAAACAAAAACACTGAGGTAAAATACAGAGTCTCATATACTATATGGGCACATAGTCTGCTGAAGCTGATAAATACAAGAGAATAAAGGTAATTTTTACAATGTCATCACAAGAAGTAAAGTCAGTTAAAAGCTTGATTGAAAAGATATGTTTTTAACTGCCGTTTAAAAATGCCATCTGTGTAGGCGTCTCTTAGCCCTGGGTAGGGTATTCCACAGCTTGGGGGCATAATTGAAAAAGGCTGCTTCACCAATGTTCTTATTGCTGTGGCATTGAGAGGTTAACAGGCCGGCATCAGAAGACCTGAGCACTCGTGTAGGGGCATAGGGAAGGAGGGACTCTGTAAAATATGCCTCTCCTAAGCCATTTAGGGCTTTTTGACAAGAAGGAGGACTTCTATCCTGGATCTCACAGGGAGCCATTGAAGGGAGTATAATACTGGGGTTATATGTTCCCTTTTCTTGGTATTTGTTACAAGCCGGGCTGCAGCATTTTGAATAAGAAAAAATCACTTGTGGTCAAAGTACATACTGTCAGATTTTAATAATGGGCATTTTTATACATTTTGGTTTCTCCATGTAGAAATTACAGCAGTGTGTATATATATAGCACCCCCATTTCAGGGCACTATCATGTTTGGGACACAGCAATGTCATGTAAATGAAAGTAGTCATATTTCATATTTTGTTGCATATTCTTTGCATGCAATGACTGCTTGAAGTCTGCGATTCATGGACATCACCAGTTGCTGGGTGTTTTCTCTGGTGAGGTCTGCCAGGCCTGTATTGTAGCCATCTTTAGCTTATATAACCATATAACAATTACAGCACGGAAACAGGCCATCTCGGCCCTTCAAGTCCGTGCCGAACAACTTTTTTCCCTTAGTCCCACCTGCCTGCACTCATACCATAACCCTCCATACCCTTCTCATCCATATGCCTATCCAATTTATTTTTAAATGATACCAACGAACCTGCCGCCACCACTTCCACTGGAAGCTCATTCCACACCGCTACCACTCTCTGAGTAAAGAAGTTCCCCCTCATGTTACCCCTAAACCTCTGTCCCTTAATTCTAAAGTCATGTCCTCTTGTTTGAATCTTCCCTATTCTCAAAGGGAAAAGCTTGTCCACATTAACTCTGTCTATCCCTCTCATCATTTTAAAGACCTCTATCAAGTCCCCCCTTAACCTTCTGCGCTCCAGAGAATAAAGACCTAACTTATTCAACCTATCTCTGTAACTTAGCTGTTGAAACCCAGGCAACATTCTAGTAAATCTCCTCTGTACCCTCTCTATTTTGTTGACATCCTTCCTATAATTGGGCGACCAAAATTGTACACCATACTCCAGATTTGGTCTCACCAACGCCTTGTACAATTTTAACATTACATCCCAGCTTCTATACTCAATGCTCTGATTTATAAAGGCTAGCATACCAAAAGCTTTCTTTACCACCCTATCTATATGAGATTCCACCTTCAAGGAACTATGCACGGTTATTCCCAGATCCCTCTGTTCAACTGTATTCTTCAATTCCCTACCGTTTACCATGTACGTCCTATTTTGATTTGTCCTGCCAAGGTGTAGCACCTCACATTTATCAGCATTAAACTCCATCTGCCATCTTTCAGCCCATTTTTCCAACTGGCCTAAATCACTCTGTAGACTTTGGAAATCCTCTTCATTATCCACAACACCCCCTATCTTGGTATCATCTGCATACTTACTAATCCAATTTACCACCCCTTCATCCAGATCATTGATGTACATGACAAACAACAAAGGACCCAACACAGATCCCTGAGGCACCCCACTAGTCACCTGCCTCCAACCCGACAAACAGCCATCCACCATTACCCTCTGGCTTCTCCCATTCAGCCACTGTTGAATCCATCTTGCTATTCCTGCATTTACACCCAACAGTTGAACCTTCTTAACCAACCTTCCATGAGGAACCTTGTCAAAGGCCTTACTGAAGTCCATATAGACAACATCCACTGCTTTACCCTCGTCAATTTCCCTAGTAACCTCTTCAAAAAATTCAAGAAGATTAGTCAAACATGACCTTCCAGGCATAAATCCATGTTGACTGTTCCTAATTAGACCCTCTTTATCCAGATACTTATATATATTATCTCTAAGTATCTTTTCCATTAATTTGCCCACCACTGAAGTCAAACTAACCGGTCTATAATTGCTAGGTTTACTTTTAGAACCCTTTTTAAACAATGGAACAACATGCGCAGTACGCCAATCCTCGGGGACTATTCCAGTTTCTAATGACATTTGAAATATTTCTGTCATAGCCCCGGCTATTTCTACACTAACTTCCCTCAATGCCCTAGGGAATATCCTGTCAGGACCTGGAGACTTATCCACTTTTATATTTTTCAAAAGTGTCAGTACTTCTGTTACTTTGAAACTCATAGTATCCATAGCTACTCTACTAGTTTCCCTTACCTCACATAATTCAATATCCTTCTCCTTGGTGAATACCGAAGAAAAGAAATTGTTCAATATCTCCCCCATCTCTTTTGGCTCTGCAGATAGCTGTCCACTCGGTCTCTCCAATGGACCAATTTTATCCCTTGTTATCCTTTTGCTATTAACATAGCTGTAGAAACCCTTTGGATTTACTTTCACCTTACTTGCCAAAGCAACCTCATATCTTCTTTTAGCTTTTCTAATTTCTTTCTTTAGATTCTTTTTACATTCCTTATACTCCTCAAGCACCTCACTTACTTCATGCTGCCTATAATCAGTGTAGATCTCCCTCTTTTTCCGAACAAGATGTCCAATTTCCCTTGAAAACCAGGGCTCTTTCCAATTTTTACTGGTTCCTTTCAACCGAACAGGAACATAAAGATTTTGTACTCTTAAAATTTCCCCTTTAAATGTCCTCCATTTCTCCTCTACATCTTTCCCATAAAACAAAATGTCCCAGTTCACTCCTTTTAAATCATCTCGCATCTCGTCAAAGTTAGCCTTTCTCCAATCAAAAATCTCAACCCTAGGCCCAGTTCTGTCCTTCTCCATAATTATATTGAAACTAATGGTATTGTGATCACTGGACCCGAAGTGCTCCCCTACGCATACCTCCGCCACCTGTCCCGTCTCATTTCCTAACAGGAGGTCCAGCACTGCCCCTCCTCTAGTAGGCACCTCTATGTATTGCTGCAAAAAACTATCCTGCACACATTTTACAAACTCCAAACCATCCAGCCCATTTACAGAATGTGTTTCCCAGTCTATGTGTGGAAAGTTGAAATCTCCCACAATCACTACCTTGTGCTTACTACTAATATCTGCTATCTCTTTACATATTTGCTCTTCCAATTCTCGTTCCCCATTTGGCGGTCTATAATATACCCCTATAAGTGTTGCTACACCTTTCCCACTTCTAAGTTCCACCCAAATAGCCTCCCTAGATGAGCCCTCCAATCTATCCTGCCAAAGCACTGCTGTAATATCTTCCCTGACTAGCAATGCAACACCTCCACCTCTTGCCCCTCCAATTCTATCACACCTGAAGCAACGAAATCCTGGAATATTTAGTTTCCAATCACAGCCCTCCTGCAACCATGTTTCACTGATCGCCACAACATCATACTTCCAGGTGTCTATCCAGACTCTAAGCTCATCCACCTTTCTTACAATGCTCCTAGCATTAAAATATGCACATTTAAGAAACCCCCCATCTATTATTCTCTGTTTATTTCCTTTTTTTTATTTCTCCTCTTGTGTCCGAGTGCTTCCCTTTTCTGCTTCCTGCCTCCCATTCTGTCTACTAGCTTTTGCTATTTGCATCCCTCGCCCCAACCATTCTAGTTTAAAGTCTCCCCAGTGGCCTTTGCAAATTTCCCCGCCAGGATATTGGTCCCCCTCGGGTTCAAGTGCAACCCATCCTTATGTTTGTTTTGGGGGGCTAGTCCCCTTCAGTTTTCTCTTCAGCATATAAAAGGCATGCTCAATTGGGTTCGGATCGGGTGATTGACTTGGCCACTCCAGAATTGACCATTTTTTAGCTTTGAAAAAACTCCTTTGTTGCTTTAGCAGTATGTTTGGGATCATTGTCTTGCTGTAGAATGAATCGCCGACCAATGAGATTTGAGGCATTTGTTTGAACTTGAGCAGATAGGATGTGTCTAGACACTTCAGAATTAATTATGCTACTACCATCAGCAGTTGTATCATCAATGACGATAAGTGAGCCAGTACCTTCAGCAGCCAAACATGCCCAGGCCATAACACCCCCACCACCGTGTTTCACAGATGAGGTGGTATGCTTTGGATCTTGGGCAGTTCCTTCTCTCCTCCATATTTTTCTTTTGCCATCACTCTGATATGTTAATCTTCATCTCATCTGTCCACGAGACCTTTTTTGTTTTAGAACTGTAGTTGCTCTTTTAAATACTTCTTGGCAAACTATAACCCGGCCATCCTATTTTTGCAGCTAATCAGTGGTTTGCATCTTGCAGTGAAGCCTCTGTATTTCTGTTCATTAATTCTTCTGTGGACGGTGGTCATTGACAAATCCACACCTGACTCCTGAAGAGTGTTTCTGATCTGTCGGACAGGTGTTTGGGGATTTTTCTTTAATATAGAGGGAATTCTTCTGTCATCAGCTGTGGAGGTCTTCCTTGGCCTGCAGTCCCTTTGCGATTAGTAAGCTTACCAGTGCTCTTTCTTCTTTATGATGTTCCAAACAGTTGATTTTGATATGCCTAAGGTTTGGCTGATGTCTCTAACAGCTTTATTCTTGTTTCTCAGCCTCATAATGGCTTCTTTGACTTTCATTGGCACAACTTTGGTCCTCATGTTGATAAACAGCAATAAAAGTTTCAAGAGGTGATGGAAAGACTGGAGGAATGATTAGGTGCTGAGAGCTCTCTTGTACCTGCATTAAGGAGGCAATTATAAACACCAGAGCAATTACAAACACTCGTGAAGACATGTGTCTCAAACATTATGGTGCCCTGAAATGGAGGGGGGGGGGGGGGGGGGGGAACTATGTATCAACACTGCTGTAATTTCTACATGGTGAAATTAAAATGGCCTTTCAAAAATCTGACAATGTGCTCTTTATTTGTGTAATATTTTTTTATTTGAAGTAAACCGTTTACAATGTAAAGCTTACTTTATAAACTAACACCTTAATTCAATATTACTACAAATAACATATCAATACTTAATATCTTCTATTTTTTGGAAATAAAGAAAAGGATATATAAAAGAGAAAAGAAAAAAGAGTAAATAAAAAGGAATAAAAAATTCTTCCCACATACTTCAACCGTAAAGAAAAAGAAAAAAAAAGGGAAAATTTGAAAAACAAAAATATTACATATATATAAACAAAAACTAAAGTCATTATACGAAATACTATTTCATTCAGAAATATCTCTAATAAATGCACAATAATATCAAATATAAGTAAGTTATTCGCATCGGATCCGTAGGGTGTCCGTCGAGCCGTGATTCCAAGAATAGCTACTTCTCTAAATACTGTATATATGGAGACCATATCGATTCAAAAGAATTATACCTGTCCAAAAGGACAAATCTAATTCTTTCCAAATTCAACGTCTCCAACATCTCTGCTTTCCACATTTTAATTGTTGGGGATAATGTTCCCTTCCAAAATTTAAGTATCATTTTTTTCCCTATTATTAAACAGTAATCAAAAAAATTTCTTTGATTAACTGTGAGTACCAAATTTGGCTCCGGGATTCCGAATATTATTAATTTTGGGTCTGGGTCGAGTTCAACCTTAAGAACTTCCGAAATAACTTTAAAAATTTCAATCCAATAATAATTCAACCGTGGACACGTTACCAAACTATGTATTAAATTTGCTTCAAGATTCTTACATTTATCACAAATAGAGGAGAACAATGTGCTCTTTAACCACATGTAATTATTTATATTACAAATCTCAAATTGTGGAGTACAGATGCAAATAAATAAATGATGGGTCTTTGTCCCAGACATTATGGAGGGCACTATATGCAGTGACGTTGTATTGAATTTTTGTAAAACGTGCAATCCACAGCTAGAATTTTGTTTCCATTTCTCAATACTTCTCTTTGGAGCGAGTGTGAAGGTTTTGGGGTGCAGAAGCAATTCACGAGTGGTTCCAGAGAAGAGGGGCTTTATTTAATGGGTAATCTGGAGAAGCTGGTGGTGTTCACTTTGGAAAAGAATGGGTTGAGAGAAAATTTCGTAGAGCATTCACATTCTTCAAGGATCCATTGGAGTAAACAAAAGGCAACTGTTCTCATCGGTAGTAGATTTGAAAACCAGAGGGCATACATTAAGATGTCTGACGAAAAATCCAAAGGAGAAACGACTCTTAAATATGTTTTATCGTGCTTTAGACAAGAGAATTCGCCTAGCATACAAAAATGTCATATGGTTTCAAAAGATAAATGTGAACTAATATTAGGTGTGACTATTAAGTGTGTCATTTCATTTGGCTGCTTCCACTTGTTGATTGCATTTGGTTTTTCGAGCAAGATTATTACAGTGCCAAGAGCAAAAAATGTCACAATTTTAGCTGGTAATTTGGATTAATTGAGTAAATTATTAATTTATGGGCAAGAATGATTAAAAAAAGAAATTAGTGATTGGTCTGAATGTTATGCTAATGTTATGGATTCTGGTCTAAAATATTGTTTTAACAAAAATACAGACGATGGTCATTTCAAAAATATATCATTATTTGTTTCCTGGATAGAATGGCAACAATTTCAAAAGATGGCACCTGGAAGCTGTGGGACACCGATGTTCAGTACAAACAGCAGCAAGATCCATACTTGTTGTTAACTATGAAGTGCGATGTTTCTGATTCTTGCCGAATCGCTCTTTCTCCTGATGCCAGGGTGGTAGCTATTTCCAATGGCTTCAACATCACGATGCACAACACCAAGACAGGCAGGCAGGAGGAAGAATTTCTAAATGTGCACGGTGAGGACATTGCTGGCTTGGCTTTTGACATCAACAGTAGGTTCTTAGTTTCCAGTGGCGATCGTGCTGTTCGGGTATTCCACAATGTGGTGGGTTACCGTGCAGTAATTGAAGAAATGGAAGGCAGATTAAGGAAAGCAACAACAGATGCAATGCGCGAGAGGTTGCAGCAGCAGATCGATGATGCGAAGAATGCATTAGATGCAATTTGTATAAAAAATCCATAACTGCGACAAACTAGGTTGCCTTCCATTTCCTGTGATTTTGGGGTCTCTCGACTGATGAATGTCTATGACTTCACTTTATGATGTCTTGTACCATGTGGGTACAGTAGCCCATGCCATTAGATTCCAGCTGTCTGTAAGAGAACCTCAAGGACCACTGGAATTGATGCCCAGCACTGAATTTAAATCTGTTTTGGCTGGAGCGGAATGTCTATAAATGAGAATATATACATTTTCAAACTTTGTACTTGGTCTTTTATTGTTTTGTTCCACTGCAACACTGCGTATTACTAATGTGTTGAGTATAGCAACTGGCAATGTTTTGAGGAATTTTGAACAATTGTTTACAGAGTTTAATTTTGTATTGAAGTGATGAATATTCAAAATGTAGAACCATGTAGAAACCATCAACAATTTTTGTATAAATCCAAAAGCAAAATGGCACAGATGTGCATAAAATAAAATGATCAAATACTCAGCTGGTCAGGCTGAAATTTAACAAGCCCGATTAGTTGAGCATTTAAGTTTGGGACCTTATTGCCTGGATATATATCTATGGTTTATATTGATAAAGGTGCCATATAGCACCTTTTTATATAGTGGCAATCAAGATATTTCACTCTCCTCCTAAAATGTTGTTCCATTTATTTGGGTTTATGATACCTCTTGATTCCTCCTGTTTGTGGCTCAACAATTTAAAACTTTGTTTTCGGTCCAGCACTTAAGTTTATATTTATGTTCCATGAAACAATTCATTTTGGTTATTAGAAGGATCAGTCATCAAAGAAGCAGCAATGTTTGGTGAATGTAACTAAATCAAAAAAGCAAAGACACAGAATTTTCCGATGTTGGTAATAAGGTACAGCTTTTCGGTTATTTACTTTGATTTTAAGAAGGTCCCTGCTATTTGGACATAGTGATAAAAGGACAATCTTAACTCTACGCTGGCGCTTTGTTTAAACTTGCACAGCAGTTACAGCAAGCTCCCTTTGAAACATGCCAGGGGTGGATTTCGCACCAAATGTGATCCTTTAGACTCAATCCCCTGTTAGTTTTTTTGCCAGGAACATGATTGCGATTGTAAATTCAGAAAGTGAATACATTTCATAAGAATCTCCCCTTCTTTCATGTGATCACACATACCTTTGGCTAGGTCAACCATTTGCTGTATTTTTATCCATGTTTCTACTCCTCTCCCCCCCCCCCCCCCCTTTTCACATTCCACTGACCAGCACCTCCTACAATAACCTCTACAAGCAAGTGGAATTGGTCTGCAGTCAGCATACATGTCTTGTAAGCTATATGCAACATTTGAAGTATCAACAATGAAACAGTAATAAATTCTAAGTAGGATTGTGATTTTTTTATTTTTTATTTTAGCTTGGTTAAAACAAATAAATTAAGCCCTGTTTATATTCACTACAATATTTTGAAGTGTAATCATTAACAACCAATTTGTACACAGAAAGATCCTGGAAACAGTAATGTGATAGTTTCAAGATTATCTGCTTTGGTGATGTTAATTGTAGGATAAAAAATGGCTTGGTACCAAGAATGACAATAGGTCTTCAGAGAATGCCATGGACTCTAACACTCTCACAGAAGGAGTTGAACCGAGTCTTGGGTTAACCATTCAAATGAACGATAACAATTCCAATAATACAGCACATCCTTGCTTCTGCATTGTGTTTTTGTGTCCAGGTCTGTGGAGTGGGTCTTGAATGCACAACCTTCTTCCTCAAAGATATGACGCCGATTAAGTCACAGTTGACATGCATGTACAATTTAAGAATTTGTACGTGGGTATCGCTTTTCTAAATAGTTTAACCGTGTACATCTGTGATCGGTTTTATAGCTGTCCGTTGCCTCTTTTTGTTTAGTCCTTTTGCTGACCAGAATTGGTGCTCAAATTGCGTTATATTTGGAACTATGGATAGCTTCCTTTATAATTATGATGCTCTTGTACGATAAGTTGTAATTCAATAAGACTTTATTATACCAGAGGCAGTGTTTCTAGTCATGTTTCTTCCTACAGCATTAATTATTATTTGGGATAATAGCAGATGGAAACGCAAATACTTTTACTCAATTCGTCCCTTCCCACCCCCTCTCCGGGCACTTTTCCTTGCAACCCCAAGAAATGCTACACTTGTCCCTTTACCTCCTCCCACCCCCCCCCCCCCCCCCATGACTCCATTCAAGGACCCAAGCTGTCTTTCCAGGTGCGGCAGAGGTTCGCCTGCACCTCCTCCAACCTTATCTATTGCATTCGCTGCTCTAGATGTCAGCTACTCTACATCGTTGAGACCAAGCGTAAGCTTGGCGATCGCTCCGCCGAACACCCTCCGGTCAGTCCGCAATAACCAACCTGATCTCCCGGTGGCTCAGCACTTCAACTCCCCCCTCCCATTCTGAATCCGACCTTTCTGTCCTGGGCCTCCTCCATGGCCAGAGTGAGGACCACCATAAATTGGAGGAGCAGCATCTCATATTTTCTTGGGCAGCTTGCACCCCAGCGGTATGAACATTGGCTTCTCTAATTTTAGATAGTCCCTACTTACTCCTACCCTTCTCTACTCTCCCTCAGCCCACTGGCTCCTCCTCTTCCTTTCTTCTTCCCACACCCCCCACCCACCCTCACATCAGTTTGAAGAAGGGTTTCCAACCGAAACGTTGCCTATTTCCTTCGCTCCATAGATGCTGCCTCACCCGCTGAGTTTCTCCAGCATTTTTGTCTGCCTTAAATAACAAAGCCATTTCCTAGTGACAGCTGTGATCAACTGTGTTTTAGTTAATGAGCATATGATGCCTCCATCTTCAGCCTTCTGATCGGCCAGACACTGAACAGCATGATATGTAGTACGGGCCAGGAGACATAGTGGCAGCCTGATTTGTCAGGACAAAAATAGGTATTTTGTCCAGTAGACAGGTTTACAGAATTGTTATTTTTTCTTTGCAGCCAGTTGTAACTAGATCTGCAGCAACAATGCACAGATCCCATTGACTTAGATACTGGGTTGATCGCACCCTTTGTCCAGACATGTGGCCCATGTGTTAGTCTACCTGCTCTTCCTGAAGATGGGTCAGCTGGGGCTGCTCCACTTTGCAGCCTTTCTGTGAAGGGAAACAGGGCTGCAAGTCACGACCAGGCTTTGGGCAGGAGAACGTAGCACTGTCCTGATGAGTTTTGGTAGCAAGCTGCTGTCAGGCATTTTCACAGTTTTTAAATGTTGCAGATATTCAGAGAAATTTAAGAACTGTTTAAGTGGATTTAAATAATTTAAAGAAAATTAAAATAATTAAACTTTGTTTTAATTTACTGTTTAATGTATTTTATCTATGTGAAATAAAGAAAAATGAACAAACTAACCTGAACCTTTTACTGCATGGCTGGTGTCAAAGCTGAAGAGCCAGATTTACCACTTCAGCTTGGAATGATCTGGTATTTGATGGTGAATCCATGTTTGGAGCATGAAGTCAGGTGTACGATCATCCCCTCAGTGGGTCTCTGACTTCCTCATCACAATGCACAGTTTAAAAAAGTGCTGAGCATTGTGAGCTATTGCCCACAATGGAGCTTGTATGATGAGCTTGAATGTGGCGTCTTATTGCAATACATGATAGAGCTTTGATTTTTAAAACATTTTTTGGCAATTTCACATAATAATTGATTAGTAGGACTGGATGTTACAATCCCAAAGATTTCACTACAATTGACATTCTTGGGTATGACCACTAGGTGAATTTTGCTAACAATCAGACACATCTTCAGTTGTGTATCTCAACGTCACTGGGTGTTTTGGCCTTTTATCACAAGACACCCTCAGTCGAGGCAGGCCCACCACAGGTTGATCAGACCTGGGTGTGTGTCTTATTGTTAGCCTCTAGATGGTCACGTGGCAGCCCAGACAGCATCTTTCCTCTTCAGCCACAGCAAGTGACTGCTCCATTCGGCGGCATTGGCAAGTTATTTTATTGCCCTTATTTGTGCCTGCCCTTTGACTCCTACTTCCCTCAGGAGCCTTGCGGTCGAACTGGCTACAAGGCCCCTGCACCCTACCTCCACTGGACACACCCTTACCTTCCAACCTCTCTCCTCTGCCTCTGCTGCAAGGTTTGAATATCGAAGCTTTTTCCTTTCATAAGCCTTGTCCACAGCCTCCTCCCATGGGACCGTCAGCTCAATGATGAAAATACGGCGACAGGAGTTGGACCAGAGAACGAGGTCTGGTCGCAGGTTGGTAACTGCGATTTCAACTGGGAACGAAAGCCTCTGGCCTAGGTCAACACGCATTTCCCAGTCCCTGGCTGCGTTCAGTGGGCACGAGTTGAGAGGCAAGGGGTTCGTCCTCCGTTTCTCTCCTTCCTGGATGAAGGATGAACATTGTTTGGCATATTTATATGTGAAGGATTTGAAATTGTATACATTCATGGGAAATCTAATTTTATAAAATTGGAAATTATATAAAATAATAACCCAGATTGTAGTTAAAAATGGGAAATAAACTACACCCATTAATTGGAACTTCAAAATGATGTATAGTAAAGAAATGCAGGAGACAATTGGGGAGTGACAGGATTCCACAGAGAGCAATGAGAGATGTGGCTAGGTTTTGGGTTTGTTTTGGTTGCTGTTTGGCTTGTTAGCACAGAGAATTCTCTACTAACCAGCTCTGTGCACATTGAGGATGTATCTTTTGAAGCTCAACAATTGATCTGGATGGATCTGGTAATGCTTCGAGAGGCCAGACCTCTTCAAATATTTGGAGTGAGTCCCTTTTGTGGATGAATGATGAGAAAATGGTGGCACTACAAGAGACTGCAGATGCTGCTCGAGGGAAACTGCCTCAGAGTCAAAGACAATGGTGGCCTTGCATAGAGAAAATATTTGTTTGACCGTTACAGAACAGTGTAATGCCCCTGTTCCACTTGGGAAACCTGAACAGAAACCTCTGGAGACTTTGCTCCCCACCCAAGGTTTCGGTGCAGTTCCCGGAGATTTTTGTGAGTCACCCTAATGGTCGAAAGTGGTTTCCGCTTCTGCTATGAAAACCTCCGGGAACCGCACGGAAACCTTGGGTGGGGCGCAAAGTCTCCAGAGGTTTCCGTTCAGGTTTCCTAAGTGGGACAGGGGCATAAGTTTCCACTCAGTTCACATGTACTACGTGCTGACATGATAATTGGCAACATAATTGCAAGAGGAATTTTGCATGTTTTGTTTAGATAGTTTTGTTTTTTACTGGACCCCTTTAGCAAGGTTGCAAAGATTGAATTGGATTTCACTGATTAGTTTCTGTGTTTGCATCATTGCAATGTAACAGTGTATGTTCATATGATCAAAGATGATATTTTAGATTCTTTCCATTGTTCAATCGAATGATACATGTATAATATCAAAAAGGATAGAATCCCTTTTCATTTCCCATGACTTTACAGAATGCAAAAGATACATTTTACCCTGGCTTCTAGGTGTCAAGAAATACCGATGAACTTTGCAACTCACCGCCATCAGTCCAATAATGCAGTAATGCCAGTTTAATAGCTATAATCAGCATGCAGGTGAAATCGTTGAAGAATTTGTAGTAGGTTTGAGATGGATTGTTAAATGATTCATGATGTAGGTTATGGATTGTGTATTTCATAGCCGTCTCAGCGGCTGATATGTGGATGTCAGGCAGACATTTGATATTGCCCAAGTAACGGAGACAGCGGTCCAGCAAGCACAGGATCATTAGCACCATGCAAAGGCCCCGAGTGCTAATACGATTGGCCCCAGCATCCTTGAGAAAAGGGAAGAACGACCCGAGGGGAAGATGTCATCACTGTGGTGGCAAGTTATATCAAGCTGATGACTGCACACACAAAGGTTCTGGTTCCAATAATTGTGGCATGAAGGGACATTTGTTTAAAAGTACATTAAGACCCAGACAAACTCAAATAATCACGCTGAAACCTATTGGGAAGAACATTAAAGAGCATTGTACACAGGACCGACTTGTATCTTGAGCCCTCCAATCCAGGTACCATACTTGCAAATCTTTTCTACACCCTATCAAGGTTAATGACATCCTTATAGTTTACTGTTCAGATCTACACACAATATTAGGTTAAAGAACATTCAGTACAACTGTTGGATTGATAGACAGCCAAATGGAAATGTACAGGAGATTTTTTTTGTGTTCAATGAAGGAAAGCATATCAAAGAGCATCTTATGACTGAGAATGCTGTCACCTCAGCGGTATGAATATTGACTCCTCTAACTTCAAATAACCTTTGCTTTCTCTCTCTGTGCATCCCTCCCCCTTCCTAGTTCTCCGACCAGTCTGTCTGACCCCTGATTACATTTTATCTGTATGCTTCGTTGTCACTTTCTCCTCGCTAACAATGATCTATTTTACATTATCCTTGACCTTCATCCCCTTTGATGTCTCGTTTTCACACTTTACACTTCCTTTTCTCTGTGTCTCCCTCTCCCCTGACTCTCAGTCTGAAGAAGGGTCTCGACCCGAAACGTTAACCATTCCTTCTACCCAGAGATGCGGCCTCTCTTTATATTTGCACCTGTCTGAAATCAATTCCAACTTGCACACATTCCTTATATCATGTTGTGACCTCGGACAACCTAATTCACTGTTCACTACACCACCGATTTTGGTGTCATCTTTAAACTTACTCATCCAAATTATTAAGGAATAGATATCCCAAACAGCAAAGGACCCAGCACCAGTTCCAGCAGCACATCATTGATCACATGCCCCCAGTCTAAAAAGACTTACTTACCACCCTGGATGAATGTAGCAAATGAATATTTAAAGTGGATAGCTGTTCCTGTAGGATAGATGCTCCTACATCTCAAGCAATGATTTCAAAGCCGAAGGTGATCTTTAAGGTTTCCAGGGATTTTTTTGACTGACAATTTTCACTGATATTGTATTTGCTGAATTACCCTGAAGCAATGGAACCAAGTATGTTGCAGGGCTGCACACTGACCAGGCTCAGATTGACAGAAAGGGATGCTCAGACTGAAAGATGAACTGTGCAAGATAGAAGGAGATGACACTGAGACAAAGGTTGCACATTCCTCATTTCATCAATCAAGTACTCCACATCCAACTACTGCGCAGACACCAGTGGAGTTCTGATGGATGGACATATCAAAGTGCATTTAGGTCCAGTGAAACCCGAGGTTTCAGATATTGTGTGTTCCCAACAAGGAAGGTAGAACTTAAGATTGTCATTTCATAAACGATCTGTTACACACATATTGAGAAACCTAGTTAGCAGCCCTCTGCCTTTTGAAGCATCAGCAAGACTACATTGACCATTGTCAGTCTCTGTCATCAAATGAACAAGATGAGGATTTGCTGGAGCTGGAGGTTTCTTCACTTGTCACTGAGCCTGGTGTAGTGAAGGTCTTGAAAAGTGATATTCAAGATGAATCAGTGAATGAGAAAGCCACCAAATTGAACTTGTAAAATATTGAAATGTTACTTTGTTTTGTTGTAATGTATTATTTTGAGTAGATTAACTTGAAGATTTTCATCCACATTTCCCCAGGAGGGAGAGAGAACTTTGATAATTTTGTTGTTATGAAGTCCCTCTAGTGGTCAGATGAAGACAGCAAAATGGTTTTGCTGAGGGAAATCAGGCCAACTACTGCCGAAGTACGACACAAAAAGCTGCATCTCTGGAGTAAAGGATTGGGTGACGTTTAGGGTCAAGACCCTTCTTCAGACAGAAGTATGTTTTTTTAATTGTTTTTTTTTAAACTCTGTTTATATTTACTGTATGGTGCTGTCCACTTTTTAAACTTTATTTTGATGGCATTTAGCAATCATATGGATCATACATGTAGGTGTTACAATCACCATAAGTAATTGTGATATTAAAAATTATACAGAGAATTTCAAATAGCAGTCACCGGACTCAGGAAAGTGGGATTAACTTGGTTAGGTAATTTGTTTGGCATGGCTGAGTTGGGCAAAACTTTTCTTTCCGTTCAACATAGCTCTGACTCTATGGCTGTTTTACCAATGTAGCACAGTGGTGGGGTGGAAGATTGCAACCTTCACGTGGTCCGCCCTGTTTCAACTAATGCAATCAACCCGGCGTGCACAATCAAATAAGATCAAATAGAACAAGCTGTCCAACAACTTTAGGCTGTGCACGTCATACGTAAGATGAGAGAAAAGCACAGTGGTAAACCTCTGAATTCCATATTGCCAGTTCTCAAACTGACTCTGGTGACATTGAATCATCTAGAGTCACATGCATAATTGAGAGTTCCATGTCTTAACGATGCTTTCAAAGTCATACAGTGTGGAAACGGGCCCTTCAACCCAAGTTGCCCACATCAACCAACATGTCCCATCGATACTGGTCCCAGCTGCCTGCTTTTGGCTTGTATCCCTATAAACCTGTCTTATCCATATGCCTGTTCTATCCATGTCCCTGTTTCTTAAACGTTGCGATAGTACCTGCCTCAACTACCTGCTCCGGCATCTCGTTCCATACACCGACCACCCTTTAATTTAGTACAGAGATACAGTGCGGAAACAGGCCCTTCAGCCCACCAACTCGCTCTGACCAGCGATCCCGCACATCAACACTATCCTACATACACTAGGGACAATTTACACATACAGAAAGCCAATTAACCTAAATACCTATATATCTTTGGAGTTTGGGAGGAAACCGAAGATTTCGTAGAAAACACACGCGATCATGGCGAGAACATACAAAATCCGTACAGACAGCACCCGTAGTCGGTATCAAACCCGGGTCTCCGGCATTGAAAGCACTGTAAAGGGGCTGCCCCACTGCGGCGACCCAATTGGCGAGTTTAGAAGAGTTTAGGAGAGTTTGAAACAGTGTCATGTTGAAGACCTCCTTCGACTATGTACAAGACCTCCTTCGACCTCCTTCGACTATGCTGAAGACTAGCTCCGACTAGCTTCGGTAAAATTGAACACCGAATAGTGGAGAGTGAAGATGACCTCCTTCGACCTCCGTTCGACTATGATGAAGATTACCTACGACAACCTTCGATTACCTTCGACTACCCTCGATTAACTACGAATAACATGTCAACCCACTACGACCTACTTCGACTAAACCTACGAGTAAAAAAAAAATCTATTTTTTTCCATGGCAGGCATTTACTCGCGGGCATTTTCCAGCATGTTGAAAAATACGGCACGACCTGGCTGAGGCCTCGAGTACGCGGGGACTACTCTCGAGCATGAAGGAGAATTACAAATACCTCCTAGGACCTCGTGTCGACCATGTTGCGGGTTTGAGCCGAGGGCAAACTCTTCTAAACTCGCCAATTAGGTCGCCGCAGTGGTACAGTCCCTTAAGGCAGCAAATCGACCGCTGTGCCTCCGTGCTGCCCTTATGTGTGATAAAGTTACCCCTCAACTTCCTATTAAATCTTTCTCCCTCCTTAAACGTATGTCCTCTGGATCTCGATTCCCATACTCTGGGCAAGAGACAGCGTCTACCCGATCTATTCCGTCATCAGACTGAACTTGAGAACATGCTGCTCATTCATTCTAAAACCTCAGAAATAACATTCAGAAAGGAGACTGGAGCATTATTTAAAACAATTTTATTTGTATGCAGGCAAAGATTTTGTCCTTTTAAATGTCTGAGACTGAGCTTATTTCTGACCAGGAGTTGCTTTAGTTCAATTTAGAAATGTTGGTGCCATGTCAACATTGGTATGTTTCCGGGGCTGCTGATGAAGTTGGACAATGGGGAAGACCTGACCTATGACAATAGAATTACAAAGTCTGTAATCCTGTCATCATGCAGCCAGAATAAACATGGTCTTTTCTCCGGCTCCATAACTTTTAGTTCTGAAAAACAAAAATTTTGTAGGATAAAATGGGGAATATAGAATGCTCCTTCAGTTGGGTTGCATGCTATGATATCCATGAGAATAATGCTTATTTCCTGGAGACTTGATGACAATCCTGGAGGAGACTAGATGAGATTTAGTTAGTAAGTTAACTGAAAAACATGAAGTTGGACTATCCCAATGTTTAAGAAACAGTTAGACACGTACTGTACATTGATAGGACAGGTTTGGAGGGATATGGACCAAATGCGAGTTGATAGGACTAGTGTAGCCGGGGCATGATGGCCAGTGTGGGCAAGTTGGGCCGAAGGGCCTGTTTCCATGCTGTATCACTCCATCAGATTTAAAATATTAACAAAAATTGTTAGAAAACCAACAGGCCAGGCAACATCTGTGGCCTGGAGATCATCAGGGCAGCTATATCGTTGACATTCGGTGTCACCTCTTTTTCTACTGCTTATCAAGACCCTGTAATATTCAGGTCATAACCTAATCGTCTTTACAACCGTGTTTCTTTAATACTTATTGATCATGTTCATTTATTTCTATTTGTTCCATCAATTCATTTATTGTGATAATTGCTGCATGCCTTTAACGGTTTGTTGAATGAGGTGTACCTGTGGTATGCCTGAGCTTTTAATGGTATTCTTCATTATCATTGCCAACCTGATAAATTAATTTAATTTATGAAGTATACTGTATTTCCATTAAAACAAATGTTCTAAAATGCAATTGATTTACAAATAATTCATAATTAATATTATTTAATCTTTGGTTGATGACATTTCTGGCAATATTTTAACCTTGTGTGTTTTCTTTGCTTTGTTTACTGTAAAATGTTAGCTTGAAGTTTAGTATTTATTACCTACTGCTCTGTGGATCATCATTGGCTCCTCAGCCAAATTAATGGCATTCCTGTTGTGGTTGCTAGAAATCTTCCATTCTAACTCTGGATTAAATAGCTGGAAAATTTACCAAGTCTTTAAAGCAGTTTTCTTTGAAGTTGAAGACAAACGTTGACAACATTGACTGTAAAATCTAGGTCATTGATTCTGTTTTAGACACAGTCAGAATTTAAAATCCAACTCTTAAATGGCTAACTTAAAACTGATTTGAGTGGTCTATTTTACAGTGAAGAGCTGAAAGTTTCATCATTAGGGACCACTGTTAAAACTTGGCTTTATATAATGAATTGCATTGGGGAAAGCGCCAGACAGGAAGGGAAGAGAACATTGATAACCATAGCAGCAAGTCTTGAGTAGTTACTGGACGGCACGGTGGCATAGCGGTAGAGCTACTGCTTTACAGAGCCAGAGGCCTGGGTTCGATCCTGACTACTGGTGCTTGTCTGCATGGAGTTTGTACATTCTCCCCATTACCTACATGGGTTTTCTTTGAGATCTTCGGATACCTCCCACACTCCATAGATGTACAGGTTTGTAGTTTAATTGGCTTGGTATAAATATATAAATTGTCCCTAGTGTGTGTGGGCTCGTATTAGTGTGCGGGGATTGTTGGACGGTGATGAAGTGCTGTACTGAAAGATTCCACTGAACATATGTGGGACCACCATAGACTAATAGATTAGATTACTAAGAGGCAAGTGATTGGGAAAACATGCGCTCATATATTCAGGCATAATTGAGATATTTGGTAGAACAATTTCTTCTGTTTGTTTTCACCAGTGAGGCAAGACAAATCC
Source organism: Raja brachyura (assembly GCA_963514005.1). The sequence goes on along the minus strand of OY740807.1, from coordinate 29,809,524 downwards.
ACCAACAAAAACTGTATGAGGAGATGTTTGTAATCATTTTACTTACCTGGAATGGGGTTGGTGAATCAGAGTAGGTGAATAGCTAAATTTTGCATTTTGAGGAAAGAGATTAGAGAACATGATGTGGGAAGGGTCATTGAAGATATGGCATGGGATTGTTGGCTTTCTAATAATCTCTAATGACATATCTCTCAATGTCAAGAGTTCTAATTGAAGAAAAGTGTAAACTAATGCCAAACAGGTGTAAAAGACAAACACTAGCACAGATCCTGGAGACTGAGTTAAATGTAAAAAATAACACATCGGGACAAAGTGGATGGTGAAATCTGCAAAAAGGGTATGTGAAAAGAAACTTGTAAAGAACATTAAATTAACACACAGACATCTATAATTGTGAGAAAGAGATGCAATGGGAACCCCTTAAAAAAAGAGATAATGGTGAATGAAACTGAATTAGTGGGCAGGTTGAATAGTTACCTTGCATCAGTATTTACAGAAAAGAGGACGAAACCTGGCACGTCATAGAAGACAAATATTAAATCCGGCATGGCGCTAATAGAACTGGCATGAGTAAATTAACATGGAAGAATGAAAAGAACACAAAGTGCTGGAGTTACTGTGGGGACCCTTTATCCGGCTCTGAAGAAGGATCCTGATCTGTAACGTCGCCGAACCGTTTCCTCCACGGATGCTGCCTGACCTGTTGCGTTACTCCAGCACTTTGATTTTTTGCTCAGGATTCCAGCATTTACATTTCCTTGTATCTCATTGGAAGCATGAAATAAAAGCATTAAAGAGTGCAAAATGTCTGGGAGCAGATAGATTTCAATTTTGGGTATTCAAAGAAATAAGTTGACATTATAGCTGTCAGAACTGTAATAATTTTCCAAAAATCTTACTATTTGGAAACCATTGGAAAATTCTTCCAGTTCACACGTTACTTTAGGAAGGTGGGGAAAGTGAAACGGGTATTCTAAACCATTTAACTATGATCAAAACATTATGGATTGTGATTGAAAATATGTTGGTTGTCTGGGTAGACCCACCATGGAGAGATGGGGTTACGACATGCCGGCAAACATTTTGATATAAAATAATGAGCACAGATATGCCTTTGGTTACTTATTAAAGTTTATTGAGAAAGAAATAGTGACGTGCCTGGTAAATGTTTGTTTGCTGAATTTAAATTAATGGGATTATATGCATACTAGTCTGGATAGAATCGTATGAGAAGCATGTGACAAAGTTAGGGGTAAGGGGTGGGTACTAACTGTTAAGGCTATAACATATATAGTTATTTAGTTGGAGAAATAGAAATTCATGTGTCCACATTTCCCACTGGCACCATTCATCCTTTCATTTTGCAGATGACACTAAAAGATAGGTGGTGTTGCTGTACACATGAAGAAGACCATCAAGGATTACAGTGGGATCTTGATCAGCTGGAAAGGTGGCCAAGGAATGGCAAAACAATTTTAATTCAGGAAAGTATGAGGTGTCTCATCTTGGGAATTCAAACCAGGGTAGGACTTTCATACTGAATGGTAGGGGTGTGGGGAATATTATAGAGCAAAGGTACCTAGGTACATAATTTCCTGATTGAGGTGTCAGAGGTAGTCAAGGGTAGGCCTTTAAGCATGTTGGCCTTCATTAGTAAGGGCTTTTGAGTATAGAAGTTGAGGTATTACGTAGGCTACACTTCGAGCATTATTTTCAATTTTGGTCAGCCTGATGTAGGAAAGATGCTGTTAAGTTGGAAAGACGGAGGATTGGTGCCAGTGAGCAGGCTGTGGTGTTGCCTACTGCTCTCAGAGGCACTTCCAGTGCATAGGGACTGAGCAGTGGCTGCAGGAGGCAAGGGGACCGGGGGTTCACGGTTTGAGTTGTCGGTAGAGTGGGATGCTGGAAGCCCTGCAGCAGCCAAAGGGTCCTTTGGAAGCCATATAGAGGTTGTGTGCGGGTCAGACACATCCCACAGCTGCACAAAGTGGCAGAGTAGCAATTGAAGACAATGGCAGCATCGCCAGGCCCACTCATACAACACCGACCTAGACAACAGACCTTTAAGGCCAAGGTAAGAAGCTATACTTTTAAGAACTTATGGGGAGAAGGCAGGAGAATGGGGTTGAGAGGGAAAGGTAAATCAGCTATGATTGTATTGCAGAGTAGACTTGATGTGTCAAATGGCATAATTCTGCTCCTATAAAGTATGAACTTATGAAACTTGAAGGAGACAAGATAGTGCCAAAAATGTGGTGACTCTTAGTGTCCGGCCTTGGTGTACTCTACTACTCTTGCACACAAATGTAGAGGACATTTTTGCACTTTTGTACATATTTATGATGATGCCTATGTACAATATGATTTTACTGAAATGTATGCAAAACAAAGAATTTCACTGCATCTAGGTACGTGCGGCAAGGAGACACCATTGAACCATCGGGTGTACAACAAAAAATATGGCTTTTTGTCAGGACGAGGGACTGAGTTAGAGGGAGAGGTTGGGGCGGGTAGGGCTTTATTCATTGGAGCATAGACTGAAGGGTGATCTTATAGAGGTGTATAAAATTATGGGGGGCATAGTTAGGGTAAATGTTAAGTTTTTCTCTCCCCTGGTGGGGAAATCAAGGATCAGAGGGCACAGGTTTCAGGTGAGAATGGAAAGATCTAATAGAAACCAGAAAGGCAAATATTTCACAGTGTGCGATGCAGGTGGAACAAGCTGCCAGAGGAAGTGGCTGAGGCAGGTACAATACTATTTAAAAGACATTTGGAAACGAACATAGATATGAAAGGATTGGAGGTCTAGGGATCAAATATGGACAAATGGGACTAGTGCTAGATGGGCATCTTGGTTGGAATTGATTAGATGGGCTGAAGGGGTTGTTTATGCACTGGATGGCACTATGTTTCCGTATTGCAACGCCCTTCGTTGCAAAAACTAACTGAATGACAAAGTGTGGTAAATAAATTTCTGCTTTAAGCCAAAAAAAGAGTTGTAAATGGTGAAAAGCTGGAAGCGATATGTCCAAAGTACCTAGGAAGCTCATGCAAATTAGCGCATTTTATTATTATTTTGCTTTGTTTTTAACTTATTTTGTTTTACATGTTCGATATATCACATATACAAAATGAATGATTAACATGTCGTGGTCAGCTGCAGAAAAGGGTTTTTGATCTGGGTGATTGGAACACCAGAGAAAAGAAGTTATAGTAAAGCAGTGCAAACCCAGTTGGATCACACGTGAAATATTGTGAGCGGTTGTGTGTGCCGCAGGACATGTACAAGGAATATTGCTGCATTTTCCCGGATAATTGGGCTCCCATGGTTCATTTGCGATTCGAGGTCACAGAGGATGAAGCTGGATTCCAGCAATTTAGGGTAGGGATCATTTGATCAATATTTTTCAGACATTAAAGGCAATTGGGATAGGTGTTATTTCTGCTGGTTTGCTAGCCGAGTACTAAAAGGAATAATTTATAATTTAGAGCTATTTTACTTAACATTGAAAGGGGTGGTAGATATTCAAAACTTTTGTTTGCAGCCAACAATTGATATTAGATCACGTAAATTTATCTCTGATATTTGATAACCAAATACATTGAGGGATGTAGATTAATATCACGGATTAGCTTTGATCTCAATGAATGGGAGAATGTGCTAAAGTGTTAAATAACCACTTCTGTTACTGGAAATTGCAAAGATGGCAAGAGATGGGTGGATGTTCATGAGATGATGACAGATATGGTAGAAATAACTGAATATCTGTTGGCGTGGGTGGGTTGTGGGATGGGAGATGAGAAGTTGTTTGCCTTGTTCATGTAGCTGAGTTGCAAGGTTGATGATTCAAATTCCAGAGGCTTGAAGCACTTAGACTAAGCTGCCAGTTCAGTGCAGTAGTGCTGAATAGTGGAGGTGTCATGTTTTGGATGAGATTTTAAACTCACTGGTTATGTATCCTCCCTCCCATTGTTGGAAATGCAGCGAGTTTCTGTTGGCCTGGACAATGTTTATTCTCACCAACATCACCAAAGCATATTATTTGATTGATTTGGTAATTTATTTTAATTTTCATTATAGAGCCATGGTTTGGACGCATTGCCTGTCATTAAATTACTTCATTAACCAACTTGGGTCACCCTGATACTGTGCATGAATATACTTTTTGAAGTTTTTGTCTTTGCAGTCGTAGTATTCAGTCCACTTTCCCAAACTTCTTCCTTTTCCATAACAATTAGCATAGAAAGCCAATTAGCATAGAAACCTGCACGTCTTTGGAGTGTGGGGGGAAACGAGAGCACCCGGAGAAAACCCACGCGGTCACAGGGAGAATGTGCAAACTCCATACACACAGCACCCATAATCAGGATCAAACCAGGGTCTCTGGTGCTGTAAGGCAACAACTCTACCGCTGCACCACTGTGCCACCCTATGTTTGATGATGTTCAACGTTGTTAAGCATATGCCAGTATTGTTGTTGTGGAACACTGTGGCTAAGGCATGGGTAATTCTAGCATGCAAGTCCTCAGTTCTACAGCTGGGATATTGTCTGGTCCCATAGCATTTGTTGAATCTAGTGCTTTCGGCCATTTGTTGGAATTGGAATGGAATTGTGGAATGTATTGTTTTAGCCGAAGACTAGGTCCTGTGATCGCAGTAAGAAGCCAGGATGGATCACCCACTTGACACTTCTTACTGAACATTAGAAATAGCATACTGGGCCCTACTATGACTGAGTGTGGGGAGGTTGTTGCAGCTGCCTGCTCCATTTAGACATTTTATTGTCCATCACTATCCAAGTTTAGATGTGGCTGGGCTGTGGTGTTGAATTCTGAAGAAGGGTCCCAACCCAAAACGTCATCTGCCCATTTACCTCCACAGATGCTGCTTGATCAGCTGAGTTTCCCAGTAGTTTCTTTTCACTCTGTCTATTAACACCTTTTGGATTATAAGCACTTATATAGTCCTATGTGCAGCTTCACATTGTTGGATATACCTGGTGCTGCTTGCTGTTGAACTAGGGTTGGCCCCATAGTTTGATTACAATGGTAGAATAATGCATAAACTGGGCCAAAAGGTTACAGAGTGTGGCAATGTACATTGCTGCTGCTAATAGTCCAAGGTGCTTCATGGATTCCCATATTGAGGTGTCAAATTTGTTCTGAGTCCATCTCATTTAGCAGACAGTTGTAGTGCCACAAAGTGTGGAAACAGAACTTTGCTTCCATTAACCATGTGACGGTATTTTTACCCATGTTGTTGTGGACCAACAATCAGTAGATTAGTAATGATGAAGTCAATTAAACGTTTCTCTTGTGTTGGTTCACTAATTACCTGCTGGAGTCATGTCCTACAGAACTCTGCCAAATTGATCACCTGTGGTCACCGATGCTGGTGTCATTGTTGAGTACGTCTAGTGCTGCTCACGACTGGTATTGGATTGCTTTCTGATGCCACAGTTTTTGTTCCTGAAGCACCGAGAGACTGCGACTCTTTTGTGTAATTTGTATGCAAAAACAAATAAATTCACTTTTGCCAGGTTCAAGGGACAATAGAGCATCGTCACCATCATCAAAGGGCAACAGAGTCACTTGCTGACAATAAGCAATACTGCCATTGCTTATTAACTTAATTCTTTATATTAGCTTCAAATTAAAAATTCCATTGTTGTGTTTCAGTACATGTGACAATGAAACTCTCTTGGCTGAACTTTATACACCAGGATTTGTATTATGTGGAAACTTGAAAACATAGGACAGGAGTAGGCCATTGAGTCCTGTGAGCCAGTTCTGCCTCCATGCAATCTTCTTAATAATATATTCAGGGCGAACAGATTCAGGTACTTGGCCTCCACAGCACGTTTGCTGCAGAGAATTACAAAGGTTTATCACCTGATGAGTGAAGTAATCTCCCCATATTTTGGTCCTAAATGTTTTATAACTTGTTCTAGATTGACTTGCCTGCAATCCATTTGCAGGCACAATCCTCCCTGTCAAACTTTGTATGTTTCAATTAAATCCTTTCTCATTTTTCTTGTCCTAATCCTGCTCCCATATTTGACAAGTATATTCTGTAAAGTTCTTCTGTGAAACATTCCAGGAATATAAGGTGGGGAATAACTTATCTTTCAATTTGTCTTTTCTGTTCCTTCAGAGAGATGTTGTAATTACTGTATAAAGATCCATCTAAAAGACGAACAATTGCAGCAGACCACACAATATCATTGATCAGAATTGTTTATTTTTGTGTAAGAATTCACAACGCAGGAAGCCATTTGCAACCAAAGCATGAACATACTTTACAAGAAGGCAATGGCTGGGGGAGCAGACGGGAGACAGCACCGTCCCTCATTTCTGCAACAAACTGCAACACATAAACCAGCACAATCAGCTCTACAGCACAGTTACAAATCAGGGCAATCCTCGCAGAGAGGGCAGAACTGACAACAATGACAGCCATCCACATCTTTACAATATCAAGCACTGCTGGTGAGGAGCAGTGGATTAAACGACAAGTTCAATGAGAGTTTCAGATACAGAAAGGAAACATTTTCACATCCTTAAAAAATCCTGTAACATGCAGCATAAATTCAATGAACAAGAAGGACCTGGGGTATTTTGTCCACTTTATTGCACAGTATTAGAAATGCTTATCCCCAGAGATTTATTTAAACGAGGCCACAATGATCTCGGATGCAACCTCCGATCTCCTTTCTGTTTGCCCTTGCTGAAGTTCCCCCTTTGTCTGACTTACATGAGTCGTGCTTAATACTAGAGCTGGTAATTCCTCCCCCCCCCCCCCCCCCCCCCTCCACCCACCCCCACCCACCCGATGACCTTTCCCTATCTGGTGCAGTCACAAAACTTGGAGAGCTTTAAATAGAAGGACAGTGCTGCTGGATCCTGGTTTCTACCTGAGGATGTAACACTCTCAATGCCTTGATTGAAAAGTTACAAATCCCGTTATGAGAGGTTGATGCTACCAGCTCAAAAATGTGCAATAAGGAATAGGACGTACCAATGAGTGATATCCATCACAGTAGACTGGCGATTCCTACTACTTTGGCATTAGCTTGCTATACTTCAGCAAAAAAATAAATAAGTGTCTGTACCAAAATCAATTTGAAACTCTCACTTTTTATGATCAATTCATTGACACTAATCGCTCAATTTTAATTATCTGACCTTTCAACCATTGAAGTGCTAAACTACCATTAATGTGCACAATGTCATTTGAAGGACTGGATAATTCAAATTTTCCTGGTGGAATAAAGTTTGAATTACCGGAGTAGGTTGTAAATCCGAAGATTTCCCTGAGAGCTGTATATAGTTGAGCCATCGGTTTATATCAGAGGAATAGTAGTTTCAAGCATGGTCTGAATAAATATTCACATCATGTTGGTGATCCCAGTCTTTGCGGGCTGTTTTATTTCATTTCTTCGCTCATTTGAGATGTTGCAAACTGAATTCTAGGACAGGGCGTGCTTTAAACGTGAAACAAGAGGAGTTACAAATAAATAGTGGCAGGGAAGTCCGGTGATACTCCCCTCAGTTATTATAGTGCCAGAGCTTCACAAAACTCTGAAAGGAAACTCTGCAGGAAAGATCTCATTTCTTTCTAGAGGCAAATTCTATTCCTGGTTCATTACCGAATTATTTGTGAATAATCCTTTCTTTCGTGGAAGTGAAAACTCAATAAAGTCTCTAAACTGTTCAGCTAAATAAGCCTTCCTTGCTGCACCCTGTGGGGTTTAGACGGAATTCTTTATCGTCTTTTAATAAAACCAAACATATTCCCACTGTTGGCGAGTGCAAAGATGAGTGACAATGATGTACTGCCTCCATCCTGCGTCATAACTTCCACAGTCAAATAATCCAAACTGGCAACCCTTCTTGGTAACCAACAGCTTGGAATCTGTTCCCTGTACCCACCCATTGGAGATATCTATCAATGTGTTACTAAATGGTCATTCCCTACAAAAACACATCTCTAGCTGAGATAGACACAAAGTGCTGGAGTAACCCAGCGGATCAGGCAGCATCTCTGAAGAAAAGAGGATAGGGACACAAAACTCACCTGTTCTTTTTCCCATAGATGCTGCCTTACCCACCAAGTTACTCCAGCATTTAGTGTCTACCTTTGGTGTAAACCAGCATCTGCAGTCCCTTCCGATTACATCTCTAGCTGGCTGGGTTTTGTGCTGCAAGAGGACAGCGTTGTCAGTTTTAGTTGAGCCTTGGATTAGTTGCTGAAGCTCTGCAGTGTGCGTACGTGACAAATGGAAAAGTCCCAATGATGGCCGTAATATTCAGAAGGCTTTCCTGATTCTTGGAGTTCTATTACTAATGAGCTGAGCACAGTTCCAAATCCTTGATGTAAAATATGTCTTAAATCCGAAGCGTATGTTTAATCCAGCAGCACTGTCCTTCCTTCCATCCATCAGTCTAGGGATGTGCCCCACTCACCATTGGGATCATGCCCACATATTTCCACTGTGTGGAATACCCTGGTTCTGCCCTTGTAGTCAGACAAAGGGGACTCTACTTTTGCACCAAAAGATTTAGCATTTATTTTAAAATGAGAAGGAAGACATTTTTTTTTTTAGTCGATAAGAGTTTTGAAATTTGCACTCCTGATCAGGGACATGTTTAAATCGCATGCAGGCTTCTCTATTATACAAGGTGACTAACTGAGACACCTCAAGGAATGGTAATTGTCTTCAATTGACTTTCACATTTAAATGACTCAAGCTGTGCAACTTGGAGAACACTAAAACTGAATGGAAACTGGTGGAAACCAGTCATTAATTTCATCATAATACTACTGATATTGAACACTTGGAATATTAGCTCCGGGTAACCCTCATTGAAAGATGATCTAAAGCTCCCATCTCAGACCAGTGGGGTAAATGGCACTGAAATAATTAGACCAGGAAAATCTTACACTTTGTCCATGATCTGTGCTAAGTTAGTTCTCTCTGAAGAATTGCTGCAGTGAGGAATGGGCTTCGCCTCTGATACTGATGTGTTGCTAGTACTGGATCAGCTGCCAGGGAAGGAGGCCGTGTTCAGCATAATCACCAAGGTGGACCAGTCAGGCTGAGCGGCAGCTTCTGTGCTGTACATTTAATGTAATCTATGTGTACTATTCTGGGATCGCATTCATAACTGGTGACTTGATGTCTGCAGGTGAATAAGATCTTAGGTGGTGAAATACAACTTGCCTTTTGTAACACTCACCTCCAGACTCCAGAAACCTGTAAAGCTTATTGTTTCAGTTGGTGAAAAATAAATAACAATTTAAAAAAAAAATACCGTAACTGCTTACTCCCAAACCATTATTCGCCCTCCCATAATTGCATCCTAATCCTCCCCCTACTTTCAGCTCCTAAACCCACCTCTTCCTTCAGCAATGGCATCCTAACCATACTTTCATCAGCCAGGGATGGAGCTGTAGCCGAACCTATGCAATCCTAACATGTGCTCCCACAATGATCTCTGTAGGATCTCATCGCACCAGAATCTTACTGGGATCCTAGCCCTTTCTTTGCCTTCCATAGTGTGATCCTAATCCCGCCTCTCCCTCCCACAGTGGGATCTTAATCTTATCTCACCTTCACACAGTGAGATCCTGCCCCCACCGCTCCGCCCCTTCCACAATGGGATCTAATCCCAGCCGTGCCCCTCACCCCCCCCCCCCCCCACACAATGGGATGTAACCCCACCGCTCCCTGCTACAATCTGATCTATCTCCATCACTCGGTTCCACAGTGGGATCTAGTTCCACCCGCTCCTAGCCACAGTCGGTTCCTAATCTTATCTCTCCCACCAACAGTGAGGTCCTAACCGTACCACTCCCACCCACAGTCAGATCCTAAACCTGTCTCTCCCTCCATCAGTGAGAGCTGAATCCTACTGTGCGCTCTCAAGGACGGTTCTGAACCTTGCCTCGCCCTCTGACAGTAGGATCTGAAATTCACCTTTCACTTTAGTCACCCTTCTTCCTCCATTCTTTCACCTCTCTATCTCAAGAACATTGCAGAACCCTCGCAGAATGACTTTAAACCCTCCAGCATTGGGCTCCTAATCCTATTGTTACTACTACCCAGCAGGGTTCTAATGCAGCTGCTTCTGCTCTTTGCTTCGATAACACCTACACTGGCCTCTCGGTTGTTCCCCCCCAATTAGTACACTGTACAGCCCATGGCAGCGGCAGCAGCAGCAGGGGATGGGATGATACTACAGCTGTTCTTGTCTAAGCCCATCCAGATCAGAGAGTGAATTGGAGCATGATGCTTTGCTTTTATTTATTCACCAGACATGTAGTGCTTTCAATTGTTGGCTAGTAAAGAATGTACTGTTTGTCACACCTTTGCAAGCTGGGTGTTTCACTGGGGTATAGTAGGTGACGAATTGTGATTTACCTGTTGCACATTTATGTTTGTGAGTTTGAAAATAACATCAGGTATTGTGACGGGCAAACTATGAAAAGTTGCAGAGGGGGTCAGAGAACAAAATTGCAATTCAGTAACCAAAAGGAGTAATAAGGGAAGGCAAAGGAGGAGAGTGGAAGGGATGGTGCAAGCAGCAACCACTGAGGCTGCCTCTCCTACTAACTGATTTTTATTTCAGACACAAAGCGTAAACATTTTGCTTCCACGCCCTGTCCTGTGACATTTTCCATCCTTGTGCTTTTCATGGGAAGTGAGGAATTTGGGCAGGTCCCATGCCAGCCCATACAGTGCTTATGGTAACTTTGATTTAAACTAAAGCGTGTAAGCTGCAAATGTAGAAAACACTGAGTTTTTTTAATCTTCAGATCTGACACAGGTGCTAATGAAAGAATGCATAAGGGTTTCTCCAGGGAAGGTTTTTTTTTTGTACCAAATATCAGAATCAGTGACGTATTTAGAAATCGCAATGGGGTGCAGATTGAAACTCCCAATTTCTACAAAACATCCTCATCCAGGCTTTTACTTTTCAAAATACAGAGTTTGGACACCACATTTATTTTGAGACAGATAAGCCAAAACCAAACTAATCACAGACACGAGACGAAACACTGCTTTTCATAGGCTAACGTGCAAACAATTTGTTAATCAGCGGATGCAGCAGGTTCACAAGTCCAGGTTTCGGTTTGTGCTACACATTGGTGGGGTGGGTGGGGATAGTGATGGGCAGACTGGAGCTGAGCCAAGCCTGGCTGCAGTTTGTGCTGTACATGTAGGGAAGGGGTGCAAACTTTAGCTGAGCTTAGCCAGGCTTCCGGTCTGCTCAGTCACAGGCTGGTGACTTGTTTGTGTACATTCGAAAGCAGCTAAAATACCAAACACCAGATAATTGGCACAGAACATTGGCTTTAGATGAACAATAAAGTCTTCAAGCAACGCAGGGATCTAGGCCATACAAAAGGCAATTTTGTTGTTTTTTTTAAATCATAACATTAATGAAAGAATGTACCAGATCTGCTTGGAGTGCAATGCCATGGAAGATGTGGTGAAATGAAAGAATCCAGCAATAAGGCCTTAGTCAGTCATCGTGGATTCACTTTCTCTCTGTGGTTTTCTTAGTGTGTTATTGCCCTGCAGTCTTCATCAGCTGCTACCCTGTAGATTCCTCCAAGAGCCAACCTGATATTCAATCATCCTTTATTTCAGAACTCAGTAAGATTGAATCTTAATGAGCTGTGAAGCAGGTTGTTAGATCCCATGTGGACCAGACTGGAGACTTCATTAATTTTTAACTGAACATGTGATCTGGTCTGAAATTCCAATGAATTTTCTTTTACTTTATATCGGGTGGTTTTATGTGATTCATGCCATTCAATGTTGAAACAATGGAAATAGTCTCGTAACTTGACTGTGGTATTTAACTGGGCTGCTGGCAGGTCGTCAGCAAAGGAGAGTTAAGTTCACAAAAGAATGAGGTGTACGTTATTGGTGAGGAGATGGCGGAGATAGGTAGGCATTACAATCTCAAATTGTGGAGTTGAAAGGGTATCTGATCTTCCTCGCAGCTCACAAACTATTGTGGAAAAAATAAGGATGAAGGCTGGGTTGACCTTGGCTTAGTTGTCACCACATTAATCCTTGATCATTTACAAGGGGCAATCGCATCCAACCCTTTACAATAATAAAAACTCAAACCATTCACTTCTCTGACTGATGCTCCAACTATCTAATGCACCTGGAGCCTGGAATGCTGATGACTGACAGAACATTCCACTGAAAGCCACAGTGGAGATTCATACCTCAATCCTGTACTACAAGTAGATAGACACAAAATGCTGGAGTAACTCAGTGCATCAGGCAGCATCGCTGGAGATTGTGGAGAGTTAACATTTTGAGATGCTGCCTGACCCGCTGAGTTACTCCAGCATTTTGTGTCAATCTTTGGTGTAAACCAACATCTGCAGTTCCTTCCTGTATTACAAGTGCCCAGTGAACAACGTTAGATGCCTAAACAATTTTAATTATGATGATTGGGCTCACTGATGTAAATGGCCATGACTCTAAAATGCACGTCTGGTTCCTTTGCAACCATTGCCTAGTCCATTTACTTTAAAAAAAATAGTAATACTTGTACGTCTCGAAGACACGGATCATAGCTGAAGTCTGTAGGTAGCACAAACATAGAATTACTGATAGAATCTGCAGGTTGTTTATCGTCCTACAGAAAGTAACAATGCTATTACCATGTTATGAAGCTGTCTTTGGCAGCAGTTTGCCACTCCATGCACTTTGCCTGAAAAATGTGGCGTTCGAGCACAAGACTGAATAGAAAGTCTATGCTATATTCACCCCAAAGCCAAGGACCAAAGAAATAACAATTAAAGTAAATTTGAGTAGGGAAGTATTATTTTCACTCTCTTTCTAATGCGGAGTAGAAATGCCTGAAGGTTGGGATCATAAAGCTATACAGGACTTCTGCCCAACTCTTCCATGCTGACCAAGTTGCCGAACCGAGTTAGTCCCACTTGTCTAGTCCTGATCTTTCCTATCCATGTACCTGTCTTTTAAACGTTGTAATTGTATCAGCCTCTACTACTTTCCCTGGCAGCTCGTTCCATATACGCACTACCCTCTGTACAAATTGCCCCATACATCCCTTTTAAAGCTCTCCCCTCTCACCTTAAACCTATGCCCTCTAGCTTTGAACTCCCCTACTCAGGGTAAAAATTATGGCTCTGTGCCTTATTTTGCTTAGGGTATAAAATCATCCCTCCGCCTTCTCTGCTCAAAGGAAAAAAGTCCTGACCCATTCAGCCTCTCCATAGAACTCAAACCTTCCAGAACTGGTGACGTCTTCATAAATCTTCACCCTTTCCAGTTTAATGACATCCTTCCTATCGCAGGGTGACCTGAACTGTACACAGTGCTCCAAATGTCTTGTAAAGCTGTACAATGACATCCCAGGGTGGTGGTAAAATTGAGTTGGTCTACTATGTTGTTAAAAGGACATCTGTAGTACGTGGGCTGTCAGTACCGAGCCATAGTTATACCATTTACTTTAATGATCTGTCAGTCATTGCTTGATATGGCAGCATTCCACACTGCACATAGGCTGCAACACCTTCTCCCTGGCAAGAGTCCAGACCTCTCCACTAATAAATGAATTGCTAAATTATACAGGGCACAGCACTCACAGATAATTTTCAGGAACTCTGAACTTCATTGCTGAAACCCATCTGATTTATGTCTTGCTTAGGCATAAAAAGCTTCCCAATGCATTTCAACGCACTCACTTCATATTTCATTGCTATTCGGATGATATTACTGTACTTGTCAATGGCCGTAGTGATGTAGATGAATCTTACTCTGACATACAAGCCCTTTGCAAAAATGTTTGCAGTCCATCTCTTAATTTTAATAGTATGGACAAAATAGACTACAGCGCACTAACTGTTACTAAGTATCACACAGTTAACTGGATGAAACTGTAAGACTGTTGTTACATATACATTTATTACTGAAAGTCTGGGATAAAACGTGATCCTGCACTTCATGAAAGCATGCCATCTCCTTTCCCCACTTATGACATTCCCTTCTTTTCAAGAGGATCCCATAAAATTATACAAAAGTTCGGTGATATACAGGAATGGAGAGAGATCTGTGTAATTAAGCACATTTAATCCAGTGATTTAGTAAAGTTAAAAACTAGTAATTTAGTAACTAGTTAGTCAGTAAAAACTTTGTAAAACAAAAATAATCCCTCAAATTGAAAATACTTTCTTCTCTAACACCGCACTGTTGTATAGACTTAGAAAAGCATTCAGAAGTGAAGGCCTATTAATTTCAAAAATGGACATTTAAAATTTTTTAAATGAAGCATCATTACTTAAACAGCACTGATTTGCAAAAATATATAGCAAGTTTGTTGTGGGATCCTTTCCATCAATATCAATAAAGGCACCGTATAAAATAGTCAAAGTCAAAACAATTAGAAACATTATATGGTCAATGCAGAGTTTAAACCTCACCTTCTATTGTTAACGCACACCACTGCCCATGAAGATCTACTCCAAGGTAGACACAAAATGCTGGAGTAACTCAGCGGGACAGGCAGCATCTCTGGGGAGAAGAAATGGGCGATGTTTCGGGTCGAGACCCTACTTCAGACTGAAGAAGTCTCTCTCCATTCCTTCTCTTCAGAGATGCTGCCTGTCCAGCTGAGTTATTCCAGCATTTTGTGTCCACCTTCAATGTAAACCAGCATCTGCAGTTCTTTCTTACAAAAAACCTATTCCAGATGATTATCCCCAGCTTTAATGTATTTTATCTGTGTCCAGCTATGTTAAAGCGCTTGCTGAACGTATTTGTTTCTTAAGCATTCATGACTAAATCACTAACCTACGTTTCTTTAAAATATAGACCAACCCCATGAATATCTATAATCTATTTGACTTGATTTCCCACATTGAAAGCTAATTCACTTATACCCTCCCTGGATTATTTTAGCAAGTGTTTAGATGACGTTATCTACATGTGTGATGGCTTAGTGCAGGACTCTGATCGATTTGTCTGTGCTTGGGTTTTTATGAATAAACTCTGCTTATTGAAAGCCAGATTTTATTTTAGCTGCAGGTTGCCTCGGCTCTTCCTCTGGACACCCACCAATTCTGCTGGCAGGATACGTCTCCTTTGAATGACAAGGCCCTTATGTGATGTGCACAGTCTTCTCTTTCACCCTCACATTTCACTTAATAAAGCTGTGAAGTTTACTTTTACTGCTGAGTTTAAGTTGAGAGTTGGAAAAAAAAAGTGAATAAATGAAATAAATGAGGTGTGATTCGGAAGAGAAATTGACATGATAAATTGTTAGTTCACAGCTTGTAATTTTAGACGTCCTGCCCAAAGTATGTGGAACGAAGGGTAGTAGCACCTACTTCATCCCAGTGATCAAGACAAATATGCGTACTTCAAATTCATGTTCAGAAGTCATAGGATCAGATTTAGCCATATTAGCCCGAGTCTACTCCGACATTCAATCATGGCTGATCTATCTTTCCTTCTCGACCCCATTCTCCTTCCTTCTCCCCATAACCTTGGACACCGTTACTGATCAAGAACCTGTTAATCTCTGCTTTAAATGTACCCAAGGACGTGGCCTCCACAGATGTCTGTGGCAATGAATTCCACAGATTCATCACCCTCTGACTAAAGAAATTCTTAATCCTCTCCTTTGTAAAGGTACGTCCTATTATTCTGAGGCAGTGTCCTGTGGTTCTAGATGCTCCTACTAGTGAAAACATCGTCTCCACATCCAGGACTTTCACTATTCGGCAAGTTTCAATGAGATCCCCTCTCATCCTTCTAAACTCCAACAAGGACATGTCCAGAGAGCTGTCAAACACATCATATGTCAACCCACTCATTCCTGGGATCATTATCATAAGCGTCCTCTGAACCTTCTCCAAAGCCAGCACATCCTTCCTCAGATATGGGGCCTAAAACTGCTCACAATGCTCCATATACGGTCTGACCAGTGGCTTATAAAGGACCATCCATGCTTTTATATTCGAGCCCTTTCGAAATGCATGCTACCAGCAGCATCGATTCAACCAGCAAATTACACTTTTGGGAATTCTGCACCAGCACTCCCACGTCCCTTTACACCTCCAATTTCTGAATCCTCTCCCCATTTAGAAAATAGTTTATTTGTATAAAGGGATTTGTATTCCTACAACTAAAGTGCCTGACTGCACACTGCATTCCATCTGCCACTTCTTTGCCCACTCTCCCAACTTGTCAGAGTCCTTCTGAAGCCAACCGGCTTCCTCGTCACCACCTGCCCCTCTACCCATATTCAAATCATCTGCAAACTTCATCCGCAAACCATCAATTCCATCAGTCAAATTTGCTTCTGTATCATCCCCTTCTGTCAATGATTTTTGAATGACAACTGATCTGGATAATTACAACTAGCTTTAACTCTTGTGAATTGATTGGGGTGATTCCAAGAGGGGAGTGTATGATGATGTTAAAGTGTTTATATCTGTAGAGTTAGGGTGAAATGTGAGGAGAATGGACAAAATATTTTTTAAAAAACCAGAACAAATGAGATTGCAAAAATGTGTTTAAACTGACAACGGATACACGTTTTGAAGTTAAACAAGACCGGAATAAGAGCAAATACTTGGTTTTTGTTGCCTTGGGAGTGTAAAATGTCAGGGCGGGAAGGAGAGATACTGCAATAAGGAAGGTAGTCCAATGACAAGATGGATAAACGAGACGTGTAAGGAGGTTAGAGCATTAATTGGCATTTACTTTCTGGATATTGTATGTACATCTGGACGCCCGCAGAGGCGACTGCGGAGAGTTGTGGTCCCGACCACGGGGGAAAATGGAGAAGGACTGACCAAATTTTGTGCCTTCCACCACAGTGATGAATGCTGTGGTGGATGTTTGTGTTAAAATGTTATTGTGTACTGTGTGTTTTTTTTAAATTGTACCGCTGCTGGCAAATTCATTTCACTGCACTTTATGTGCAAGTGACGAATAACACTTGACTTGGGATAAAAATAACTCCAAAATATGCCTCTAAAATGGTGAAGGATTGTCTCCTAGTCTGTTGTGGTGCTAACATCAATGATGGTTATTCTGGGCCTGTTCTTTAACAATGATAAGTTACCTACATTAATCATGTATAGGGAAGCATCAGGATTGAAATATTTATGAAGATAATAATGCATGGAAAGCGATGAAAAGATTCAAATGTATTAAGTCCAGCCCATTCCAACAATGACATGTTTTTGTACCCTGTTCACCTCGTAACAACTTAAATTTCCCTCCCAATTCTCCATCAGTCTCATCATACACCTCCAAGCAGCATTAAGCTATTTCCTGGGACAGCTAAACCTCAATTTAAGAGAATCTTGCAGACTTCTTGTTAATTTTTTTAACTAACTGAGAAAATGGGGTTGGACCAGGTTCATCATACATCACAACCAACTCGTAATTTACACCTTGTAACTGGGAATGACCTCATCAAAAACATGCCTTGTTTTCAGCTAAACTTGTATCGCAACATCTTGCATATTATGGAGAAGAGGCTAAAGGGAAAATATGTTAGTACTCAATGATTGAGGGAATATACTGAGGTGTGTCATTAATAATGAAGATTTAGAGCTCAGCCTAGAAATAGCGAAGTATTTAAGGAATTGCATATTGGACAGGACAACAATGTAGTAGATCCGCTGTCTCACTGCTCCAATGACCTGGGCTCAGTCCCAACCTCTGCTGATGTCTGTGTGGAGTGTGCATGTTCTCCCTCTGACCATGTGGGTTTCTCCTGAATGCTCAGATTCCCTCCCATATTCCAACTGTTAATAAGCCACTGTATATTGAATCGATGAATGGTAGAATCTGGGGTAGTTGATGTGAATGTGAGGAGAATAAAATGAGTCTATAGTAGGATTAGTGCAAATGGATGCTTTATAGTGAAAATAAAGTAGGTGGGCTGAAAGACCTGTATCTGCAATGTATGATTTATGACTACAGCCGCAAGAAAAGATTAAACCTACAGTCAATATCAGAATATATTAAAGGAGCATAATATCATGAGAATAGTTGAAAATACGAGTAAAGGGATAAGTAGATGGCTTCAGTTAGTATAGCAAATGGAATGCTCAATGCTAATTTTCTGAGATGATCTCATTTTCTGTCATTATTTATATGTGAAAACAGTGGGTGAAAATATAATGGCCAAGTTCAAAGTAATGGTGAAAACTAGAATCTGAGTCGTACTGTGACATTTTCTATTAGCAATAAGAATGATCTTGAATAACTTTATAATCAGAAATATCTTCACACTTATAGCCAACACAAAAAGGCAATATAGAATAAATAATAATGAAGCTCAAAGATGATTTAAATAATTTAGATCTCTTTGAAATCAAATCCTCTGATGACAACTATGAGTATAAAATATAGTTGAATAAAGGCAGAACATGGGAGAGGTTATATCAAATCTTCTTCATCCTACTCGTCAGGGGAAGGAGCAGAAGATGCCGCCCATAATGTTGACTAACATTAAGAATATAAATTTAAGATTGTGTTTCAGAAGAACTTCGGGGCATTTGAACTATCATTTGCATGAACTCCTCCAATGTAGCCCATTGCTCCTGCATGATAAATCTTACAAAGGCCAGATATTCATTGTGTAAACTGAATCCACTATTTTATACATTGCACTCCCATCTAAAAGATTTCTTGATTACACCAACGTCTATGTCCATCTCCCTTGCAAAGTAATTCCCAAAGTATATTGTGAGTATCGATTTTTCTGTTTGTAGTTTTCATACTTTTATAATCTCTGAATGATCAGCTTTCCTGGCTGCAAAAAAATCACCTTCTTCCAAGAATATCTCAGATTTCTCAATTCTTCCCTGGTATCTCATTCACTTTATGCTGCCCCACCCAATATATTTCTATTTAATTCTACATTGAACAGAGTTGACAGATCTGGCCTGATTCCTTTTCAACAACGGAAGATTTCTGTTGAGTATCTGGATTAAAATTATAAATATTTATTTAAAGATGCAGTCATGGAGACAAACAGAGGAAACCTTTGTTTTAGAGACCATTATACCTGGCAAGGACAGTATTTAGCAGTCTCTACCCATTTAACCCCTGTTCACGTCAAACTTTCCTGAATATTCCTGCCATGTACTAAAACCTTCCAAAAATGTGGAGCTTTATATGTCACCTCAGGGAGTTGGTCTAGTAATAAATATTGCAAAATCACCTCATACTAGATGGTGACTCTAAATTTATTCTGGAGAAAGTCTGCTTTCTATTTCAATAAACAGCCTATGTAATTGATCTGAATCTATTGGAGATAATCTATTGTCTGCCATGACTCTAGTGCCTTGCATCACTTACAAATATTGTTAAACACATCAGATATTTATGGCAGTTCACTTGCTATTTGTTCTCCAGCAATACTTTGTCATTTATCGATCGACCATCCAGTGCAAAATCAATTCTCAATCCACTTAGACAGCCTCTTTTATGAATCTGCAGCTTCCTTTCTACACTGATTTTTCATTTTATTTTAAAAACATTTTTTTGACTCCACTATTACCTCCAAGCAATGTCACAACTGGTAGCATTTCTGCAACTATAGACCTGAAATCTGCTGATAAACATACAGAATTGGCAGTATTGATCCATTTAAATGGTCTCATAGATAGATGAAAAGGGGAAGGCTCGTGTCTTTTTTAAAATAATTTGTTTTGTGCAATGATATTAACAATTTACTTTCAGCTGATTTTTAGTAATTTTATTTTTTAACTAATTAAAATTAAATAAATGTTTCTGGATATCAGAGGCATTCAGAAATATTTACATAGCTTTGACAGCTGACATAGCTGGGAACAAGGCTTTGCCAGCTGTCAAGGTCTCTGGGGGGCTTTCTATGTACATTGAAGGATATACCTTTCCCTAAATCTCATTGCTGGAATCTGGAATGCTTCAGACTTGCATCTGGATCAATTTGCATGATCTGAGCGATTGCAGGTTATGGCAGATTATATTAATTTTTTTATGCTTCTGTTCTCCAAATGTTTATTGATTGCATCATGCTGAATGCCCTTAAATCATTTTTTTGTGATATTTAGGAATTAATCTGAATTATCATTGTTGCAACTCACTCCTTTTTCTGTTTATTGGAACCACATTTGCTGAACTGGGGAGCTTGCCACATTCTGTTTGTAAAGGAACTTTAAAAAAAAACAGGGAATATCTCCTTCAATTTCTCAAATACATTATCATCTGTCCAGAAAATTTGGAAATATATAGTTGCTCTGGAACATGTTATTTACTGATTCCTATATTTATTACAGGTAAACAAAAATGCTGGAGAAACTCAGTGGGTGAGGCAGCATTTATAGAGCGAAGGAGTCCGAGGAAGGGTCTCAATCCGAAACGTCACCTATTCCTTCGCTCCATAGTTGCTGCCTCACCCGCTGAGTTTCTCCAGCATTTTTGTCTACCTTCGATTTATCCAGCATCTGCAGTTCTTTCTTAAACACCTATATTTATTACGTGCCGCTCTGGAATGTGCCTATACTCCTGGCCTGTGTACACTATCCTGAAGAATCCATTCAAAGTATCTGTACATATTGAGCGACAGAGGTAGCTTGCAATTAGTCTGTAATGGTGGGTGGTGGTCAGTGTCATTGTTTAACCAGATCTTTCCATACTGGTGATGTCCAGTCAGCAGACACATATCCTATTATGCACTGAAGAAGGGTCTCGACCCGAAACGTCGCCCATCTCCTTCGCTCCTTAGATGCTGCTGCACCCGCTGAGTTTCTCCAGCCTTTTGTGTACCCTCCTATTATGCACTGTCCTTACAAGTGAACTGCAATTTTCCATTTTCTTTTATTCACTCACTCTCAATCCCACAGACTTTGACGTCACTTGCTAAGTCATAGTCATGAAAGATGTTAATAGGCCTGCCAGGTTTTGATTTCCTTTTCAGATTTACTGTCCTGATATGACCTTGCTCATTCTATTTTGTGGCTTAACCTAAGTGAGAATAGTTTTTCCCTGCTGATCTCAGCCATGCCTCACTCACTCACAGTTTCACATCGGTGAAAGGTCGAATCAATGTGCAAAAGACAGGAAAAAATTCTGAAACATCAGAACTGACAAAAAAAAACAGAAGTCTCCGTTGCTGCCAAGGCTACTCACAATGGTGAGCTTAAGTGAGCAGTTACTTTCAGCAAAACCTGCATATCAACAGCCAACTGTCACCGGGTTAGCGATGTTTACATATCTGAAGGGAACAAGAGCAGTTTCAATAATAGTTGTGCAGATGAGGAATCCCTGTCGTGACAGTGCAATGGCATGAATTTAGTCTCTGTGAATAATATAAACTATGTAGTTAACGCTGCTTTTGTTTGAAGGGGTGTACATTGAATTTGTTATTTGTGATATTTCTAGCTTCAGAAGGCAACTCAAGTTGGATGGTTAAATCTGAAGAAGGGTCTCGACCCGAAACGTCGCCTATCTCCTTCGCTCCTTAGATGCTGCTGCACCCGCTGAGTTTCTCCAGCTTTTTGTGTAACCTTGGATGGTTAAAGCATGGCCTGTCAATTTATCTACCATGAAGAGCAGGGGATTATATTTGAGGTCTCTCCTGTGCTTAATCTGCTTCAATTTCAGATGGTGTTGAGACATCTATTGACTTTGTTCTCATTACAATTACTGACGGGATGTTTCCCAGTCAATCAGATAATTAAGACTGAATATCCAAGTCATAAAGGCAAAGAAAACACTGAAGTTACAAAAGATAGACACAAAAAGCTGGAGTAACTCAACGGGGCAGGCAGCATCTCTGGAGAGGAGAAGTGGGCGACGTTTCGGGTCGAGACCCTTCTTCAGCTCGGGTCTGAAGAAGGGTCTCGACCCAAAACGTCACCCATTCCTTCTCTCCAGAGATGCTGCCTTTCCCGCTGAGTTACTTCAGGTTTTGTGTCTATCTTCGGTTAAACCAGCATCTGCAGTTCCTTTCCACACTGAAGTTACAAATATTGGTCGAAGCTGAGTTGGCAGATTAAACTGTTGAAGACGTTTTAGACTACAGGGTAAATCAACTGGTTTCCTGAAGCTCATTGCTGCTCAGTGTGTCACTGGACTAAGTATGTGTCAATTGTCATAGTCACAGTGAAAACAGCAGATCTATCTCAACATACTGCAGTGACAACTGAATTTTAAGGTAAAGTATTTGCAAGTAAATATTATGGAGAAGAGCTAAAATAGGTCAATGTGATACTAAAAGAAAGGGGGGAACTTAATTTCCATAGTAGACACAAAATGCTGGAGTAACTTAGTGGGACAGGCAGCATCTCTGGAGAGAAGGAATGGGTGACGTTTTGGGTTGAGTAATTTCCATAGTAATGGTGAGCACATGGGAAACAGGTGAGTGAGTATAACATGAAGGCAACAGAAACTGGTAGAACTGCTAACCTAAATTGGAAAATTATAACATTTGAACTACTCATCTAAAATGGAAAATGACAAAATTTGGAAAGCACATGTGAGCGATGTGGCGATTTGATTAGTGGTATTATGACAGTGCCCTGCGTAGGAAGCCTTTTTGCATCACCACTGCTGGAATAGACGAAAAGCTGGAATTTTAAAAATCCAGTTACATTTTTGTTAATACATAAATTGCATAAATAAAATGTATTTCTTACTAAGACTGGAAGAAACTTGGCAACAGAACTTTCTGCACCATTTGCAGACTGACATCACCTCAACAACCCAAGGAGCTGCCAAACCAGAGTGCAGCTTGATGAAAACTAGCAAGTCTTGACCAACTGCTCTTTAAAGCCCTTTGATACCTAGTTAGACAGGGTTACATGTCAGCTGTGCTGGCGAGGACTTGCAAGTATTCCTGGCAAAACAGCTCGAGTGAAAAAAACAGCCAGAAAAAATGACTTAATGTCGTAGGTCATTAAACGAAATTAGAATTCAAAAGCAAGAAAACTCATTCTAGCCGAGGTACAAAATCTCCAAACACAAGCCCTTTATAGATGTTAACACAAGAGCTACATCTGTTTAGGACGGATGATATAAAGGAGAAGAAAACTGTTCCTCACTGAAATACCTTTCACAATATAGGAGACTGGTGTGAAATCCACAGTCTCTCAAGGTTTCTGGTTCAATTCAAAGGCTGGAAGAATTTATTTTTGATTGGTAGAACAGTTGATGGTTCACCTGCCTAGTTCCTGATTTTTATTTTGTTTTAGTAATCCAAAATAAAATTTAAAAAATGATAACATTTTGAAAAGTTCCAACCTCATTTCACTTTAAAGAAAAAAGAAAAAAAAAGCTGAATCCTTTAAAGGTACTCTTCAGATCTTGTCAGCCTTTTCTCTAACATTGCGGGGAGCGATAGCACCACTTGAGAATCTTCATCAGCAAGTCTTCTTCACATGAAGAAATGACAGCGAATAAAAAACTGTTATTAGCAAAGGAGTAAGGCTGAGATCAAAAGAGAAACTTCAAAGACTGCCTGGCAGCTCCTCACCCACAGTAGCAAACACGGAGTCTTATATTTAGAGCAGAACATTCTTGGACCATATCATTTCGCCATCAATGGTAGTGTTATTGTGAAGAAATAGAATTTCCACAGAACACTTGCAGTTGGGATAATGACCGGCCGCCTAGTCCAGTGGATACCATTGTGCTGATGAGATGTCGATCACTGCATTCTTCCAACCTTGACAAGATTTGAAAGCTCTTAGGGACTAATTGAGTTTTTTAAAAAAAGATATTGCCATTTTGTGATCAGTATCTTACAAAATGTCGACTCCAGCCGTTGTGTCTGTTGGTGTTTACTGGGCTTTCTTTGGCTTTGGCAATCAAATGGGTTAAGATCAATCCCTTTAAATGTGAAGAGTTTTGTTTTTCCCAGGGCCAAATTTTCTTGTGTTTATGGCAAACAGAGCATCATTGAAAAAGAAAAAAGAGGAAAAAAAATGTTACCATACCTTAACAGCCAGAAAGAGCAGGACCAGTAAAGGAATTAATGCTAGATAGTCATGCAGAGGAACTTTTCTCAGTGATACCGAGTGAAAGTCACTTCATCCCACAAAGTGGCTGAAAAGCCCACATCACATTGGTAGATTCTTTCCTATTTTGTGTTTCTCAAAATCCAAACACTCCCCCAACTGTGGAGGCAATGACGACCCCCAGCACCACACAGCATATAATAATCATTATCTTCTTCTGTAGCCCCCAAATCCAAGCAGCATGACAGGAAGAAGAGGAGAAAGTGTTAGTTCTGTAACTTTATTTACATTTAAATGATTCAGAGTCTTTACAGAATGGAAGATGAAGCAATTCCAAAACAGATTATAACCTTCCCTTTACATCAGTAAATGTTCTTATTGATATCTTCTTGTTGCAGGCTCTTCATTTTAACAAACCATTAACATTTCAGAACCTACCTTGAAACATAAGTCCCTCACATTTCAAACCTCTCGCACACCACACATCTCTTGGTATAAATAGGACACCACATATTCCATCACCACACTCCATCATATTAAGAAGCCATCCTCACATTAGACAACTGCTCACATTAGATGCAACCATACAACAACAATGCTCCCACTTCATATTTTAAATCTCTCTTCTTAACAATTTGGTGACAATAAACACTCGCTCATGACATTTTTTGTAGCTGGAAACAGCTGGGGAGGTAGAAAGTATGATGTCTTCTTTTGACCTTTAATCCCAATGTAAAATGTTTACACATTATTGAATTGAGTTAATAAGTTTCTGACTGGCATCTTACCCTAATCTACTTTTTGCTGTCAAATTTGTATTTACAGTAATTGAAAAGCTTTGCAAAAGGAGCAGATTTTGGGAGAAAGACGAGTATTCAAAATCTAATTTGGTTCAATTCTGAGTTGATAATACAATTTTAAGAGAGGGGTGTGATTGCAAGTGTGTGCACAAAGAGGTGTAAAGTGCATGTCCGCATGTAAGAATGTTATTTATTGTCAATTCACTTACCATCATCAGGCATTGAACTGCATAGGGACACATTTTAGATTCCCTGTTGAGATGTCTGTTAAGATCTAGACTATAATATAGACCTAAACTATCTTCTATTCCTTGTGGCCAATGGAATCATCAGCTTCTCCAACTTCTGTCAGTTTGTTATAGCAGCTCAACTGCTTCCCTTACAGTCTCTCACTCTTCACCTTACACACACCTTGTGAAAGGGTTGTAAAAGTTTTAACAGCAGAGCAGCCATTAAAATCTACAATCATGCAAAACAGCAAGCCACATCTTCAGAAATGGACGAAGAGAAAGTGAGGAATGTAATGCTGATACAAGAAGAACTGAGTAAAATCTAGGAAGGTACAAAACACCTGTAAAACGATGGCACTATCCACATGTATTACATAGTGCTGTCGTTTTACAGCTGGATAATACTGTTCCAGTCACACATTCATTAGGAGTAGTGGGGACACGGGAGAGGGCCCATGCTGTAACACAATACATTTCTCCCACGGCAATAAGGCTCCTTTGCTTTTGGGGAGAAATCGTGTTACTTTTATTGCATAGTGTATTTATGTTTTTCCGTGGAGTCTATTATTATTTAGGCAGCTTCACTTTTTTTGGGGGTTAAATAACAGCACTTCAGTAGTTTGTATCACAGTTGATAATTTCTTTGAGATCAACGAATTATTTGTATTTTTATTATTTTGCTTTTGTCATTATTTCATTTACGAGAATTGTTGTCAGTGTTACATATGCCCATATATAATATGTGATAAAAGAAATGTTGACAATTTATCATTTTCCTTTAGTATGGTGAGAAACAAGCTGATAGAATGGAACAATAAACTGCAATTAATGATTTTTTTTAAACTGGAAGGGCCAAGTTAAAAAAAGTGTGGAACAAAACATGTTCAACAACCAGATATTACTACATCTGTTCAAGCCATTGGTTAAACTGCATTTAGAATATGATCCCAAATTTGGTCAGTACAATTTTGGTAAGAACTTAATACATAGTGCATAACATTTCAGTGGATTTCTGGTGGAGTACGAGGCTTTAGTGATGGTGAGACTAGAGAAAAAGTAATACTTTTGCTACTTTATAAGATTCTAGGAAGTCTGATAGGCATTTTTTTGATCCAAGGAGGTATCTTTCTTTATTATCTGTCCAGAAAATACAAATGTAAGATTACTACCAAAATTAAGGAAAAGTTAGAATGTTTTCTTTTTATGCAGGGCCTATTGTGTTGACATTTGTCAGTGTCATAAAATTAGATCTATATTTTTTCCTATAGAACTGTTCATGACTGCAAATTCATATATGGCAATATCCACACTCGTTCCCGCATCTGTACATGAAAATGTTTTTATATGTGTTTCTTTACATGTATCTGCATGTTTGATTATTTCCAAAATTCACATGGATTTGTGATTTATTTTCCTGCTCTTTAATTTATTTTTTATTTTTTATGGGTTTAATGGGATTTTCACAGGAATTTGGCAAGAATTTCCCATTGTAACTTATGATACTCATGCTACATGAAACTTTGAAAAGGAATGCCTGTGGATTCATTCACTGTGATGTTTGTACAGTTTCCTGGGGAGTTGATCAAGTTGGGAGGTTAGTACCTGACAAAGCATATTAAATTATGAAAGGCATAGATGGGTCAGACAGTCAGAGCTTTTTTTCCCACAAGGGAAATATCAAGTGCTAGAGGGCATAGCTTTAAGGTGAGAGGGGCAAAATTTAAAGATGTGTGGGGCAAGCTTTTACACAGAGGGTGGTGAGTGCCTGAAACCTCTGCTGATGGTCGTGGTGGTGTCAGAAGCCGCATAGTGGCATTTAAGAGGCTTTTGACAAGGCACATGGATATGCAGGGAGATAAGAGTTGGCCTTGGCATCATCTTCAGTATATACATTGTGGTCCGAAGGGGCTGTTCCAGTGCTGTACTGTTCTATGTTCTATTTTTTAGGGCCAATTTGCTTTGATATGTGCGTCAGATAATTTGCATCTAATAAAAGCATTTTTTTAAATGAGGACCCATGGATTGGTGTATACCTCCGTTCTGTAGATATTTGCAATGGATCATGTTTGGCAACAGAAGGCTGTAACTTCCTGGTAGTGGAAGGCTGCCCTTCTTCAGCAATAACATATGTGCTAACCATTCATTTATCTTTTGCTGATCCTCCAGTGTCAATATTTTGTACAGTCCCATCCTATTCTAAAAGGGAGAGATGCTACACGGTGACATGGTCGTGTTATGCAATGGTGGCATCTGGTGGACTAGAACAAGCCCAATACACAAAACAACTGAAAGAAAAATCTGACAAACAGTAAAGCTACATCTCAAGCTTTACCAGCTGTCAAGAATTCTGAATATCACTGGCATTATAGGAACATCCAAAAACAATTAAAAATGAATAAAACAACATATCGTAAAAATAAATTAATAATAAAGAATTAAAAACCTATTTAAAATAATTTAAAAATATTAGAGCAAACTTATTTATCCAATCGAATATGAATTACCTTGCTCTTCTCTCTCTCATGGTCGTTCCTCTCTACTCAGGTGAAAGGGGCCTGGTGCAGGTTCAGTGAAGAGGTTTCCCAACACAACTACTGGGGACTTCTGCAAGTTCATGGATCACCACCAGATTCCATAAGGAACAGTTGGGAAACTGCTGGCAGAGCTCGCTGAGCAAGTTGGAGACCTTCACAATTGCCCGGGAATCTTACAACCTCCAAAACTTAGGAGTAAAAGTCAGCAGTTCGGGCCTAAGCATAGTGTTTGCAACAGACCTGAGGTCAAGTTATATTCTGAAGAGATACCTAAAATGGCCAACAGGGAATGCCCAAAACCTTTATTTCTATGGACATCCAGAGGTATTTTACAGAGGGACCATTAGCTAAATTGGCAGCTCGTGGAATAGAAGAAGAATTAGCGATTTAAGATTTGACTGTGGCAGCAAACGGGCAATAGAGTTAAGGGTGGGTGTTCAAATTGGCAGCAAAACTAAGATTAGCGTTGGGGTTGCAAAGATCAGTTGTACTTGGATGACACGATAGAAAACACATATTTAATTTGCCTGACATGGCAAAACCGAAAGCATTATAGACAAGAGCATTAATTTATAAGGAGCTAATGGATTAGGTAAATGCACAAAACAGGACTGATGTGAAAGAATACCTTCCAAATGGTGTTAAACCAGAAACAATGGAGATCCAAAGAGGGCTGGATAAAGTATCAGAGACAGATACTGGAAATAATAGGGCAAATATAATACTTGATTTTATACTGAGATTTTATATAAAATACTGGATTTTATATTGAGAAATAAAATTAAAAGAAATTGAGAAATTCTGCTACAAGTCGTGATTGGAGCATGACTGGAGCACTGGGTGCAGTCTGTGTGCTACAAGTTGGGATGGATATTTTGGCCTTAGACAGGGTAAAGCAGATTTATCGCAATAATATCTTAATTCTGAAATTCAACTGAATCTTAAGGATTACATAACAAAGAAAAATTATGCGAAGGCCGGATTTCATGCAATTTACAAGGTTAACGGGTTATCTGACAAGATTTCAAGATAATAAAGGGAACATAAACCAGATAAAGATAAACTATTTTCACTGATTTAAGAGTTTAAGATGAAATGGCAGTCTAAACATTGAAGTGAGGAATGAACACTTGTACTCATAAATTAGTCAGTCTGGAACTGTTAAATTCAGATTATGAGGTTGATAGATTTTTATTGGGAACTAGACCAATTGCAGAACCGTTGGGAGGGGGAGTGGGGGGGTTTGGAGCGCGGGAGTGTCCCTCCCTCCCAGAGTGGCCCGACCTGCCTTGAGAGTGCATTGTGACGCCACTCGGATTTTTTTTCCCAAAATGGGTGAGTTGAAGAAATCGGGCTGTTTTTAAAATTTAAACGATTGATAACCAGAAATATAAATGGAAATGCGACGGGAAGATATTTATCGCCACCATGGGAAAAATATGAGTAGGATTTGTAAAAATGGGAAGGCTGTGGCCTAGCGTTTAGAAGATGATAGGAATTAACCAGATTGACACATACAGAGACACATCGTGGGCACAAACAAGACAAAGACTTTTAGTTATATAGAGATAACAATGGGAATAACAATGGGAATAAGGGAACTTTGTTTTAGACAGGATTTCGGATGAGTTGTTTTCTTTCTGGTTCTGAGGTGGCTGATAAGGCCAATGTAAGACCTACATTGGGCAAGTGTGGCTAGTGGGGTGGTCAGGTATGTGGGGTGTGAAGCAATGAGCTCCTTCTGCTCATTACGTTAACCTTCTGCGTGATTTGTTTAGTTTAGGGACACAGGATGGAAACAGGCCCTTTGGCATGCTGAGTCCATGCTGACCATTGATCACCCATTCACACTAGTTTTGTGTTATCCTTCTTTCTCATCCAAGCCCATACGGTTATAGGGAGAACGTGTAAACTCCACACTGACAGAACCCAAGGATGGGATTGAACCCAAGTCTCTGGCGCTGTGAGGCAGCAGGTCTACCAGGTGCACCACTGTGCCGCCAAAATTCTCAGCGTCCGTCCGAATGCTCGTTATCTACTTTGAGCAGCCGGGATGGGCTGAGAAATCTTACGTTACATTTACATTTTACGTTACAGGAGGTGGATATATTAAGTCACTGAATGGGCACAACAAGCTCTGGGAACTAAATAGGCGAGTTCTATTCCAACATTCATTTAGTAAAATTTGCTTGGCCATTTGCAGAGAGAATGACGACTAGTTTGAGAGAGACATTGACAAAGAGAAAAGAGGGAGTTGAGAGGGAGAAGAGTGGAAAGAAAGACTGAAAGACTGGATAGAAAAAAGGTAAAGTAGCAAGATGGGAAAGAGAGAGGAACGGAATGGAGAGTAATTGCTTTTAAAATTATTTATAAAAATAGAAAAATCGCTGCAGAACATCACCTGAATTCATCGTGAACTAATAAGTTTGTAAAATCATGGATCATACTCTGTTAAGGCAAGATGCAAACCAATAATGCTTTTTAAGATTATAAACATTTAAGTTAAACCAAAATGATAAATAAAAGAGTGTAGCTTGAATCCTGATGTTGCTCTTCAGCTTATGGAGATGCCAAAGCAAGCAAGGTCCGCACTGAAGAGGAGAAGTCAGACCTGAATCATGCTCTTGGTGCCTGTAAGTAGCCCCTCCAGGAAAATCCTAGGTGTTGGCAAAATGAAATGGAGGTGTCCAGGAATGATGAGTTGTCGTCTTTCCTTTTCACACAAACATACATGGAACAACAGCCCAGCTTTAGTCTCAGTCAGGATGATTCGGTGGGTCATGCGCTTTCGAGCATTAACTGAGGGACACAGCCAAAGCAATGATGATAATCAACAGTACTACTGCAATGCATATTCCTATACAGATCATTTTCTGTGGGAAGGGAAGAAAACAATTTGGTGAGGCTCGGCATGCAAATACGCACATCACAAAGAAACCGCAGTAGCAAATAAAACATTCAAATTGTGATGCATATCTCTGGCTGACAACTGGGCATATGTTACACACTGGAATAATACATACCTTTGACAGGACACCAAACATGTCCCCACATATCTTTGGCTCAAGGTTGGATAATGTTGGATGGCCAATTGAATAATGAGATAAACCATGGCAGTACCTGTGATGGAACTGTGGCAGTGTGTTCAGGGCACTGTAATCCCCACAGAGCACCTCAGAAATGTATCCAATAAAGATCCTCCAGAATGAGGTCTTACGATGTTTACTTTCAGCATGAAGATTCAGACTGCTACTAGAGCGCTTGGGTGTCAAGTTAGGGAAAGTAGCTTTTAGTTAGGAGGGAGTCCCATCTTGCTACTTTATAAAGATGTGTAAGATCATGAGAGGAATAGATCGGGTAGATGCACAGAGTCTCATGCCCGGAGAAGGTGAATTGAGGACCAGGGGACATAGGTTTAAGGTGAAGGGGAAAATATTTAATAGGAATCTGAGGGGTAACTTTTTCACACAAAGGGTGGTGAAAGTATGGAACAAGCTGACAGAGGAGGGCATTGAGGCAGGGACTATCCCAACATTTAAGAAACAGTTAGACATGGACATGGATATGACAGGTTTGGATGGATATGGACCAAATGCTGGCAGGCGTGACTAGTGTAGCTGGGACATGTTGGCCAGTGTGGGCAGGTTGAGACGAAGAGCCTGTTTCCACACTGTATCACTCTATGACACAGTGACCAGTTGCAGCCAGGCATCACACAAGACTTCAGGGCTTTCATTACAAGCACGAGATCTGCTTCTCACAGATCAACACCCAGCATTAATGGTTTGCCCAGACTATACAAGTGGGTGGCAGAGCCAACACAGCAGAACATGCATGTTGCCCCCATGCTAATATCTGCCAGGGCATTGCGGTGACAATCAGTTTTTCCATTCATTCCGCACATGGTCCATCTTAAGGCTCGGTTTGTCATAAATAGGCACAGCATCAAATCAAAAACATGTCTTAACACACAGCAGCCAAACTTTCGAGACAGCATTTGGAAGAAGCATGGAATTCAAGCAGCAATCATCAAGCCTTAGAATATCTGCAATTCAACAATAGTACGGAGATTGTGTCAAAATGGACAAAAATAACCCAGTAGTAGAGGACAATGCACCTGTAACTTGCTTTGTGTATCTGTGCAGAACTGCTTAGCTGTTAGATTGTCAGGTTGAAATGTTGCCAGCATACAAGTCCAATGCTGGCAGTCAGTGCAGAAGTCACTGATAGGATGTAGGATTTGGAGGAAGTGGGCTGTTGACTTGCTAACACTATGGCACCATCTAGGTAGTCTAATTCCTCAGACATGATCTATCAGTCAGTTGCTTCTGTTTACGTTATGTGGTGTGATAATATTGGCAACTGGTGCTATATGCCTGCAGCTATTCTCTCCCAGAGGGTAAAAGGACTTGTATTGATTACATAACTGCCAAATCCAGGTTTCAACCATCATTTTAGATGCACTAATATTTTTCTGTTTTAATAAGCATGTATTTCTCCTTTTTCAAAATTTTTGTGCATTTCTTTTCAGCAACTATTTTTACCTGGTTTCGCTTGGAATTATGTTTTAATCACAAATTACCCAGTAATACTTCTCCCTAAATGTTTTTAGAAAGCTTTATAATTACCCTTACGTTTCCCGGAATAAATAGGAATTAAAGATGCTCAAACATCTCCTGGACTATTTTTCCATCATCACTATCCCCTTTATATAATTAAAATAATTGCAAGTCATGTTAAACATGCCTTTCTGACCTGCGTAGTATTACCGCATAATTAGGAAAATTCACTGTTTGTCGTTCTAATAATTCTAATAAATCCAATTATGGTAAAACATTTAATTAATCATCTTTAAGAATTTCATAAGAGTTTTCTGAGTTTCCAGAGCCGGTAACAAAGGAGATTGATGAAGGCAGGGATTTTACATGCCGTTTAAATTGACTTTTGTAAGGCATTTGATAAGGTCCCATGTGGTAGGCTAATCCAGAAGGTTAATGCACATGGGATCCACGGTGAGCTGGCTAATTGGATCCCAAATTGGGGGTGGTGGAAAGATGTTTTTCTGATTGGAACTCAGTGACCAGTGGTGTACCGCATGGATCGATGCTGGGACCTTTGCTGTTTGTGATATATATTAATGGCGTGTGTTTGTGTTGGAGGGATGACTAGTAGGATTACGGAGACACAAAAATTGGTGGTCTAAGTCTAAGGCTACAACATGATTTCAATCAGATGAAAAGTTGGGAAGAGGATTAACATATGGAATTTAACCCCAGCAAGTTTGAGGTAATGACTTTTGGGAAGTCAAGCAGGGGCAGGTTAAATGTTTGGAGACTTAAGAAATACTGATGAACAGAGGTCTAGGGGTCCAAGTCCCTAGTTCCCCAAAAATGGCACGCAGATCAGTAGGGTCGTGAATAATGTGTAGAACATGAGGCTTCAGTGGCAGGGCATAGAATGTAAAAGTCTGGGTGTTTTGTGGGAATTTTACAAAACACTGATTAAGCTGCGTGAAGGACAGCATTTTTGAGCAGTTCAGATTGCCACACTTGAGGAAGCATGTGATTGCACTGGAGAGTGCAGAGGAGATTCATCAGGATTGGAGGACATTAGTTATGGGGAGAGAGTGAATAGACCAGGCTTGTTTTCCCTGAGCAGAGGAGACCAAAAGGTGACCTGATAGAAGTATATAAGATTCTGAGAGATACAGAGGCACAGAGAGATTATGAGGGACAATCTTTTCTCGTAGTAGAGCATGAATTTTAAGGCGAGAAGATGGAGCTTTGAGATTGATATCTCAAACATGTTCCATAGGAGGTGGTAGGATCAGATTAAATGAATACATTTAAGAGGCATTTAGACATAATTTAAATAAGCAAGCACAGAGTGATACAGTCCTAAAGTCAGATTAGTGTAAATCGCTAAATGGTTGGCATGGATGTTTTGGCAGAAGGGCCTACTTTTATGCTGTGCAACTCTAAGAGTCTTTATATTGACACCCTATTCCATCAAGGCTGCAATTATGGGAAATAATAATTTCTCACTGTGACCTACTGTATCCTAGAGACTAATCCTGACATAGTTGTAAAAATTAACCAGAAGTTTCTCTGCTTATTTTCATCAGCCCAACTGGGTGAATTTCTCCAAACCAACTTAAAAATAGTAGATTTAATTTGAGAGAACACCCATCACCAATATTCACCCACAAAATCACACCTTACCCCTACACACATACATGCAAGCAGAGCTGATTAGCAGGAGTGCAGAGATTATGTTAGTTAAGAATGGCACTTCAATTTATGCTCATAGAAACCTAATTTTTTTACATTTTTAATAGATCAAATTTTTAATTAAACTAACTACAAAGCTATCGGCCGCACACTGATGAAATGATTCAGTCAAGGTTATAAAAGATATGTTTATTGACTGTATCAGAGTGGACCCACATTAAAAATCTCTATTCTGATGATAAATCCATTTTAAATTGTATTAATAAAAATGCCCTAAAGTTATTTCTTGGTGTAGTTGATGAAAAAGAGATAAAAGTCCTGTTCTACTGCCCAACTGACCTTCATTGAAGATTTTAATTTAAACAGGTTTGCACAATGAACCACCAAAATTAAACTTTGGGCATGGTTGCCTGATTGCCTAACCCAAACTGATCAGCAATTTATGTTCTAACATATGTAACAAACAATAGAATTTGTTTTTTAATCTAAAACAGGCTCACAGCTTATGAATTGTATTTGCTTATTTTAAATTGTTAATTAACAAGCTAGCATGTTTTTAGTAACAGAAGGCAGAACACTGGAAGAACTCAGTGGGTCAAGCAACGTCCGTGGATGCAAGAGGGTAAGTAAATATCTCGGGTTGGGATTCTACATCAAATCCAGACCTGCCGGGCTCTTTGTGTCCCGTTTATCAATCCAGATTCCAGCATCTGCCATCTACTTTGTCCTCTTCTAACATTTCTTTATGTTTCAAACCCATTCCCCATACGACAATTAATGAATCAATTAATTAATTAATGAATCAATTGATTAATTAATGATCAGACTCAACAGCATTCTTACCATTCAGTGACATTTGGTGTACTCACACCTATCAACATAGCTTATTTCGATTTGAAGTACATGTATCCCTGGTTGCTTGCATTAGAATAAATGGCAATAATGCTACTGTAACAGACGTATGTGAATCAGAATGATTAAATTATAATAAATACACTCTATGGATATGCGGATTGCGTTGGAATAGATGAAAATATGATAAATTAGTGGCATAAATTGGATTGTATGAAAGCCAATTAAGTGAGGACAAAACTGAGGTAGATTTTGCTAAGTGTAATCTTTAGCTTGATTGGCTGGGCTGGAATTAATATCAAGTAGCAGAATAAATGAGTTGAGATTGATTTGAGGTAGATTATAGTGGACAGATTTTAATAAAAATGATTCAATTATACTGACTGCTTCTGCCCACAACTGCATAATGAATATTTCTTATCTGTTGATTGTAAAACTTCAAAAATGGCCCAGACTAAGTGACCTAGTCCAAAACCAATCATAATTGAGCAGATTTTAAAATAAACCAGTCAGCTCTTGCGCAGGGATAATGCAGGAAGTAAAAAAATAATAATTCTGGTACAAAGAGGAAGATTAATCGAGGCACAAGTGAGATATGTGGGTTTTTTGGTGTTGGATGGAGACCTTGCCTTTCATGAGGCCTTGACAACTGGTCAAAATGGGTGATACATAAAACAGAAGCTGACAGCTGTGTTGTGCTGACCTGTTATATACGGTTGGGCAAATAACATTCGATTGATTTTATTCAAAATGATTAAATTTAGATAGATTATAACAGAGTGAATTATATCAGGATAGGTTTATTTATAAGACACTGCAGTGGTATTGATTTGACAAGGACATATTGAATTCCCCGATGGGAGGGATACAATAAATAAATAAATACTCCTGGACAAATTGCACCATCTGAGATTAGATCCTACTCATTGATTTATATTGGAGATAGATTTAAACAGGCAATGCATCATTTATGCATGATGGGTGTCAGGGGTTATGGGGAAAAGGCAGGAGAATGGGGTTAGGAGGGAGAGATAGATCAGTCATGATTGAATGGCGGAGTAGACTTGATGGGCCGAATGGCCTAATTCTTCTCCTATCACTAGTGACCTTATGATTTATTTGAATATTAAACATATTGCAGCAGAATAAGTTGAATTATGGAATATGTACAGGGAATAAATTGCACTTAATTAGATGCTGTTAATATTAGCAAGGTCTCAAGATAGATGACAAGGGGAAAATAATGGTTGATTTGTTTCTCCTCTGTTCTCCACCATGTCATTGAATGATTGTTAAGTCACTGTAAGCAAGTCCTGCCTCAAAATTCTTCCAATCCCTCTGTACATGGAGCTGGCAAAATGTCACATTACATTAGCTTGTATAAGTGACAGATGGTGTATTGGCTGCTTTTGTGATCACAGGTATGAATGAAAATGGCCTCGCCAGGCAATGGACATGAAAGACTGTGTAGGAAAGAACTGCGGATGTTAGTTTAAATCGAAGGTAGACACAAAATGCTGGAGTACCTCAGCGGGACAGGCAGCATCTCTGGAGAGAAGGAATGGGTGACGTTTCGGGTCGAGATCAGTCTGAAGAAGGGTCTCGACCCGAAACGTCACCCATTCCTTCTCTCCAGAGACGTTCCCTGTCCTGCTGAGCAACTCCAGCATTTTGTGTCTAGGCATGAAAGACCTACTGAATGTAGTAAATGTCAATACTAAGAGGTGCACGCATCTCCCCCAGGGTCCCACACCAAAAATGTTGCCTGACTCTTTAACATACATCACAGAATCGGCTAATTCCTGTGTTCTCTGCATCACACACCACTCATCACGAACTATGCCTCGGAGTGTGTTACTGTGCAATGTTGTGAATAGATGAACATATTCACAAAAGGTAAGCTTACATCATCGCCCAATTTTCATGTATCTATTTGAGATGTCAGATCACTTTATTCACTTACTTCTACTTTCATCAAAAAGACATTCTGCTTTTTACAATGTGGGGCAAATAATCATTGCTGAACCATAGTTTCACCCTGGCAGACAACAGCAATGAGATGGGGAAAGTGATTGCAAGATTTATAGTGTACATTATGGTCTAAGTTTACACCTAGGTTATAGAGAGGTATATGCAGCACGGGATCGCATGCTCCTGGACGTTATTTTTAACGTGCCTCTAGAATATCTTGTTTCTGATTTATAAATGTTTGAGTTACACCTTTTAAATACGTGAAAAACTGTGCAGCAACATAATGCAATGTGTGCACTTCTGAACTGTCGAAATTTCCTGAGGTGAAGATAGCAGTTACATTTCTGTGAAAGACTCACAGTCCCAGAGCCAATTATAATATGTGAAGAGTACGGCCCTTATAATTGTTATCACTGACACTCATAAAGCCAGTCGTGTGCGCAGAATATATAACCCTCATAAATTTTATTACAGCATGGGGCCCCCTCGATGGGAGGGAAGTCGACCAACTGATGGAGTGACAATTGTAGACACACACGTGCACAATGAGATGAATTCAGGGTTGCTTAACATTTTTTTTGTACATTCTCTTGTGATGGAATTGGGGACGTACAGTGAGATCATCCACACCGCATGCAGGCTTGTCGACGTGCACTACTCACCCGTCGCGCTTTACTCTGGTACTTAACCGCCTTTTTTGTGTCAGACACTGCCCTCTCTACGTAGTCAACTGAGTGCTCGACGTTGTATTCGATCCTGTCTATCATCTCCCCCTGGGCATCGAGGAAAGAGCAGAGACGCATGAAAGTAACAGAGGTGCTTCAGCAGCCATTCTCACCAGTCACTTACCCGCCGGCTTGTACTCTTAAAATTAACAGCTTTTTTTGTGTTGTCCTTTGCGTCGCCTATGTAATCCGTTGCATTAACAACGTTCCTCTCAATGCTGTTGACCACATCACCCTGAAACAGAAGGAGAACGATTCACTCTTCCCGAAAAGCCCCTGGTATCCCAAGGAATTATATCACAAGCATTATATCTGGCAGCATTGTCCTTGACGGGTGGGGGGCAAAGTGAAGCGAAGCCTCAAAGAGGCCCCACACTACCACCCTGCATGCTTTTCTGGTGCAAAGAGCCATTCCTCTATTGAAGTGGGCACCACTAATGGTTTATTTGAATACCAACACTGCATTAAAGCCTTATCCCACTATAACATAATGAGGCACCTATTCTCCCAAGGACTTACTCATCAGAACATCCAATAACTCCCACATAGAAACCAGATGAAATCAACCAAGGTATGGGTTGGTATTGATTCTCCAGATAATCTTTTTGTTTACCAAATGGAGCATTTTCAGATTGTCATCTTTGCTGTTCAGGGATTTTAAACTGGAATGAATTTCCTCTGGGAATTTCACTGGAGAAGCGGAGGTCTCTGTTAATATTTCTTGTCTCTCTTCCCCCCCCCCAACCCCCCCTAATTTCCTCAGGTGCTAAGTTCATGGATAGGGAGCAAAGAGCTGTTTTGTTCAGCCTCCATGAGGTGCCATCCTGAATACTTTGGGAATAATAGAATTGATTCCTGACATTCCACCTTTCCATCGGTCTCCCAGTGTCCCAAAACCTTTCTAGAATGCAGCCGACATATTTAAAATACCAATTTTGCCCTGACCACCAACACCAATGAAGCTTTATGCTGCTGTTATCTGTTACTATGGGTGTCAGAGGTTATGGGGTGAAGGCAGTAGAATGAGGTCATGGGAGAGAGATAGATCAGTCAAGATCGAATGGCAGAGTAGACTTGATGGGCCAAATGGCCTAATTCTGCTCCTATCACATAGGATCTTATGATCTCCTGCAGATAAAGGTTCCTAACATGAGGCTATCTGCTTGAATAATCTACCCCTTTAGCCGGCACCGGGCTTCCATAAGATCTCAGCACGCTGTGTGCGTGGTTCCTGTCCAATGTTTAGCATTGGAGATCATGGTGGGTTGATGTGAACTGAGGACAGGGTGGAATGGCAGGCTAAATTACCCTTGCTGATGTTGGCTATTTCTTATTCATGCACCAACTAAGATTCTGACTACTGGTAGCTTGAGAATGAGCGCAGCAGTGAGATTGCTTCCTCAACCTTGTCCCTGGACTCATCATATTCCACAGTGAGTGATTATCTTTACCCAGTTGTCAGTCCAACAGATGAGAGGGCGGGGGGGGGGGGTTCGTGTTAAGATAGGCCGAGAAGCCAAGCACATCTTACATTGCTGCACCTTTGACTTTCTTTAGGCGCTTTACCACGTTTCAAGAGTCCAATATCATGCGTGTGGTTGGAAGTACATGCAATCATGCAAAGCTGCACCGTTACTGCATGCTACAGAATGTGTTACCTGCAGGACTCCACCGTCCAGTCCAGGGTATTAGCAGCAGGAGAAAACAGAGGCTGTTACCAGCAATAGGAAGAATAGACTCGCAGTCAGAGCCTCACGGTGAATTATGAATTAATGCAACTCTTATTAGATCTTTGCTCTTCTTGGCTTTGATATCATTTTCCATACGTCACAGTCCCTTCGATCCACACATCAGATACCTTGTTTCTAACCTTTGGACAAATGGTTGCAGAGATGGGGGCAGAAAGCGAGGGAAGGGAAGGAAGGGGGCAGACACTTGGAGTGAGAAGTCTTTGCAAGTGGTTAGATGGTGTGATCAACTAAAATAAGTGGGATGGTAGGGTCTGGCAGTGCAAGGACAGAGGCAGCTCCAGGAATGTCTTGGGGGCACTTTCAGAAGCAAAGATTCTGCCTGGGAATCAGCTGACCTGCCCTTGGCTTTGTGGTAGCACGTTTGGTTCTGAGTGAAGCATTATAGAGCTTCACCTATCCTCCGCCAAGGACCCTCTCAAACAATAAACAGGAAGTTGATTGGCAACTTTCACAAAGAAGACAGCGCCTCAAATCAGAGACGAGGGGTGTGAAGAAGAGGCGGGCTGCGAATGGGAAGAAGCATAGATACATGGTACTGCTCATTTTAAATAGCACATTCCTTCCATTGTCCTTATTTTAGGAGACAGGGAGATTACTGCACCGCTTTGAGAAGCAGGTGATATCTCTTGTTTGCAGGATTGATGGTGAGACCATGATGGAAGAACTAAATCAATTCCCAGTCTAGTGTGGTGGATCTGTGGTTAGTTGGGTTTGATCACTGAAAATCAAGTGTACAATGCTTCACAAGACCAACGAGGCAAACTCCCTTTCCAGTGCATATAAAGTCATGCAGTCCAGGTTCCCT
This sequence comes from Raja brachyura, assembly GCA_963514005.1. The sequence goes on along the minus strand of OY740807.1, from coordinate 29,769,601 downwards.
TAAGCCTTGTCATCTTGGGGTACTGGTAAAAGGAGACTACTTAGACTTGCCATTGGCAACTTAGGAGGGCATTAGTTGTTATCAGAGAAACCCAGAAGGAAGCTATAGCATAGTCTAAAATCTAAACATATGGTCAATGGGTTCCACATCAGTAAATTACATTTAAGGGTGTCTCTCCGTGTATTTTTGAATGTTAAGTGCATCAAAGAATATAGGCTTGGATAGGAGAGTGAACAGTCTTGGATAGTGAGTGGAATTCATATCCTATTGACAATTGGCACAGACTCACAGTACTCTATGGCCTACTCTTGCTTTAAGGTGTTGCTCTTGGTCTTATGCTCTTGCTTTATAGGCTATGCTCTTAAACTGAGATTATTTTTTCCGTGCAGCACGCAGAATGCTTGAACACTGGTCACTGAGCAGAGACTTCAAAAACTGAAGTGCTAATTCTTCAACACACGATTCTTGGTGAATCAAAGTTGTTAAGGCAGTTAAAATCAGCAATAACATGGAATCATAAAGTTTTGTTTCACGCTCAATCCACGATGACAGAGTAAGATGGACCTTTTCTCTGTTTAGATAACTGGTAGTTCCCGTCACACAGATTCAAAATGAGATCTTTCTCTGTTTGATCGCCATCTTACCTGGCTTTCCACCAGCATTGCCATGTCCATGAACATATCGTGCAGCTCGCGAATACAGTTCTCCAGTTTGATGATCTCATGATGTCGCGTTTCAATCTCATTTAGAGCCTGCTTCGTGATGTTGGAATCCATTATGATCTAAGAGAAGAGAGAACCATCCAGAATCAGCTGACCAGCCGGGCATCACAGAGCATATGTGGGTGTGACCAAATACTACAAATCCTCGAAGTTACTTTCAATCTGGAGTCTGAACGGTTTAGAAGAAGACTGTGACAAAATCAGGGCAACTCATAAACAGATTTTTGCCATTCAATCAGGACTTCCACATGTGGCATCACCCAGGTACAGGGCATGGTATTTTTTAAATCATTTGGCATCAGTTTCATTTTATATTGTTTTAGCTACGTCTACATTCCAGGGTTAGACACTTTATATTTTGCTCTGCAGTTCCTTGTATCTTCATTCATAGGGTTAAAGGACTGAAAATTCTCCATAAACTAGCAGTCTTGATGGGGTAAAAAAACAAACCAAAGTGCTGGAAGCACTCGACAAGTCAGACAGCACCTATGGAGGGAATGGACAGATGACATGTGGGTCCGGGACCCTTCTGATGATGTGTTTATCTCTTGCTTTATCTTTAGGACTGTACATCTTTTATCCTTACAAAGACTGCATCTCCATTCACATGTTTAAGAAAGAACTGCAGATGCTGGAAAAATCGAAGGTAGACAGAAATGCTGGAGAAATCTCCATTCTCATTATCTATACTGCTAGGTTTTCTGATTCTGCCAGAAATACCCTGCAACACATTCCATCAAACGACAAGGCAAAAGGTGAATCCTGTCAAATCCACTCATTACAGACAGTCTGGTTGGCTTAGCAACATTGTGGAAGGATAGGCATTAACATTTCACTGGCCAACCTGTAGCTCCTTGTTCCACAGCCCACCAGACATTTACTCACACCCTTGAGCAGCCAAAACTGTTATTGCAATAATTTGTGTCTGGTTCAGATAATGGTGCCCCCAAGGATGTTGAAGCTGAGAGATTCGGCAATAATAAAGCACTTGAATATCAAGGAGTCGGGCTTTATTGGAAACGGCAACTGCAAGGCTACGTACTCTCTCCTCTCCTCTCTCTACACCAACGACTGCACCACCACAGACACCTCTGTCAAGCTTCTCATGTTTACGGACGTCACAACCCTGATTGGACCGGTCCAGGATGGGGAGGAATCTGCCTACAGACAGGAAGTGTCACAGCTGGCATCCTGGTGCCGTAGCAACAACCTAGAGCTCAATGCTCTTAAGACAGTGGAATTGATTGTAGACTTTAGGAAAGCTCCCCCTCCCCTCACCATCAACAACACCACAGTCACATCTGTGGAGTCTTTTAAGTTCCTGGGAACCATCATCTCCAAGGACCTTAACTGGGGGGCTACCATCGACTCCACAGTCAAAAAGGCCTAACCGAGGATGTACTTCCTACGGCAGTTGAGGAAGCACAATCTGCCACAGGCAATGATGGTCCAATTCCACACGGCCATCGTAGAGTCTGTTCTCACCTTCTCCATCATGGTCTGGTTTGGTTCAGCCACCAAGCACGACACCTGGAGGCTGCAGCGAATCGTCCGATCAGCAGAGAAGGTTATTGGCTGCAACCTTCCCTCCATTGATGAACTGTACACTGCAAGGGCCAGGAAGCAAGCAGGCAAGATCATCTCTGACCCCTCTCACCCTGGCCACAAACCCTTTGAATCACTTCCCTCTGGAAGGCGACTCCGGACTGTCAAAGCTGCCACAGCCAGACATAAAAACTGTTTTTATCCACGAGTAGTTGCTCTACTAAACATCCAAAAATCTGTAGCCTCCCTTTGATCTGGTATTTTGTTGGTTCACATGCTTGATCAATGGTGTTTTATCATTAATGTTTTATCATTATTAATGTTTAGTGTTTTCTGAGTCATTCGTAACTGTCACTGTATGCCATGTTGTTACTTGTGGGCGGAGCACCAAGGCAAATTCCTTGTATGTGAATACTTGGCCAATAAACTTACTTACTTACTCAACACCTGTGTGATATGAATATTATTTGCCACCGAACAGCCCAACTCTGAATATTGTTACGCTCTAGTTACATGTGGGGTCTGTCCCACTTAGGCGACTTTTTAGGCGAGTGCAGGAGACTCTGTGCTCGCCTCATGATTGCCACATGTTCCCTGGTGGTCTCTCCTTCATGGTCGCGAGGAGTTCCCGCATTCTGGCAACTAGTTGCGGCCTCAGTATGGCCGGCGCAAATTTTTCAACATGTTGAAAAATTTTCTGCTACCAAAAATTGGTCGCCGTGGAGAAAATGGATAATCCTGTTAACGTAGGTGCAGTTGTAGTGGGGTCGCCATGTAGTTATACGTAGTCGAGGAAGTCGTAGGTAGTTTTAGTTAATCGCCTTTGCTGACCGGGCATTTTCATTGGCTCATCGGGGGGAAAAAACGTAAGCACGAGTTTTCAGAACCAAGGAAAACCGACCGGTAATGTTAAATGCCCGCCAAACGTCACAGCTGTGAATCTCTGGCTTATTAAAAGTTGTCTGGCTTCTTAAAAGTGTCTCCACTCCTTCTCCCCTGCCCCCTCTTTTAAAGGACTTACCGTACACTGTGCTAACCGTCGTAACCTTCCTGTTCATCGCGGTGTGTGTCTGTGTCACCTTGGCTTTGCACCGTGTGAATTTCAGACAGCGCTCCCCCGCTTTCCCTGGCCCCCGGCTTTGCTGTGTGTGTGTGTGTGTGTGTGTGTGTGTGTGTGTGTGTGTGTGTGTGTGTGTGTGTGTGTGTGTGTGTGTGTGTGCCACTCTGACAGTTGCCTTTCCAGTTCCCGGTTTTTCAGGCGAGTGCCGCGAACTTGACAGTCGCCGGCAGTCCGCTGAAAAATCGCCTAAGTGGGACAGGCCCTTGTGGCTATTGAGTTATCCATTATCTATGAAGCTGAGAAAGCAACAGTCAACATGTCCATTGCTGATGAAGCATCCGTACAGTGGCGCAGCAGACGAGTTGTTGCCGATCGGCTCCACAGGCCTGGGTTTTATATCTGACTACGGGTGCTGTCTGTGTGGAGTTTGGCCTGTGAATGTGTGTGCTTTTTCGAGGTGCTCCGGTTTCCTCCCACACTTCAAATACATGCAAGTTGGCAGGTTAATTGGCTTCTGTAAATTGTCCCCAGTGTGTAGGATAGAGCTGGTGTACAGGTGACCGTCGGTTGCCGTGCACTGAGTGGGCTGAAGGGCCTGTTGCCAAGCTGTATCTCTAAACCAAACTAAACGTTTGGGTGCAGCTCACTTCCTTCGGGACCTGTTGCACTGATCACCTGGTGGATCATTGATCTCTTGTTTGACCTCCAGTAATTACAACTGTATTTCTCTACACTAATAATGATTCCAATTGGTGAAGATTTTCATCTCGGTTCCTACTGATTTAATTTTTCCCAAGTCACATTCATATCAAGGACAGTCACTCTCACCCAGTTTCTAGAAGTCATATTTTTTGACTGCTTGGAAAAAGGCTGTAATGAGATAAAACCCGATGAATGGTGACAAATGTCATGTGAAGGCACCTATGATGACTAATTTCAGCACGATGTTCAGTTTGACAGGATGATAATTGCCATCATTGGATTCATCCTGGTTTGATGGACAAGACGTTCTGGGCAATTTTTTTAATTTTATCAAGTAAATGTGAGTGTTCCAGTTTGATTTGTACCTGGTTCAAAGTCACAAGCCTTCAGCACTACCACCAAGATGATGTAGGTCCTATGGCTTTTGCCAAGTAGAGAGCACGCAGCATTATATTAATGTCATGTGAGGTGAACGATATGGATTCACACTGTAGTGTAGGTTTAAGAAGGATCATTTACTTGGCACATTGGCCTGGTTTCAAATGCTTTAGTCTGATCTTTTTCAATAACAACTGGACGTCAATGTCAGGGAGGACAGGGATGTTTTGCAGACTTTTAGTTGTTTAATTTTCCACTACTCTCCACATGACAGTGGATGGACCATTTTGACTTAATATGCTGGTCATGGGATCACTTAGCTCTGTCTGCAAAATGCAGCTTCAACATGTTGACATCTTGTCTGCTTGATACTCCCTCAGCGTGCTCTCCTACATTTCTATTTGAACTAGAGATTAGTCCCCTGTCTAAATTGTAATGGCGGGATGAGATGGAAATTGGAGGAGACATTTAGTCCTGTTGCAGATGGCTACTAGTGCCTCATCCACCCAACTGATAATTGGGGGGCCATCTAAGGCCAGACTATTAAGCATGTTAGGCAAGGTGGAGACTGCCTTCAATGTGAAGTGTGTAGAAAGGAACTGCAGATGCTGGTTTAAACCAAAGATAGACACAAAAAGCTGGAGCAACTCAGCGGGATAGTTTGCATCTCTGTTGAGAAGGAATGGGTGATGTTTCGGGTCGAGACCCTTCTTCAGACTGGTTAGGGATAAGGGAAACGAGGGATATAGATGATGATGTGGAGAGATAAAGAACAATGAATAAAAGATATGCAAAAAACAAACAATGATAAAGGAAACTGGCCACTGTTAGCTGTTTGTTGGGTGAAAACGAGAAGCTAGTGCGACTTGGGTGGGGGAGGGATAGAGGGAGAGGGAATGCTGGGGCTACCTGAAGTGAGAGAAATCAATATTCATACCATTGGGCTGTAAGCTGCCCAAGCAAAATATGAGATGCTGTTCCTCCAATTTGCGTTGGCTGTACGTTCAGAGGGGTGAGGTTAGAGTAGGTAACAGGAGTTGAGAAGTTGAGATGTTTGACGTAACGGTGGCAATTAGAAATAAAGAGGGTAGAAGGCTATTCTGGGGAGTCCAAGAGGAGGGGGACTGGTGGAGACGGGAGAAATGGGTCTTTACTAGGTGCTGAAGACTCCTTCCCATAGAAAAAGGCTATGTGAAGACAGACTTAAAAAGAACTGTGTGGTCAATCCTACCAAAGCTCACAGGCCAGTGTATCTGCGGCTGATATATCAGTGACAACATGCTTGTGAGACTTGGTGGAGGCTAGGTTCAACTTTGTGGGCTCCTGGATCCGGCCTCAACTGTGTCCTCACAAAGGTGACTCTGCCTCGTAGCTGGGCTGGAGTTACCCATGGACCAAATGCAGGAACCTGAAACTTTGGCTGAATGGAATGATTCTGCACATCCGACCATGACAGGCTATTGTTTTACCAGTTTGTAGGATAGCTTTTTTGATTTAGATAAGATGCCCAAATGTTTCTTGGAGTTTGCATGGGTTGAGTATACTTTTGTGCCCAAAATCAGTGTCTAGGCTGATGGCAAGTGGTATAATCTGTTTTTTTCCCCTTGATATTTGTGACCATGAGATTTAAACAGCTGAGTAGTTTGCTGGCCCATTTTCAGAGGGATGTCACATTACTGGAGTCACATTTAGGTCATAGCAGCTGCGGAGAGATATATTTTCCTACAAATACGTTAGTGAATCATAAGTTTTAAATAAAATAACAAACCAATAGCTGCCCTGACACTATTAATGATATAAACCTTTAAAATCTAGGATACAGGATTGTACCTTTCAAGATTTCATCCAGGCTTGGAGCAGTGTGGGCAATTTAGATACCTGAAATGCAGCTTAGATTCATTCCTGGGGTGACTTGATTATCCTACAAGAGATTAAAATTAGCCTGTACTAATTGGAGTTTAGAAGAATAAGAGGTATGTCATGGAATCGGGATTGATGCAGGATTCTGTTAGGATGAATGTTGAGAGGCTCCCAGGAGCGGAAAAGACTACAAAAAGTAGTAAACACTGCCCAGTCTATCATCAGCTCTGACCTGCCTACCATCGAGGGGATCTATCGCAGTCGCTACCTCAAAAAGGCTGGCAGCATCATGAAGGACACACACCATCCTGGCCACACACTCATCTCCCCGCTACCTTCAGGTAGAAGGTACAGGAGCCCGAAGACTGCAACGTCCAGGTTCAGAAATAGCCACTTCCCCACAGACACCAGGCTGAAACAAACTCTGAACATTAATAGACCATTATCTGTTTATTTGCACTTTAACTGCTTATTTATTGATGTGTGTATATATTTATATAATGGTGTATGGACACACTGATATGATAAGTTCTGTATTCGTGGCTACTATATTCCGTTGTGCTGATGCAAAGCAAGAATTTCATTGTCCTATCTGGGACACATGACAATAAATTCTCTTGACGCTTGGAGATTTCAGTGTTGACACATGAGAAGGGATTGGCAATCGGTGTTGATAAGCAGTGGCTTTGAGATTCTTGCCTTCAGAGGACTGTAATTGCTCTTTGAGGTCAAAAGATTTGCCCACACCAAGGGATCAAGAGGATATGGAGTTTGAACAGAAAACCGGACAACAACAGGGCAGTCATATTTCAATTACATATTTGGGTTCTGGATTACTGGACTATTAACATAATCCCCATGCCTACATTTATCTTTATGCACTCCCGACATCTCTTACTTCTCCAGACTGACAAGGTCAAATATGCATGTGTTTAATTTACAATAGTCCAATGTCCATGGAGTGAATTTACCAGAGGTATAATATTATATGTAGAAAAATGAATGAAGCTAATACTTGCTCAATTTACTCGCATGGGACAAGTAAAATAATAAATAAAATGAATCAAATTAAAGCCAAAATGTTTAAAAAATGTTTCAGTCCCATCAGCCCTAAACACTAACTCGCATTGAGGCTATCCACTGTTTATTACTGGCCTGTTGGACTTGAGTGGTTTTTGCTGATTTAACTTTGAAGCAACCTTGTGGCTGGAGAATATCAGATTCATTACTGAGTCTGGAAATAGACTCAAATGATTGAACGCGGCTTTGAAAACTTCTCACACAAAAAAATGATGCTTGCTTTCAAAGCCGAGTGGGAGAAAGTATGGATTATTTACAGTAATGATTTTTACTGAGCGCTAAACACCTGTACGGGCAAATTGGCTGGAGAATTCAAGGTCTTACTCAGCCTATTGCCTCTGCCGTCTGAGGTTCCCACCTGCTTCAAAAGGGCGTCTATCAAATCGTTGCCGAACAAGAGCATGGTGCCCTGCCTCGTTGACTGCTGTCCGGTAGGAATTACACCCACCATAATGAAGAGGTTGGTTACAGCGCAAATTAACTCCTGCCTAAGACACCACAAGTCAACAGCAGATGCTATCTCACTGTCTCTCTACGATGCTCTGGACCATCTGGAAAACTGAAACACAACTGTTGGGTTGCTGTTCAGTGACCAGTTTGGAGTTCAACATCAACATCACTCCCTCCAAATTCATCATTAAACTCCAAGACCTAAGCTTCTGTACCTCCTTTGCAACTGGATCTGTGACTTCCTCATTGGCAAACCTCAATCAGTGCAGATCAACAACACCTTCTACTCACTGACCATCAATACAGATGCTCCTCAAGGCTGCTTGCTTAGTCCCCTGCTCCACCCTCTTTCTTGGCTAAGAACTGCAGCCAAAGCCAACTATAAATTCACTGATGACACCACTGTTGCTGGCCGTATCACAGGTGGAGATAAGTCAACATAAAGGAGAAAGACAAAACACCTGATTGAACAACAACCCCTTGCTCAACACCAACAAAACCAAGGAACTAATCATTCAAGGAACCAAGGAACGACTCATTAAATGGCCTTCCACTTAGTTTAGTTTAGTTTGGAGACAGAGCACGGAGCACCCAGGGACAACCCACGCAGGTCACAGGGAGAACTTTCAAACTCCTTAGAGACAGTAGCCGTAGTCAGGACCGAACCCGGATCTCTGGCGCTGTAATGCAGCAACTTCACCGCTGCACCTCTGTGCTGCCCTTGTGAGATGGTTAAATGGTAGAATTCCTTGCTTTAGCCCAGCATGCCGCTTTTTCTCCCCTTTGTTCATCACTTATTATCTTTTTTTTTTCTGCAAATCATTCCACAACACAATGACTTTGCTGGAAAGAAATTGAATGAATTTCAGCCTGCTCAGTACAAATAGTATCAGAGTTACAGAGAAAACACACCACATACTGTACTTACCCCTGATGTGAAGATAGCAGGATTCCCACTCTCCAGCATGTCTTCCAGCTCCTCATTTGTGGTCGTTCTTCCAGCTAGAATAAATTTTAAAAAAAACAACCTTAAGTTATGTTTATAGGATGAAACGAGGCACCGGTATGTTTACTATTCAACACCAGTACATAAATATCACAAATTCACAATGTTTGCATGTTCAGTACATTATGCAACATCTCTTACGCTGCTGAAAAAAACAGCTACAAGTGTTGGTCAAAATGGCTTTATCAAAATGTACTTATGATAATTGCTTGTTTCTGAGCTTCCCCCAAGTCTAGTTTATCAAGCACTTGAAATGACTAAAGTTTATTTTACCAAAAGGCCGTCACAGATCAAGCACTGTACCTATCCCCAACACGGGTTAGATCCCTGCTTCTGTCTGTTCCAGCCCTCTAGGCCTCGCGCAGACAGAGACACTCCAGAAGTTTGACCTCGAGCCTCGTGATCACGGCCTTTAATATGCCCCGCGAACCTGAGGGCCGAACCACACAGGGGGTTGTCTTACAATTACCCAATAACAGTTATTGATTAACCCCATACATAACAGACGTTTCCCTAACTCAATAATACAACAGCCAAATACATTGTATTCACAATGGACTTCAGGATGAAGACAACCATTGAAACATTCACCCTGATTTACAGAGCTTTCAGACAAGGATTAACACCCCATCCAATAAACATCCAGCAGAGTCAGATTCTTCAACATTATATACAACTTATTTACAAAATGTATATCTAGTTTGCAACCACCCAATCCAGTCTATGCCTTTGGTATCAGATTGACAAGGCTTGCTGGTTCCCTACCCTTTTGCATATGAATTGCATCTAAACTCCAGACTCTCTGGCACCTCTCGCAGCCTGTCCCATCTCTGCAGAGAGCTTTCCCAGTTTGACCAAATCTCCCAGCAAGCCCTGAAACGTAACCCCATTTTGAAGTCCTGACTGGTCCAATTTGGCCAGGATTAACACTTATTCATCCGGATGGCATGAGCATCATGAGCAAAACAAATCACAAATGACCATTCCTAATTGCCCATGAACTGAGCTATCTGTTATTTCAGTGAGCACTTGAGACTCAACCACATTTCTGTGTCTGGGGTGACAGATAGGGAAGACCACATAAGGATGACTGAATGTAGAAACAAGAAAATCAATGCTGGTTAACACAAAAGGACACAAAGTACTGGAGTAATTCAGCGGGTCAGGCAGCATCTCTGGTGTACATGGATAGGTGACGTTTCAGGTTTTTTAGACTGAGTCTGAAAAAGGGTCCCGACCCGTAATGTCACTTATCCATGTTCTCCAGAAATGCTGCCTAACCCACTAAATTACTCCGACACTCTGTCCCCTAATGTCTGAATATTTCTCCGAAGAACAATGAATAACATGTTTTTTAGGACGATCTAAGAATTTCATAATCTTCATTACTGATAATAGCTATTTATTGTATATTTATTTGCGTGTCTGAATTTAAATTCTTCAAACCCCATGGAGGATTTAAACATCAAATTTGGATCAGTAAGGAAGCTGCCTGATTAGATTGTGTACTGGTGATGGTTGTTTGGTGTGTATTTTACGTTAGAAAGGAGGATAAAGTTATTGGTCTCGACCCGAAACGTCGCCTATCTCCTTCGCTCCTTAGATGCTGCTGCACCCGCTGAGTTTCTCCAGCTTTTTGTGTAACCCCATAAAGTTATTGGAATTGTTTAAGAACCAGCAGGGACGTGGGTGGGGGAGGGGGGGTGGGGGTGAGTGCGTGGTTTTAATCTGTTCCATGATTAGATGCACAAAAGTGGAGCTTGTTGTTCACCTCCATATGCGTTTTTATCAAACTAATATATTTGAGCTTTAAAAATGAATACAAATTGTATTTAAATGATTATTAGATGAGACAATGTTCATAGGAGACTTATGATTCTCCAATAACACACATCTTCTACGTAAATAAAGAACAATTGGTTCTGAAGTGTCTCACTCGTCCAGGTAGTAAATTCTTAGAATGCATTATTTGAAAAATATAATATTTTAAAAAGTAATATATATGGATCAAAAGTACTATTTTCTCCGCTCTCTTAATCACTCTATTCCTCTTTCATCCTAAATCTCATTTATGAAACACACTTGGTCTTTGTATACAGTCCCAGAGGTCCCAATGCTCCATTATCAGTATGCACTTCTAGCAAGTAAGAACGTAAGAATATTGATAACATAAGTGGAAAGAGGACAGAGAGCCCATTGATCCTCTTCCATCATTAAAAACGGCAAGACAGATCTCATCTTTGGTTTGTCCCTTTCTGATCTTCATATCTGGTGTTATCCAACAGTACAAAAATCAAATCAGAGCTACTTTGGATCGATAAAATAACTCAAGACACCTCTTGGAAAAATAATTCCAGAGATTGGCAACCTTTGAGCCATTGAGAGCTACAGCACAGAAAAAGGTCCTTCAGCCAACTGAGTCCATTGCCAACCATCAACTACCCACTTACACTAATCCCACATTAATCCCATTCTCCACACATTCCATCACTCACTTGCACATTAGAGGAAAATTCACTGTGGCCAATTGATCTACCAACCAGCACATCTCTGGAATGTGGGAGGAAACCTTCCAAGAAGAGAAATTCTTCCTTGCGTTGGTACAAACCGTTTCTGAGCAGTAGGACAAGGAAACAAACCTGTCACACAGGCCTGCTTGCAGGAGGCTCCACTCCAGCAAATGTTGGGCCATAGTTAAATGCACTGCTCTGCTTGAAAAGCAGGCAGTACACAAAGCAATGTTATTCTGAGTCACAGCACTGCAGCCACGGCCTTAGTGTGGTAGCTGGTGATCAGATAGGTCAAGAGTCAAGTCAAGTGTGTTTAAAAGTTATATGTACTGACAACGGAACAATTAAATTCTTACATGTAGCAGCTTATCAGGCCCGTAAAAGCAATAATAAAGATAATATATAATAACCAACAAATTCAATAAATTAATATTACATAACCATAACAGTACCAAAACCGAACTCCGTAGTGTAATCAAGGATACAGTCCATAGAAGGTCATGGTTTAGAAACAAGGAACTGCAGAAGCTGGTTTATACACAAAGAGATACAAAGTGCTGGAGTAAGTCAGCAGGTCATGTGGCATCCCTGGAGAACATGTATTGATGACAATTTGGGTCGAGTCCCTTCTTCACTATTCTTCTCCCTCCCCCACCCCGTACAATCAGCCTGAAGAAGGGTCTCGACCTGAAACATTACATACACATGTTCTCCATGGATACTGCTTGATCTGCTGAGTCACTGCAGCATTTGTGTCCTGAAGGTCATAGCTGCTGAGATTAATATTGTGTAATGCTCAAGAGTCAAAGTCAAACGCTCCCAAAGTCAAACAAACTTTATTGTCATTTAGAAATACATTGATATATGCAGTTCCAAACGAAATTCCGTTGCATTTGGCTCCCTGTGCAACACGATAAATTAACTCAAGGATAGGCATGGATAAAAAGGATCAAAGGATAAATAGACAATGGTGGCAGCCCATTACATGGCATTCAGGAGTTTGATGGCTCGTGGGAAGAAGCTGTTGCAGAACCTTGATGTTCTGCTCCTTATGCTGCGATATCTTTTTCCCGAGGGCAGCAGAGTGAACAGACCGTGATGGAGATGTGTGGGGTCTTTTGTAATACTGCTGGCCTTAGACACGCAACGTTTGGTTGCAATATCCCCGATTGAGGGGAGAGAGGTCCCGATGATTTTTTCCGCTGTCCTCACCACTCTCTGCACAGACTTCCAGTCGGAGGCTCTACAGTCCCCAAACCAAACAGAGATACAGCTGGTCAGAATACTCTCTATGGTGCCCCTGTAGAAAGTAGCGAGGATGGGATGGGGGAGGTGAGCTCTTTTCATCCGGCGCAGAAAGTGCAACCGCTGCTGCGCTCTCTTAACTGTTGATGAGATGTTATTCGACCAGGAATGTTATTCGATGTGAAGTGGTGTGGGACTGTGCCGGGTTTTCCTGAAGTCGACAATAACCTACTTTGTTTTTTCGACATTCAGGATCAGGTTGTTCGTATGGTTGGCGGGAAGAAGCTATTCTTGAACCTGGTGGTCACGGTTTTCAAGCTCCTATATCTTCTTCCCAAAGGTAGAAGCTAAATGAGAGCATTGCGTGGGTCTTTGATGATAACGACTGCCTTTTTGAGGCAGCTTCTACCATTCTTTATAATCTTCATTCCTAGCCATTCGAGTTGCCAAACCAGGCCATGATGCTACAGCGGCAAGTCTAGTCTCTGATGGTAGGGCGTCAAAATATTTTCTATCTATGGTCTGGTCATCTTCAGTGCTGATTCAATCATGCAGAGAGGGCATTGTAATACTGCTTGGCCTACAGCAAATTTTGAATGCACAGTTAGAGTCCGCAGAGAAAGTTTATTCACCAGTTTTCAGAAATCCATTACTGGATTGTAAAGGCTGCCAGCTTGGAATGATAATTTACTTCACAAATTGAATACTTTCCTGGTGACCAAACTGACATTTTCTTTTCTTATTTCTAATTTAAGCTTGCTCTATTTTAAACCCTTCTCCCCATCCCGAACAATGTTTGAGTTAGTGTTGAAAATTCTATTTATAAAGATGTGAAAGCTATAATTATTCTATTTCAAACCTCTCACCCATGGAAATCAATGGCTTTAGCCTTTCCACATCATCTGGAATCCTTGGCAATTTTTGGTTTGCCCTTTCTCCCTTTCAACAGTTCCTGCATGTAATCAGGTTACCTGGCGCCCTTTGCTGACAATGAAGTTTAATGAATCAAAAACGTCGATCCAATATAACTTCTGGTCTCTGCCAAATGTGTGCCCATTGACACACATTGCAGCACACAGATACTCTCCCCCACCAATCCAGTTCCTTTCCCTCATCAATAAACTTGAAGTGCTGGATTGAATATGAAGTGGAAAATATTTTATTACCTTGTATAGGGGATCTGCCACATTGATTGAAACAAAATATAACAGAAGTATAAGTTTCAAATCATAATTAATGAGAAAAACATTTGTAATTGGCAGATATGAAATTAGTATGAAGCATGAAAGTTGCCCTTTTGATAGTCAGGCTCCGAAGAGAAAACAAATGCCGATTTATATTCTCACTCCCAATAGCATCAGCCACCGTGTTCCAGTATTAAAGGGGCAGTATTCCAGTACTAAAATGATGGTGTATGTTTATACAAAATAGGATTTCCAGTCAGAGAGCAAGGCGTGCCAACAAATAATTTGTATAAAATTAGACCTGATCTTTGTTTGAGCTCCTGGCAGGCATACAGAATAATAACTCCGGTCCAGCAGCGGTAAAAAGCATTTCTCTTTGTTGTACATGACACGACAATCAGACTATTGTGGCCAAAATAGTCCTCAGCAACTTCAGCACAGACATCGTGGAACAAAGGACCTTTTCCTCTGCTGAACTGTTCTAATCTTTAACAATACACAGGCACACACTTTGATCATGATTCACGTAAACATCTGCACACAAACACCAATTCACATGCACCCACCGATTCACACATTACATCACTTGGACCCGCAGTGGGAATACCATAAAATGCAAGCCAAACGACTCTGTTGAAGTAAATAATAACACGAAAGATGGGTTTTGTCCAAGTTTCAGATTTTTTGCAGAAGCTTAACTTATATTTTCATACAACGGAATAAACGGCCACTTGGCCCATCATACGCATGCTGAATCCCCAAGCAACCACATCCATCCCAATCTCTATTCATTTCCCTGCCACTAATTCTCTCTCTCACATACCCATGAATTCTCCATCCACCTACTTGTGTGTTAGTTTACAGAAGCCAATTAACGTACCAACCAGCATTGTTTTTGGGTGGTGGAAGGAAAGCACTCAAGGGAAACTCAGATAAACTCCTTACAGATGGCCCCGACATTTGGGATCACAAGAACAACATGACAGCAGGTCTACCCATTTCATCACTGTGGCATATTTAATATTAACTGTAAATGTATTGACATTAGGCAACCAGTCAAGCTCCACCTCTCCAGATGGAGATCTTACTTTATCTGGTTTAGTTCTGTGTAAAATTATTTGTTTCAAATCATTTCAGTTCCAGTACAAATCATGTCAAACAGCAGGAAGCACACTTATTAAAAAAAATCCTCTTCACCTCTCTTCGGGATTGGGGGTATACATATTAAACCCGAGACATTTGCCCCAAATAAATTCCCCCTGCTTCAGTTCTATACTATAGAGCTGGTGCTCGCAGGCTACTTCAGAACCAATTACAATGTTGAAGGTCTATTTATTTTTTCTTGAAGCCCAATAATAACATTATGACAGTTGTGCAGCATAAGCCAAGCAGCTTAAAGTTTGAGAACTGAATCCACAGGTGTTCGAATAATATCTCTCCACACTTGAGCTCTTCTACTCGTCTAAATACCTACCAGGCAAGTGGGTCTGGATGGAACTTCCCGTAGTTTCTTCTGGAATCTTAGGCTTGTTTAATTTACTCTCATCACGCAAATCCTTTATTTCAATCTCCTGATTGTTGCCCTTCTCCACGTCTGTCTTCATTTTCTTATTGAGTTGCCACTTGCTAAGTGCAGTAAAGAGCCAGGAAGATGACATTTCCGGTGGTATTTGAAGGGAGAGCTGCTGGTGGGATAAGTATAGGCTTGAAGTGTGTTCTGTACCTCTGCCGATGATCTGGATCTGTTTTTTTTTTAAAACCACACCCTCTAAAGCGAGAAATGACAATGGGGCAAGGGCAGGTCAGGTTACAATATGGAGATCAACTGGAAACATACTGGAAATATGGTGGGGTTAAAAAATACCCCAAGGAAACACAAGAACAATCATGCCCTTGACAATCCATTCTGAGAAAGGGGGAATCCAGAGACCTGCGGCATGGTGGTGCAGCGATAGTTGCTGCCTTACTGCACTTGCAGCACTGGAGACCCGGGTTCGATCCCGACTACGGGCACTGTCTGCACGGAGTTTGTATGTTCTCCCCATGACTGTATGGCTTTTCTCCCACACTCTAAAAATGTACAGGCATGTAGGTAAATTGGCTTGGTATAAGTGTAAAATTATCCCTATGTGTAGGATAGTCTTAATGTGCGGGGACTATTTGTCGGTGCAGACTCGATGGGCCGAAGGGCCTGTTTTCGTGGTGTATCTCTAAACTAAACTAAAGACTGAATGGAGCCAAGTAGAATTAAAGAGTGAACCTTAATGGCCCGTGCTACTATGTGGGTCCATTGTACCTGTGGTGGATTTCTTTCAGCTTGCCACAGTACCAGTTAAACCAACAGGTTTACCTAGAAATCGACAAGCCCTGGGGACTTAAGCAGACATTAAGATAAAAACAAATTATTAATCACCTCACCCAAAATTTCCCATTCAAATACTCTCATGGACTTGCAAGAAAATACAGCCTGAGGTCACATTTGTGCAGTGGAATTGGAACAAGACTTCTTGAAAGCAGATCAAAAATAATTCAACTGCTGTTACTTCAGATAGCTTGGTCTGGGCAGAGGAATCTGCTCTGTCTCATTTTACACGACTAAAGTTTGCTGATGCTTGGTTTTGCTTCTTATTACTGCACTGCTCCAAGAGGGAAATGAGTTAAAGTTATCACCCAAATGGATTAGTTCCCAGTGCACCTCAGACTTTGGCACGCTAATGTTAGGTGTTGTTGGCAGTGCAAGCTGGCGGCACAAAATTGCCACTGACCTGTCGCTGAAGCCCAGTTGTGGTCTTGCCAGGATCGCTCAGCGTCAGTCTAAACATGGGCCAAAGAGCTGGATTCCTAAGGGAATTGAGTGCGACTCCAAAGAAACTTTTGACTGAGTGTGGTTTCAAAGAACCATGGGCAAGTGGAAATTAATGCACATCGTAGGGAAATACATAAATGGTTGGAATTCATACATCATGCAAAGGCTGTGGTTTCAAGCTCAATCATCTCAGCTTCAGAGCATTATTCCAGGTAGTCACAAATGCAAATTCTTGCTGCTGACTGCATAATGTTCAATTCCACTTGCAACCCCTCACCAATGGAAAGGCCCAGGCGTGTGTGTTGCTGAATTGGACCATACTCAGGCCTAAGCTAATTAAGGCAACATCCATCTCCAAAAAGGGCAAGCTTAAACCATCTAATCTTGATACTCAACAGTTTTTCCATTGTTAGGCTTCACCATCAACATCCTGGTGTTGACCAGAACGTCACTGGAAGTCACCACATGAATACTACAGATACAAAGGCAGGTCAGAGGCTGGGAATTAAGGAGTAAGTGAATCACCTCCTGACACGTCAAGTCTTTCCACCATCTACAAGGCATGTCAGTAGCACAATGGAATACTTGTCACTTACAGGGATCAGTACAGTATCAACAATTTTTCAAGAAGTTTGACACAATCTAGTACATCACACAAACCAGCCTCCGTCATGCAGACACGCAGACACCCCCCCCCCCCCCCCCTTATCGGCTCCATCTATACTTCATCCCACCTCAGGGAAGCAGCAAACATGGTGAAGGACCATTCACACCCTGGCCATTTTCTCTTCTCACCTGACCTATCTGGCAGATGGTACAAAAGCACATGCCACCACATTCAGAAACTGCATCTTCCCTGCTATTACCAGTCTTTTGAAAGGACTTCTCACGAGCTAATACTTTGTCTTTAGCCCAAAATACATCTGTGCAAGTAACGTGATTCCCAAAGATAGACACAAACAGCTGGAGTAACTCAGTGTGACAGGCAGCATCTCTGGATAGAGGGAATGGGTGACGTTTCGTGTTGAGACCCTTCTTCAGACCCAAAAAGCCACCCATACCTTCTCTCCACAGATGCTGCCTGTTCCTTGAGTTTCTCTAGCTTTTTGTGTCTATCTCTGGTTTAAACCAGCATCTGCAGTTCCTTCCTGCACTTGATTCCCAAAGCTTCCTAGACCCACAGATCAGATATGGAAACCTGTCTTTGCTGCCAGAATTGCCTGGATTATCAAAAAATATGGGAAAGCAGGAGAGGGTGCAGGAAAGGTTCAAGCCCAGATTGGAGGGCTTGAGTTAGTGCTGAGTGATGCTCTATCTAGAGCTTTTCAGCATATTATATCCAGATCCAGTTGTAAACAACAATTGGATAGGACGTGTCTATTCTCCCTGGAGCAAAGGAGGCTGAGAGGGGACCTGATATTTAAAATTATAAGAGGCATAGACAGTGTAGTCGGCCATGGCTACTTCCCATGACAAGGGTGTCTAGAACTAGAGGCCATAGGTTTAAGGTGAGAGGGACGGGATTTATAGGGTTCTGAAGGGTAGGTTTTTCACATGGAGGAGTTGGTATCTGGAATGAGTTGGTGACAGAGGCAGCAACAATATTGAAGAGGTATCCTGACAGGTACTTGTGTAGGAAGGAACTGCAGATGCTGGTTTGTACCGAAGGTAGGCACAAAATGCTGGAGTAACTCAGCAGCATCTCTAGAGACAAGGAATAGGTAAAATTTCGGATTGGTTCGCAGTCTGAAAAAGTGTTTCGACTTGAAACGCACCTAATCATTTTCTCAAGAAATGCTACCTGACCTGCTGAGTTACTCCAGCATTTTGTGTCCATCCTGACAGGTACTTGACTGAGCAAGCCATTGAGGGATATTGAATTAATGCACACCAGTGGTATTGACATTGAAAGGCACAATGGTTGGCATAGACACAGTGGCTATTTCTGAAGAGACTAATTCTGTGCTGAACAACTCTATGACTGTATGAGACCATCCCGAGAAGACCTTAGTCTGCCAAGCCAGAACATAATTACGTCGAGCAACCCAAAGTGGCTCTGAAGGACCTGACTATGTGTCAGAGGTACAAGAGACTGCAGATGCTGGAGTAAAATGCTAAGTAAAAATCATACTGCCAGAGGAACACACCAGGCCAGGCAGCATCTGTGGAGAGAAATGGATAGAGAATGAGAATTGTCCTGACCCAAAACATCGCCTGCCAATTTCCCTCCATAGATGCTGCCTGACCTGCTGAGTTCCTCCACCAGTTTGTTTTCCGCTCAATTAGTAATTAGGTTTTTGGGTTGCATGCCCATTTTATTATAACATTTGAATTCAGGTTAGGATCAGGCCACACCATACCAATGTGACTCAGCACTCAGAGGACAAGTTGATTTGCCTAGTTATTACTGCATGCATCAACTGTTACTCATCAAAATTTACTGTTTCACCTTGAAGCAGAGCATGTTTGAGTCTGTACATTTTATGGCAATGGTAGGTTGGATTTAGAAAAAAATCAGACTCAAATCAGCTCTGGTTGAGTATCTGTGCAGACCACTGTAACACAGTAGAATATTTATTGAAATATAGCACAGACAAATATGAAAATCCAGAGTGAGATATGGGTACTTATTTCATCAGTCCCTTGGCATTTGAAACAATAAAGGATTATTCCATATTTATTCTAAAATCAATTTAATGTGCAATGACCTATCTAAAAATAATGAAACTATTGTATTGGGACCTTGCTGTTATGGCTGTGTGCAAATTAGTTGCCATATCTCACATATAGCAAATAACTTATTTTGGCTTAACCACTGTAAGCAAGTTGGAAAATCTTAAAATGATGAAAGTTGCTTCATAAATTAAGCTCTCTTTTTGTTTGTGTAGGGGAACTGAGATGTAGGGAAAATAATCTTTTGAATTATCCACTAAAACCGCTGTAGAGGTTCAGTCCACTGGGTATATTCAAGAAAGAGGTTAACAAATGTTTGGTTATTAAGGGAAGGATTTCCGTGGTGCTAAGTGGCCGCGGTTCACGCCCAAAAACGCGTTGGTCGGCGGGACTTCGCCCGAAGGCTCGGCGGCTGATGTGACCGGGGACCTGACCGAAGGCTCTTTGGACCGCGGATGGTGTAACCAGGAGGGAGCTGGGGACTAGGAGTCGGGCACTGGGATTGGGCCGGTAGGAGGTTGCACCGGGGTAATACTTCCAGCGCCTTCAAGGTCAGCTGCAGGAAGTGCCCCAGGGACACAAAGATGGCGAGGAGAGGAGAGGGATGTCAGTTTGCAGGGCTGACCGGACTGTGGATTTTGAATAATGGCGCCAAAAATGGCGGCGCCTGCAAGCGTAATAGACGCAAGACGAATTTCACTGTGCAGTTGCATCTGAGACAAATAAAGCAAGATTGGCGCAAGAATGTGGTGCTGAGGTTAAAGTTCAGCCATGATCCACTGAAATGGCACAGCATGCACAAAGTGGCGAATGGCCTACTGTTTTGTTTTATACTGTTATGTTTAACTGACATAACATTATCATAGATAATTCTAGCTTGCCATCCAACACACTGATTTAATCCATTGCAACTTGATTGGTGAGATTTTTGTTTGAGTTGTTCAACTGTCACTTCCAATGTTAGTGAAGTCTCATAATGGAACCCTTTTATTTTTCAAATCGCCTCTGATAGATCCTTCTCTACATAAAAGCAACGCTATCTGTTTATGAATATAATCAATTTCAAAGTTCACAAAAACTTTACATCAAACTTAAAAATACAAAATACTGCAGACATCCTGCTTTCGATCATTCCCAAAAATTGTAAACAAGAGGGATTCTAGTGCAATCCCCGTGGAGCTTCACTGCAGGCATTTCTTCCTGAAGCAAAATGCTTCACACTGATCATCCTCCGCTGACTATGGTAACAAAGCCAATTCTGAATTAATTCAGACAACCTGTCAACTATGCCACAAGCCATAAGCTTCCCTACTAGTCTTGCATGAAGAGCTTTGTCAAATGTCTTTTGAAAACCCAAACAAACTACATCTATTAGATTTCACTAGCTGGCTAGTATAGTGGCTTCAACATAGATGCCAGCAGGCCTGTGAGGCATGACCTATTGCTTCAAAACATGTTGACAGCTGCCTAAGAATCTATGCTGTTAAAAAATACATTTATTGCATGCTGCAGATGTCCTTTGAGCATTTTTACGACCACAGATGTTGACTAACTGGCCTGTAATCACCATGTCCACACTCTACTCATTTTGAAAATGGCAATCGCAATCCATGGGGATTTCTTGCATAGCTGAACTCTGCAGAAAATGAATTAAATCATCATTAATTACCTCCTCCACGGAGGGTTGGCGGAGGAAATTTTTGATGGAGTATCCGTCCGCGGAGGCGGTACGAGTTGGGCATAGAATAGGAAAGCTGCAAACACTCGAAGAAAGGTGCAAGGACTCCCAATAGCAAACGGGAGAAAGAGGAACTGATCTGTAAACACTTTACCGAAAATTGCCAAAGCATCGTGTCTTACTGATCAGGTTTTTTTGAGGAGGTGATGAGGGTGATCGATGAAGATAGGGCTGTATAAGTTAGCAAGGCATTTGATAAAGTCCCCTATGGTAGATCCATAAGATTGGTCGTATGGATTTCGAACTGGCTTACTGATGGAAGACAGAAGGTTGCGGTGGAAGGACAGTATTCAGGCTGGAGGTCTGGGGCCAGTAGAAAGTTATAGGTTTGCAGATGAAACCAAGATTGCTGGTCTTTGAGGAAGCTGCCAAAGTATACAAGGGGATATAGATCAGGTACAGAAATCAGCTGAGAAGTAGCAGACGGCATTTAATATGTGCGCAAGGTGGTACACTTCGTGAGACCCTTAACTGCATTGATGTACAGAGGGATCTTGGAGTTCAAAAGTCATTCTGTTAATTTTTTGACTATTTTTAGGAAGTACTTTGCTCAGTCTGGATCCTTGTGGATATCTGAGTACCTCTGCTTTTCAAATACACATTCATTATTTTGTAATAGATTAATTTCCTTCATTTACCAGGATGAAATAAAAAGCTTGGTTTGTCTTTGCGAAAATTGATGTATGGAATTTATTCAACACATGCGCCAAATTCTAATAATCTAGACTTGACTCACTTCATTCATTATACATGACCTTCTTTCTGATAACACATTCATAAAACCATTTCCTCTGGGTCTCTCTTTGCTTTGTCAGTAGCATATTTCTTACTGCACTAGTTTTGTTAGCTAATGTTGTTCTATTCACACCACCAGTTCCAAAATTTGCATTCCCAAGAACCTGTCCTTCCATGTTACAGCCAAGTCTTTGCTTGCACAACATTAAATCAATATCTACGTTTTAGGCTGACGAAACGGCATGGAAACAGGTCCTTTGGCCCACCGAATCGGCGCTGACCAACGATCACTTGTGCACTAGTTCTATCCTACACACTAGGGCCAATTTTATAGAAGGCAATTAACTTACAAACCTGCACTTCTTTGGAATGTGGGAGGAAACCGGAGCACCCGGAGAAACACCACAGGGTGAACGTGCAAACTCCATACAAACAGCACCTGTAGTCAGTATCGAACTTGCGGTCTCTGGTGCTGTAAGGTAGCAACTCTACCACAGCACCACGGTGATGCCCTTAAATTGTCCTTTATTTCTGTTACCTTAAGTTGAGCAAACTAGACATCCACTTGAGTTTAGATGAAATTTGATAGAAACATAAAAGATTCTGAGGGGGTCCAAATTGTGGATGTGGAGAGGACGTTTCTTCTTTTTGGAAAATCTGGAACTGGCAATAACTATTTAAAACAAAATGGTGCTCATTTAAGACAAAGGAAGACAATCTATTTTTCTTGCAGTGTTTTGTGATTCTTTGGATCTCTCTTCTGCAACGGGTGATGGAAGCAGACTATGTTTGTAAAGCAGAGGTAGACTGATTCTTGTTAAACAGCAGGGTGAAAGGTTACTGTGGGTAGACAGGAATGCAAAGTTGAGGTTGCCATGATATTATTACATGGTGCAGGGAGGCTTGAGGGGTTGCGTGGCCTGCTCCTGCTCTGAATTAACATATTTAAACATTTGTTATTTATTTTTATTTTCAAAAAATTATCTCTGCTTCAGCCAGTGCTCCAACAGGTATCACAAGGGACAACAACTTTCATACAACTATCAGGTTTTTCAACCAACCTACACAATCCTAATCCTATCTCAACAAAGCAACACTACGGCACACCTCCTGCACTACGATACACTTGCATTATCAAATTATATTTTTCCACTTTTTTTTTTTAACAGTCTCTCCTTTAATGTTACTAGACCAAGGGGGACCCGTAGGGTCCCGTCAACGCGCGGGGGGTGGGGGGGGGGAGGGGGAGCTGCGGCGTCACACGCACACTAACCACCCCCCACACATACACAGGGGGGGGAGACGGGGTGAGAGAGGGGGAGATGGGGGAAGGGTTTGGGGAGAAGGGGAGAGGGAGACAGAGAGGGGGAGGGCTGGAGGGGGGGCAGAGGGGGGAGGGGGAGAGAGAGGAAGGGGAGAGAAGGGGAAGGGGAGAGAGTGGGGGGGAAGGGAGGGGGACAGAGGTGGAGGGGGAGGGGAGAGGTGGAGGGGGGTGGGGGGGAGAATGGAGGGAGGGGAGGGGGGAGTGGGGGAGTGCTGGTGGGGGGGAAGGGGGAGAGAGAGAAGGGGGAAAGGTGGGAGTGGGGGGGAGGTGGAGGGGTGGGAGAGGGGGAGGGGAGGGGGGAAGGGGTGAGAGAAGGAGAAGGAGAGGGGAGGGAGAGAAGGAGAGGGGGCAAGAGGGGATGTGGAGGGGGGTGAGAGCGGGATAGGGGGTGAGAGGGGAGAGGTGGAGGGGAGAGGAGGAGGGGAGAGTTGGAGAGAGAGGAGGGGGAGAGAGAGAGAAGGGGAGAGGGGGGAATGGGGAGAGTGATAAGGGGAGAGAGGGAGGGGTGGGAGAGAAAGGAGGGGGCGGGCAGGGGGAGAGAGAGGGGGGTAGGGGCGGTAGAGGGGGGGAGAGAGAGTAGAGGGGAGAGAGGAGGGGGAGAGAGGAGGGGGAGAGAGGGGGGTAGAGGGATGAGAGGAGTGGGGAGAGAGGATGCTGGGGAGAGGAGGTGGGGAGGGAGGAGGGGGGAGAGAGGTGGGGGGAATGAGGGGGGGGGGAGAGAGGAGAGAGTGAGAAGAGGAGGGGAGGAGAGGTGGAGGGGAGCCGGGCAAGTGAGTGCGCTGACAAAAGCGGAGATAGCCCGGGGAGAGAGTGAGAGAAAAAGAGAGAGAGAGTACAGGGCCCGACTCTCTGGAAACCCAGAGTGGGTAGCAGCGGGGGGGGAGGAGCAGGATAGGAGCGGTTAGCAGTGGGAGGGAGGGGGTGGGGGAGGGGCGTGACTTCACTCGCTGTGCAGGCCACGAGGAGAAAGTTCATCAAACGCTTGTGTGCGCCGCAGACCTCCGGTGATCACAGGATCTGCAGAACTTGCTTCTTCTTTCTGTGCCTTTTGAAGAACTGGGGTGGTGGGGGGGTGACGTAACTCATGGTAAACAGTGCGACTGCGTGTTGCCAGCAGCTGCTTTAATCCAGAGCTGGGGGGTGGGGAGGCTGGGCCACGAGCCAGGTGGGACACAAGCATTGTGCCATCATCAGCTGGCCAGCGGTTAGATTTGGAAAAGTCAGATTTGGGAACAATTTTAGTGAAAAACTCAGGAAATATTTAAACAAATTTACGGATGAGGGTTTTTTTTAAATCATGAGGTAAATCTCTACCGGAATATGTAACAATGTCACCGTTGCAGTGTTGAGTTTTCGAGGAGATGCGAATCAAAGGTGAAATGACACACACACACACAGTTTAAATATGATGTATAATTTGTTTTTGTGCGTTTCTCTGAGTCTGTGGGTGTGACATGCTGCAAGCAACATTTTGCATTGTATCTTTACCTCACTGTTCTTATGCATATGACAAAAAATTCAACTTGATCTTGAACATGATCAATCCCGTGTGGTCAGGAATATACTATTTTCTACAGCCTTCTCTTTTTTTTTTAAACCAAAATTGCTTTTTACCGACCTGCTAACCTTGTGCTGCTGATCACTACTAGTTACTAACTAATAATAATTTTAAATTGACCATTGCGTTGGTCTACTTTACAATAGTAGCTGCATTTTTAAAGTATTCAACCATCTACAAAGTGATTTGAAAACACAAATGTAATTGTAAGCTTGCTTTCTATATTCCTGTTTTTCCCCCTCTGCTGGGACATATTCCCTGTGGGAGCAACCTACTTAATCTGCCATCATAAATCAGGAACCCTAATCCAATAGCCCTCCCTCTATGCTGCCAACATGACTGCAATGTGTTTTTGTATCTAATCTGTTGGTCTTATACACATATGGAACAAGGCGCCATGGAGTTCAATGGTGGAGATAACGTACATTAATTTGCAACGTAATTCCATAAGTACGTGCGGCCAAATTTCCACCCCGCTTTTCCAACGTTGTTGATTCCAATATGAATAAATCGTCTGGTTTGAACCAATGTGGACGGTAAGAAGCAATGGAGCGAAGAATTATCCAACTGATTTTCATCACTGGAGGTAGTCATGGAGTAGAATTTCCAGCATGCCAATGATAGACTTGGATCTTATAGAAACGTATACAATTCTTAACGGATTGGACAGGCTAGATGCAGAAAAAAATTTCCCGATGTTGGGGGAAGTCCTGTGCCAGGGGTCACAGTTTAAGAATAAGGGGTAGGCCATTTAGGACTGAGATGAGGACAACCTTTTTCTGCCAGAGAGTTGTAAATCTGTGGAATTCTCTGCCACAGAAGGCAGTGGAGGCCGAGTCACTGGATGTTTTCAAGATAGATTGTGCTCTTGGGGCTAACGGAATCAAGAAGTATGGATAAAAAGCAGGAACAGGGTACTGGTTCTGGATGATCACCCATGTTCATATTGACTGGCGGTGCTGGCTCGAATGGCTGAATGGCCTACTCCTGCACCTATTTTCTATGTTTCTATAGAGGAGAGCACTTGCTTGAAGAAAATAGTGAAGCATTAAGATTAAACAAGATTTGTATCTCATGGCCAAGATGTCAATGAATGTCCTATAAATGCAAAATCTAAGCCGCATTTTTAAAGTTAAGGGGATATGCTTATTTAATAGTTAAAATACAGCAATTTTCATGGTATCTATCCAGTCAGATCCCCAGTTCTTGCCACCTGGGATGCAATTAACTATTGTTTACATGCAACTAGATGACTTTAAAAAGCCAAAGTTACACTGAAAGTTTATTCTATTTTAATGAGTTGACTCCACAGAATGGTAGTCACCTCAGTAAGAAAGGGGTTAACTTGTGGTGCGATAGCCAATTATTCCATCACAATGTTTGCTAGACTAAACTATATCAAGAATACTTTATAATGGTTTGTGGAAGCAGTATTTGAAATCACACTTGATCCAAGCCAATTTAAGTGTTGTTACGCTTAAATTCCGGCTGAAACTAAAATTAATGTAACTCCGTGTAATTTGCCCATATGTGTTGACCAAATTTAGAACAGAGCCAATGGCTCTTTAACATGGTAAGGTAATAGGTTACAAAAGAGCAAGGCTTTTGTTTTCTTGAGAATGAGGTTGCCAAATGCAAGTTAAGCAACCATACAGTTTTCTGGTGTAAATATTGTAAACTAATTAATTTTAATTGCTACGTAGGGTGATTCCAATTTTTAAATTCTTTCCTCTCTCTTACTGATGACTAATTTGTGAGGTGATGGTTCCAAGGAAGAACGCCAAGTCTGAGATGCTGACCTGCAGACTTCCCCTGCATGAGTCAGTTTTGTTGGTTTCCAAGGTGCCTCCCCTTGGCTGTGCTATCACAGGGTGACCATGGAAGAGGCGACGGAAGTATTAAATCTCCTATTTATAGTGAACGGTAAGGCAGAACAAGAAATCTCATGATGTCTTGTAGGTTAACTGGCTTAGTATAAATGTAAATTGTCCCTTGTACGTGCAGGATAGTGTTAGTGTGCGGAGATCGCGGGTTGGCACGGACTCGGTGGGCCGAAGGGCCGGTTTTCTGCGCTCTATCTCTAAACTAACCCAAACTACAACATCAGCAAAGGAGAAAAAGGATGATCATCCATGATTTCTTAACTTCTTCCTCACCCAGCCAGCACTGGATGCCCTTATATCTATGGCCAGAACTAGTTAATCAGAAGTCTTGCAGAAAAAACCCTTGGAAGAATACAGACACATGCAATTTTCATTGAATCATACATCCAAGTACCGGAAAGCATAATGGTCCTCTATTTGTACCCTTTCAGGATACGATGCCAGACAATCCTGAACAAAGGAACAAAGGAGATTAAAGCTTCCTGAAGAGAAGGTGATGTGCTGTTCCTCTGACATGCAACCATGACAACATTGGAAGCCGAGGTGGGTGGCGAGAGTTCAAAGCCAGAGGAGTATTTATCTGCTTTGACCTCTCTCAGTGCTCCAGCTCAGGGGTCCAATCTTCTCCAATGGGCTGTCAATAGAACACTGCCATCCAGTTCCTTTGTTCATTGTTCCCACAGTTCATTCAAGATACTCAGGAGGAAAATAGGAACCAGGACAGAAGGGAGGGGGAGAGCAACCAGCTTTTGGAGTCCTCTGTTTTACTGTTACTGTTCACATGACTGTGTAACCAGACACATCTTCAATGCCATTTTTATCAAGTCAATTCACTTTTATTTCTATAGCACATTTAAAAAACAACTCTCGTCGGCCAAAGTGCTTTACATTGGTGGAGGTACTAACGTTATCAAAGCCAATGACACCACCATTATTGGATGACTAACAGGTAATGACAAATCGGAGTACAGGAGGTAGATCGATAATCTGGTTGTGTGATGCCAGGACAACAATCTTGTTCTTAACAATAACATGACCAAGAAGCTGATTCTCAACTTCAACAAGGAACAGCTGAGGGATCTGCACCTGTCTTCACTGGCAGGGCAGAGTGGAGAGAGTCAACAGCTTCAAGTACCTGGGTGAACACATCTCTGATGATCTGCCCTGGACACAGCACAATGATGCAAACAAAAAGAAATCTCGCCAATGCTTATGGCTCCTCAGAGGTTTGATGAGATCCAGCATGTTGTCAAATTATCAATTGAACTTCCACAATTATAAGATGAAGAGCAAACTAAATGGTTGCATCGTGGCTTGGTTTGGTAACTCAAATGTTCAAGAACAAAGGAGGCTGCAGAAAGTAGTGGACATTGACCAGTCTATCGTGGGCACAGATCGCCCTACCGTAGAAGGTATTAGACTTTAGAGATACAGCACAGAATAAAAGGCCCTTTGGCCCACCAAGTTCATGCTGACTTGCAATCACCCCATACACCAGCATTATCCTACACAGCGGAAATGTTTACAATTTTTTACCAAAGCAAATTAATCTACAAACCTGGGCGTCTTTGGATTGTGGGACGAAACTGGCGCACCCAGACAACACCCCTGTGGTCGCAGGGAGAATGTACAAACTCCGTACATACAGCACCTGAGGTCAGGATCGAACCTGGGTTTCTGGCTCAGTAAGGCAGCAACTCTACCGCTGCTCCACTGTGCCGCCCTTCCTCTTCTACGTCTTTGAACGAGGTTTAGTCGGAGTTTTAGTCGTCCCCCTCCCACCCCCCCCCACCCCCCCCAATGGTGGCCAGGGGTTTGGCCAAGCCCTGTGCCTACAATAAGCCTGCATCAACAGCAATTACTGCCTCAATGAGGCAGCTAATATCAATGATCAAGGCCACCTTCAGAAAGAACAAGTAAGAATTTAATTGTTCTTTTTTACACGTCAAATCAGCTCTCTCTTGATGTTACAACAGTAATACCTACAATATGCCCTCTTGTATGAGATGATAAACAGTCTGACAACATAATCCAATGAGACAAGAGTGAGAGGTCAAAAGATAAATATCGTGCTAGCATGAATTTTCAAACCAGAACCTTTTTTCAAATGTATAGCGTCCCGAAAACTGTTTCATATAGCATTTTCACAAGCATTACGTGGAATTAAGATTTAGTCCCCGACTCCATGGGATCAGCTCCCATTCCAGGACATTGAACAGAGAAGCTCGACTGATTCCGCTGAGTGGGAACTCGCCTGCCATCTTCCAAATGAAATATTTAAAAGGGTTGCCATCTGCTCTTTGATGTGCAGAAAAAACACTTATAAGAGAAGCAGGAAGTCCATCCCAGATGTCCTGCCCAATATTTATTTTTCATTAAACATCACTTATGTGAGCAAATTAGCTGATAGCTCTGACACTGCTGTTGACGGGAGTTAGCTGTGCAGTTTGGGGGAGGGGGAGGAGCTGCCTTTCCTACCGTGACCACTCTACAGAAATACTTTTATACTTTGAAAGAAATTGGAAGAACGCCTTCAACGGATAAAGTCAGAGCGCCAGGGTGACATGGAGAATCCTTCAGGAGAGAATGTCTGAGTTAAAAAGCAGTTCAAAATAACCAAAGCCTTACAATAATGCATGTCTCTGGTGCAGAATTGTTGTTGAGAATGAGCACTGGGGACAAAAACCACACAAGTTCTTCTACACAGTGCTTGTATGTACGAAACTCAAACATTGACCTGCTCTATCAAGAACAATGGATGTATGTCCAGTATTGAATCTGTGTATGTTCTTAGCTGGAGCCTGTGGCCAGCTGACAGCGAAAGTTCCATTTAAAATCATCAATAGCACATATGGTTTGTCAAGAATAATTTGCAACACTTTCAGTCACTACATTTCTTTATTTTAGGTAGATAACTATGCAGAGTTGTTTGCCTGAAATATTATCTCTATTTTTTTCCATCACAGAGCAGCCTGACGCTTATTGACCAGTTAGATGAATTACCATCGCCCAAAGGACACAGAGATCCCAATCCCATGTAGCTCAGGCACAGTAAGAAGGGTCTCGACCCGAAACGTCACCCATTCCTTCTCTCCAGTGATGCTGCCTGTCCTGCTGAATTACTCCAGCTTTTAGTGTCTATATACAGTAAGTATAATGCCTGGAGGCCTCCCATGTGGCCAGAAACATAGTAACTGAGGCGGACACCAATTAAGAATGAAGGAATACGGCCTACATCCCACCTTCCTCTTTAGCATCCTCATGGACAATGTACAGTCCATGGAAAATAAGATTGAGGATTCAAGGGCAAGATTACTTCCTAAATTCTAGGAGCAGAATTAGGCCATTTGGTCCATCAAGTCTACTCCGCCATGCAATCATGGCTGATCTACCTTTTTCTGTGCACGTCAATCTCCTGCCTTCGCTCCACAGCCCCTGATACCCTTACTAACCAATTGCTTTACCAAAGGGTTTTGAGGGAATGCTGTGGTGGCTGTTTTACGAAAACGTGGCTTATCCTCAGCTCTCCTGATTTGTCTTCCAGCCTGACGATTTCTTGAGGCATCACATAGATATATGGCAAGATCTGGAAAAGCAGAGGCAGTGGTGTCTGCCTCTTGGTAAACTCTTTGTGGTGCTTGGATGTGACGGTTTTGTCCAATTCTGGAGGAGCTCTCTCTCGGCCTGGTCCGGGCTCGATGTCAGATACCCCATGAAGTTGGGCCCTTAGTTTAGCCAGGCATCAAGGTCAAGTCATGAAGTAAGCTGCTCTCACCAATTGGTGTACATGTCCAAGTCCGGCCTTCAGAAGAACAGTAAGTTGCTGGCTTCTCACATAGCTGTGTCAATATCGGTTGGCATACTCGGGTGATCTGGAAGTTTGGGACCTCTGTTTGGTTGGGTGCACTGGTCTGGTCGTGAGTCCAGTGGACTGGTCTTCACCAGCTAAGCGATTTTTTTCTGTGAGCACATGAAATCTGGTGCTTCAGGTTTTGTTAGGCCTTGTTCTCGGCCTTGCTCCAGGCTCTGTACTTGTCCTTGCAAATTGTGTCCGTTCAAATCAGGTTGGGATGGGTTGGCGATGAAGAGGGTCAACAGCTTCATATTTCTGGGCCCAGCACACTAATGCAATCACAAAGAAAGTTCACCTCAGCCCATACTTCCTCAGAGGTTTGTGGAGATTCAGCATCTTGCCAAATGTACCATTGAACATCTACAGATGTCTAATGGAGAGCATACTGACTGATTGCATTAGTAATTTGAACATTCAAGAATGAAGGAGAGTGCACTCTTGTCTATCACGGGTACTGAATGCCCCACCATAAAAGAGATCTAGAGAATGCACTGTCTCAAGAAGGCAGCTAATATTATCAAATAACCCAGAACCACCCTGGCCATGTTCCCTTGCATCAGTGCTGAGCCCAATATTGTTTGTCATCTATATCAACGATTTGGATGGGAATTCACAAGTTTGCAGATGAGATTAAAATAGATGGTATCGTAGACAATGTAGAGGGTTATGAAAACTCCTAAAATCTTGAAACTCTCTTGCTAGATGGCTTTCTCTGAGGCATACATATTTTATGATGCTGCGTTGGATAAGTCTGCATATGGTGACCTTCAGTGGTCCTCTATGTATTACTGGTTGTTGTAGTTTATTCATCTATCAATGTGTACAGCTTTTATTGCAGTTGGTTGTATCTTGCTGTGAAAAGCTGGTTATTGCAGTTATCCATATCGCACTTCGTAAGACTATTAAAGGCATTATGGGAATATATTGCTGTGTGAGACTGTTCACTGCAGAGTATCAATATTTAATTCATGAAGGATTGGTCTCTCAATACACAAGGCGGGTTACGGCAGTTACCATATCCTGTTGTGAAACTGGTTCGTTCAATGTTCAAAATGTTGCTGTAACGAAGTCTGATTATTTTAGTATATCAATACCTTGGGCTGGTTTGATTATTTTATTGCCCCGTAATTAAAGTTATTGAAGTGTATCCACATCTCGGTGCGGAAGCTGTTTGATGGAGTGCAGTATCTTGCTTGGTACTGTTTTGCATCAATATCTCACTGTGCAAGAGTGGTTATTGCTGTGTAACATGTTCCAGTGCATCAGTAATCACTGCAGAAGCCTGGTTTGTGTAGTGCATCAATATCTGACGGTGTAAGGATGATTATTCTACATTTGATCATGGTAATTTTGGTGAGTCAGGATTTCATTGTGCAACAATTATATTGTATGTCAATACCTAATATTTGCTAGTTTTCAGTATTTATCAGTAACTCTTGATGGCTGCGTGTTGATCTTCCTGCAGATATTTTTACCTGTAGAAAGGGACTGCATCTGCTGGTATATACTGAAGATAGACACAAAGTGCTGGAGTTATTCAGTGGGTCAGTCAGCATTTCTGGAGAAAACTCGGGGGACCACTTCTAGTGGTCAGTGAATTTTCTGTGCCCTTCCTATTTAATTTCTCAATTGCATTGTTCTGTGAAAACACCAAAGAGCCATTACGTTTAACAATGACTCGGTTCCACACAGACTCACACCCGGACAACAGATCACTCTTTCCATTCAATCACTTTGGTTTCAGGTCCAACCCAACGTACCTTTTCAAAGGCTATCCACAGACACTCCATCCCACCTTTTCTGAGATTGCAAGGTAAGGAAGGCTGTACAGGGCATCCATTCAAGGCAATGCTCAGAATGACAACAATTCACCCTTGATTTCTGTGCTTCCATTAAAAATCTTTTTTTTTTAAACTTTGATTTTCCCATAGCTTTGCTGATTAGTAATTGACTGGGTTAATTGACTGAAAATCAGTGTCACTTATTTTCCCTATTAACCCTATTAATTGTGAATTCTAATAGAGCCTAAAATAAATCAAAATACATCATATTTCATGTTAAATGTGTATAGCTCTGAGAGAACACCGTTTTGCAATGGACTAGAGTTCTGTTTCTTCCTCCTTAAACCCCTGTCTCACGGTGCGAGTTGGCCCACGAGTGACCCCGAGTTTTCACTCGTGGTGATCACGTGGCGGGAACGTCGGAACTCGCACGAGCAACTTATCGACTCGTGGCGCTAACGGCAGGTACTCGGGAAACTTGTTAAGTTTGATTTGAAAACATGAAGAAGTTTTGAAGAACATTTGAAGTTTGAAAACATGTTTGATTTTTTCCACGAGTCAAATTAACTGTTCAAGTTAAAAATGGAAACATTTAAACTCGTTGTAATAATGTAGTGGCCCGTGCGTTTACCTTAGTGACTCGTGAGTCTACCGTGGGAACTTTCTTATAATCTGTTCGTTCGCTCGAGTAAAGACTGAACCAAAGATAGACACAAAATGCTGGAGTAACTCAGCGGACCAGGCAGCATCTCTGGAGAGAAGGAATGGAGTCGAGACCCTTCTTCGGACTTACCCGAAACGCCACCCATTCCTTCTCTCCAGAGATGCGGCCTGTCCCGCCGAGTTACTCCAGCATTTTGTGTCTATCTTCGGGCTTTCTGCGATGATCTGCCACTTGTCCTTTATTACTGAGGCACCTGCCCCGTGGCTTCGTATTCGTCACTGTCTGAAAGCCGGAATGAACGGCTTTAGGACGCGGTTAGGCAAGTCTGGGGCGGTGGGTGGGATGTGTCCACGTGTGATGCTCCTTCCACCCCCCGGGGCTGAGAGTGTGGGATTGGGAAGGAACTGCAGATGCTGGTTTACACCGAAGATTGACACACACAATGCTGGAGTAACTCCGAGGGACAGGCAGCATCTCTGGAGAGATGGGATGGGTGAGATTTCGGGTCGAGACCCTACTTCAGACTTCTCCAGAGATCCTGCTGAGTTTACTCCAGTAGTTGGTGTCTATCCCGGTGGCGGGGAGCCTGGCTTGGCCAACCCGCCACCTCTACTTGCCGGTCAGTCCGGTGATCATCGCCCTCCGCCCGGGATGCAGCAGAGTTTTGCATCCGGTGAGTTGTTCAGCGCTCACGGTGGACGAGGAAGGACAGCAACAGGCCAGGTGAATGAATAGCAGCGCATAAATGAGTCAAACTTTAACATTTCTTGATTTTATGTTTTAATTTACAAGCCGCTTCACGCGAGGCAAGTTTTATTTTCAGTCCGAAGAAGGGTCTCGACCCGAAACGTCACCCATTCAACGATAGACACAAAAAAGCTGGAGTAACTCAGTGGGACAGGCAGCATCTCTGGAGAGAAAGAATGGGTGATGTTTAGATCCAAATGCTGGAGAAATTCAGCAGGTCGAGACCCTTCTGTCACCCATCCCTTCGCTCCATAGATGCTGCTGGACCCGCTGAGTTTCTCCAGAATTTTGTGTACCCTCGATTTTCCTGCATCTGCAGTTCCTTCTTTAACAAGTAATTCAGCAGGTCGAGATCCTTCTTCAGAAGACGAGCGCTTATCTGAAACGTCACCTATCCACGTTCTCCAGAGATGTTACCTGGCCCGCGTTGTTACTCCAGCTTGTTGCGTCTGCCTTCCGTCTCAAGCTTTGGGATCGTCGCCGACGTGAAGACGGTGCGAAGCCCCCGTGCCCGGTGCAATGGGCGGGGAGCTGGAGAGGGGAGGGCAGGGGGCACACACATAGCTGGGAAGCAGAGGGGTGGGGGTGGGGTTGGTGACAGCCAGGGCCAACAATGAGATGGAGAAATACAGAAACACCGACGTGCAAAGGAGACCTACAATAGCGCATGATATCTCTCGCGTTATGGCGGGTGATTGTCACCTGCCCGCTGTTTCTGCCCCTAAAGCCTTGTGATCGTTGCCCTTTTGTGTTGGCGTGGAGGGTGAGGGGGCTATTGTGCTGTTTGATTGCCCCCTGCTATCATAGGGACAGGGAGACACAGCGGCTTTTGAGACTGGTGGGCAAATCACTACCAAAGTGTCTGCCTGCAGTCAGCACACCTCTCCTGCACATGTCTCCCGCACGAAGACCATCCCGCAGAGAATGATCCCAGCACCCAAGAGCCTTGTTTGTCACCCCCCCCCCCCCCCCCCCCATCCACCTCAACCACCCTCCACCTCAACGTACGCCTGGGCACCAAAGCAGCTCAAGAGGCGAACCCTGAGCTCCGTCTCCCAACAATCTGATGTGCACCTGATGTGAAAGAACAGCGGCTGCGGCCGGCCGGCTGCCACCCGGCATGGACTTCTCACACCCTCACACACTTACCTTCATTCACGGTTGGCTCAAGAGTAATGGGAGAGGAACTTGTTAACTCGGGAGAGGAAATTGAAACATCGCAGCAATGACATACCCGTGGGAACTCGGTTAAACACTTGATCATAAACTTGAAATCTCGTACACAACCACGAGTCTGGTTTTTTTCTTTCACTTGGGGTCACTCGTGGGATGACTCGCACCGTGAGCTTATTGTGGCTTATTGTGATATGATATTAATTATCACTGATATAAGTAAGTTTGAAAGCCAGCTATTAACTTCCATGTATTATATGAGTAATATATCCAAACCACTGGTAGTTTGTGGTCAGCGGTTTACTCTTAGGGCAATGATTGATGGGATCGAGGTGAGAGGGCTCCGCAAAGGGCACCAGCTCAAATTCCACAAGAGATTTTACAAGACCTGTTGCAAGAGCAGTTGACTGACATTACAACTTCACAATCACAGCACCACATCTCGCAACTGTTTTCACCATGAAAATTAAACTCTTGATGGCTCGCTTAAATACCACTAATCAAATCAAGTCTGCAGTCATGTTACATCTGCAAAGTAGTCACTTTTTTGATATTGTTAGCTGCAAGGGATCTGCATTGGACTACATGCAACAATGGGAGGGGTGGAAGTGTGGTTGAACCAGGTGCTGTATTTACACCAGCCATAGTAATATGTTTCTGATTCAGGGCCCACATAAATATACAGTAACCCTCTCCCTCTGCCCTGACGAGACTAACCCATGCAATTATGTGGCACTTCCCAAAGGAAGAGAATATTTATCAGGTTGAACATTTCCTATCATATCCTTTTTTATTTAATTTTCCTTTCGATAGGTATTGGCCAATCTAAAAAAACGATGTAATTTGGAAGCTTTACCCTCTTTTGAATTCACGTAAAACATACCTCAATTTGACTAGATTGAGGATGAAGAAAGCCAAAATGGCATTATAGTATGCTAATCTACAGTTCATTGACCCGCCCCATTGTATCTGTCTCCAATGCTTCATGCTACACTGGGAATTCTGCTTTCCAATCAACAGTTGTCAAAAGACAGTCTGCTCAGAGAAGCTTACCAGAATTGCTACCCTTGCTATTGGCATAGAATTAGAGGACCCGTGCAGAAATTACCAATAGCTCCTTTGCCGAAATATATAATCCCAACCAGCATTATTAACTCTCGAATGTTGAGCATGTTGCAAGCGGTTTAATGAAAATAGTGTAGAGGAAATAGCTGGTGGGTGTAACAGAGAAAAAAGGAAATTAGAAGAAAATATAAGCTTGGAGCTTGGTCTATTGCATTTGTGTAAAAGGAAACAGTTACAGGCAACAGACAAGGAGGGGAAGGGCAGGAGAGTGTGAAGGATATTATAGCTAGTTTTGCTCACAAATTGGATCATGGAATACTTCTGAAGTGTTGAATTTAATGTAGACAAATGGGGCCTTCTATGCCAATCTACCCTTGCAGTTATAGCTGTTTTGCCTTCATTCATCAAAGCCCCAAGTAAAGTATTTAGCTTGGCAACTACCAACCCATGTTGATGTTACCCATGTTGATGGGTAACATTATTTGATATGGACACCAAGGAATTACGTAAAGAGGAAGGACAGGAGAAAGAGCAAGATGCAGAGGAAGTTGGAGATGGAGGAAAAGGAGGAAGGTATGAAGACATGAGAATGGCAAGAGGGATGAGGTGGGTGGGAGAGGATGGAAAAATGAACAGAGGGAAAGGTCAGAGTGAGGGATGAGGGCAGGGAAAGAAAGGGGGATGGAAGAGAAAATAAACTTGCATGAACCAGTGTAGGCAAAAGTCAAAATAGGCTATGACATCCTGTCAGGCTGTACTGGCAAGCAATTTAACTTATTTTCACCCCTTGTGGGGAGGAAGCATAGAGATTCAGAAGGCAGGTGAGGAAGAGAGATAGAGGATATCAGGAGAATGGACATAAAGCCAGACACCACGATGCAGCTAGAGAGGAATTAAAGAAAAAAGCTCTATGTAAACCCCAAATCCTGTTTGTGTTTATTTGGTTTATTTTAATTGTTTCTCAATGTTGGTCACTACATCTACCAAGACAGGGCAGTTCAGTTATGAGGAAGGATTACTAGGCTAGAATTATTTTCTTTGGGATAGAAGAGGTGAAGGAGAGATCTCATAAACCTCAGATTTGGTGAATAGTGAGGATTCATTTCCTCCAGTAAGCAGTGTTAAGTATATTATGGAAGAAATCCTGAGCATATTTTAAAAGTATTTAAATGAGCAGTCTGTGTATCGTAACCGACAAGACGACTCACAGTGCTGGAAATTGGTGTTAATTTTATACAAACTCTCTGTGCAGACACAATGGACCAATTTGGTCGTCTTCTGCATCAGAATTTCTATGATTCAGTACAAGAAGCTTGTTAAACAATCAACCTGTGTGTTTAATAGGGACCTAGCAAACTGAAGGACAGAGAAGATATTTTTACTTCAGGAAATGATAAATTACTGGTACAATTGCAGTTTGAGGGCACGGGGCATGCCAGACCAACACATCCCAAGCGTAAAGGAATGAGATACGAGAGAAGCTTAAGTAAACCTCGACCCCGAGAGGCCGTAAAGAACATTAGTTAAACTGACATCTCACTGAGGTGCATAAAAAGTGCTGAAGTAAATTCAGACCTAGATTTCAAACTAATGAGAGAAATATAAGAGCACAAAATACGAATCAATATCAGGAAGAACTTTCAATCCTTAGATCATGGGCTTCCTGAACAATATTCCAATACGATTTCACTTTAACAGTTAAAATTTCACAAGACTCCAGAAATTAAAGAACTGATATAAACCATCAATAAAATAGCATTATAACAGGTGCACCATAAATATCAATCTGATGATGATCAGATAGTGTAATAGATAAATAATGGCCAGGCTACAAAAATTAAATTCTAATTTCTCTTGCAATTCTATCTTTGGAGCTTTTACACCCATCAGAAGGAGGCCCTCTGACGGTGCAGAACCTCCTCAGTATTCCTCTACAGTTTGATTTCTCTGCAGTGCGAACTGATAAACAGCAGTAAGGGTCCAGTCACTGCGGGAATACTCAATAACATTAGATTAGCTTACTCCATGACTTGGAGGCATAAATATTCTTGTCTGCCGCATATTACAACTTGCACATATCCGAAGCCTGCATGTAAGTGGCTCCTAATCATTTGGCAGAAGTTAGAGGCATCCCAGGGATCCTTTCTTATTGGCTGGTAGACATAAATACTGGAGAAACTCAGCGGGTGAGGCAGCATTTATGGAGCGAAGGAAATAGGCAACGTTTCAGGTCGGAACCTTTCTTCAAGAAGAGTCTCGACCCGAAACGTTGCCAATTTCCTTCGCTCCATAGATGCTGCCTCACCCGCTGAGTTTTTCCAGCATTTTTGTCTACCTTCGATTTTCCAGCATCTGCAGTTCCTTCTTAAAAACATTCTTATTGGCTTGTCTGTTTGACTCTCTGCTGGAACTTTTACTGCAGAGCACACAGGTGCATAGATCTTTACCTCCTACTCACTTTCTTTCTCATTCAACTTGGACCCTCTCCCTAAACCAGCAGATCAGATAGGTCTACCTTCATCCCTTACCCCCACTTCTCCCTCATCCATCCCTCTCTCCTTCTTCATTCGCCCCAATTTCCCCACTCTCTGCTCCATAATTTTTCAATCTCTCCACCACATGCTTTTGCCACTAGATGGTTTGCATTACGGCAGGATTTAGAGATAAGTAATGTCTCTCGCGGATGCAGGATGCCAGCAGGATAGACGTCTGCCTTTATTCCTGCCCCGTGAGATCACAGTGGGCTTTTGAGGCAGTGAGAGTGCAGCTGGGTGATCAGATTGGCGGACTTGTGGGCATGGGGGTGACGGTCCTGTCATTTTACAACATAATTGCGGTGTCCAAGGCTAATGTTGTTTGTTTTACATGAACCCAGCAATGGGCATCGCAACGCTGTTGGCATTGTGAAGAATAATTTGGAAGTCCTGATTCAGAAAAGCAAAATTACCTACTAGACAATAAAGTGTAAGTGAAATACTCAGCATCTTCAAAGTATCGTTGGTGCCTCAGTGAACAACTGAGGTACCAAAGTGGTTTAGGTACCAAAGTGACTTTGAATATTGCAGCAATCAGTGCTGACTGGCTAAACAGCTTTATTTAGGTTCCACCAAGATGCAGGACAGAACGCCACAGGAGATCCTTCTTCCGAGTGGCTATCAAACTTCACAGCTCCTCC
This sequence comes from Raja brachyura, assembly GCA_963514005.1. Next base: position 29,730,684 of record OY740807.1, on the reverse strand, counting down.
CCCTTCTGTCGTGGGCTAGACTGAGACCGACTCCCTTCCCCCCCCCCCTTCCCTCCAACATCCCCCAAGCCTTTCCACTTGTCACTTTAATTTCATGTTTCATGTATGTTGTTTTTTTTATGACTATTGGCAGATCAATTTCCCTCCTGGGATAAATAAACTTCTATCGTTTCATATTGTTCATTTTCGCCTATATTCCAATACCCTTTTGGGTTCTTCAGTGTACCGTTCATTGAATTAAAAAAAAATTCCATTATTTCTACACATTATTCCTTTTCTGTTAACGATCCTCTTGAGTGGTTAAAAAGTTCACTCGACCCAGTTTTTCCTACTGAGTGCAATTACTTGGGATTGATGATCATTGTCAATGATTTGAGGACAGAAATTAAGGCGGAAATTTAGGGCAGTATTTTGCGAGCACAGAACCGTGGCGACGCTGCCATGCAGTTGTCACTAAACTGAGGACATGCTTGATTATGCAGGAGAAAATAGAATTCCCAGATGCTTTAGCCATTCCAATGCTGTCGCTATCAATGAAATAGAGATGAACTGATCACTACCTATGTTTGTATGTAGTGCTTCCTCAGAACGCCAGATATTCAGCTTCGATCCTGACCTCGAGTGCAGTCTGTGTGGAGATTGTACATTCTCCCATTCCTCCGGGTGCTCCAGTTTCCTCCCACATCCCAAAGATGTGCGGGTTTGTTGGTTAAGCGCCTCTATAAATTGCCCCTAATGTGTCGGGAGTAGGTGAGAAAGTGGGACAACGTCCAATGGCTAATTGATGATCAGCGTGGACTGAGTTGGATGCAGGGCCAGTTTCCAAGCTACATCTCTGAACTAAATGCAGTTGCCTACAGTTGTAATCACATAGCATAAATAATCACAAAATGTTTTGGGGTACATGTAATATAAATACAGGCTCAATCTTACTGTCAATGTAGAATGACTTAATGAATTAAACTCAACAGCACTGGATGAACCTCCACCTCACAAAGTCACACGTATGAAGATTAACAATCAACAATTGCCCATATCATTCGTTGGCAGCAAGCACAATACCAACAATGGCACAATGCTCTTCAATAAGTTTACATATCCATCCACGCCATGTTTAAATGATGCAAGTCGCCGAATCTGCCTTTGAGGTGACTCTCACCCTCAGTTATGATGCGAAAGGCGGATTTCTCATTCATGCCATGATAAACTGAAGCCAAATGATGTGCTGGTGCTAGTGGCCATGACGTGGCTTTGGAATCAAGGTGTTGCTGACCACAGGTAATCAGAGCGAGCCTTCACTTCCACAGTTTTGTAATGGGATTTGCGGATCATAAAGAGCTTGGGGCACAACTCGTAATGCTCCTCTGTCACAGGTTAAGGCCCAACTGCTTTCGGATCCACATCAGCAGCAAATTCAGGTTGAGTACAACACACAAAGAATACTACTATCTTAGTGTGGGAGCTCCGATTCCGACCATTACTCAAAAAATGCTGCAGAAAGCGGACTCACTGATTTCCAGTTGGCGTTGGATTCGTCCTTTGCAACGCTCCCTGTAGTCGGTTTGTGTGCCATTGTACTCAGACATCACTTCCACAAATTTACGAGACAGTGTAGAATGCTGCAAACAAAAAGAAACAAAGGTTGGAAGAAGAGTTTTGGATTGAAACCCAATTATGGCAATTATTAACCCAAATATCTACTGCCCACCAGTCAAGGGATGCACTACGACTGATTCCACAACTGACTTTTGCAACCTTTCCAACCCCATAGAAATCTTAATTTACCACATTGCTTGTGCAATTTCCAATTTTGGAATCAACAATATAAATATCGCATTTCTCATCTTAAAAAGAATGGGCTGCTCACTTTCATTAAAAAAACCCATTCTATTCGTAAATTAGGAATCAATTATTTTCATTCACATTTTTAACTTTCTCGAGGAGAACATGGAGGAGTTCTTAAACTGGACATGAACTTATCTTTTTAAATGTTGTTATCGTACCTCTTTCTGCAACTTACCTGGGTAGCATGTTCCAAAAACCCACTTGCAAAAAACGTACCACCCAGGTTTCTATTTTTCAAATATTTTTTATTTTTGTTAGAAGTACAGCAGTGTGGTACCTAAGTACCTAATACATACATACACATTACCATTCTTGTACAACTTCGTGTTTTTAATTTAATAATAAAAGAACAGTGAAAGAAAAAGGGAAATAAAGAGTGTTGAAATAGATAGACGAGTAAAAACAGATAGCGAAAGAGACAGAGAGCAGAGATAACAAGCTAAGAAGATTGAAAGAAAACGAGAAAGTAGAGAGAAAATAAATTAGGAGAGATATACCTATTTCGTATTTTTACCCATCCGTCACCTGGTTCTGAACCATTTAATTTCTACGGTTATGTTATGTTGCACCATATGCTTGTAAAAAGTCAATAAAAGGAGACCAAGTCTTTAAGAATTGGTCTACTTTGCCTAGTACGAGGAATCTCATTTCTTCAAGATGTAGCGTTTCCGACATATTTGAAATCCACAGTTTGAACGTTGGCGTGGTTGCGTTTTTCCAGAATTTTTTTTGCAGTTATTAAACCATAATTAAGAAGAGCTTCTTGGAAAGTAGTTAATTTATTTCCCTCCTCCATTGATCCAAAGATAATCAGTTCTGTATTGGGGTTCAATTTTGTGTTAAATAGTTTTGTAAAAGTCCAAAGATTTCATTCCAAAATGTATGCAGTTTTGTACAAGAGACAAACGAATGTGCTATAGTGGCATTTTGAATTAGACATTTATCACAAATGGGGGAAACATTTGGAAATATTTTATTCAGTCTGGTTTTCGAGTAATATAATCTGTGTAACATTTTAAATTGAATTTAGGTTATGTCTTACATTAATCGAACATTTATGTACATATAATAGATTTTTTCCCATCTTTCGGAATTTTTATCAATAACTCTTGTTCCCAGTCCTTTCTAATTGCCTCTGTTGTTGGTGTTTCTATATTTAAACTTATATTATGTAAATATGATATTAAATTGCTTGATTCTGCCTTTCTATTCATTCCTACCTCTAATAAATCTGAGGTTAGAGTTTGATATCCTTGTATATATTTTTTAAAATAATCTTGAATTTGAAGATATTTGAAATATTGGTTACTTTTCAAATTATATTTTAGTTGTAATTGTTGGAATGAAAAAAAAAATTCCCATTTCATATATATCTCCCATCATTTTAATTCCTATTCTTTCGCAATGGATAAACGTTTTATCAATAATAGATGGTTTGAATGAAGGATTGTTAGCTATTGGGGAAAGAAGCGATAAATCCCAGACTGATTCCTGGGATGTCAGGACTTTCATATGAGGAAAGATTGGATAGACTCGGTTTGTACTCGATGGAATTTAGAAGATTGAGGGGGGATCTTATAGAAACCTACAAAATTCTTAAGGGGTTGGACAAGCTAGATGCTGGAAGATTGTTCCCGATGTTGGGGGAGTCCAGAACAAGGGGTCACAGTCTAAGGATAAGGGGGAATTCCTTTAGGACCGAAATGAGGAAAACATTCTTTACACAGAGAGTGGTGAGTCTCTGGAATTCTCTGCCACAGAAGGTAGTTGAGGCCAGTTCATTGGCTATATTTAAGAGGGCGTTAGATGTGGCACTTGTGGCTAAAGGGATCAGGGGGTATGGAGAGAAGGCAGGTACGGGATACTGAGTTGGATGATCAGCCATGATCATATTGAATGGCGGTGCAGGCTCGAAGGGCCGAATGGCCTACTCCTGCACCTATTTTCTATGTTTCTATGTTTCTATGTCTTAATTTTAAAGTTAATTTTATTTATTTCCAAATTCGTATTATACTGTGAATAATTGGATTGTTCTTATATATTATATTGTTCAGTTTCATCGGGGAAAGAAGGATCGCTCCTATATTATAAGGGGAACAATCCTCTCTCCATTCTTATCCAATCTACTTGTTGGGCAGAACTGTCCAACCAGTAGATTATATTTTTAATATTCACTGCCCAATAGTAATACAATAAGTTAGGGAGTGTCAGTCCCCCTGATTCTTTAGATTTACACATGCATTTTCTTTGAATTCTGTGTGATTTATAGTCCCATATAAAGTTTGTAATATCAGAATCTAATCTTTTAAAGAATTGTTTTGGTAAGTATATTGGTATTGATTGAAATAGGTACAGTATTTGTGGTAAGAAGATCATTTTTATAGCATTTATTCTGCCTATTAAGGACATCGGCAGTGTTTTCCAGAACTTAATCAACCCATTTAATTTAGTTAATAAAGGCATATAGTTTGTGTTGAGTAATGATTTATATTTCCTAGTAATTTGGATACCCAAATACTTGAATATTTCAGTTGCAATTCTAAAAGGGAATTTCAACAGATGTGTCGGCTCTTGAGGTTTTATCACCCAGGTTTCTGTAAGTCCTTTCACTCTCACCATAACTTATGCCCTCTTGTCTTAGGCTCCCTTTACGATAGGATGAGGCCATCCACCTTATCTGTGCCCCTTGCACCTCCATAAATTCATCCCTCAGCCTCCAGGAAAATAAACCCAGTCTCATCAAATGAAACATTTTTTGTCTTGTGCAGTACCAGTAGACCTATTAAAATGGCTAATATGTCACGATTAATGAGTGTAAGTGAGTGATTGATGGTGAGCACAGACTCAGTGGGTCAAAGGGACGGTCTCCATGCTCTATCTATGACTCAATTAGTGGTGGGTGTGTGGAACGCGCTGCCAGGGCTGGTGGTGGAGGCAGGTACGATGGCGGCATTTAAGAGGCTTTTGGAGAAACACGTGTACGTGCATAGAATGGAGGGATATCGATTATGTGCAGGCAGAGGAGATTAATTTAACTTGGCATCATGTTCGGCATGGATATTGTAGGCCAAAGGGCTTATTCCTGAACTGTATTGTTCTATGTTCTATGTTCTATGCAATAATCTTTCATAAATCACCCATTTTTCTTCTGGACTCCAAAGAATGTAGATCTAATATAGATCTAATTGCTTTAGCTACTTATGACAGGACAACCCTCTCATCCGAGGAAATAACCTGGTTATTTTTCATTTGATTATCTCAAATTATAGTATACCCTATCTTGAATAAGGGAACCAAACCGTGCAGTTATATATATTCGATTATTATATATATATATTTTATGCACTCCTGGTGACCCATTCAATTGATGAATAAGTCAACATAAAACATAATTGAAGAGTTGAGATGGGGTACCACCAATAAGTTCAGGTATGGCTGTTATATCAACAACATCCATTGAGCATCTAGGGTCAATAAATGCAATATCAGCACAATTAAGAAGATCAAAGAATTGAAACGCCAACAAAATGGTTCATTTAGTAAACTGGTAAATGTTGTTCAGCTGATTTCATTCTTTCTTTCTTTTCAAGAGAGTAAACTAGTGTAGTATGTGCAAACAAATGTGACTTCACTGTGTGACACATTCAATCACATGTGCAACATCATGCGCATGATGAAAGACTGAGAAGAACCTCTAATAAGCAATGTATATCTTATGGACCTCTCCATGTGGCCTCCATATCACACTGACTGTTCCGTAGGTTTCTTTGGAGTAGAAAAGGTACGCGCAGAAGCCTATTAATTACAGTACACTTAAGGAAGCATATAGAATGTAAAGCATTCCATGAAAGACATGAGGAGGGGAACAGTACGATGCAACCACAGAGGCTTGTGGCCTTGTGGAGAAATTTGCGGTACTGGAAATTAATGGGGTAACAGTTGTGCTACTGCCTTATTGCCCCAGTCTCCGGCTTTCATTTGTGACCTCAGGTGTTGTTCATGCTATGTTTGCAGGTTCTATCCATGACTCTGTGGGTTTAGAAACATAGAAACATAGAAATTAGGTGCAGGAGTAGGCCATGCGGCCCTTCGAGCCTGCACCGCCATTCAATATGATCATGGCTGATCATCCAACTCAGTATCCCGTACCTGCCTTCTCACCATACCCTCTGATCCCCTTAGCCACAAGGGCCACATCTAACTCCCTCTTAAATATAGCCAATGAACTGGCCTCAACTACCCTCTGTGGCAGAGAGTTCCAGAGACCCACCACTCTCTGTGTGAAAAAAGTCCTTCTCATCTCGGTCCTAAAGGATTTCTCCCTTATCCTTAAGCTGTGACCCCTTGTCCTGGACCTCCCCAACATCGGGAACAAGCTTCCTGCATCTAGCCTGTCCAACCCCTTAAGAATTTTGTAAGTTTCTATAAGATCCCCTCTCAATCTCCTAAATTCTAGAGAGTATAAACCGAGTCTATGCAGTCTTTGTTCATAAAACAGTCCTGACATCCCAGGAATCAGTCTGGTGAACCTTCTCTGCCCTCCCTCTATGGCAATAATGTCCTTCCTCAGATTTGGAGACCAGAACTGTACACAATACTCCAGGTGTGGTCTCACCAAGACCCTATACAACTGAAGTAGAACCTCCCTGCTCTTATACTCAAATCCTTTTGCTATGAAAGCCAACATACCATTCGTTTTCTTCACTGCCTGCTGCACCTGCATGCCTACTTTCAATGACTGGTGTACCATGCACCCAGGTCGCGATGCATCTCCCCTTTTCCTAATTGGCCTCCATTTAGATAATAAATCGTTTCTTCTGAGCATTCAGTTTCCTTCCACACTCCAAAGAAATGCTGGTAGATTGATTGGTGACTGTGAATTACACCACAGGGGTGGGTGTAAGGAAGGGGTTTGATGAGCATGTGTGAGACTATGGTGGTAGGGAAATAAAGACTGGGGACATGGGACTGAAATCCCATTCCTGAAATCACTCCTCTGGAAGCCAGCGTGTACCCAATGGGCATGAATGTCTCCTTCTGTGTCATAACACATATAAGAAAGAATAGAACGATCAAAAGTACTGGAAGCCAAGTGTGATAGACCATAAATAAGCACAGCAGAAGTAATCGATGAACTAACATGCAGCAGAAAGAGAGTCCAGCTGATCAGAGCTTGTGTAGGTCCACAAGAGGGAATTAATAGTGTACCTAGAGGGACCAGCAGAACAACAGGAATCTGGCTTTGAAGAGGCAAGGTTTTGACCTGCACTGGAATAAAAATTAGTGGAGACAATTAGGAAGTAAAATGGTGGGTTAGGACCTCACCAGAAGCAGAAGAATTGAGGACTGTGAGAAGGAGCCCAGTATTGAATTTACATATTATATATGCGCACTGTATACATATGGCACATTGGCGCAGCGGGTAGAGCCGCTGCCTCACAGTGCCAGAGACCCGGGTTTGTTCCTGACCTCGGGTGCTGTCTGCGTGGAGTTTGCCTGTTCTCCCTGGGACCGTGTGGGGTTTCAATCAGGTGGTTCGATCTACCACATCCCAAAGACGTGTAGGGTTTGTTGGTTAATTGGCCTCTGTAAATTGCCTCTAATGTGTAGGGAGTAGACTCGAAAGTGATATTACATAGAACCAGCATGAACGGGTGATCGATCGATGGTTAGCATGGACTCGGTGGGCCGAAGGGCTTGTTTCCAAGATATATCTCTAAACTACACTAAACTGCTCAGGAGGACCAATGATCTTTCCAATTTTACTTTGATTCTCTGACCAGGAACATCATTTGGTGTCACCCAGCTTCACATTGGTTTGACCCTACGCACATCAGGATGCCTTCATTTCATTTGAAAGAAAGAAATTCAGATGAGTACATAAGGAGTCAGAATGAATTAATTTAACAATTAAATCGTATAACTTTAAATAGGACTCCTTTGGTCACCTGGATAGGGAGTTCACTATATTGATAGGGATGCATTAGTACAGTTTTGATGGGGGTCAACATCGGGTCAATGTCATAATTCTTATCAAGCTAATTTAAATAGGATGATGAAATATTACTTGCAGACCCACAACATGCAGGTACATTTATCTATAGGAGAATTAATTGAGTCTCAACAAAACTGGTCTTACCTGACCTACATCTCCACTGGCCCACTTAAAATAAAACTACCTGGAACAGCTGTAGAATTCTGAATTCATACCACCCAAAAACATGCCCTTTATTTTTCCGCAGCCTCCTGATTGTTGAAATTCCTCTTTATTAGCAGACGGGCTTAATGAAGTTCAATTAAGCCTGATGAAGGATCTCGACCCGAAACATCACCTATTTCTTTTCTCGAGAGATGCTGCCTGACCTCTCTGAGTTACAGCAACATTTTGTTTCTGACAATTATGTAAAACTCCTCAGTGAAAGTCAGATTAAGAGGAAAGAAGGGGCCTGTACTCACAGTCCATTCGAATCGGAAAAAATCACATTGTAATGTTACATTTCACATGGTGAGTGATACTAAAGATGTGGTGAGGATGTTTCCCTGTTTGGTCTCTTGTGGTCAATCCCAGCGAGAGAGGGAGTGGAGGTGGGGTGAGGGTGGGTCTCGGACACTTACGACTTGCATAAAAAAGAATATATTTCCAGAGGATTGGGAATCTGTGGAATTCTGTACATCATTAGTTTGCACTCCTCACGTCTCAAGATTATAAATGTGTACATCTTCAAAGGACTTTGGTATAGGTTAAGAACTGGTTACAAAGGATGAAATTGATGGATCTGTGGAGTCTGACGCAATTAAATGTTAAGGATATCATGCAGGAAAGAGACTAAAAACGAGATCAACCATGGTGTCACCAAATAATGGATGTGCGCGAACGGACTACTCCTGCTTTTATTTCTTATACTCCTGCATTTTAGAAACTCCAGCCTAGGATATCAAAGGTTTAAGCTATGGGGTGACATGGCCTCAACTAGTATACTGTCCCAATGCTTTACAAAGAGGTAATCATCTTTCTAAACACGCATCTACTTATTTCCTCCAAATATTTTGCGCTCGATACCTGAACTGATCTTTTAGGTATATTATCTTCAATGGTAAATCTCATTCTTCAGGATCCTAATGGAAGCTAAGTTTCCCACTTTCAGTGGTTTGTGCGCAACAGATACTTTGGCAGGATGGACACCAATATCAGTTAGCGGAAAGTTATTTTGGTGCCATAGACATTGTTCTTTCATCTCCCAATTCAACACAAATACCTCAAATGTGGAACAGAAAATAACTAGCCAAGCTTTCAAACTCTGTGCTTAATTACAGCCATTTGGAAAATTAGTATTTGGAAATGCACACAGCAGAGGCTTTAATTGCACTAATTGTTCTTTAATAACCTTGTGATTGAGGCTCTCCCTTGGGTAAATCTCACTGAGGAGACTGTGTATTGTGGAACAGATTATTAACAAGACATTACCTGTGCTTTTGGCTCACAGCATTTATTGATGATAGATGTGCATGATTATGCTTCAATGGAGAATTCATTCCAATATCTGACAATTCAACCTAAAACTGATGAAAGTGAAGTGGTTAAGATAGAATCATGTTCTGTGTGTACACCAACGGCTTTTAGTATAAACTGATGGGGCATTGGCAATCCCAGTGATCATTCCCCAATGCATTCATTGATAGCTCACTGAAGCAATTAAATGGCTTCATGAAATGCCTTCAGGCCTACGTGAGGTACTGTGCATAGGTCTGTGGAGTATAAGTGACATTGAGGGCGAAGCTGGAACAGGGGAAGCTCACAAAACCTTCGGAACAACAGGCAGGATGCAGCTGAGATCAACCCAATGGAATAAGGGAACATTTCAAGTAGCAACACTGTGTAGGGTAGGCATTTAAAGTAGCCACAGTTCACTCCATTATTCTGCTGCACCAGGTTGGAGATTTTTAGATATAGTAAGAAGAGGCTACCGATATAAGTAAAGTGTAGACTTTTGCATATGGATGAGAGGTTAAGGGGCAGGAGGCTGCCCACTGTCCTGCAAAGGTTAGGACATCCAAATAGAGAGAGACTCGTGGCTGTGAACCAGTGAATTGGACATTGATAGAGCTGGGTAAATGGAGCACGTCAGAAGGAAATGTGTAAGGGTCTGAAACCAAAAGTAGGACACAGGAGGAGAGTGCAAAAGTGGAAAAGAAGTTGAAACAAAGAGATCTGCAAGAAATGAACCAGGATAAAAACTGTGGAAGGTTCCGGAACAAATGTTTAAGTGGCCATTAAAACTGGTGTGGATGTAGACGAAACAGTTGCTGAGCCTGAGAAGATCCATTTGGCAGCTGACGGAGTTTGTAATTATAAAGCTATTTATCTCCATCTGCCCATAACTTTAGCATCATCAATGATCACAATGGAACTGTCTCGATAGAATTTAAGAGTGAGTCATCCAAGAAATCATTGAGATGAAATACCATATAATCCAGTACATTACTGATAATATTTCATTATAAATATGAATTCATAAGTGTGGCCCAACACACAAAAAAACAATTATTAACTGAGAATTAATTTGTCAAGAATATTGCTGTCCAGGGGCAACCATTTTGTCAGATATCTTTCCGGCACACTGGTTCTGGGTGTTGGGGGAGATAGGTTAGAGATGACTGAAAATTGTTTTAATTTTCAAAACACAGTATTGACAAGTTCAAAGTCATAATCTTTAATCCTTGAAGAATGCAAAATAAAAATACTTGCTTCCATTTCTACTGTGAATAAGGTCTACCTTTATCCTTCTGTTTCAACTTTGTATTTTGCAGGAATGAAAATTTACAGTGCTGGAGGGTCTTTGTACAACACGATTGTTGTAGGCGTGAGAAGTAAAACTGGTCATCTCAGCATCAATAGCAGTATCTTAGTTTGGTGAGAGTCAGGTATGGTCAATTCCAAAATGTTGTTTTGTCTTCACTTTTGGCTTTTGTCTGCTTCAGAGCAACTATGTAGTCAACTTGAAGCAAGATTGGATCAGCAATGACCCGGCCCACCTTTAAAGGAATAGATTCCTTTGCTTGAGCAGTTTACAACCCAGTGGTATGAATATTGATTACTCTAATTCCAAGTGACCCCTGCATTCCCCCTCTCACCGTCCCTCCCCCACCCTTGCGATCCAGCTAGTTGCACTCTTCATATCGTTATCATCTCATGGACCATTGTGGCCTCCATTGGTGCCAGCTCTGGTTTATTTTGTATATTTTCATACCTCTAGTTTCCCTCTCCCCTGGCTGTCAGTCTGAAGAAGGGTCTCGACCCGAAACGTCACCTATTCCTTTTCTCCAGAGATGCTGCCTGACCCGCTGAGTTACTCCAGCATTTTGTGTCTATCTTCGGTGTAAACCAGCATCTGCAGTTCCTTCCTACACAGATTCCTTTACTATGTTGGTGTAGGCCATTTAAATTTTACTTAGAAATATCATCCCATCAGTGTGGATTCATTTGAAACAAGAATCCTGCATTTTACTTCTATGTTGTTTTGCTTTTTCCCAGCAAGATTAAAATACAATTGAATTACTCAATTCATTTTATAACATTCTTATACACAATATCAATGATAGCTGTCTGGATTATGGGGCATAAACTATAAGGAGAGGTTAGACAAACGGAGTGTTTTCTATGGAATGCCACAGGTTGAGGGAAGGCCTGATAGATGTATATAAAAATTATGAGAGGTACAGTTAGGGTCGATCGTCAGAACCTTTTTCCCCCAAGGTAGACATATCAAAGACTAGAGGGGACAACTTTATGGTGACAGGGGTAAAATGTAAAGGAGATGCGTGGGACAAGTTTTTATTTACAGAGATTGATGGATGTCTGAAACACGATGCCAGGAGTGGTGATGGAGGCCAAAATAGTGGCGTTTAAGATATGTTTAGATAGGTGCAGGGAATGGAGGGATATGAATAATGTCCAGGCTGATGAGATTAGTTTATAGAAACATAGAAAATAGGTGCAGGAGTAGGTCATTCGGCCCTTCGAGCCTGCACCGCCATTCAATGTGATCATGGCTGATCATCCAACTCAGTATCCCGTACCTGCCTTCTCTCCATACCCCCTGATCCCTTTAGCCACAAGGGCCACATCTAGCTATATCTTAAATATAGCCAATGAACTGGCCTCAACTACCTTCTGTGGCAGAGAATTCAACAGATTCACCACTCTCTGTGTGAAAAATGTTTTTCTCATCTCGGTCCTAAAAGACTTTCCCCTTATCCTTAAACTGTGACCCCTTGTTCTGGACTTCCCCAACATCGGGAACAATATTCCTGCATCTAGCCTGTCCAACCTCTTAAGAATTTTGTAAGTTTCTATAAGATCCCCCCTCAATCTTCTAGATTGTATCTGGGCATCATGACAGATATTTCGTTTTACATGTTACACGTGTCAAATTAGAGCTTCCTTTTGCTTCTTTTAAACAAAACATCCAAATAGCTTCTTGAAATTGAACTTGGTCAAGAGAAAGCATGCTCCTTCAGCCCATCCTTTGTGAACCTGATGGAGTGGTGTTTCTGCCTCATTGTGGTGATCACACCTTAAGCACATATAAAGGATATAGAGCTATCGCTAAGCTCATAGGAACGATAACTTCTCTGATAAAGGAAGCAAGGTGTCTAAAGAGACTAAAATTAATTGAGTAGGAAGGAACTGCAAATGCTGGTTTAAACCGAAGATAGACACAAAATACTGGAGTAACTCAGCGAGACAAGCTGCATCTCTGGAGAGAAGGAATTGGTGATGTTTCGGGTCTAGATTTTTCTTCAGACTGAGAGGGAAAATACAATATTGAGAATATACTGGTTAGAAACAAAGATAGATTATAAAAGTTCACAGGGAAATGCAAAAAAAAATTGGTATTGGTTTATTTTCACTTGTACAGAGATATAGTGAAAAACATTGCTTGCATGCTACCCAGGCAAATCACTTCATACGAGTACATCAGGTAGTGCAAAAGAGAAAATAATCCGTGTACAGTACAGTGTTACAGTTGCACAGAAAACGCAAGTATAGGAGCGGCACAGTATCGCAATGGTAGAGTTTGTTGCCTTTCTGCTCCAGAGACCCGGGTTTGATCCAGTGCTGTCTGTACAGAGTTTTTACGTTCTCCCTGTGACCATGTGGTTTTCTCCTGGTGCTCCGATTTCCTCCCACATTCCAAAGCAGGTTTGTAGGTTAATTCTGTAAATTGGCCCAAATATGTAGGATGTGAAAGTGGAATAACATCAAACTAGTGTATGTGATCACTTTGTTGGCACAGACCTGGTGGGCTGAAGGGCCTGTTTCCACTCTGTATCTCTAAACTAAATTAAATTGAGGTAAAATAAAAAATAGCCGCAAGGGCCACAACGAGATAGGTTGGAAGATGGGAAATTTGAGAGGTCCATTCAAAAGTCTAGTAACATCAGGGAATACGTTTTTTTAAAATCTGGTGGTACATATAATCATCTGCCCAATGGGAGCGGGGAGAAGAGAGAATGAATGGGATATATGAGTGGTCTTTAATTATGTTGGCTATTTTTATGAGGCAACGTGATGCACAGATGGAGTCAATAGTAGGGAGGGTTGGAGGAAAAGCTTGTTTGTGTGATGACTGGGCTGGGTTCACAACTCTGCAATTTCTTGCAGTCCTGGGCAGAACAGATGCCATACCAATCCATGATCCATCTTGGAAAATATGCTTTATGTGGTTCAACTGTAGAAGTTGGCAAGAGTCAGTAGGAGGGGTATTGGTGTGCTTTCTTGGCGTCAATTTAGGAAAATAATACTGGGTCTGTGGCAAGAGATATTGCAGTGGGAAATAATGAAATGGCAGCGAAAATTAAACAAACATGTTGTGTTTGTCTTTATGGAAGCAGACACAGAATATCTCCTGGAAGTAATGGATGGGAATAGCATCAGTTCAATTAATAGGACCAATATACTAGTAAACACCTGGGATTTGATGATTTACTGATTTGAAAGATGTGGCCATGGAGAAAGTGGATGGTATTCTACAAATTATCGAGCAGATCTCACAGACTGGAAGGTAGCAAATCTATCCCCATCATTTATAAGAGGGAAGGGAAAAGAAGGCACCATTGACCAATTAGCTTGACTTCAATAGTTGAGAAAATATTGAATACAGTTACTTATGGAAATGGTAATATGGCACAAATTAAGTATAAAAGGGTTAACTGAATCAACATGAACTTATGAAAGGGAAATCACATTTAACAAATCTGCTGGCATTTTCTGCAGTTGTAATGAGCAAAATGCATAAAGGTAAATGAGTGGGTGTGGTGTATTTGGACAAGGTCTTTCATAAGGTGTCGTCACATAAGAAATGATTTGGACTAATTTTGGTTTGAATTCAGGATTGGTTAATAATCAAAAAGAAGAAAGAAAGAATAAATAGGTTTTGTTTAGTTTGGGAGACTGTGAGAAGGTTAGTGCTTCATGGATTAGTCCTGGGGCTCCAGCTGTTCCTAATCGCTGATTTGGAAGAGATGACCACGTGTAAAGTCTCTGTGTTTGCTGATGCTGTAAAACTGGATGGCAGTTTGTGTTGTAAAAAGATAGAGCAGAGAGTTTTGAGGAGTGGAGAAGGGTAACTGAATGAATTAGAAGATGGCAGATGGAATACAATGTGTGTACAAAAAAAAGATCAATGTTATGCATGATGAGGGACAGAAAGTTGAGCCACACAGGTGACGTGTCAGGACAGAAGGGTCTGAAGAAAGGTCTCAACCTGACATGCCGTGTGTCCATTTCCTCCACAGATGTTACCTGATTTCTGAATTCCTCTAGCACTTTGATTTTCCACCAATTTGCAGCATCTGCAGTCCCTTGGATCTCCAGAGACAGTAAGATGGTGGGTTCAGACAAAGGTGGGAGTGCAGAAATCATTCAGAGTTAATGTGAAGTTACAGCAAGGAATTAGCAAGGCAAATTATATATTATCCTTTACTGCAGGAGGATTGAGATACAGGACTAAATATGCCATGCTACAATTATATAGAGACCTGGTAGGACTGCTTCTGGAATATTGTATATAAATCTGGTCCTCCTACAGAATATATTGCAGTAGAAATAATGTAACAAGGGTTCACCCACTTTATTCCAGCGATGGGCTTCTGTCTAACGAGAAGAGAATAAGCAATCAGGGCTTTCGCTGTCATGAATTTAGGAGAATGAGATGTCATCTCATTGAGACATTCTTTCAGGGTTTAATGTGGTAGATACAGGAATTATATGGGTGCATTGAACCAGTGGAGTATTTTCAAATCAAATGAGCAGCCATCTACAGGAAGGATGAGGAGACATTTCTTCACCTAATAAACATCTATCCGATTTCTATCAGTTGCTCAGTATATTTAAGACAGAGATTGATAACGGAAGCGCAAACGCTCAGCATAGGAGCACCGCAAGGCTGCGTACTCTCTCCTCTCCTCTACACCAATGACTGCACTTCCACAGACACCTCTATCAAGCTTCTCAAGTTTGCGGACGACATAACCCTGATTGGACTGATCCAGGATGGGGAGGAATCTGCCTCCAGACAGGAAGTGTCACAACTGGCGTCCTGGTGCCGTCGCAACAACCTAGAGCTCAACGCTCTTAAGACAGTGGATTGATTGTAGACTTTAGGAGAGGTCCCCCTCCCCTCACCCCACTCACCATCAACAACACCACAGTCACATCTGTGGAGTCTTTTAAGTTCCTGGGAACCATCATCTCCAAGGATCTTAGGTGGGGGGCTACAATCGACTCCACAGTCAAAAAGGCCCAACAGAGGATGTACTTCCTACGGCAGCTGAGGAAGCACAATCTACCACAGGCAATGATGGTCCAATTCTACACGGCCATCGGAGAGTGTGTTCTCACCTTCTCCATCATGGTCTGGTTTGGCTCAGCCAACAAGCACGACACCTGGAGGCTGCAGCGAATCATCCGATCAGCAGAGAAGGTTATTGGCTGCAACCTTCCCTCCATTGATGAACTGTACACTGCAAGGGCCAGGAAGCGAGCAGGCAAAATCATCTCTAACCCCTCTCACCCTGGCCACAAACCCTTTGAAACGCTTCCCTCTGGAAGGTGACTCCGGATTGTCAAATCTGCCACAGCCAGACATAAAAACAGTTTTTATCCACGAGTAGTTGCTCTACTCAACAGCCAAAAATCTGTAGCCTCCCTTTGATCTGGTATTTTGTTGGTTCACATGCTTGATCAATGGTGTTTTATCATTAATTTTTTTGTTATTAATGTTTAGTGTTTTCTGAGTCATTCGTAACTGTCACTGTATGTCATGTCGTCACTTGCGGGCGGAGCACCAAGGCAAATTCCTTGTATGTGAATACTTGGCCAATAAACTTACTTACTTACTTGATAAACATATTGATACTAAGGGAATCAAAGGATGGTGACATCAAAGATCAATGCTGATTTTATTAAACGAGTAGCAGGCATGAGGGGCTGAATGGTCTACTTTGCCTTCCACTACCTTCGTACTTGCTCCTTTCTTGATATGCATATTTGTCCCACCCATCTTGAAACAGGAAAAATAACCCAGCTCCATGTGTCTGAGAATGGAGAAAGCTGAAATTGTCGTGCCGTCAATTTCCCAATTTAAAAAAGTTGATCTGGCCATTGAGAATAATGATAAGCTTTGTCTCTTCTGGCCAATGGAGGCTCTCAATTCTGTAAGGCAATTTGGCTGCCATATTATTACCTAGTAGCAGCATGGATCTGCATTGTGTGAGTTGCAACCTGCAGCTTTGACGTCTGCTGTGACTGTGCACAGCTGAGGGCCCAATGCACTGAAGTAGACCATCTGTTATTGAAGGACAATGCGGCCAGAGGAATGACAAAATCATAACCAGCAAAATACTGAATTATGTAGGACAACTGCTTGCTGAGTTTATTACCAACCACTCAAACATAATAACCTCTATCATCAGTATGAAACTCAACCAACGATGTACAAATGTTTTCTAAAATGCAGGGATGTCGAAGTATTAGATATTGACCTCTCGCTTTCCCGAGAAAAGATCATTCAAATTCAATTCAAGTGTAAATGAAAATCAAAACACTGTGGATGCCAGAAATGTGAGTACAGAGCTTCAGCTGTAGGTTCAGGGAGGATTAGTTAATGCCCTTTCTCCTCACGGTGCAGCACAATCCTCTGGCCTGAGAAAGGTCTCATGTTTGTATCTGAGATATCTGAGACAATTTTTAAACCCGGTTAAGGTGACCAAGTCAACAGCACACAACGTCCTGCAAAATAGTCAAACACTGCACTCAAAATACAAAACACAAACACCAGCTGAATGAAACACTCAGTGAGTTCACCAGCATTTGGTGCAAGCCGGTCAATGTATCAGATGTGGGATTCTTCCTCAGGACAGGAGGAGTCCATGCTCAAATTATGTCCTTCAATGATGTTACTTAAAATGTTTACAGAGCCCATTAAGCCCTGAAGGAACCTTTGAATACATTTATTTAAAAGATTTCAAATTAGTCCTAAATTGGTATTTGTACTTGACCACAGTGCAAGGATAAGCCATGATGCGTAACAAACAGGAACATATATTCTATGTTTGATTTTTATTGTACAGGAACTGGATATACTTAAGGGAACAGTTTAGCTTTCCATTTAACTCATGCTATCCCTGACCTTGGTTTGTTTGAATACATTATAGATTGCACGGACATAGTAAAGTGCATCCAATCCTTAATGTACCTGAACTGGGAATGTTGTGTACAATTTTAATTACTTCCAAGTGCTCATTTAATCCATTCCATTCTATAAATTTTAATTCCTTATTATCCAAATGTGATTCCCGAAAATATTTGGAGAATATCCTTCTGTTACGTCCTTTACAATCTTTCTGAATGAAAGCCCGCTTCTTTCTGCTCGGCTTAAAAACAAACGCATTACCACACCCAATCCATAGAAATCTGATGGAGCTGTAGACCATTCAGCCCCTCATGCCTGCTACACATTACAGTTGGACACTGAGGGGCTGCTTGCAGTCTTACGTAAGAGCTGACAAAATGTTGAGTGTGTGTTTATTTCTTTCTATATCTTCCGTGAAATTTCTGTCTGAACAACATTATTATTATATCTGCATGAACCTCCTGTAATGTTTAGTGCTTGCCAAAAATGCCAGGTTGGGAAATACTGCTTTTGACCAACTAGGGTCAGCTGGGCAAACTGCACTGAATCTGCTGTGTTAATCACAGTAATTCATCTTTCCAATTATTACTATTTATTACTTCCTTTCAGAAAACCTGACCCAATTATGTTGCTTTTGGCACTACAACTGCAGCCCATCCGAGGGATTCAGAAATAGTCCAGCAGCTCGGTGTGGGGGAAGGTGTGTTGCTGTGGATTATCAGCAAAAATAGACACCACCCATGGCTTGGCCAAACCTCTGCTCACCATTGCTGCCAAGCTGGAGGGACATGGGAGGGGGAGGGGGGGGGGGGTGGAGGGGGGTCTAAACCTGGTTTAAAGACTGGAGAAGAGGAAGGGCAGCACGGCGATGCAGCGGTAGAGTTGCTGCCTTATAGCGCCAAAGTCCCAGGTTCGATCCCGACTACGGGTGCTGTCTGTGCAGAGTTTATAGGCTCTCCACGTGACCGCGTGGGTTTTCTCCGCGCGCTCCAGTTTTCGCCCACGTACAGGTTTGTAGGTTAATTGGCTTCGGTAAAGATTGTAAATTGTCCCAAGTGTGTAGGATAGCGCTAGTGTATGGAGTAACCCCTGGACGGTGCGGATTGGGCGGGCTGAAGGGCCTGCTTGCACGCTGCACTTCTAAACTTAACTAAAGACCGGAACTGAACTAAAGAGGATGGTAGGAGCAGCACAGGACATATCTAAAAAGTGGGGTGCTCCCCCATTGAAGCTACCACTCGGGATTGCGCAGCAAAGGCTGCGTGCAAGTACACAAGCAAACAATTTTGCAACCAACTGATCAAATCAACAACTCATCCAGTCATGAATTGGTGGGGGTGGGGGGGATATTAAATAGTTACTCAGGGAGAAAGCCAGGAGAACAATATTGGCAAAGACAGGACTGAAATATTTGCAACCGCCTGAGGTCCCCACCATGCTCTGAATACTACAAGTTAACTCACTGTATACTATATGTTGTTAATATCCAGTGGTTGGATAGGGGAAAAACTAGATGCAGCAAGGACAGCTTCCCACATCACCCTTAATTACATTTCTTCCTGCTCTGCATTCTGCAATGATTCCATTCCATTCTCCCGATTTCTTCCTGCATATGACAGGTGACACATAGAAACAAACAGGTCCCTCAGCCTAACTTGTCCATGCTGACTAAATTGCCTTACCAAGAACGTCCCACTTGCCTGTGCCTGGGCTATATCCCTCCAGAAATAGACACAGAATGCTGGAGTAACTCAGCGGAACAGGCAGCATCTCTGGAGAGAAGGAATGGGTGACATTTTGGGTCAAAACCTTTCCTATCCATGTTCTACATCATTTTCGGGTGATACATATTTAGTTCCTTTTGATTCCCACATAGGGTGGCTGGCTTGATCTCAGCGCCTGGTGTAACAGCTGCCAATGAATATCTGCTTATCAAAATGCAATGCCTCTGCTGAGTATCCTACAGTTTCTAATCCAATTAATCTGTGTCAGTCTGCAATATGAAACCATCCTCCTCCTCTAACACTGCATAATTTATAAAATCAGGTGACTGTAATAAAATTACCCATTTGGAAATCACATGGTCAGTGTAATGTTAGAAGCTTGCGAGTCAGATCAGAGTAATTATTGAGCGCAGGAGAAGACCATTCGGCCCAATGAGTCCACTCACTGCTTTACACAGGTATTCAGTCTGTCCCATTTCCTGATTTAATATCCATAGACCTGAAGGTTTATCGTTCATTGATCCCTTGATTAGTTGTTGATTGATTTTTGATTAGTACATGTGGAAGAGGCTATGGGGAGAAGGCAGGAGAATGGGGTTAGGTGGGAGAGATAGATCAGCCATGATTGAATGGCGGAGGAGACTTGATGGGCTGAATGGCCTAATTCTACTCCTATCACTGGTGACCTTATCCCCTCTAATTCCTTCAGCAGCAGTATTCAGGTCCTTACCTCTTCCTGAGTAAAATAATTCTTCCTAATTTCCCTCATATCTCTTGTTCAATACTTAAAAACGGAGTCTTTGTACCACCAATTAATGGGAACTGCTTATTTTTGTGAACCTTATCTAACCGTGTTATAATCTTATATTCCTTTTACCTCCATGACTCCAAAAACAACTTCAGCTTTTCCAAAGTAACATTGATGCTACAGTTCCGCATAGTGTCATTGATTCATGGAGTCAGACAGCATGAAAGCAGGCCCCTGGGCCCAATTTGTCAATACCAACCAAGCTGCCTGATCTAAGCTAGTCCCATATGCCCATGTTTGGCCCATATCCCTCTAAAACCTGTGTAGGAAGGAACTGCAGATGCTGGTTTAAACCAAAGATAGACGTAAGATGCTGGAGCAACTCAGCGGGACAGGCAGCATCTCTGGAGGGAAGGAATGGGTGACGTTTTGGGTTCGAAACATTACCCATTCCATTTATCCAGAGATGTTGTTCCTATAGGTCTCTATACCTTTCCTATCCTGTCTAAGTGTCTTTTAAATGCTGTTATAATATCTGCCTCAACTACCCCCTCTGGCAGTTTGTTTCATACACCCACTACCCTCTGGGTGAAAGCATCGTCCCTCAGGTTTGTATTAAATCTTGCCCCTCTCACCTTAAACATATGTCCTCTTGTTTATGATTCCCCTATTCTAGATAAAATACTACATTTTTCACCCTATCAAATCCCTCTCATGTTGTTATACACCTCTGCAAGATGACCCATCAGTCACCTATGTTCCAAGAAATGCCAGGTGGGCAGAGGTTTGCTTGATGGAATTTAACACAGAGAAATGTGAGGTGTTGCATTTTGGGAACGTCTAACAAAGGCAGGACCTACATAGTGAATGGTAGGCCTCTGGTTAGTGTTGTAGAGCAGAGAGATCTAGGAGTGCAAGTGCATGGTTCCTTGAAGGTCGAGTCGCAGATTGATAAGGTGGTCAAAAAGGCTTTTGGCACATTGGCCTGCATCAGTCAGAGTATTGAGTATAGAAGTTGAGAGTTCATGTTACAGTTGTATGAGACGTTGGTGAGACGGCATTTAGAATATTGTGTTCAGTTCTGGGCACCATGTTGCAGAAAATATATTGTCAAGCTTGAAATGGTTCAGAGAAGATTTATGAGTATGTTGCCAGGACTAGAGGATCTGAGCTATAAGGAGAGGTTAGCTAGGCTGGGTCTCTATTCCTTGGAGTGTTGGAGTATAAGGGGTGATCTTATAGAGGTGTATAAAATCATGAGAGGAGTACATCGGGTAGATGCACAGAATCTCTTGCCCAGAGAGGGGAATCGAGGACCAGAGGACATGGGTTCAAGGTGAAGGGGAAAAGATTTAATAGGAATCTGAGGTGTAACTTTTTCACACAAAGTGTGGTGGGTGTAAGGAACAAGCTGCCAGAGGAAGTAGTTGAGCTTAGAACTATCCCAACATTTAAGAAACAGTTAGACAAGTACATGGATAGGACAAATTTGGAGGGATATGGACCAAACGCAGGCAGGTGGGACTAGTTGCTGGGACATGTTGGCCGGTGTGGGCAAGTTCGGCCAAAGGGCCTGTTTCCACACTGTATCGCTCTATGACTCTCTTAGGGCGGCACAGTGGTGCAGCGGAAGGGTTGCTGCCGTTCAGCAAATGCAGCGCCGGAGATCATGGTTCGATCCCCACTATGGGTGCTCTCTGTACGGAGTTTGTACGTTCTCCCCATGACCTGCATGGGTTTTCTCTGAGATCTTTAGTTTCCTCCCACAATCCAAAGATGTACAGGTATGTAGGTTAATTGGCCTGGGAAATGTAAAAATTGTCCTTCGTGTGTCGCTGGTCGCGCAGACCCAGTGGGCCGAAGGGCCTGTTTCCGTGCTATGTCTCTAAACTAAACTAAGACTCTAAATAAAGTCCCAGCCTGCCCAACTTCCCCATGTAACTCAAGCCCTTGAGTCCTGGGAGCATACTCATAAGTCTTCTCTGCATCCCTTCCTGATTAATAGCATCTTTCCCATAGTAGGGTGACCAAAGCTGAACACAATACTTCAAGTGCAGCCTCACCAACGTCTTGTACAACTGTAACAAAACGTCCCAACCTCTATACTAATTTCCCTGACTGATAAATGCTAATATGTCAAAACATCTTCCTCACTATCTCTCCGTGAATCAACTTTCAGGGAACTATGTACTCCTAGATCTCTCTGCTCCACATCGTTCCCCAGGCCCCTTCCATTCACTTATTCTTGGAAACATTTGGGTAATCTCCCCTGAACCTTCTCAAATATGTTCACATCCTTCCTATTATGATTCGATGATAATAATTCACTGTAATACTCTAGTTGTGAGGCTTATCCAGAACTTAAAGGTTCAGCATTAATTCTCTGCTTTTGTACACAACAAATCTACCAATGAGACTCAAACACATATGGTTTGCTAACTCTTCTCCCAATATGTTTCACTATCTTCGAAAATCGAGACATGGATTCTTAGATCCCTCTGATTTTGCACATTTTTGTTGAACTGCAGTGCTAAGAGTGTATTGCCATTGCCCTTGAATCACCCGATGCTGCTCTGAATAGAATTCTATCCAATATTGTCTCTACTGTGGCCTATTTACTATCGCAGTCTATTGAAATCATCTGCACTGTTCACCACACTTCCAAATTTGGTTCCTTCACCAAACTTTGAAAATTGTCCTGTCACATATATATTTATATCAACAATATAAATGTCACTTGGTGAATACCAATATCCGCCATTCCACAGTATGAAAATCATCCATTTACTCAGTATTTTATCTGTAAGCCAATTTTAATACAATTATATATTGCCCTTCTTATGCCACAGGCCTCAGTGTTGTTAACTATCCTTTTATCCAGTACTTTTATAAATATTTTCTTAAAATTAACAGACAACATCCCCTGCCTTTCCCTCGTCAAACTTCTCTGTAACATCAAAACATTCAATTAGGTTAATCCCACATAATGTCTTTATTACAAGCGGCTCTCCCTAATTAACACAAGCCTCAGTAAGTGCCTGCTAATTTTATTCTCAATTATTCTTCATAAAATTTGACTAGCACCAATGGTAATCTGACCAGTTATAGAGTCATATAGTGCGGAAACAGGCCCTTCGGCCCAACTTGTCCACATCGGCCAACCATGTCCCTGCTACCCTAGTCCTACTTGCCCGTGCTTGGTCCATAACCCTCTAAACCTGTACTATCCATGTACCTGTCCAACTGTTTCTTAAACGATGGGATAGTCCCAGCGTCAACTACCTTCTCTGGCAGCTTGTTCCATACCCCCAACACCCTCTGTGTGAAAAAGTTACCCCTCTATTTCCTATTAAATCTTTTCCCCTTCACCTTGAACCTATGTGTTCTGGTCCTCGATTCCCTTTCTCTGGGTAAATAACTGTGCTTTTATCCGATCTATTCCTCTCATGATTTTGTATATTTCTATCCCTTCATCCTCTACGTTCCATGGAATAGAGACCCAGCCTACTCAATCTCTCCCTATAGCTCACACCCTCTAGTCCTGGCATGCTTACCAGAGCTTTCCTTACACCCTTCGTGAACAAGGATGTCACATTTGCTACATTCTGAAACTTATGGCACAATCCCCATATCTCGGGCAGAGTAGAAGATGTATGGCAATGCTCTCAGCTACCTCCACTCCCATTCCCAAAAGCAACCTGCGATGCAAGTCATTTAAACCAAATAAGTTATCAATTATCAATCAAGAGACGTCTCGCCTCTTTCCCAGAGTAGGGGAATAGAGATCCAGGGAACATAGGTTTAAGGTAAGGGGGGAGAGATTTTAATAGGAACCCGAGGGGTAACTTTTACAGTTATAGCATGGTAGGTGTATGGAACAAGCTGCCGGAGGAAGTAGTTGAAGCAGGTTTTATCACACATTTTAAGAAACATTTGGACAAGCACATGGATAGGACAGGCTTAGATGGATATGGGCCAAATGCAGGCAGGTGAGACTAGTGTAAATGGGACATATCGGCTTGTGTGTGCAAGTTGAACCGAAGGGCCAGTTTCCATGCTGTAAGACTCTATCAACTCTAGTCTGCCCTTCCAATTCATCCTGCATATCAATTTTCATCCCATCCACTGCTTCAGATGTTTTGGTAACATGCTCTTCCCTGATATAAAGTACTCAATAAGTATTCACTCCTTGCCCTCTGCCACACACTTAATTGTATTCATCTTTGTTCTGAACTGGTAAAATCCCCCCCACCCCCCCCCCCCAACATTACCTGCCTACTATTTATAAAACTGGCACTTTCATGTTGAACGCCATTTAAATCTCGTATTCTCTCTGCCATTCTCCTTACTTATCTACTCATCTTAATGCATTCAGCCAGATTCTCTGTGGTACAACTCACCCGGTGTTGAAGCAGAATGGTTATAGTGCAGGAGGGGGCCATTTGGCCCATCATTGTCGGTGCCAGCTCTCTACTAGAACAATTCTCTAGTTTCAGCAACTGAATCCTTTTCCGCACCGTTTTATTTTATTTTAATTTACCGTTTATATATTTAATCACTTTCCTCTTGAAGACCACAATGGAATAATCTTCCACTACTTCTGTGGACAGTACATTCCAAATTCCAACTGCTTATGGTTAAAATAATTATCTTTTCCTCATTTAACTCTTAATTCTTGTACCTTTTGTTCTTTTGTTTTATATTTATCAACTCCAATCCTTGTCTCTTCCAACAACAGGAAGAGCCTTCCATGATCCACAGCCTGAATCATTTTATATTCTTCTTTCAAATCTTCCATGAACCTCCATTTCTCAAAAGAAAACAGTCAGTGCCCCACTAATCCTTCCTAGTAATTGTATTCCCTAATCCCAGGAATCATGCTTGTAAATCTTTTGTGGATTCTCTTCCTTCAAGGCTGTGTTAAGAATTGAGCCAAATATACCAGTCGAGACCAGACAGATGTATTGTAAAGCATTAACATAGCTTTGCTTTAATACTCCAAGCTCAGATTTGTTGTGTACCTTATTATAACCACTTTTGCAACCTGCTCCGCCACTTTCAATGATGTGTTCACACATACCCCCGGGTTACTCTGCTCCACATCCTGTTGAGAACAATATATTTATTCCATAGATAGACACAAAATGCAAGAGTAACGAGACAGGCAGGATCTCTGGAGAGAAGGAATGAGTGACGTTTTGGGTCAAGACCCTTCTTCAAACCGAAGGGATAGTCATTGGATTGAAGAGACTTGTCTCGACCCGAAACGTCACCCATTCCTTCTCTCCAGAGATGCTGCCTGTCCCACGGAGTTACTCCAGCATTTTGAGCCTATCTTCGGTTTAAATCAACATCTGCAGATCCTTCCTACATCTTTTATTCCATTTTGCCTCCTCTTTCTGTCAAAAATGCATCCCTATGTATTTCTCCACTTTAAGCTTCACCTTCTATGTGTCTGCCCACTCTACCAAGATATACTGTTTATATCCTGCTGCAATCCGTCACTGTTGAGTTTGGAGTTCACATAAATTTGTAAAACGTGGCTTGCATCCAATCTAGGTCACTGGTATGGATCATCCATCCATCCATCCATCCATCCCTGGGGAATAGCACTATTCCTCATCATCCCATCCGATAAACCAACCGTTCACCACGACTCCCTGTAATCTGTTACTCAGCCAACTCTGCATGCAAGCTTTCAATGTCTCTTTCATACCATGCGCTTCAACTTTGTTGATAAGTCTGCTTTGGACTATGTTGCCTCGTCAAGTTGCTTCTCACATCCATCATTTTAGATTCATCGTAATTTTCATTGCCATCATCATGCAAGGAACCCTATCTTTGATGGTTCCTTTTCCTCATAATGGAATATATCTCGTCAGTACCTGTAACATCTCTGCAATTGGAACCCATTGCTCTATTATGTTTTTTGGTTGACCTTCACATCCATTGACCTTGGCTAAATACTCTTCATTCCACTGACAATAGATATTTTCTATTCTATGCATTCTTATGCATTCTATATAGAATGCATTTCGTTGTCTCTGTACTGTACACTGACAATGACAATTAAAAATTGAATCTTGAATCTTGAATCTTTTCCAATTTAGACTTTCTACTGGATTTTTCCTTGCCTTTCTCTGATAGTGACTGATATCACTGATACCTGCATCACTTAACCCACCTCATTCCCCAAGACCAGATCCAGTATTCTGCCTACTTTTCCCTTCCCTCTATCCCCTCCTACCTGTATCCCTTCCTCTGGCTTCACATTTCACTTGTCCCATCTCCTCATCTTATACTGTTTTGTCTCATTTTTATCTCTAGCCTTTGTCCACCCATCTCCCAACCAATACCCTTCTCACCTATATTCACCTATCACTTACCAGGCTTTGTCCCAGCCCAACCTCTTTTCCAGGTTTCTCTCCCTCCTCTTCTACAATCAGTCTGAAGAAGTGTTCGATCCGAAGTGTTGCCTATTCATGTCCTTCCAAGATGCTGCCTGATCCACTGACTTACTCCTACATTTTATGTTTTACCCATTTCCAGCATGCTTTCTTCATAGCTGAGTCAAGAATATATGGAGCAAGAAAGCTTTCCTGAACACTTTTTCAAAAATTCTATTTATTCTAGTGGATACATGGAACAAGCTGCCAGAGGCAAGTAGTTGAGGCAGGTGCTGTAACAGCATTTAAAATACATTTGACAGGTACATGGATAGGAAAGGTTTAAAGAGATATTGGGCAAATGCAGGCAACAGGACTACCTTTGATGGGGTATCTTGGTTCGCATGGACGAATTGATCAAAGGGCCTGTTTCCGTGCTGTATGACTCTATCTGCAGTCACTGTAAATTTCCCCTCTTCCTATTTGGAATAACACCTTAAGTGTTACACGTTCAATTTAAGCATTCTATTGTCTACTCAAACTGTTCTGAAAACTACATAATTCAATTTCAATTTAACATCCTTTTCAATTTAACATCCACTGTATTTCCCCCTCTTTTTTTTGAGGAATGGAAAACAAAACTGCAAAGTGTTCAACCAGGTTATTATATAAATTTGTCTTCAATTTGGTATTCTGTCCAGCAATGCACAGACCTCAGTACTTCATTTAAATTCAGTGGCTTTATCTGCTTTACTTATCACATCTAAATGATTTATATATATATCTCTACTATCACATCTTGTCACTCTTCTTCTAAATTAAGCTTTCTTCATTTCAACTAGTAAGTGATTTTCATCATATCAAAGTAAAACACCTTACAATTCGCTACAATTAATCTCATTTGTCTTGTATCTGCTCGTTGTGTGAGCCTATTTACTGCACATCTTCATGTTTTTTTTGCTGCAATCATTCACATTATTAATCAAACTCAGTTATCCATTATCTGTACATTTTTAACATTAGCCCTATGATTCCAAGCATGGCAATATTTACATCTCTTTCTTTTTGAGATTTAGACATTAGCAAGGCGAATATTTATCATCTTTACTAACTGCCCATGAGGTGGTGGTGTGGTGAGTTGCCCTTCCTGAATCCTTACAGTCCTTCTACATGTTTGGCAGGGGAAATGCATCAATATGTTACAAAGACAGAATAATACATTATTTGGAGGGGTAGCTGTGGGTATGTGATGGTTCCCATGCATGATCTGTCCTTGTCCTTCTTGGTGAAAGAGGCTGCTGGTATGGGAGATACTGCCAAATTGCCACGGCTTGTAAGTTGAGTGCACTTTAAAAATGGTATATACGGCAGCCGCTGAGTGCCATTGATGAAAGGAATGAACGTTGATGCGCTGCTCTCCAAGGCAACTGCTTTGTCCTGGATGCTGTTAGATTTCCTGAGCGTACATAGAATTCCAGTTCATTCCTGGCTTGTGGCTTGTCAATGATTGAAAGGCTTTGTGGGTGTCAAGAGGCAGGTTATCTGTCACAGGATACTCCCAACCTTGACCTGCTCTTGTAGCCAAGGTATTTATGTGGCTAGTTCAGCTGGATTTGTGATCAATGATGACCACACTCCCTGCAGGATGTCAATGGTGCGAGGCTCCGTCTAATAAGCAATCAAACATCCAGGATGTGTGGTTATATTTTACCGTGTTGGAGATCGTCATTGTCAGGCGGTTTTGTGGCGCAAATGTTACTTGCCACTTGAATGTTGTTCAGGTCTATCAGCAAGCAGGCATTCGTTGCTCCATTTGCTAAGGAGTCGTGAATGGAATTGAACATTGTGTCATTATCAGTGAACATCCCCACTTTTGAAATTGCAATAGAAGGAAGGTCATGGATTATGCAGCTGAAGATGTTTGGGCCTGGACTATAGACCTGAGAAAATCCTACAATGATTTCCTGGGTCGAGAATAATTGATCTTCAACAGTCACATTTCTTTGTGTGAGGTATGATGGAGTACATTTCCTTTGAAGACCATCGATTTCAGTTTCACCTGAGCATCTTGAGACCAAACATGATCAAATGTTGCCTTGATGCCAAAGGAGCCATTTCACCTCTGGAATTCCGCTTTTTGCACAGCTCAAAGCCATGTTAATGTCTGGAGCCGAGTATCCGAGCAAAATCCAAACTGTGCTTCGGGGAATAAATTGTTAGTGAGCAAATATAACATCACTGATTATGCCTTCCATTGCTTTGCTGATGATTGAGAGCAGATTCATTGCATGATAATTAGTTGGTTAGGATTTGTCCTGCAATTTCTTAACTGGCCAGCCATTTGTGACCTGCTGAGTTACTCCAGTCTTTTTTTGGTGAACCAGCATCTGCAGTTCCTTGTTTTAACATGGAGGAATACTGATTCATTAGCTGGGGAAAGATAGCAGGTGGGCGGGTGGAAAGAGTCAAGCCAAGAAAGTTTAATTGTCACATGCACTGTTAATAGTGCAATTAAATTCTTGTTGCATCTTTACAGGCACATTAAACACAATCTACAATCTAGACTTGGCTGCGTTTGATCAGATGCCTTGGAGTTTGTGGTTGTTGAAGATTCCAAGAACTACTTCCTCCTGCCTTTATATCGCTGTGTGTCCACCTTTGGTATGGCCATTTAATATCTATCTATCTATACATAACTAAAAGTCTTTGTGTTTATGCCCACGACGTGTCTCTATGTCAATCTGGTTAATTCCTATCTTCTTCCAAACGCTAGGCCACAGCCTTCCCATTTTCACATATGCTGCTGAAAATGTTCCCGTGCTGGCGATAAACATCTTACTGTCGCATCTCCACCTATATTTCCGAAGTTATTCGTGATTAAAGCTTTAAAAATGCCAACATTAACAAGATTTTTACTGTTAAAATCCTTCCTCCCAGCTTCCAACACACATCAATACAGTTGCAAGACAGGAACACTCTGAACTTTTCACCTCAATGGGATATTTCAACAGTAGGGGGAGGGCCAATTAGTATTGTAATTGGGAGAGGAGGAGGCAGAGGAGGTGCAATTGGATTTTTTTTTAGGTCCGCTGCTGAGGGTGGCAGGGGAGTGCTGGAATCTTACGTCCAGGAACGGCTTCAGTTGCGGTGGGGGAACAGGTGAGTGGTGGAATCTTGTGTTTGGGGACCACACCATTTGGGGGGGGGGGGGGGGGGTACTTGGTCTAGTTAATATATTAATATTATATATATTTATAATATAACACCGAATTAGTGTGAATGGGTGATCGATGGTTGGTGTGGCCTCGGTGAGCTGAAGGGCCTGTTTCCATCCTGTATCTCTAAACTATTTACAAACTATTATTTCCTATGAGATCTCATCAATGGCGCCTGGAAGTCCAAATATACATCAGATGATTCTCTCCTATCTATTCCACCACCTAGTTTCTTTAAATAGTACAGCAGACTGACAAACAGGATTTCCTATGCAGACTGTGTTTAATTCGAATGATATTTTCTAAGTAGAAACAAGGAACTACAGACGCTGGTTTACAAAGGAAGACACAATTTGCTGGTGTAGCTCAGGGGGTCAGCTAGCAGCATCTCAGGAGAGCATGGGCAGATGACGATTCGGGTCAGTATCCTTCTTCAGTCTGATTGTGGGGGCGGAGGAGGGGAGGAGGGGGGAGCGAAGCTGGAAGAGAGGAGGGACAGGACAAAGCTTGGCAGGTAATGGACCGACACTGCTGAGGAGGGTTATTTCAAAGGCAGATGGTTGGACAAAGCCCAGAGATGAAAAGACAGAAGGTGTGAGATAAAAGGATTAAAGAGTTGCAAATTATGAAGCTAGAGGAAGCAATGGAGGTGGAAAGGAAGGGGAGATATAGGTGCGAGTCCAAGTGGAGCACAGGGGAGGGTGGAAAGATGGGGGGTTATGTGGCAGGAGAAGGGAGAAGCTTATGTAGTTATCTATTTTATGTGTCCTGTTATCTTGTTCTTTATAATAGTCTTCAATATTTCCCCGAATACTGATGGTAAGCCAGCTGTACTGTTGTTTCCTGTTTTCTCTTATCCTCCTTTCATAAACAGTGGGGCTACATTTTCCTTCATACAGTCTGCAGGAACTATTCCATAATCCATAGAATTCTTGAAAATGTTCTCGAATGTATCTATTATTTCCACAGGTAGACAAAAATGCTGGAGAAACTCAGCGGGTGAGGCAACATCTATGGAGCGAAGGAAATAGGTTTCGGGCCGACTGAAGGTCTGAAGAAGGGTTTTGACCCATAACCGACTTCATCATCTCCGGCTCCCTACCCCCCCGAGCCTCCAACCTCATAGTTTCCCTGCCCCGCACGGCCCGATTTTACCTTCTCCCCAAAATCCACAAACCCGACTGCCCCGGCAGACCCATTGTCTCTGCCTGTTCGTGCCCCACCGAACACATTTCCACATACCTTGACTGCATCCTATCCCCCTTTGTTAAATCCCTCCCCACCTATGTTCAAGACACCTCAGACACTCTCCGTCGGCTCCACGCATTCCATTCCCCAGGCCCCCATCCTCTCATCTTCACCATGGACGTCCAGTCACTATACACCTCCATCCCCCACCAGGATGGTCTCAAAGCCCTCCGGTACTTCCTCGACCAGTGGAGCAACCCATACCCATCCACTGACACCCTCCTCCGCCTGGCGGAGTTGGTCCTTACCCTCAATAACTTCTCTTTTGACTCCTCCCATTTCCTCCAAACACAAGGCGTAGCTATGGGCACACGCATGGGCCCCAGCTACGCTTGCCTCTTTGTCGGGCACATCGAACAATCTTTGTTCTCGACGTACCAGGGCCCCACCCCCGACCTTTACCTCCGTTACATTGACGACTGCTTTGGTGTTACCTCCTGCACCCACACACAACTGACTGACTTCATCCATTTCACCACCAATTTCCATCCGGCACTCAAATACACTTGGACCATTTCCAACATTTCCCTACCATTCCTTGACCTCACCATCTCTATTGCAGGTGATACACTCCTGACCGACATCCACTACAAACCAACTGACTCCCACAGCTACCTGGACTACCCTTCCTCCCACCCTGCTTCCTGTAAGGACTCCATCCCCTATTCCCAATTCCTCCGTCTACGCCGCATCTGCTCCCAGGATGAGGTGTTCCACACCAGGTCATCACAAATGTCCTCGTTCTTCAGAGAACAGGGATTCCCCTCCCCCACTATAGATGAGGCTCGCACCAGGGTCTCCTCCATACCCCGCAACACTGCCCTATCTCCCCATTCCCCCACTCACAACAAGGGCAGAGTCCCCCTGGTCCTCACCTTACACCCCACCAGCTGGCACATACAACAGATAGTCCTCCGCCAGTTTCGCCACCTCCAACGTGACCCCTCCACTCGCCACATCTTCCCATCTCCCCCCCCGTCTGCCTTCCGCAAAGACCGCTCCCTCCGCAACTCCCTTGTCAATTCTTCCCTTCCATCCCGCTCCACCCCTTCCCCGAGCACTTTCCCTTGCAACCGCAAGAGATGCTGCACTTTTCCCTTCACCTCCCCCATCCACGCCTTTCAGGGACCCAAGCAGTCCTTCCAAGTCTGACAGAGGTTCACCTGCACCTCCTCCAACCTCATCTACTGCATCCGTTGCTCCAGATGCCAGCTGATCTATATCGGTGAGACCAAGCGGAGGCTTGGGGATCGTTTCGCCGAACACCTCCGCTCGGTCCGCAATAACCAACCCGACCTCCCGGTGGCTCAGCACTTCAACTCCCTCTCCCATTCCGTATCTGACCTCTCGGTCCTGGGCCTCCTCCTCGGCCAGAGTGAGCAACACCGCAAGTTGGAGGAACAGCACCTGATATTCCGCTTGGGGAGTCTGCATCCTCTGGGCTTAAACATTGAATTTTCTCAATTCTGTTAACCCTGGCTGCCTCCTCCCCTTCCCACCTCCCTCAGCCCTTGGGCCCTGGCATTCCTTCTCTCTCTATCTCTCCCCCACCCAAGTCGCACTAGCTTCTCATTTTCACACTACAAACAGCTTACAATGGCCTGTTTCCTTTATCATCGATACTTTTTTGCATATCTTTCATTCATTGTTCTTTATCTCTCCACATCACCATCTATATCTCTCTTTTCCCTGATCCCTGACCAGTCTGAAGAAGGGTCTCGACTCGAAACGTCGCCTATCTCCTTCGCTCCGTAGATGCTGCCTCACCCGCTGAGTTTCTCCAGCTTTTTTGTCTACCTTCGATTTTCCAGCATCTGCAGTTCCTTCTTAAACATACTATTTCCACAGCTGCCTCCTTTAGTACTGGCGTGGAAATGATCAGGCCCAAGCAGTTACTAATTTCCAGTGCCATTCATTTTTACAGCATTATTTTCTTACATGTGCTAATTTCCTTTGTTTCTTCATCATCGTTGAATTTTTGATTTAGTAACATTTCTGGAAAACAGTTTGCGAGTTCTTCAGTAAAAATAAAATAATTTTAGTCAATCTGAAATCTATGGGGAGCAGAAAACAGGAAATGCACTGAGAGATGATCGAATAATTTGGCCTGGGAGTGAAAACATCGTACACAGGCTTGGACAGACAGGTGGGCTGAGGAGGGATCAGTCATGGCTGTTTTTGCAGCGGCTGAAGTAGGCAATGTTTTGTTGAAGACAATAGAATGGTCAAAAGATTAACTCCGGATTAACCTGGATGTTAACTTTATGAGTGTTAAAGACGGAACTGCAGATGCTGGAAAATCGAGGGTACACAAAAGGCTGGAGAAACTCAGCGGGTGCAGCAGCATCTAAGGAGCGAAGGAGTCTGAAGAAGGGTTTCGGCCCAAAACGTTGCCTATCTCCTTCGCTCCTTAGATGCTGCTGCACCCGCTGAGTTTCTCCAGCCTTTTGTGTACCCCCGTTAACTTTATGAGCATTGCTTCAGCAAGATGGGTTAAGAAAGGGGAATAAGAGAATATTGTTTAAAGGGGAAACATAAATAGAAGAAGATAAAGCTTGACTAGATGCCTGACATATAGTCCAAACACAAACAGGTGAATAGAATAGACATTTAGAGCTATAACAGGGAGTCCTCAGCAATGATACTGAAGTTCTTCCAATATCCATTATTCATGTCACCAAGGAGTTCCATTCAAATGACAATAAGCCGAGTTCCAGAACTAATAGAACAAAAAGGTGTTGCAAGAAGAGCTCCCACTGTGATCAGATAAGTAATAATGGTACTAAAACTAGTGTAATCATAAGAAGCTGAAAAATAGATGAAAGCCATTTGTTAGGAACTTGTCAGGATGGGAAATTTATGACGTGAGAAGGTAGGTTTTCTAATTGATTTTGTTTTATTATTGAACAGATACTGCTGGGAAAGGTATGCAGGAATCAATTCAGCGCCCATTCAATTTCAGCCTCGGATTGGATTATGTTGCGCCCCAGCGGGCCTGCCGGTTTGGAGTTAATCACTTCAGCATTAGACCTTGATGATGTCACTTAAACATGCACTCAGTTTCCCAGTCGCTATGATTGTTGAACGCTGAGTCATTTACTGGCCCAAAGCAAATCGACTGCTCGATGCAGCAGTGTCTTGTGTCCAAACAGTACGTAATAAGGCTATGCTTCTATTTTGAGGCTATGCTTCTATTTACTTTTCTCCCATTTCCATTTAGCTTGTTGGAAAGCTTTATGCTCTGTGATGTGCCATTGATCTTTTTGGTCTGATGCAATGGCAAGAAAGCTATTGTAATCTACTTTTTCATGGAGAAATGAAGAGAAAAAGAGATCAGTCAGAGAAGATATATCATTCCAAAGCCTCCACATCTTTTCTGCATTGGGGAAAATATTACACATGTAGTCTAACCAAATTTTTATAAAGCTGAAACATGGCTACCTGATCCTTATACCCAATGTCAAAAGCATACTATATTCTTCCTATGTTACTCCATCTTTTTGTGCTGCTACTTTCTGGGAGCTGTAGACTTGGACCCCAGGATCCCTATATACATCAATGCTGTTAACAGTCCTACCAAAGCATATTTGTCCCTCACATTTGACTGGCCAAAGTACAATAACTCCACACTTGCTCAGATAAAACTCCAAATATGGCCATTCCAATGGCCATAATCTGTAAATTATTGATATCCTTTGACAGCCTTCTTCACTGTCTGCAAATCCACAAATGTTGGTATCATCTACAAACTATACTAACCCACCCATCTAAATGTTGTCCAAGTAATTCATATACATCACAAACAATAGAGGTCTCAGTGCTGGTCCCTGTAAAACATCACTGGCCACAGACTTCCAACCACAATGACACCCTTAAACCACTACCCAATGTCTTTGATGCGTAAACTAGTTCTGAATCCAAACTATTAAGTGACCATGGATACCATTCATTTACTTGGATCATTCCATGATGAAGGATCTTGTCAAATTGTCAAGTGAGTTGTACATCCTGGAATCAGATAATGATGGGGTTAAACTAGATTGGTAAGGTAGCGGGAGTGGGGTAAAAGAGGAGGGGGAGTTGTTTTATTGATTGAGGGGAATGCCACGCCAGTGGTCTGAGATGACATTACTGATGGTTTGTCCAGTGAGGTTATATGGGAGGAGCTGAGAAATAAAAAGGGGATGATCACCTTGTTGGGAGTTGAATATAGGTCCCCAAATAGTTAAAGGAGAATTAAAAGAACAAATATACCCAGAGATGGCTGGCAGGTGTAAGACTAATTTGGTTGTCATAGTAGGGGATTTTAACTTTCCAAGTATAGACAGGGAATGTCATAATGCCCTGTCTATGAGTGTAGATGTGGTGGAATTTTACAAATACTTCAGGAAAGTTTCCTCAGCAATATGTAGAGGGCCCTTCAAGGCAGAGAGCATAGCTTAATCTACTCTTAGGAAATTTAGACAGGCAAGTGACTGAAGTGTCCATGCGCGAGCCTTTTGGGGCTAGTGACCACTGCTCCATTCATTTTAAAATCGTTGTAGATAACGACAGGGCTGGCCCATGAATTAATATTCTGAATCAGGACAAGACCAACTTTAATGATATCTTGATAAAGAACTTGACAGTAACTTGATAAAGTAGATTAGAGGAGTTGTTTGCAGGCAAAGGAATGCCTGGAAAGTGGGACCCTTTTAAAAGTGTGATGACAAGAGTTCACGGTGTACATACTCCTGTAAAACCCCTGTCCCACGGTACGAGTTCATTCCAAGAGTTCTCCCGAGTTTGCCCTGATTCGAACTCGGAGATTTACGGTAATGGCCACTCGTCGGTACTTGGGGCTCTCGTGGACATTTTTCAACATGTTGAAAAATCTTCACGAGTCTTCCCGTGCTCACTTGCCGTTAGCGAGTCTTCCTGAGTACCTGCCGTTAGTGTTACTAGCCGCTAAGAGACGTCCCGAGCTCCGACGTACCCGCTGCGTTCATTCTCCGTGCTTACCACGAGTCTGATTATTTTTAAACTCGGGACAGCTCTTGGAATGAACTCGTACCGTGGGACAGGGCTTTTAGAGCAAAGGGCAAGGGAGTAAGGTAGTCTGGATGATGAGAGAAATTGAGGCTCTGGTCAGGACAAAGGAGGAAGCATGGGACAGGTATAGGCAGCTGGGATCAAGTGTATCCATGGAGGAGTTCCGGGAACTGAGGAGCGCACTTAAGAAGGAAATGAGGAGAGTAAAACAGGACCAGGAGATGGCAAAGCCAAAAATACATAAAATGCATAAAGGGAAATAGTGCAGCTGGAGAGAGAATAGGGCCCTTCAGAAACCAAAGCAGTCATCTCTGCTGTTGTCAATATCTGCCTCAGTGCACCATTCCTACATATTCTCATTCACCCATTGTCAAGATGAGTTACAATGATTCCCCATCTCCTAAAAGATCAGGAGCTCTCTCATTCTGTATTTTCACCATTCTACTAAACACTCACCCCACCACCTGAATGCTACACTCCCACCTCATCGTCATCCCAAAAATTATTGAAAAGCAATCCTGGAATATTTCATTCCACCAACACCACAATAAAGAGGTCACTAATTATCGAAATCTGTCTTGCTGGATTTGATAAACTTCATTGTGCATCAAAGATGTCAACGGTTACATCCACAGGGCTTTGAAGACATGCCTGACACCAGCATTATGCTACTCTCTGCACTGCAGATGACAGCAATGCTTCTTTACATGCCAAGCTAAATTATCTATTTTTTCTCCGAGAATGAATCCTAAACCTAAATTGAAAGTTTACAAGGGATGTTGACACTAGCTTCAAATTGTTAATGGTACTGAGGCAGCGTTGCTATGGCAAAGCATTGCCTGCAAGATTCTGAGGCATTGCTTCCTATATAATAGACTGCTGAATCCCCAACCAGCACAATGCTACTCCCTGAATCAATATATCCTGTGCTTTCTCTGCTTGTTGCACACTCAATTGTGAAAGTGAGTCATGTCTGTGGATATCCATCAATTGTGTGGCTCGTACAGGTCAATTAAACAGCAACATCTACAATGCTATTGAAGGATTCTGAAAAGACCTTAAGAATTTGGGATTCTACCTTTACAAACAGACGACAGCAAAAGTGCAACCACATGGCAAATAAATGGCAAACAAAGAGAAATTGCATTTTAACAATCACCATAGTTTGATTTACGACTGTAACACAGTAGCTTTCATGGTGTAATCAAGTGGCCTCTGGATCGCACAATGCAGAAAATGTCTGCAGTCTGGGGGTTACGTCCGGCAATGGATCACTATGGATTAGTCAGAATCTGCTCCCCAGTGTGTATCGGCTTCCTTGTCAATGTTGGATGCTATTTCTCAGAGTAATTCCCTTCCCCTTGGACAATAACAAAATGCAAGGTCATTGGCACATTGCAAGGTCGGGTCGGAGCCTGGGACGGAGTCAGGCCAAGGATGGAGCCTCGAGGTCGAGATGGGCTGAAGTGGACGGGCCAGAACAAAGAACTCTCTGATTAGTATTTAATCTGTTTATACAGATGTCGGTGGGAATCAAACTTCCATCCACTGCAAGCCCAGTCACCAAAATATCAACACTGACAAAGATCGTGGAGCTCCAACACCTGAGAGAGGAAAAATATGGGTTGCTATCACAAGTGTTGTTGCCCTCATTTTAAGTAGTTTACACACATTACCATTGGGTTGGAAATGCTCTCATAGGGTATTGCAGTGCTGAGGAAATAATGTTACTGAATAATGCAAACAACAGCGAGAACAAATATTTACATTTTAAGAACATTTTCTTAAGATTTTTGGGTATAATTGGACTCAGAGCACAGGGATCTAAAATAAATGTAGCCAGAAAACAGTACATCTGAGGCTAGTTCTGTTGTGCTGCTTGTAAATTACTCCACTCCATTGCAACACACTCTGATGGTTTATTTATAAAACGCTTGCAGTGTAAATCAAAATGCTATCAGACACAGCATCACAAGCCGCAGCCATTTCTTTGAGAATGCACGATGCAGTTTGGATGTGAAATGGCTGGCAACTATAGATTCCTTGGCGTTTCAGGGTTGGGTAACTGAACTCGGCTTACACTGCAGAGGGCAGCAGATTGACTTTGTAACTGCTGCGCTGTGCAGACTTTCCTTGGACACTGGGGCAGGCATTGGCTCATTGTTGATGTTTGTGTCATGTAAAAATGCAATCAACTCCTGTTGAAGTAAATCCCATTGCACCATCAGAGGGTCTGAAGCTGTGGAAGTGGCAGCTGCCATCAGACAGTGTTCCCATTCCAAATGTTTCTTTAAGCCCTTGTTGCCGAATTTACTACATTTACTTATTCACGCATTACCGCAACGGAATTAACAATGATTTGCAATTTCAGCTTTAAATACTGGGTAAGACATGAAAATTATGACATTTTAGTTAAATATTTAAACAAGCTTTAAAGACCACTTCAGGCACTCTGGCCAATATGATGAGGCTCCCATTAATAATGAAGGAAGGGAGGCACTAGTTTAGATTGAAAGTTGAGTACCATTGTGTGGAGTTAAATGTAATGTAATACTCAACAACAGCAGAATGCAGTTGAACCTTAACCTTGTTAAATAAACAGCGACTCTGTACAATTGCCCAGTGAGTAACCCTTACTCTGAATAAACAATGGGGTATAGTCATAGTTTGTGAGCCTTGCGCTGGTGAATAAAGTATACAGATTTGATGGCCGCATTTACTTATTTGGTTTTAATCTTGCTCCATTTTGATATTTTTAGAAGCTGTGAAAGCAGGAATGAGTCTGTTATGTTGCTATTCCTTTATCTCACAAACCAAGTAATGTTTCTGCTGCTAATGATGTTCATTCTGAGATATACTTGTTCAGTATTTACCCAGCCTCTTTAACTATCAAGATTCATCTGTGGGCGATGGGACAGTGTTGCCAGAAAGCTTCTCAATTTCCTTGCATCGTGGCCTCGCATGGGGCAAAATTCGATAGGGTAGGAGCATTTTGAGTATCTTCGGTTTAAACCAGCATCTGCACTTGCTTCCTACACACCACAATATTATGCTCACTGAGCTATGAGCCTTCTTTTAAGATGGTTCAAATCTGAGGAAAGACATCCTTGCCATAGAGGGGGTACAGAGAAGATTCACCAGACTGATTCCTGGGATGTCAGGACTTTCATATGAGGAAAGATTGGATAGACTCGGTTTGTACTCGATGGAATTTAGAAGATTGAGGGGGGATCTTATAGAAACCTACAAAATTCTTAAGGGGTTGGACAAGCTAGATGCTGGAAGATTGTTCCCGATGTTGGGGGAGTCCAGAACAAGGGGTCACAGTCTAAGGATAAGGGGGAATTCCTTTAGGACCGAAATGAGGAAAACATTCTTTACACAGAGAGTGGTGAGTCTCTGGAATTCTCTGCCACAGAAGGTAGTTGAGGCCAGTTCATTGGCTATATTTAAGAGGGCGTTAGATGTGGCACTTGTGGCTAAAGGGATCAGGGGGTAT
This sequence comes from Raja brachyura, assembly GCA_963514005.1. Next base: position 29,691,293 of record OY740807.1, on the reverse strand, counting down.
GGAGAGAAGGCAGGTACGGGATACTGAGTTGGATGATCAGCCATGATCACATTGAATGGCGGTGCAGGCTCGAAGGGCCGAATGGCCTACTCCTGCACCTATTTTCTATGTTTCTATGTTTCTATGGTGAATGTTAACAAGTGTCAAAGGACACGAGAATTTCTTTCAATTTCTTTGACCTTTAGTTAAAGGAGTCTCTTGTTATCTTGCATCTTGAATTTTGATCCGTTACCTTGCTCACTCACTTATTGATACAGGTTTTTAGTAAGTAGACCTTAATATTCTATACTGTTTTAAAAACAACTGTGAAGTAGTCTTAGTTTAGACAGGCTAGATATTTGAAGATAAACCTGAGCAGTTTAAAATTAATTGTTTATAAAGATGAACATATTTTTACAGCTAATCTCAAGAATGATCCAAGAATGAATTTCAATCAGATTGAAAAAGGTGCCCACCACAGCTTCTCTAGAACAATGTGAACAGTCGAATTTTAAATAACAAGCAGCATCTTCCACTGCCATCTTTTACTGGTGCCAGCATATCAATTAAGAACATTTGCAGAATGAAATCAGTGCTGTTTCCCATTCCAGCTCTCACCTCCCATCTTGGCTCTGACTTTATGCCATCTCTGTTCTGGAGATTGAACCATGCTCTACTTTTGCCATTGTTTATCATCACCCACAGCATGTGGAGCAGTTGAATCCTATCAGAATTGTAGAATCGGTGCCAATTATGAGTTGTGGCAAGGGGCGGGCAGAGGCCCAGCAGCAAAGAGTGCCAATATCAACAATGGGAAAGGAAACAGAATGTTAGTATGATTGGTGAGAGAAGAAAGTGGAATAGCATTAAGAATGGCAGAAGTTAGTAGAGGGCCAGCGTGGCTTGTGAATAGTGCTAGAGAATAGGATGCATTGTGGGCATCTGTGGGGAGAGGAACTTTGTTGTGAGTTGAGGGTAAAATATTCCATCATTATTGACAGGAAGTGAAGGATACCAGTACATGGGATCCAAGATGGTGCCCAATCCAGGTGACTCTTTGTGTGTTAGTCACAGACATGGATCTGCAATCACACATTACAATCACTCCACTCTTTTAAAGCTGTACTCCTACAGCAACATTTCTTCCATTAACTATGATCTTCTTAATCTGCTCTCTGATCTGTTCAATTTCCAACTCCCGGGATCTACCTCATTGGAGACAGTCTATCTTTGACCGGACTTTACTGGCTTTATCTTGCACTAAACGTTATTCACGTTTTCCCCTTTATCATGTATCTGTACACTGTGGATAGCTCGATTGTAATCATGAATTGTCTTCCCGTTGACTGGTTGGTACGCAACAAAAGCTTTTCACTGTACCCTGGTACACATGACAATAAACTACACTAAACTAATAAGTGGTGGAAAGAGGCAGAATATCAGCCTGGATGTTGATGGGAGGAAATAGTGTGGCATAAACCATGCCACCTCACAGTTCCAGAATGAATTCCAACCTACAGTGCTGTCGATGTGGAGTTTGCATGTTCTCTGTGACTATGCAGGTTTCCTCCAGATGCCCAGGTTTCCTCCCACATCTCAAGATGTGCAGGTAAATTGATTAACTGACTCTTAGTGTACAGTTGAGTGGTAGAATTTGGGGTGAATTGATATATGAAAGTGGGAGAATAAAATTGGGGTACATGTAAATGGGTGGTTGATGACTCTATGTCACGGGCATGGGATTGGCACCGTTGTTATTGGGGCAAAGAACATTGTGTGGATGGTACAATGGAAATTAGAAATGGCAATGTCAATGAGTGATTATTGAATAGCATCAATGTTGACCCCTTATAAATTGCAGACAGCAATCCTGTCATAACATACCTAGAAAAATACTTAATAACTGGTAAGGTTGTAATAAGCTTGTCAATGCTAAAAGTTAAATCAGAACTTGAGTATATCCTTTGTAGAAACTATGCACCACTGTCAAACATTCAGATTGGTCTTTGCAGTATAAAATTCATTAGAAATACATAGAGTTTGAAGTCACTGACCTGTGTCTTGCGTATTCTCAAGTCAGCCGAGGATCTGTTCTGTCCCTCCTCTTGCTCTATGCTTTGTTCAATACCTGAGGGAATAAAAGGAAAGACTAGATATCTCGTACAAAATATATATTTATAAAACAGCCGAATAATTGCTGCTGGCCAGAATGTATTACTGTATATTAGACCAGACATTATATTCATTGTTCACCCACAGTCAGCCAAGATAGAAGAAAGATATTCATTGTACAATTATCTAATTATCTTTAGTACAATATAGGTACACAAATATTCAGGTTGAATTATCAGTATATTGTGCAATGTGTTTTTTGCATGTGCAATTACAGTGACGGCAGACTGCTCAATATAAGCCCACCATCAATGGAACCTGCATTTGTATTTGATAAGGGGTGAGAAGTGTTGGAAAAGGTTATGAAAGACGTCGATAAAAGAAGAGAATCACAAAGAAGTGCGGATGCTGGTTTACAAAAAAACTCACAAAGTGCTGGAGTAACTCAGCAGGTCAGGCAGAATCTCTGGAGGACATAGATAAGTAAACATTCGGGTCAGAACCCTTTTTTCAGACTCCATTACCACTCCATAACAGAATACTTTATTTGATTTAAAGGCCATGAAAGAGATCAAAAATTGATGGTTCAGTCATCTCATGTGGAGAAGTAACAAGAAAATAAGATCTACAGGAAATTATTGAGCATAGAATGAAATAATCGAGAGTTGACGGAGACTGTGTGAGGGATCATGGGGAGAACCTTGAACTAAAGAGCTAAATCGTGAGCTATGAGTGTGATTCTAACAAAGATCAGATGAGAGGTGATTTATAAATGCTGAGTATCCGACTCTGCCAAAGACTGAAATGATCCAAGGTAATACATCACTGTGATATTCAGGGTCAGGGTGCCAGAGTTGAGCAACACAGAGAGAAGGTTCAGCAGAGGAGCAATTGTGCTGAAACTCATCATTAGGAATTTCTGTCCAGATTCATCAATTCAAGGGTCCTGCGGTATAACAGGTAAACCAGTTATACCAGATAAACGACTAAGATCAAATTAGTGTTGCAGGACTAAAACAAAGGCAAGATTCACTGAAAATTCAGATGCACATAATCTAAAGTTTACCATTTCCACGTAACCTCCAGCTTTCCACTATAATAAGGCATGCACAGAAATGTAATTCTGTTGGCTTTGGAAAGGATGGGTGGATATGTGCATCTTAACTATTACGGGGAAAATACATGCGCATGCACCCTTATTAGATGATCTGGGGGGGAATCCTTGCCTCTCCCTCCATGCACCCCTAAGCTGTAGTGAATTTAATCCCCATGTCCTCCTCAGAGCAGCTTTAGGCGATCTCTGCATTTTCATCAGTCTTAATCCTGATTCTTTTCAGTTGTACGATTACACGGCATGTTACAGAGCCCCTTCCACCCCCCGCATTCTGCTGCTCCTGGCCGAGCCATTTCTCTCCTCATACTGCAGCCCATAAATCTGTGTCACAATATCCCTCCTCAAAATCTTGCATTTCCAATTATATTCATCCATGGCCAGACACTGTCACACCTCCATGGCGTCTGCTCATATCTCTCCAATGTAACTGCGGTGAGCGAGGGAGGGGCTTTCATTCCATTAGGCAATAGCTTAAAACCAATTACAGGAATAAGTCTGGTGGACTATTACACCAGACGGCTGTATAAAGGGCTGCCGAGCAATGCTTTAGTAAACCAGAGACATATATAACGGAATGACTGTTGAAACGATGCAGCTCACCCACATCCTTGCAGATCTAAGCTCAGCACCAATCCTTTCAAATGATAGAATGAGATACCCAGAACGCAGACCTCAAAGGAACTCAGTCACAAAATAGATTTTCATTTTGAATAAAATTATATTTTAAGTACCATTTAATCTGGTACCTGAATATTTATTAACCATTTTTTTAAAGCACATAATTAGAATCGGAAAGATAGGAATTTCATGGAGACATTTATATCATGCAACGAAGCATCATTTAATTTTAATATATTTTAAACTAACAAACTGTCATTTAACTTAATAGAAAAGATGCTTAATTCAATTCATTTTTCAATTCCTGTCAGTTCCTTGCAATGCATGGGATGTGCACTCTTGCCTCTGCTGGCTTCACTAAACCACTTTGTATAGAAATTGAATGTTATTGCTTCCATCCTTGTCATGTCAGAGTTGGAACAATGAAGCATCTTCGAGCAGTATAAGCGAAGCTTTTGTGCCCTTTAAACAATCTAACTTTAACCACCGCCCCGTTGCAAAGATTAAACAATGACCATTTAAAAAATAATTTCACTTTGGCTAAACCAGGCATGAGCCGACTCTACAGAAAATGTTGGCCGACCACAGAAATATGGGGCGTGTTTCTGGTCACTGCTTTACCGTCAAGAATGCCAAAATGCAGCACAAGCATTTAGTTTGGAAATCCGTGTGGAAACAGGCCCTTTGGCCTATTGAGTCCGTGCCGACCAAGGTGGGAGGAAACTGCAGTACCCGGATAAAATCTACGCAGTCACATAGAGAACGTGCAAACACCACACGCACAACACCTGTAGTCAGGAGCTAACTTGGGTCCCTGGTGCTGTGAGGCAAGAGCTCTCCCATTGCACCACTGTGCCCAACTAAGCATCTTTATTGAAGAGTTTGTGTCATAAGGCCATATTAAATCACATAATAGTTTCAGAATGGAAGATGGGCAATTTGGCCTATCATTAAAGGACACAAAGTGCTGTAGTAACTCAACGGGACAGGCAGCATCTCTAGAGAACATGGAGAGGTGACATTTTGGGTCGAGACCCTTCTTCAGCCAGTTCAGTTCATTAACTTGGTCGATCATCCACTATGACTCTATTCATCTGTAATACAGCTAGTCTGACACACCTTCCCTCTCCCTATAGTTAATCAAATCTTTTTTTCAGAAACACATCCTGCTCCTTTTTGAACCAACCCTAGTGGGCTGGAATAGAACCAATGTACTTGGGGGAGTGTTTGCTAGTGCTGTCAGGGAGGATTTAAACTAATGTGGCAGGGGGGTGGGAGCATAAGCAGAGAGACAGAGGGGTGTAAAATGAGGGTAGAAGCAATAGGTAGCAAGGTGAAAAGTAAAAGTGGCAGGAAGAAAAAAAATCCAGGGCAAAAATCAAAAAGGGCCCCTTTTCAACATAATTGTATAAGAGTGTTGTAAAATCAAGCCTGAAAGCTTTGTGTCTCAATGCAAGGAGCATTCGTAATAAGGTGGATGATTTGAATGTGCAGATAGTTATTAATGAATATGATATAGTTGGGATCACGGAGACATGGCTCCAGGGTGACCAAGGCTGGGAGCTGAACATCCAGGGATATTCAATATTCAGGAGGGATAGACATAAAGGAAAAGGAGGTGGAGTAGCGTTGCTGGTTAGAGAGGAGATTAATGCAATAGAAAGGAAGGACATTAGCTTGGAGGATGTGGAATCGATATGGGTAGAGCTGCGAAACACTAAGGGGCAGAAAACGGTAGTGGGAGTTGTGAACAGGCCACCTAATAGTAGTAGTGGAGTTGGGGATGGCATCAAACAGGAAATTAGAAATGTGTGCAACAAAGGTAAAACAATCATAATGGGTGATTTCAATCTACATATAGATTGGGTGAATCAAAGTCAAAGTCAAAGTCAAACAAACTTTATTGTCATTTAGAAATACATTGATATATGCAGTTCCAAACGAAATTACGTTGCATTTGGCTCCCTGTGCAACACGATAAATTAACAGAAGGATAGACATGGATAAAATGGATAAAAAGGATAAAAGGATAAATAGACAACGGTGGCAGCCCATTACATGGCATTCAGGAGTCTGATGGCTCGTGGGAAGAAGCTGTTGCAGAACCTTGATGTTCTGCTCCTTATGCTGCGATATCTTTTTCCCGAGGGCAGCAGAGTGAACAGTCCGTGATGGAGATGTGTGGGGTCTTTGCAGGGGTGCTGAGGAAGAGGATTGGCAGGGGTGCTGAGGAAGTGGATTTCTTGGAATGTATGCGGGATAGTTTCTAGACCAACATGTAGAGGAACCAACGAGAGAGCAGGCTATTCTGGACTGGGTATTGAGTAATGAGGAAGGGCTAGTTAGCAGTCTTGTAGTGCGTGGCCCCTTGGGCACGAGTGACCATAATATGGTTGAGTTCTTCATTAGGATGGAGAGCGACATTGTTAATTCAGAAACAAGGGTTCTGAACTTAAAGAAAGGTAACTTTGAGGGTATGAGACGTGAATTGGCCAAGATAGACTGGCAAGTGATTCTTAAACGGTTGACGGTGGATATGCAATGGAAGGCATTTATTAATGAACTACAACAATTGTTCATCCAAGTTTGGCAAAAGAATAAATCAGCGAAGGTAGTGCATCCGTGTTAGTTAGTTAAAACAAATGTAGGTCCCTTGCAGTCAGAAACTGGTGAATTGATCATGGGGAACAAGAACATGGCAGACCAATTGAATAACTACTTTGGTTCTGTCTTCACTAAGGAAGACATAAATAATCTGCCGGAAATAGCAGGGGACCGGGGGTCAAATGAGATGGAGGAACCGAGTGAAATCCAGGTTAGCCGGGAAGTGGTGTTAGGCAAATTGAATGGATTAAAGGCTGATAAATCCCCAGGGCCAGATAGGCTGCATCCCAGAGTAAAGGAAGTAGTCCCAGAAATAGTGGATGCATTAATGATAATATTTCAAAACTCTTTAGATTCTGGAGTAGTTCCTGAGGATTGGAGGGTAGCTAATGTAACCCCACTTTTTAAAAAGGGTGGGAGAGAGAAAACGGGGAATTACAGACATCGGTAGTGGGGAAAAATGTTAGAGTCAGTTATTAAAGATGGGTTAGCAGCACATTTGGAAAGTGGTGAAATCATTGGACAAAGTCTGCATGGATTTATGAAAGGTAAATCATGTCTGACGAATCTTATAGAATTTTTCGAGGATGTAACTAGTAGAGTGGATAAGGGAGAACCTGTGGATGTGTTATATCTGCACTTTCAGAAAGCTTTCAACAAGGTCCCACATAAGAGATTAGCATACAAACTTACAGCACACGGTATTGGGGGTTCGGTATTGATGTGGATAGAGAACTGGCTGGCAGACAGGAAGCAAAGAGTAGGAGTAAACGGATCCTTTTCAGAATGGCAGGCAGTGACTAGTGAGCTCAGTGCTGGGACCACAGCTATTTACAATTTATATTAATGATCTGGATGAGGGAATTGAATGCAACAACTCCAAATTTACGACATGAAGCTGGGGGACAGTGTTAGCTGTGAGGAGGATGCTAGGAGGCTGCAAGGTCACTTGGATAGGTTGGGTGTGTGGGCAAATGCATGGCAGATGCAGTATAATGTGGATAAATGTGAGGTTATCCACTTTGGTGGCAAAAACAGGAAAGTAGACTATTATCTGAATGGTGGCCGATTAGGAAAAGGGGAGATGCAACGAGACCTGGGTGTCATGGTGCACCAGTCATTGAAAGTAGGCATGCAGGTGCAGCAGGCTGTGAAGAAAGCGAATGGTTGTTGGCATTCATAGAAAAGGATTTGAGTATAGGAGCAGGGAGGTTCTACTGCAGTTGTACAGGGTCTTGGTGAGGCCACACCTGGAGTATTGCGTACAGTTTTGGTCTCCTAATCTGAGGAAAGACATTCTTGCCATAGAGGGAGTACAGAGAAGGTTCACCAGACTGATTCCTGGGATGGCAGGTCTTGCATATGATGAAAGACTGGATAGACTCGGCTTGTACTCGCTGGAATTTACAAGATTAAGGGGGAATCTTATAGAGACTTACAAAATTCTTAAGGGGTTGGACAAGCTAGATGCAGGAAGATTGTTCCCGATGTTGGGGAAGTCCAGAACAAGGGATTACAGTTTAAGGATAAGAGGGATGTCTTTTAGGACCGAGATGAGAAAATCATTTTTGACACTGAGAGTGGTGAATCTGTGGAATTCTCTGCCACAGAATGTAGTTGAGGCCAGTTCATTGGCTATATTTAAGAGGGAGTTAGATGTGGCCGTTGTGGCTAAAGGGAGCGGGGGTATGGAGAGAAGGCAGGTACAGGATACTGAGTTGGATGATCAGGCATGATTATATTGAATGGCGGTGCAGGCTCGAAGGGCCGAATGGCCTACTCCTGCACCTATTTTCTATGTTTCTATGTTTCCATGTTTACTACTCCTCCCAGTGCTTACTGGACCATAGCAACTTGCGGAATGAATGCTTTTTCCCTCATGTTCCCTCACTTCCTTTGCCATTCACATTCATTCTATCTCCGCTGGTTCTTCAACAGTTTCTCTCCATCTACTCTTTTAAATGCATCACTCAAATTACTTCAAATCTCTTCAAGGAGAACAACTCCAACTTCTCTAGTCTATTCACATAATTAGTTCATCACACTGGAGTATTGAGTAAAACATCTTTGCAAAACCGTGGTGCTCTGCAGTGGATACAGTGGTTCAATTGTCAGCAAATTAATGTTTTCTAAAGGTTTGTCACAACTTTGTGGCTCTCAAATTCTACACCTCCCATCCTTTATCCCGCAAAATGCAATCAACCAGACAAGCAATTAATAATATCTCTGCTCATTCGAAAGTCCACGCTTTGAACCATCATTGAATCATCAGCGAGAACCAGCACATATTTCGGAGTGTGCCGAGAACTCAACAAATAAAGTTCAGTACAATGCACAAACACAAAAAAAATGCAACAGAAAATGAACCAGAAAGAAGTATTAGTGAGAAGATAAAACATATTGAAGGGACCGGGATAATGTAGTTCAGAAATTGGAGAAATCAGATAGGGGAGAAATTCAATGCAGACTAAGGTTTCTAGTGCACATCCAAAATAAAGAGAGTGAAGGATATGGCTGAGGATTTGGATGCTTTGTCACATTATATTTTGCTACGGTTGCAATATTAGGAATTGTAAAACCACTTTCCAAGAATTATAAGATGAGGGTTGTAACCAGGGGGGAGGATCGGGAAGAGGACACATTTACAGGAACATTTCATTAAGAGAATGACAATAATCATGCTTATACAAGTTTACACACATGTACTTTAATCCTGGCTTAATATACTTTAAACATCTTGATGGATCTTTTTATTCTGAATGATATTTGTTTCTTCCAGTCAGTCATTATCGAGATGCAGGATAGTATTGCAGGCAAAGTGGGGTAAGTTCTTCAGAACTATCGGAGTCAAGGGTCTGTCCCACTTAGGGGATTTTTCAGCGGATTGCCGGCGTGTGTTAAGTTTGCGGCACTCGCCTGAAAAACCGGGAACTGGAATGCGACTGTCAGAGTGGAACCAAACACACAACCAAACACATCGCAAAGGCGGGGGCGGGGGAAAGCTGGGGTAACAGTGTCTGAAATTCACACGGTGCAAAGCCAAGGTGATATCGACACACACTGCGATGAACGGGAAGGTTACGACGGCAAGCACAGTGTATGGTAAGTCCTTTAAAAGAGAGAAGGAGGAGAAGGAGTGGGGACACTTTTAATAGCAATGTTACAAAATTTTGAGATTTAAAAAATCAAGTCTGCAATTTATCCCATCAGATAAAGCACAAAGGGAAGTTTAATTTGACACCTAATTCACTTTCATATCTTCAGTATTAAAAAAGTTATGGCCATTTCCATACTCGGAAATTAGCATCTTGTTCCCCATTGTCTTTCCATTGACTTTACTCAAAAGCTGTGATCTAGAACAGTCAAAAGCCCATAACTTTCTTAAAAATTAAGAGAACTCAATGACATTTTCAGTTATTATAGATTGAAGCATTCTGAAACAAATATGAAACAATCTTACTTGGATGACCTGAAATTAAAGCATACAATAGTTATCTAATTGTAGCTAATTACAAAATTCAATTACTAGATCTAAACATCTATCCATTTCTTAAGAAACGATAAACTTTTTAAAATTGCCTAAGTGTCCAAATAACATTCACACAATAATCCACAATATGACATGATTTTTAAATCTCATTTTCATGAATTTATAGGCCAAATGGAAGGAATTCAGTGTTTAATGCCTGTAAATTAATGGCCATTTAAATCAACTAGTGAGTGGGTTTTAGAGGATTGCGGTGGATTGGAACGTTGCGGTTTGCGGTGAAGTTGGCAGGAAAAATACAGCCGGTTCATACATTTTTTTTGTCCCCTTTTCGCAACATGAAAATGTGATTAAAGCCTTCCTAAAAACCAAGTTTTAATGTAACAAGAAACTGTGCACTTTATTTTCTCCCCTACGTTAGGTCCGTTCTGCTGTCGGCGTTCAGAGCTTTAGAAGATGATTTTTAAACTACTCTAGTTAATAAATAATCTAGCGTAGTTTAAAAATACTCTCATGAATGAAATGTCGAAGCGATTTCTCTTTAGCGACGAAATCGCCCGACATGGATCGATTTGGACTGTCTAGGGAAAAAACGGCATTTTAAACACGCCCCCCCCTGAAAGGCGCACACGGGGAGCGGCAGAACTGCAGCACCGCTAAAGGTAGGTATTGTAACATACCTACTTTTAAGAAGCCAGACAACTTTTAATAAGCCAGAGATACACAGCTGTGAAGTTCGGTGGGCATTTAACATTACCGGTCGGTTTTCCTTGGTTCTGAAACTCGTGCTTACAGTTGTTTCCCCCAATGAGCCAATGAAAATGCCCGGTCATGCAAAGGCAATTGACTAAAACTACCTACGACTAGCTCGACTACCTATAACTACATGGCGACCCCACTACAACTGCACCTACGATTACAAAAGTATCGATTTTCTTCATGGCGATCAAGTTTTGGTCGCAGAAACATTTTCAACAGGTAGAAAGATTTGTGGCAGCCATACTGAGGCCGCGACTAGTTCCCAGATTGCGGGAACATGTGGAGACCATGTGGTGAGCGCAGAGTCTCCTGCACTCGCCTAAAAAGTCGCCTAAGTGGGACAGGCCCTTCAGGTTAATTCTAGCCCAACAAGAAGGGAACCAATTTGATCCAGTTTTAAGGAAATGAATGAATAAATGGATCATGGTTCAGTGGAGGAGCATTTGGATTTGTAATGACAATGCAGAGCTGAAGGAAAAAAGAGAAGCAGAACAATAAAATAAAAATAATCCTCCACTGGAGAAAGACTAATTGCAGTGAGCTGAAAAGGATCTGGCTAAAATGGATTTGATTTCAATTGCCCTGCCAAGCAATGAGACACTCATCATTCCTTCACATTAGAAGGAAAGGAAATGAATGGCATTCTATGCGTGAGATTCTTCAATGATATATAAAAAATATTAAAACACAAGAAAAAGGGTGTAGGAATCAAACTGAATGCAGAGAGTTCAGAGGATACTTTACTAAAGAAATAAAAGAGAAGGATTAGGAGAGGTTTAGGTTAGATCTTCCATTTGCACACAAATGTTAACGACAGGACAGAGTTTTCTATGGGAGGCTCAGTTTACAGTGCTGATTCTGGGAAGTGACATCTTCTGATTTGTTTCCGATTGCCAGCTGGCCTTTCACTGCGTCATGGTCCATTGGGGTAGTGGGAAATTATAAGTGATTTCTTAGCTGCAGTCTGCACAACAGCCATCACATGAACACAAAATGGGAATAGGAGCGAGCTGTCAAGACCTTCAAGCCTGTTGTGCCATTTAATATCATCATGGCTGATTTTTGCTGGCCTCAACTCCTCCCCTTCACCATTTCTCTATACCCCTCTGTTTATTCCCCCTCCACTTTGTGGTTTGCGTGGACTTAATGGACCCAGAGTCTGTTTTTTGTGCTGTATCTCTCCATGGCTCCAAAATCTGAAATGTTGAACAATACATAATTTAACAGGTTTTGATGCAGATGGCTGCGAAAAATCACATACTTACTCTTTAACTTGGAGCGGACCTTATTTGCTGTCTTCTTAATATCCGTCATCAGTTCTTCCAATTCCTCCTTTGTTTCTGAAAGACAGGACATTTTAAAAAAGATGAAAGAGTGCTGGAGAATGTAGTGAGCGGCAATTAACCAATGCAGTTTAAGATTAGATACACGGTAATGGATGATGAATTGTCAGGACAATTAACTTCATAAAAAAACGTTCCATCAAATCAACCTGCATGTGCTTTTCTGAAAATCAGATTATATTCCAATAAACACATGGAATATTTAATTAAGAAAGTTATGCTGAAGCTGTATAATGATTAGAGCTTAGATTAGTGAACATTTTATTTTGGAGATGTTACAATAAATGCTTAGCAAATGAGGCAGCCCATGCCTGCATGCGGTAAGGCCTGGACAATCTTCAGGCAAGTGAAAACAAACATCTGTGCCACAGAAATGTCAGGCAATAACCATTTCAGACAAAATAGCGTCCAACCACTTATCATCGCCAAGAACCCATCATCAATATCCATCGACCAGAAGCTTAACCAGACCGGCCGTGTAAATACTGTGCTTTCAGGAATAGGTTACAGACCTACACAGGTGGCACAGCTGATAGAGCCGCTGCCTCCCAGCGCCAGCGACCCGGGTTCGATCCTCACCTCAGGCGCTGTCTGCCTGTGTGGTTTGCATGGTCTTCCTGTGACCGCATGGGTTTCCTCCCAGATCCCAAAGACGGTTTGTAGGTTAATTGGCCCTCTGTAAATTACCCCAAGTGTGTAGGGAGTGGATGAGAAAGTGGGATAACATAGCACTAGTGTGTGAACGGGTGATCGATGGTTGGGGTGGACTCCGTGGGCCGAAGGGCCTGTTTCCATGCTGTGCCCATAAACTAAACTAACTATCATATGAGAAGTAACTCACTTCCTGGTACCTTAAACCCGTTCCTCACCTACAAGGCACAGGTCAGAAGCACAATGGAATACTTGCCTGGATGGGGTGCAATGCCAACAACTCTCAATTAGTTCAACAGCATCCAAGACAAAACAACCTATTTGAGCTGCACACTTTCAGGCACCATAAACATTCATTTCCTCCACTACCAGCACACGATGGCTGCAGTGTGAACCATCTACAAGCCATACTGCAGTTATACATTCAGGACAGTCCATCATGACTGAGGGGGACATGTTGAGGGGGGACCTCATTGAAACTTACAAAATAAAGAAAGGCATAGATAGAGTGAAAAGGATGTTTCTACTGTTGGGAGAGTCGAGGACCAGAAGTCATAGCCTCAGAATTAAAGGCCGCTCTTTTTTCGAAAGGAGGTGAGGAGGAACTTCTTTAGTCAGAGGGCGGTTAATCTGTGGAACTCATTGCCACAGTGGACAGTGGAGGCCAAGTCAGTGGACATCTTTAAGGCAGAGATAGGCAAATTCTTGATTAGACTGGGTGGCAAGGATTATGGAGAGAAGGCAGGAAAACTGGTTTAGGAGGCAGAAATCAGCCATGATTGAATGGCGGAGTAGACTCGATGGGTCGAATGGCCTAGTTCGACTCCTATAACTTGTGAACTTATGACCTTCCAAGCATCAGCACTCACTGCCCACAAAGACAAAGGCATGGCACACCATCAACAGCAGGTTCCCATCCAAGTCACAAACTATCTGATGTGGAAATATATTGTCATCATCATTGCTGACTCTAGATCATGGGAATCCCTACCCGACACTACAGTGAGAAAACCTTCACCAGCAATAATGCAGTCATTCAAAGCAGTGGGTCATCACTATCTTCTTAAGGACAAATAGAGACGGAACAATAAATACTGATCTTGCCAGCCTTGTCTAGGTTCTGAAAATGAAGATAATCTTACTGTACTAACCAGGTTCTGTATAACCGGCCAAAACCAAAAAAGAATCAGCACAACATATTGATAAAAAAAACAAGCTGCAAGCTCAGACCACAATTTAATCTCAAGACCTCGTAATTAGATTCCAGATTGTAATTCACTCACAGACAGTTTGTGGTATATTGGCCTTTCGTACATATGTAGCTTGAACATCAGTTCTAGGTTTAGTCCCATTAAATAGTGATGAACATCAAAAATGTAGTGTTACACAAATCTTACTGCATAGTCTCCAAGAGCATAGGCTTAATGGAATTTCAGTGAACACAATGAATATAACCTTCAGACTAAATGGAAGCTGAGCTCGAGAAGCAGAATATTTAGGAGGAAAACTAATAGTTCCGTTTAATTTTCAAGATTTCACATGTTTCAATGGAAAAGCAGGATTTGGAAGACAGAAGGGATCAGGAAAAGAACTCCAGTGCTCTGGACCTAGACCCACAAACACATAACATGTAAAGATATCCTGGACTCCTGCAGATGATTGTCCATGACTATACAAGTTTTGCCTTTCCACCAGGAGACCTGGAATATACTGGGTGGATGAAATGGTAAATCTCCAGGCAGACTGGTGCAATAAAAAAACCCCATTGACGATAGATTGAAGATAGTCATGGAAATCACACAGCCAAGAGTTGTATTTACCGTCCAAGATAATCCAAGTCAGTGTGAAAGAGATCCAGCTCTCGTGATTGAATAAATCAAATGATCATTCACTGGATGATCGGCAAACTATTGCAACTAACAATCTATTTCTACTTGTGCAATGGTAGAAATGACTGGAGTCAGAACTTGCAGAAAGGAAACTGGGTGTGGTTTGAGGCCAATTTTTCCAGCCCAGGCCAGCTACGCCAGCAATAAGCTTCCATCATGAGATCAAAAGTGGTTCTCTTATAATTGGCATAATTCTATTTATGACTGCAGCAAATGAAGCACTTCTACATGCACATGATTTACACTCCATTTAGGACAGGCTGATGAGTGGCAAGTTACATTTGTACCACAAATGAATACCAGGCAGTGACCATTGCCAACAAGGCAGAATCTAATAACAAGGGTAGTGGAATCAAAAACAAAAGGACATCTGGTTAACGTGAGAAGGGCAAGATTCAATATAAACTTGAGGGACAACCATTCACTCAGAGGGTGGTTGTTATATGGAACAGGTACTATAACAGCTTTTTAAAGGCACATGGACACATACATGGATAGGAAAGGTTTAAGGGCCAAACACGGGCAAATGGAACGAGATTAGATGGAGCATCTTAGTCTCCATGGACAGGTTGGGCCAAAGGGCCTATTACTCTATGACTCCGTAATCAACCATCACCGAGTCACCCAACAACAACACTGACCACAAATTTAACCGGTCCAGCTGCATAAGCACCGTGATTACAAGAGAAGGTCAAAGACTGGGTATTCATAGAAAACATAGAAAAATAGGTGCAGGAGTAGGCCATTCGACCCTTTGAAACATCCTACGTAGGTACCCCATTGGCTTCTTCTTCTTCTTAAGCTCTTCGCTTCTCTAGCAAATGTCCTCCACCTCACTCGGTTGTTGGCAGTTCTTTCGAGATGCTCCCCAGTTGAGCTCACTCTCAGATATTTCTGTCGGGCACCTCTTCTCCAGCTGTTCCTGGGGTGACCTCTTTTCCTTTTTCCTTGGGGGTACAATTTCAGGGCTTTGCAGGTGATGTTTGTGGCAAGTTTCCTGAGGGTGTGTCCAATCCATCTCCATTTTCTCCTCAGAATTTGTAAGTCAATGGGCTCCTGGCTTGTTCTTCACCACAGGTCCACATTGCTTACTTTGTCTCTCCACCAGATGTTAAGTATTCTCATAAGGCAGGTGTTAATGAATGTTTGCAGCCTGTTTGTAGTGTGTTTTGTTGTTTTCCATGTATCTGATCCATATAGCATCACCTGTTTCACATTTGAGTTAAAGATGTGCATTTTGGTGTTGATTGCGTTGTGTTTTGAGCTCCAGATCTTCCTGAGCATGTTAAACACCACCTTATCCTTATTGATTCTACTTTTTTATGTCTGCCTCTGCCCCTCCGGTGATGTCCACAACACTGCTTAGGTATGTGAATGTTTCTACCTCCTCGACAGCAGTGCCGTGCAAAAAGATAGGGTTGCTGGTTTTGGGGTGGATCCTCATCAGCTAGCATGAACTATTTTTCCACTTCCAACTCTGGCTGCATTGTATCTGCAACTATCCAACAGCGATGCCCACATCTGCAATCTCTACCAACAGTGACACGAGAGTCAGGCACATAGGAACATCACTTGCAGGTTACCTGCCAAGTCGGACACAGCATCCTAACTTAGAAATACATTGCTGGTCCTTCATTGTGTAAATACAGGAACACTCTGTCCCACAGCACTATTTCATGTCCCACAGAGTAATTTCATGTGAAGGACAATAAACAATAGACAATAGGTGCAGGCCATTCGGCCCTTCGACCCAGCACCGCCATTCAATGTGATCATGGCTGATCAACCCCAATCAGTACCCCAATCCGGCCTTCTCCTTATATCCCCCGACTCTGCTATCTTTAAGAGCCCTATCTAGCTCTCAGTTGAAAGTATCCAGAGAACCTGCCTCCACCACCCTCCGAAGCAGAGAATTCCACAGACTCACAACTCTCTGTGAGAAAAAGTGTTTCCTCGTCTTCCTCATTCTAAATGATTACCCCTTATTCTTAAACTGTGGCCCCTGGTTCTGGACTCCCCCAACATCGGGAATATGTTTGCTGTCTAGCGTGTCCAAACCCTTAATAATCTCATATATTTCAATAAGATCTCCTCTCAACCTTCTAAACTTCAGAGTGTACAAGCCCAGCCATCCATTCTCTCAGCATATGACAGTCCCGTCATCCCGGGGATTTATCTTGTAAACCTTCACTGCACTCCCTCAATAGCAAGAATGTCCTTCCTCAAATTAGGGGACCAAAACTACACACAATACTCCAGGTGTGGTCTCATTAGGGCCCTATACAACTGCAGAAGGACCTCTTTGCTCCTATACTCAACTACTCTTGTTATGAAGGCCAACATGCCATTAGCTCTCTTAACAGCCTGCTGCACCTGCATGCTTACTTTCATTGACTAATGAACAAGGACCCCCAGATCCTGTTGTACTTCCACTTTTCCCAACAAAACCGTTTACATAGTAATCTGCCTTCCTGTTTTTGCTACCAAAGTGGATAACCTCACATTAATGCACATTAAACTGCATCTTCCATGCATCTGCCCACTCACCCAACCTGTCCAAGTCACCCTGCATTCTCATAGCATCCTCCGCACAGTTCACACTGCCACCCAGCTTTGTGTCATCTGCAAATTTGCTAATATTACTTTGAATCCCTTCATCTAAATCATTGATAAATATTGTAAATAGCAGCGGTCCCAGCACCGAGCCTTGTGGTACCCCACTAGTCACTGCATGCCATTCTGAAAGGGACCTGTTAATCCCTACTCTTTGTTTCCTGTCTGCCAACCAATTTTCTATCCATGTCAGCACTCTACCCCCAATACCATGTGCCCTAATTTTACCCAATAATCTCCTATGTGGGACCTTATCAAATGTTTTCTGAAAGTCCAGGTACACTACTTCCACTGGCTCTCCCTTGCCATTAGCCTAGTTAAATCATAAAAAAATTGCAGAAGATTAGTCAAGCATGATTTCCCCTTCGTAAATCCATGCTGACTCGGACCGATCTTGTTACTGCTACCCAAATGTTCGGCTATCTCATCTTTTATAATTGATTCCAGCATCTTCCCCACCACCGATGTCAGGCTAACTGGTCTATAATTCCCTGTTTTCTCTCTCCTGTCTTTCTTAAAAAGTGGGATAACATTAGCTATCCTCCAATCCACAGAAACTGATCCTGAATCTATTGAACATTGGAAAATTATCACAAATGCGTCCACGATTTCTAGAGCCACTTCATTAAGTACCCTGGGATGCGGACCATCAGGCCCTGGGGATTTATCAGCCTTCAGTGCCATCAGTCTACCCAGCACCATTTTCTGCCTAAGGTGGATTTCCTTCAGTTCCTCCGTCACCCCAGAACCTCTGGCCACTAGTATATCAGAAAGATTGTTTGTGTCCTCCTTAGTGAAGATGGATCCAAAGTACCTGTTCAACTCGTATGCCATTTCCTTGTTCCCCATAATAAATTCACTTTTTATCAGTCTTCAAGGACTGCAGGGATTCTGGAAGAACATTTATCACTATGTTCTCGAGGGTAATTAGTAATGTACAGTTAATGTTGACCATGTCATTGAATCCCGGATCCTGAAAAGTGAATAATTAGGGAAGAAATTTTGATTTCTGATTTTCCATGAGTGATATAACTGAAAAAATTAGTACATTATATAGTTCAGAATCTTTGCTGCTCTACATACCTTGATCCAATCAGCCATGTCTATACTTTTCTAATATGCACAGATTCAGTCCCTTGAATCTCTGTATGCGACTAAGCTTTTCCAGAAGGATAATTAACTTTATCCGTTTCCAAAACTTCAATTTCTACCACCATGCAAAGAGGCCAAAACTGGTCAAGTTCCAAGCTTAACCAAGGTCTCCAGGACAGAAGCACAGGATGCATTTTGTTCTATAGAGAAATAGCCTGTGATAATAATCCAAACCCCATTAGCTTCAGCGATTGGTTCACATCAATAGCTGCAAGAAACAGAACAGGAATAAGGAACAAAAAAGCAAAAAGACCCTCAATCCTGCTCTGCCTTAAGATCATGTCTGGACCACTGCTTTTTCTGTTCAGTTATATTTCCAAATTCCCTAACTCCATTGTTTTTAATATACTACACTGAGAAAGCACAACCTTCTTGAGTAGAAAATTCAAAGGATTTAAAGTCCTCCAAGTAATATTTCCCATCATCTGTCCTAAATAACTGTATCCCATGACCGCATAGGTCTAGACTCCCCAGCCTGAATAAAGAGCCTCTCTGCATCTGCCTTACCAATGTTTCATGAGTCACTAACCTTCAGAGAGTGCTACACTACAACAATGGATTTTTTTCTGCTAATGTCTTCAATTCAGTTCTCTGCAGTGTGCACATATTTATCGACTGACATCTATTACAAACCCACTGACTCCCACACTATCTCGACTACACTTCTTCCCATCCTGCTTCCTGCAAAAACTCTTATCCCCTACAACCAATTCCTCCGTCTATGCCGCTTCTGCGCCCAAGATGAGGTGTTCCATAACAGGACCTGAGATGTCCTCATTCTTTAGGGAACGGGGGTTCCCCTCCCCCATCATAGATGAGGCGTACATCGGTACCCCGTAGCTCTGCCCCTGCTCCCCTTCCCCCTCAGTCGCAACTGAGATAGTCCCCCTAGTCCTTACCTTTCACCCCGTCAGCTCTCGCATACAACACATAATCCTCCAACATTTTTGCCACCTTCAATAGGATCCCACCACTAGCCACATCTTCCCACTCCACCCCTTTCCGCCTCTCACAGAGACCATTCCCTCCATAACTCCCTGGTTAACTCATCCCTTCCCATCCAAACCACCCCCTACCCAGCTACCTTCCCCTGCAACTGCAGGGGATTCAACACCTGTCGCTATACCTCCTCCCTCGACTTTGTCCAGGGACCCCGACAGACCGTTCAGGTTAGGCAGAGATTCACTTGCACCGCCTCCATCCTCAACTACTGTACCCATTGTTCAAGATGTGGACTCTTATATGTCGGCGAGACTAATCGCAGACTGACGACCGTTTCGCTGAACACCTTCGCTCAGTCCGCCTGGACTTAAATGATCTCCTGGTTGCTAAACACTTTAATTCTCCTTCCCATTCCCACACTGACCTTTCTGTCCATGGTCTCCTCCCTTGTCAGAGTGAGGCTAAACATAAATTGGAGGAACAGCATTTCACATTTCGCTCGGCAGCTTACAGCCCACCAGTTTGAATATTGAAAATCCAAATCCATACTAGCTTCATGATTGAGGGAAGACAGACATCATAGGGAGAGACAAAAGCAAAAGAGACTAGTATTTTTAATTTTAGGCATAGTGAGACTACCTTGTTCGGCTAATATAGGGAATAGGACGTTGCACTGACTAGGATAGGGCCAGTTTAGGGACGAACTTAGTTTATCTTTGTGGAAGGTGGGGCATTTGTTAGAACTGGATAGTAAAGTCATATTTCAGGAGCAGGTGTTAATGGGCTCACATATTCTGAAGATGGAGCCAGAGCCTGAATGGATGGCAAGGATAAGGGTTTCAGATCAAATTGAGATAAATTAAATCTCCAAAAGCTGATGCCAAAGTTACAAGCAGCCTGGGTCAAGCTGAGGCCATGACAAGTGGGGGCGGTGGGGGGGGGGGGGGGGGGGGGGGGGGGGAGAGAAACAAAACCAGAGCTTAATTAAAAGAGTCTGGGGGCACAGAACCAAGATGAAGGTTTTCCAATGTTCAGCTGGAGAAATTCATGATTCATCCCAGTCTATGAATCAGTTAGACACCGTGGAGTCAAAAAGTGGTGGAGAATTAATCTGAGCCTCAATGGCATATGTCAAAGGGCATGAGTAAAAACAAAGAAAGTTAGCCCCCCTCCCTCTCCTGAGTAACAGAAGGACCTGATGGCATTGTTAATGAATCACTGAAAGTTAACATGTATTTAGTAAGTAATTAGGAAGACAAATGGCATATTGGTATTAAACAGCAAGAGGATTTGAGTACAAGAATGAATTTATCTTGCTCCAATTATGCAGGATCCTAGTGAGAACGCATCTGCAATGCAATGCACATTTCTGGTTTCCCTAAGGAAGGATAAAAGTTGTCCCATAAAGGTTACTTTTGAATAATTCTCATGTATTTCTCATGTTTGGTGAGATTAGGTAGAGAGGGTCTACATTCTCTTGAGTTTAAAAGAATGTGTGAGGACCTCATTGAAACATACAAAATTATTTCTCAGGTGGAGAGTGTGTTTCTGCTCGCCAGGGTGTCTAGAGCTAAGGCTGTCTTAGGATAAGGGGTCAGCTATTCAAGATGCAGATGAAGAAAACAGTTTGTTTCTCTGGCGTGGTGAATCTTTGTCAAGGGCCTGTCCCACTTACACACATTTTCGGCGATCTCCAAAGCTGTCTATGTGGAGTTTTTATGATCTCTCTGCAAACACAAGGGTTTGCTCCGGCATGCCAAATATGTGTGGGTTGGTAAATTAATTGACCACTGTATATTGATGAATGGCAGAATCGTGGTGGGGGGTGGGGTAATGGGTTAGCGGGTAAAGTTACATGAGATTTAAGTAATTTGGTGCTTGAGTTTGAGCTGAAGAGCCTGCTTCTGTTTGACTCCATTGTGGACAGAATTGCTGTCCTAATTAGCACCCCATCAACTATCTCGAACACTCATTCCCTCCACAACTGGGGCACAGTAGCTCTAGTGTGCACCATGCAGAAAGAGTATTGTAGTTATGTGCGCAGGCAACTCCAAAAGCAACCCCCATCCCCCCAATCTATGACCACTACCACCAAGGAACCACCAAGGAAGAAAAAGATAAGAGGCCAATGGGAACACCACAAAGTGAAATGGAATGACCTTCCAATTCACGCACTATCCTGATTTGAAATACATGGACGGTCTTTCATGGCGCTGTGTTTTAATCCTTGAACCCCTAGCCAACAACATTTTGGGAGTACGTTCATCCAACTCAGCTCACCACCAGGTCTTCAGGGGCAATTATTAATGGGTAATAAATGCTTGTCCATATCCCACAAATGCACATAAAAAAGGCCCCACATGGTTAAACAAAAACATTGACAATGTAGAAGAATTACACCTGTAATATTTCAAGCTCTCTTTCCTGGATGACTAAACTAAAGTTTCCCATTTGTGCAATTATGCGAATGCTTACTATCCACAATAACACCATCATTTATGCAGATTAACTGACATTTCTTCATGAAAACTTTTGATCCTGCCCACAAGTCTCATTCGCAACTAGCTTCCCCGTCCCTCTGCATAGACATGAGCTACTTGACTTGAATTCGATGGGAGTTGACATGTTGGGGCTGGATGGCGTCAGGCATGAATTAAGCCCAGGTTAGATTGGGCTACCTGGTTCAGCCTTGAGATGCTCTAATGACATTCTAAACACGTTGCTCTTCTCTGCCTCCAAACTGGGTAGAATAGGTGCAAGCAACATATAGAGACAGGATTCTTTGTGCAATAATATTTACAGTAACGGTCGGAATGACGTGGGTGTGGAAACAGATTGAATACGTCAGGTTTAGCTTAAGTTGTAATAGCATGTGTTAGAAATGGGTTTTAATTTTTTTAATTTGATTTGGTAATCAGCTGCGTGGCGTTCTTCATCAGACTCAGCTCACCACCAGGTCTTCGGGGGCAGATAAATGCTTGTCCATATCCCACAAATGCAGGTAAAACAAAGGGCCCACATGGTTAATCTAAATCAGCCAAAGCAGCCTTCTGGTTGGGTACCACTTAACATCCAGTGCTGTTCATTCATTAAATATAAATGTCCAAAAATATCTTCAGGAATGTAGTGAAATCTACGAGCAGCACGGTGGCTCAGCGGTAGAGTTGCTGCCTTACAACAACAGAGACCCAGGTGCTATCTGTACGGAGTATGTACATTATCCCTGTGACCGCGAGGGTTTTCTCCGGGAGCTCTGGTTTCCTTCCACATTCCAAAGACGTACAGGTTTGTAGGTTAACCGGCTTGGGTAAGAATTGTAAACTGTCCCTAGTCTGTAGGATTGTGCTGGTGTACGGGGATCGCCGGTCGGCTCAGGACTCGGTGGGCCGAAAGGCCTGTGTCCTCTCTGTATCTCTAATGTATACAACTGTGAGTGGCCATACTTTAGTCTTTCCTGGTCCGAGAACACAGATGCAATTATTAAGAAAGCTCGTCAGTGCCTCTACTTCCTGAGAAGATTACGGAGAGTCGGTTGTCAAGGAGGACTCTCTCTAACTTCTACAGGTGCACAGTAGAGAGCTTGCTGACCGGTTGCATCATGGCTTGGTTCGGCAACTTGAGCGCCCTGGAGAGGAAAAGTCTACAAAAAGTAGTAAACACTGCCCAGTCCATCATTGGCTCTGACCTCCCTTCCATCGAGGGGATTTATCGCAGTCACTGCCTCAAAAAGGCTGGCAGCATCATCAAGGACCCACACCATCCTGGCCACACACTCATCTCCCTGCTACCTTCAGGTAGACGGTACAGGAGCCTGAGGACTGCAACGACCAGGTTCAGGAATAGCTACTTCCTCACAGCCATCAGGCTATTAAACTTGGCTCGGACAAAACTCTGAACATTAATACCCCTTTATCTGTTATTTGCACTTTATCAGTTTATTTATTCATGTGTATATTTACGTATATAATGGTATATGGACACACTGATCTGTTCTGTAGTCAATGCCTACTATGTTCTGTTGTGCTCAGCAAAGAAAGAATTTCATTGTCCTGTCAGGGACACAATAAACTCTTTTGACTTTTTGACTTGACTTAGTCCTATTGCACTAAGAATCACATGAGGTACATACTTTGTAACGGTCTAACAGTCACAGCGACTGGAACAAGAGTTTGATGGCAAGAGCTTGAAGATTCAACATATATGTAAGTTAGTTGCTTTGGAAATAAATCACAACTTCTTACATGCACATTTGTAAAAACACTGCAGAGAATGAACATGATCCGCCAAGGCCTGGATCTAATATCATCGCTGCATCAACCTTCTGAATCACCCTGCCTCTGTGTGCTGCAGAGAGACTTCCAAAGGCAATTATGGTTGGGTAATAAATTCTTGCATCGCTGGTGACATTCACCATGAATTACACCGTGCTCCGATGTGTCTTAAAACAAAGAAAAGATTGCTTTTCTGGATAGGAAGATTGAAAGGTGGGAGGCATTTAATACAAAGAACACGATCAAACTAATCAGGGAGTTTTGCTGCCTTTACCAGTCATAAGGTCATCAGGTCATGTGATAGGAGCAGAATTAGACCATTCGGCCCATCAATTCTACTCTGCCATTCAATCATGGCTGACCTATCTCTCCCTCCTAACCCCATTCTCCTGCCTTTTCCCCCTGACACCTGTGCTAATCAACAATCTATCTATCTCTCCCTTAAAAATATCCAGTGACTTGGCCTCCACAGCCTCTGTGGCAAAGAATTCCACAGATTCACCACCCTCTGACTAAAGAAATTCCTCCTCATCCCCTTCCTAAAAGAAAGTCCTTTAATTCTGCGACTATGACCTCTAGTCCTAGACACATACTAGTGGAAACATCCTCTCCACATACACTCTATCCAAGCCTTTCATTTTTGTACATTTCAATGAGCCCCCCCGCCCCTCATTCTTCTAAACTCCAGCGAGTACAGGCCCAATGCCGACAAACGCTCTTCATATGTTAACCCACTCATTCCTGGGATCATTCTTGTAAACCTCCTCTGGACCCTCTCCAAAGCCAGCACATCCTTCCTCAGATATGGTGCTTCTCAGAAAACTGTAATTAAAGGCAATGTGAGACTGATAATAATGCAGAAATAACTTACAAAATTCTTAAGGGGTTGGACAAGCTAGATGCTGGAAGATTGTTCCCGATGTTGGGGGAGTCCAGAACAAGGGGTCACAGTCTAAGGAAAGGGGGAATTCCTTTAGGACGGAGATGAGGAAAACATTCTTTACACAGAGAGTGGTGAGTCTCTGGAATTCTCTGCCACAGAAGGTAGTTGAGGCCAGTTCATTGGCTATATTTAAGAGGGCGTTAGATGTGGCACTTGTGGCTAAAGGGATCAGGGGGTATGGAGAGAAGGCAGGTACGGGATACTGAGTTGGATGATCAGCCATGATCACATTGAATGTCGGTGCAGGCTTGAAGGGCCGAATGGCCTACTCCTGCACCTATTTTTCTATGTTTTTCTATGTTTCTAATTAGTATGTGATTGTTGGAAAAGTGAGCCAATAGAGTTTAGTAAGAATAGTGGTAATGAACAAGTGAAATAGTGCACATTGATCGAGCCATGAAATGCAACTTTTGGACAAATGGATGGTGACAAATGGGAGTCTGACAAATAGAAGCAGCAACAGAGGAAATGATGTTATCTTTGAGAGTCTTGGTAGCCGAGCAGAAAGCTATGATGGAGTAAGAAGTGTTGCAGAAGGAAAAGTGAGCCATTTGGACGAAGCATTAAGCCGAGGGTGAAGAATTACAGTTCAGGGTCGAAGCTAAACAAAAACCTGAGAATCATCTCGTTCCGTCCATAGAGTCACCAGGGAGGGAGATTAAAGTCACAGCCTTGGGATTTAAAGATGATGCGTTTTGTCTTCTCAATGTCAAACTGAAGGAAATGGCACTGCACAAGTGATTTGATGCCAGGGTTGTTAGTCCGACAACATAGCAGTGATGGGATTAAAGAAGGTGATGAGATGATAGACGACCATTACCATATAACAAAGGACCTAGTTCTGAGAGGATGAGTGAGAAATAGGAGACTTCCAGATAAAAGGGAATCTTTTATTATGGGACTGTTTTGATTGCATTAGTGCAATGAAAGATTAGTTAATTTCCCATGGGTAACCAAAGCAGCACGCATGGGAGGCAAGAGTAATTGTGAAAACAGACAGGTCTGTTGATCAGTAACTGTGGCTATCGTTGACACACACAAATATCTCATTATCTTCCACCAACGACGGTCAACTAGCTATAATCATACAAATTGACAATCATCATCATCATCCTAAAATGTCTAAATTACAGATGACAGCAGGGCAGGAGGTCAGCAACCTTCTTAGTCAGAGGATGTTAATCCTGGTTAAACTGGAGCAGCTAGGACTTCAAAATGGGGCTATGTTTCAGGGTTGCTGGGAGATTTGGTCAAATTGGAATTGCTCTCTACAGAGCTGGGACAAGCTGCGGAGAGGTGCCAGAGTGTCTGGGGCTTAGATTCAATTTGCAAGCAAAGAATGGGAAGTCCGCGATCACGAGGCTCAGCGTCGATCTTCTCAAAGAACGCTTGGGATTGTGTGAACTTCTGGAGTGTCTCTGTCTGAGCGAGGCCTAGAGGGCTTGAACAGGCAGACACGAGGATCGAACCCGCGGTGGGATAGGTACAGTAGTTGATCTGTAACGCGCTTTTGGTAACATAAAATGTAGTTGGTTCAAGTGGGGGGGGGGAGAGCTTAGAAACGAGCAATTATCAAGGACAGACACAAAAAGCTAGAATAACTCAGCAGAACAGGCAGCATCTCTGGAGAGAAGGTATGTGTGACATTTCGGGTTGAGACCCTTGCGGACAACACAACCCTGATTGGACTGATCCAGGTTGGGGAGGAATCTGCCTACGGACAGGAAGTGACACAGCTGGCGTCCTGGTGCCATCGCAACAACCTGGAGCTCAATGCTCTCAAGACAGTGGAATTGATTGTTGACTTTAGGAGAACTCCCCCTCCCCTCACCCCACTCACCATCAACAACACCACAGTCACATCTGTGGAGTCTTTTAAGTTCCTGGGAACCATCATCTCCAAGGACCTTAATTGGGGGGCTACCATCGACTCCACAGTCAAAAAGGCCCAACAGAGGATGTACTTCCTGCGGCAGCTGAGGAAGCACAATCTGCCACAGGCAATGATGGTCCAATTATATACGGCCTTCGTAGAGTCTGTCCTCACCTTCTCCATCAAGGTCTGGTTTGGCTCATGCACCAAACACAACATCCGGAGGCTGCAGCGAATCGTCCAATCAGCTGAGAAGGTTATTGGCTGTAACCTTCCCTCCATTGACGAACTGTACACTGCAAGGGCCAGGAAGCGAGCGGGTAAGATCATCTCTGACCCCTCTCACCCTGGCTACAAACTCTTTGAATCACTTCCCTCTGGAAGGCGACTTCGGACTGTCAAAGCTGCCACAGCCAGACAGCTTTTTTCTACGAGTAGTAGCTCTACTCAATAACCAAAATTCTGTAGCCTCCTTTTGCTCTGGTATTTTACTTAATTCACATGTTTAATCAATAATGTTTTATTATTAATGTTTAATGATTTACGTATCATTCCTAACTGTTACTGTATGTCATGTTGTCACTTGCGGGCAGAGCACCAAGGCAAATTCCTTGTACGTGAATACTTGGCCAATAAACTTTTTCATTCATTCATTCATTCTTCCGACTGGTTAGAGGTATGGGAAACAAGAGGTATAGACGATGATGTGGAGAGTTAAAGGACGATGAATGAAAGATATACAAAAAAGTAAAGATGATAAAGAAAACAGACCATTGTAAGCTGTTTGTAAGGTGAAAATGAGAAGGTAGTGTAACTTGGGTAGGGGAGGGATAGAGAGAGAGGGAGGGAATGATGGGGCTACCTAAAGTGAGAGAAATCAATATTCATGTTGTGCAAAAGACCATTAACATCAATATCCATCCAATACTGGCCTTACTGTCAAAACCTGTAGATTTGTCCTGGTTTGAACATTTCCATGGTGTGCTCAGTCCATGCTCTAACAGAGAGGAGATCCCTCAGTAACGGTCTTGAATTAACATACACTCCAAGGCCGACAGCTTGAAGAATACTGCCAAAATCCAGCAGCCAAGAATAGCTACTGAAAGGAAACCTTGCATCAAATTCAGCAGCTACTGAGGTGACAGGAAATGCAATAAGGCAGATTTGGCTGCTGGATCCAACCAGCAGCACGAAGACACACTGCAGGGGGCTGAAAGCTAAATTACCAGAATTCACAGTTGAGCAACCAACAGTCCTACAATTGTGTCAGCCTCCACACTTCAACAAAACAAACTCAACGATTCACTATAAACAGCAAACTACAACCCTGGTAATTAGAGCAGATCCAGCCACATGCATTCTATACTGCAGCTGTTCACATAGATTGGCCAGAAGCCCAACACGGTGCTTCACTAACTGAATGATTCCCTATAACATAGCTCTCAGTAGAAGAAATATTGCATACAAATATTGAATATAGTTTGCAATGACAACGTAAACCAGAGCCAATGACACAAAGAGGAAATCTATTTATCCCCAAAGGTAACAGGGGTCATTAGCAATGTTCTGGGATAAGCACTTATCAGGGAGGTTTGAGCAACACGGAACACTAGCCTGTCTGTGCCATTATTGGTAACTGTAATTATCACTGTGACGCACTCTTGTCAAGAAGCTGTGTTAGTGATCATCAAAAGCATAGCATTCAACAAAAGGAATCCTCTGTCCAAAGTTTTATCTTGCATGATGCATGAAGGCCATTTAGCCATTTGTAGCTTCAATTAATGGCGCAACGTTGGTTCCCTTGTGTAATGTTTGCACATGCATTGGTTACCTTTAAGGACTGCACATGGTCCAGCTACTTGCAGCTACTGTTGTTTAGTTGAGTTACTGCCGTCAATGTTTTGCTAATAGTTTCTTTTTTTCCACTTTAATTTTTATTGCTTTTATGTATACACAAATAAAACACAAATATAACAAAGAAAAATACAACAATATAGTGAAACGTACAACAGTGTAGGTGGAAGGGTTCAGTTTACAATTAATGATGCAGGATACAGAACTATTTTCATATTAAAACATTTTCCAATAACTTACATTATTGTCAGTACAATTATACAGTGTTGATGTCTTTATTTCTATACCTAATCCATTTCTGCCATTTTCTGTTAAACTCGTCTTCTTTCACTCTTAGAGAATATGTCATTTTCTTCATGACAAATATGTCCTGTACTATGTCTAACCATTGTCTAAGTCGGGGTGTGTCCGCTGCAAGCCAGTTTCTTGTAATGGCCTTTCTGCCATCTGTGGTAGGATTTTAACCAAGTAATGATCTTCCTTCAGCACCACTGTATTTATATTACCCAGGTATAAAATGGAACACTTCTTGGAGACTATATATCCTAATACCTCCGTTAATTCTGAATTCACTCTGTCCCAAAATGGTTCTATTTTTGGGCAACTCCAGAAGATATGTGCATGATTTGCGTCTGTTTGACCCCATTGCCTCCAGCATGTTTGCTGCCTTAGAATTTGCTTGTTTTTTTATGTTAGGTGTAATAAAGAAACAAATCAAAATTTTCCAGTTAAATTCTCTCCAATTTTGTGAATTAGTGGATGTCTGTAGTGTTACACACATATGATGCCATTCTTCTTCTGAGATTGTAATCCTTTCTTATGTTTTGGTTGATGTGATTATAATTGGCCCCATACAACATTGATATATTTTTTGTTATATGTACGCCTAGGTATTTGATTGATTTTGAATCCCACTTAATATTATAATTTTGTTTGATTTCTTCTGGAGGACAATTGAATAGGATTTGAGTTTTTGGAATATTCACTTTATATCCTGCATAAAAATTAAATTTCTCTATGATCCCCATTATCCTTGCAAATGAGGTGTTTACTTCCGTGAGATACACCATTACATCATCTGCAAAAAGGCCAATTTTATGTTCTCTGTCTCTTATAGTTACTCCCCTCAGTTCCCTATCCTGACGAATCGCTTGAGCCAATGGTTCAATATATATAGCAAACAGGGTAAGGCTAAGACAACATCCCTGTCTCGTTCCTCTTCCTAACACAAATCTCTCAGTTAAGGACCCATTCACCTTTACTCTTGCAGTAGGTTGCTGGTAAATTGCTTTAATAACTTGAATTGAATCTTCGGTAAAGCCAAATCTTTCTAGTGTTTGATATAAGAATTCCCACTTAACCCTATCAAAAGCCTTTTCCGCGTCTAGACTTATCAGGACAGCACGCGTATTTTCCTTTTGAATCGTGTGTATTATATGTAGGGTTCTTCTAATGCTGTCCTGTGTTTGTCTGCCTATTATAAAACCAGTCTGGTCTTCATCAATTAAATCTTGGATTAACTTTTCAAATCGTTTGGAGATAAATGAAGAATATAATTTATAGTCCACATTTAGAGTTGATATCGGTCTGTAGTTGGTACAATTTTCCTTGTCTTTGTTCTCTTTGGGGATTAATGTTATAATTGCTTCTTTCCATGACGGGGGTGTCTTGCCTTCTTTGATAATCCAGTTAAAGGTTCTCAGAAGGAGTGGGTTCAGCTCATTCCGAAATATTTTATACCATTCTATAGGGAAACCGTCACTGCCTGGGGCCTTGTTTGATTTCATCCTACCAATTGTCTTCTCTACCTCCTCCAGTGATATTTCTGCTGTAATCATTTTATTTTGTGTCTCTCCAATACAGGGCAGATCTATTGTACTTAAAAAAGTCCTCATTGATTCCCCATCTACTGTAGAGGTTTGTGTATATAATTCTTTATAATATTCTTGGAAGATATATTCTATTTCTTTTGGATCACTCTTCAAATTCTGTGTACAGGGGTCCTTAATTTTGTGTATGGTGTTGTCAGCCTGTTGTTTGCGTAGCCTTCGGGCAAGTATTTTAGTGGATTTAGGGCCAAGCTCATAATGTGCCTGTTTTACAAATCTTGCTTTTTTCTCCACCTCTTGACCCAATATTCCATCCATTAGTCCCCTCAAATCTTCTATTTGCTTATAAGTTCTCTGGTTCTTATTATTTTTGTACTTCTGTTCTAAATCCTTCGGGTCTGTTATCAACTTATTAAATGTTTTCATTACGGCCTTTTTAATATGTAATGCCCTAGCTATTAACCTACTTCGTATTACAGCCTTCAAAGAGTCCCATAGTATGGATGGGTCCACCTCCCCATTGTCATTCTCCTCTAGATAAGTTTTGATTTCCAATTTAATATCATTAACAGATGTTTTATCATTCAGTATTCCAACATTTAATCGCCACACTGTGTTTTTCCTTCTACTGTCCATTTGACAGTAAGTATATGGCATTACGGTCTGATACATCTGTCACACCAATTCTGCAACCCGTTACCCTATAACAGTCTTCTTTCTGCATTAAGAAATAGTCTATTCTGGATTAAACTGAGTGCGGTATTGAGTAATGTGTATAGTCTCTTTCTAGAGGGTGAAAATTCCTCCAGACATCAAGAAAACCTAATTCTTCACAGGTGGCGTTTAGTAGTTTAGTTAACTGGTTCTTATTCTTCTTTTTACTTGTCGTATCAAGCCTATGATTCAGTACAACATGCAGATCCCCCCCCACATATACATTGCTAATAGTTCTACCTCTATTATTTTGCTTTTGCAGGCAGAAACTGAAAGAAATCTACAGGTCTATATTTTTGGATGAATATCGACAATATCACTGTCCATCTGAAGAATCATCTACCATCTGCCAATATTCAAAATACTTGCCTGCTTCTGAAGGTTGACAGAAAAAAAAAAGCAATACTCCAACATTATTAGGAGCTGTAACATTGGCCAGAACCTTGCAATAAATATGGCCACAGTGTGATGGCACCCGGTGGTTAGACCACTTGCTATGCAAAGCCTGGTCAGTCGGGGTCACGTAACAGAGCAATGGCGGGGAGGAGTTGTCACGGTGTATAGGGGTGTGTCCTAGTATATATAACGAACCCCAGGTCAACCTTCTCCCTCCTTCTTCCTCTTCTTCTCTCTTTGCGTGAGTGTCCTGCCACCTCAGCAGGAGCTCAGCTCGAGCCCACAAGGCAACAGCCTCACAGCAGCAACAATGACTTTTGTGTTAGAGGACTAAACGTGCATGTATATCTAACCTATAATGCTGGAATAAAGAAACTGTTTATTCACGGTGTTTGGTGCCTCTACAACAGGCACATTTTAAAAGATGCCATGACAATGGGACCACTCATTTCATCATTGTCTTTGGCGTGTACATTTACTTGCTTTTTTCCTGTTAACACAAAAATCCTCAAGGAAATCTTTCACCCAATGTCAACTTGTATTTGGAACATACATAGAACACAGAACAGTATGGCACAGAAATGGATCCTTCAGCCTACAATGTCTGTGCTGATCAGATAGAATGTTGCCAAGATAGACTCATCCTCTTGCCCATGATCTATATCCCTCCGTATGTGCGTACCTAAAAGCGTCTTAAATTCCCCATTCATATCTGCCTCCACCACCACCACCCGTGGCAACTTGTTCCAGGCACACACTCACTACCCAGTGTAAAACACTTGCTGCACACATCTCCCTTAAACTTTGCCCCTCACACCTTGATGGGCCTGTCCCACTTAGGTGACTTTTTAGGCGACTGCAGGAGACTATGTAGTCGCCACATGTTCGCGGGTAGTTGCCGAGGAGTCGCCTTCATGGTCGCGAGGAGTTCCCGCATTCTGGAAACTAGTTGCGGCCTCATTAACGTCGCCGCAAATTTTTCAACATGTTGAAAAATTAGCGGCGACTAGAATGAAGCCGCCATGGAGAGTAGCGAGAACTCTCGTGCCGTAGGTGGGTCGCCAGGAGGTCGAAGGTTCTCGGAGGTTCACGTAGGTTGTATCCGGTGCAGACCGGTGAATTTCATTGGCTCATTGGGGGAAAAAGAGTAAGCAGTAATTTTCAGAACCAAGGATAACCGACCGGTAATGTTAATGTCCGCCGAGCTTCACAGCCATGTATCTCTTGCTTCTTAAAAGTTGTCTCCACTCCTTCCCCCCCCTCTCCCCCCCCCCTCTTTTAAAGGACTTACCGTACACTGTGCTTTAGCCATCTTAATTACAGCGCCAACCTTCCTATTCATCGCCGTGTGTGTCTGTATCACTTTGGCATTGCACCGTGTGAATTTTTTAGACAGGGCAAGCAGGGGAGCTCTGTCTAAAAAATTCACATGGGCTGGTGAAAGAAGCGATGTGTTTGTGTGTATATTCCACTCTGACAGTCGCCGTTCCAGTTGCCAGTTTTTCAGGCGACTGCTGGCAACTTGACAGTCGCCGGCAGTCCGCTGAAAGATCGCCTAAGTGGGACAGGCCCAAAAAGTTGTGCCTTCCAGTCTTTGACCTTTTCACCCTGGAAAAAATAAGGTTCAGACTATCTTAGAAACACTCCAGTCTGGCATCACCCCTGGCTTTACGCACACAATTCTGGCCAGGATTTTGGTGCATTACTGAGAAAATGCTGAGGAATGTCCAAGATGTTGCATTTAGGAAGATTTGTACTCATCCAGAAGTATATTCTTAAGCGGTCCCTCAGGATCATTGAGGGCTTGCTTTCACTCCAGCTCTACGATTCTTTGATGACTGTTGAAACCAACGTGGGAACGGCAGAACGTGAAAGGTGTGCTTGGAAGGTGTGGGTCTGTGAAGTAGTGCATTCCTTCCACCATTTACACAACATGGCCTTCTGATGAATGGACTGCAATACTCCTTCTCCTCTTTGTGCCGTCATTGACGAGGGATTTCCAGGAACGAGTGGGGATGGTGCATTTTCCTGCATTTTAAGAATTTCTCAAATCTTCTACTCTGCCTGGTATCTCTTCCCATAACAAAGCTTGCACCGGGAAGCCTGTTTCCAGAGCCAGGAGTTGGTCATGTAAATGATGTGCCCTTCCTAATGGAGCCAACTGAGTGTAATTAAGGTTTGGTTTAGTTTAGTTAAGAGATACAGCAGGGAAATGGGCCCTTCGGCCTACCGAGTCCGCGCCGACCAGCGATCACCCTGTATACGAACACTATCCCACACACTAGGAACAATTTATAATTCTTACCTAAACCAATTAACCTACAAAGTTGCACGTATTTGGAGTGTGGGAGAAAACCTGAGCACCTGGAGAAAACCGAATCCGGGTCTCTGGCACTGTATGGCAGCAACTCTACCGCTGTGCCACACCTGGACATCTCAATGCCGGTGATGTTGTAATGGGGGTGGTGACATCAATGTTGATACACTTATCCTGTCAATGGATTAAATGGATTTTGGTGGTATCCATCCAGTGTATTGATGTGCCTGCTGCAAGTTATCCAAATTTCAGAAGGGCCTAGGATCACTGATGCTAATGCATGGTAGACCTTGCGTTTTGAGACAGGTTTGAGGTCTTCACCTTAAAACATCTTGTTCCTCAGTTGACCAAAGGTTGAGCTGACACATTAAAGGCAATGGTCACTTTCAGCATTGATGATGATACCCTATGACAAAATTTGAAAGAGGGAGCTTCCTCTATATTCTAGACAGTATTTATTTCCTGATCCAGAAACATCAGATAGTCATAATTTTTCTAGACACAAGGAACTGCAGATACCAGTTTACAAAAAAGGACACAGATTGCTGGATTAACTCAAGGGGTCAGGCAGTTTCACTGGAGAACATATAGAGGCACATTTCGGGTCAGGAAACCTCTTCCGACTGATTGTAGTAGGGGAAGAGAAGAGAGTGTGGCTGGGTCAAAGTCTGGCAAGTGATCCCATCCTGTCCTCTCCTCTCTTCCAGCTTTCTGTCCCCCTACTATAATCGGTTTGAAGACTGGTCCCGAACTGAACTGTTGCCTATCCATTTTCTCCAGAGATGCTGCCTGACCCACTGAGTTAAGGCAGCACTTTGTGTCTTATTTATTATTTTTTCTTTTTGCTGCTTGTGGAATCTGGATGCAAATTGGCATCAGATCAGCTAACAAAACCATGTTCACACTTCAGAAGCAATTCATTGATTGCAAAGAACGTTGATCCCACTGAAAAAGTGGAATTCTTGAAAAGGTTGCTTCTTGCTTTGCTACAGTGTCCTCTTACACTCATTATAAGCCCAGTCCACTGTTTGGCTGCCGATTCCCAGGTCCACTCACAGTGAATCGGTTTATGTTTTTTTGAGAGGCAAATATCTCGATTTTTTTAATTATTCAATAGACGGACAAATTGGGATTAGACATCTCAGCCCCTCAGGTCTGCTCCACCTTTTAATAAGATTACTGCTGAGCTAATTGCAGCCTCAACTCTGCATGTCTGTCTGGCCATAGTAATCTTTCACTTCCTTGCTCATCAATAGTCTATCTACCTCTGCCTTAAAAATATTCAAACTGTGCTTCCATCAACCTTTGAGGAAGGGAGTTTCAAAGACACGTGATTCCCTTGAGAGAAAAAAAAGGCTCATCTCTCTCTTAAATAAGTGACGTCTTATTTTGAAACAGTGATCCCTATTTCCAGATTCACCCACAAGAGGACATAACCTCTACATCCACCTCGTTAAAAGCCCTCAGGAACTTAAATATTTTAATCAATCTCATAATGAGCTAAATTTACTTTGCTACTATTGGAATTTTAATGCATCATTAACTTGCACTCATTGATTGAGTGGTTGTCTGCTTATTTGAAATGTTTACCACCAGCAGTCAACAATAGACAATAGGTGCAGTAGAATAGGCTATTCGGCCCTTCGAGCAAGCACCGCCATCAACGTGATCATTGCTGATCATTCACAATCAGCACCCCGTTCCTGCCTTCTTCCCATATCCCCTGACTCCGCTATCTTTAAGAGCCGTATCTAGCTCTCTCTTGAAAGTATCCAGAGAACCGGCCTCCACCGCTCTCAGAGGCAGAGAATTCCACAGACTCGCAACTCTCTGTGTGAAAAAGTGTTTCCTCATCTGTGTTCTAAATGCCTTACCCCTTATTCTCAAACTGTGGCCCTTGGTTCTGGACTCCCCTAACATCGGGAACATGCGCAGGGGTCGGCACCCAAAGATAACCCAAAATCATCCAGCATGCAGGCGGATTTTTTTTCCCGTAATCTTCCGGCCCACCATGCTCTGGCTGTACCGTATCCTGCGCAAAGCCACCGGCACGACCGCGCACCTTCTGTGAACACGTTTAAGAAAGAACTGCAGATGCTGGAAAAATCAAAGGTAGACAAAAATGCTGGAGAAACTCAGCGGGTGAGACATGCAAAGATTGCATGAGGCTGCCTCACCAGTTTCTCCAGCATTTTTGAGTACCTTCTGTGAACACGCCTGCCATCCGGGGCAGGATCTATGTGTACATGTGATAGATGTGGCCCGCCATCCGCTCACAGACATGCGTCCTGGCCCCTATGCAGAACAAAGTTTCCGACCCCCAGTGACGGAAATCGCTATCAAAATATGGAGGGGACAGGGGGGACAGAATTTCTTGGCAGCCGCGCGCGCATGCGCACACTCACACACGCGAGGCTTCTGTGGGCCCTGTGAACGGTAATTTCAGCTCAATCCAGCGCTAAATGCAGCTCAACTCTGCCTGTCTCAAAATTGAACCCGAATACAGAACTGATTATCTTTGGATCAATGGAAGAGGGAAGTAAACTAACTATATTCCAAGAAGCTTTTCTTAATTACGGTCTAATAACAGCAAAAAATCTTATACTCAAATTTCGGAAAAACGCAACCACGCCAACATTCAAAATGTGTATTTCAAATCTGTCTGAAACGCTTCATCTTGAAGAAATTAGATTTCTCCTACTAGGCAAAGTAAACCAATTCTCAAAGACTTGGTCTCCTTTTATCAACTTTTTACAAGCATATGGTGCAACATAACATAACCTCAGAAATTAAATGGTTTAGAACCGGGTGACGGATGGGCAAAAAGACGAAATAGGTAGATCTCTCCTAATCTCTCTTTTCTTTACTTTCTCCTTCTATTTCAATCTTTTCAGCTTCTCTTCTATGTCCTTTATTTCTTTTGCTATCTGTTTCTACTCGCTTGTCTATCTATTCCAACTCTCTTTATTTCTTTTTTCTTCCACTGTTCTTTCATTATTAAATAAAAAATACGAAGTTGTACAAGAATGGAAATATGTATGTATGTATTAGGTACTCAAGTACCACACTATTGTACTTACTTCTAACAAAAAAAAAAACTCTGCCTGTCTCGCCGCGTTAACCTACAGCCCTGCCTGGACTGACGGAATACCAGTCCGGAGACGTGCAGATAGCGCTGCTTCTCCGTGCCGGCTGTAAGCCTGTGCCATATTTCCCTTAAGTCCAGGCAGGGCTGTAGGTTAACCTTGCGGGACAGGCAGAGTTGAGCTGGGTTGAGCGCTGCTTCTCTGCGCTGGCTGTGGGCCTGAGGGCACCGCTCACGTCTGACTCCCGACGTCTCTGGCCACCCCCGGGCATGGGGGAGGGGACACTCGGGTGGGACAGGGATGGTCCAGTGGAGGTTCCGCCGGGATCGATCCTGGCTGCGGATGAGTTGCAGGTCTGTGTCCAGGGCTGCCGATGTGACCCTATGACCTGGGCACGTCTCCCTCCTCCAATCATCGCACTCAATCATCATGTCCCGCCCTCATTGCCTGCTGACCGACGTCTCTCTCGTCCAATCGGCGCCTTCGATCAGCAGTCCCACCCCCAGTCTCGCGGAAAGCTGAGATTTCATTGGGTTTTAAACTCCGGATTACAAAAAATTGGGTGGGGGGGGGAGGGCGGGATTGTCCCCCTCCTCTCAAAACAGAGGGGGACATGTGTCCCCTGGCTCCCCTGGGATTTCCGCCACTGCAGATCCCTGCTCTAGCATGTCCAAAACCTTAATAATCTTAGGGTACACAAAAGGCTGGAGAAACTCAGCGGGTGCAGCAGCATCTATGGAGCGAAGGAGATAGGCGACGTTTCGGGTCGAGACCCTTCTTCAGACATGTTTCAATAAGATCCCTTCTCATCCTTCTAAATTCCAGAGTATACAAGCTCAGCCGCTCCATTCTCTCAGCATATGACAGTCCCGCCATCCCGGGAATTAACCTGCACACCTGCACAACTGATTGAAGAGATGGCTCAGCAAGAAACCAGTATCTCCTCATTGAGTTAGCTTCGAGTACCGACATACAGTGCAAGAGTTTGCGTGTTATCGAGTCAAATCTGATGTGTAGAATATTGTTTTCAGCTACATAAAAAGAGCAATTTTTTAAAAAATGCAAGGGCTGCAAAGAGGTGGGTTGCAAGATCAAGAATACACCCTTAGTTTATGAGAGGACCACTCAGTAGCAGCAGGGAAGAAGCTGTTCCTGAATCTGAATCTAGCTTGCATTGTGGCTGGTGTGATGTTGGGAGGCAATCTATTTCAATATTATTTAAGAAATGCACAGTGCCAAGGTCAGAGGCTCCAAGGTCTTAGAATGCTGAATTTGCTTGTGCAAGCTTGCAGACACCAGCCCAAAGGCTTATGTCTGGCTTGTGCCATGATTTATGCACAAGGAGCATCCCATCGTGATTTATCTCTTGCATCCAGAAAGGGGCTTCATATTCTCCCAGCTGTTTCTGAGCTCAGTGATTGAAAAATCAATGTAATCTGAAATAAATTGTGTTTGTGACCATTTCAGTGATAAATCATACCATTGGTAAATCCGTTGAAAGGCTTAGGCTTAGGTTTGTCTATTATTGTCATATGCAGAGGTAGAGGGAAAACTATCTACTTTTCCATACTATCCAAACAGATCAGATATACCATACATGAATACAATCAGTTCAATCAATCACAATAATACTTTATTAGCCAAGTATGTTTTGCAACATACGAGTCAGTCATACAAATAAAAAGCAACGTAACACACAAATTAAAATTTAACATAAACATCCACCACAGTGACTCCCCCACATTCCTCACTGTGATGGAAGGCAAAAAAAAGTTCAAATCTCTTCCTTTCTTTGTTCTTCTGCTGTTGGGGGCCTCGGGCCCTCCGTTGACGGGACGATCTTGACTACCGTAGCCGGCGGCGTTTGGGCCCTCCGCATCGGGGCGATCAGCTCCTGCATCGGGGGGGGGGGGGGGTGTCAGCTCCCTGTGCCGGGCTATCTGACCCCGGGTCGGGGCTGGTCGAGTCGTTGGAGCTTCCGACTAGCCTCTCCCGAGACTGCGAGCTCCGGCTGCAGACTGCAGTTGGAGCGATCCCAGGCAAGGAAAACAATCGCATCTCTGGCAAGATAAGAAACTGAAAAAAACTCAAGTACAATGGAATAAAAGGGAAGATACAGAGTGCAGAATATAGTTCTCAGCACTGTAGTGCATCACTTCCTTAGACAAAGTGCAATGTTCTCAGTGGGGTATAGGTGAATTGAACAGTTTCCTGACTTATGGAAAAAGTTACCCTGGCAACACTGCTAGGATTTCCTTGCCAGGAACAGACACAATGGTGTTCCCAGGCATAATTCTTTTTGGAACTTTACAAGAAAGATTGGACAAAGTTCCCCAGGGAACGTCCTTCACTGAGTTGTTCCTGCTTACATGGTTTTAATCCCATTAAGTCAACTGTCAGAGCAAGGGCGGGGAGAGAAGAGCAGGAAAGAGATAAGGTCAAACTTAGCTAGGCTAAATCCTTACACCTCTGAGTCCTCACTGCACTGATGGCTGTTATCCTCATCATTATCCCGAACAATCAGCTATCCCTCTTCCTCCACAACGTATTACTAGTCTCCTAACCACACACCCTCAGCAATTAATACAATCCCTCCTCCCCAGCACACATAAAATGCCGTCTCAACACTCACCCTGCTCTTGACATAGATGTTGCCAATGACTGAAGGTGTGCTTCATGGAGCACACACACTATTCCTGAATCAGGCCTGTGACCATCCTCCCGGTCATGACCTTAGGAGTTGAGGAGCGAGCAGCACACTCTAAAGCACATAAATATGTAATGCCTAGCAGCTCCTGACCCGAGGCCCAACACAGTATACATTAACCAAACCAGTGCCCAATCTAATAGACATCTCCCAACTCCACAAGGACTAATAGACTCATGTGTTGTGGATAAGCAATTAACTCAGAAGCATTTCATGTTATTGAAAGACTAACATTCCCAACCATATAGCTCTTCACCTTGGATCTACTCCATTTTTGGTCAAGCGTTTGTGAATATTCCATTTGCTCCTTTTCAATAGAGCAAATTAATACATGCCTCCATGTTAGTTGTTTCACCAAGCATGACGACATTTCTCCTTAAAATGAAATATCATTCTAAGCTTTTTATACAAACTTTCAAATCTACAAAGACTGAACAAACATTATAATTACTGGAAATTAATGTCAGCCACAATGGTTTTGACAAGGAAAATTACAGTATCTCCGGTAACAGCCACTGAGTCAATGTACAACTGCCAATGATTTTAATAGAGCACTTAGTGGCTTTCAAAGGCAGCATTGGCCAGAATATTCATTATTGAGGGTTGTCATTGCAGACACACCTACCTATTTAGCCACCCACCTTGCACCTCATAAACACCATTTGAAAACACTCCACATACTTGCTTCAACCTCTTCTAGTGGCTGTGGACTCCACAATTTATTTGACAACCCATTCATTCTCTGATTAAGCAATACTTTATGTCAATATTTTGATTATTATTTCTTATTTCTATTTTATTCCCTGGGTTTTGATTTTTCACAACTGAGACATTTTCTCCATTTCGGTTCTGTCCAACACATTTCTGATTTTAAATGTCTCTAATAGCTCAGTCCAAGTTTGCTCCATAGGAGAATAGAAACATCAATCTGTTTAGTTGTTCCCAAAACTGCAGAGTTCAAAGTACAGTTTTGTGTAATATCTTTCTATTGTATTAATATATCAAAGTATAACACAACTGCATTACATTTACATCACATGAACCTAGAAATAATGTCCCATGCACTATTCTTACCTATGGTGATACAATGCTATCAATGTTGATATATCCCATTGCTCTTCTAATTTTACTGGAATAAATCAAAATCCTATAAAAGTGCATCGTAACATGTTAAACCATAATTCAATTGATTGTGACCTATAAACATGGTGTCTGATTCACCCCGACCCCATTGTGGACATTGGACTTTGTCTATGGAACTGATGTGCTACAATTCTGAAACCTATATATTACACTCTGTACCTTCCCCTTTGCTCTATCTACTGTACTTGAGTTTGACTTGATCGTATTGGCATATGGTATATCTGACCTGTTTTTATAGCATGCAAAACAAAGCTTTTCTTGGTACATGTGACAATAGTAAACTTACACCCCATATATGTGTGTGCAAATTTAAATGCTGGTACATCAATTCTTAAGAAATGTTTGATCTCAGGCCTTGCACATTGTGTGTCTTATGCAATAGGAAGTTAGGTTTATGCATTGTATTTAACCTGAACGTGTTTCAATTGACTTCACGGCCAGCAGAAGAAATGAATATCCATCTCAGAATAATAAGGTTTGAGAACATGCTGACTAGTTGGCAGGAATAGTAAGATTGAACGAGAACTTACCAGTTCGAGGGTTGATCTTTATTTCATGAGGAGTCGAAGTGAGGGATTTCGTGAAGAGCCCGCCGGCGCGCATGCTCGACATACTTCAAAGTAGCGGCGTGGAATCACAGAACCAACAATAGAAATGACTTCGCATAGTATGATTGAATTGACTAAGATTACCAGATGAAGGTGATTGAGGGTTGGGCGAGGAGGGCACGAAATCCCTCACTTCGACTCCTCATGAAATAAAGATCAACCCTTGAACTGGTAAGTTCTCGTTCAATCTTACTATTTCATTTCGGAGTCACGTGAGTGACTTCGTGAAGACTTCAAAGCTTCTGTGATTACACGCCCTGGACCACGTCCATGCTGACACACCACTACCAGGGATGGATGGGAGGAACAAACTGGCTCAATAGCTCATACTGCAAAACAAAAGCATATTTATTAATAACAAATCAAAAACCCCTCATGCGGGGACATCTCCACGTTCTTGACCTGCATTCAGCACGGCTTCTGCGAACTGTAGAGGAGCAGCAACAGGCTTGTTATAAAAACGCTGGAACACAGCTTCATTCGCCCATCCTGCTGTGGCGAGAATTTGGTCCATGGGCACCTCCATGACCCTCGCCGCTGACGTCGATGCAGCCCTGGTGGAATGAGACTTGAACACATTAGTGTCGATACCTGACTTACCCAAGACGACTCGAAGCCACCTGGATATCGTCTGGACTGTCACTCGATGATGAGGTCTCTTATGAGTGACAAGCAGGTATCTCTCCATTCCTCTGATGCGTGCCGTCACCTTGACATAGTGGCGGATATGTGAGGCTAAACATAGCCTAGCATCTGCGGGGTATGCCGGGAACTTCAGCTGCAGCCCTGTGCACCCAGGTCTATGCTGCTTTAGTAGCTCGTCAACGAAAAAGACTACTTCTGTAGGGGTAGATGTCATTCTGTCGACACGCAGTTTGTGTAGTGTCTGTACCCTCTGAGCTGAAGTCAGCGCTAGTAACATCACCAGCTTCATGGTGAGTTGGTCCAGTTGGAGCCCTTCCATGGGAGACCACGTCATGAGCAGGGTTAATACGTCCCTGACATCCCAGGTGATATTATAGCGTGGTGTAGGCGGATTCATATTGAATATACCCCGCATGAGTCTGGACACTAGCCTGTTGGATCCTACCCCAATCTTGAGGTAGAATGATAGCGCACTTCTGGCGCTGTTGATGGCACTGTAACTTAAGTGTTCATCATGGTGCAACCCCGCGAGGAATTCCAGGACGTCGGTTATTGTCACGTCATCGTACGTGATGCGAGAGCGGCTGCAGTAGGCTTCCCACTTCTTAATATGCGAGCGGTATCTTCGCCTTGTGGACTCTCGACACGACGCCCCGATGGTATCCATGGTCCGAGCCGAGAGGCCGTATTGGACTAACGGCCCGT
Organism: Raja brachyura; assembly: GCA_963514005.1. The sequence continues at coordinate 29,648,939 of OY740807.1, read as the reverse complement.
TCAGAACCTGCAAGCCAACAAATTTAAATAGCCATGGCAGGGATGTGGCTCCCCTGACACAGGGTGAGTAACCAATTGTGGGCAACCCTTCAAAAGGACCCAAGGTTCGTTGAGCATGTCAAAGACCACCGGATACCAAGGCTGTGTGGGCCAGTCGGGTATAATAAGGATGCCCTTGGCAGCATCTGCCTGAATCTTTCGCAATACCCGACTGATGAGGCAAAACGGAGGGAAGGCATAGAAAACCCAATTCCCCCAGTCCAGCGAGAATGCATCTAGCGCTATTGCCCCAGGATCTGGTTCCCATGAAACGTAGGCTGGTACCTGATGGTTCAACCGTGACGCAAAAAGGTCAATGTCCGGTTTACCAAATTTGGCTGTGACTTTAGCAAAAATCTCAGGATGCAACATCCATTCAATGTTGTCATTAAATTTGCGTGACCTGGTGTCCGCCACAGTATTAAGCTCACCTGGCAAATAGGTAGCTGAAATCCAAATGTCTCTTTGAATACACCAGAGCCAAATTGAGTTAGCCAATTTGTCACACGAAACTGACCTGGTACCACCCATATGGTTTAAATATGCCACAGCTGTGGTGTTGTCTATTTGGAGACGGACGTGTGCTCCAACAAGCTTGGAACAATATGCACGAAGTCCGTGGAATGCTGCCAGCAACTCCAAATAGTTAATCCCTTGAGTCAACAACATCGATGCCTCAAGGGTGTCCCATCTACCCCCACAACTAGAGCAATTATCAGTAGCTCCCCAGCCATTGGAGCTTGCATCAGTCTGTAAATATACCACCGGATTAGCCTCCCTGACAGGCTTAAATGAGTTGCTAATGTGACACACCCACCATTGCAACTCAGTTATCGCTTCGGACGGCAGCTGCATAGATCGATCGTAATGACCAGCGTTCCATTTTAACGCAGTAATTTTAGCTCTTTGCAAATTCTGATAATGCAAAGGTCCATATCGTGCTGCCGGAAACAAAGCCACTAACTTGCCAATTACTGTGGCTGTATGCCGAATCGATGGTATATTGGTGCCAATTAAATCTCTGCACATCTTAGTGACTTCCTCAATTTTGTTAATTGGTATAGTTATCCTCATGCTCATTGAGTTCACCGTGAACCCTAGGTAATTAATTACCTGGGCAGGGCAGAACTTTGATTTCTCTGGATGGACAATGAATCCTAATTGTTGAAATATATTGACAGCAGCTGCAACACCCTGTTCAGCCAATTGCAGGGTGTGGCCCACAATAAAGATCATCTAAATAGGCCATAACTATATGATGTCGTTGTCTCAAATAAGCCATGATTGGCTTCACCAATTTAGTGAACAATCTAGGGGCTGTAGTAAGCCCATTAGGCAAAGCCTTATACTGCCAAAGTTGCCCCATCCAGATAAATTTCAAAAACGTTCTATCATCTTTCTGGATGGATACTGAATAATATGCATCCCTCAAATCAATGCATGCCATAAAGCAGCCATGAGAAATCAATGATTTGGCTGTTTCAAACGTATCCATTTTAAAATGAGTATATGTTACAAACGTATTCAAACGGGTTAGATCAATAATGACACGACAGCCTCCATCCTTCTTAGGTCTAGTAAATATGTTCGAAACGAATTCAATTGGCTCATGCACTGTTTTCTCAATCACACCCTTCTGTTCCAAACCTAAAATTTCCTTGTAACCTGCTGCCTGTTCTGCAGCAGACAATTTGAACGTACGACCAGGCATGTGCTGGGATGGAGGAATGTCGCCATTAATAAACTCAATTTTATGCCCCTGAATATTCCGCAACACATACTCATCACCAGTAAAATTACCCCATGCATCCAAAAACAACCGTAAACGACCACCAACATGGGAAGTTAAACAGAGAGAAAAGAGAGAACCAGACCCCCTCACCTCCGTGGTTACCGGCGGTCCTTGACACGTGTGGGTGGCCGTGGAGGTGCTGGGTTGGCTTGAGGGCGCGGCGTCTTCGATTTCCAAAAAGATCTCTGCCGACCCTGTCCTAAAAAAGACCCTTGGTGCTGGTTCTGGTGTTGTTGTCGTTGTGGAGCTAGAGGGTGAGTCCTCGTCGAGGCACTGGCCGACCCTCGTGAGCAAATGTATGGAGCTTTTGAGCCGGACGGTGTGGGGGCACTCTTAGAGCGCATGATCCCCACCGTTTTGGCTTGTTCGTCAAGCTCTTTGACTCTCTTCGAGAGGTCCTCACCAAAGAGCTGACGGGGCGGCGGCGGCGGCGGTGGTTTGCACAATCCTGCAAACTTCGGGTTGAGTGCTGGGCGGATGCTGTTTTTGCGAAACCCGTTGATTTCGTGCTGGGTCGCGCACAATAAGGCCAGAGCATCTTCCTGGTCCAAATTCAGCTCGTCCTCGTCCACCGACCGCGCAAAGGCGGTAATACCGGCCGTGAGGAGTTTCAGGATCCGCTGCAATTGTAGCTCTTGTTGACGGATAGCCGCACTGATGTTGCCCCATATTGGCGTATTGACCACAGGCACGTTGAGGGAGTTGCAGTTTGATGGAGCCTTGTGACGGCTCATAGCCTGGATGAGGACTTCTTCCTGCAGCACCTGATTATTAAGAAAGTCCACTGTGGCTGCCAGCTTTGAATTGAGAGGAAGACCAGCCGTATGTGGGGCCGCGAATTTGGTCGCCACATCCAAAAGTTCCTCCGCTGGCACCTCCACCGGAGGTGGTACGGGATCCACCAGAACCTCCTCCTCGTGCTGCTCCAGGCTGATAGTAGATGTTGGTGAAGACGCCCTGTGCCTGTTGCTGCCCTGCTGTTGTTGACGTTGAAGCAGGAGCTCCAGCAGCCGCTCCATACGGTCAATACGCCCTTCACCCTGAACACTCAGGTGGTCGGAGTCCTCCGGCTCTGAAAAGAAAACCGGGCTCCTGTCATCGGCCCGCACCTCGTCGAGGCCCTGCCGGTGCCGGTAGTTGTCGCTAACAGCCGCCGAGGCGAAACTGCGCGATTCCTGCGCGGGCGTGTTCAATCGCCTCCGTTTAGCGAGAGCTGAAGCCGCTGCCACTAAGGGCACATGCGGCGAGGTGTCGGCACCAGCCGAAGCATGGCTGCCTGGGGCCCGCGCAGTCTTGCCGGCTGCCCACATCGTGGACGTTGCCGACGCATGGTGCCGCCCACCCATCCATGGGGGGCTCGGCGACCGCGACGAGACCCGACTCAACCGACCCGTCCCGGCGTCGAGAGTCGGGGTGTGCCGGCTGGACCTCACAGCCGCCCCGGGTCTCGCCCTGGAACCTGACCGCTCCTCCGCGACAGGCAATGCCTTAGCCCTAACAGGGTTAGGCTTTTGGGCTCCTCCCCTCCCCCTTCTCGGAGGGCTGAGTGGAACAGGCCGTGCAACGGCACGCGCCCTGCTCGAGGTCGCCAGCGAGCCCGCTGACAACCTGACTGCCATGGCAGGGTCCCCCTGCTCTGGCGGCACACCACACTCCTCCTCGTCGAACTCCTCCGAGCTGTGGTGTGCTGGCGGATCTGGACCTGTGAACACAGGGCTTACCCACATCTCTGCCTGAGTCCCGGCCTGCGCTGCAGGTACTGCCGATGGTAAAGGCCCCGGAACTGTTGACCGGCGAACTCGTCCTGACGTCCTCCGGCCCTTCGAACTCCCATCCATGTCCTTGCTGCAAGACATAATCAGACAACAAGGACCACCAACTAAAGGTGGAATACTCACCTCCGTGGCCCCTTATGAAGGGCTGGCGAGGAGCGCGCTCCACCGCCAGCCGTCGCAGCAACGCGTTACGACGATATGTCGAGCATGCGCGCCGGCGGGCTCTTCACGAAGTCACTCACGTGACTCCGAAATGAAATCAATTATGTCCATGGAGAATAGCACCCATAGATGTATATTCACTTTGACCCCACTGCGTTATCACAGGATCAGTTAAAATTATCCTCAACTTGTTATGCCAGAGCCTTGGAAGAAGTTTTTCTCTTTATATCAATGAAATTCTTCTAATTCAAACCATCCATGTAGCTTTTAAAGTGTGGCCACCGATTTAATTAAAGTTAGTGCTAAATTAAAAGCATGTTTTTGACAGGTTCATGACCATCAAGAACTAATTACAAGCACCCAAGCTCATTTTGCACAGAGGGCATCTTACTGTGGATTCAAACCAGCCTCTACATGAAGTATTGGCTGGAATAATCTTGACCTATTATGTTTGCACTTGAAAAGGCAATAAGTTAATGTGTTCTCTTTCATAGTTATCTATATTTTTGGTATAATTTGCATTAAGGGAACTTGTGGGCAATGCATTTTCTTTATCTTTCATCTGAATCAGAAAGCTGTAGGTACAAGCACCTTTCCAAATATTTGAGCATAACATCTTACCCGAACCTGATGTAGCATTTAGCGAATTCTGCACTGTTGGAGATTCCATTTTTTTTTTACGTGGATGAAAAAACCCCCCAGGACAATATTCTACAAGTAAGGGAATTCTACCCAAGGCTTTGGTTAATAGCTCCCAGAGTCAACAACACAAATACAGATTATCAGGTCATTATCACATTGCTGTTTGTGGAATATCTGTATGAAAATTCATAGCTGTATTTCTTAACTTACAACAGTAGATATATCTTAAAAATACGCAATACTCCGGGATGTCCCAACATCTCATTGGTGAAAGGTGCTGCATAAATTTCAGGTTCTTAAACAGATCTGATAGGAAATCAGTGCAACAAGTATGCTCTCAAAGGATAGCTTGAAACGTGATTGCTGCTAATGACTGTGCAGTAAACATTATACAAAGTGTGATCCAGAACATTTCACATGAATTTGTTTAATATTCTTTTTTTTTCTTCTTTCATTGAAGAGCAACCTCGTTGTCATCACTGTCCACGAGCTCGTTGTTTGGACTAGTACCATATAACCCACGGAAAGACACAAAATGCTGGAGTAACTCAGTGGGTCAGGCAGCATCACTGGATAAATTACTTCTGGGCGGTACCCTTCTTCAGATTGATTACAGGGATGGGTGGAAAGAAAGCTAGAGGTGGCACTTCTGTCTGAGGAAGGGTCCTGACCTGACACCCATCCATGTTCTCCAGGATGCTGCCTGACTCACTGAGTTACTCTGGCAGTTTGTCCCCTTCCTTAGTAAACCAGTCCCTGGTTTCTACCATATACTGACATTACTTTAAATCAGCAGCATCACGTATGGAAATTGGACCAAATGTATTCGGGTATGAAATGATATTTGCCATACCTGGGGCTCTTCAGACAGATTGGAAAGTAACACGCAAGCCTTGGATTCATCAGCTTGACCTATATGATTGGGCAGATGATTTACACTCAAGCAACACCTCCTCTTGACCCACACTGGATATATATATGCCTGACCAACAAGTAGAAAACATATGTATCATGCTGCTCAGGAAGAAACTGCAGATACTGGTTTAAACCAAAGATAGACACAAAATGCTGGAGTAACTCAGTGGGAAAGGCAGCATCTCTGGAGGGGAATGGGGCATGTTTCGGGTCAAGACCCTTCTTCAGACTACCATGCGGTCTGTCCATCTAATCAAGAAAACTAAAGCATGTGAATTATTAGCTCATAAAAATTTGGTAATTCAGAAGTATCACTAAAGTACTGCATTCATATCAGAAATAGATAGGACCTGGTATTTTCATGGATGAAGTCGACAAATACATTCCTTAAATATATAATTAGATATACAAGCTTTGTGGACAGCAGATTTAAATAATTTTGATTGCTGATGCCACATTTATGCTGTGCATTTTTACATAGCTGAAGCACATATGCATCAAACGCATCATCTATAAAAGTAATAGCCCTGTCCCACGGTACGAGTTCATTCCAAGAGTTCTCCCGAGTTTGCCCTGATTCGAACTCGGAAATTTACGGTAATGACCACTCGTCGGTTCTCGTGGACATTTTTCAAAAACACCAACATGTTGAAAAATCTTCACGAGTCTTCCCGAGTACCTGCTGTTAGCGTTATGAGCCACTAAGTGACGTCCCCGAGCTCCGACGTACCCACTACGTTCATTCTCCCTGCTTAGCATGAGTTTGATTTTTTTTAAACTCGGGAGAGCTCTTGGAATGAACTCGTACCGTGGGACAGGGCTTTAAGAGTTGCTTAACATCCTAAACTGTTTTCTTTATAGTGGGAATTTAAAACAATATTTTTAGTTCTCCCTCAAGATGTAATTGGAGAAATATATTCGTCTAAATTTCTTCATTACAAGATTTGCTAATCAGAGGAGGTGCACAACTGATCACATTCACTATGGGAATGCAACAGCCAAATGTTATGGCCTGAGGAAAGGTCCCTGTGTACAATGTGCCACGCTTTGCTTTGGATGACTGCAATTCCTCGAATGAGCCACCAATTTCCGTTGAGAACTGTACAATAAAAAGAAAATCAGAGGGGGCTGCAATTACTTCAGTCCCACCTCCAACCATTGTACAATGTCACCTTCCTGCACAGAGAAAACCTCAGTCCCTCAGTTTGCAGTAAACACAAGCCGCCTATGCTGCCACAGATGGTCTGCAATACTCAGGAATCAATTTTGTAGATTGCCAGCAACTACAGCCATCCAGAACAACTGAAAACCCAGCTGAATTAAATACGAGTATGAATTTGGCAGCAAACCAGAATAGAACAGAGGAGTAGAATTGGGAATACATTGTTCCCCCTCCCAGCTCCGAAGAATTAGGAATTTACAAAAAGGCAATCTAGCATTTTTTTTTTAATAGCTTCCTGCGAGCTTTCGAGGGATCTTTGATGAGACCATAGTGAAAAGGAAAGAGAGAAAACATGAGGTTCACCTTTTTTGTTCCATGCGGTTTGCAAATGGGCTCTGAAGCAGTGATTGGGACTATTTACAAATCTCACAACTAGTGTATAGGGACATCTTGGAGAACTGAGAACCAGTTGGAGCTATGTTAATACAATAGGTTCCCTAGATACACCCCAAGACAATGGTATTGTTCTCCAGTATGTCCAAGTAACAGCCATTGAATGTGATGCATGTCACAAAGAGTTTGAAGCTCCAGATGAAGTCAGCAGAGACAGCTTCTTGCATTATGTGAAAATTAACATACGTGCGTCAAACTCATCATCTGTAGAAGGAAGAGGCTGCTGCTTAACATCTTAAACTGTTTGCTGCGTAATGGGAATTAAAAAAAAACAGATCTTTGAAACATAAGCTCCGTTTCTTTTTCGTCAGATACAACCCGACCTGCTCCTTTTGTTTTTATCTCAGATTTTCAATAGCTGCTATTTAAAATGTTTTATTTGCTCTGCTAATACTGATAAAATTCAATCTCTCTCCAGAGATCGTCTGAGCAAACAATACACCAAACACTACACCTTTCCACAATTTAGGCCACTTCCCATGATCTACATAAGACCCTACAATTTTATGTTTGCTGATTGGAACGTGAAAAAAATATACCAAGAGAATTGTGTTGCTCAGAATGATAAAAATGTGATTGTTTTACATTGAAATTATGTATTATTGAAACAGGTGAAATTATGATTCAGAGATTCTTCAGTCATAACATAATCTGAATCAAATCCAGTATCTGTCAATGATGAGTAGACCTTTGAAACGTTCTTTGTAATGACGTAACAGCAACACTCTGCCATCGCAGATTCCAACCATTTCAGTCCCATCATGGCACACTTCAGTTATTTCAATTCCATCACAATACATACAATTCGTTTCAAAGCTATCATGACACAGTCGACAGATTTCACCCACCTTGAAAAAACTTGCAATAAAGGTCAAATAAGATATCGGAGAACATTACAGACTAAAACTCTAATGTTTCTCAGGTTGATGAAGGGGTATATGAAATCTGTAATTTTGCTCAGTCTCAGAGATCTTATCGTATCCACCAATTCTCAATTTATTAATTCCATACAATTACAAGCATCTCATTCATATTTCACAGCTGGCATTTGCACAAAACATCCAACAGAAACATACTCAAAGAGACTTCACAGAAGTATAAAGTAGATAACAAAAGCCAATACACTGAGAGAATGTGATAACAATGTAATGTGATAACCAAAATCTCATCCAGTATTCAGCATTTAAGGTGGATGGTTTGCGTGGATTGCTTAAAGGAACAATAAGGCCTGGATGGAGTGGATGTGGAGAGGATGTTTCCACTAGTGGGAGAGTCTAGGACCAGAGGCCATAGCCTCAGAATAAAAGGACAGATCTTTAGAAAGGAGAAGAGGAGGAATTTATTTAGTCAGAGGGTGGTGAATCTGCGGAATTAATTGGCTGTGGAGGCTGTCAATAGAACATTTTAAGGTGGACATTGATGGTTCTTGATTTGTACGGGTGTCAGGGGTTATGTGGAGAAGGCGGAAGAATGTATTTGAGAGGGACGATCTGCCGAATGGCCTAATTCTGCTGCTATAACTTATGAATTTATGAAATAGAGGAGATGCAGCAGGGCATAGGAAGGGGTCCCAGAATGAGAGGTCTGGGTGACAGAATGGTTTGTTCCTCACTGGTGGGGAGATGAGGAAATTTGGAGTGAGGTGATGAGTAGCCACGTAAAAGACTAATGATTGTGAGCAAAATGATGTACAGCCCCAAAACTACAGCTGTTGAGGAAATTAAACATGTGGGATTTTAATTGTAAAGTTTGACCACTGGGATTGGATATGGAAAAATACATGGCCAGGAATTTTGCTACGTGTTGCTCTTTAGTGAGTTATCCCAGCACCAAAACAGTCAAGTGGAAGACAAAGGCATAAAGATAAGTTTCAGTAGCAGAGAGGATAGAAGAGGTAATGGAGATGACATGGGATCCAAAAAATTGCTGAGTAGCAGACTCAGTCCAAGGATGAAATCACAGAAAGATGATCTCAGATGTGAAATATTGTTTTTTTTTAAATTCATTCTTACGATCTGGATTACACCAAGTATGTCAGCATGTATTGTTCATTTCTCATCACACTAGAAAATCAGGTGGTGAACCGCCTTGTAGAATCTTTGCATTCTTCTGGTGAAGCTTCTCAACCAACAGTTAGGCAGAAAGTGCAAGCATTTAGACCCAGCGACAATGAAGGATTGGTAATATATACGCAATGCAGAATGTTATCGGACTTGGAAGAGAACCTGCTTCCCATCACAGATAGTCTTTGTCCATGGTAAATGTCCTGTGGGTTCAAGAGTTGTTAACAGAGTACCATTGGAAATTAACTGTGGAACAATTTGTAGATGGCCCCGATGGTAGAGGAAATTAGCACGTTCAAATCAAGCCGGCCAAATGGTGTCAAGCTTTCTGATTGCTGCTACAGCTACATTCTTCAAAGCAAGTGAACAATATTTCATCATACTGTAGAAACAGGGAACCTACCTGTTCCTTCTAGGTGGTGGAAAAGCATTATGGTGCTAGGAAGCAAAATGCTTGCTGTAAGATACTCAGTGTCTGACTTCGTATAGGCACATTACTTTTGATAGATGATTGAAATTCTAACATAGAAGTGATCTGTAGGATGATAGTGAGCGCTCGGCAATGGTGATCTCTTAGACGATCAAAGGAAGTCTTACTGGAGATGGTCAGTTTTCAAGATTCATGAGATTCAAGAGAGTTTATTGTCATGTGTCCCTGATAGGGCAATGAAATTCTTGCTTTGCTTAGCACAACAGAACATAGTACGCATTGACTACAAAACAGATCAGTGTGTGCATATACCATCATGTAAATATATACACACATGAATAAAAAACTGATAAAGTGCAAATAACAGATAATGGGTATTAATGTATAGAGTTTTGTCCGAACCAAGTTTAATAGCCTGATGGCTGTGGGGAAGTAGCTATTCCTGAACCTGGCCGTTGCGGTCTTCAGGCTCCTGTACCTTCTACCTGAAGGTAGCAGGGAGATGAGTGTGTGGCCAGGATGGTGTGGGTCTTTGATGATACTGCCAGCCTTTTTGAGGCAGCGACTGCGATAGATCCCCTCGATGGAAGGAAGGTCAGAGCCGATGATGGACTGGGCAGTGTTTACTACTTTTTGTAGACTTTTCCTCTCCAGGGCGCTCAAGTTGCCGAACAAAGCCACGATGCAACCAGTCAGCAAACTCTCTACTGTGCACCTGTAGAAGTGTTGAGCATTTGGTGGCATGGATATCATTGCCACTTAACATCCCGTGCCTGAAAGCTGACCGGTCTTGCTACATGTAGACGTGGATTGTTTTGTTTACAGAGTTGTGAATATAACTGAAAATTGTGGACATCCCTCATCTAATCTCATGATCAAAGGAAGTCTTTCTATCTCCACCCACAATCAGTCTGAAGACGGGTCACCTACCCATGTTCAACAGATGCTGCCTGACCCCCCCTGAGTTACCCCAGCATTTTATCTCATTTTGTAAACCTATGTCCAATGAGGCAGTTAATGGTGAGTGAGTGCCTCTAGATACTACTGTCAATAATAACGTCTATAGTTCTGCTAATGAATTACAGTTGCTTGGTTTGGTGTCACTTAGTTGGATTGGATTTATCTGTCTGTGTAAACTTTGTGAATTAAACAGAGCTGGACAAATTTCCATAATGTGATGTAATGTCAGTGTATGGTACAACTTAGCTAAAGTCTGAAGAAACGTCCCGATCCGAAACATCGTCAGTCTATGATTTACAGGTGCTCACTGACCTGCTGAGTTCCTCCAACACTGTGAGTTTTTGCTCGAGTCATGTCTAGTTCTGCATTGTAACTATATTGAAACAAATTGGCTGGAGGCATGTATGGTTCTGGAGCATATATCTATCTCGATTATTACAGCTGGGAGAACGGTCTTGTCCAATAACCTTTACAGGAATTATTATTGCACCGAAGAGAAATGCAATAAATGACATAAAACCCAAATCATAAGATACTTTAAACTGCACCAAATATATCTGTAGGCATTCAAAACATTGCAGTCCATATAACCAATTCATAAAAATCAAGCTTTGAAATCTAGTTGCATAGAATGGTTCTTTATTCAAATTCAGTTGCTGCTATAATACAAGTTACTCTTTTCATTGAATACTTCCTCCTATCCAATACACCATTGTCTTTCTCCCTCCCTCCACTCTCCCTAGTCTTTCTATCCACCTAGTTTGCAGATGATACGAAAGTAGGTGGAAGGGCAGGTAGTGTAGTGAAAGCAGGGACTCTGCAGAAGGACTTGGACAGATTGGGAGCGTAGGCAGAGAAGTAGCAGATGGAATATAGTGCTGCAAAGTGTGGAGTCATGCATTATGGTAGTAGGAATAAAGGTGGAGACTATTATCTAAATGGGGAGAAAGTCCAGAAATCGGAGGTGCAAAGGGACTTGGGAGTGCTGGTGCAGGATTCCCAAAAAGTTAATCTGCAAGTTGAATCGGTAATAAAGAAAGCAAATGGTATGTTAGCATTCATAGCGAAAGGATTTGAGTATAGGAGCAGAGAGTATTTTACTGCAGTTGTACAGGGTTTTGGTGAGGCCACACCTGGAGTACTGCGTACAGTTTTGGCCTCCAAATCTGAGGAAAGACATCCTTGCCATAGAGGGGGTACAGAGAAGATCCACCAGATTGATTCCTGGGATGTCAGGATTTTCATATGAGGAAAGATTGAATAGACTCGGCTTGTACTCGCTGGAATTTAGAAGATTGAGGGGGGATCTTATAGAAACTTACAAAATTCTTAAGGGGTTGGACAAGCTAGATGCTGGAAGATTGTTCCCGATTGTTCCAGAACAAGGAGTCACAGTCTAAGGATAAGGGGGAATTCCTTTAGGACCGAGATGAGGAAAACATTCTTTACACAGAGAGTGGTGAGTCTCTGGAATTCTCTGCCACAGAAGGTAGTTGAGGCCAGTTCATTGGCTATATTTAAGAGGGTGTTAGATGTGGCACTTGTGGCTAAAGGGATCAGGGAGTATGGAGAGAAGGCAGGTACGGGATACTGAATGGATGATCAGCCATGATCACATTGAATGGCGGTGCAGGCTCAAAGGGCCGAATGGCCTACTCCTGCACCTATTTTTCTATGTTTCTATGTTTCTAACAGGGTTGTATTTACTGAGGCTCTATAAGGTGTTGTTAAGGCCTCATTTGGAATATTGTGAGCAATTTTGGGCACCATATCTGAGGAAGGATGTGCTGGCTCTGGAGAGGGACCAGAGGAGGTTTACAAGAATGATCCCAGGAATGAGTAGGTTAACCTATGATGAGAGTTTGTCAGCACTGGGCCTGTACTCGCTGGAGTTTAGAAGAATGAAGGGAGACCTCATTGAAACATACAGTATAGTGAAAGCAATGTTTGCACTAGTGGTAGAGTCTAGAACTAGAGGTCATAGCCTCAGCATTAAGGAACGTTCTTTTAGGAAGGAGATGAGGAGAAATTTCTTTATTCAGAGGGTGGTGAATCTGTGGAATTATTTGCCACAGAAGGCTGAAGACGCCAAGTCAGTGGATATTTTTTTAAGGCAGAGTTAGAATTTTGATTAGTACAGGTGTCAGAACTTATGGGGAGAAGGCAGGAGAATGAGGTTCGGAGGGCGAGATGGATCAGCCACGATTGAATGGCGGAGTAGATGATGGGCCGAATGGCCTAATCCTGTTCCTATCATATGACCTTATGTTCCCACATGTACCTTATTTCCCACATACCTTGCCAATCTCTATCAGATTCCTCCTACCCATTCCATCTGCCCATCACCCACACACCGTTCCCACCTGCCCATTCTTTTGACTTGTCCCCTCACCTCCCCCATCCACTCCTTTCAGGGACCCAAGCAGTCCTTCCAAGTCCGACAGAGGTTCACCTGCACCTCCTCCAACCTCATCTACTGCATCCGTTGCTCCATATGCCAGCTGATCTACATCGGTGAGACCAAGCGGAAGCTGGGCGATCGTTTCGCCGAACACCTCTGCTCGGTCCGCAATAACCAACCCGACCTCCCGGTGGCTCAGCACTTCAACTCCCCCTCCCATTCCGTATCCGACCTCTTGGTCCTGGGCCTCCTCCACGGCCAGAGTGAGCAACACCGCAAGTTGGAGGAACAGCACCTCATATTCCGCTTGGGGAGTCTGCATCCTCTGGGCTTAAACATTGAATTTTCTCAATTCTGTTAACCCAGACTGCCTCCTCCCCCTCCCCACCTCTCCCTCAGCCCTCGGGCCCTGACATTCCTTCTCCATCTCCCCCCCCCCCCACCCAAGTCGCACTAGCTTCTCATTTTCACACTACAAACAGCTTACAATGGCCTGTTTCCTTTATCATCAATACTTTTTTGCATATCTTTCATTCATTGTTCTTTATCTCTCCCCATCACTGTCTATATCTCTCGTTTCCCTGATCCCTGACCAGTCTGAAGAAGGGTCTCGACCCGAAACATCGCCTATCTCCTTCGCTCCTTAGATGCTGCTGCACCCGCTGAGTTTCTCCAGCATTTTGTGTAACCCTCGATTCTCCAGCATTTGCAGTTCCTTCTTTAACACCTTTTGACTTATTTTGGTCCCATATTCCACCTTCCTTTCCCATCAGTGTCCATCCACCTCATCTCCATTAATCAAGTCCCAATGCAAATTTTCATCCAGCAGTCACGTCTGAGCCTCTGTTGATACCTTTGCCCCTCCCTCTCGCTCATCTGCCTCCATCCACCAACCTACCGCACCTCACGCAGATCCAGCTGTTGCACATCAGCTCTTATCCTCACTACACCTCGTTATTCTGGCTACCTCTCCTCCGCTCTTTCAGTCCAGGGGAAGGGTCTCAACTGAAATGTCAACTATCAATTTCCCTTTACAGATGCTGCCTGATCTGTTGAGTTCCTAGACCAGTTTGTCACTTGCTCACGGCTACAGAGCACTGAATTGAAAAAAAAAAAATCAGCACTATTCGTCCTCCTCTTGACAATGCACTGCAATAGTGCTGAAGATCAACAACTCCGTGTCCTCCCACAGGAACTGGGTAGAGACAAGACCAGGACACATCATAACGGGGTCATTAATCACCTACCTCGAATGGCAGGAAGAACCTGTCGCATTTCAGCAGGTCAATACTATGCGCTTTATCCGCAGTCTGGCAATGCGCCACCTGAATACAGGCAAACAGTCGTATTATTTAGTCCATCCTGCCACTTGACACCTCTCACCAGCTGGGAAAATATCGCCACTGAAATTGAGCATTTCTACAGCATACATGATATCACACACATATCTCACAGTAATAGATTTGACGGTCTTTTAGCATGTACCTAAAATACAAGCCTCTGGCAAGCGTTTGTGTATACAGATAACAGAATCTGATTGGATTGACAAAAATGTGAAAAAACAAGTTAATTTATTTCCATTCCTGACACTGCCTTGAAATGAATGCACTGTGTGTTTTGTTGCCTTACATTGTGTTGCTCAGCAGAGATTACTTCAATTGATTTGTGCTCCTCTGCTGACTGTTTGAGGTCTGATAACTAGCACATAGAAACTTTATGTTCCAACAAAGCTTCATATCCATTTAAAGAGTAAAATGCAACTACTGTGCAAACATATTGGCCTTGAACTACCTGGGAATTTTTGTGCAACAATTGTTCCCAATTGTGGATAACTTATTCTAGTTTTGCGCCTTCTAATGTTATGGGTGTGTTCAGTTATTAGCATTGCTTCTAAAACATGATTACCAAAATCCTCTGTTATTTACATAATTGGACCACAAGGCAAAAATGCAGCTGTATGCAAGTTTCACTCCCTTTGCAAAGAGAAAGAGTACTTAAAAAGAAACATTCAAAGACATTTAATAGATGCACAACTATGATTTCTGGAGTGCATACGCAATGTTCTTAACAATTTTTTCCCCTAAATTTTTCTTCCTGAGGTTTGAACTGCAGATTGAAATCCTCTGAATCCTTACCACCACAGGAACTAAAAAGCCATGAAAGTCTTATTTTGCCTATGCCAATGCCCCCCTTTACAAATTATTCTCAAACCTATAGAGCCTCAATATAAAGCTCATCATTTTCTATTTTCCCCCACTCTACTTCTGCACGGTACGGTGGCGCAGCGGTGGCGCCACACACCGGGTTCGATCCTGACTACGGCTTCTGTCTTAACGGGGTTTGTACATTCTCCCCGTTACTGCGAGGGTTTTCTCCATATGCTCCGGTTTCATCCCACAATTCAAAGATGTCCAGGTTTGTAGCTTTATTAGCTTTGGTAAATTGTTCCTAGTGTGTAGGATAGTGCTAGTGTGCGGGCATCGCTGGTTGACGCAGAAGAGGTGGACCAAAGTGCCTGTTTACATGCTATATCTCTAAACTAAAACCTCTTGTGTTTATTGTTTTGATGGAGCAAGGGTGGTTCAAGGTGATTAAACCAAAACATGTGGATTGAGTTAAGATACTGATCAGCTAGAATCTAACTAAATGGTGGAATGAGCATGTTTTGCTTTTTGCTCCATCTTTGAATTGGACGTGGCATTAGACAATAGAAAATTGGTGCAGGAGTAGGCCATTCGGCCCTTCGAGCCAGCACCGCCATTCAATGTGATCATGGCTGATCATCCCCAATCAGTACCCCGTTCCTGCCTTCTCCCCATATCCCCTTACTCCGCTATCTTTAAGAGCCCTATCTAGCTCTCTCTTGAAAGTATCCAGAGAGCTGGCCTCCACCGCCCTCTGAGGCAGAGAATTCCACAGACTCAAAACTCTCAGTGTGAAAAAGTGTTTCCTCGTCTCCGTTCTAAATGGCTTACCCCTTATTCTTAAACTGTGGCCCCTGGTTCTGGACTTTCCCCAACATCGGGAACATGTTTCCTGCCTCTAGCGTGTCCAAACCCTTAATAATCTTATATGATACAATAAGATCCCCTCTAATCCTTCTAAACTCCAGAGTATACAAGCCCGAGCCGTTCCATTCTCTCAACATATGACTGTTCCCACCATCCCGGGAATTAACCTTGTAAACCTACGCTGCACTCTATCAATAGCAAGAATGTCCTTCCTCAAATTAGGGGACAAAAACTGCACACAAAGTCCAGGTGTGGTCTCACTAGGGCCCTATACAACATGCAGAAGGACCTCTTTGCTCCTGAACTCAACTCCTTTTGTTATGAAGGCCAACGTGTCATTTACTTTCTTCACTGCCTGCTGTACCTGCATGCTTACATTCTGCACAGTAGGGTTACAAAACCACTATCCTTTTTGGCTAAATCCTCAAATCGACTAATGCATGTTTAAGATGAACCCTCGATCCTAGTTCCTCAGCTCTACTTTGGGAACTATCAGTGACAAGCCTGATAATCTTCTCTGCCAATTTCTGCTCTATAAACTCCAAATGGATTTCAGACCTCCCTGGTTGACAGTTGCTTTAAAAAAAATAATTGTCTTGCTCTTCCCCACACTGCTCATTCTCATCTGTAATTAAAGTTAATGCTTCTGCTGTCTCCATGCTATTTTTGTGATTAAATGCGTAAAGGAATCGTGTGTGTGTCTATGCACAATATAATGGCATCATCACACGTGGCAGTTATTGTCCAACTGAAACTGGTGTGTACCAGAGATTACCATAGATCATTAATAATATTAAATATTATTACAAATCTATAATATAGATCATTACAGATCAGCAAACTGCCTCAAGGACCTCCTCAATACAACTGATGGCAGAGTGTCAAAACATAGAGTTTGTGAAAGGAAAACCTCCGCTGCGTCTACCAACTATGATTGATTCATGCAAGCGACAACAAGAATTCAAAACATCACAGGTAGGGAAGAGAATTACCACAACATTTCGGAAACATTTGGACAGTTACATGGGTACGATGAGTTTAGAGAGATATGGGCCAAATGTGGGCAGGTGGGACTAGAGTGGATGGGACACGTTGATCAGTGTTGGTGAGTTGGGCTGAAGGGCCTGTTTCCATGCTGTATGGCTCGAAGAGAAATGGGCTGGGGCATTGAAGTTTTCCAGTGTGTGCAGTGTGTTGGTGACTGTGCAGACTACAGTGAATGAAGAAGGACACCAATCTACAGCATGGAGAGTCATTCCAACAAATGGGGAAGAGGCTAGAGAGGCTTGAGAACAGCTACATCACCAATTTGGCAGTAATCGGGTCAAAAGCATGGATGTGCTCTGAGGATTCACCCTCCGATATATTTCCATTGCCTGTCCATCCCTTCCCAAATCCCTCTGAAAATTAATGTTTTCTAACTTTTTATAAATTAATTCCGAACAGGGCTTTCAACTTGAAATAGTTGCTCCTCTTTCCAGAGAGGCAACCTGATCTTCCAATTGTTTCCAGAGGTTTGTGTTTTATGTTAATTTCTGATTTCCAGTGTCTTCAGTTTTGTTTGGATCTACAACGACTAGGCAAGGACCTGCCAAGAAACATTTAGATACTCCGGGTGTGAAAGAACATTGGTTCAAATTAGCAGCATCACCTTACAGGTTTTGATATCGTGGAGATGGATTTGAGAGTTTTTTTGGCCATCTTCCGCAACTTTTTGGCAACCTGCAAATATGACATTATCTCTGCTTCAATTGCAAGGTGTTGTCTGAAGACCTAAAAATGACTTGCACAATGGATATTAATAAAGTATTAACCTGGTGAACACCTAAATATGCATCCGCAATCATATTCAGACATCAACATTAATAGGTCTCAGCCAGCAGCAGAGCCATTAAAAGGCATCGTGCCAGGCCTGAGCTGAAAATATCCAACAAAATGAACAGATTCTGAATTTTGGTAAACATATGCGTCTGATAACTCTGCCATTAGATACATTTCATTGAGAGCTTTTTTTCCCAGTACTATTTTTTTCTTTCACTACTCGTACAGGGACTTGTGGAGTTCTTCACCTTGAAGATCAGAATAACATGTATTAGTTAATACAAGTGCAGCCCACAATCCAGTTACCCAACATCTATTTATGCTGCCAAAAACGATGCATAAATACAACTAAATTTACACGTATACACAGGGATACTCAGTAATTTCTACCAGCACGAAGCAGTTACCAATTATGATAAATATGAGGTTAACCACAGCAAACGATATCCATTCAAAGATACCAGCTGAAGATCAGACAAAAAAAACACAGCGCCCAAGATACGAATCAATGAAAGTACCACATCACAGAATGTAAACCTTGGTCACTATAAAATCCCAAAAGATGTTGTTGATTTGCCAGCCACACCAAGACATTGCACAATTTGCACAAGAAAAAAGTATGTTCAAGGCCCACTGCCTTCATCTCCTTCCTCACCCGTCAATGTACAATAAATCAAGCGGAAAATCATATCATTGCAACAGCTATAATAACACATTTTAACCACATTACATACAGCTATATCTAAGCATGGAACATTGCACATCCAGGAACACACAGATGGAAGAAAATCAGTACATTATACAGGCTGTAACCACAGTGCATCAACAAATCAACAATGTTAGTATCTCTGTGCTCTACATTCCCATCAAAGTTAATAAGTATTGGCTCACCCATTGTGAAGATACAAAACATACCCTCAATTCATTATACAGCACAGGAATCACAAATAACGGTTGTACATTTATACAGAATATATAGTACTGTTCGAATATCCAGGACACCATATCATGAAAGTTTTTTCCATCTTTCCCCTCAAAATGTTCTTTGAAAGGACTAGTTTCAAAGAACATTTTAAGGAGGGGAAAGACCAAAGTTTTGTTCAGCGATCCATGTATTTTTGCTTGTTTTGGTGTCAGATCTTTCACTGACCATGGTACTGCAAAGGATCTTGATGTGATTTGCTACATCAAAAGCAATGTGTAAGTGCAGTTTGGAGTTGTGTTGAAATGAGAGCGTAATGGACTTGCTAAAGTATTTGAGTGAGCTTCCAATTTGAAGCTGGCCACATCAAGGCCTCAGAAAGTGGTGGTCTTTTTTTTTGCAATGCAATACAGAGATCTGGATTAGTGGACATTTTAAACTACTTTTGACTAGCCCAGCCAGCTATAAATTCTCCTAATGTATTGTGAGTAGATGCACCTAATCAAATTTCACATTTTAGAGCAATTAATTAATTCATTTCAAACCACGTGCAACATCTACGTTGCATGGTTTAAATTCAAATAAATTAACACTATTTTGATTTTAATCGTACAACCATATATTATTGCCAGATAAAGAGAAAGAAAAAATAGCTGACTACAGGTTAGAAAACTAAGAAAGGAGGATTAGTTCTACCAAATTTCTTATTTTATTTCTGGGCAGTCAATGTCAAAAACTTAAATTTCTGGTTGGAAGATATGGATCAACAACCAGACTGGCTAAAGATGGAAAAGGAGGATTGTCTGCCATTTGAAATTGGCCCGATTTTCCTAACCCCTACAAATTTGAATGAAAAGATCTACAGTGAAAATCCAATAATACATAGCGGTATTCGAATTTGGAAATAAATAAAAAAGACATTAAAATTGGATGATTTATCACTTTCGCTCCCTATTGCAAATAACCCTTCATTTAAGCCTTCAGTATTGGATAAAGGCTTTGCACAATGGAAAAACTATGGAATCAACAAGTTGGGAGATCTTTATAGAAAAGGTGTGTTCCTCTCATTTCTGGAGGTACAACAGAATTATGGATTACATTCAAATAATTTTTTTAGATATTTACAACTGAAAGATTATGTTAAATCACATACACAAGAATACAGAATTAGAGAGTCAGAGATTCTAGATGAATGTTTGAATAAACATCCCGACACAGACAAATTAATATCATATATTTATAATATTCTATTAGATAACGAGAACCCGTCGACGGAATCACATAGACAAGCATGAGAAAATGAATTAGTTCAACCCATAACGAAAGATATTTGGGATGAAAGTCTACAACATATACATCAATGTTCGTTAAACGCCAGACATTCTTTAATACAATTTAAAATATTACACAGATTGCATTATTCTAAAACAAAATTAAATAGAATTTTTCCTACTATCTCACCTATCTGCGATAAATGTCAATACTCTGAGGCTAATTTAACCCATACCTTTGTAAATTGCATAAAAATTAAAACATTTTGGGTGGATATTTTTTAAATTATTTCTGTAGTCATTAATATTCAACTGGATCCCAATCCTAAATTAATAATATTGGGCATATCTGAACAATACCTAAAACTGACAATAAACCAAAGAAATTTCCTGGATTATAGTATATTAACTGGGAAAAAACTAATATTAAAATTTTGGAAAAACCTTGCAACCCCTACAATTAAAATGTGGATTATGGAGATGTCGAAGACCTTAAATCTGGAAAAAATTAGATTTGTCTTAATTGACAAACCAGAATTATTTATTAGAATATGGTCGCCGTTCATAGATTATTTGAAGGGGTAGAATGGGCCAGCGCTGAGGCTTGACAGAAGCTTGAACCCAGGACTAGACAAATAGTTTTGTTTTCTTACCTACGGACCTATCTCCTAAGTTGTATTATGAATAGTTTATTTTATGTTTCTAAGTTTTTTTTTCCTTTTTCTTAATTTTTTCTATCTATAAAAAAAAATTAATTAGAGTCAATGTTAATATGTAAATGATAAATGTAGACTCCTGCTACATTGGTAGTGGAGTCCTTGGAACCCTGAATATTTAATATGTAACCGTTTAACAAAGTTTGTAATGGTTTGGACTAGGATATGTACATGCCTCTAATAAAAGTTAACTATAATAAAAAAAGAACTGGTGGAGAAATGTGATGAGGAATGGGTGACTAGCTACCCATGAATACTCAGGTAAAATCATCGGGACTTCTCTTCCTTCAATCTGGGACATTGCGTGCAAACGTTGCTTGTCCAAGACCAACAGCATTATAAAAGACCCCACACATCTCCTTCACAGACTGTTCACTCTGCTGCCCTCGGGCAAAAGGTATTGTAGTAGAAGGAGCAGAACGGACAGGTTTTGCAACAGCTTCTTCCCCCGAGCCATCAGACTCTTGAATTCCAGGTAATGTGCCGCCACTATTATCTATTTTATCTTTTTATCCTTTTGTTATTTTATGTTGCACGGTGAGCCAGATGCAACGAAGTTTTGTTCACACTTCCATTTTTTTGGTGCATTTTTGAATGACAATAAAGTCTGATTGATTGATTGGTATAAATGTACTGTCTGTGCGCGATACAATTTAGTGGGACCGCGAGGGGCAACGAATATGCATCTATATTTGTGGTTGCTCTACCACTCCCATATGCATAATAAAGAGGAATTGTTACATTAAAAAAAAAATTAAAAAAAGAAAACTAAGAATTGCAGTGCTATTTAATCAATAATCAGCTAAAATTCTGGGCCAACTTGTTTTGGCCTTTCAACTAAAACTTGCACTTTATCATTAAGGTTCAGATGATCCCTCAAATTGAAGCCCTCAAATGAAGCCTGCTGAAAACCTATACTGTTTTAGGGCAGGGTACACAAAAGGCTGGAGAAACTCAGCGGGTGCAGCAGCATCTAAGGAGCGAAGGAGATAGGCAACGTTTCGGGCCGAAACCCTTCTTCAGCCCTGTTTTCGGGCAGTTGGGTAGATATTATTGAAAGAACCGTAACAGTGCACCACTGAATGTGGACGTCAGCATCCTATATATTTTACTGGCTAAGGTGTAGAGAACAGGGAGTTGGGATTTTAAGCTGGAATTGTATAAATACCAGATTGGTCAAAGCTAGTGGAAATGCATATAGTTATTTTCACCACATTGCAAGTAGAATGTGATTACATTATAGAGAATACAAAGAAGATTTACAAAGGAGTCACCAGGGCTGCGGGGATTTTATGTATGAGGCTAGATTGGCTAGGCTGGTGTTATTTCTTTATGCAGAGAGTTGATATGTAACATTGTGAAAGGTCAATAATTTAGAAACATGGGTTTAAAATAATAGGTTAGGTTAGAGAAGAACTTGGAAAAATAATATTCCTATTCAGAGATCAGTGGTGGTCTGGAAATTGCCATGTTAAAAGGCCCATGGAGAAAGAAACCCTCTGCACATATTAAATACCTTGAAATACTGTAATCTACAAGGGAACAACATTAAGTGGGATTAGTCCGGATAGATCTTGCTCCTTTCCCAGCATGGACATGTTGAGCCATATGCTTCTACACTGTGATTTTAAGTGATACTCTCCCCACAGCCTCGCTAATGGGGATCAGAAGCAAAACTAGAGAAAATGGTTGAATGTCAAAGGAGGAAGAGAAAAACAGAAAGGAATTATCTGGAAGTACCAGTCGCATCTGTTGCAGTGCTGGAATTTATCATGAAGGAGGATATTAGTAGAAACAGAGATCTTATTAACAGAGGCAAACTCAATTTGATTTTGGAAAAAATAATGTTAGAGGAATATAAGATTTTTTTAAGGATATAATTGTCAGGCCCCTGTGACTGCTTGGGTGTCCTCCAGGTACTTCACTTTCCTCCCACCACCCAGTAAGTGTAGGTGAGTGGGAGAATTAGGGATGGAGGGGAATTAATGAGTGTGGGGAGAACTATAAAACGGGGAGTAATTGAGGAATATTGTACTCAGTTGATGGTCAGCAGGGACTCAGTGTGCCGCAGGTCTGTTTCCATGCTGTGTCTCTCCAATTCTTTATCCGTTTTTTTTTAAAGGCACAGAAAGCCTTTGAGGTCTTTAAAATGATGAAAGGGATAGACAGAGTTGACGAGGATAAGCTTTTCCCATTGAGGGTAGGGGAGATTTAAACAAGAGGGCATGACATGAGAATTAAGGGACAGATGTTTAGGGGTAACATGAGGGGGGACTTCTTTACTCAGAGAGTGGTGGCTGTGTGGAATGATCTTCCAGCAGAATTGGTGGAGGCAGGATCGATTTTAACATTTAAAAGTAAAGTGGATATGTATATGGACAGGAAGGGAATGGAGGGGTATGGTCTGAGTGCAGGTAGATGGGACTAGGGGAAAATAAATGGTCGGCATGGACTGGAAGGGCCCGGAAGGCCTGTTTCCGTGCTGTAATTGGTATATGGTTATATGGTTAAAGGTTTGGTACATAACATAAATATTCACTGGGATGAGGGAATATTTTTGCATGGATAGATTTCAATATAAGATGGAAACCAATGAAGGTTGGCAGGCAATAATCAATGGAATGACAAGGGAAGAAATGCTAGGCCCTAAGGTATTCCCAATTTATATTAATGACACATTATTTTATAACACTTTATCATAATTACAAAAATTCTGCTGGCAATGCACGCTTGTCAAGAAAGTTTACTCTACCGAGGACATAGAATCTGCAAAGGTTTATGCACAGATTAATCAATTGGGTAACTTGATAGAGTACATGGTGGGTAAATGACAGGTTATTCAGATTGATATTAAAAAAAATGTATTTAATGATGATAAATCAGTAACTACCAGTATAAAGATGAATCTTGAAATGCTGGCTCAGCATTTGAGAAAGTAAATATTCAGTTAAATCAAACAATGAATGGAAATGACACGTAGGATTTTATTTTAAGACACAGATATAAATAGTAAGGAAACTTTCTAAGATTGTGGAGGGTTTTGACAATATCTCATTTGGAATAGTGTGCGCACAATTTTGACCCGTTTCTAAAGGACATACCTGCGTTGGTTAATAAAGTGAGGAGTTATGCAAATTGTTAATATAAATAACAAACAACAGTGGATCCAGCACCGATTCCCGCGGCGCGCCATTCGTTACAGACCTCCAGTCTGAAAAACAATCCACTACCACCACCCTCTATCTCTTAACTTCAAGCCAATTCTGTATCCAATTGGCGAGCTTGCCCAGGGTCCCATGTGATGCAACCTTACAGACTAACCTACTATATAGGACCTTCTGAAAAGTCTTGCTAAAGTAAAGCTGTGTGCTGTATCAAATTTCATTATATTGTACAAAGCAATTCGCTTTATAAACTTTAATTAAGTGTATACTGTCAACGGGACAAGTTTCAACGCGGCAGTCGCTCCTACGCAGTGCGTTTGCACTTGCCGGGCCCGTCAGCCGTGTCTGCGCAGTTGGGGGTGGGTTGCCTGGCCCGGTATCCACGCGTGTGCCCAGAAGGAATGAGGAGACGGAATTTGAAATAACTGAACATCTCGAGGATCTCTGGCATCACAACGGGATCACAACGAGGACCCAAAGGGGACACGGGTCGTGTAGCATTATCTAAAAACCTGACCCTTTTTCCTCATGCTTAATCGCATATAATTATCATATGAAGTTACAACTTGGATCGATATTTTCACAGAGAAAAAAAATGAAACCTAAATCTACCAGGGTTAGATTATTTGCTCGCTCACAAATTATCTCATTACGTTTCAATGTTTTTTCCATTTACCTTTCCTGGTGACTTAACCTCGCTTGTTACTGGAATGCGATTATCAACCTGCCTGAGTTGCACGTAAAAATTATATGAGACTGTTTTCTAAATTTGTGTCAGTTAATCTTAAAACAAATTCCTAACATTCTTCCCGAGGACAGAGAGCCATTTGTGAAGAGAGGGGCCGTCCACAGACCCCACCGGGAGATGACACTGCAATAATGAGCTGGTGTGCGGGGCTGCCCATGGTTGTGCCCTTTGTTGATTCTGGACTTCATGAAGTCTAATGACCTCAGGACAAATATCACTGATCTTTGAACCCCACTTTGGGAGAAAGGTCCACCGGGTGGCACTGTCAGTGATGGCAGCCTCGCCAACAGTGTCTTTTTGTCATTTTTAATGTGTTTTAAAAAAGTATGTGTTAATGTTCTCTGGTTTCTTTTATGGTGTGGGGTGGGTGAGGGGGTCAGGGGTAACTTTTTTCTCAATCTCTTACCTTGCTGGAGCTGCGATATTTTCTGGATCGTATCTCTGGTCGCTCTGCGGCCTAACTTCATGTAGCTGGCAGCCTTGCTCGAGACTGACTTTGAGCCCCACCGCAGGGCCGTGGACTTACCATCGGAGCCTGTGATCCCTTGCCTGGGATCGACGCTCCAACTGCGACCTGAGGATTCCAACATCGAGGAGCTCGCAGTCTCGGGTAGGGACCATGTCCGGAAGCTCCAAAGTCACAAGAGGTTTGACCAGCCCTAACCGGGAGTCCGATCACCCAGCCGCGGAGCTGAGATCCCCCCCCCCCCCCCCCCCCCCCCCCCAGATGCAGGAGCTTGAGCGCCCCAACATGGAGGGCCCGACCGCCGGCTGCAGGAGCCAAAATCGTTCCGTCAACGGAAGGCTCAAGGCCCCTGACCGCAGGAGAACAAAGAAGGGAAGAGATTAACTTTTTATTTCGCCTTCCATCACAGTGAGGAATGTGGAGGAGTCACTGTGGTGGATGTTTATGATAAAATATATTTTGTGTTTCATTGCTATTTATTGGTATAACTATGGCAAATCAAATTCCTCGTATGTTGCAAAGCATACTTGCCTAATAAAGTATGCAGATGATATCAACTTCCAATACCAGTTCTGATTAAGCTTACAACATTCTGAAAGATATAATGAGTAGGTTGGGCATGCACTCAATGAAGATATGCATGGTTTTGGTGTTGGCAAAGTGCACATACACATTGCAGAGAAAACACGTCAGAAAAAGGACCTATTTGTCATGCAGTGAAGCAGGGTAGAATAGGGGCTTAAAATTGGCATCCATGAAGTTTGGTGAAAGTTCGGTAGTGTTTTGTAGTATTGTACCCTAACAATACATTCATCCATCACCAGAGCTGTGTAGCATGTTACCCGCAGCTCAACAAAAGCTGCTGAATTCTATCAGTAACATCAGGTATTCCCAGAAGGCACCAACCAAATACAATGATTGGGTTAACCATATGCTGAACTCAACAACCAATATAAAGATCACCAACCTCTCAAACAAAAATGAGTTGGGACAAGCCTCTTGAATGAATTTCACATAATACTATAATAGCAATAGCTCTCATGATAAAGTAAGATATTCATGCTCTGTAGTTTTCCTGCTTTACAACTTGAATGTTGGTAATTGGAGGCAGATCTCCGTGAATAACACTGTATTCGACTCTGGTGGAGTCCCATCCCGAGTACTAAAGGCAAGACAGACATGTTTGAAAATTCCCAAATTGTCAGTTAACAATTCCCTCTGGTCCTTCCCAAAGCTCCCAGTTTCATGGAATCCAGAGCCTTGCCAATTGAGTTCACTCTAGACTGTATAAAGTGACGGAGTTCAATATACAGTCAATGTGAAAATTACCCAGATTTGCCCTATTCACAATTCGCAGGACAAGTATAACCTAGCAAATCTCAGCCAAACCAATTATGCCTCGATTATTACCTGAAACCCAAATATTTTTTTAACATTGGACTTGACTAATTGCCAAACTAAAACCACTTGCCTTCAGATCTTATTTCTACGCTTGATTCAGCTGAGTATTTGATAGGAGCTATGATTAGCCATCATTGACATAAGAAGCAACATTTTATTAATGATGTCTGTAAAGAGCTGCAGCAAAATCTAATTTTAAAGAGTTTCAGAACAACATATGGATTTAAAATGATAAGTTTCAACTGTTCTGACCAAGTATTGAATGGTGACAATACACAACAGTCTGAAGATGGGTCACAAACCAAAATGTTGTCTGTCCATTCCCTCGACAGATGCAATCTGACCAACTGAGTTCGTCCAGCACTTTGTACTTGGCTCATGATTCCAGCATCTGTAGCTCCTTGTGTCTCTGGACAATTCCTCCAGCTGTTCAATGGCATCAACATAATTTACCTCACGATCAATATTCCAGGGGGGGGAAATTTGAGCTGAAGTCTAACTGAATCAGCCCCATGAACAACATTAGTAAAATCACTGGGGAGACATTGGGAATACAGCGGTGGAAGACAGATCAATCCCTCTCCGTCATCTACAAGCTTTCACCCAGATGTATCAGTTGCAACAGTGAAATAACTCCACACAATCCAGGTCAGAATAGTTTGCACAATGAGCACTTGCTAGCAGATTGAATATTCAGCCATGTCCCATCAACAAACCACATCTTCACCATCTGTCCTTGTAATGTGGCAACCGAGCAAGCCTTTATGGACAGCCCCTCCCAGCCCTACAATCTTTTACAAAATATTGGTATTGATATAGATATGTGAAGAGGAAGAGATTAGTTAAAACAAATGTAGGTCCCTTGCAGTCAGAAACAGGTGAGTTGATCACGGGGAACAAGGATATGGCGGACCAATTGAATAACTACTTTGTGGGGTACTGTGGGAGTACCTTAGTGGGATACTGAGTTGGATGATCAGCCATGATCATATTGAATGGCAGTGCAGGCTCGAAGGGTCGAATGGCCTACTCCTGCACGTAATTTCTATGTTTCTATGTTTAATATTGTCACATGTACCAAGGCACAGTGACAAGCTTTTGTTTGCATGCTATCCAATTACATGAGGTAATACTATGCATGAATACCATCAATCCATACATATCTACAACAGGTTAAGATTTCCCAATAGAATAGTGATTTTATAAAGTGGTGTGTTTTGGATGAAAATAGATAGTTTCCTGGGATCAGCACATAAAGAGTCTCCATGCTCTGGTGCCATTTTCAAAGTCGGATAAGAGCACCAAGATTTTGTGAATACCATCACTTGCAAATTATAAGAGAATCACAGAGAGCTAATAAATCACACCCTATCCTATCTGGGATGCAGCATGCTGTTTCATCATGGAAAAATGGCCATCAATTCTCAACATAACAATCTTAACATAAGCCGCATCAGCTCAAAGACCTAACACCGTCAGTATGTCAGTTAGGAATGGTCAGTTAGAAGAAATTGGAAACCATTACTCACATCTTGGGAAAGTAATTAACTTGAATTTAAACGTTCTCTTTTGTGTGCATTAATCCCGAGCTGCATCACACATTTTATTCGTTTCAGTTCTGATATTTCCTGTCACACAACGCTGGAGCCAAAAAACAGCATGTCTACTGCCAGAGCTTCTGCCCCATGACATCAGTGAGAGCTGTACACCCACCTACCACACAACATGACTAAATGAAAAGTATTGGGAAAGAACCCCATCCACCCCCAGTGTGGGAGGTGTCCGCACCATGCATTTGCAATTGTGAGGGAGTTTGCAGCGATCCTCATGCAGTAGATCCTCGGGGATCAAATAGGGTCTCTCAAGTGGTCTTTGTATTTTTTGGTAAACAAGTCTTATTAGAAATATATAAAAGGTAGACAGAAATGCTGGAGAAACTCAGCGGGTGAGGCAGCATCTATGGAGCGAAGGAATAGGTGACGTTTCTCGTTGAGACCCTTCTTCACACTGATGAAATCAGAAATATATATATCGCCGCAGTGGAAAATAGCAGAAAGGTTAATGGGATTGGCATCAACGTGACTTACACCAGGGAGCATTTGGTTCCAACCTCGACACAAAGATACTGCAACACTCCAACGGTCTTAGCAGACAGACACCACATTATATGTCTGAAGAAAGGTCTCGACCCAAACGTCACCCATTCCTTCTCTCCAGAGATGCTGCCTGTCCCGCTGAGTTACTCCAGCTTTTTGCGTCTATCCTCATTATATGGACATTGCAGAAGGTAAGTTGCTCTTACAGACTACACACGTCAAACAGTGTGCAGAAAATATGAATGAAGCAAGGTGGCTGACTGCCCTTCCCCCACTCTCCTGCCGCATTCTCCACTCACACCAGTCATCCGATCCCCATACGTGTTGTTAACTACGCTCCCCTTGTGTGCAGCCTGTGCTCTCACACTGCAGGAGAGCCAGGATTGCAGCAGCTGCCCTGCTTTGTTCTTACAGCTGAACACCACATCTTTTCAGCTCACTCACAGCGACTGCAGTCTATCAGCAGGTGGTGATTACAACACATCCTCTTATCCTTCCCATCCGAGAAATATTTGTGTAGGAGATAATGACATCTCATCAACCGTAAATAAAACTTAAGGTTTTTTGTGCCTGATTCAGCTTCACTGCAGCAAACTGCACAAGTTCTTACTTTACGCCGCTGCCATTAGCAACCCATGCACAGAGGCAGAATTACAATTTTTTAAACAAAATCAGGAACGCAGAGGAGGCAGCAAAGAGGCACGGAGTCGTTTCACACAGAAGCAGACGCTTCAGCACACCACGAGTCCAGCTCGAGTATTCCTGTCATGCAATGCAGTATCATTATGTTAGCGCATTTTTCGACCCAGACATGAAGAGCCAGGCAGTCAGCATAATTGAATTAAAAGACACAGCTTAGAGGTTGCAAGCACTCAGTTGCTGCAACCTGATGTTGTACACAAATAATCGTCTTCCAACAAGCACGAGAATGTTGAGGATGTTGCCAGGACTAGAGGGTCTGAGCTATAGGGAGAGGTTGATTAGACTGGAACTTTATTCATTGGAGTGCAGGAGAGTGAGGGGGTGATCTTATAGAGGCATATAGAATTATGAGAGGAATAGATTGGGTAGATGCACAGAGTCTCTTGCCCGGAGTAGTGGAATTGAGCACCACTCTGGACAAAGGTTTAAGGTGAAGGAGAAAAGATTTAACAGGAATCAGAATGGACATTTTTTTCACACAAAGGGTAGTAGGGGTATGGAAAAAGCTGCTGGAGGAGATAGTTGAGGCTGCGACTATCCCAACATTTAATAAACAGTTAGACAGGTACATGGATAGGACAGCTTTGAAGGGATATGGGGCAAACACAGGCAAGCGGTAGCTGGGATATTGGTTGGTGCGGGCAAGTTGGGCCGAAGGGCCTGTTTTCAGCCAGTATCACTCTATGACTCTATAATAAGCCTTGGTACCTCACATTTACTTTTACATTCACATTTACACAGCCAATTAAATGTTCCTGGGGAAATCACCTCGCTCCCCCATCTCCTTCATGCTCTCTAGCTGATCACCCCACACATTTACACTCGTGGTCCAACAATTTACTATTATAACTGCCTTATATGGAGTAGGTGGCTGGCAAACACCCTCTCTTTCCCAACCCCTTTCCCTCACATGTGCAATATTTTTCCAATGAGTAAAAGTGTTAGTCCGTGTAACCTCCCGTGGTCTTCTCATCTCCCGTGGAGAATGCATGAAACAGTAAACTCTACTGCTATACCCAGAGTTGATATTGTGCCACATAATATTTGTTCGTACTCACACTAAGCTCCACTCATCCTAACCACAACTCACATGGGACGTGGCGATTAAACCCAGGCAACTGTTTGGGTGCTAGTCACAAAAATGGATCTGCAATCACGCATTATAATCGCTCCACTCTTTTAAATCTCTGCTCCTACAGCAACATTTCTTCGCTTTATCATGTGTCTGTACACTGTGAATGGCTCAATTGTAAACATGTATTGTCTTTCCGCAGACTGGCTATCATGCAACAAAAGCTTTTCACTGTACCTCGGTAGACGTGACAATAAACTAAATGGCTTAGTCCCTTCATAAACATAGGCACTAGTTCAATGCTGTTACATGTAAGGCAATGCTGATAACATTCTGTCTGGAATGCATTGGGACACTTGCTATACTAAATTAAGCTGAACGATAGGGAGTGAGATTCCCATTGGTCTGTGGCCAGATCGGGCACATTAAATCAAATAGATACACGCACTCTCTAACCCAAGTGCTAAACAGAGACAATTCCATTTTTTTTGCATTGCAATGAAAGCATAAATATTTGGAAATCAGATCTGGAGCTTCAAGTATGGTAGGGTTAAGTTATCCATGTCTTTCTCAAATTGTTCAGGTGCAGGTGATGCTGGGAAATTCTGAATTTTAACATTAAATTGATTTTTGATTATATGCTGCAAAAGATTAATGCAATGAAAGTAATTTGGATTCTCAACCAAACCTTCACTCACACCCACACTTTCACTCCTGTAGATTGCAAAGGTAGTCCACCCCCTCCAACAATTTTACTGAAGATTGCTATTTCGAAGAGATACTCCTCTCCCTTCCAAACTGATTAAGTTGTTATTCATCTTTAAAATTCCTCCTCCTCTTCCCGAAAATCTGCTCCGTCTTCTAGTTGAAGTCACAATCCCACCATCTGCTGCCTTCATTGCCATCTCATGTCCCCCACTTTTCTCCGGTTTCATCAGTGTCCCTTCTTCCCTCTCGCTTTCTTTTCTACACTTGCATTCACCCAGCCACCCTTCCCTTGCTAAACTTCCTGCATCCATTGACATTCATTTAGTTCTGCCTGTGACTGCAGATCCGGTGATACTGCACACGTGGTTATTGTGAAAGTTCCTAACTTCCATTCACAGCATCAGCCATTGGGTCTTTTGACGTTGTGAGCAGTGTAAAGAGAGAAGAATCATGCCCAATACACTGGCTGTGGTACTGGGTGCAATACACTGGCTGTGGTACTGGGTGAATGGGAAACAGGCTTGTGCTGTTTTGTGAAACCAATGACTGAAACTTTGAATATATCATCACCATAACCATCGCTGCAGTGTTAATATACTTAATGAGAACCAGATCCAAATTTTTGTTTACATTTTTATCAGTCAAGTTACTTATAAGAGCATGACTGCAGTGAATAATTTTGTGTCAAATCGTTTGGGACCTTTAAAGTAGGAGGTCAAGTTAATTAGCCTGACAAAGCCAAAAACCTAAAAAGGACTGCCATTATTGGAAAGTCAGCTTACACAGTAGCTTCACCAAGGACAAAAGAGTGCAGAGAAGATTTACAAGGATGTTGCCATGAATTGAGAGCCTGAGCTACAGGAAGAGGTAGGGCAGGCTTGGACTATTCCTTGAATGCGGGACAATGTGCGGTGATCTTATAGAGACGTATAAGACCACGAGGGGAAGAAATACGGTTGATGCGCCCAGTCTTTTCCAAAGAGCAAGGGATTCAAGAACCATAAGTCATAGGTTTAAGTTGAGAGGGGAATGATTTCATAGGAACCGGAGGGTTAACTTTTTCCAAATAGGTATATGAAAGAGCTACCAGAGGAGGTAGTTGAGTGAGGTACTATAACAACATTTGTTGAAGGACATTTGGACAGTTACATGGATAGGAAAGGTTTAGTGGGATATGGATCACACGCAGGCAGGTGGGCTGAGTGTAAATAGGACATCATGGTCGGCAATGGCAAATTAGGCCAAAGGCTGTGTTTCCCTGCTGTATGACTCTATGATTGCTTCACCGTGTCCATCACCACCCTGGGAAATCTCATAAAGACCCAACAGGACTGCTTCACCGAGTCTCCATCACCACCCAGAACGACCACACTGAGATCCAACAGGCCTGTTTTAGTGAGTGTCCATCCCCACCCAGGGAGATCTCATTAAGGCCCAACAAGTGAATGTTCATCCCCAACCAGTAAAGTTGCTTCGTGACCAGACCTGCTAGCTTCAGTGATTGTTCAACCCAATCCAAAGAAGCCAGCCTCAGTAACACAATCAGAACAATCTCAAAGATCTAGTGAGATCGTCTAGAAAAATAAAACCTTACTTTCATCCGGGTTTGGTGCAGCGAGAATTGCACTGTGTTTCCTTTTCACCTCTTCCACATTCTCAGATATCTTGTCGATGAATTGTCGAATTTCTTCAACCTGTCAATTGTAAGAGATGAAAGCATTTAGAAACATATTCCCCCAACTGTTGACTCGAGATCAGAGTACCAAAGAAAGGAGGTTTGCATTCAGAGCATTACCAGTTATGCAATGTTAATAAAACAAGGATCGTACAATAATGCTTGCAGACCCTTCCAGCTACTGTGGTGTTGTCAATTATGCAGAGACTCAAAGCCAAATTATAGGACAAGGAACGCTCATAACATTTGATAACAACAGATCATTTCTCTGAAGCAACTCAATGCACAGTTCTTCTTTCAGAACCTAGTTTACTTATCTTTTCCCTTTAAAGAAGAACCTATTTTGGTTCCTTTCTGCAGCTTATTCTTTGAAAGACATTGTACAATGTATCTCCAGCACTTTCACATTTCCAACACAATTAGTTACTCCCCATCTCCTTATAATACAATACAATAGTTTTATTCGTCACATTGCACATAAAGTGCAAGTGAAATGATATTAATGATATTAATCCTGGAGCCTTTGCTATCATTCATTCTTTAAATCTTTTCCATCACTTTGAAATATTTTTAGATGCATAATTAACACAGTTATATAACACTGCCTTTGTACTCTCAAGTGATTCTTGGCAGAATATCAGAAATCTTCAAGCATTCTTGACTTCTGCACTCTTGTTACACTCAATGTAAAATGACTTTTTTCTGCACCTTCATATTTAAATTGACTGCTGCATTGCAATTGTCTCAAAACTCCCAAGAATGCTTGTTGGCTGCACAGAGACCTTGTATAGTTCCGAACCAGGGGAGCCACATAACTACAAGATGCCGGCTTTGATTCTGATCTCAGATGCAATGTGTGGAGTTTGCACGTGTTACTTACAGGCATAACAGTTCCACCTACATTCCACAGATGTGATGGTAGGTCAATTAGCTATTATAAATTACCCTTTAATGAAGGTTAATGGGAAAAATAATTAAAAGGGAAGTTTATATGTATGTGCGAGTGAAAACAATGTAATAATAGGGAAATAAGCAAAGGAATGGGACTGTTCCCCTAGGAGTTGACAAGGAATCAATGGCCTCCTTCTGCATTGCATGTATAAGATAGATGTAAGACTGACACGAGACGACAGACCTTGTGGGGCAGCAGTGGGTCTGGAATAAGGAACGTGTCAATTGGCCTTGCATCCTTTTCTATACCTCACTATATCTCTGTCACCGTGTGGTTATTGGAGTTGGTGGGAATGCAGAGTTGCACTTATAATCTGATCAGCAGTGCTCAAGGAACTGAGTGGCCTCCCCCAAGTCATACTTCATATAGAGTCATGGGATCACATACAACAGGAATAGGTCCTTCGGCCCATTGAATTCACGTTGGCTGTTATATTGATGTTAAAGATAAATTTATATCAATATTACACTAATCCCATTTTATTGTCCCACAATCCAACTATTTCCTCCCAATCTGTCATTCACCTCTACAATAGGAGGAATTTGTAATGGCCAATTAAACAACCAGTTTGTTCGTATGATGATTTTTTTGGGGGTGGGGGCGGGAGGAGAATGGGGTGCTAATCAGAATCATACAGGGGTTTCAAAACTAAAGTGGAATAAGGATGGAACAGGGGTACGTAGCAGGGGTGCATGGGAATGGCAACTTCACAGAAAAGTGGCATGGACTCATCCAGCCAAATATCTGATCATGTGGAAGTGACAGGCGGAGGCAAATGGAAGAAAGCATCATTATGGTTGACAAGCTCCGAGCCACTAATTGTGTGATTTTGTTTATAACTTTCCCTATTCACTGCGGACCAAGCTATGCAAACCAATTACATATGCTTCATGACATGGAAAGCAGGTTTAGTTCAATTTATGATTGTCACGTGTACCGGGGCTACAGTGTAAAGCTTTTGTTGCATGTTATCCAGACAAAGCAAATACTATATATGTACTATGTATATACTATATAATATATATATATATTATATAGTATATACATAGTACATATATAGTGTATATGTGTAGTATATATATATATATATATATATATATATATATATATATATATATACACACATAGTTACAATCAAGCCGTCCACAGTGTAGAGGTAAAGGATAAAGGGAACAACATCTAGTACAAGATAAAGTCTGATAAAAGTCAAATTAAGGCTAGTTCAATGGTCTCTGATGAGGTAGATGGGAGGTCAGGATTACACTCTAGTGGGCAAGAGGGTGGTTCAGTTGCTTGATAATATCGGGGAAGAAGCTTTCCCTGAATCTAGGAGACAGGGGAAGAGGGAGTGACCGAGGTGAGGCTGGTCCTTGGTTATGCTGGTTGCTGAGGCAGCGTGAAGTCTAGGAGCTTTAGGAGGTTGAAACATTGGAAGAGAAACAAATGAGGAAACCCATGGAGCAGGATTCCCACTTCAGAGTCCATGAACCCAATCCCAGGGCAGGGAAGCATGGGTTAGACAGTGTAAACCTCTCTCCGAATATAACTATATCAAGTGACATCATCGGGTGCGCCGCACGTGGCAGCCTCGTCAGCAGTCTGTTCGTCCTTTCACCCTTTTGGTTATTTTTAGTCTGTTTAAAAGTATGTTCCTGGAGATTTCTTAAGTCTTTTTTTATGTGGGGGGTGGGGAGGGGAAAGGGGAAACCGTTTCCCAGTCACTTCCTGGTCGGGATGTGTCCATTCACCGAGTCGCATCTTCCCCCCCCCCTCCCCCACGTGGCCTACCATCTGGATGGGCGCGGCCTTTCCTGCCGGAGACCGGCCAGAGCTTCAGCGGCGGCGCAGCACTGGATTCCATCGCAGAGCAGGCGATGCCTTACCGGGAATTGCCGTGTGGAGCTCCGGAGGGTTGGGCCAGCTGATTAACACCATGGAGCTGTGGTTTGCGGGGCTTCCAGCCACAGGCGCCGCTGACTTTAACATCGCGGAGCCTGGGATCTTTGCCGGGGATCGCCAGTATTGGAGCTCCATCCAGCTCGGCCTGTGGACTTCTGGAGCCGGAGTCTACGATAGGAAGTGGCCGATTCGGAAACTCCAAGGGCGCTGACAGTGTTCTTCCATTCCAACACCGGTGCTCCGATCATCCCGGCCAGAGGGCCTGAAACATCGGGCCGCCGTTGCGGCAAACGCGGAGGGCCCGAAGGCCCCGACCACGGGTGAACGAAGAGGAAGTGGACTGAACTTTATTGCCTTCCCTCACAGTGGGAAACGTTGATTCTGCTGTGTGGGGATGTTCATGTTAAATTCGATCGTGTATTGTGTTCTTGTTATTCGTATGGCTGTTGCACATTCGGTGGGCGCTGTTGCTAGCTGCCTCCACCTTCAGTCCGGTATCGTTTTGTTTTTTTGTTATGTTTGAAGAACGTTTTTTGTGTTTTTTTAAATCTCTTTATGCGAGGGGAAGAGGGTACGGTAAGGGGGATACCGTCCTCCAGTCGCTTCCTGGAAAGGATTAGACTATTATTCGAGCCGCGTCCTCGCCCCCTCCCCCCCCCGGCCTACCTACTGGATTGGTGCGGCCTTTCCTGCCGGGACCGACCAGAGCTCCAGGAGCAGCGTCGCAGCGTTGGAAACATCGAGGGGCAGGCGATGCCTCACCGGGGATCGCCGTTTGGAGCTCCGGAGTGCTGGGCCTGCTGCACCGACATCGCGGAGCTGTGGTTCACAGAGCTCCCAACGCGGGTGGCGCTGACCAACATCCCAGAGTCCTGCG
This sequence comes from Raja brachyura, assembly GCA_963514005.1. The sequence goes on along the minus strand of OY740807.1, from coordinate 29,612,644 downwards.
ACTCGCCCGGCTCGGCCTGTGGACTTTGAGAGCCGCGGACTCCGGTGGGAGGTGGCTGATCTGGAGGTCCGGGCCGCTGAGGATGTTCTCCGTCGGGGTTCCACGTTCCCGGCGAGAGGGCCTGAGCATCGGGCCGCCCGTGGCAGCGACTGCGGGTGCTCGGGAGCCCCCGACCACGGGTGAACATCTGGGAAGATCGGCGGGGAGGCTGGCTGGACTATGGTACCTTCCTTAACTCTGGTGCCGCTGTGGGGTTATGTTGTGTGTGGACTTCTGTGTTTGTGCTTTTTAAAAAATGTAATATGTTTATTTATTTATTATTTACTTTTATGTTACTGACTGCAAGGAAAATCCATTTTGTTGCCTCTAAAATGAGATAATGACAATAAATTGAATACAATGTATGGTAATTCAAATCTCACTGTACCAATTGGTGCATGTGATAATAAATGTCTCTTGAACTTTCTCTTCTTGAACTACAGCCTCAAAACAGATGTTCGTGTGGGAGATGACACCAATCTTGGTTCCCTTCTTTGTCTAATAGTAATTAAATTATTGAAATAGAATGCATAGAGCATGGATCTACAGCAGCCCGTCAATTATCTGCATCCAGAGAAGGGTCTAACTAGGCTCCCTTGACATTCAGAATTACTGTCACTAAATCCACCCATCATTAGCCTGGGGTTTGCCGACAAGCTCGGCTTGTTAGCAGTGCGCCACCTTAAACATGCAGTGTACCTTATCGACTCATCAAGGTGTCATTGACAGTGCCACCCAAGCATACAACTTCTACCTCCTAGACTGGGAAGGCAAGATAAATAATTTGAATGACACCATCCACAAATTCTACCCTTAAATTATTATTAAAACACAAAGTACTTGTGCTATAACACCAGGATAAGGGCTCAATAAGAAAACCAAGCTCAAGGCCAAAGTTGTATCTAAACTGCTTATATACACATAAGCTAAGGACAATAACTAACCATATGCAATATTAAGCTATCTACATGTTAACATGCACATAAAAACTGATTGTTTAGATGCAAGTATATCATTGGGATTATCAAATGGGCACCTCCCTTCATTGATGTTTCGTTGAGTTAGGCCCACGACACATCGGAAAGGTTCAACAGTTAGTTCTGGCAGCCCAGAACCACTCCCCTCAATACCTGCTCTCATCACCTATGCTACTAATAGAGGAAACTACAGATGATCGATTCACACAAACAAATGCTAAACACTCGCATTCTATCTTACACTTATCCTAACCCATGTTTAAACAGTCGTAGCGCCACAAATATTAACCTCGCATGAAGCCGGGATACACTTACACAGAATACACAATCCATGCGTTATACATTTCATGTCTGCCTCCAAATGACAAGGTTTCTCCTTCACCAAATCTTATACTATTTACTTGAGAATATATTATCATTCTTTTACCGATCACATTATACTTTTGCAAAATTACTCTTTTAAAACTACTTTTTCTGACTGCAAGTTTCTTGTGGACTTCCTAAAAGAGGCATAAATATGCTGCATAAATGTAGATCACTCCATCTCCACCTAGAGATTCCTAGCTGCACAGTGGGAGCATCTGCAGTAGTACATGGTACATCTGCAGCAGTACATGGTGGCAACTCTCCACAAACATCTCAAAGACAATTAGGGTGGCAGATGAATGCTGTCCTAGTTAACAGTGCCTGCCACCCACATATGAATTACAAAAAGGGTTAAATGCAATTCTGAGAAAGCAAGTCGGGTCCAGGTACACATTTTAGCCGTGAGCAGTTGAACTGGTGCCAGTGATTCAAACGCTGCAGCAGCTAGAGTGCTGAATTATCCAACAATGTGCAAGGTGGACTCTCGCTGCATCACGTGACGCTGGTCATTGCCAGACAGGTTTGCTGCAGTGCTGTGTAGCGCAGACTTGGTGTGGTATTAAGACTAATCTGAAAAGACCTCCAATATGGGAGGACGGTTTAAGGATGCACCTTGCGATAAACACAAGTAAGGTGGATATTTAACTCGGCTCCTTAACCATCCGGATTCTCCAGCCAGGAAAAACAGCTTCTCAGCATCAACCCTTAAGCCTTTAAATTTTACACATTGCAAAGAGATATAATATTGCTGCTATACAAACTATATTGCTCAAACTGTAGCCTGGCTTTCATTTATGATATTCCCAATTAACTGTCCACAGAATTCACCTGACTGTCTTGGCACAGAGTTATTGGCTAATTAAGGAGCAGACCCATTGACCTATTCACACTGGATTTATTTTATATTGTATTATATCCATTTTTCATGAGAAATAATGCAGCCTGCTCGATTTATGGACAATAGAGTAGGTTTTGTTCTCTGCATTATAGCAATTCAGACCATCATATTTTTACACCACAAAGGACAGAAATGTATTCAACATCTCGTAGGTTATCCTGTATGACTCCCAGCACGACACCAGCCTGGGACCCTCAGTACAACATCCCATCACACTTGATGTCAATACAAATGGACCAATTGCACTAAGATGGCGGTAGAGTTTACATGTTGCTCTGCGGGAGCATAATAACACGAAGATCTATTTCAATTTATTTACATTACACGCAGATTCATACTGATTTATGCCAGTTCACTCTGACAGTGACCACACAAAGCGAGTCAGTATATGTTACAGAAGAATCCAGTGATCTTAATATTTTGCTTGCAAACTGGGGGCAGGGATGCGAGTTGCGTTATGGAGAAGCAGTGGTTGGCAACCAGTGCTGAGGCCATTAATGGGTTGGCCGAGGAATCAAGGAGAAGCACCTGGCCTCAACTGGCCCAGAAATAGTACTGGAATTCTTTCACCTGTCCGCACCACACTCCAGCCATGATGGCCATTAAACCCGTGTAAAACACAGGTGAGCAGGTCAGGCAGCATTTGTGGAGGGAATGAACTAGTGACATTTAGCTTGTTTTGTTTTGCTCAAGATTCCAGCATCTGCAGTTCCTTGTACCTGCCTTCAACCTGTGATTAGGTTGAAAATAAAAAGCATCCTTGAAGCACAGTGGCTGTCTCTATTAAACTGGAGTTGGTGAGTTGCAACAAGGCTCCCATCCAACACACGCCCACATTTCCTCCATTCACATTGATCTTCTTATTCTTCTTGCGTATGGTGTGCACAGCCTAAAGTTGTAGGACAGCTTGTTCTATTTGTTCTTATTTAATTGTGCATGCCAGGTTGATTGCATTCGTTGAAACAGGGCAGACCATGTGAAGGTTCCAATCTCCCACCCCAATTCACATTGATGATTTATCTATTTTAAATTATCTTTTTACAGTAAGTGACAATAAAAATCTGGAAATGGTGTAAATCTAAAATAAAAACAGAAAATGCTGGTAATACTCAGCAAGTCAGGCAGCATCTGCGAGAAGAGAAACAGTCAACATTACAGTTGGAGACCCTTCACCAACACTGAAACAAACTAAAAATTTCGCCTTTTTAATTCCGATGGTGTTTGACTGAAACATTTATTCTGTTTCTCTTCCCACAGATGCAGCACAACCTGCTCAGTATTTCTATATTCCTGTTTGCAGTAGATTTATGCATATATATGCACGGTCCCTTTATGACATTAATCATCTAAATCACTCTCTAGTCATTTCTGCAAACAATGGTTTGTGTGCTTAAGGATTTTTTCCCGCTTACAATAAAATGATTAAACGTTGAGTAGTCTCATGACAAATTATTACCTTGGCATATCCCTCTGCAGTGGAAACTCAATTCCACATTCTCGTGGCATTGGGAAGCTACCCAAGGTTATTTCTGAGTTGTCAGCCTCTGTTGGTTTTGCAGTTGATGTGTTTGATCATAATACTATAGTTGGTGGCCAGGCACTGAACCCTTTAAACCCATCTGTGCTTTTCGGAGAGAACAACAGCAGATCCCTGACAGGGTGAACTTTCCATGGTCACAAATCTGCCTCTTTGATTCTGTCATTGATCAATGTGTGTAAACATTATCCGTCCCTGCACTGCCTCAGTCATAACCTCTCGCAATTAATATTATTTTCCTATTGTGCTAGAGACAGTGCTTTCTGTAATTAAGACAACTTACTGACAAAGAGCACAAGCTACATCTTCACTGGTTTCATTGAAGAGCGGGTACTGGGTCACATCATGATCTTCTGCAAAACATTAATTTACCCCTACAGAACAATGAAATGGGTTTATGCAAGGATTCTTCTATATATTGATTACAAATTACAGATTTCGACTACAAACAAGCTGACTCCCATGGCTATCTGGACCACACTTCTTCCCACCCTGCTTCCTGTAAGGACTCTATCCCCTATTCCCAATTCCGCCGTATCTGCACCCAGGATGAGGTGTTCCACACCAGGGCATCGGAGATGTCCTCATTCTTTAGGGAACGAAGAGGGAATAGAGCCTCATCTATTCCCTCATCGACTATAGATGAGGCTCTCACCAGGGTCTCTTTTATATCCCGTAGCTCTGCTCTCACTCCCCATCCCCCCCACTCGTAACAAGGGCAGAGTCCCCCTTGTCCTCAACTTCCACCCTACCAGCCATCATATACAACAGATAATTCTCCAACATTTTCGCCACCTCCAACAGGATCCCACCACTGGCCACATCTTCTCCCCTTTTAGCTTTCCGCAGAGACCGTTCCCTCCGTAAATCCCTGGTCAATTTGTCCCTTCCCACCCCCTCCTCTGGTACTTTACCTTGCAACTGCAAGAAGTACCACACTTGTCGCTTTACCTACCCCCTTGACTCCATTCAAGGACCCAAGCAATCTTTCCAGGTGAGGCAGAGGTTCACCTGCACCTCCTCCAACCTCATCTATTGCATCCGCTGCTCTAGGTGTCAACTGCTCTACTTCGGCGAGACCAAGCGCAGGCTTGACGATTGCTTCGCCCAACACCTCCGCACAGTTCGCATTAACCAACCTGATCTCCCGGTGGCTCAGCACTTCAACTCCCCCTCCCATTCCGAATCAGACCTTTGTCTCCTGGGCCTCTTCCATGGCCAGAGTGAGTCCCACCGCAAATTGGAGGAGCAGCACCTCATATTTCACTTGGGTAGTTTACACCCCAGCGGTATGAACATTGACTTCTCTAATTTCTGGTAGTCCTTGCTTTCTCCCTCCTTCCTTTCCCCTTCCCTGCTCTCACACACCCGCGTCTCAGCCTCTTCCTTTCTTCTTCCCGCACCCCCCTATCCCCCCCCATCAGTCTGAAGAAGGGTCTCGACCCGAAACGTTACCTATTCCTTCGTCCCATAGATGCTGCCTCACCCGCTGAGTTTCTCCAGCATTTTTGTCTACCTTCCACATTTTTGAGATCACAAGTAAAATCCACTATTCACGCATGCACACATAGATCATATGAAATAAAAATTCAGTCAGCTAGTATCAGGACACCTTTGGTCGGCACAGACTGGAAGGGCCGAGAAGGCCTGTTTCCGTGCTGTAATTGTTATATGGTTATTATATGGTTACCTGTGAAAATAGATAAACACTCATTTGAAATTACTGAGGCACTTAAGTATTTCAATGTTGCTTGAGGTGTGTGTGCTAAACACCCCAGGTAAAGTAAAGTATCCTTTATTGGCATTCAAACTTGTTAGTTTGAATGAAATTAAATACCTTGCAGTCATAACGGGGAATAAAATAACAGAACACGCAATGAACACAGTTTAACATCCACCACAGTGAGTCATCTCAGGCACCTCCTCACTGTGATGGAAGGCAAAAGTCTTAAAGTCCTTATCTCTTCCTTCCTCGTTCCCCCTCTGTGTTGAGGCGATCCAGGCTTTCGATGTTGGGCCCTCCGCCGGGTGATAGTAAGCCCCGCGGCCGAATCTGAGCTCCATGAACGGGCCGGTTCAAACTGCGCGGCCCGAGGCGGACAAAGCTGCCACTCTCCAGTCCAGCAGACGAAACTGTTGTTGCAGGAGCTCCGGAGAATCGGTCACCAACCTGGGACCTGCGAGCTCCCGATGTTGTTGTCCACTGGGCCCGCGGCCGAAGCCTCCGAGGCTCCGAAGTCGGGCCGCCACCGCTGCGCCACCACAGCCCCGAAGTTGGCCAACTTTGCGATGGCGAGTCCTGGCTCTGCCTCCGGAGCCTCGAGGTTTGTTCCAGTTGGAGGCCGCCAGCTCTGCGATTAGGCCTCAGCGCAGACGGGGATACGACAAAGAAAAGGTCGCCCCGAAGAAAGAGACTAAACAAGTTTCCCCCGCACCCCACACATGCACAACTAAAAATAAACGAAAACATAAACCAAAAAAAACCCCCAAAAAACTGAAAAGGACAGAAGGACTGCAGGCGAGCCGCCACTTCCGGATGGGGAAGGGGGCTGTTACAAATATTGATTGAAGAATGGACAACAGGAAGCAAGTAATGATAACCTTATTATTAGCAATGTGAAGCAAAGAACTTTGAAGTAGGTCGAGACCATATCTTGGAATCTGAAGCTATACAACTTGCCACAAACAAAGGTTTTTTTTGTGAGATTGCTGCCACTTCAATGAAGCCAGAGTACTAACAGAATTGTGGATAAATTGATGCCACTTGTGACCAGTATAATAAATGATTTCAGGAAGATTACTGTACTCAGCCTCCCAATTATTTTCCATCGTCAGTGGAAAGGCTCCTGCTTTTTGAAAGTCAGGCAGAATGGATTATGGTCAGAAACAGGAGCTACTGATGAAGGAACGAGACTCCCTCAAAATAAAAGGTGAATGCTATGGGATCAAACTGCAGTGAGAGGTACAAAGTCTGAAAGGCGAACAAGTGGAAAAGGATACAATGCAGATTTTTTTTTTTTTTTTTAAAGCATTATCTCAGAAAATTGAGCTAATAATCCTAGAAGCATTTGAAGGAACAGCCCAGACATCTGGGTGTTTGCAGCAGTCGGTAATGACTGCAGTTATTTTTATAGCTTATTCCAGAAGATAGGAATCAATTATTCAGTGAAGTACAGAGTTAAAGAATAGGGTGACTCATGAGAGTTTAGATCTCAAGGAACTGGAGTTACTACCAAGCAGAAAGATAAAGGAAGTGCAAGTCTTACTCAGTTTAACACAGGACTAATTGAGATTGCTGCACACTCTCTGCAAGAATCAAAACAGTCATGGGAGGTGGCTTGTACTGACAAGGTAGAAATGTATTGCTCATCCTCATTTAGTCTGCTTTGCCAGAAGCACTGTGCTTATGATATGCTAATGCACAGAACCACCGGGCATGTACAGAGATGCCCGGCAACAGGCCAGGATTTTTGATATCCCTGGCGCAAAATTCTCTCATGCACAAGGGCCCTTCGTGGCATGAGCTTCAAACCAGAGGACAAAGAGCTATTTGGACATCATTTAGGATGTCCATTCCACCCGGACCAAGCCAAGTCTGACGAGTCTTTCTTCAGCCTTTAACCTTAATCCACGCCCCACCTTGCCGTAAAAGTTACCAGAATCAGATCAAACACTCTATTCTCTCCAAAGAGCAAGTCTCCACTCCCTATCATTGATCCTACTCTCCTCAATGAATGTTATCTTCCAAATACCACTCTGCGACCTATCATTTTCCAATTAACCCTCAGACCAGCATCTCCTTCGTCCCTCAACCCCCCCCCCCCCCCCCCCCCCCCCCGCCTACCCACGTGATCCACTCCTCAGCACAATGCCTTTGGAATGACCAAAATGGCAGAAGATAGTGGGGAAGAGTTTATTTTGCCATGCATGGCAGCTTAAGGTGCCAAACAAAAGACTAATCCGCCAGTTGCTGCAGAATGATTTTGGTTTGTGGACCCGATTTGGTCATTCCTGACCTACAACGATGAAACGAGGAGATGGTTAAACAACAGTAACATCAAGGGTTACTTCAATCCACACAAGATTCTTTAGGAACATCTTAATTGAGATAATAATCAAACAACCAAAAAGATGTGCATTTTAATCATATTTATTACAGATTCTGGTTAGAGCAACTATGACGTGTTTCTTTGACATCAAATAAACTAAATATAAATAATTTCTAGAGATCTCTTTAGTTAACAGTTAATATTAATTGATAAACACTGCCACAAAAGCTAAATACATGTACGTTTAATTCAATACTATAAGTTGGGTGTAATGCAGAGCATAATTTGATACAAGGACAGAGAAACATGTTTGGATGAGGCCCTAACGCATGGTCAAAATAATGTGTTTTTAGAGAGCAAAGAGGTGAAAAGATCTACTAAAGGAATTTCATAGTTTTGGGCCTTAGCCGTGAATATTGTGACTGTCTCTGATAGAGCATTTATTGTATCTGTGGGCTTCCTTAGAGCCGTCGCAGGAATGATGATCCCAGACTGAGATAGAGCTTAACCAATACATCTTCATTTAAAGCATTAACTAAGACAGTGTTGGACTACATGAAATGATCCAGTTCTTAAAAGGAAGCATAATATACAGATGGAGGCCACAGAATGATTTAACATAGTAATTAGAATTTTAAAATTAAAGCATTATCAAGCAGATTGCCAATGTAGGCAAAGATGTCAGAAGGAGGGCTGAGGTAAATGAAGCTACACTGCTGCAAATGAAACAATTGCTGGTGCTGTTTAACAAAGCTGGTGCTATAATAAATACCTGTCAGCACCTGCATTATAATAAAGGATGATGAGCAAGCAGGGGTTGGTGTAAAGTAGGTGTTGGGCATTGAAGTTTTAAGCGTGGTTGTTTGTTTCATTACAACCCCAGTTGCAACTCAGTGTGGAGGCTCACTGCTGGTACATTCAGCTTTTGTTTCTTTTCTGGGCTACATCAGGCCCACCCACAAATTTTACGCTGAGAGGCTAAAATTTGTGCAAACCAAATGTCGTTGTCAAGGACAAGGAATTTTTTTCACTTACAGCAAAGTTTCAACAAAATAGGCTCCCACTGCAATATCATTCATATTTCTGACATTTTGATATTATGCTGCAAGTAGCAATAACCTTTTGCACAGTTTAATAACATTTGTGCTTCCATGCTGACATTCAATCTTCAAATGTCCCATTGCGGTAACAATGGAGGTGTTTCCCAATTTACAGTGAAGGTCATTGCAAGGATTCTCCTCAGCTGCCTCCATTCAGTGGTGAAAAATATTGTTCTCTGAATTGCAGGTTTTCATCCATCCAGAGGATCAAAGACATAACTGTCTCTAAACATCAACTCCAAGAATTGCAAGGGGCAACACCAATGATCGTACAGAATCTTTATTGGTCATTTAATAGTTTTAGATTCTTTCAAATGAAGTGGATTACATCAAATTGTGTTCCTTTTCCAATTCAACCTCAGAAAATTTGCTTTCATCCCAAGTCTGCTACAGGATGGTATGCCACCTGCGATCTTAACCAAAACATCCATAAAAGGCCCAATTTCAATGTGCACTGGAGTCTTTTGCTAGACTGTGCAAACATTTCTCTTGAATGTTCTTGCTGCAGTACTACCTCTCACTTCCAATCTTACTGCTGCAGTGGAGCTAATCTAGAGGACAAATTGAAAACGATACAACTAATGACACCCCCGCTTCATGACGCAGGTCACACCAATCTCAGTCACTGAGTACCAATATTATTTTTCTTTTTGTTCAGCAAACCCAAGGGTGTCTTGCTGCCACTCTGGCGTTCTGAGGGGGGTCCAATAAGGTCAATGAGAGAACCCCAGAGGCAAGTGGCAGCCGACAGGACATGCAGATAGGTGGTTTGTAGTGAGCTCTTTCCAGGACATCCGTGTGCTTCCAATGCATGACTTCAAGGTTATCAATATGTTCATGTACGCTCCTTCTCCATGTTGAACAGTCATGGCCCAGAAAGTTCAAGGAGTCGGTGGGATTGTGGAATTTCTTCAAGGAAGCTTTGAGCACTTTTAAATCTATTTCTCTGTCCATTTGCAATGTGCAGATGAGTTTTGTGCCAGACATACGAATGGCATGGCCTGTGCAACATGCGTAGCTGAGTGTAATAGAGCCTCAGCACAAAGGTGAGAACAAGTATATTGGAAGGATTTTGCAGTGACAATCTTGGTGCTGTTTTTCCAATATCTTACGATGCCTGCTACAGGTAGCTCCGACATCCACGTGTTAGACTCACGTAGGAAGCAGGAATCACTGCAGCCCAATAAGACCATTTTTTTGGGTAGGTCCGAACATCTTCAAATACCCTTTTACTCAATCATTCAGAGACTGTAAGTAGATTTAAGACCTGGTGCATTTCATTACCAATGCCAACAGGTGGAGAAGAACTCTATTTTTTCCAAGTTGTTATTGTGAACCATTATTGTTGGAGGCAGTGTGGCACAGAGGGAGGAGGGGATGGGGGTAGGAGGAAGGGAGACATGGGTAGAGGGCCTTGGGTAAGTGCAAGGTCCATTCTCTCATTTGCTTCCGTGAACATCAATGTTTTGGACCTCGGCCAAAATTCAAGGTTGTAAGAATTCAAGTGTCGTTTCTCTACTGCAGCTCAACTACTATCGTTCAGGTGACCGATAGGTTTAGGAGTGTGTTCACTGCAGGGGTGAAGAATTTTGCATTCGTTTTGAGGGTTGGTTTCATCCCCAAGGTGGGGTTTTTGGAGGCGGGGCACAATGTTACAGTTACAAAGATCCTAAAAAAAGTTTTGGAAAACCATGCAGCGTGTTCGACACCAAACTTCACTGAGAATTGTTATGATGAGAATCCATTGATTGCTATCAGGACTCACACACCATCAAAAAGCAAATGTAACATGGAGCTAAATTTGAGGCAGATTTTCTTCAATTCCCCCCTCCAATTGGAGACAAATGTCTCGGTGAGGTCGAGGAAGATCAGCTGGTGTTGCTCCCTGTATTTTACCTTTATAATTGTCACACAATGAAGATCCACTGTAACTGCAGATAGACTGATCCAGCGAGATTCAGGGAGCAGCTGGGAAGCGGTGGTTGAGGATGACCTTAGCAATGGCTTTCCCTGTGGCAGACACCCAGAAGACCCTTCTATAGATACCACAATGAAACCAATCTCCTTTCTGGGTAGGTCAGCATTACAGCATCTGAGGTCCACTGGGAAACTCATCTCCTCCCAAGTGTGGACAGATACCTCATGCTACAAGAGAACTTGCATTGTGCAACTTCCACTCCACAACATGAAGCTCTGGCCTTCACAAAAAAAAATCCCCTATGCCTGCTTCTCCTGCAGAATGCTAGTCCTCAATGAAAGGTCTCGATGGATGACCATGAGAAACATGGACCTCTTTCCATAAGGGGTCATCAAAAGGCATATTTCAGTGAAAAAATACATTGATGATGAAAGTCACCAGTATTTTCAGATCATTGGCATACTCATGCCATTAAAGAAATAATTACTTGAAGGTGAAGACCTCAAACTGAAGCAAACGCCATGCTCTACTGGTCAACAATGATCTGTTTCCATGAATGCTTCTGTGACATGCAAAGCACCGGAGACATTCCACCAATGCTGTCCCAATAAAATCTTCCAAATGCACTGGCAAGAGATGCAAACCATTCTCAGTGTCCATGACTGAGTTTCCAGTGTTGAGTCTCAAATGACATACAGACAGCACTGATGGGCAGACCTACGAGTGTCAAGTGTGTAAATGAATTAATTCAAGATGTCCTCAAAGCCTCTTTGGAAAAGTGTGGCATCCACACCAACCATGGGGAAATCTGTGTTTCATGACTGGTCATAATGAGGATGAGGCATTTGTTAGGAATTTGCAAGAGTCTGTATATTAATGGTGGACTACGTTGCTTCTTCAGTGTACCCATAATCTAATCAAAAACCTCCTGCCCAACCTTGGGCCTCAGCCAACTGAGAGGCCACATGATGCAGTGGAAGCAAATCATTCCCAACTCTAAGGGACTGCCTAAAATGAAGAATTCATAAACATCTTAGACTGCAATGATGAAATGAAGTCTCAGAACTTCTGCAGATTAGAACTGATTCATGAAAGAAAAATGATACGTTTATGAAGAAGGATAAGTAGTCATTAAAATGCACTACCAAGATTCCAGAAGGATAATAATTGAAATAATCATGTTTCCAAGTCTGTATGTTCATCTCCTGCCATGCATGGTTGCAGATTTATGATGCATCTTGCCTTAATCCCAATAGCTAGTTACACCAGCTTCTCCATGGATTGTCACTTCTCCATGGATTGTCACCTTGTCGTGGTGAACAAGCTTGAAATCCTGAGAGCGATGCCGTCTGGAGCTATGTCCCTGGTGGGGCCACCCATGGCGGTATGGTCGAAGGGGAGGTCTCTGACAAAGAACAATCCAACCAAGACCTCAACGGTGGAACAGGCGGAGGACGATGGCTGACCTCAGTGGAGCATCACAACGGCTGGGAAGGCAGATGAAGACGGCAACAGAAAAGGGTCTCTGGTCGTCTTGGACTCCATGCCACTGGATCCTGACCCAGATCTGTCAAGGACCATGGGATGGCTGTCTGCGCACCAGTCTCCCCACGTTAAACAAAGTCACATACAGTCGTCCTCCATGTAGGAAATAGCACCCTGGAGACACCCATGGTCAGCCATGACTGAAGGGGGCCTAAGAAGAGTTACACCAGTCAGCCAGAAGGTCTTATTATTATTACCACCAGGATAGGTTGTAAATCAGGATTTTGACAACCTCCACAGCTTTGTATTGTAATTGTTACTGTAAAGTTGAATGAATAATGGCAATCACAGATGAGAACGGTAGGAAGCCGTGTTTTACAGGGCAAGGCGTGGAGCATATTTGCAAGAGTTAAAGGTCACGAGGACGTCAGTCGTTTGGATATCGCCGATCTACTGATTTTGCAATTGTTGACGAAATTGTGTCCAACTCCAAGAAATTAGTTGGTGAGGCCCAACTAAAGAGCTCAACTAAAATGACCTCCAAGGAAGAAACCAATTCTGTGAAATTAAATGTTAATGAAACATGAGCAAAATGCTAAGAAGGAGTTGCCAGTCACACAGGGTATGGGCAAGCTGTCGAACACAACTATTCACTAGGATATCAGGTTTTACACAGTGCTGAATATACGTCAATGTAGAACTGTCATCCATGACAAAAAAAAAAATAAGGAAAGGAACTATACATTCCATTTATGATCATTTTAATTGCCATCCATTTGGGAATCCTGGAGTAAATCCACTTTAAGGACTTCTTGCCTGTTTCACAAACCAACCATATATTCACTTTCAAGTAAAAGTATAATGAGATTCCTTATGCTTAATTTGATTTGGTATAATGGCCAATCACACACAGTTGGGGCCACATAAATTAGGTTGCAGTGAATATGATATACTTTGGGTATTCAAACGTTATCAAGGCAGCGTTGAACTAAATTTAGTGCAACATCCACAGAGAATTTAATCATTAGAGCGAGAGGATGATTTCACTTTCTGTTTAAAACATATTGGATTTATATAGTTATGCATTCAACTTCTCTTAAATTGCAATGGTGAAAACTAATGGTGAACAATTAGCCTCGAGTGTCTCATGTGATCAGCAAGAACAAGTTAACGGAAGTCAGGTGACTCGCGTCTTATTACTTGGAAATATAAATCTGTGGGTCCAGCTAAAATCACAATTTAATACAGTATCCTGGAGTGTATATCTTTGGCAGCAAGGGACTTTGGTGAGATCAGGGCAATGACAGCAGGATTGCATAAATTGATTAAATAGAGATTCTATGGGATGTCTGGTGGGGCATGTGATATGTTAGAGCTGTAATATGTAGAAGATAGTTGGAATCCATGGTGACCACATCTGCAGTAAGCATCTGTGGCCCGAGAGACTGGCAAGGTTTTTGTTGTTTTTTTTAAGGAGTCTGAGCTTCAGTAACTGCAATGCATCAGGGCGTGAAGGAGAGAGGTGGGAGAGAGAAGGTTACCTGGATAAGTTATTCCAAGACTCAGTCACACCTCTTGGATTAAGTCCTACAGAATGAATCAATCATGAGCATAGCACAGCATGATGAAGAGCGAGGCAGAAAAGAGAATAGAAAGCGGTGAAATAAGGCCCCTCCATCCTTGCTTAATTCCAACTAAGATGAGGTTCTTGGGTTACACAAAAAGCTGGAGAAACTCAGCGGGTGCAGCAGCATCTAAGGGGCGAAGGAGATAGGCGACGTTTTGGGTCGAGACCCTTCTTCAGTCTGAAGAAGGGTCTCGACCCGAAACGTCGCCTACCTCCTTCGCCCCTTAGATGCTGCTGCACCCGCTGAGTTTCTCCAGCTTTTTGTGTAACCCTCGATTCTCCAGCATCTGCAGTTCCTTCTATAACAATAAGATGAGGTTCTTGCAGCCTGTGGATGAGAACAGGGTACATGAGCAAACCAGCCAAAGCTTTGTGGTATAGGGGTCCATTCATGGTAGGGGAGTGACAAGGAATGTAGTGATAAGAGACAGCAAATTCATGAGGTCAATACTGTACTCTCCAGCTGTAAGTACAAATCCTAAATGATGCATTTCATAACCAGCACCAGCATGAAGGACATATCTTGAAAGAACTTATAGAATGGAAAAGAATCCGCGGTCATTGCCCTATCTATAGCATTGCTTCCTTCATGTACTAAGGCGATGCTCCTGAAGGAGTATAAAAGCAGAACTAAAAATCTGCTTTGAATGGTCACTTTATTTTGAGACTGTGACCCCCTAATTGTAGACAGTCCAGCCATGGAAAACATTAACTCTGCATCTACCCTTCCAAACCTCTTAGGAATTCGGTATATTTCAATGACCTCATTCTTCTGCACTTGAGTTTCAGCCCAGTCTGTTTAATCTCTCTGACAAACTTTACTCGACCCGAAACACTTGCTCTGCTTCTTTTCCCGACATAGTCTGACCTACTGAGTGTTTCAGGGGTTAATCATTTTTGTCTGCTATAATCTTTGCCTCTGCAATTGACATGCCATTCAAGGAAACATTCACTTCACATCCTCTATTCCAAAGGGTAGTGAATCTTTGTAAGTGGGTTACCGATATTGCCGGCAACTGATTAAAAAACACACCACCCTTCCCTCCCCCTTCCCAAAAACAGAGAAAGACTGGGCAAGAAAAAATACTAGTTGCACTGTGTCCAACACCTCAATTAATCCAGATGGGGCACTCAATCAGAACAAGAAGGAACTAAGGCTGAAAAAAAGGTGGAGTGATTGGTCACCACAGTCATCATTCTCTTCCTTGCCCATGCGAGTTCCTCCTCATTGTTACAGCCTCCTTATATCACCCTACTTACTGAGTCTACAAATACATCCATCACCACAACTGATACCACTCCCAATTAGGTAAAAAAAGACACAAAATGCTGGAGTAACTCAGCGGGACAGGAAGCCACTTCTGGAGAGGAATAGGTGACGTTTTGGGTTGAGACAGTCTGAAGGGTCTCGACCCGAATCATTAGCCATTCATTTTCGCCAGGGATACTGCCTGTCCCTCTGAGTCATTCCAGCATTTTCGGTCTATCTTCTGTGTAAACCAGCATCTGCAGTTCCATTCTACACAACAAAAGAAATTGTACCATCACCTCTATGAATTTGGTAGATAAAAAGGGTATTACATTATCTTTAACAGGATATTAAGATTCAAAACACTCAATCTAAAATGGCTCCCACAATTAAAATAGCCAAAGCTCCCATAAATGTTTAAAACATTTTCAAACAAAACTAGACCAACAAATGCATGGGTGAGTGAATACTGAAGGCTTCATAAACCTGCAAACCTGTCCAGCTGAATCCATTCCATTGCAGAGGAACAGTAACAGCAGTAACATTATTTCCTGGATTTGCGCTGTGCCTGAAAAATGTTTGGTTAAGTGCAATTTTGTGAATCGCGAAGACAGTGTAAAATCCATTATGTGCATTTTAATACCATGTATTCGCATTAGAGATTGAGATATTATTTATTACGAAAGAGCTTTGATTATCAGACATGTATCCCAAGACAATAGCATTAATAACAAATTTGTTAATCAAACATTCATAAATGAAAGAATCACTGCTCAGCCTCACGAGGGAATGCAATTTTGATGAGAATCAAATAGATAAATATTTTGTCAAACGAACAGTAATGAAATTGATCAAAAAATAGTGAAATCTAGCCAGTGATTAAATAATACTTCCTTCCTACACAAGTAATACTTAAGTGGCCAAGAAATTAAGGTTTTACCACTGTTTTCACTGCAGGAAGCATTAATGTACTTTTATGAGCAATTCAAATGGGGTTTCTAGCCAACGCTTCTTAACAACAGACGTGCTTCTGGGTTAGAAAAATGGAAGTGAGAAATAGCCAACAGCTTTTCCAAAATGGTTTAAACTAATCACAATTAAAATACTATCCTGGCACAATATTCTTTTTGCAAACCTTCTTTATGAGTTAGATGAGTTTGAAAATAATCAATGGGAGACAGGCACCTACAGTTGTCTTTAATAATTAAAGAACTGCAAAGAGGAAGAAAACATCAACCTTTCTGAAAGGATAGGCAACATTTTTAATCCTTTAGAACATGTTGACTCTTGGGTATAAATCGTAGACAGTTTTGCCTTGGAGCCACTTGAACGCAGATGAGACAATTTCAGATCAGCTCAGAACAACCACATACTTTGAGAATGCATTAAGACAGAAGAAAGAAGACTCTTGCCTTAGGCTTGTTATCCTAATCCTGGTGCACCCAATTAATTGGAGTAAATCAGATGGATTCAAATAGAAAATTGTGAAGTATTTCATCATGCTAGATCTACACTCAGTTTGTATTACGCACAGCACCTGTGAATGGGAATGTGTGGTGCTGTGCACAAACTAGACTATCAATTGTCCAAATACTAATCTGGAGATTCAAACACCTGCTGTTGGTATATCACAAAGCATTAAAACAATTGCTAGGAAATGTTGTGAATATGTTGATATAGGTATAATTCATGCCCGATAAGATAAAATTATTTCATTGCTTTTCTTGTGCTTATTTCTCCCACTAGAATGAGTGTCCTTGCCTTCTTCACTATTATTGTTGTCTTCCTACTGGAAAGGACTGTAATTGAGATCTTTAAGAGAAGCAGGAAAGTATGCAAGGTAGGAGAACAGAAAAAGAATTGAGAATTTTAACTAAAATAACTTGTTCTCATCTCAACACGAAATGGATGTCCCCCTCATCAACTTCATATGAGTCTCTGTGCCAAATCCGTATTATCAGTATTTCTGCATATTCAGAATAGGGCAAGCATTACTTTGGGAGAATCATTTGATTATTGCAGAGAGTCCAACCCCAAGGAAGCAGAGGCAGTAGATAGGCTGGTATCACGAGATGTGAACGCCAGATTTTGCACTCCACTTGCAGCACCATCAACTCAACCTACAGCAAACAGACTGCTGCTGCTTCACCATTAGTCTGCAAACCCTTTGCTTGTACCTTGATTGCTTTCTTGATTCTGTAGTCTCTTTGTACTGTAGCCTGTTCAGCCTTGCCATAGGCTGTTAATTAAAGCCCGTTAACAAGACCGCATCATCACTTGGCTGCAGCACTTGGATACGATCCTTTTCCATTTTACAAATGAGCTAACAAAATTAAACATAGTTATGGTATCAAACTAACTTTGGCAAAACAAGGTGGTAACATTCCTCTGACACCCACTACAATCTGGACTTCTCTGCTATGAAGCATTTCTGAAATAAAATACATATTTTTAATTAAACAATTAGATTATAGAATTATATTCTTCATAAGCTTTAATAACTTGCATTTTTTAATTGTTGTTTAGGAAGAGAGGAAATAGCAGTCATGTTTTCATGAATAATGTTTATTTTGAAATAAAAAAGCTTTTTGAAGTACCAAGGCTTCTCATACTCATGAGAACACAGTAGAACATTTGGAATATTGAATAATATCGCCTCTTTGAGGAGTAACCCAGTCAGCCCCATTCTTCTGCTTTCTGCAAATAACCCTGAAAGTTTTTTTCACTTGTTCCTATTCAATTTCCATTTTAAATCATTGATAGCGTCTCCTCCTACTACATTCATAATCAGACACCTTCAGGACATTACTGCTAACTTCTCAGAGAAGTTCTTCCCCACATTATTCCCCACCCCCTCCCCCTCCCCCCTATCTCTTGATCAAAACTTTAAATCTGTGCCTTTTTGTTCAGGTAACAACAACGTTCTCCATTTTATTGAAATTGGTCATAATCTTGTACATTCTTATTGAATCTCCCTGCAGCCTCTTTTGTTTCTGAGATAACAACCTCAGCTCTTCCAACACAAGCTTGCAACAAAAATCCTTCAATTCTGGAATCTTCTCACTCTTGCAAACCTTCACCGCCACCTTAAAGGTAACCAGAAATGGATGCAAAATGCAAGATTCAACACCACTGCCCCGTTTTGGTATTCAGTGATTCTATACCTAACATCCCACCCAGTTTGCTAAGTGCTCTCTATTTATTCTGAAAGATGTGTTCATATAAATCACCAGGTTTGTCTATTTCCCCAACCTTTTCAGACTTTACTGCCCATTCTGGTGGTCTACATGCTGTTGAAATTCATTGTTATGTCCTTACTTGAACACCTCCAAGTTTGAGCACCTCCTAACCTGTGCTTGCTTATTTAGTTTCCTGACAAGATAGAAAGCCATCTTGCTCTTGGGCAGTGTTAGCTGAGGAATATTACAGAGCTAGCACTGCTGTTATCAGTTTTGGTGCGAGCCAGTCCCAATGACAATATCCAACCGTCTGAGAACTCTTTGCTGTAAATCTTTGCTGTAAATCTCACTAACAATGTCACTATGTCACTAACAATCTCACCTGCTCAAAGAACTCATCCATGAAGTGGTCCCTGTCCACGTTAACGCTGACTTCATCATCATCATCGCTGTCCTTTGCCTGTGAAATAATGAACAATAGTTACAGCACAAATCAGAAATATGGCCCCAAAACCCAAGTAACAGTGTCCTGAACATCACCGTTAATCTTTATGTTAAATAAACAATACACCACAAATAATTTATTTCAGAAGAAATGCAATCAGCAAAAGGCCTTGAAATAGGAAGGGTGACCTTTTCATGGGAGTCTGAGCTCATCCATTCCAGTTTTTAAGGATGCATTTCCATAAAACTGAGAGTTTAAAAAAAAAATAGCAGAAATGATTTTAAAAAAGGGCGAGGTCATGTTGAAGAATTTAAACAGCAGCCATGTTTATTCCCCTGTTGAAGCCAGAAATAAGATTGCAGTCAGTACATATTCCCTTCCATCTCGGTCAATTCCCAATGGCTTGTGAAAATTTCAGGCCCACAAGCACATCAACAGAAAATGAACAAGCAGGGAGGCACTGAGAATGTTGACTGTTCTTTGGAAGCTCACACAAGTCCAGCAAGGTTGGTGGAAGGGGCATGCTACCTCACAACGAAGGAATCAGCAGATTGAACAGCATTTGCTGTGGGAAAGAAATTATTGATGGTTCAAGAAATTGTTGATGGTTCAGGTTGAGATTCTGCATCAAGGGAGAAGTCCAATATGAAGAGGAGGGTGTGATGAGACAAGAGGCAGAGGCGAGGCTAGGTAAAAATTTAGTTGAAGAGCAGGAGACCAGTAGAAACCACAAAGACAGAGCAGTGAGAAAGGGTCCCACAGAACTCCCGGAGAAAAAAAACCTTTTTCAAGCTCGACATACATTGAAGTGACTTTGCAACGGTGTCACAGAACGGGAACACAACAGAACTCAGATGCTGGAATCTGAAGCAACAATCAATCAACTCGAAAAGTCAACAATTCCTTCCACCCCCTCACATAACACGTGATGAACATTTGACGACACTGGGCCAGTTCTCGCTTGAGTTTAGAAGAATGAAGGGAGACGTCATTGAAACATACCGAACAGTGAAAGGCTTGGATGTGGAGAGGATGCTTCCACTAGTGGGAGAGTCTAGGACTAGAGATCATAGCCTCAGATTTAAAGGACATTCCTTTAGGAAGGCGATGAGGTGGAATTTATTTAGTCAGAGGGCAGTGAATCTGTGGAATTATTTGCCACGGAAGGCAGTGGAGGCCAAGTCAATGAATATTTTTAAGGCAGAGATAGATAGATTCCTAATTAGTACGGGTGTCGGGGGTTATGGAGAGAAGGCAGGAGAACGGGGTTAGGAGGGAGAGACAGATCAGCCATGACTGAATGGTGGAGTAGACTTGATGGGCCGAATAGCCTAATTCTGCTCCTATCACTATGGCCTTATCACCTCAAAGATGTTGCTCGATCTGCTTAGTTCCTCCAGCAGATTGTTTGTTGCTTCAGATTCCAACATCTTGCAGTATCTTATCCCACCTCACAACCTGTCCACCTGCTGCTGATGTCAAGCACCTCCAGCCTTCCTTATGGCAGAGTCTGCAGGTCCCACATTAGCTTCATCAGTCACCTCAAAACTTGCACAACTTAGTTAAAGCAAGTCATCCTCAATATTGAGGGACTCTCCTTGGAAGGAGATGTTACTAAGGAGCTCCAAGAAATCTTTTGTAAAAGTTTTGTTCGTCACAGGTTCAAGATGAACACACACAAAGGCCGACATGTGACAGTGATTCTACCTCTTGCCATTAAATTACATAGATAACCGGATTATAACAAAGTGCACAGTCATTTGAAAGGTTAATTACTGGGAAAGGACACAACAACACTGACAACCTTATTTGATGTTATTAACAAAATAAAGCATCGAATGTGCAGAATTTTCTGTATAAACTGGATAAAATGCACTTGGCAGATATTTTAGCATTCTGCAGTGGCTCAGTTTTAAGGACAGAATTGTTAATCAATGCCACGTAAATAGGCATGCGAGCTTGATATTGATGAAATGCTTGAGGTCTCTGAACATTGCCACAGCAATGAAGCTTGGAGGAAAGATCCGAAGAAATATGTCCCTGCCAGAATTCAGATGAGTCAACAGAGAGGCAAAATTAAGATTCTAATCAGGAGTCACTGACCCAGAGAGCGAGAACACCTGAATTATTGGTAAAGGGAAAGGTCATTGTTGTGGTAGACAGAAGGATTCTGAAACTGTAATCCATGACTGCAGTCCACACAAATGCATCCACACATTTTTAGAAACAAAGAACTGCAGATGCTGGTTAATACACACAAATGACACAAAGTGCTGGAGCAACTCAGCAGGTCAGGCAACATGCGTAGGAAGGAACTGCAGATGCTGGTTTACACTGAAGCTAGACACAAAATGCTGGAGTTACTCAGTGCCTCAGGCAACATCTCTGCAGAAAAGGAATAGGTGATGTTTCGGGCCAAGGCCCTTCTTCAGATTCGGTGATGTTTTGGGTTGAGACCCTTCTTCGTTCGGGGTCTCTATAAGGGCATCGACCCAAAATGTCAAGTATACGTTCTCCACAGATGCTGCCTGACCTGCTGGGTTACACCAGCACTTTGTGTCCATCCATTTTGCCACGGTTTAATCATTTTTGCGTGACACAAATGCACTGGTGAAGATTTTGCATTGTGTACAATGAGTTAAAATGGATTAATGATGCTGCAAATTTATTAAAAATAGGCCCCTTTATAAAGGCTATTTTCAACATTGTCAGAATTGGGGCCCTAATTACGCACAATGTCATTAGGCAGACCACATCATATGTGGTCTTACCAGACTCCCAAAGCATTCACCTATTCTTAGCTCTGACATGGGAACAAATTATCAGGTTAATAGAGGAAAAGATTAATGGATACGCTCAAAACCTCCATGAACAAAATTGCAATATCCCCACTGACTCCTAGAAGTCTCTGGCCCATGATCATCCAAAGTGGAGAAGCGGCATTCAGGGTGGCTGTGCTTCAGAGAAACCCCCAGCTCACAGAGTAGCCACCCACCTACCCTGTCAGCAGTGCTTGCGACTAACATGCATATTTGCTCACTTAAATCTTGTGTGGTGGAGTATGTGGATCCCACGTTGACCTCGTCAGGGGTTATGGGCGCAGCGGTAAAGTTGCTGCCTCACAGCGCTCGCAGCGCCGGAGACCCCGGTTTGATCCTGACTACGGGTGCTGTCTGTACCGAGTTTGAACTTTCTCCCCGTGACCGAGTGCGTTTTCTCCTAGATCTTCGGTTTCCTCCCATACTCCAAAGACGTACAGGTTTGTCGGTTAATTGGCTTAGTATAAGTGTAAATTGTCCCTAGTGTGTGTAGGATAGTGTTAATGTGCGGGGATCACTGGTTGGTGCGGACTCCGTGGGCCGAAGGGACTGTTACCACTCTGTATCTCTAAACTAAACTAAACCTCTGAATAAGATGTGCAAACGTCATCTCCGTTTGCCTCGAGCAGAGATTAAACATCCGACAACTTTCCTTTACATCCTCAGTAGTCACACCAGTTTTGTCCTTGCACTCCGGAAAACATTCTCCCTCTTCTCAGTTTGGGAAGCCTCTCCCCTCCAGATCTCAGGCCATGATAATCCCATTTCATAATTAATTCTTACATCCAACCAGCAGCACATTAATTTCAGAAACCCCAGAAGTCTCATTAGTAGGATTAGAGCTTTGAATTTCAACATTTAAACCTTCTACTTCCAGGCATTATTAAGGTGGATTGTTTCTTAGGAGCCTTGTCCCAGAATTATGCTTTGCCTTCGTATCTCTTCCGTGGCCTGTTTGTGCTTTAAATGGTCGCACGCACACTGGGGTGCCACGGTGGGGCAGTGGAAGAGTTGCTGCCTTACAACACCAGTGACCTGGGTTTGATCCTGACTACGGGTGCTGTCTGTATGGAGATTGTACATTCGTCCCGTGATTGCATGGGTTTTCCCCATGTGCTCCAGTTTCCTCCCACATTCCAAAGACGTATAGGTTTGTATGCTGACATAAAATGCTGGAGTAACTCAGCGGGACAGGCAGCATCTCTGGAGAGAAGGAATGGGTGACGATTCGAGTCGAGTCGAGACCCTTCTTTAGACT
Source organism: Raja brachyura (assembly GCA_963514005.1). The sequence goes on along the minus strand of OY740807.1, from coordinate 29,589,698 downwards.
CGACCTGAAACGTCACCCATTCCTTCTATCCAGAGATGCTGCCCGTCCCGCTGAGTTACTCCAGCATTTTGTGTCTACCTTCAATTTAAACCCGCATCTACAGTTCTTTCCTGCACACTAGGTTTGTAGGTTAATTGGCTTCGGTAAAGATTGTAAATTGTTCCTAATGCGTAGGATAGTGCTAGTGTACGGGGATTGCTGGTTGGTAGGAACTTGGTGGTCCAAAGTGCCTATTTCGGTGCTGTATCTACAAACTAAAAACTGTGGAAAGGACTCAGAAGGTCAATAAATTAAGTCAAGTAGATTTTGTTGGAATTATTACATGGACTAATCAAAAGAAAAAGTTCACAACTGAAACCTTAAGAAGTAAATGTTGCTTTCGCAAACAATAAATCTTGAATCTCGCCCAGTCAAGATAATGAATGCATGCCTCAAAACCTACTGCAGCCCTTGGTCTCTTTGCACCAGACCATATGCAGTAAATGGCCAATCAGAGCAGCAGCAGCACACTTGTCAGAGGTTAATTGCATCATGCATTAAATTATCATCAGTCATTGTGATTTAAAACAAGCTGTTAATTAATCTGGAGCTGGAGCAAGTTAGCTATGAGGAGTTTGGATTTGAAGGCACAAGATCAATTGCAATTGCAGATATTAAAAGGCCAGCACAATAATGAACACAGCAGATTGTCTGATAACAGCATTCACAATCCCTGTTGTGTATGATGCTGGCATGCATTTCCTTCCAACAATCATATTACAAATGGACATACCCTCGAACTTAGGACACTTTGTTAACTCACTGTCATCAACCACTGACGTTGACACTTACAAGATTCACTGTTGAACTGGTTAACCTGATACATACTGGTGCAAATAACCAAAAACACTGTCACTAAATGAAATCAATCACCACTGGGACCTATAGAAAAAGACTGAAATTAAGCAACATAGATATCTGCTAACTTAAATCAATATAGTTATTGACTAGTCTTATGTACATATTGGTTGAAAACAAGTTCAATTACAGATACTTGGGACTGTCTCATTTCAGTATGCATAGATTAATATTGCCCTTTCAAGTTTTTCAGCTCCAATCTATGTGAATGGGTCTTACAAAAGCAACTAATCTCCTGCAGAAGTGAAAATAATATTCCACTGCCTTGGGAGAGGACAATAATGAATTGGAATGAGGAGATGGAACTCTGCAAACCATCTCCAATCTATTTCTATGCCCTGGTCAAATCACTGGATCTGACTGGATGCTCTACACTACATGGCCATGGTGAAGAGATTTTAGACAGGTCTCACAACCTCCATCACCCTGAAGTCATTATCCACAAGTATCTCAACAATCAGCTGCTCATTACATGGGCAGGCAAGGGAAAAGAAATAAAGGTCTTCACCCGAAACACGAGTCTGAAGAAAGGTCTTGACCTGAAACATCACGTATTGCTTTTCCCCAGTGATGCTGTCTGACCCTCTGAGTAACACCGGATTTTTGTGGCTATCAAAGGAAAATAAACCCTTGCTTATCGATCACATGCAATAGAGGCTAATTAAAATGTTATGCTTCTAAATTATATTATTTGTTTGCATACTGCATTAACGTGCATCAGTTCATCATGCCCATTGTTCTTACAGCTGCCATGATGGACTATCAGGTGCTCCGTAACAAAAGGTCGAGATATTAATGCGCTCAGATCATGATGGACATTGTATTGGTTGGTTACATATCTGCTTTGTACTAATGGTGATGGGTTGGGGGGGGGGGGGGGGGGGGTGATATTGTAATAGCCAACCAAACCTTTGAGCTGCTCGAGATTTTCTGAATCCCAAGTAGGGTAAGGAGTATCAATTGGCTTTTTTTTTGGCTACAAACAGTTATGGTCATAATAATAATAATCTTCAAAATATAATAATCTTCAAAACCTTTGTGGAAATAGGGAAGTAGAACTCCAAATGTGTTCAAGCACTAAAGGCAAATTCAAGCATGGCACTGACACATCTGGCTTGCAATGCTTTTTGTGCGTATCAGCAGATTTGAAGAACACACTCTCTGTTACCCAGTTCCAGGTACAGTCCGAAGATGTTGGACTGCTGTAGCATTGAAGCAGCACCGGCAACTTCCAGAGTCACTGGCATGGACTTGCATCAACTTTCGCAGTTGCAAAGTTGTTGAACATGGAGGGAATACACTCCATAATGGTTGATGAATGCTCTGGTTGATCCTGTGGGTTACTCTGATTAACCTGCGCACAATCAACGACATTCTGCACCAGTGAGAAGCCGGATAGAGACACAAGTCTTCACTCATCCTGACAGCACTGGGGAATTTTGCACATCATCTGATTCTGCCAAACAACCCATCAGACAACCACAAGATGTATTCATGTACAGCCAGAGAGACACCCTCGATTCAGCTACAGCAATACACTGAAAGGAACCAGGAAAAAGAAAAATCGAGGCGCCTGGTTTTGTCTTTCACAGCCACTGGGAACACACAGCGAGCAAGAATTCCAGAAGGCTGCAGATTTATCCGATGAAACAATTTCAAGCTTCAGAAGTATTGCACTGCAATGAGGTCAACAAGAAAACTTGGCCTCCGTCAGGCTACCCTGTTGCCCAAGTAATGCCTCCTGTGAACTCATTCTTTTTGCTGCTGTCCACCTATTGAATTCAACACAGGTACTGTGGACACTTATTTCACTCCTAATCCAAAATCTAATCAAAAACAGCCATGACGTCATCCTTTCCAGAGGCTGTGTGAATATACCTTATTGTACAAATAACTTGGTTGAAACAAGTCCCCTCATCAAACAGCTCCTCAAAAGAAAGTGGGAAAATGTGCATGGTGCCTCTATTGGGGCTCAGTTGACCATACTGATATATTGCTGCTTTCTCTAGTCCTTTTCATTGATGCGTCTCTCGAAACCACAGAATGGTTATGCGAGCAGCATTAGATTTTAAATCTATTGAAATCCAGAAACCTCGATGTCCATGGCAATTTAAAAAATGGAAATAGGCACGCTGCAAATGGTTTCGTGTTTAGGCCGAGATTTTCATATTTCTATTGCCTGGAGGCAATTCCCTGTTGATGTGGCCTGATTCTGGGGAGAAAAGTATTTTATATTTTCCCCGCTACCCAACAAATTGGAGGATGCAGGGATAGCACTCTCCTCCTCCTATCCCTCACTCCAATCAAATGGAAAACACTTCCCTCCATTTCCAGTCCCCTCACTACCATCGAACCTTAAACTAGCAGGAGGTACTAGTCTCAATCTACAATGCCAGGACTGGGCAAGCCCCATTTGTCCTGCAGCTTTGCTACCAGCAACACATTAAGGCACAGAGGCATACTCTAACAGCCCCTCAATAACCCATTTGGTCTCACCCCATCACATACATTTCCATTGTTCTACTCATCCTTCCACCAACTTATCTGCAAATGAAAACATGTTTTTTCCTTTATTTCGCAGTTCTGAAGAAGGATCCCAGACCTGAAATGTTAACCGTTTCTCTTTACACCTATGCTGTCTGACCTGCTGAGCATTTCCTGTATTTTATTTTTTTTATATACACTTCAGACATCCACAGCATCATGATTTTCAAGCATCTGCTGAAATATTCCCATACACCAAGGTCATATTGGCCTGTTAAATTGCCCTGTATCCGTTTTTTAATTGATTGGCATCCCAATGCAGTTTTCAATTATGAAAACTGTGCCAATACTGCAGAATTCATGTTTATTCTGCCCTGCTTTTCCCCCACAGGTCAGGGACTCGAGATGACTCCTGTGTTAGTCTGGGTCACATTAAGGTGGCTCACATTTCGGCCTGTCTGACATTTGAGTGCACAAGGCACCTTCACAGAAAATGATTTCCTGCTCAGTAAACCTCCTGTGTTCGCTCCAGCAGATTAGAGCTCCCACCACAAGATTGATGTAAACTTTACCTTTCAGTCACAGTTTCTCATTTACAAGAAAATTAAGGATTTGCAAAGATATATATCTTCTATTATTTGCACATTTGCGCTGACTTGGCTTTGGTCGATGAAGCATTTATTATGATGCCACTTACATCGATTCCTTTGGCTTTTGTAAGGCTGAAGTGACACTTAAGGTCATCTTCAGCGTCTTTTCTGTTTTTTTTCTACCTGCTTTGCCAGGTTTCGTGATTGGGAAGTCTAAAAGCAAAATAACTATCCTCACAACCCATTCCCTCCAGAAATCTATCCTTTGAATACTTCCTCTCACTCATCTCAGTTCCTGTAGAGTGCACTGTATACAAAGAATTTAAAAAAAAATCAGCATATTAATTTCTGCCTTTGTTTTCATCATAAAAGTCTCTGCACAATACATTTTAAATTATTTTTTATCTGGACCAATAATTTGTTTCTTTTGAAAGGATTCCGAATAATTCCAGTAAGTTGATGTTTGAATCCGTATTTTGAAAAACCAGTGTGATGGAATTGTGGTAATTTGAGGCAGTCCTCCGATATATGGACAAAATGCAAACCCCTGGGCATCATCTAAATGCCATTACAAGAGTACTGCATAAGCGATCTGTGGCTTCCTTAAAAATACATTAAAGATGGCAAATGTTATCCAGCAAACACACACTGACAATCCACGCCCATCCCATTTTAAACTCCCCTGATTCCACCACTCACTCATAGACCAAAAATAATTTACAGTGGCCGATTAATTTAGCGCCCTGCATGGTTTTGGGTTGTGGGAGGAAACCAGAATACCCGGAGGAATCCTACAGTTACAGCGAGAATGTTCAAATTCCACTTGGATAATGTCTGAGATTGGAATTGAACCTGGAGCTGCGAGGCAGCAGCTCTACTAACAGTGCCATTCCACCACCCCTTATTTTCTGAGCCACCTGTTTGTGGGGAAAGAGGAGTGAAGGAACAGCAAAGGGCCATTCATCATCTCAAGCCAATTTCAGAATTCAATTAGCTCATTGCTGTTCAGTGCCTGAACTCTTTATTTGCCAATCACTCATAGCCCTGGAAACCCTGACGAGTAAAACTGTTTTTTTGAGAAGGTCTTTTATTTCAATATCTGATGACTGCTGTGTTGTGCACCTCACAGTTCCAGTAACGTTTCTTCTCTTCATTCCCCCATTCATAGTCCTTCAGAAAGATCAGCCGTGACTAATAAGCATTCATTTCCTTCTCTTGGACAGCATCACAAGCAGCTGTGTCACATGGATAACCCCAAGGTTATACAAGTGACAACACTGCAGACAATTAATGTCTTCATTGCAGACATTCCCTTTGCTCTCTCCACCTCTCCCAATTCTGCACCATCTTCTCACTTTTCCAATTCCAGGATCAATAACCTGCAATGTTAATTCTCTCTCCACAAATTATGTTAAGATTCTCCAACCTTTTCTGTTATTATTTCAGGTTTCTGGCATTATTTCAGATTTTTTTTTGCATTGCAATTGATTTCAAATAAAGCATTGAAATCAGTCTGTAACGAAAGAAAGAACACCCTTTAGAGTGAAAAAGTGCTTTAAATGTCATTTCCCAAGGCACACCTGCTAGCACTGTTGCCCAACACCACCAGGGACCTGTGTTTGATCCTGACATTGGGTGCTCTCTGAGTGGTGTTTGCATGTACTGCCTGTGGATTTCCCCCAGGTGCTCCGGTTTCCTCCTATATCGCAAAGGCATGCAGGTTTGTAGGCTAATTGGCTTCTTTAAATTGGTTCTATTACGTGTAAGGAGTGCATGCAAAAGTGAGATTACACTCAATTAGTGGGGTGATTGGGTGATGGATGGTCAGCATGAACTTGGTGGGATGAAAGACTTGATTCCATGCTGTATATTTTGATCAATCAATATCTAGGTTCTAATTTTAAAGCTCTGCAAGCTAGCTCCATAGGAAAATGTTCATCTCCCTTCATGGTGGCATTACTGACTTCTTCCAAGAGTTAAAATAGAATACCAAAAGCTATCTTGCCTTCTGCAAGTCTTTGAAGCTTACCTTGCTGATTTTGTTCAGTTTTGTCGATGTCTTTTGAACTTTGTTTCTTTGAGCTCCGTATTGAAAGGGAAAGAGCAAGAGATATAGCTGGGTTTTTAGTACACTTGTTGTGAGTTTACAGAGGACAGAGGGCCAGCAAGGAGAACAGGGGTGGCACAGTGGTGCAGCTGGTAGAGCTGCTGTCTCACTGCGCCAGAGCCCCAGGCTCAATCCTGCCCACTGGTGCTGTCTGCGTGGAGTTTGCACGTTTTCCATGTGTCAGCGTGGGCTACTTTCCTCCCACATCCCAAAGATGTATGGGTTTGTTGGTTAATTGGCCCTCTGTAAACTGGCCCTGGTGTGAAGGGAGTGGATGAGAAAGTGGGACAACTTAAAAACCAGTGTATGTTGGGGTGATCGATGATCAGCATAGACTTAATGGGCCAAAGAGTCTGTTGCCATGATACAGCTCTAAACTAAACCAAACCATTTACCAGATGTTCTGCTGTAAATTTATACAGGCTTTTGGAAAGTTCCTGAATACAATGGCTTCAATCTTCCCAGTCCTGTCCGTGAAATATTGTCAATTCCTAGATTGAATGCCATACAGATCTCCTGATAGCAGAAAGTGAGGCGCTGGGCTACGGTGTACCAATTGCTTTGAAGATTGTTCCTTGGAACGCCTTAATAATCAATAAAAAAAAGACAAAGTGTTGGAGTAATTCAGCACGACAGGCAACATCTCTGGAGAACATAGATAGTTGACGTCTTGGGTCGATATCCTTCTTCACACTCAATCAATACAAGGCCTCTTCAAGTGTCAACTGTTTGATCATTAGTTATCCATGTTTCACAATTAGGAAAAGGGAAAATGAGAAAGGAAAAGGGACAGGTAGCAAAAAAATCAACTAAAATTTACAGTTTTCAGCACAGGTAGAAAAGAGTTTTGAGGTGACAGTTGCTCAGCCCTAACATCGGGATGGGATCCAAAATAATCTAAAGACCAACTTGACCTTAATGTTGCTATTTGACAGCCTGCAGACAAGGAAAGAGAAATCAAGGATCAGAGATCAAGACAGCAATGAGGTGGAAAGGAGAAGCCATTATTCAAGGTGCACTATCTGCATTCAGGCAAATAGGAAAGAGACCAGTTTAGTTTATTGTCACGTATACCGAGGTACAGTGAAAAGCTTTAGAGGAAAAGCACTATCCACCTAGCAGAAAGCCAATGCACGAATAACCACACAACTACACAAAGCTAGATAATGCAGAAATACCTGGAATGGTTGGATTTAAAGTGAATTGTTATTTGCATCTCAATAATTCAACTCTATTCGCCTCGAGGGTCTCTTGACTCCTAGGAATGTCTGAACATCACAAATGCAGCAACCATTCTCCCATGTGACACCATTATAAAATGTCTACTAATTTTGTACAATGAAATAGAAAAAAGAATGTTCTGCAATTACTGTCCCTGACATGTTTAGGAGCTATGTATAATGAATATAATTGTGTTCACAGATCCAACTGCATTGATGCAAAGTGCCATGTGCATTCTGAATAACAATAGAGTGAACAACAGACACACAAGGAGCAATCCTCGTATAACGTGGGTGTATGAAGGAACAAAAGATTACATGCTTGGCAACAACAGATGTTTCCTAGAATGAGTCTTGGGTCTGACACCCGATTGTCAGTGTATTCTGTGCAGAGCTAAATCAACTGTGCAGAAAATGGCCCTTGGCAGAAACCTTTCATTGTTATATAAAAAAAATCAAAAGTAATTCCCGGGTGGCAAGCGGGGCTCAATGTTCCTGAACTAGACAAAATAAACAGTGACTTGTCCGATAATGATGGGCGAGTGTCATCTGAGCTATGAGGTAGGGAAAATGGACACAAAAAGCTGGAGTAACTCAGTGGGACAGGCAGCATCTCTGGAGAGAAGGAATGGATGACGTTTCGGGTCGAGACCCTTCTTTGAGGCAAGGAATAGAGTAAAAAAAAGGGGAAGAGGGATTATACAAAAAGGTGTATACTCACAAAGCAAGGGACCTTTATAAATCAGAGATTGCAGAGATGGAAAGGTTTGTTAAAATTGAGAAGAAGTTAAAAGTAGATCAGGAGGCCAAGCAAAGTCAGACGTTTAGCATCAGTGTAGGACATTCAAGTTCTGGATTGCATGCATTTTATTCGCAGACCAACAAATCAGGAAGGTACTGACATACTATGTGAAATTATTAAGAGTTTATTCTAGGTATCTTCATACTCAGTCCAGTATTTGATACCTAGCTCAGGCTCCTGTTACATGTGCAGCCCATGTCCCACCATAAACTTGCAACATGTGGCTTTGTATCCTCCAATGTTAAAGGCTTATTGAGATTGTTCACAACCCGTGTTACTTTACAAACTGAGTTTATTTCTGACCCCAGAATCCTGACATCAGAAAGTGTAACACATTGAAATATATATTGTGATATTTTAATCTCAGTAATTAATGCAGTAAACCCCAAGAATAGGCAACAACTGAAACCAGATGAAAAAATGCTCACCTTGTGGATGTGAATTGCGAGTGGGGGCCGTTAACCAATCTGCTCTAAATAGACCCATCACAACACTTCTAGAAGACAGCACATCACAACTTTCAACTTTGTAAATTGTTGAATTTTGTTCACCATTCATGTGGACTTCTAGCCATTTTATTTTCACAGACCAACAAAGCGGAAAGTAGAGGCGATGGTGTGCTTTCTTGGTTGTTGCTTCAATGTGGTTGGTCCATGACTGGTAACATTTGTGCCAACAAATTTGAAGCTCTCAATTATTTCCACCTCGACATCATTGATACTGGTTAGGCATGTACTCCACCACACTTCCTGAAGTCAACAAGGATGTTTGATGTTTGGTGCAAGCTCACTGGAGCTGGGGGCCTGCTTCCATGCTGTATCACTATGAAGTCTGTTGTGCATGAAAACTCCAGGTTTTTGCAGCAAATTCTGATTATCCAGTTTTTACTATTGAAAAGGCAGTGGAAAAAGATTCCATCATCAATTAGAAAAGGGAAGATAGATAATTTAATGGAAAATTATGGGGGGGAAAGGCAGAGCAGGAGAACTAATGGAAATACCCTTTCCTCACATGACAAAACTGGGTCAAGTGACTGCCTTCCTTGCGTGCATCATTATTCTGTGAGCTTGCTCATGGTTCATGTTAATCTAGAGGGAAATCTGGATGTGGTCATGTATATAAAATGTTAGAAAATCAGCACCTCCCCCCTCTAGCTCTCTCTGTGATGTAAAATGGCCATAAACCTTGTCTGCTGTCAGGACCTCTTAAAACATAAATACTGGATTTCACAGAGCAGCTGGAGAAAATCTCCCATTGCACCCCAAGGAGTTCTGATGCATTGTGAGTAAATGCTTTCTAACAGCTATACATGAAGGTGTATAAAATCATGAGGGGAATAGATAAAGTGAATGCGTATTTTTTCACCCCCCCCCCCCCTTTCCGGCCAGGTGATTCATGAGCTAGAGGTCACAGGTTTAAGGTGAGAGGGAAAAGATTTAATAGGAACTCGAGAGGCAATTTCCACACAGAGGGTGGGGGTTTATGGAATGCCTCGCCACAGGAAGCTGTTTGAGGCAGGTACAATTCCAACATTTAAAAGACATTTGGACAGGTTAATGGATAAGTAAAATTATGAGGGGTGTAGGTGGTGTGGGAAAATAGGATTTAGTTGCACCATCAAGTTAGTCTGGAGGTCCTGTTTCTGTGCTGTATGACCAATATGACCCTAGATAAGAAGATAACTAGAAATTATATTTCCCTTTTGTGTTATCAGTTCAGAGTACAAAGATAGCAAATTGCAATCTTTACAATTCCCTTCAGAATGACCCAGGGATAGTTTTGCAGGATATGGAATTGGGGTTAAGGAAGACTTTTGGCGGCAAGGGGAAATCTTTATATCTAATCCAAAGTGTCAGCAACTCAAGACTGTTTGTTAAAGCAGTTTGGAGAAGCTTTTTACTGTTTAACTGGGACTGAACCTAGCCTTGGGGCATTTGTTCCAGGTGAGTCTAGGGTGCTTCTTACATTGAGGAATTTGCTTTTCAAATCCCTGTGGATTATAGTCAAATCTCATATGAATTTCTGATAGAGAGCTTGAAGCTTACTCAGTTACATCAGGATTAAAATGATAAACTGTGATCTTGTATTTATTCAGTACTTGGTTCTGATGGTGGCAATTAGGAGGTCCAGAGCCGGGTACAGGCAATCCAGGCAGTATCCTGTGAATGAACAAACTGATCACAAGACGCTGCGCCACACCAGAAATACTGCAGCTAATTTCCCAAAATATTCTGGCAGGGTGACGTATTAACGTCAGGCTCCCTGAATAGCAGCACAGTCAGATTACCCTCAGCCAATACACATGCCAATTGCAGTTCCAATAAACTAAAGAGCAATTTCCAAAATGTAATTTGCTCAGGCAGCCAGCAGTCTGCATTACTTGGCCCTCAGAGAGGAAAAGTGTGGTGGAACAGGGAGGTGGGGGGGGGGGGGGGGTGGGAACCACACAGAAAAGCCAACAGCCTATGTGTAACCGACATTTAAGGGCCTGTCCCACGATGCGAGTTCGCCCAAGAGCTCTCCCGAGTTTAAAAAAAAAATCTAACTCGCGTAAGTACGTAGAATTACGTAGCGGGTACGTCGGAGCTCGTGGATGTCTCGTAATGCTAACGGCAGGTACTCAGGAAAACGCGGAAACATAGTGTGAAGATTTTTCAACAGTGTGAAAAATTTCCAAGAGTAAAAATGTACTCGTGATAGCTCTTGGGTGAACTCGCGTTGTGGGACAGGCCCTTAAGTATTAGGAGGGAGGAATGGAAACAAAATAAATGGCACGTTGACATTGGGTGAAATCAGGACACAGGAGAGGTCTTGGGTTGCGACCCTTCTTCGGATTCCGAAAAAGGATTCCAACTCTAAATGGCTCCATTTACTTCACGGAAGCTGCCTGAACCACTGAGTTCCTCCAGAACTTTGTGTTTTTTCCTCAAGATTGCCTCAACTGCAGTCTCTTGTGTGAATGAAAATGAGGTTGTTGTACATGGTGAACTTAACCTCCACCGATCTATTTCTCAATTATAAAACATTTCATATTATTAATTGTTCTTTATTTGGAAATATCTGCACGCACAGCATCCCACTCAAGCCAACAAGTGGCATTGCTACAAAGCCAATTAAGTCAGTGGTTATTAAATAAGGAAGAGCTTCCACTGCTTCTTTGTCATTTGTCCTTATATTTGATAGCTTGATGTCAAAGGTTCTGCATTAAGTATCTGAAGATGCTTCATTACTGCAAGAGCTGGCATAATGACTTTTTATCATTGTCGGCTGACATCCTTCTTCCAGTCTTTTTATTTCAGTTCTTAGCAAATTAGGATTCCAAGAGAAGAGGAGTTATCAGTTCAAATAAACACCCTGTAACTGCAGAGAAGGAGGACTAGGTTATGGAATACTCAACTATTGTAACTGGTCACTCGCAGTGGTGAGGAAAACTAGCAGGGAGTGGGTGCAGACTTTGGCATTGTCCGGAGGCACATTTTATAACCCATGATACGGCTCTTTCATCTCCCTTCCATTGTCGAGCTAGAGTTTTGCAGTGCCAATTCATTACAAGGTATTTTGTTAACTAGGGATATTGGGTTACGGGGAAGTTTGTGTTCCCACACAAAGAAATCTATCAAATCCCCTTCCTCATTCTGTCAAAGACTCAACAGACAGTTCAGATCGATGTCTTAACATTTCATGTCAGAAGAGCCCAGAGCAGCTCATTCTTCAACTTCTATTCAAAAACCTACATACACCCTGTATATTGCAAGGACACAATCACTTTCAATTTCTCCACCTCCATTGCATCGGTTCTTGAGATGAGGCTTTCTACTCCAGGGCATCCGAAATGTGCTGCTCTTTCAAGAAACACTGCTCTCCCCCCCCCTCCCCCTCCAAGCCAATGGATTTTCCAGTTTCAGATAATCCACACCTCCTGCCCCTTTCGTTCTCTTCATATGTATCCTGACCCTCCTACACAAAACATAGAAACATAAAAAGTAGATGCAGGAGCAGGCCATTCGGCCCCTCTAGCCAGTACCCTGTTCCTTTTTCTTTAGCCTCGATTCCTTTAGCCCCAAGAGCTATATCTAACTCTCTCTTGAATACATCCAGTGAATTGGCCTCCACCGCCATTGGCAGAGAATTCCACAGATTCACAACTCTCTGGGTGAAAAAGTTTTTCATCATCTCAGTCCTAAATGGTCTACCCCTTATTCTTAAACTGTGACACCTGGTTCTGGACTCCCCCAACATGGGGAACATTTTTCCTGCATCTAGCCTGTCCAATCACTTAACAATTCTATATGTTTCTATAAGATCCCCTCTCATCCTTCTAAATTGTAGTGAATATAAGGCCAGTTGATCTATTCTCTCATCATATGTCAGTCCTGCCATCCCGGGAATTAACCTGGTGAACCAATGCTGCACTCCCTCAATAGCAAGAATGTCCTTCCTCAAATTAGGTGACCAAAACTGCACACAATACTCCAGGTGCGATCTCACCAGGGCCTGTGCAACTGCAGTAGGACTTCCTTGCTCCTATACTCAAATCCTATCGGTAAGAAGGCCAAACATGCCATTAGCTTTCTTCACCGCTTGCTGTACCTGGTTGCTTACTTTCAGTGACTGATGTACGAGGACACAGGTCTCATTGCACCTTTCCTTTTCCTAATCTGACACCATTCAGATAATAATCTACCTTCTTGTTCTTGCCACCAAAGTGGATAACCTCACATTTATCCGCATTATCCTGCATCTGCCATGCATCTGCCCACTCACCCAACCTATCCAAGTCACCCTGCAGCCTCATAGCATCCTCCTCGCAGCTCATACTGCCACCCAGCTTTGTGTCATCCGCCAACTTGGAGATGTTACATTTAATTAATTTGTCTAAATCGTTAATATATATATATATTGCAAATAACTGGGGTCCCAGCACTGAGCCTTGCTGCAACCCCACTAGTCATTGCCTGCCATTCTGAAAAGGACCCGTTAATTCCTACTGTTTCCTTCCTGTCTGCCAACCAGTTCTCTATCCATGTCAATACCCTACCCCCAATACCAAATGCTCTAATTTTGCACACTAATCTCGTGTGAGACCTTGTCAAAGGCTTTTTACATGTCCAGATACACGACATGCACTGGCTCTCCCTTATCTATTCTACTTGTTACATCCTCAAAAAAGTACAGAAGATTAGTCAAGCACGATTTCCCCTTCATAAATCTGTGCTGACTTTGACTGACCCTGTCACTCCCTTCCAAATGCACTGCAATTACATCTTTAATAATCGACTCGAGCATCTTCCCCCTACCGATGTCAGGGTAACTGGTCTATAATTCCCTGTTTTCCCTCTCCCTCCTTTCTTAAAAAGTGGGGCTACATTAGTTACCCTCCAGTCCAACCTTACCCCCCCAACCCCTTTTACCTTGATTCTCCCCCACAAACCCCCACCTCAATCCTCCTACTGGGTCCCCTCTTCTTCCCCCCTCCGCCACTGCTCACAACTCCCTCCCTGTTATTCCCATTTGCCACGACCACTTCTTTATTCAGTTCTATTCCTCATCCTTTCCTATATTATTGAGTCCACAGCCTTTTGTACTCCACTTATCACTTCCTAGTCTGTTGCTATCTCCACCCTTCCGTCCTCCACCTATCTGCCAAACACCTCTTCTCACCACTAGCCACCTATCATATGCTTACTCTTGCCTCCCACTCTCTCTCTCCCCCCACCCCCACCAAAATGATTTCCTCTCTACTCTTTCATTCTATATGAAGCGTCTTGGCCCGAAAGATCAACTGCCCATTTCCCTCCACAGATGCTGTCTGATCTGCAGAGTTCCTACATCTCTTTATTATTGCTGCAGAATCCAGCATCTGCAGTCTTCTGTGCCTCCTAGTTTTTATTCAATATCATATTCTTCAGAAAGCAACTCCAAATTTCTCGACCCGAAACGTCGCCTATCTCCTTCGCTCCTTAGATGCTGCTGCACCCGCTAAGTTTCTCCACCCTTTTGTGTACCATCCAAATTTAAAGAGTTCCACTTCAACCGCACAACCAGTATTACTAGCACTGTCCCTTTGATCGCCCACAACTGCTCACAATTCCCATGATGGAAACACATGGAGATAGTGAAAGAATAAAAATGTCACAAAAACTACTCAAAACCTACATCGCACACTCCTGGCAGCACCCCAACCAGCTACATTACTGAATGACTGCAGCACCAATTACTTCATGTTTATTATTTGCTGCCAATGGCTTTTAAATTATTGTTAACAGATTTCCTCACTGCATAAAAAGGCATTGCGGATGCAATCAATTTAAGTTCCCCATGATACTTCTGAGATTAACTCAAGTGGTTGGGGGCATTCATTAGATGGGAGAAAGATACATGGGGACAACAACAGATCAAGTCAGAGCTGTCATTATTCTGTCCATCAGTGCCCAACCCATTGCAGGGAACTTTATAATCCTCTTGGCAAAGTACATTCAACCAGATTCTTTGTATTTGAAGAATCTCAGCATTGATCATTTTGATTAGTCCCCAAAACCTCCCGAAGGCTTAATAACATTGAGCCTTGTGTTTTACAACATAAAGCGAAGGGTTTAAAATTGGCAACCTCAGCAATTAAATCAGCAACTTTGCCGTGCACCCACACCTGATATTGACTACCGACTAGTTCTTTCTTCCATCCACTTGGATTCATCCTGTTATGCTTTCTTAACCATTTTCAGACTGGGAGAGCTTTGTGTGCAGTCGACTCACATTGCTGGAGTCTCTGAGACAACCGAGCTTGCAGTAATAGTGCAGAGAAGGCACATGCAGTGGATGAATCCCAAATCCAGCCACAGACTAGTTGCTACATCTGGCTCACCATCCAATGGCATTGCCTGACTGTGGACGCGTGCAAATAATAGACAGATAAACAAATGTGCTGTCCAAGAGGAATACATTGTTGCTACTGCATTCACTGGGAAAGAGGATAATTGCCAAGAATTATAAAATTGTTATGTCATTTACCTAGGAGCTGCTAAGAATTACAGGCAGTGTCAGTAGAGTTATCTACAGACATACATACATACATACATACATACATACACACACAGGTATTTTTGTGACAGATTTGAGAAAAGATTCACTGGGGTTTGATATTCTGTGGGTTTGTCCAACTGGGAAGGTGGTTGATGTTTATACAGAAACAGCGTCCAGCACAGAACGGAGAACAAATGGAGCACTGTGACTATATCAGCAGGGTTTGTACACCAAAGCGTCCATTTACGAGAGAGGGTTATGCACCTAAAGATATAAAGCTGTGGTGGCTTTTAAAACCATAGTTTATATTAATTTAGCCAGTTTAAAAGGTTCCTGAATTTGCAGTGGCTAATGTAATTAATTATCAAAGGCGATAACATAGCCTTCAGTTTTCACACTGACCATGTAATGTCCAGCTAAAGATTTGGAGCTCTGTGAGGTGTGGTTTCCATCCCTAGCAATTGTAGAGGCAGCAAGTCTTAAAAGATTCAATGGCCTATCCTTCTCACAAAATTCTAACAGTGGTGTGCCTCGCAAAATGTACTAACCTTTGAATTGTATCTACCACAATAGATATATTCACCCGATTCTCAGAGGCACAATGCAAGAGCGGGCAAAGAATCAACAGAGAAGACAGAGTGACACAAAACATGACAGTCGACCATGTAAGATGCTTTGCTAGCAACAAAGGCCATCACTAGCTCCAACTGTTTATAAGGAACATAATGACCCTGAATTAGGCCATTATCATCTGCATTCAATCGGTAACTGAAGCTTTGTTTCATTACTCAGTCAGTGCAGCAGAGTTAGCTGCAGTTTTACAACACTCCATTTCTTTTGTCATATTGATCGTATGCTAGTAATGTGCTTGGAACGCATCGACATCCAGAGGGAACCTCAAAATAGAAACTGTTAGCGTTTCAATAACTCACTGTGTATGACCCTGACCAGGAAATGATGCTCCTTTTACAGATATGGATGATTGTATTGGAATGGAATCAACTGCATTCTGCTCTTTCAAAAAAAAAGGGGAGAGCTGAACCGCTATTTACTCTGAATTAAAGGCGATGAACCCAATTATCTGGCAAAGATTATTCCAACATTGCAAACAAATAAACAAGACCCCCCCCCCCCCACCTCAGGGTGAAAACACTACTGTTGCAAAAATACAAAAACAACAAAAATACCAAAATATTCAGCAAAACAGGCAGCAGTTGTGTAGAGCTAGTTATTCCAAGTTTATGACCTTTGATTGAGCTATCAGAACAATGGCAACAATAGATTATAAACCCGTAGTTTTAACCACTGCCGCCCCTGCGCCGACACTGCCTGATCTGCTGTCGTTTACGTGGTTATACATGTTAACGGGCACCATACGTCCTGACATTGGGAGAAAACTGAACAGTTTGCACAAGATTGGAATAAGAATGGAAGAACAGATCATTGGTGCACAGGAGCCGCCAGGAGATGAATCATTGCTGCAAGACAGACAGGTGCAAACTAAATCATCAGCCACAACTTCTAACAGTATCATCAATCAATAGCATGTTTCACAGGGCAACTTTACAAATGTGGTTTCTTTCTCTTTTCCTCAGAATGAAGCATATACGATTTGATCAGTTTCTTCACAGTGACTGCTTTTGCAAAATAAAATGATGGACTAGACAATTTATTCCGAGCGTCAGAATTTTATTCAGCAAATAATCCCAGGGTTGGTGGGGCACGTGGAGCACGAGCTGTCAACCTGTTCTGTTGCGGTATTATTAGTTCACACATTGTACTGCTCTTCTCATGGAGCAGGTTGCATCGAGTCAAAACCAAGACAATCTGTACTCTTTTGAGGTAAGAACATAAAAATTAAGAGCTGACGCAGGCCATGTTGCCCCTCAAGCCTGCCCCACCATTCTATACGATCATGGCTAATATACCCCAAGCCTCATCTCGTCTTCTCTGCTGATCCTCATAGCGCTCGATTCACCTGTTTCCATGAATTTGTCTACTTCCACTTCAAAATATCGCCAATGATCAAGCCTCCATTATTCTCCAGGTTGCAGAATTCAGCCACCCTCTACAAGATGTTCCCAGATACCTCAATTTTAAATGACATCCTCCTAATCTTAAACTACATCCTCTTGTGCAAGGTTCTTCCACTAGTGGAAACATCTTGACATCCACTCTGCCATGACCCTGTATAAGTGGGTGTTTGCATGGTCAATAAGGTCACTCTTCACTCTTCTTAATGCCGAGGAAGAGAAGTTATGTACTCATTCATGACAGGACAGCCCTCTCATCCCATGAATTAGCAGAGAGAATCTCTTTTGGACCTCCTCCAATGCCTGAAATAATGGGACCAAAACTGTGCCAACAGTTTGTGTGACTAACATTCCAATAGTAGCAGAAATGCTCGTGTTGGAGCTCACCACTCTCTGTAGTAGTTCCTCAAGCTACTTGGTTGCAAATTGACGCTGGTGTTACTGTCAGGTGAGCACCTCTGTACTTCTGTCTTCCATTCCACTGAATGAAAACTTCCTCTTGACACCCACTAAATCAATCGAGCATCAATGAAGGGATCTTGGAGTCTCAAAGAACTGCAGCTGCTGGAATCTTGCATGGAACACAATGTGCTGGAGTAACTCAGCAGATTAGTTTGCATATCCACGTCCTCCAGAGAGGCTACGTTTTAGATTGGGACACTTCTTCGGGAGGATTAGTCTGAAGAAGGGGACCAACCTAAAACATCACCTGTCTATGTCCTCCAGAGATGCTGCCTGGCTCATTGAGTTACTCAAGCACATAGAAACATAGAAAAATAGGTTGCAGAAGTTGGTCATTTGGCCCTTTGAGTCAGCACTGCCATTCAATATGATCATGGCTGATCATCTAAAATCAGTACCCCGTTCCTGCTTCCCCCCCCCCCATATCCCTGAATTCCTTTAGCCCCAAAAGTTAAATCTAACTCTTCTCTTGAAAACATCCAGTGAATTGGCCTCCACTGTCTTCTGTGGCAGAAAATTCCACAGATTCACAACTCTCTGGGTGAAAAATGTTTTCCTTATCTCAGTCATAAATGGCCTATCCCTTATACTTACATTATGATCCCTGGTTCTGGACTCCCCCAACATCAGGAACATTTTTCCTGCATCTAGCCTATCCAATCCCTTATGAACTTTATATGTTTCTATAAGATCCCCTCACATCCTTCTAAATTCCAGAGAATACAAGCCCAGTCGACCCATTCTTTCCTCGTATGTCAGTCCCGCTATCCTATGAATTAATCTGGTGAATCTATGCTGCACTCCCTCGATAGCAAGAATGTCCTTCCTCAAATTAGGAGACCAAAATTGCATACAATACTCCAGGTGCGGTATCACCAGGGCCCTGTACAACTGCAGTAGGAATTCCTTGCTTCTAAACTCAAATCCTCTCGCAATGAAGGCCAACATGCCATTAGCTTTCTTCACTGCCTGCTCTACCTGCATGCTTACTTTCAGTGACTGATGTACAAGCACACCCAGGTCTCATTGCACCTCCTCTTTTCCTAATCTGACATTATTCAGATTCTTGTTCTTGCCACCAAAGTGGATAACCTCACATTTATCCACATTATACTGCATCTGCCCACTCACCCAACCTATCCAAGTCACCCTGCAGCCTCATAGCATCCTCCTCACAGCCCACACTGCCACCCAGCTTTGTGTCATCCGCAAACTTGGGGATGTCACGTTTCATTCCCTCGTCTAAATTGTTAATATATATTGTAAATAACTGGGGTTCCAACACCGAGCCTTGCGGCACCCCACTAGTCACTGCCTGTCATTCTGAAAAGGACCCATTAATTCCTACTCTTTGCTCCCTGCCTGCCAACCAGTTCTCAATCCATGTCAATACACTTCCCCCAATACCATGTGCTCTAATTTTGCACACTAATCTCTTGTGTGGGATCTTGTCAAAGGCTTTTTGAAAGTCCAGATACACCACATCCACTGGCTCCCCCTGATCCATTTTACTTGTTACATCCTCAAAAAATGTCAGAAGATTAGTCAAGCACGATTTCCCCTTCGTGTTTTAATTGTGTTTTAATGGAGGGATCTTGCTTCAATTCCCTTATCTTCCTCATTGGTTGATCCTCACTGACATCAGCTACATCCAGGCTGGCGAATCCCTTGTATCTCAGCAGTAATATGGCCGATTCACTCAAGGTCTTTATTTTCAATTGCACAAGACACGGTTAAAAGGTCGCTTGAGGTCTGGTGACTGACTCATTGACCACTGGAATTCATTGACTTCCAAGAGAATAAAGTGGATTGGTTTCCCAATGCCATTGCCGACTCCCATCCCTTCCTATAACCCACTGTCCGGGCTTCATCACATATCCCACTCACCATCCTCTCAGTCCACACATTTACCTAATGCAGCCAAACACACGGTCCACCACATCGTGAGCAATGTTGTATAAAAACTAATAGCAGGGTAGGGGACAAACGGGAAAATAGAAATAAAGGGGAGGAAAGTGAAAACTAACAGATGAGAAAATAAAACAGCATGGTGCCGAGCCTGTGTGTGCGACTGGCTTTTTGAAATAATTAACAGCTCTTATAATTATTAAATCCAAGACGCTGGAAGATAAAACTACAAGGTAGTGTAAAGGTAGCGTGCATTGCAAGGGGTGAGGACTGATACTGGAGAGATGGAAATGAAATTCTGCTCATTTATATTACAATCATGTCCAATTAGTTGATCCAAACCCACGGGGCACCAGCAGAGGTTGAAATGGCCGTTTGCATTGTCAAGATTAATGGATGGATGGATTACTAAACTTGCAGAAATCCTGATTAAAATGCCGTAGCGCCGAGCAGGTTTGGGCAGCAAGAACCAGGAGGGAGAGGTTGAAAGAGGGGGGAAAGCTACTCAGTATTCATCCAGCGCCTCGCGTGAGGAGCTAAAAGGATCAATCACACCTGCACATCTTTCACCTGCTGCACTATGATCGCTCGCAGGCAAAGGACCCTTCCCCATCACACCGATGCGGGACACCGCCCGCGAGGGAAACTGCGGACACCTCTCCCCTCATCCCCAGACCCCACACTACCAGAGAGAGCGATTCAAGGTGCATCCCATTCCCGGGGCAGTCCAGTCACAATCCGCAGAGATGCGGCTGAAGTTCACGCTGTCCTGGCTGATGTCCGTCTCCTCTTGCATCTGACCACCACCCCTTCTCTCTCTCACCCGTGTACATGCTCCGCACCGATGCCAGTGTCCGCAATGCCAAACACAATTTACAACAAACATTCAGAGGCAAAAAATAAAAATAACCGGACTGCTTCCCCACCCCCCCCCCCCCCCCCCCGATGCGCGGCTGATCAACCCCCTGAGTCAACTGCACCACGGCATCTCTCTCCCCTGCCCCGTTATCCCACCGGGGCTGTTGCATCTGCAGCCAAGGACCACCGTGCAAACATTCACCCGCTCCTCCTCCTCCCATTGTCGATACTCACAGCCCGCAACTCCTGGGTGCGATCTTTCATCTCTCCGGTGTCCTGGAAGCCCGGCTCGGCTCGGCTCGGGTTGTGTTGGGAAACGCTCTGCGCGCAGCGTGCACAAACTCAGCAACAGAGGATGGCGATGCCGAGCTCTGCGGTTTCTCTCCCCCACTCACCGGGCGAAGGAGGCGGCTCCGACGACTGGCAGCTGCCGCCAAAGCGCATGTCGGGGCGGAGCCCGGCAAGGCTCACTTTTCACACAGGGGAAAAAAAATGACAAACATTACTGGTATCAAAAAACTGACACAGGACTCTGCAACTTGCAAATATCTCATTCAAAGACTGACCACAAAAGGCAGTAAAAATCAACACACGGCGCTCTAAAATTAACACATATTATGAAATTAACCACGATTTTTGGTCACATGAAATTATTGCAATTATCGCTATACACAACGTTAAAATTAAGTGATTTTATATTAAGTGAAATTAACACGACACGTTGTGTCATTAACGATACAATTAACACAATCTATGGTGGAATTATAGATTAAATTAACATAAAACACAATTATATCAACAGTGAAATTAACACAATTTTCAAATTTACAGTGCAATTAGCACAATGCATGGTGGAATTAGTGAGATTAACAGAACGCAAGATTACATTAACAAGAGCATTGGGTCTGCATATTGTGAAATTAATATCTGTGAAATTATCACAACAATGGAAATGAAAATCCATGAGATTAAGTGTGATATCAGCAGGAGAGATTAACAGTGAAAGTAAAAGTGAAATTAACAACACCGTTTAACAATAAATGTAACACAGCGCTGGTAAAATGTGGAATTGCCACTTGTCAGAATTAAGAGTCATTTTAACACAACACATGGTGGAATTGACAGTAAAATTTACAACAGCCTGTGAAATTTACCCAACATGCAGTGACGTTAAACATGGTTTAATTTGCCACATATCTTCATTGTACAAATTGTGCTTTAAAAATAAAATCAGCAAAAGGGAGACTCAGAGGAGTATAACATTTTGGTGACTGAAATTCTGGAGGAGGAAATGGAATGGACATTGAAGGATTTTGGAAACTTTCCCACCCCCCACCAACAATTGAATTGTGGAATTCAAAATAAGATTAATGAGAGCTACGAGGAACTGCAGACGTTGGAATCTTGTGTCAAACACAAAGTGCTGGAGGAACTCAGTGGGTCTGGCAGCAGCTGTGAAGGAACGGACAGGTAATTTTTCTTGGGAGAACATACTACAGTGATAGTGTATTAACATAGAATATCATAGAACAGTACAGCATAGGAACAGGCCCTTTGGCCCATAATGCCTGTGCCGAAATTGATGCCAAGACCATACTCATGTACTTATCCACCAAATGCCACTATTGAATCTGTATCTACCACTACCTGGGGGAAGAACATTTTAGGTACTCACCACCCTGTTTGAACATCTCCTTTCACGTCCATATGCCCTCTAGTATTAGTTATTTCCATTCTGGGAAATGTGCCTTCTGTCTGTCTACCTTATCTATATCTCCCATAATTAATATAGATCTACCAGCTTCCCCCTCAACCTCTGGTGTCCCAGAGAAAACAATTCAAGTCTGTCCAACCTCTCCCTGTAACTAATACCCTCTAATCCAGCATCATCCTGATAAACCTCTTCTGCACCCTTCCTAAAGAGTCCACATCCTTCCTGTGTTTGGGTGACCAGAACTACACTCAATACTCCAAATGTGCCTTCTTTACCACTCTATCTACTTGTGTTGCCACTTTCAAGGAGTTATGGACTTGGACTCAAACAACCATCTGTACATCAATGCAGTTAATGGTCTTGCTATTATGCCCCTGTCCCACTTAGGCGATTTTTTTAGGCAACTACAGGCAACTAGGCTGTCGCCACATGGTCGCCAGGGTGTCGCCTGTATGGTTGTGAGTCGTCTCCTCAGTCGCCCAAAGAATCGTAGCGTTTTTCTGGTCGCCGCTGGATTTTGAAATGTTCGAAACAGTCGGCTACAGTTGGCCTGACGCCAATGAGCATAGCTTGACCTCCTGATGAAGGTGCTGTCATAAGTTGTCACCAGGATGATGTAGGTTGTCATCAGGTGACGTAGGTTGTCGCTGGTGCTGACTTCAGTGAATTCCATTGGCGACTACCTACGTCAAACGGCGACAGGCACCGGTGACTGAATTGTCTTAAGTTGTCTTCAGTTAACACCGACAGGGTCGTACCTTGTCATAGCTTGTCGCAGGTGAACTTAGGTTGTCGCAGGTGTGGTTGTAGGTGAATGTCCTAATGTGGTTGTCGGAAGCTTGCCGTAGCTTGACGTTGACGAGGTGGTAGGTTGTTGTAGACATTGTCGCAGACAACATAGTAGGGGTTCCAGTCGCTGTTTTTTCAGTGACTTGCTACGACTATAACAGTCGCCGAAAAAATCCCCTTAGTGGGACAGGCCCATTAGTTGTATATTTTTCCCTCACATTCGACCTCCCAAAGTGTATCACCTCACATTTGCACCATCTACTATTTCTCTGCCCATTTTTGTATCTGATCTATATCTAGCTGCATTCTTGAACTGCCTTCCACACAGTCCACGACCCAAGCAATCTTGGTGTGATCTATTAATCAACCCATCTATAGTTATGTCCAAATACTAAATAAGTCCAGTGCTGGGTGCATTGCTCTGGATGGTTCTTAGCTTCTTTGGTGTTAATAGTTACAACTAACCTAATGTAATGAGAATTGCATCACATCCCGGTTTGTGTTAATAGGAAGATAAAGTTTGGTGATGCTGGTGTTTAGACACTTGAAAAACATAGAAAAATGGGTGCAGGAGTAGGCCATTCGGCCCTTTGAGACAGCACCGTCATTCAATATGATCATGGCTGATCATCTAAAATCGGTACCCCGTTCCTTCTATTTTCCCATAGCCTTTGATTCCTTTAGCCCTAAGAACTAAATCTAACTCTCTCTAGAAAACATTTGTGTAGAAGATGATGCATGGCTGCAATTATCAAACCATTGAGTTGCACGTTGATGAGAAAGAGGAGAATGGGTAAATCGATAGGTAATTATCCTGATGGCAAGGATAATATTGGCGATGCACTAACTCAGCTTATTTGGTTGAGAGTGGGATGTCATGAGGCAGGTCTCATAAAGATAAAAGCTTTGAGAGGGAGGAAAATTAAGAGTTTTAAATAGGCTCTGGAAATAGAGAAAAATAACTCTAACAAGCAGTGAAATTAACATCTTACAAATGAAATCAATACATGACATTAACATAAAAGATGAAAACAACTATACACCACAAGTTTGGGCATAGAAAAGCAACAGCGGTAACACAACTATTGGACAAAAATATGTAATTGGTACAATGTATATATGCAGAATGTAAAATTAATGTAACAATGAATTGTATGGAGAACAATGTTTATTTGGGAGGATAGCATGTGGAAATAGTTTTGTGCGTCAACTAACAGAAATACCACGACAAAGGACTTAGCTAAACTGCGGTTGTGGGAATTATAAATTTCACACTACCTGGCCTCTAGGGCAAACAGCCAGGTCTGCTCCTTTCCAAGTTCATCGGCCTCTATTTCACTTGCTCCAGCGGTCTGTGACCTCCTCTCGGCTACTCCTGGAGTATGCCCTACTGAACCCAGACTCTGCCTTTTCTGTCGTAGATCAGTTGAACCAACTGCAGTGCATCAAACGTTGTCTAATGGAGAGGGGATAAATGTTACCAAGAAAAAAAAACCTTTGGCTTGGTTTAATAAAAATGTAGAACAGATCTGGGTGTAGATCTTTTGACTTCCACCTGTCTACTCAGCCGTAAGATTACAGTTGATCCCTCCTCCACAGCAGCACTTTCCTTCTTTTAGTTTAAAATAACCTAGGCGCTCAAAGTCCTCAGGTAAAGAATCCAAACATTCAATATCTTCTGGGTGAAGTGATTTCTCCCCATCCACGTGTTGACTCACCAATCACTCGTGAGAGCCGTTTGAAGAAGGGGGCCGACCTGAAACGTCGCCTTTCCATTCTTTCCACAGATGCTGCCCAACCTGCTGATTTCCTCCAGCGTAAACTAAATTAAACATTGAACTAAACACTTTGCCTTTTGCTCAAGATTCCAACATCTGCAGTTTCTAGTGCCTCTATTGATAGTGAGACTTTGACTCCTCCTCCATTCTAAGTGCAAGGTCTCCGCATCTACCCTTAAGGTCTCTTCATATTCTTCTCAACTCTGGAGAATGAAGGCCCAATCTACTCAGTGACTTCTCATATGACTCACTTACACTCGAGGTACAAACATAGTCTGATTTAAATGTTTTCCTTTAACAGCATTGGAAACGTGGAAGTCGTTTAAGCTCTTTTCCCCCAGGAAACAAATACAGTATGTTGGTTAGCCTTGGCAAATTACCACAATTAATAAAAGTAAAAATCAATTTTCAACTACTTTATTTGTGTTATCCATGACTCAGCTGCAGCACTATTGAAATTCATCTTGCAGTTTAGGTAGAGTCTTAACAAAAACTAGACCAAGTGGCCTGTCACACGGGAGGCTTGGTCCCCCAAAGCAACCCATTCCCCAATGCAATATTCCACCACTCACCCATTCCCCCAACGCAATCCATTCCCCCAGTGCAATATTTCCCTTTCATCCATAGCCCCCAAATGCACAGGTGCGGCTCATTTCCCCTCATCCCCAGCACTCCCTCCCCCTCCACCCTCCCTCTTCTTTCCTCTCTCCTTTTCCCCTCCCCCAATCACTCCCTCACCTCTCCGTCCCTCTCTTTTCCCCTACCCTCAGTCACTCCCTCCCTCCATAACTCCTCTCCTCTCCCTACCCTCCTATCCTTCTATCCCCCACCTCCCCCACTATCCCTCCTCACCTCCCCCACTGCCCGCCTCTCTATTCCCCCTCCACCCCTACTCTCCCTCCTCACCTCCCCCACTTTCCCCCCTCTCCCTCACTACCCCCTCCACTCCATCAAACCCCCCACTCTCCCTCTTCACCTCCCCAGGATCTTGAGGGCGCAACTGCTCCGCCGCCCTCAGAGCCAGGCTCATCGCCCAGGCCTCAGCACCAGAGCGGTCTCAGGCCGCCGCGTGGGTCCAGAGCAGCAGTAGCAGGCATCGGCCTCAGAGCCATCCTCAGCGCCCAGGCCCCAGATCATCGACGCGGTCTCTCCACACACCCGGAGCCGACCACCGCTGCCTGCAGATGCAGCATCTGCCTCAGCGCCAAGGCTGCGGATCCCTGCGGACTTGGAGCATCAGTAAAATTGAAGTAATCTTATCCCTGTCGCCGTTGTGAAAAAAAGATGGCGATTTGAATTCTGGAAAGGCCCCAACTGCACAGACACGGCTGAGGACCGTTGGGTGCCCTTTGTGATAGCGCACGGGAACCCTCCCCCAACTGAACATGCGTGGGTGGGGGCGCTGTTTTGTTAATTTAAGATTTAAATGTTAATAACTTTTAAAATATACCATAAATATGAACAAAACTTGTTTCATTTACACCACAGGACAATGGTGAGTAAGGTGGGCCAAAAATTGTAGTGCTATCGTCTATCGTTTTTACACAAAACCTGCAAACAAACAAACAAGATGAGAGTTTTAGTAATATACTAGACCAAGTGCAGACCTGTTGGGTCTGTTCCCCAAATGCGCGTTTGCAAGGGGTGGTGGGGTGCTGCGGCATCACACTCACACTAACCACACCCCAAACACACATGCAGTGGGGGGGGGGGGGGGAGGGAGGGAGGGGGAGATGGGGCGGGGAGAGGGGAGGGTGTGGAGAGGGGGGAATGGGGGGTAGAGGGTGGAAGGGGGAGAGAGAGAGGGATGGGGAGGGGGAGGAGAGTGGGGAGTGGGAAGAGATCGGAGAGGGCAGGAAGAGGGGTGGGACAGGTGGAGAGAGGGGATGAGGGGAAGGGGAGAGAGGGGTAGGGGAAGGGACTGGGACTGGTGCAAAGGCATATGTAAATGAATCCATTCCGATTGGACATCTGTGAGCATTTGGCATTGTGACATCACACGATGGAACGTTCTCCAGCATTCTATGGGTGAGAGCTGTTTGATTTTTTTTAACATTTTGAAATATTGGGCGGCGGGAGGAGAAGGATTTTATTAAAAATGTGTACATAAAAATGTATAAATGTAATGAGAAGTCCATTAGTGAATGTAAAAGTGTCAAATAAACACACACACACACACACACAGAGTTTCAAAAGTATACTAGACCCCGAACGTGCTTCACTCGCGAACATCGGCCGCGGGGAAAGAAAATGGCGGCGTTTTTGGAGGAGAGCGGGCTGCAGCAGCTGCCGTAATGGTGTCTGGCCAGCAGGAGGCCACAAAATGAGTGAGTGTGTGTGTGTGTGTGTGTGTGTGTGGGGGGGGGCGAACCATGAAATCAAAGGGCAAATCTGACACACACCCAGTTGGCAGACACACACACACACACAGTTTTAATAGTATATAGATAGATACTAGATCAAAGCAATATTCCACCTGTCACCCGTCCCCCAATGCAACCTGTTTGCTCAATGCAATATTCCACCACTCACTCTTAGCCCCCAAATGCGCAGAAGTGGCCCATTTATCCTCGTCCCCCAGCACTCCCTCCTCCTCTTCACCCTCCCTCTTCTAGCCATTGACAGAGAAGGGGGTAGAGAGGGAGGGGTTGTAGAGAGGGAGGGGGTAGAGAGGGAGGAGGGTGGTAGAGAAGGAGGGGGGTGGTAGAGAGGGAGGGGGAAGGAGAGGAGGTAGAGAGGAAGAGGGATGAACAAAACTTGTTTCATTTACACCACAGGACAATGGTGAGTAAGGTGGGCCAAAAATTGTAGCGCTATCATGTACCGTTTTTGCAAAATCAAAGTCCAACACAAAACCTGCAAATGAACAAACAAGATGAGAGTTTTAGTAATATACTAGACCAAATGCAGACCAGTTGGGTCTGCTCCCATCGCAATATTCCACCACTCACCCGTTCCATCAAGCAACCCGTTCCCCCAATGCAATATTCCACCACTCACGCATAGCCCCAACTGCGCAGGAGCGGCTCATTTCTCCTCATCCTCCAGCACTCCTCCTCCACTTCACATTCTCTCTTCAATCCCTAGAGAAGGAGGGGGGTAGAGAGGGAGGTAGAGCGGGAGGGGTGGTAGAGAGGGGGAGGCGGTAGAGAGGGTGGGGGTAGAAAGGGAGGGGGAGGTGGATGGGGGTAGAGAGGGAGGCAGTTAGAGAGGGAGGGGGAGGGGGTAGAGAGGGAGAGGGAGGGGGTAGATTGGGGAGGGTAGAGGGAGGGGAGAGGGGTAGAGAGGGAGAGGAGCAGAGAGGGAGGGGGTAGAGAGGGAGGGGGTAGAGGAAGAGGGAGGGGGTAGAGTGGTGGGGAGTGAGGGTAGAGAGGGAGGGTGAGGGAGGGGATGGAGAGGGAGGGGGTAGAGAGGGTGGGAGTGTGTGTAGATAGGGATGGGGTAGAGAGGGGGAGGGAGGGTAGAGAGGGAGGGGGCGAGAGAGGGAGTATAGATGTGGCAACTACATCCCTACCCCCTCCTCCCCCTCAATCCCCCCACTCTCCCTCCTCACCTCCCCAGTGGCCCCAGTGTTGCGAAGCCTCACCGCTGCGGTCCCAATGTCTCCTTCACCACCGCGGTCTCGATGCCTCCTCGATGGCTGCGTAAAACCCCAGCCGGGCCACCACGGGTAGAAGCCCGGGTTGGAAAAAGCGGAATGTTAACTTAAATGCGGCCCTCCCCGTGACGTCACTGGAAGCTGGTGACTGCCCACTCCCCCTTGGTGGCCGCCCACCCACCCTTCGTGACGTCACTTGAAGCAGGTTGAAAGACGTTTGCTGTTTGCTTTAGCTATTTTTTAAATGCTATAACTTGTGAAATATAGCATGAAATGTGAAGTGAAGCAGTTTATTTTGTCGACGGGGTTAATGTGATTAATAATCTGTGAACATTTCTGTGCAGGCATGTGGCGTTTTGTTGATGGTCGAAAGACACATACACAGACACACACACATGCATACACTCATACAAGATGAGACTTTTAATAAGTACTAGACCAAGTGCAGACCCAACGTGTCTGCTCCCCAAATACACCCGTCCCCTACCCATAGTCCCCAATGGGAGGCGTGTACCTCCAACTCAACCTTTTTCCGAAGGTAAGATTTGAGCATTCCTCAGCAAAGATCATAGCTTGTGAGCCTCCCCCAGCATTGGAGGTGAAAAGCAAAATCCCAATCACATCTTTCCTGCCAGGAACTATGATGGCAACAGTTGCACTTGCACTTGCATAATGGCACTTGCTGTGAGATGCCATTGAGCTGAAAGGTTCAGAGTATTGCTGCTAGTGTTCCTGTCTTGCAACTTTGTATCAAAGTGTGTTGGAAGCTGTGAGGAATGATTTTAACAGGAAAAAACATTTTAAATTCAGTATTTTTAAACATTTTCAGTAATGTCGAGAAATAAAGCCTGAAATTTTCAGATAAGTAGTTTTTGGACTCCCCGGGAAAAATCTCTACTGGAATATGTAAAAATGTTACCGTTACCGTGTTGTTTTTTCGCGAATATGTGATTACACATGAACAAACAAATACACACATGAACAAACACACACACACACACATCCAAGATCAGACTTTTAATTGGTACTAGACCAAGTGAGACCCATTGGGTCCTGTCCCCTCAATGTGCGGTTGCGGGGGCGGAATGTGGTATCACACACACACTAACCAACCCCCCCCCCCCCACACACACACACTAACCACCCCCACGCACACACTAAACAACCCCCTTGATATTATATTAATATATAATTAATTTGCTCCTTTTACCCCATCCCCTCCATATCCACTCACGCATTGACCCCAACTTGCAGGCATATCCAGAGAGGGAAAGGAAGGGGGGGTGGAGGGTACAGAGAGAGGGCAGAGAGAGAGGGGGCAGAGAGAGGGGACAGACAGAGACAGAGGGGCAGAGAGAGAGAGGGGCAGGGACAGAGAGAGTTAGGGGGGAGGAGAGAGAGAGGAGGGGAGAGAGGGGGGAGAGGGGGGTAGAGAGGGGGGATCCGAGCCGAGCAGCTGAGGCAGCCGAGCAGCCGAGCAGCCAAGCGAGTCAGCTGAAGAGCCGAGCGAGCCAGCTGAGTCTTTTGAATAACCGGGGGGGGGGGGGGGTCAATGGTCTGGAGGTTGACATCCCTCACAGCGCGTGGAAGAAGGGCGCACGGAGCAGACCCATTGTGACGCCATCAGCGAAAAACAGTGGTTTTTAAATTCAACTTTTTTTCCAATTTATGAACATTTTCAGTAAATAAAGCCTGAAATTTTCAAATAAGCCAATTTAGGACTCCATGGGAAAAATTTCAACCGGAATATGTAAAATTTCTACCGTTACCGCATAGTTTGTTTTGCGAAGATGTGACAACACACAAACAAATAAACACACACACGTTCACATCCAAGATCAGAGTTTTATAAGTATAGAGATATGATATAGATAGATGATCATATAAAGTCATTCATTTGAATCATTATACACAAGGTACTGTAGATGCTAGGTTACATTCTGAATAAGGATCCTGACCCGGAACTTCACCTATCCATGTACTCCACAGAAGCTATCTGACCTGTTGAGTTATTCAAGCACTTTGTGTCTTGATCTGAAACATTAACTGTTCCTCACTCCATAGATGCTGCCTGAACTCCTGAATGATTCCATCTACTTCACTGTAACATAAGAATTCAGCATAATGTAATTTAATAAACACAATAGCAAGTACATTTTGGATAATACGAATTTAAATTACCATTACATAAATAAATAAACACACAACAGTTCAACATTCGTACAGGCAGTGCAGAGGGAGGTTCTCAACCCAAAACATCGGCTGTCCATTTCTCTCCACAGATTCTGTCTGACACATTGTGTTCCTCCAGCAGTTTGTGTTTTGATCAAGATTCCAGCATGTGCAGTTTCTTGTGTCTCCTCCAGCACTTTGTTTTTTGTGTAACAAGCTCTAACTAGCTCTTAATCAAGTAACACATGTTTGAATTCAAAATTAGATTAAAATAGGCTCAATCAATGGTTCATCAGGATTATTGAAACTTGTAGTTTTATGACAAATTTATAGCATTCTGATAGCTTGTTTTTATATAATATGATATGATCATCTTTTCCAAACAAAATCAACGAGAATATTAATCAACTTGAAAAAAATACATTCTTTCTCACAGCCATTTCTTTGAAAAGTGAAATTAAAACTATAACCCACAGTATCATCTTTAAAACAGTGCTCACACAGACTACCATAACAATGAACTAAATAACCAATCTCAGGCATCAATCGTGTCCAATCTTGAACTGTACCTTGATAGAATAAATTGCAGAAATAAGGACAAGAAACAAGCAAATTGGAATTGATTGTGTCTTCAATGTCCTCTGAATGACTACTGAGTTTCATAGCCAATGCAATTATATTTGAAGTATAGTTGGGCAAATGTAGTTGCCAATGTGCACACAGTAATTTCCAGGAGTTGTTGACTTCGGGGGAAAGTGCTGCCTAGGTTACATCCTTGTTCGCTTCTAATCAGCACTGTGAAATCTATCACAGAAACTGAATAAAAATCTTAACCGAACAACAGCATCTCTGATAATGCAATACCTTCTGAGTCTTTTATATGTACATTAACATGAAAAATCAAAGAATGGTTTGGCCTTTTGACCCCTTGTGACTACTTCACCATTCAATCAGATTATGGCCTCAAAGCCACCTTCCTGCTCTAACTTTGTTTGTTTTAATTCCATTAATATCTGAAAATATATTCACCACTGCCTTGATTACACTCAGAAGATGAAGTTTCATGTACTCCTTGGGTACAAAATTATAAATATTAATTATCATCCAAATTAGGAAATGCTTCACTCTTTTTTAGAGACTGTTCTGTGTACCCTAGATGGGGAAACACTGTCATCCCTACATCTATCCTGTCAGTCCTACAATAGCTTTATACATTTTACAGAGAGTGTCTTTCAACATGCATTTTTTTGGCAAAGCCAACATTTATTGCCCATCCTAAGTTGCATTTCAGATGGTGATGGTGAGTCACTATCTTACATAGAAACATAGAAAAATAGATGCAGGAGTAGGCCATTCGGCCCTTCGAGCCTGCACCGCCATTCAATATGATCATGGCTGATCATCCAACTCAGTATCCCGTACCTGCCTTCTCTCCATACCCCCTGATCCCTTTAGCCACAAGTGCCACATCTAACGCCCTCTTAAATATAGCCAATGAACTGGCCTCAACTACCTTCTGTGGCAGAGAATTCCAGAGACTCGCCACTCTCTGTGTAAAGAATGTTTTCCTCATCTCGGTCCTAAAGGAATTCCCCCTTATCCTTAGACTGTGACCCCTTGTTCTGGACTCCCCCAACATCGGGAACAATCTTCCAGCATCTAGCTTGTCCAACCCCTTAAGAATTTTGTACGTTTCTATAAGATCCCCCCTCAATCTTCTAAATTCCAGCGAGTACAAGCCGAGTCTATCCAATCTTTCCTCATATGAAAGTCCTGACATCCCAGGAATCAGTCTGGTGAATCTTCTCTGTACCCCCTCTATGGCAAGGATGTCTTTCCTCAGATTTGGAGACCAAAACTGTACACAATACTCCAGTTGTGGCCTCACCAAAACCCTGTACAACTGCAGTAGAACCTCCCTGCTCCTATACTCAAATCCTTTCGCTATGAATGGATCTTGAACTAATGCAGTCTCTCTGGTAAAGCTAATTCCTCAGTGTT
Source organism: Raja brachyura (assembly GCA_963514005.1). Next base: position 29,557,265 of record OY740807.1, on the reverse strand, counting down.
TTGGGTAGAGAATTTCACTACCTCAACCCAGCAAAGATGGAGGATCAGCAATATATCTCCAAGTGAACAGGTATACTAGTGATGCAGTATACCAGTCAGAAGGTGGCAGATGCAATTAGCACAAATTACGCAATAGCGCTGTGAAAGTATCTTCACCAGAATAAATGCTGCAGTTCAAGAAGGCACCTCACCACCGCCTAATCAGGGGCAACTCGAGATGAGCAATAATTGATGGGTTCGTCAATGATGGCCAGGTTCTAGAAAATGGGCAAGTATGTCAAAAATATGTTAAAGCATCTGATAGTACCAATAAGAGATTTATGCTACTTTCATTCCTGGAGTACAGACTTAGATGCAGGGTGCTTCATTTGCTGAGGAGCTGTGATGGAATTGAATATTGTAAAATCAAGGAAACTGGGCCCAACTGAAATCAACAGGTACCAAGGGAAAAACACTCTAAATTAACACTGGAAATAAAGGATTCAGGATCGACAATATATTTCCAGGTCATACGTCATCCTGACTTGATAATATCTTTCCAGTCATTTGTCTTAGTACAAATCCTGGAGTTCCCTACATTGTACAAAAGGATTTCAGCGTTTCAGGACAGTAGCTCACTATCACTTTCTCAAGAGCAAAGAGGGATGGGCAATAAATGCTGGCCTTGCCAGAGATACCTTAATTCCAAAACTACAAAACAAAACAATTGTCAATCATCAGTGAATGTGTTGTTCTCACCTTATAATGGAAGCAGCAGCTGAAGATGGTCCAGCTATGAACACTGCCTTGAGGAGCATTTCCAGTGATGTCCTGGTGCCGGGATGATCAACTTCCAACAACCACAATAGTTTTACTTTGTGTGACAATATGACTCCAACTAACAAATGCTGCCTTATTGTCAAGGACAATCACTCTTCTTTAGGATTCAGCTCTTTGGTCTATATTTGGAAGAAGGATGTCATGAGATCTGGAAACATGTGGTCCAAGTGAAATCTAACATGGGAATGGGTGACAGATACCACATGATAATGCTGTCAACCCAGGTTTCCTTCACTTTGCTGATGACTGAGAATACACTTACTGGACGGTAATTAGTCAGACTCGATTTGTCCTTTTTATGAACAGGACATTCTCAGGCAATTTTCTACATTGTCAGGAAGCTACCAATGTTTAATTTTACTGGAACAATTTTGCTCGAGGCATGACTCATTGTAGGATGCAATGATTCAGTACAGCAGCTGGATGTTGTCTGATGCCAAAGCCTTTGCTGCATCTCACACTCTCAGGCATTCCTTAATGATTTCTTGATGTTGAGTGGATCAAATTGGCAGAAGATTGACATGTTGCGATGGAGATTCCAGGAGGAAGCTGAGATGAATAATCTATTTGGAACTTCTGGCTGAACATGTCTGCAAATGATCCTACTTTGCCTTTGGCACGTATGCTTTGCCCCATTATTCTTGAGATTGGGGATGTTCTTGGAGCCTCCTCTTCCCATAGACTCTTCAATAGATTACCACCATTTCCAGCTGCATGGGGTGGGTTTGCTGAGTTTCAACCTGCCCTGTTAGTTAGAAACATAGAAACATGGAAAATAGGTACAGGAGGAGGTCATTCGGCCTTTCGAGCCAGCACCGCCATTAAATATGATCATGGTTGATCATCTAAAATCAGTAACCTGTGTAAGTTATTGGGGCAAATCCTCCAAAATTGTGGAAGAACTTTTAAAAAGACAGATTTGCTGGCTGCAACGGAAAAACCCGCAATCCACAGAAAGACTCAGTTTCAAGTTTCAAACCGTCTGGTCCGTGGACTTGGACATCACACAACGGTGTGAACAAAGGCAGAGACGGAGATAACGAGATTTTCTTGGATACACAAAGGAAGGAACCAAGCCTCAGCAGACGATGGTAAACAGGCCAGGAACAAGCACAATCACCATCATGGATGACCCATCCATCGAGACAATAGGAGCCCATCCAGGGGATGGGATAACGATCAGGCTGAGGGATCATGACATCAGCAAACCCCTTATCATCGGAAGCCTATTGTTCATGCCAGATCGAAACTGGGAAACATCAAAAGAAGCCCTTTTATCCAGAGGACCACCTGGGGGGTTCAAAGGAATCTCAGGTATAAAACAGGAGTCCAGCCAGAACTCGGCCCTCTCTGTGCTCTCTGCTCTTTTCGGCTCTTCCTGCTCTTCCTGCTCTACTGGACCGCTCGTGAGCCTGCATCGACTTAGCTGTGAGTATCCCGGTGATTTGGTGAAATTCCCGAAATAGGATAGGAGGTTGAGTAAATAAGGGGAAAGGGGAGTAAAATATTGTTAAAGTAAGCTTTACGACATGCCCGATAGTTTTCCTTCCATAGTCTTAGTTTAAAGCATAATTTTAACCACGTATTATGTAGTGTTGGTGAGATTCGATTTCTAATTGTTTAATAAAGCCTGTAAATTTAGACTTGCTTTGAGTCCATCTTGGTTTCTGTTTTCTCTCATCAGCACACTCTGGTCAATTCAACCTTTTATCATATCCCACCATAATTCCGAGGTATAGAACCTAGGGGAATCCCTTTTGTGGGAAACGAGAAAACCCCTACACCTGTTCCTGGTTTTTCCCCAGATCCCTTGATTCCTTTAGCCCAAAGAGCTAAATCTAACTCTCTCTCAGAGAATTCCACAGATTCACAATTCTCTAGGTGAAGAAGTTTTTCCTCATCTCAGTCCTAAATGGCCTACTCCTTATTCTTAAACTGTGACTCCTGGTTATGGACTCCCCCAACATCGGGAACATTTTTCCTGCATCGAGCAAGTCCAATCCTTTAAGGATTTCATATGTTTTTATAAGACCCCTTCTTATCCTTCTAAATTCCAGTGAATAGAAGCCCAGTCAACCCATTCTTTGATCGTATGTCAGTCCCGCCATCCCAGGAATTAACCTGGTGAACCTACGCTGCACTCCCTCAATGTCCTTCCTCAAATTAGGAGACCTGAAATTAGGCACACAATACTCGGATACCCGGTACAACTGCAATAGTACCTCCTTGCTTCTAAACTCAAATCCTCTCGCAATGAAGGCCAACAAGCCATTGGCTTTCTTCACTGCCTGCTGTACCTGCATGCTTACTATCAGTGATTGATGTACAAGCACACCCAGGTCTCGTTGCACCCCCCCTTTTCCTAATTGGACACCATTCAGATAATAATCTGCCTTCCTATTCTTGCCACCAAAGTGGATAACCTCACATTTATCCAAATTATCTTGCATCTGTGCCAAGTAACCCTGCAGCCTGCAGCCTCATAGTATCCTCATCGCAGTTCACTCAGCTTTGTTTCATAAGCAAACTTGGAGGTCACATTTAATTCCCTAAATCGTTAATATTTATTGTAAATAACTGGGGTCCCAGCAACGAGTCTTGCAGCACCCCACTAGTCACTGCCTAGTATTCTGAAAAGGACCTGTTAATTCCTATTCTTTACTTCCTGTCTGCCAACCAGTTCTCTATCCATGTAAATACCCTACCTCCAATGCCATGTGCTTTCATTTCGCACACTAATCTCTTGTGAGGGACCTTGTCATAGGCTTTTTGATAGTCCAGATATACCACATCCACTAGCTCTCCCTTATCCATTCTACTTGTTACATCCTCAAAAAATTCCAGAAGATTAGTCAAGCATGATTTGCTCTTCATAAATCCATGCTGACTTTGACTGATTCTGTCACTGCTTTCCAAATACGCTGCAATATAATCTTTAGCAATCACTCAAAGGTTTACGAGGATGTTTCCAGGACTAGAGGGTTTGACTATAGGGAGAGGTTGAGTAGGCCGGGTCTCTATTCCATGGAGCGTAGGAGGATGAGGGGAGATCTTATAGAGGTATACAAAATCATGAGAGGAATAGATCGGGTAGATGCACTGAGTCTTTTACCTAGAGTAGCGGAATCGGGGACCAGAAGAAACAGATTCAAGGTGAAGGGGAAAATATTTACTTGGAATCCGAGGGGTAACTTTTTCACACAGAGGGTGATGGGTGCATGGAACTAGCTGCCAGAGGAGGTAGTTGAGGCTGGGACTATCCCATAGTTTAAGAAACAATTGGACAGGTACATGGATAGGACAGGTTTGGAGGGTTATGGCAAATGGGACTAGGGTAGCTGGGACACTGTTGGCCAGTGTGGGCGAGTTGAGCCAAAGGGCCTGTTTCCACACTGTATTAATCTATGACTCTACCAATGTAAGGCTATCTGGTCTATAATTCCCTATTTTCTCTCTCCCTCCTTTCTTAAAAAGTGGAGTTACATTGGCTACCCTCCAGTCGCCAGAGTCCCTTCATTTCCTCCCTCCCACTAGATCCTCGGTCCCCTAGTACTTCTGGAGATTGTTTGCGTCTTCCTTAGCGAAGACACAACCAAAGTACTCGTTTAACTGTTCTGCCATTTCCTTGTTTCCCATTATAAATTCACCTGTCTCTGATTGGAAAGGACCTACTTTTGTCTTCACTAATCCTTTCCATTTACATATCTAAAGAAGCTTTTAGAGGCAGTTTTTATATTTCCTGTAAACTCATGCTCTTTCATGCTCTTCCCCCCCCCCTTTTAATTAACCGCTTTGTCTTCCTCTGTTGAGTTCTAAATTTCTCCCAGTCCTCCAGTTTGCTGCTTCCTTTGACCAATTTACATGTCTTTTCCTTGGATTTAACACTATCCCCGGTTTCCCTCGTTAGCCGCAGTTGAGCCGTCTTCCCCCGTTTTATTTTCTCGTCAGACACGGTTGAACAATTTTTAGAGTTCATCCATGTGGTCCTTAAATCTTTGCCATTGCATCTACACCGTTAACCCTATAAATATAATTTGCCAGTATATCCTAGCCAATTCCCGTCTCATACCTTCAAAGTCTCCTTTCTTTAAGTTTGGACCCTCGTCTCTGAATTAACTGTGTCACTTTCCATCCTAATGCAGTATTCCACCGTACTATGGTCCCTGCTGCCCAAGGGGTTTTGCATAAAAAGATCGCTAACTAATCCTTCCTCATTGCACAATAGCCAGTCTAGGATGGCCTGCCCTCCAGTCGGTTCTTCTACATATTGGTTTAACAATGCATCCCGTATCCATTCTAGGAAATCCTCCTCCTCAGCGCTGCTACCAATTTGGTTGGCCCAATCTATATATAGATTAAAGTCTCCCATGATAACTGCCGTACCTTTGCTGTACGCATCGTTAATTTCCTGCTTGATGCTATCCTCAATCTCCCTACTGCTGCTTGATAGTCTGTATACAACTCCAACAAGCGTTGTCTGCCCTTGGGTATTTTGCAGTTCTACCCATACCAATTCGACAGCTTTCTTTGCTATTGCATTAATCTCATCTTTAACCAGCAATGCCACCCCACCTCCTCTTCCTTTCTGTCTATCCGTCCTGAGTATTGAATACCCCTGCATGATTAGCTCCCAGCCTTGGTCACCCTGGAGCCATGTCTCCCTAATCCCAACCATATCATATTCCTAACTGCTAAGATTGCATAGTTTTCTCCATTGAATGCTGTTTTGCAAACTTTTTGTCCTCTGTTGCACCACACCATTTTTTGGTACTCCCAGCATTCTCATCAGCACTCCTCATTGATCTAAGCTTGGTCCCCTGAATGGTACAAGGCTATAAATGGTGACAGCATACAGTTTTGTTGCTGCTGGTCCATAGAGCGTCTTTATTGAGTGAATCAAACATACTCACTGATCTGGTACAACAGTATTTACTGAGTAATGCATACAACACACTACAGCATGTTACTTTTACTGTGCAGCAGCACTGACTGGCAGCACATGTCGGGTTGTGATAATATGAATAGTGTGGTAGTAGGCGAAGCTTATATAATGCATTACATTGGTTAGTAAGTAAAGTAACCTTTCTACATCTTTCCTTGTATGAATAAAAAATGAAACACATCTAAAATAAAGTGATATACAGTGGCTTACAAAAGTTTTCATACCCCTTGAACCTTTCCACATTTTGTCACGTTACAACCACAAACGTAAATGTATTTTATTGGGATTTTATGTGATAGACAAACACAAAGTGGCACATAATTGTGAAGTGGAAGGAAAATGATACATGTTTTATCAAATCTTTTTACAAATAAAAAACTGAAAAGTGTGGCGTGCAAAAGTATTCAGCCCCCTTTACTCTGATACCCCTAAATAAAATCCAGTGCAACCAATTGCCTTCAGAAATCACCTAATTAGTAAATAGAGTCCACTTGTGTGTAATATAATCTCAATATAAAAACAGCTGTTCTGTGCAGGCTTCAGAGGTTTGTTAGAGAACATTAGTGAACAAACAGCATCGTGAAGCCCAAGGAACACACCAGACAGGTCAGGGATAAAGTTGTGAAGAAGTTTAATGCAGGGTTAGGTTAGCTGCAGATATCCACAGCTCAGGTGGGAGAATCTGTCCACAGGACAAATATTAGTCGTGCACTCCACACATCGGACCTTTATGGAAGAGTGGCTTGAAGAAAGCCATTGTTGAAACAAAGCCTTAAGAAGTCCCGTTTGCAGTTTGCCACAAGCCATGTGGGGGACACAGCAAACATGTGAAGGTGCTCTGGTCCGATGAGACCAAAATTGAAGTTTTTGGCCTAAATGCAAAATGCTATGTGTGCCGGAAAACAAACACTGCACATCACCCTGAACACACCATCCCCACTGTGAAACATGGTGGTGGCAGCATCATGCTGTGGGGATGCTTTTCTTCAGCATTGACAGGGAAGCTGGTCAGAGTTGATTGGAAGATGGATGGAGCCAAATACAGGACAATCTTGGAAGAAAACCTGTTAGAGTCTGCAAAAGACTTGAGACTGGGGCGGAGGTTCACATTCCAGCAGGACAACGACCCAAAACATACAGCCAGAGCTACAATGGAATGGTTTAGATCAAAGCATATTCATGTGTTAGAATGGCCCAGTCAAAGTCCAAACCTAAATCCAATTGAGAATCTCTGGCAAGACTTGAAAATTGCTGTTCACAGACGCTCTCCATCCAATCTGACTGAGCTTGAGCTATTTTGCAAAGAAGAATGGGCAAAAAATTCAGTCTCTAGATGTGCAAAGCTGGTAGAGACATACCCCAAAAGACTTGCAGCTGTAATTGCAACGAAAGGTGGTTCTACAAAGTATTGACTCAGGGGGGCTGAATACTTTTGCACGCCATATTTTTCAATTTTTTATTTGTAATAAAATTTGGAAATCATGTATCATTTTCCTTCCACTTCACAATTATGCACCACTTTGTGTTGGTCTATCACATAAAATCCCAATAAAATACATTTATGTTTGTGGTTGTAACGTGACAAAAAGTGGAAAAGTTCAAGGGGTATGAATACTTTTGCAAGCCACTGTATATGAATAAGCACATTACTAGGTGCTGACTGATTAATACAGTAACCAAAACGCTAATAGCGCATACAGGGAAGTACAGATGGTTCAAACTAAATCCCCATATCTAAGAGGCGGCCTACAAACCCATCCCACGTGCGTATGGTACATCGTGAGATTGAACGAGTCGGGGTTTAGCGGGATCTGCAAGAATGAACTTTTGGTATCTAGAACGGAAAACACAGAGGCACTGCCTAGCTGGGCAGCAACTTCCTCCACCGTGTGCATTGGGTAGTGCGGGCATTTGATCGCTGTGTTCAGTTCTCTGGGGTTGATACAAATTTGGATTTCTTCTTCGTTTTTCTTTGTTGTAACCACCATGATGGAAACCCAGTCGGATGGGTTGGTAACTGTGGCAATGACACCCAGGGACACCGTCCGCTGGAGCTCATTGTGTGCTCACGCATAGCATGTGGAATGCGGTTTGGTGCTCATACCACAGGTAAGACATTTGCATTCGCGACGATGTTGTATTTGATGGGTAGCTTCCCAAGCTTATCGTCAAATAGTTCCTTGTACTGGGAAAGTATCTGCTGGGTGGAGCCCTCGGCAGGAGATATTTGATGGATAGCAGGCCCAAAGGTTACCAGTCCTAGGTCCTGGCATGCGTTAATGCCAAGCAGAGTTGCAACTTTCCCACGGACAATGAAAAAGTTCAGCTTGTGAGCTTGTGACGCTAGGTGGCAGTTCAGCTCAGCTTCTCCAATTGGGTGCACCTCCCCTCCCCTGTAAGCTAACAAAGTGGCCGAAGTGTTTACAATACGTTCAACATTTTTGATCCGTGTAAATTCGGAGAATGACATGACGTTGCATTTGGCTCCGGTGTCAATTTTTGCAACAGTAATGGTATTGTTGATACAAAGTGAGACTTCAGGGTCGACTTGCTTCTTAGTGGAAGCAACCAGGGAGTGTATGTTATGACTGTTATCTTCAAGCTTGGGAAGAGCATCTGGAGGAGGTGCTGGTAGCTCTTGGTACTCGATATCAGAATCTTCATGTTTTAACAGGGTTAGTTCCGTATCGCGGAGTAATTCATCGCTTACTTTATCACTGAGGATTCCACCCACCAATCTGTCACAGATGAGTTCATCACACAGATTAGCAAAACGGCAGCGTGCAGCAATATGTTTCAGATCGCTGATGTAATTCTCTACAGGCTCACCTTGTTGCTGGTTTGGAGCAAAACATTTAGTACGTTCCAGAATAGAGTTGGCGCGAAGGTCATATAGCTGTCTGAATTTAGTGAGCAGGACCTTGGGATCATCAATAGTTTCAGCAAGTACCACGCTCTGATTGTTGTGATCTAGAACTGCAGGAGAATAGTCAAAACCCTCTGCTCATTTGATAGCTTCTGGGCCAGTGACGTTGGGTAGTAAAGAGGCACAGTGTTCTGGTGGAATGTTGTGATGATCAGCACGGACGTAATGGTTGCAATCATGCTCGAAAATCTGCCAACGTTCAACGAGGTCTGAGTCAAAAATCAGAGGATCAGGTTTACGGAATGAGCTGGCCATGGCAACACGAGAAGAGGGACAAAACGGGTGAAAAAACACTGGAAAAAATAAAAACTGATATACTTAAACGCGGAGTGGGTCAACCACGTCTGACACCACGTTGAGTGAATCAAACATACTCACTGATCTGGTACAACAGTATTTATTGAGTAATGCATACAACACACTACAGCATGTTACTTCTACTGTGCAGCAGCACTGACTGGCAGCACGTGTCGGGTTATGATAATATGAATAGTGTGGTAGTAGGCGGAGCTTATAATAATAAAGCACTTGGTTAGTAAGTAAAGTAACCAATCTACAGTCTTGATTTTTCAATGTGGGTTGCTTGATCTGTTCGGCACAATTGTAATACTAAATAATACAATAGAAGATATCCTGAGTGTTAAGATAGAATTTTGTCTCCACAAATGCCCTGTGGTGGTTATGTCTACCAAAGTTATTATAGACAAACACATCTGCCACTGGTAGGTTGCTGAGCATAAGGTCATGTAGGTTTATGTCTCACTTAGCTTCACTTACTACCCAACACAGATCCTTGTACACACATAGATCATATAATGATATCTTGATGTGAGGCTTAAACACACAATTATCTGATTTAGTTATGAATGTGCATCAAATTAAGCAGAGACACCATGCAATCAATTCAACTTTGTGACTTTGTGTCCCCAAAATGTTCTGTTCTGGTTAGACGCAAATTAAATGAACATCAGTCTTTGACACACATAACTAAAGTTAACCTCCTATACTAACTAACCAATCGTTATGATACGTGGGATTTAATATATCACCATCTGTTCCCATCAGCATTGAAGCTTCTTCACTACAATTACCTGGTCGCTACAATCTGCTGATCATTAGATATATCTGCATGATCATATAAAATAGAGATGCTCCTGACCTGCTGAGTTACTCTAAAATTGTGTGTCCTTTTGTGTAAACCAACATCTGCAGTTCCTTCTTTCTGCGCTTAAACTGTTCCGTGTCTGTTGCAGATGGACGGGCTCTATCCCTGTATCCCTCAATCCCTTGAGTGTCCAAAAATTTGGTTTGAATGACCACAACTGAGCTCCAGATCTGCTATCACATATGCACACAACACAGTGAACCCAATGTAGCTGATTGAGTATAACTAGGGTCTCAATGCTGGGGACATCAGCCAGGGAGAAAGCACTGAGATTGTTTCACTATCCTTTCGGTAAATTTGAAGGATTTTGTGGCAGCAGCATTGCTGTAAATTTCCAAGTGTATTGGGTTGCTGGCTGCAGGTTCTCCATGTTACAGAAGCACATAGATCTAGGATTACAGCCGCCTGAAAGCTCATGCGTTTTGTGTCCAGTCTGAGGCCGCGGTGCAGAACGACCGGGTTGTTTAAAGAAATCTTGTATGCAAGGCTTGTTCTCTCATCTGCTTCAGGGAACGTTGTCGATGTTTCGGAATTTGGCTTCTAAACATGTGCAAATGCAAGCATTCTCTGCATACTGCACCTTGACCACTGAGTTTCAGGCAACCTCCAGAAATAGAATTGGTGTAGTATACAGAGAGAACTATTTCATATTGACAATTATCCCATTGACTAATGACAATTAGCTCTACTCATGACGAGAGGTTTGTTAAGTTGAGGTGCAACATTGCAATGACAAAGATTCAAAGATGCATTGGGGTAATGAAGCAGCCACTTTAACACTAGTCTTGCCTGTGATTGCATTCATTGTAGTCCCGTTAGATAAATCTCACAGCCTGGGGCAATCATAAAATGGAGACCATCTAATTTCTGTGAAGGGTGTTCCACGGACCCTCTCAATTAATGGAATCAAAGACTATCATGGTTGGTATCGCTCCCTGTATTTTCCTCAGACCTTTCACATGGTGAGGAACATGTCTGCTTTCCTGTAGATGAATGGTATTGTGCGAGGTATCTTTAAGCCCTGGGAGAAAAACATAACCACTCCGTGATCATCTCTGCACAGTACTTTCTCGGATCTAGTGTATTTTGTCCAGTATATCCGTTGCTCAGTTGGTCGTGAGCTGCTTGTCAGATCCATGCCCAGTAGCTCCATAACCTGGAGTTGCCTTCATATACTTTTCTTACATCGCAGTGTTTGGGCCAATCACAAATGTAAATATTTTACATTTCACTTCTGCACAACTATAAAGGCCTCGGCTATTTATCACTCTGCCTTGGCAATATGGGTCAAACTCAGTGACACATCATTCTACTCTGGCTTGGTGATTGGTGCATTGCCATTGCAAAAGGTGAATGAATGAGCTTGAAGATGACAGATAAGGTTTGTGGCACAAGATATCTGGACCTCAGCCTGATAGAGATATAAGTCATTTCCCACTTTGCCTGAATTTTGATCTTTCCTGTTTTATTGCTCTGTCTAACAAAGTTTGACTCATAAATCTAGCCATGTGCCCCTTCCAAACAGGTTTCCAATCGATTTTATTGCAAAAAAATCTGTGACAAGATCCTACCGCATTTGTGATGCAAGCAAGTCATTTTGGAATGGCTAAAAGTATAATTACATTATGCCAAAGGTTACGAGATAAATTGTGACAGGAATGTAAATTGTAAAGATGTGACTGCACTGGAGAGGGTACAGAGAAGATTTAATACGCATATGTTATCAGGACTGAAAAACTGTATTAACGTGGATAGATTAGATAAAGCTAGAGTTGTTCCTTTTGAAGTGGAGGAGGCAAAAGGAAATGTCATAGAAGTGTGGAAAATTATGAGGGGGGCCATGTGGTCAAAAGCCATCAAACATATGTTAAAAATAAATGTTAAACCAAGGGAATGATTAGGAAAAAATGTTTTCATCTTGAGGGTGGTAGGAATCAGTACCTAAAGATGTAGGGAGATTAAAAACCACACAAGATTTCAATAGTGACACAAAACACTGCAGATGCAAAAACAAACTGCTGGAGTAACGTAACAGGCCAGGCAGCCTCCGTAGAAGGAAATGAACAGATGAAGTTTTGGGTTAGGACCCTCCTTCAGCCCAACAACGTGATGCTCACACATCCTTGTCTATTTATTTGGCAAGGAATCCTTGTCCCCTCCCCACCCATCTCCCAGCCAATGACCATTTCCCCAGTTTCCAACATCTCTTCCACCTCCAATCAGCCTTCTACCTGCCTTTGATCTTTTCATTTTCAACTACTGCCACAAGATTGACCATCATGACTTCTCTGAGCCCCTCACCCACTCCAATCTCACTACGTATAAACATGTTGCCCTCCACACCAATGGCAACATCATCATTAAATCTGTTGACAATGGTGGTGCCATTGTAGTCTGGCAGATTGATCTCTGCATTATTGAGGCCAGATATCGGGCTGCCAGACATCTCCTCACACCTACCCCTTTACCATGATCCCATCAACGAACACAAAGTCACTACCTCCCATACCATCACAGATCTCAACCCTTAAGGGAATCTCCACTTCACAGCCTCCAATCTCATAGTTCCTCAACTCCACACACACTACCTGTTTATATCTCCTAACATCAACCTGAAAATGGGAGCTGACCTGAAACATTGCCCGTCCATTTCCTTTCGCAGATGCTGCCTGACCCACTGAGTTCTTCCACCAAACTGTTTTTCTGCTCACAATCTAAATAGTGCTTGGACATGTAATGGAAAACCTGTGCTCTGCAGAGTTACAAACCAGGAACTGGAAGGTGGGATTACATTTGTTGATCCAGCACCAACACAATGGCCCAAATGGCACCTTCTATTTACTAAATGTTCGCTGATTCTAAATTATATTTTGAAAGGGAAATCCAAAATGCATCGAGATTACTGCAACTTAATGTAATATGTTCCTTTCTAATTTTATGCTTCCAATTATAATACTGATGATGGACGCCTAACTTTGCAAATGCGGGTCTTTATTCCCTCAGTCATTTCATAAAAAATGCAATGAATAGTTGAGCTCTTACACAAATCAATTTTGGGGGCCCAATAGTCATATCTCATCAATTAAAGTACTTGTTAATTATCTCTGCACTCTGTCTCAGCCAATTCTCTTATCGGATTCATAATTTGTTCTTAATTCCGCAATCCTCAATATTATCTTGAAGACTTTTAATAGGTAACTGAATCAGGAGATCCCTATAATAACATCCATGTACATTTCCCTATTTATTACTGAGCACAAATAGAATTATCAAGAATGACCGACCTTTCACATTCTCCAAAGCTTCACTAACTTTCAATTCCTAAACCACTATCGCCTCTTCATGGATGTGCATTCCTTTTACACATCCATTCCCCATCAGGAAAGCTTCAGAGTCCTCCGGTTCATCCAGAAAATTTGCTCTGACCAGAAACATTGCCTGCCCATTCCCTCCCCAGATGCTGACTGACCCACTGAGTTTGTCTAGCACTTTGGTTCTTGCTCAAGATTCCAGCATCTGCAATTTCTTTTGTGTGTCTCTCGAATACATATGGAGCAGGTCAGTGGTAGGAAGGAATTCTTTATTATTTTGATCTCTGTATTTTATGAGCAAGACATCTGCGGAAACCTTTTTCAAAGCCCATACTTCAGGTACAGTACAACTCACATGCCTGTTTCATCAAGGGTAGGTTGGAATAGGTGGAGATGTTTTGACAGTTTTCCTAGTGATTCATGTTATAACACTGACTTACATCCATCTTATAGATCTTAAATTTAATTGCTAAAGCAATAGAATTACATTTGCAGAATGGTACCCTCATTAGTATTTCTGCTGGTAACTCAGGGTTAGAACTTTGAAGGAGTAAAGGTGAAAGAAGTCAAATGCTGATAGCTGTCCCATTGCTCACTGTTCTGGCAATCTGCAAGGTGGCTACAAGTTGGATGCTGGGTTAAATGTGCATGATGAGGGCAGGCCACATCCTAAGCAATCGTGCTGAAGCTGAATGCAGCCCTGCTCACATCGGATCTTGAGTACCGTGAATGGTTCTGGTGCCTGCAACACACACAGATGGACAGAGATCAATAAGGAGAGCAAGGGATTGAAGTCGTGAGTGACAGAACCAGCAAATGTTTCACAATATACAGCGAGATCTGCAGCTGAAATCGATTTTGAGACAGGGCGGGCGGGGATCATTTAACAACCAGGGTAATAGTGAAATAAATGCATGATGTTTGCATTTTGGGAGGGTAACAAATGGAAATAACAAAATTATTTTGTGCCATTGCATCTGGATTGAAAATGGGAGATTCTGTGGTTTTCAATCTGTTTGGTTGCTATGGCAACACGAACGAAGGATTTTACAGATAACCAAGTGCTGAGAACCTTGTATAAATAAATTCAAATTTGTTCTTTTTTAATTGCCTTTCACAGTCTCAGGAGATTATGGTGCCTAACACAAATACCTAGAATTTTCTCTGTTAGCCTTCCAGCAATATTAACTCTCCACTTCTAAATTTACTCCAATCTTGTTATTGCCGATTATTGCTGAAATTGAATTTTTCCCACTAATATAATTTGCCAGAATGTTACAACTAATGAAGAAACAGTATAAATTCAGTGTTGCATTTGTGGCCCAGAGAAATATGTGAAGAAGATGCTGCTTTGCATTTGAAGCCTGTTGTGATGGTATTGAATTACATTAATAGCATGCTTCAAACTAAGGCATGTACTGAAATAAAATGCATAGCAGCAGTCCAGTAAGAAGTATTAAAATAACAATTCTAAAAAGCTCAGATACAGAAAAACTTTTCAAGGTGGTATAGGCTTGAACCTCCAAGAGTTAGATCATTTTTAGCCAGTGGGAACATAGTTTACTTTCACATTTGGCATACATCAAAATTTGCCAGAACTGATGTTCTTTTAATTTTCACTGAGGAAATTAGTTTTATGAATCAACCAACCAGAATGTACATAAAACATAATTCAAGAATGGCCTGTATCAATTAAATAATTTGTGAATTGACAAATACTGAAATAAAATGATCTGTAATCACTTACACAGAAACTTCCCTGATAAATAACAATATAAAGTGGCTCTTATGCCACTGATACACAGAATTTAGAGTAAAAAAGGTTTGAGTTATCACAATGTGCGAAATACCACCAGAGGGCAGCAAATCACAGCAAAACAACAGATTGTCATTCAATTCGCAAAGATGCTGTCCAGTTCAACTTCTTTTCACTGAGGCAGTCCCTTGGGATCGAGGATGACTTCCTTCTACTCTGGTTTTGTGACCAATAAGGCTAACAGTAGATTCTCGTATAGAGGGGCAGGTGGTGGCTAACATGGTGGACAAGTGGTTAGTTTGTGAGTTTGTGCATCCTTCTGCTGCTTGCCACTCCAGATGCATGGACTCCAGATTCGCAATGCTATTGTGAAAGCTCATTCACCATTTTGAGCTATCATGGACCAGAGATTCCCATGAATCAATTGAGCTTTTGCATTTCTTCAAGCTGATTGAGCAAATCCTTGAATCTTTTCCTGTCCCCTTCCCAGTGACTCTCTGTGTGGGGGACTCGTGTCAGGCATGTGAATGAGATAGTCTGCCCAACCGAGCTACTGGATACAATTAGACCCTCAAACTACAATGCTGTCCAATGACAGCATTTCTTTGCTTGTACTACCAGTGTATTTGAAGAAATTAAGGGTGACTGCATTGGTGGCTTCTCTGAGATTGTTGAGATGCCTGCTGTATGTAATCCAGGTTCCCAAACACATTAAGGAGGTTGAGGTCCTTGATGCCCCAACACAATTAGCATTGTGCCAGCTCTAAGATCTTCATCTTCCAATATTGCTCTTCTCAAATCAAACAAACAATGCATTCATGGGTTGGACCAAAGGCTGAGCTGATGTGCTGATGACAGTGGTAGGATCCATGCTTTGCAGGGACTCACCCATGAACTGTTATTGCCAGAGGGCAGTATGGTGCAGCAAAGTCATGTTGGTAGATGACCCATGTCTTGCAGATGAAGGGTTTGAGGCCCATCCACTCACGAACTTCAGTAAAGGCATTGACAATTGTTTGGAGCTTAGACTCCGAACATGCTTAAACCCATTGACAGTAGATATATAAGTATTGTTATTGATATATTATTGTCACGTGTACTGAGATACAGTGAAAAGCTTTGCTTGCATGTTATCATGTGTATACGAGTACAATCAAGCTATACACAAGTACAACATATAGGCAAAGAGAAAAGTACCAGTGTGCAGTATATAGTGTTACAGCATGACTGTGAAAGTGCAAGATCCACAATGAGGCAAAGGGAGATCGAGACTACACCTTAGCTCATGGGTGGACTGTTCAAAAGTTTGATAACAGTCGGAAATAAGTTGTTCCTGAATCAAGTGGTTTGTGCTTTCAAGGTTTCGTATCTTCTTCCCAATGGGAGAGAGAAGAAGTAATGAACAGGGCGAAAGTGGTGCTTGATTATGTTGGTTGCTTTCCCAAGGCAGCACAAAATGTAGACAACAGTCGATGAGGTGAGGCTGGTTAATCTGATGGCCTGGACTATATCTACAATTCTCTGCAATTTATGGCAGTCTTTGACAAAGCTGTTGTCAAATTAAGCTGTGATAAATCCCAATAGGATACTTTCTTTGGTGCATCTGTACTCATGGATAACATATAACAAACTAAAAGGAACAATAAATTAATAATCCAATACTAGTGCAAAAAAGTCCCAAGTTCCTAGTGCAAACAAGACAGCCCAGAGTTCATAGTTGAGTTAGTGTTTTGCAGTGTTTAAGAACCTAAAGGTTGGTGGGAATAAGATGTTCTTGAACCTGGAGGTCACCATTTTCAGACTCCTATATCTTCTTCCCGTTGGTAGAAATAAAATAAGACTGTGCCCAGGGTTGTGTGGGTCTTCGATGATTGTGGTTGCCTTTTGATGGCAATGCCTCCTATAGATCCCTTTGATGGTGGGGAGGTCAGTACCTGTGATGGACCGGGCAACGTCCACCAGTCCTTGTAATCTCCTTCGTTCCTAGGGGCATTTGATTGTTAGACCAGGCCGTGATGCAACCAGCCAATATGTTCTCTACTGTACACCTGTGGAACTTGAAGAGAGTATTCGATGACATACCAAATCTCCTCAGTCTTCTACGGAAGTAGAGGGGTTGATGGGCTTATTGACTGCATCAATGTGCTGGGGCCAGGACAGCTCTTCAGAAATATGCATGCTGTGGCTTCGGTGGTAACAACATGTTCAGCAGTGACCACAGCGACACTTGCAGTAGAGTGAATGCACGTGATATTAGTTTAGGTTTAGTTTAGAGATACAGTGCGGAAATAGGACTTTCGGCCCACCGAGCCCGCTCTGTCCACCGATCTCCGTTGACTAGCACTATCTTATACACTAGGGACAATTTACAGTTCTTACCGAAGTCAATTGACCTCCAAACCTGTACTTCATTGGAATGTGGTAGGAATCTGGAGCTCCTGTAGAAAATCCATGTGGGGGTGGGGAGAAAGCACCCATAGGCAGAATCGAACCTGGGTCTCTGGTGCTGTAAGGTAACAACCTTATAGCTGCACCACCGTGCCACCTATAAACCTGAGACGACCACATATATTTAACTTACAATGGTAAAGAAGACCAGGACCACATGGGGATGGTGTCCCTCGCTGTCAGGGCCCATGTGCACTGGTGCTGGCGATCTCGGTCTTCTCCCGCAGCTCAGTCCTGGTTTAGATTAAATAATCAAACTCAGACTTCTCCCTGTAGTTCACCCTTGCCTCAAGAAGAGGCGCCGGTGGTCTCAGACCTATCCTGGCGGCTCAGCTCTGAGCCGATACTGGCAGTCATTGGATTATCCTGGCACCTCAGTCTTTGCCTCTGTGTGTGGCCGCAGTCCTTTGTTGTCTGTGAATAAGAAGGGGCACGTGTCTTAGGATTCCTCGGTCACCCAGTCCTAGCTTCAGTAAAGGAGCTGGCTGTCTAAGGCTTCTTCGCGGCAGCTTGGTGTCAGCCACACAGTGGTGCTGGTGGTCTTCGGTGGTCTCTCAGTCTTCTTCGAACTCATGACTGTGGTTCACAGCGAGTAAGGAGACTCCCCACATACTCTCCCTTCTTCTTCCTTCCTCTTCTTCTTCAATGGTTTCTTTGTTATCAGGTACTGTGAAATATGTTGAGTGCATTCAACATGCAAAATTGTAGCGTGAGTAGAGCAGGGGATTGAGCACATATCTCTGACGTACTCCTGTGCTAATGCTAATCGAGGAAGAAGTGTTGTTGCCAATTTGTACTGATTGCGGTCTGTTGATAAGGAAGTCAAGGATTTAGTTGCAAAGGGATGCGCAGAGACGTAATTCCCTGAGCTTGACAAGAAGTTTGGAGGGGATGATAATATTCAACCAAGCTGTTGTCTGTTTTTCCCAAAAATAAAGTTTATTCAGAATAAAAAATATAAACAAACAAGAACAGTGCAAAAACTCCTCCGACATTCTCAGTGTCTCTACATTCATTAGTGTCACATTCAGCGTTGTTCGCAACTATCCTTAAACCAAACACCATTACCTCTTTTGTGGCCCACTGGGGCTCTAAGCACAGCCTGATGCCCCACACACAAAGGTGGCCATCAGGATGAGGGTGGCGTTGGGCAAGGCTTTTCCCCTGTTGCCTGCCGGTGTACATCATGACCTATCGAACCCGCTCCATCCCGCTTATGAACAGCACCTCATATTTTGCATGGGCATCTTACAACCCGGCAGTATGAATATTTTCATTGAGCTTTGTCCAATTTGATCTCTTGTTTTCATGCCATACCCTTCCATTTCTCTATGCCTCCATGTCCCCTCTCAGTCTGAAGGGTCTCAATCTGAAACATTACCCAATCCTTCTTTTCAGAAATGCCGCCCATCTCGCTGTTACTCCAGCATTTTGTGTCCATCTTTGATCCCCCGAGGCAGAGGAGCGGAAGAGGGTCATACCTGCACCAAGTTCAGCAGCACCCAGAACACTTCATTCCTGATGACCAAATTGTTCCAAGTTATTGAGAGGGATGCTGTTTATACAGTCCTGACGCTGCTTGACCTTGGTTATCCACTCCAGCATGCATCGGCCACTCTGAACCAGATCCCCAGCACCTTCAGGAAGTCAACCTGATGGTGAAAGGGACAGTTGTTCAGCGGGCCAGTTGGTGAAGTGCATGGCCTTGCTCTTTCTGTGATTGACTCTTGCTCTCGATACCAGCTCAATCTAGTCATACATGTTGATCAATCTGCGAACGAACTGTGGATCCTAGCAGTAGGCTGCTACATTGTTCATGTACAAGGAAGTTTTGGCCTGAGTGCCTGCACCGCCTGGCAATGTCACCTCTCTTAGAGAGGATCTGGATTATTCTATACAGCAAACAAACAAGGCAGGGTAGACCGGGCAACCTTGCCTGATGGGGAAGCTATCCGTTTCCCACCCATTGATTTGGATTGCACACCAGATATCAGTGTAGAGCAGTTGGATCCAATTCCTGATTCCCACCCCAAAGCCCAATTCGGAGAGCACACCCATTTATGTCTGCGATATCCTGTCATAGGACTTCTAAGTTCCACACTGACAAGTGTCCACCCCTCTGTCCTACATGTAGGCATGGCATCCCTGAGCAGTGCCAGGCTGTCTGAGACTTTCCTGCCAGGTAGAGAACAGGTTTGGTTTGGGTGGATCACCTATGCTGTGGTCTTGGATAGGTTGTTATAGTCCATATTTAGCAGCGAGATGGGTCTTCAATTTCTTATATCATTCTTTCAATAGGCAATAGACAATAGATAATAGGTGCAGGAGTAGGCCATTTGGCCCTTTGAGCCAGCACCGCCATTCACTGTGATCATGGCTGATCATCCACAATCTGTACCCCGTTCCTGCCTTCTCCCCATATCCCTTGACTCCGCCATCTTTAAGAGCTCTATCTAACTCTCTCTTGAAAGCATCCATAGAATTGGCCTCCACTGCCTTCTGAGGCAGATAATTCTACAGATTCACAACTCCCTGTGTGAAAATGTTTTTCCTCATCTCCGTTCTAAATGGCCACAGTTTAAGAATATTAAGTTTGTGGCGGTCCCTGGGGGGTAGGCCACTCCTAGTCTAGGGTAGGCCACTGCGGGGTTGTGCCCCTATCGTACGGCCATTTTGGGCCTGCATTTGCAGGACGTTATCTGTGGTCCTGGGGGCACAACGCTGCTGTGCGATGTCTCCACTGGAGTTCCGTGACGCATCGACCCCATCGCCTGGCGGCGCAGGGTGTTTGAGGTGATCCACGGGCTCGCGCTTCCCTCCATCCGGGCGACAATGGCCCTGGTAGCCTCCCGCTTCATGTGGCACGGGCTGCAGAAGGAGGTTGGACATTGGGTACCCACTTGCATCACGTGCCAGACTGCCAAGGTGCAACGACACATGCGCGCGCCGTTGCAGGAGTTCACCATCCCTCGGCAGCGATTTGACCACATTCACGTGGATATCGTGGGGCTGCTGCTGCCGTCCTGGGGCTTGACCTATCTACTCACCTTTGTCAACCGCTTCACGAGGTGGCCTGAAGCCATTCCGCTACCAGATTCTTCAACGGCCACTTGTGCTCGGGCTTTGGTGGCACACTGGATCGCCCGGTTCGGGGTGCCACTGCACATAACATTCGACCTGGGGCCTCAGTTCACGTCGGAACTGTGGTCGGCCATGGCATGCCTTCTGGATGTTCGGCTACACCACACGATGGCGTATCATCCGCAGGCGAACGGCCTGGTTTCATCGTCAGCTCAAGGATGCCCTGAAGGCACAGCTCAATGATCTGGACTGGGTGGATGCCCTGCCGTGGGTTTTGCTGGGGATCCGCACTGCACCGAAAGAGGACTTGGCCTCCTTCACCGCCGAGTTGGTATATGGCTCTCCGTTGAAGGTCCCCGGGGAGTTCATCCCGCCAGCACAGGGCCAGGTGGAACAGCCTTCGGACGCTCTGCGACATCTTCGGGAGACGGTGGGCAAGCTGGCGCCGGTGCCCACGTCTCGCCATGGGTCCTTCCGTCCGCACGTTCCCTCTGCTCTGGAGGACTGCCAGTTCATCTTCCTGCGTAGGGATGCACATCGGACACCTCTCCAGCGGCCGTACGAAGATCCCTTCCGGGTCCTGGAACATGGCTCATCCACTTTCGTCCTGGACATGGGGGGTTGGCATGAGACTGTTTCAGTTGCGCGGCTGAAGCCACCACATATTGATATTGATCAGCCGGTGCTGGTAGCGCGGCCCCGTAAGTCGGGTACCTGTGGCAGTCCCTGGGGGGTAGGCCACTCTTTGGATCAATCACCTCGCCGATTGAGTGACAGAGGCGTTGGTTTGCCATCGGGTTTCCTGACCACCCCTGGGTGTGTGCTCTCAGTGTGTTTGGTGTGCTCTCGCTGGATTAAAGGACTACTGTTTAAACCTGCCTAGTGTCTGGCCTTTTCCTGACCTCGTCCAGGCCGCTACAAGTTTATTCTTAAACTGTGGAACCTGGTTCTGGACTCCCCCAACATCGGCAACATGTTATGTTTCAATAAAATTCCCTGTCATCCTTCTAAATTCTAGAGTATACAAGCCCAGCTGCTCCATTCTATCATCATATGACAGTCCCGCCATCCTGGGAATTAACCTTGTGAACTTATGCTGCCCCTTCTGCTTGTAGATTGGGGTGATAACGCCCTTCTTCAGCATGGAGCCTGACATCCTGCCAGCCAGAAGCATAGCATTGTATACTTCCAGCAGGTCCGGTTCACCCAGTCCCACCAAGCTGTAGGCTGTAGACAACAACTGACATGGCAAATTGTAGTGGGTCCAGGTTCTTGCTGAGGTAGTATCATAACCAACCTTTCAAGGTACTTATTCACCATGGAAGTTAGTGCTACCGATTGTTATTTTATAGGCAGTGTCACCTTACTCTTCTTGGGCACCATTATGATTGATGTATTTTTAAATCAGGTGGAAACCATGAACCACCTGCAGGTGTTATTTACACATTGGAATGTGAAGCTCTTGATGATCGCCACTTTGTCACCACTGATGCTGACTGGGGCTTGGTAAAATCAATAACTAGCTCCTTCATCTTGTTGACATTGAGAGGTTGTTGTCACTAAGCTCTCCGTTTCTATCCTGTAGTCCATCTTGTTATTGTCGCAATCTAGTTTTGCTTTACAGTAAGTCACAATACTGACCGTTTTATACAATGCAACCCCCTTGTTTGGCAGGGACATGAGGTGGGGTGGGGGGAGGAGTTGATTTATCACTTGCATCCAAATCCACATAATTGGGAAAAATCTAATCAGGTTATCTAACACCCAAGTCTTAAAGGGATTGAATTATGAAACATGCGCAGCCTTGACAGAACTTCAGATTTCCAAAAACTGGGCTAGAACAGACTAAGCCAACTAGAGTCACAACACACCATCCACTCATTCTCCTCTTGTGGGCATGGCTCCATCGCTGATTTTTCTCATATCCAAATCCAATCGTGCAGTTTAGATAGCGCAGGGCATCAGACAATGCAGTGAGGAGACTTCTCCCCAATCCAGCCGACATGGGCCTTTGTCAGCTGTGTGTGCTTGTCGGCCCAATTATCCACCAAAACGTTACAATCTACATCCATAACACCAAGGCCCTTCAACAATCATTCCTCACTGCCATCTGACACAAATTTGCATTGCAAAATAACACGGGAATCTATTTTTGTTTATGCTTGTGTACCAATACTTTATCAAAGTAACTGTCAATTTTTAGTTAATTTATGTTCAGCACAGTCATTGCGGGTTGAAGGGTGTGTTTATGTGCTGTGCATTTCTGTGTTATAAAATAACAGGTATTTATCTGCTGCCCACAATATAATCAGAATTTGCTTGCCCACACTGGTACAATATAAGTGGATGCAAACCCAACCAGTGAAGTGTTGTTATGTGTTCAAATCCATTGTAACTGGAGTGTCGTAGAATGCCAAGCTGTGAGTGGCTGTTGGCCACAGTGATCCCAGTCACTTGGCTTGGATACACTTGCGATATTGAGGATGTACAGGGCAACACGACTATCCTGAAGAACATTGTCACTCCGTTAGTATTGAATCAAGAAAGATTAGTCTGAAAGGGAACAATCCTATTTGCCCACCACGTTGTCAAGGCAATGGCTGGTGATCGAAAATCAACTACAGCCACAGCTAAAGAAGGGAAAGGAATGCTGTGACACTCTAAGCAAGAATTGGAGATTATGACAAAAGGAAAACACCATCAGTCGCTGGAACCAATGGACCTTACCACAAAGAGAGAAAGAGTCTATCCATGGGCGGGTGTCAGCGATTCCACCAGTGACCGCCGCGCGGCGCTGCAGTCCCGCGATACCACCAGTGACCACCGGGCGGCGCTGCGGTTCCGCGATGCCACCAGTGATCGCCGGGCGGCGCTGCGATCCCGCGATGCCACCAGTGACCGCTGGGTGGCGCTGCGGTCCCGCGATGCCACCAGTGATCGCCGGGCGGCGCTGCGATCCCGCGATGCCACCAGTGACCGCTGGGTGGCGCTGCGGTCCCGCGATGCCACCAGTGACCGCTGGGGTCCCGCGATGCCATCAGTGACCGCTGGGCCGCGCTGCGGTCCCGCGATACCACCAGTGACCGCCGTGTGGCGCTGCAGTCCCGCTATACCATCAGTGACCGCTGGGTGGCGCTGGGGTCCAGTGATGCCACCAGTGACCGCCGGGTGGCGCTGCAGTCCCGCGATGCCACCAGTGACCGCTGGGCGGCGCTGCGGCCCGTCTCTCCCGGTCCTCCGTTGCTCGGGTAACGGTCGCATGGCGGCGCCGCCGCCGTCTCCAGGTGAGTGGCCGCGGCCCCGCGCAGTTTGCGCCGAGCGGGTGCGGGCGCGGGTTTTGGGTGCAACGATTAGAGGAAAAAGCGAACATTAATTTGTCAGTGGGATTAAGATTGAAGGCCACGGGGCTGCGATTAACGGCGGCGCCCGGTAATCCGGCTCGGGAGCTGGGGCTGCGCGGCCCTCGTGAGCCCCTTTGGGGAGCCCGGGTTCGGGTGCGTGGGTGGGTGAAGAGCGGACTCGGCGTCGCCCCGGGAAAGGGCCCGTTCGCTCCCGGGCTTCTCCGCCTCCGCCGCCTCCTCCGCGACTGCAACTGCGCCTCTCCGCCAGCAGGGGGCGCACCTCGGCGAGGGGCGGGGCTACGCACTGGAGCGCCCCCTGGTGCCGGTGCCGGAGCCGGGCCCCTGCAGGGAACCGCTGGTTTCTGCGGCATTGAGACCAAAGGACAGACATTATATGGGACTTGAGTCATAGTGAATTAAATCTGAGTCAATGAGGTAGCAAGCTCTTTCCATGTTATTCAAGTCTCTAATAGTAGGTATCCATCTTTTGGAATTTCTACTTTACCTCCATATGTACTTTTGTACATAGACCAGACTAGACATAGTATTTAATCCTAACCATAGGATTTAGGAGCCCATCAGGTCGGCTCCTCCATTTGAACGTGTCTGATCTATTTTTCCTTCTCGACTTCATGTTCCTTCCTTCTCCCTGTAATCTTTGGCACCCTTACCAATCAAGGACCTATCAATCTCTGCTTTAAAAATACCCAATGACGTGGCCACTGGCTTCTGTGGCAATGAATTCCACAGATTCATCACCCTCTGGCAAAATAAATTCCTTTCAAGCTCCATTTTAAAGTTGCATCCTTTTATTCTGTGGCTGTGCCCTCTGGTCCCTGACTCACCCACTACTAGAAATATCCTCTCCACATTCACTCATTTAGCTCCAACCCCATAGTTAGAGCATTGAACAGCACAGGAACAGGCCCTTCAGCCCACTATGTCTGTGCTGAACATATATCCAACTCACCTCATCTGTCAGCACTTGATCTACATCGCTCCATTCACTGCATACCCATGTTATCATTTGAACACCTGCTCTCTTTTGACATCTCAGTCAAGTGTCTATTCTAAGGGAAGCACGCTAGCATTAATCATTTGCTGTAGTCCCAGTCCTGAATGGAATGAATACCATCGACGGAAAATTAATAAAACAGATTTGTAAAATCGGAAGTGCTGGAGGAACTCAGTGGGTCAGGCAGCATCTGTGGAAGGAATACACAGATGGTGTTTTGGGTTGACGCCCATCAAACCTATTCCTCCCTCTAGTCCCTGTGCCCCACCCATTATCCAGATCCCAAATGGCCAAGTCAATCACCCAATCTGAACCCAATTGAGCATGCCTTTTATATGCTGAGGAGAAAACTGAAGGGGACTAGCCCCAACACAAGCATAAGCTAAAGATGGCTGTAATACAAGCCTGGCAGAGCATCACCAGAGAAGACACCCAGCAACTGGTGATGTCAATTAATCGCAGACTTCAAGCAGTTATGCATGCAAAGGATATGCAACAAAATACTAAACATGACAACTTTCATTTACATGACATTGCTTTGCCCCAAACAGTATGGTGCCCTGAAATGGAGGGACTATGTATAAACACTGCTGTAATTTCAATATGGTAAAACCAAAATGTATAAAAATGGCCTTTAATAAAATCTGACAATGTGCACTTTAACCACATGTGATTTTTTTCTATTACAAATCTTAAATTGTGGAGTACAGAGGCAAATAAATAAATTATCAGTCTTTGTCCCTTTGTTTAGCTTCAAAATTTACACCTCATCTTCCATCTTTTTGTCTCCTTTTAACGTCTAGCCTTTGTCCACCCATCTACCAATAAATAAATCCCTCACCTGTATCCATTTATCAGTTGTGTAGGAAAGAACTGCAGGTGCTGATTTAATTCGAAGGTAGACACAAAATGCTGGAGTAACTCAGCGGGTCAGACAGCATCTCTGGAGAAGGAATGGGTGACGTTTCGGGACGAGACCCTTCTTCAGACTGATGAAGGGTCTGAAGAATGGTCTCAACCCGAAACGTCATCCATTCTTTCTCACCAGACATGTTGCCTGACCTGCTGAGTTACTCCAGCATTTTGTGTCTCCCTTCCACCTGTCACCTGCCGGGCCTTATCTCACTCCATATCTTTCAGCTTTCTCCTGCCTATCACTATTAATCTGTAGCACGCTCCTGTCCTGAACCGTTGAATATTCTTCCAGACGTGCTGTCTTCCCGAGGAGCTGCCTGATCCATTGAGTCATTCCAGTAGCTTATTTGTTCCAGATTCCAGCATCTGCTGTCTCTTGTGTCTCCAAACAGATTTGTAAATATGTTTGATCTTTCATTTAAGAAAACCGGAATCTGGATTGTTGGTGACAAGAGTCTGCAGAGGGGAAGACACAAAAGGAAAATAATACAAGAACATTACTACTGAATCCCGATGGTGCACCTGCAGCTTGGAGGAAATGTAGCAATGGGTGCAAGCCAAGAGAGAAACTTTGCTGACGGATCTCTCTACATATCAGAGGAATACGATTGAATGGACTGGGGAAATACCTGCCAAACAGGTACTTCCTTGTGAACTTGTACAATCTACATTCCTAATTCGACAACCACCAATGACTATCCAGAGAAACTGTCCAAAATAGTCATCATTTGTAACCTACTGGAAGGAATTGTCTCTGTTGAAAACCTGAGAGAAATCATACAAAACGGATATCTTCCATTGAATTAGCAAGGGATATGTTTCTGAATGAGTAAGGGATATTCTAATCGTAACAGACCTTGTGTTTCCTGGTAACATGTCCAAGGCACACACAATAGCAAACTAACTCTTAGCAACTGCTCAGAAACTGCCAAAACAAGACGTTGCTCGTGCTATACTTCTCTATGGCTTTACGTTACTCTTAAGCAATTTTACTATTCTTTTTTACTGACAAGAACAGTATACATACAATCGTACAGCACCAGGTGCCCACATGGTGGTTTCAGGGTCTGTTACAGATCTCCTTTGTGGCATCTATCCCCTTCATCCATGTCCTCAGGAAGATGGCAGCTGCAGACTCCCTCTCAACCACTTTTTGTTACAAGCAGCACGGTAAGATGTTCTGTTTTTTTCAGCAATTCATATAGTGCATCTGTTGGCCATGGGTTACCGTGATGTATCGGAATATCGATCAAAGTTACAGGTAAAGTTAGATGAGTAGGATATGAGCTCAGGTGAAGTGGCTGTTTTTAATATCTTCATCTTTGTGTCATATCCCTCCATTCCCAAATTTGTTTTCCCCAGAGACCTTTCAGAGAAACTTTCTGTGCTTGTTAATAACCTCAATGCACTACCATTAACAATGTTCTTCTGCCCTCAGAGGTATGCAGCTCAGATGTATTCCCTCACACCCACCATGTCTGTGTTGACCATCATCTATTCATTTGCATTTAGACATTTTTTTCTACTCATATTCTCGTCAACTTCCCTCAGATGTATTCCCTCACGCACACACTGGGGGCAAACTACAGCGGCTAATTAACCTACCGACCTGCACTTCCTTGGAATGTAGGATTAAACCAGACACCCGGAAGAAGGCCATGTGGTCACAGGGAGAACGTGCAAACTCCACACAGGCAGCATTTGATGTCAGGATCGCGCCTTCGTCTCTGGCAATGTGAAGCAGCCACTCTACCCGCAGTGACACTATGCTACCCTCAGGCCCTTACATCTCCCTATAGTTTGCTGCTTGTGATTAAGGTTTTCCGAAAAAGCCCTTAAGCGAAACCGTTGGTCATCAGGCGTCTCCTTATGTGGCTCAATCAAAGTTGACAAAATGTTGCCGTGTTAAAGGAATGAAGTAAATGCATCATAGTCCTTGAAACTTACTAGCAATGAGTCAGATATATCAAACTGCTTAGAAACAGGGAACTGCAGACGCTGGTTTGCAAAAAAAAAGACACAAGAGTGCTAGAGTTGTTCATAGTGTCAGACAGCATTCCTGGAGAACATGGATAGGTGACGTGTCGGGTCAGGATCCTTCTGACCACTGGTGGAAAGCTGTGATTTGGTTTTGCTGCTGATTTCTTAAATCATTGTGTTTGTTTTTTGCTGCGTGTCTCTTGGTTGGTGGTGTTCAGAGTATGGTTGTTTTGTAGTTTATCAGATTAATCCAACATGTACACATTGCTGAAAATTATGACATTATAATATTTCTGTCCAAAATGTATTAAAATAATTGTTATCCAGATGTTAATGATTCCTCATTTCTTACCATAGTTGTTTTGCTCTATTTCTTGCCATTCATATTCTGCCTGACCCTCTGTGGCATTTGTTGGATATATTCTGGTGTTTGGGTATTTGATTTTTTTAGAATCGCCTTTACGCTTTACTCTACTCATGCCCCACTTCTAATTGCAGGGTGAGACTTTTGGAGTTGATCTACATTTGCTGGTGCATCCAAAAAGAAATAGTCATGATAGAACGTTTGGAATTCCAGCTGGGCTCCTGTTTTAAATAGAAGAGGATAATTGAATAGCATTTTAGAACTAGAAATGATGTTGATTCTTCTATCAGGCAGAGCTTTTAATTATCCGTTTCATTGTGTCCAACAAAATATTGGGTGCTTGTGTTTGTACCTCCTACATAATTTGTTGGCAAGTGTGTTTTGTGTGAGGTGCATTTGGATAATGCTGCTTCATGTCAGGGGACATGACAGTTATGTTATTTTGGCTGTGAGAAGAATATATTTTGGAATGTTTAAATTTAGCAGTCGGGGTATGAACAGGAAATAATGAAAGCGTTCATGGATAAGGCAGAATTTGTGGAAAGTTATTGGTTCAGGTTGAAGGGCCTGAGGAAACTGGCGAAGTGAGTTTTAAGTTGCAGACGGAGGGGTGGGGGTGAGGGGAGGGATGGCGAGGACAGTGGCAATAATTTTGATGGGGTTTGCCCGCCTGCTAAGCTCTTTATGAAGTTGTCTGGTTTATTTATTAATGGGGGCAGTTGGGAAGAGAAGCAAACAAGTATGGAAAAGCTGTGGAATGCAGGTTAGAGGTATTGTAGGAAAAAGGTCTGAGTGTCTGAGAAGAGAAGAAAACAGTTACTATTATACTATTACAAATGGAAAACCTGTCTGGCTTTAAAAAAAATCAGTTACCTGAAACTGTTAAATTCAGTATTGACCCCCAATGGTTGCATATGCACAAATGGAAAAAGGGGTGCTGTTCCTCGGGCTAATTTTAATCTTTGCTTAAATAATTAACCCAATAATTTTAAGACATACAGGAGGCCACAGACAGACAGATAGGCCTGATTGGGAATTGGATGGAGAATTAAAGTACAGGGACCAGAGGCACAGGGTGATCCATGTCATCCCCATGGACTGAATGAAGGTGCTGCATAAAATTATCGCCCATTCTACATTTGGTTTCTCCATTGTATATAAGATCACATCATGAGCACTGATGCTAATTACCATATTGGAAGTAATACAAATGAATCACTGTTTCATTTTAAAGGACTGTTTTAGGCTGCTCCATGGGAATGAAGAGGAAAAGGAATGGGTGGTGTATTTCCAGATTGCTCAAATAATTCAACAATCTTGATAAGAATTGCACAATGAGGGCCTTGAAGGAAGAGTTCCCAGGCTACAGAGATTTGTGTCAGTCATAAAGGACATGGAGGGGAAAGTAGAAATGAAGTGAGATGCAAAACCTCCAGATTAAAACAGATGATAGGCTTGGTTGGAGACAAGGATTAAAAGATCAGTCCAGAGGTTTTTCCTGAAGAAAATGTGGGATTAATTGGATTATTTGTGTTATAATTAATGCATTTATTGTGGTGGTTGAAAAATGTGTATTGGCATTACTGTACGAGTGGAAGTTTAACTTCTTACAGACACAGGATGTTGGTGAGGAGCTGATGAAAACAAAAATGGATTTCTGGGCATAACAGAGCGCTAGGATGTGACAGGGTGGGCACGGTGGCACAGCGGTAGTGTAGCTGCCTTACAGCGCCAGAGATCCTGACTATGGGCGCTGTCTGTACATAGTTTGTACGTACTCCCTGTGACCGGGTTTTCCCGGGGTGCTCCGGTTTCCTCCCACACTCCAAAGATGTGCAGGTTTGTAGATTAATTGGCTTCGGTAAACATTGTAAATTGTCCCTAGTGTGCAGGATAGTGCTAGTGAATGGGGTGTTTGCTGGTCGGCACAGACTCGGTGGGCCGAAGGGCCGGTTTCCGTGCTGTATTATTAAAATTAAAAACTAAAACACAGGATGCGTTAAGAAAATAAGCAATGATGATAATGGATGTCATCCGCAGGCACTATCGCCATAAATAGTCTGCCAACAATAAAGCTGCATGATTTAGTCCTTATTTGAACAAGATGTTAACATATTGACTGAAAGGTGTTATAATACAACAGATTACACTAAATAAAAAGAACGACACACAAATAGTTATAAAGTATGGCTCACAAACCCATTGTCCAACAATCCAGGCATTTTTAGTGTTGAATGGGGAGGGAGAAAGCTGTATCGATTTTACTACATGACTGCCTTGGGCGAGAATTACTCATCTGCTCTTAAATTATCTTAACAATGTGGCTCTGATTTACCAGACAATGTTTGGCTCATTCTCCATTTCGGCTGAGTCACTGTCTGGACCTCTTAGGAATGCAAAGACTGTGATATCAAAATACCAGTAATAAAGAAGATGATCTCTCAATATCGGAACTCCTAACCCGGCATTTGGAGTTAAAAATATCTTCACTTTTGCTCATCTTTAATTTTTGTTTTGGAATAAGGAACATGTTGAATCTTCTTGCCCCACATTGCTCTCTGCCCAAAACGTTAATGTGAAGCCTACTGCGTTATTTGAACCTTTTAGTCACTGAAATATTCTGACATTCCTTTCATTTGAACATGAATGCAATGAATCTGGACATTTTACACATGGAGACTTTCAATGAATTTCGTTTTTGTGATTGCCTTAGATCATTTACGGTTATCTGATTAATTAATATTGGAGTTACATCAATGCAGAAGATTTAAAAATAATTACATTTCTTGGCTTTAAACATGAGAAGTTTCAAAATGTCATTTCACCAATATTATGCATTAAACACAGGCATAGGAAACCATAATTACTTTGTATGAAAAGCTACATCACCATGTTTTTTTTGAAAAACATGGTCATAACGATTCTTTAGGTTTTTCTACTGTCATGTAATTATGCATGTCTGAGTCAATTTAAAAATGTTTCACCAGCTTTTTATATATACGAGTTACCACATTCAAGCGTCATGCATCATGTGATGGTTGATGGATGTTACCAGCAGATTGGTTGGAATCGTTGCTAATTTCCACAAGGATGGAAGTGATTATTCTTTCAAATGAAGTATCGCAGGGTTTAGTCTAGGTCAGGATATAAACACTGTCTGAAAGCTTTTGATTGACTATTCTCCTCTTTCCCGACGTTTGCTGGAATGTTCATTTATACCATCCCGAACCCATACTCCATATTGCTATCTAGGCAAAGTATTAATTAAAAAACCTGCTCAGATACCTGACCATTTGAATGACTGTAACATAATCTAAAAGCAGAAAACAACACATGCTGGAAACAAAAAAGAAAATCTGAAAATCCTGGAAATATCCAGCAGTTCAGGCAGCTCTTGTGGAGAGTGGAATAGGGCTAATGTTGGAAGGAAAGGCTCTTCACTGAAAGATCCGCCTTGTTTCTTTCTCCACAGCATTAAAGTGCACCCAGCTATGGTTTAGAGAAACACAAGTGTGGGAAACATAAATTGTTTTGATGATTAGCTAGTTGTGACAGTGATCGGGAGATGGGTGGCATGTTAAAAATGAATATTTAGCACATATAGCACAACTAAAGATGGAATTCTTAAGAAGATTAGAGGTTAAGCTGATTTAAAGGATTGGAATGAACCTTGAACATACAGAATGATTCATAGTATTAGCAATTTAGAATGGAGAAAGAGAGTGAAACTGCAAACTTAAATGTTTAAAGCGCCTCAAGAATTTCTTTTTGCATCTTATGAATGTCATTCCATGAAGGGTTCAGATCAAAATTGTTTTGAGTGCTGGCTCAAAGCATTAGCTTGCTTACTAGAAACTTCATGTTGAGTGCACTCTAATTTACATTTTTATTTTTTATCTGAATAAACATAAATCTAGCATTGCATTAGTGAGTAAGAACAAAAAATCTGCTGAATCCGCTGGGGGGTTGTGCACACTAGAGTGAGTGAAGATAACTGCAATGCACAAATGGCTGTGTAGTCAGGAGTTTATTTTCATCAATGAGACATTCAGGAGAGGTAAGATTTTTTAACTTGGGAGTTGGCGACATGAGCAGGAATACATTATTAATAGAGTCAGGGAGGCAAATGTCCTCTGTCACCTTGATGGGAGCTGCCAGAAATAAGCATCTTGCAGCGAAGGGATTATTAATAGGATCTGGTATCTGAAGGAGGCCCTAATCCTTGCCATACTGATCACAGGCCTGCAATCCTCTGGGAATGTCCGCCCTGCTGTGGCAGCTGCTGATGGTGTGACAGGAATGCTAACTCCTATTAGTCTAATTATCCCACGTACATGAGCTGTTTGCCAGTTCCAACTGCGAATCACCACTTTCTTTGTGGTCTGCTGGACTTTCCTAAAATTAATTTCAGCAATTGCATCTCTGCCTGCTGGTTGCATGCTGCCCATTCAGGATGGTGGCTGTATTTATACTGAGCATAGGTGGAGTGTGACTGACAGACTTTCCTGGTGTGTCTGTGTCTCTCAAAGAAGCTCTTTCTCCCCCACCTTCCTGCTGTATTCTGTGTCAGTTAAGCTGCAGACCTCGCAGAAAACAAAATATTATTTTTAGGCCCACATAAACCAATATAATGTGTCAGTGAAGTTTTTTCCTCAAATACAAAATTCAATGTATAATTTTGGAAATACTATTTAGATTTGGATTTTGATGGCGTCAACTCTGGAACTCACCGGTTGTTAGTTCAGATAATGTTTAGTTATTGCTAAATAATTTTGCGTTGACTGATGGTGGTAATATTTCCAAGGAGAAATAATGCTTTGCACTGCAAAAGTGATAATTTGACCGTTAATAGTTATCTGACACTTGATATAATGGCATTTAACTCTTGAATTCTATACGATTCAATGCTGAAACAGACCAAAAGAACATGTCATAACTGGAGCCCTGGATTTTAATCCAGGATTTTAATGTTTGAACCCTGGATTTTGAGGTTAGCAGAGGATAGACAAGGATTTTGATGATTCTGCTAGATTCTGCTATTTGCACATCATCTGATTAAATTTGAACCTGAATTTTGACAATGAACCCGATTGAACAAAAGCAAGAAATAAAATGCATTTAAATAGCATCCTTCCTAGTAATCCCAAAATACTTTGCAGGCAATGATCTTGTCGGTGGTCTACACACTAAGCACACACCATGTTGGCACTAGACGAATTCATTCTATTGCCTACTCTCTTGAGACAGCAAATACTGATGCTTTGCTCATCATCACCGGCGACTTTGATATTCAGGAACGTACTCCCCAAATACCATCAGCATCCATTCTGCCCATGTGGGCGTCAACACTCTTTTCCACTGCTACACCACCATTAAGTACACCTATTGTGCCATCCTCACACTCATTTCAACCAGTCTGAACTCCTGCTGGCTTATAGATGCCGATTGAAACTTGTGGCATTATTGAGAGCAATAATACAGCTGTGGTCTGAGGAGGCTGAGGGTCTACTTCAGGACCTCTTGAGTCGATGGACTGGAATATGTTCAAGATCACTTCATCCAGCCTGAATGAGTATACCACAGACATCATCAGTTTCATCAAGAATTGCATTGATGACTGTGTTTGGACACATTTAGGATCGATCCTAACCAGAAGCCTATGATGAACAGGGAGAATCACTCTCTGCTAAAGGACGAGCTCTGGCTTTCAAGGATGACCTGGCACTGTACAAGGAGGCCAAGTATCAGCTCTGCAAGGCTATCAGGGATGCCAAGTGAGGATTCCAAAACAAGCTCTGGGCTCAGTTCAATCAAGCCGATTCCAGGTGACTGTGGCAGGCCCTGAATACCATCGCGGCTCAAGCTGAAATAAAGTATAATTAATTATAGATGGAGTATGATTATAATGATATCCTACGAGGCTCAGTTTTGGGACCATTGATTCTTAACTATGTTTATTAAGTTACAGATGTTGTATCTAATCTGTTCAAACTTCCAAATGAAAGGAATACGTTTCAGTATGAAAAACAATGCTCATCTGCTTCAATTAATGGTGTATATGAGAAATTATATATGATTTAAAAGTGCAATATTATACATATTAACTTAACATATCCTTCAACAAAAAAACAATAGAGATAATGGAGAAAGAGTTGACCATTGAAAGTCACACAGCTTTAAAGGTACATCAGCCGTACCATGAAGAAGCGGCTAAAGCAAGTAGGGTTGGGTTTCATTTAAAGGACAATTGAGTTTGAAATGAAGGCATTCTGTTCTGTCCTTGTATATGACATTGATAATGCCTCACTTACAGCATTGGAGACGGCTGCCACAAAGCTTTGGGAGGTATGCAAACTAATTTTCCCTTATAAAGCATTATGATAATCAGGGGCCAAAAGGTTTGAAATTATATCTTAGGAAAAAGCATAGATCTGGGGTAACCTGAATTTCACAAGTTGGTAAATGAAATTAATTATATTTTATTTGTCAGTTAAATAGCTTAATAATTAAATAGATTTTCAGAACCAGAGTCACGATTTGAATCTGTTAAGACCACATACATATTTTGAGGTGTTTCTCCAATGGACATTAATTTGCTGAATTCCTTTAAGCTATGCTGGAAACACTCAACTGGTTAACAAAGAAAAACAAAGTTAACATTTCAAGTCAAAGAACCTTCATCGTAATTGAAGGGTCCAATGAAGGGTCTTTAACATGAAACATTTCCCTTGGTTTTCTTACCATATATTACTGATTGACTTGCTGAGTGTCTCACTATCTTCTGTTTTTATTTCAGATTTCCAGCATCTGCAATTTTTTTCATTTTCAGCATGAGCCTGACATATTTCTGAGTATTGAAGATAGTTATCATTAATGTCTTATTATTATTAATGTTTAGTGTTTTCTGAGTCATTCGTAACTGTCACTATAAGGCTTGTTGTTACTTGTGGGCGGAGCACCAAGGCAAATTCCTTGTATGTGAATACTTGGCCAATAAACATACTTACTTTGTTAAAGAAGGAACTGCAGATGCTGGAGAATCGAGGGTTACACAAAAGGCTGGAGAAACTCAGCGGGTGCAGCAGCATCTAAGGAGCGAAGGAGATAGGTGACGTTTCGGGTCGAGACCCTTCTTCAGACTGAAGAAGGGTCTCGACCCAAAACGTCGTCTATCTCCTTCGCTCCTTAAATGCTGCTGCACCCGCTGAGTTTCTCCAGCCTTTTGTGTAACCCCCAAACATACTTACTTTACTTACTTGCTTACTATTTTCCAATAAAAAGCTACTTAGGAAACCAAGCAATCTGCTGGACTGGTTTTGATAGTTTAGCTGAATTTGAAAGGAATTCCTATGATTTTGTTTTCTTAATGGCCATGGGTTTAAGATGATATTTATCTTTCCCAGGATGTACCTTAGTTTTAGTTGGGATGGGGAGAGTATATGTTGGACACCACCAACATATATACTGCTCAAAGATTTACCTTGGTAGGTATGGGTAGTTCTTTGTAGTACATGGCCTTACAAAATGTAAAACTCTGGCTGAAAAACCTTGATGGCTGGCTAAGGCAGATGCCCAGTATTCGTCATCTGCCAGAGTTGTCAAGAACATTGAATATTCTGTATTGTTTCTTAACATTCTTGACAATTGAAGGCACAATCATTCGTGGTTGGTATGCTGATTGTGAGAGATTGTGACTAAATAAAGAAAGATATTGAATGGACAAAGGGAAAAAAGAGCTAGTATAAGAAAAATATCTCAATTCTTTTTGAAGAAGAAAGTTTGGTATATTTCACAGGTATAAAAAGAGAAGTGGTACAATAAGATGGGACCCACAGAGATGACGGATTCATGGAGAATAAATGGGAAACGGTAAGAATACACACAGTGTGCATTGGTCCAATGGTTATTAAAGAGAAAAAGGATGAAGTAGATGGAAAAAATAAATAAAACTGCAAATTCTGGAACCAAACAGAAATGCTAGAAGAACTCAGCCAGTCAAATAGGATCTATGGAAAGAGATACCAATCATAAACAGCAACAACGTTGCCTCGAGAAACGATGAATGGTGCGAGCATACATCTGATCCTGAGAGGGTCTGAAATGTGAAGGGGTGAAATTCGTGTTGAAATCTACGTGGGACAAGCTGGAGGTGGAGACATTCACTGGAAAGTAATGTGGCCGTGGCAGCGATTTTGGATCAGAACCTTAGTACAGACATGAAAGGAAACAGAAACCAGTGAGGGTGAACAGGGTGAAAGAGACTGATAGAAATGGCAGGCAATAGTTTGGATTTATTTAAAAGCAAAATGAATCATATTATAATCCGTGAAAGATAAAACAGAGTAATTAACCCATAGACAGAATATGTGCTGGGACCTAATGGGATATATTCAAGGAATCTAGGGGAAAATGAAATAGAAACAAAAGGCTCTGGAATTAGTATTGTGTGTATTTTTAAAATTAGATGCATGCTAATGAATTGGAGGACCAGTGTGTGTATTTACATACCAGTTAGTTTAATATCTGGTATGAAACATGATGCAGTCATTAAAATTAACTTGCTAATACCCAACCAGACTTTTGGAATGTTCATCACATTTAAGAGTTTTGGGTGGCACAGTGACACAGCTGGTCAAGCCACTACCTCACAGTGCCAGAGGCTTGGGTTCAATCCTGACTTACATGCTGTCTGTGTGGAGTTTGCACGTTCTTCCTGTGACTACGTTGGTTTCCTCCCACAACCCAAAGATGTGTGAGTTGGTTAATTGTTCTTTATAAATTGTCTCGTGAGGGTGGGTGGAAGAATCTGGAGGAAATTGATGAGAGAATAAAAATTGAATTAATGTAGGAATAGTATAAATGGATGGTTTATGGTCGGCATGGACTAGAAACATAGAAAATAGGTGCAGGAGGAGGCCATTCGGCCCTTCGAGCCAGCACCGCCATTCATTGCGATCATGGCTGATCGTCCGCTATCAATAACCCGTGCCTGCCTTTTCTCCGTATCCCTTGACTCCATTAGCCCCTAGAGCTTTATCAACTCTCTCTTAAATCCATCCAGTGATTTGACCTCCACTGCCCTCTGTGGCAGGGAATTCCATAAATTCACAACTCTCTGGGTAAAAAAGTTTTTCCTCACCTCAGTCTTAAATGACCTCCCCTTTATTCTAAGACTGTGGCCCCTGGTTCTGGACTTGCCCAACATTGGGAACATTTTTTCCTGCATCTAGCTTGTCCAGTCCTTTTATAATTGTATATGTTTCTATAAGATTTCTCCTCATCCTTCTAAACTCCAGTGAATACAAGCCTAGTCTTTTCAATCTTTCCTCATATGACAGTCTCGCCATCCCAGGGATCAATCTCGAGAACCTACGCTGCACTGCCTCAATCACAAGGATGTTCTTCCTCAAATTAGGAGACCAAAATTGTACACAATCCTCCAGATGTGGTCTCACCAAAGCCCTATACAAATGCAGAAGAACCTCTTTACTCCTGTACAGAAATCCTCTTGTTATGAAGGCCAACATTCCATTAGCTTTCTTCACTGCCTGTTGTACCTGCACGCCAACTTTCAGTGACTGGTGTACAATGACACCCAGGTCTCGCTATACCTCCCCCTTACCTAACTAACCCCATTGAGATAATAATCTGCCCCCTTGTTTTTGCCGCCAAAGTGGATAATCTCACATTAAATTATATTATACTGCATCTGCCACACATCTGCCCACTCACTCAACCTGTCCAGGTCCCCCTGCAACCTCCGAACATCCTCTTCACAGTTCACACTGTCACCCAGCTTTGTGTCATCCGCAAACTTGCTAGTGTTGTTCCTAATTCCCTCTTCCAAATCATTAATATATATGGTAAACAGTTGCGGCCCCAACACCGAGCCTTGCGGCACTCCACTCGCCACTGCCTGCCATTCTGAAAAGGACCCGTTCACTCGCGTCCGGTCTGCCAACCAATTTTCTATCCATGTCAACACCCTGATTGGGCTAAAGCACTTGTTTCTGTGTCGTATGACTTTATGATTCCATAAATCCACACCATCACTGTGACCACCCGTTTGTACCTCTTAACACCATTTGACTATATCTCAGCCTCAGCGGATGCTGAAATCACCATTGATATCTTTGTTATCCCTTGACTTGACAATACCAGTGCACTCTTGGCAGACTCCTGTTACCCCCTCCATGAACTGGATGTTTTCAAACCATATGCTAACCAGCCCATAATTTGCTCCAAATCCTACCACCTCCTTGCTTGCAGACCTACTGTGATTCTTGGTTAAGTGACATTTCATTTTGAAAATCTTCATTGTATATTTAAATCTCTCCATCATCTTCTCCTCCCTCCCAATTTCTGTAAATCAATCCAATCCTGTAACCTTGTCCCTGCACTCCTCTGATTTTGCTTTCTTGATCATCTTTGAGATGAATTTAAATGCTATTTACCACTGAGTCTTCAATTGTTGAAACCATAAGCTTTGCTGTGGAGATCACAACTCTAGACCAATTCATCCTTTGAACCTCAATGTGGTGAATTCTAGAAAGCGGTGCAGGAAATAATTTTTGACCATAGTAATGCTACTGGTCCCATGTCAGCAAGTTTCGACGTTGCCTTTGTGCCTACATCAAACTGAGATTTTTGCCTGGTGCACTTGTTACAGGATTAGTTATTGGCATTTACATATCTTATTAAAAAATAGCAACCAAGTGTTTAGTGGTTGTATATCACGGTTTAATTTTTGTCCATTTTTTGTGATGACTGCTTCATTTTGCTTCTCGAAGACATTCAGATTTCTTCCACAGCTTATTTGTTTCATTATGTAGAAAGAAGCATTGAATAGCAAAGCACAACTTTGAATCATTAATCTCTTTGTGTCAACGATGCTGTGAATGACAAATCTGTATAATTTCAATAATTATGCTGTATAAATATAACAGATGTGCGAGCACATCCCTATTGTGACTTGCTCAGAATAGCCCTTTTATTGTACGCGTGTTGATTACAGACAGTTTTGAAGTAAAAATTGTATCCATGTTTTCTGCATTTATCCCTTTCAGTTATGTATATCTGTGAAATGAAAGTCGCATAGGAACAAATTGTCATGATAAGAAATTAATAAAATACAATTAGTTGGGTTAAAATGTTAATGGTTAAACTTCAAAAAGGTATTCAAATGAAAACGTGCTCTGTAACAAAGCCAGTACAATCTTAAAAGGCAAAAGCATTGCTTTTGTTGTTAATTCACTGTGGTTAGATACAATATCATCCAAAAGAAAATATTTATACAAATGCAAAAACAATATTTTATATCCATTATACTGGATAGAAACAAACTATAGAAAGAAACACAAAAAGAATGTAACGCAAAAATGGAAATTAAGAAAGCATTCCAATATTTTATAAATACATCAAGAATGTAAGGTAAAAGAGAAAATGGATCCATTAAAGATAAGATTATTACACATAGGAGCAGAATTAGGCCATTTAGCCCTTTGAGTCTGCTCCGCCATTCATTTATGGCTGATCTATTTTTCCCTCTCAATCTCACTCTCCTATCTTCTCCCTGTAACCATTGACAGCCTTACTAATAAGATCATAAGACATAGGGAGAGTCCAAGGAACAGTCGTCGAGTGAAAGACTTGTTGAATATGTATTTCAGTTTCAATTTGGAAGCAAAGAAAAGATAATATATCCGTACGTTTAAGGGCTTGAAAAATAAGTAATGTAGAGGGATTTGTGGACTATATTGAAGAATGGAATAGTTATAATATCAAGGCCTATTGCTATCACTTTAGAGCATTAATAATGTAAGCTGGAATTGTAGGTGTATGGAACAGAACTTTGAAACGTTTTGGGATCCATGAATTATGCCTTGGAAGAGTAGAATTAGAAATTTCCTTCCTTTTAAGAAGAAATGGAGTGAAACTGCATAACTATGAATTTGCCAGATTAACATAATTGTAAATTATTAATTTTAAGATAATTTCTGGACTTCATCATCAGAGTCCTGCAGAGTTAGCATGGATTTGAGAAGAAAAGCAAGTTCAGGCAGTGTATAAAATAGGCTATTGATATGAAGTTGCCTATTTTTATAACTGCATAAAATGAAGACTCTACATGATGTCAACCATCATTATCAGAGTATTAGGCGAGAATCAAATAGGTAGTAGTTTGGCATCCAAAATGGAATCTGAAGTTGCCAAATAAGCAGAAGAGTGGAAAAGTGAAGGAAGTCTCCCTTCCTCATTCTCCAACCAGTCTAACTGTCCCCCTGATGATCTTATTTCTGTATGCCTAGTTGTCATCTTCTAGCTAACAATGATCTATTCTACATTTTCCTTGAACTTTAACCCCTTTGATGTCTCATTTTCACACCTTACACTTCCTTATCTTTGTGTCTCCCTCTCCCCTGACTCAGTGTGAAGAAGGGCCTCGACCCAAAACATCACCCATTCCTTCTACCCAGTGATGCTGCCTGTCCTGCTGAGTTACTCCAGCATTTTGTGTATATCCAGAGTGCAATTGAAGCAGGGCTGCCAACTCTCACGCATTGACCGTGAGACTAACGCATTTCAGGAAATTCTCACGCTCATGACAGAAGTTCTCACGCTGAAAAAATATATGAATAAATAAATAAAGTTACATTCTTCCACACTCACCAATGAGAAGAGTTTTTTTGTCGGCGGGTTCCCCGTAAAAAACGAGCAATTAAATTGGCTTAAGCCCGACGAACACCATTTAAAATGGCAATGTGGACAACAAGGGTTACACAAAAAGCTGGAGAAACTCAGCGGGTGCAGCAGCATCATCTAAGGAGCGAAGGAGATAGGCGACGTTTCTGGTCAAGACCCTTCTTCAGACTGGTCAGGGATCAGGGAAACGAGAGATGTGGACAACAATGCTGGAGAAACTCAGTTGGTAAGGCAGTATCTATGCCTGAGTTTGACCCTTCTTCAGACTCAAGCATTTCTCCAGCATTTTTGTCTACCGCTCTATAGACGCTGCCTCACCCGCATTCACATTCCCGTGCAGATGGTGCGAGAGGTGAGACGCGGCGGTGGTCCCAGCACTGACCCCCGAGGCACCGCTCACATCTCCCACCCTCACCTGCGGTCTCTCGGTGTCCGTCGGCCGCTCCGTCCTCACCGCATGGAGTTGCCAGGAGCGGATCGGGTGAGTGGGGGCGTCGGTGCCGCCTCCGGAGCCGCGGCGATGAATCTCGGGCTATAGCTCCGCTCCGATGCCCGACCCCCGGGTCTCTGTCCCTCGCCTCCCCCAGACCCCCGGGTCACTGACCCTCACCTCCCCCGGACCTCAGCTGGACACAGAGCACCTGGGCCGGTCCGCATTCCCGTGGAGGGGGGAGAGAGGGAATTGCTCCGCTCACTCCAGGTGTTGTCGCCGCTTCACTGAAACACACTCTCACGCACAACCTCACACACAACCTAACACACACCCTTACACACACACAAGGTTTAAAGGGACATGGGCCAAATGCGGATAAATGGGACTAGTTTATTTGGGGCATCTTGATCTGCATGGACAAGTTGGGATGAAGGGCCTGTTTCCATGCTGCAAGACTATGATACACTGTAGAAAGGGTGCAATTGCTCTGGAGAGGATCCAGGGGCGATTTATGAACATATTGGTGGGGCTGGAATTTTTTTTTTCACTTTGAAGAAAGACTTGATAACTGGGATTGTATCCTCTGTAGCAACGGAGGTGAACAAAATACTTAGTTAAGGTGAATAATATTATGTGAATAGGACCTGTTTCGCTTAACAAAGAGTGTAAGAAGGAACTGCAGCTGGTGGTTTAAACTGAAGATAGACACTAAAAGCTGGAATAACTCAGCAGGAC
Organism: Raja brachyura; assembly: GCA_963514005.1. The sequence continues at coordinate 29,515,332 of OY740807.1, read as the reverse complement.
ATGCGGCATCTCTGCAGAGAAAGAATAGGTGATGTTTCGGGTCGAGACCTTCAGACTGAACAGGTTGAAAACCAGCCATAAAACATAATGACTGGAGATGTGTGTTATCCAACTAAGGGCAGAAATTATAATCATGTGTTCATCTTTATTGACGTGACACCATAATAAATATATTACATAAAAATAATTTAATGGGGTGGCACGGTGGCACAGTGGTAGAATTGCTGTCTTGCAGCACCACAGACCCAGATTTGATCCTGACTACGGGTGCTGTCTGTACAGTATTTGTGCATTCTCCTTATGACCACATGGTTTTCTCTGGATATTCCGGTTTCTTCCACATCCGAAATAAGTGCAGGTTTGTAGGTTAATAGGCTCTGTAAATTGTCCGTGGCATGTAGGATACAACTGGTGTAAGGTAGATTGCTGGTTGGTGTGGATTTGGTGGGCCAAAGGGCCTGTTTCCATATATGTGTTTTACATATATATCTTAATTTAATTGAACCATATACGGTTGAATATGTGGCATTATTTTTGTCTTGTTTCTATAGTCAACGGGTAAAGGTTGATTGATTTATTTGTGCAGAACAGTGATGGATGTCCAACTCCTCTTGCCTTGTTTCTAGGTTTTTGTTTCTCTATATATAAGCATAACAGCATGAATTATAATCTGATTTCCATACATGAATATACTAAGGGTCTCGACCCGAAACGTCGCCTATCTCCTTCGCTCCTTAGATGCTGCTGCACCCGCTGAGTTTCTCCAGCTTTTTGTGTAACCCATGAATATACTAAGGTCATTGATGTGCTGCACCTGTTGATCCGAGCCTGGCTCTACTGTGGAATGTAGTTAGGAATGTAATTTAGCCTAACCGTATTAATACCTAATCCAGTTTGAAGCATAAATGTTGCATTTAAGTGTAAGTTAAAAATCTTGCAACAGTATGCACCAGATTGCACAATTTCAAACTGAAAAATGCAAAAGCTCCCAACCAAACCGTGAAACTTGTTAACTCATGAAAAAATTAACAAAAAAAACATGTTTGAGGTTTTCCACAAGTCAAATTTACTGTTCAAGTTAAAAATTGAAACATTTAAACTCATTGTAATAACGTAGTGGCCTGTGCGTTTACCTTATTGACTCGTGAATCTACCGTGGGCACTCTTTAACTCAGCGGGCAGGCAGCATCTCTGGAGAGAAGGAATGGGTGACGGGTTGACATTTCCAAATTTCGCCAGCACCATGTGTTCACTTTTTGTCAACCAGCATCTGCCCTTTTTTGTGTATGACATTATTTGTATCCGTGGCAGTTGATTGTCACTCCCTTCAGTTTCCCGGGGGGGGGGGGGGGGGGGAGGAGGGAAGGGCGGGGGGGGGGAGGAGGGAGGGGAGTGGGGGGGGGGGGTTGGGGTGACTTAGTACGGGAGACAAGTGTACTGACTGTGTGAGAAGACACTTTGGTAGTGATTGCCCATGGGGTTCACTGTCAAGGACTTCATAATGCAGAGCCAGCCCGTAGATTTTTTCCGGGTGCTCCAGTTTCCTCCCACATTCCAAAGACGTGCAGGTTTGTATGTTAATTGTCGTCTGTAAATTGCCCCGCAGTGTGTAGGATAGAACTAGTGTCTGGGTGATTGTGGTCAGGATGGGCTTGGTGGGCCGAAGGGCCTGTTTCCACACTGTATCTAAACTAAACTAAAGGCCCTGAAGAAGAGTCCCGACCCGAAACGTCAACTATCCATTTTCTCCGGAGATGCTGCCTGACCCGTTGAGTTATTCCAACACTTTGTGACCTTTTGTGATCAGTTAATGCTTCAACCCTTTCTCAGGGAATGGGAATTAGGGGAAGCAGTAGGAAATACGTTGCTTGGCATTTAAAATAAATAGTTCAAGTTCAAGTGAGTTTATTGTCATGTGTCCCTGCTAGGACAATGAAATTCTTGCTTTGCTTCAGCACAACAGAATATAGTAGGCATAGACTACAAAACAGATCCGTGTGTCCATATACCATTATATACGTAAATACACACATGAATAAATAAACTGATAAAGTGCAAATAACAGACAATGGATTATTAATGTTCAGAGTTTTGTCCGAGGCAGGTTTATTAACCTGATGGCTGTGGGGAAGTAGCTATTCCTGAACCTGGTTGTTGCAGTCTTCAGGCTCTTGTATCTTCTACCTGAAGGCAGCAGGGAGCTGAGTGTGTGGCCAGGATGGTGTGGGTCCTTGATGATGCTGCCAGCCTTTTTGAGGCAGCGACTGCAATAAATCCCCTCGGTGGAAGGAAGGTCAGAGCCGATGATGGACTAGGCAGTGTTTACTACTTTTTGTAGTCTTTTCCTCTCCAGGGCGCTCAAGTTGCCGAACCAAGCCATGATGCAACCGGTCAGCAAGCTCTCTACTGTGCACCTGTAGAAGTTAGAGAGAGTCCTCCTTGACAAACCGACTCTCTGTAATCTTCTCAGGAAGTAGAGGCGCTGATGTGTTTCCTTGATAATTGCATCAGTGTTCTCGGACCAGGAAAGATCTTCAGAGATGTGCACGCCCAGGAATTTGAAGCTCTTGACCCTTTCAACCATCGACCTGTTGATATAAACGGGACTGTGGATCCCCATCCTACTCCTTCCAAAGTCCCCAATCAGTTCCTTGGTTTTGCTGGTGTTGAGGGCCAGATTATTGTGCTGGCACCAAAAATAGATTAGTCAGTATAGTAATTATTAAGTCAAAGTTACAGCTATGTAAGTGCAACTGCAGTAGAAGTGAGGAGAGGGGTGGGGTAATCAGGGGAACAAGTGTATAATTAGCCGATCTGGAAAACAAGCTGAACCACTTGACGAGGGTTTGTTTGATGCCCAACACAAAATGCTGGAGTAACTTGGCGGGTCAGGCAGCAACTCTGGAGAGAAGGAATAGGTGACTTTTCGGGTCGAGATCCTTCTTCAGAAGACGAGCCCTTATCCGAAACGTCACCTATCCACGTATTCCAGAGATGTTACCTGGCCCGCGTTGTTACTCCAGCTTGTTGCGTCTGCCTTCCGTCTAAAACCTTGGGATCATTGCCCTTCGTGTTGGTGTGGAGGGGGAGGGGGGTATTGTGCTGTTTGATCGCCCCTCGCTATCCCAGGGACATGGAGACACAGCGGCTTTTGAGACTGGTGGGCAATCACTACCAAAGTGTCTGCCCACACAGTCAGTACACCTCTCCTGCACTTGTCTCCCGCACTAAGATCATCCCGCAGAGAATGATCCCAGCCTAACCCAAGAGCCTTGTCACCCCAGACAGATTAATGACACCCGTGCACCTCCCCCCCCCCCCCCCCCCCCCCCCCAACCTCCCTCCACCTTAACTCACGCCTGGGCACCAAAGCAGCTCAGGAGGCGAACCCTGAGCTCCGTCCCCCAACAATCTGATGTACAACTGATGTGAAAGAACAGCGGCTGTGGCCAGCCGGCCGGCACCCGGCATGGACTTCTCACACCGTCACACACGAAAAGTGTGTGCGAATAAACAAAAACAAGGAATAAAACCAAAGCCCGGCTTGAAAGGCAACAAAAAATATATTCCGCTTAGAACGAGCAGGCGCGGAGACATCCGTACACATTCAAAGATTTCATCTCCCGTCTCCCCGCCCGCTGCTCTTCTAACTACGTGATGTGTGTTTCAAACAAATCATAAGTATAACTGCTCTGGCACCGGGTGCGCATTTTCCCTTTGTAGGTCATATCAATAGATGCGGCCGCGCTGAATTCTATCTTTAACTCAAAGCCGCAGGATGGAGATGTCTTCTTTGACACTGTTGCTTATTAAAACATACCTTCATTCACGGTTGGCTCAAGAATAATGGGAGAGGAACTTGGTAACTCGGGAGAGGAACTTGGAACATCGCAGAAATGACATACCCGTGGGAACTCGGTTAAACACTTGAACATAAACTTGGAATCTCGTACATAACCACGAGTCTTTTTTTTTTCTTTCACTTGGGGTCACTGGTGGGTGGACTTGCACCGTGAGACAGGGCTTTTACTTGTGTTGGTCCGTTGAATGGTGATTGCACAAGAAAAGCAATTCATTAGTGTAAAGCATTTCAGGAATCTTCTGCAGATATGATAGTTTTATACATGCGAGATCCATTTTTATTTGCATTAATTAGTGTCAAAAATGTGTTTAAAGGAAATAATTTCTTAGATCTATATCTATTTTCTCCAAGTATATCTCCTAACACATTTTAGACATTGTAGTTAAGCAACCGTGTTCACCAAATGAGGCAGGATTCAACATCAAACAAAAAGAAAATGCTTTCACAAATGTAAGAGGGCATGTAAATTTAAACGACAGGGAAATCCTTTTGCACTTATCAGATGCTACTTGTTTATCCCTCAGGTACATTTAGAAATGCACTGTGTTAAACATACTTGTTCCTGATCTCTATCTTGTGGCATCAGGGAAGGAATTGTGTCATCACAATAGAACACATTTGGATTAGCAATGGAGGTGGTGCAAAAGGATTTACTGGTGTGATAACAGAACTGTGAGCCCATATTAATCTTGTAAGACGAAACACAATATGTATTTTTCTCTCGGAATGAGAAGCCTGAGAGGCTTTTTGAAGCTATCTTTTAGTTTATGAAAACATTTGATTTGGTTGAAGTCATGTTGCAGCGGTATAAAACATTGGTTATGCCACATTTAGAATATTGTATGCAGCACTGGTCACCACACTACAGGGGGGATGTAGAGGCTTTGGAGAAGGTGCAGGAGAGGTTCACCAGGATATTGCCTGGAATGGGGTGATGAGACCCAAATGGAGGCCATAAAATGAATACATGCTGTTCTTGAGGCAAGTTGTATAGATATCGTTCAAACGAAGTTCGATGAGTATAAGGGAAAGAAGTGAATAGGATGATATATTGGGATAGGACAAAATGGTTGAAGGAGGCATGCATTCAGTATGGACCAGTTGGACAATAAAAGTCTTAAACTAGGTTATGATATAAAATCCCAGAGGAACACTTCTGCATGCAAGTGATGTGAAAGAATCTGTAGTTTTAATGTTAAATCCATATATTTTTTGCCTTCATGGTACAGAGCAGTCTCATTTCATGAGTGTTTGATGTGTGGTTTTCTGTGTCAATGCATTTAGTGAGAGGTCAATCCAGTAGAAATATTAATTTTCAATGTAGAATTAATTTTGGAGTAGCTAACATAGTGGTATGTTTAATTTATATCACAAATACAACATACAGCAGCTGCAGTGCCCTCCAGAATGTTTGGGACAAAAACCCATCATTTATTTATTTGCCTCTGTACTCCACAATTTGAGATTTCTACATTTTATACATTTTGGTTTCACCATGTAGAAATTACAGCAGTGTTTTCCATGCATTCATCTGACTGGGCACTAAATACTTTGTGTTTATCATGAGGCCTGGATAAGAGCTATAGGAAGAAGTTTGACAGACTTGGATAGTTTTCTCTGGAACCTCAGAGGTTGGGGGAACTTATAGAAACAGATTAAATTATGAGAGGCCTCGATTGGGTAGGCAGTCAGAAACTTTTCCCAGAGTGGAAGATGAGATGGGCCAAGTTTTAAGGAGACGTGTGAGGCAAGTTATAGTGAAACCATATGAGATGTTAATTGTTTTATGTTACCTGGCCCGTGTTGTTAGGTAGGTTTTAAGATAGGCTGCAGGAGGTGCCCCCCTGACACAAAGATGCCCAGGTGAGGAGAGCAGTCGAACGTCGATTCACGGGAACCGCTCCAGTACTCTGACCAGACGGTGGACTTTGATGGCGCCAAAATCACAAACATAATGGCGCCAAAAATGACAGCGCCTGCATGTGTAATATATGCAAAAATAATTTCACTGGGTGGTTGCATATGTGACAAATAAAGCACTATTGAACTAAAGCTGAAAGAAATGCTATCCATTTTTTCAGGGATACAACATTGAAGCATGCCCTTCGGCTTACCAAGTTCACACTGACCATTGACCACCCGTTCACACTAGTTCTACCTGTATGTTATCCCACTTTCTCATCCACTCCTAGCATATCGGGCAATTTATAGAGGCCAATTAACCTACAAACCCACACATCTTTGTGAAGTTGGTGGAAACATGGAGAATGTACAAACTCCACACAGAGCACCAAGGTCAGGATCGAACCCGGGTGTCTGGCGCTGTGATGCAGCAGGTCTGCTGGTGCTGTGCCACCCACAGTGGGATGTTAAAAAATAAAATCCTAAATAATGCATGTGGAAATCATTCATAATTTGGACAATAAGCAGGTATCATTTGGTTTATTTTTATGTAGATGTTTATGAATTGCATAGTTATTCATTCTTACGTGAATTCAATTGCAAATTAGTGAGACTGAGAACATTAACTGGTTACAATTTCTCTGCTGTAAAAACTATTTTAAAGAAAACTCTTATGTACAATTAAGATTAATTTATGGAGTAACCTCAAGACTACTTTCCAACTTGATCAATTAAACGAAACATAAATCAAAAGCACACTGGATAGCCACCAAGTGGTCACGTGAGTGGAAGGCAACCGCATCTCCATTACACAGCGACATCTCTTTAGCAGATAAAAGCTGTTCAGGGTCTGACCTCCCCAGAGGAGCACGGGTGAAGCTCAACAGACTTCATACTGGAGTTGGGCGTTTCAATGCCAGCATGTGGAGATGGGGACTCCGCCAGAGCCCACCCTGTGAATGCGGAGCAGAACAACAGACAGCCAACCATGTCATCTCTGGGTGCCCGCTCTACCACCCACCAAGTGGAGCTCAGGGCCTGGCAGACATTGACACAGAGACAACAACCTGGCTGCTCAACACCCGGCTTGAGATCTAACTATTCTTTTGGTTTATGTTTTATTCGCAAGAAGAAGATCAATTAAACCTAACCATAGGAAGTTTAACAGCTAGTGACTATTTCGTCCATTGTTTCTGTATTAGACGTATTGATCGTTTTAATTTATTTTTAAAATATTAATAGGGACATTTTTATGACCACTCATGTGATATTGCTTAATTGAATTAACCTTTGGAAAGCATTTTAAAGTAATTTCTTCCTTTTTGCAAAAATATTACCTTGATGCTTGTATATAATGAGAATTTGAAAAAAACATTCAAAGATGTGGTCATTGTAAGGAAGGTCTGAGACTATTAGTTGCTCTTGAGCAGACAGTCGTAAATTTTGGTGCACCAACTATACTCTCACAAAACGGTTTCAGAATTTTTAGAATTTGTGATAGTGTGTGATGGAGGGTTGACATGCAGGTGTGGGCGAGTTGCGATTAAATGATCTGCCTTCTCTTGGATGGCGTTAAACCTAGCGGGTGCAGCAGCATCTAAGGAACGAAGGAGATAGGCGACGTTTCGGGTCGAGACCCTTCTTCTGACTGGTCAGGGATCAGGGAAACGAGAGATATAGACGGTGATGTGGAGAGATAAAGAACAATGAATGAAAGATATGCAAAAAAGCATCGATGATAAAGGAAACAGGCCATTGTAAGCTGTTTGAAGTGTGAAAATGAGAAGCTAATGCGACTTGGGTGGGGGAGAGATAGAGAGAGAAGGAATGCCAGGGCCTGAGGGCTGAGGGAGAGGTCGGAAGGGGAGGAGGCAGCCTGGGTTAACAGAATTGAGAAAATTCAATGTTTAAGCCCAGAGGATGCAGACTCCCCAAGCGGAATATGAGGTGCTGTTCCTCCAACTTGCGGTGTTGCTCACTCTGGCCGTGGAGGAGGCCCAGGACCGAGAGGTCGGATACGGAATGGGAGGGGGAGTTGAAGTGCTGAGCCACCAGGAGGTCGAGTTGGTTATTGCGGACCGAGCGGAGGTGTTCGGCGAAACTATCGCCCAGCCTCCGCTTGGTCTCACCGATGTAGATCAGCTGGCATCTGGAGCAACGGATGCAGTAGATGAGGTTGGAGGAGGTGCAGGTGAACCTCTGTCGGACTTGGAAGGACTGCTTGGGTCCCTGAAAGGAGTGGATGGGGGAGGTGAAGGGACAAGTGTAGCATCTCTTGCGGATGCAAGGGAAAGTGCCCGGGGAAGGGGTGGAGCGGGAGGGAAGGGAAGAATTGACAAGATCATTGCTAAGTACCCAGCCTCTGAACAGTATCAATACGTAGCACATTTGCGGCTGCTCCAAATACAGAACCTATGTTCAAGCTGGTCAATTACCATGATTCAAACAACCTGTAGTCTTTAATAATTCAAAACCCTCATGCAGTATAAGATTTTTTTTTGAACTGTCAAATGCAATTAACTGGAAATTACAATCAACTGGAAATTAGAATTAAGAAATCTTAAAATTGTATAGCACTCAGAAACAAATTGTTTCCTGCTTAAAAGCTAAATCAGCCAACTCAGGTTATATAAACAGCTTAAAACTTGGTTATTATCAAGTTTCAGTTATGAAGTATCAGCAATTCCCGTGTTAATGAGCCCAGGATGTGGTATTCATTGCACGCCTAAAAGGGAATGAATATTGTCACCAATATAATTGCAGCAACTTTCTGTAAGACAATATAAAACCAGCGGGTGGTAGGAAGGGAATTAAAAGTTGTGACCTCTTCAACCTCCACCCCAAAGCCTGTATGTGGATCTGTATCCTTTTTAATATGCGTGGATTATGTCTACATTTGTGTTTCCTGCTGTTGAGGTGTGAATCCTTCAAGCAAAAGGTTCTGTAATCATTACATTCACTGGCTAGCATTCCCTTCCAAACTCATCTCTACCTCCCACACTCTTAACTGCCCACCTCTGAGACTCACCAATCACTTCCTTGCACGTGCTCTTTCTCCCTTACACCCACACCCTCCCTCATTCACTAACACTCTCCAAGTTGTTTTTATCTGCCACAGTTTTTCTATTGTCCTACTTACTATGAAGCCAGCTAGTATGTCGGTCAGGGTGTCTGGTTTGATACTATTTCTGTAGTTTTAGGTATTGATTTACAACTTCATCCTATTACTGCAATTTTTGGGCTACCAATGTTAGATTCTATTCAATTGTCCCGTTCCGCCCATTGGCTGATTGCTTTTACCACATTAATTGCAAGAAGATCGATTTGATTTAAATGGAAAGACTCTAATCCTCCGACCACACTCCATTGGTACTCTGAAACAATATCATCTTTTAATTTAGAAAAAATCAGGAGTGACATTGTTGAACCCTTGGTTAAATTTGATAGGACTTGGGGAAGATTTATTCAACATTTTCACACAACATAAATTGTCCCCTCTCCAACTGTTACAATAATTATTTTACCTTTATACGGTGGAACGGACTTGACAACAAACAGGGACTTAAATTGTTGAAATTCTTTGCAGCCCAGATTCTGTTTTGCTTTTTTTTTCTAGTTTAGGGGGGTTTTGCTTTTGCCTTTTTTCTCTTTTTTTGTCTTTTTTTTCTTTTTTTCTTTAAAAAAAATAAATATACGTTTTCTTTTAAACATTTAACTATATTTACATAGAGACCAGGAGGTCTATATTCAACGTGTATTTTGACACTGGACTCATATTTAGATTAAATCAGTTATTAATGAAATCCTGGTCCCTATGTATCAATATCATTGTTATGTTTATCATTATTCTTTTTTTTGTTGTTTTATTTTTGTTTTTGTGAAAAAAAACCTAATAAAAAGATTTTAAAAGAAAGAAAGGGTGTCTGGGGTTTTCCTTCCCCAACAATCCCTCCCTCCCTGCATGCATGTGAACATTAGGTTCTTCATGTCTGTTAAAAAAATGGTGAGCAGGTATAAGTACAACTCTTGACATTATGTAATACGCATTACAGGGCTCGATAATTATTCAAACATTACATATCCTCTGAGTCATTGTGACAAGCACTGCAGGAGATCTACTTCTTGATTTAATAAATATGGCTGGTTTGAAGTATGCTGCAATTGGGTATAATTATATGGCTCTCTCATATGGCACAGAAACAGGCCTTCCAACTCCCTGCCAACCATCAAGTATCCAGTAATACAGATCCCACTTACCAATATTTGGCCCATGGTGTTCCATGCCTTGTTAATTCAAGTGCTCTTCCAGATAATAATACTTAAACATGTGGTATATCTCTATAACTCGGCGACACTTAATGGCAATAAGGAAAGTGAATGAACGCAATTTATGCCTGTTGAGCCCAGATTCAGATTTTTTTTATTTTTTAAATGAATTAGTAAAACATTATGTGGCCTGATTTGATGTCGGAAGATTGGGAAACAACTTTAGAGAGATGTGCTGGAAGACAAGCAATGGCTAAAAATTAATGAATTTACACATAGTTATGACAAAAATATATACCCTTTAAGGCATAAAAACACAAAAGGCAAGGTTCAACCGTAGCTAACATGAGAAGTTAAAGACAGCATCAAATCAAAGAAAAACTCCTCTATTGTTGACAAAGTGCAGTAAGCTTTAAGACTGGGAACTATCCATTTTTGAGCAAAGAAGGATAATGACATTAAAAGGAAATGAAATGTAGAAAAAGGGGAAAAATAACCTAAGAATAAAGTTTCTAAAAAGGGAACAATTAGCAAAAGTTATTGTGGGTTTCTTACTGTCTGACACTGGAGAAATAATATTGGAAAATAAAGAATTTGCAGATAAATTAAATATACAATTCATGTATTTTCACAGAATCATTCAGAAAATAATAGGGCTAGGTAAATGAGCTAAAAAAAACAATCACTATTAGTGAAAAGAAATGGGAGAAATCACTGAGATGGAAACCTGCTGAATACCAAGACCTTTATGCTCTGCATACTAATGATTTCAAAAAGGCAGATATGAAGATAGTTGGTGCCCTGGTTGTTACCTTCCAAAATTCCATCAATTTCATATAATTTGTCTTGTCTGAGCAAATTCAGTTCAAAAGAAAGGAAGGAGAGAAAATTAAGGACACATGGATATGACAAGTTTGGAGGGATATGGACCAAGCGCAGGCAGGTGGAACCAGGGTAGCCGGGACATGTTGGCCGGTGTGGGCAAATTGGGCCGAAGGGCCTGTTCCCACACTGTATCATTCTTTGACTCAATGAATACGGAACTATAAACCAGTTAGCCAGTTAGATAGACATCGGTGGTAGGGGATGTGCTAGATTTCATCATCAAGGAAGTGGGAAAGGGCATTTGGAAAATATTAATAGGTTTGGGCAGAATCAATATGACGATTTAAGAAATGGAAATTATGTTTGACAGAACTATTAAAGGTTATACCTGCTAGAATAGATAAGATAGTGGGAAACCATTGGAAGTAGTGTTGGAGTTTGAGGAGCAACTTGATAAAAGTGTATAAAATTATTAGGCATAGATGGGGTACGGTCATGACCTATTCCCCAGGATGGAAATGACTAACAGTAGCGGGCATAGCTATGAGCTGAGATGGGGTAAGTTCAATGGAGGTGTGTGCGCCAAGTCTTTTACACAGAGAGTGGTGGGGACCTGGAATGCACTGCCAGGGATGGTGGAGGAGGAAGAAATAATAGTGGTGTTTAAGAGGCTTTTAGAAAGGCACATGGAAGTGCTGGGAATAGAGGGATAGAGATCATGTACAGGCACAAAAATTGTGTCCCATAGAGCTCGTTCCTTTGCAGTACTATTCTATGTTCCATGTTTGGATATTGAGGAGTTGAGGTATAAAGAATAAATGCAGCAAAAAGTTGTTGAAGTAAAAGAATTGCCCATGAGCTTATAAAATACTGGAACAGGGGTGATGGGTCAATGGCCAACACTGGCTTTTTAAAAAAATATTCATATCTGAGAAAGCATTGCTTAGAATTATCTGCTGTTACAGCTATCTGATGTTTCATGGGAAATCACCATTAGCAGTTGGTCATTAGGGTGCACAAGTGTCCTGCTGCTAAAGGTGTATGTGCTTTTTCAAATTAGCCATATATAATTCTGTTATAACCAAGAGTTGCTTAACTACGTAAAAGGTGATTTATATACATGTAGATTTTCATTATTGTAACAATAAAATAACAAAATTAATGCAGCCAATGTATCATATTAAAATATCTGTAGATTGATTACTTGGCTAGGATTCAATACTATATATATATCGCATTAAATATTTATCTTGCCTTGTTACAAGAAATCCCTATACAGTTGCCATTTGGGAATAAATATTATTTTCTACACAGGACGAAATATAATGCGACATACTGAATTGTCACAGTACATCGGGGTTGTATGACATGCCATGTATTGCCTAGTTGGAATTAAATATGTAGTAAATAAACAGCTTGATACTGTGTTACATTGAAACAATTTCACACTTGGTTACTATAATTTACTGACTTCATTTCATGAAATATTCAGGTTTTTTTTCACTCCGTTGCCCACTTGTAATAACAAATAGCTCCCTTTAGTTACAGCAGTTTTCTAGTTCAACTGATGATTTCATTGGCCTTCCTTTAAAAACTCATGAACAGTATCTGCCAAGCAGCTATATTGCAGCTGAATAAGAATTTAATGCAGCCGTAGCCTCTGAGACCAAACTTTCTTCCACTTGCAATATTTGTAATGGTTTCCAACATTTGCATTGTCGGATAATTTTGATCTTCATTTGGCTATTAAAAGGTCATTAGATCATTAGTGATAGGAGTAGAATTCTCCCCATAACCTCTGACACCTGTACTAAACAAGAATCTATCTCTGCCTTAAAAATGTCCACTGACTTGGCCTCCACACCCTTCCGTGGCAACGAATTCCACAGATTCACTACCCTTTGACAAGGTCCCATACATTGCCCAATACCATGTGCAAAATTAGACCACATGGTATTGGGGGTAGGGTATTGACATGGATAGAGAATTGGTTGGCAGACAGGAAGCAAAGAGTAGGAATTAACAGGTTATTTTCAGAATGCCAGGCAGTTACTAGTGGGGTGCTGCAAGGCTCAGTGCTGGGACCCCAGTTATCTATATTACTAAAAGTCTGATCTTGATCACTTTCTGTTGTTCTGCATATTGATTTTAGAAATAAACGCTGCCACTTACGGCTGTGATTTTTGGCCATCTTATTCAGAGTCCCCCTCCGCTGTGCAGGACAAGAGGATTTTTCCCATAGATGAAAAATAAAAGAGTTATTAGTGTTTTAAAAATGTTGAGATTCTCTCCTGAAGGCCACACCCCTTCAGGAGGAACTATAAAACCCCGGAAGTGTTGAGTGTCTCAGTCTCTGAAAGATGGGGGAGCGAGAGGGTCACGTCTCTCAGTCTGAGCTGCGAATAACACTAAACACATGTCTACTAAACTGTGAGTGGTTTTACTGACTTGTCAGTGTACTTAATGTGGTTTGAAAATATAGTTTGAAAATGCTAAAGCTATGTTGCCTTTGGTTTGGAAATGCTAAAGCTGTGTTGCCTTTGGTTTGGAAATGCTAAAGCTGTGTTGCCTTTGGTTTGGAAATGCTAAAGCAGTGTTGCCTTTGGTTTGGAAATGCTAAAGCTGTGTTGCCGTTAGTTTGGAAATGTTAAAGCTGTGTTGCCTAATTAAAGTTGCCTTGCCTATATAATTAAATGTCTAATCTTGATATATTGATTTTAGAAAAAAAATGCTAACATGTATGGCTGTGACGTTTGGCCATCTTACTCAGTCCCCCTCCACTCCTCAGGTGCTGAGGATTTTTCCCATCGATGAAAAATAAAACAGTTATTAGTGTTTTAAAAATGTTGAGATTCTCTCTCCTGTCAATCATGCTATGAAGGCCTTGTCCCTTCTGGTGGGAGGGGGGAGGGACTATAAAACCCAGAAGTGTGGGAGTGGCTCAGTCTCTGCAAGATGGAGGTGGGAGAGGTCACAACCCGCTGTCTTTAGTGGCCTTGCTCCCTGCTTGAAATGGCATGAAACTGCACTTGAATTTGGTGGCCTTGTAGCCTGCTTGAAGTGGTAAGAAACTGCACTTGAATGTGGTGCCTTTGCACCCTGCTTGAAATGGAATTTCAAGGAATAGCCGTGAGTCAACTGCCAGCCCACCAGCCGTAAGTGAGTGAGCTGCCAGCACAACAGGCTTGAGTGACTGTACTGCCAGCCCAATAATCCATTCGGCCCACAATGTCCATACTAGCCCCCTGGAAACCAGTCCCTTCAGCCTTCCCCCCCATACATGCCACCAATATATTGGAATTAGTGGAGAGGTGGAATATTGCGTTGGGGGACCAGCCTTCCCGTCTGATGCTAGGACCCAACGGGTCCCACTTAGTCTAGTTTACAATTTATGTTAACGATTTAGATGAAGGAATCAAACGTAACCTCCAAGTTTGTGGATGACACAAAGCTGGCTGGCAGAGTGAGCTGCGAGGAGAATGCTATGAGGCTGCAGGATGACTTGCATAGGTTGGGTGAGTGGGCAGATGCATGGCAGATGCAGTATAATGTGGATTTAAATGTGATGTTATCCACTTTGGTGGCAAGAACAAGAGGGCAGATTATTATCTGAATGGTAGACATAAAATGCTGGAGTAACTCAGCGGGTGAGGCAGCATCTCGGAATGGTGTCAGATTAGGAAAAGGGGAGGTGCAACGAGACCTGGGTGTCCTTGTACAACAGTCACTGAAAGTAGGTATGCGGGTAAAGTGGGTAGTGAAGAAAGTAAATGGTATGTTGGCCTTCTTAGCAAGAGGATTTTTAAGTATAGGAGCAAGAAGGACCTACTGCTGTTGTACAGGGCCCTGATGAGACCACACCTGGAGTATTGTGTGCAGTTTTGGTTTCCTTATTTGAGGAAGGACACTCTTGCTATTGAGCGAGTGCAGCGTAGGCTCACCAGGTTAATTCTCCGGATGGCAGGACTGACATACAATGAAAGAATGGATTGACTGGGGCTACATTCACTGGAATTTAGAAGGATGAGAGCAGATCTTATAGAAACATAAAATTCTTAAGGGATTTGACAGGTTAGATGCAGGAAAAATATTCTCAATGTCGGGGGGGTTCAGAACCGGGGGTATCAGTTGAAGAATATGGGGTAGGCTATTTAGTACAGAGATGAGGAAAAACATTTTCATCCAGAGAGTTGTGAACCTGTGGAATTCTCTGCCACAGAAGGCAGTGGAGGCTAATTCACTAGATGTTTTCAAGAGAGAGTTAGAATAGGTGGTGCTGGCTTGAAGGGCCGAATGGCCTACACCTGCACCTATTTTCTGTGTTTCTAAGTTTCTAAGTTTCTAAAGAAATTTCTCCTCATCTCCTTTAATTCTGAGGCTATGACCTCTAGTCCTAGACTCTCCATCCTGGAAACATCCTTCCCACATCTGCTGCATCTAAGCCTTTCACTATTATGTATGTTTCAATAAAGTCCCCCCTCATTCTTCTAAACTCCAGAAAGTACAGGCCCCGTGCCAACAAATGCTCATCATAGGTTAACCTACTCATTCCTGGGATCATTCTTGTAAACCTCCTCTGGTCCATCTCCAGAGCCAACACATCCTTCCTCAGATATGGTGCCCAAAATTGATCACAATATTCCAAATGCGGCCTTACCAGCACCTCAGAGCCTCAGCATTACATCCCTGTTTTTGTATACAAGCCCTCTTGAAATAAATGTTAGCATTGAATTTGCTTTCTTTACGACCGATTCGACTTGCAGATGATTTTTTGGCAATAATGCACCAGCACTCCCAATTCCCTTTGCACCTCCAATTTCTGGATTCTCTCTCCATTAGAAATCTCCTTTAGACATTCCCCTTTAATCCCACTACCAAAATGCATGACTCCACAATTTGCTACACTATATTCCATCGGCCCACTTCTCTGCCCACTTACACTCCATCCTACACTCTTACACTCGTGTGTATTGGACATCTTAAAGCCCATCTAACACTCCTTCTTGCTTCAATTTAAGTCGTTGCGTTACTATCTTTAACTTTACATTGCATTGAATCTTTTAGTTGGGCAATATATCTCTTGGTTATAACATGGTACATGGCTAATTTGAAAATCCACAAGCACCATGTCGCTTGTGCACTCCATCTGCTAATGTCCATTGGACCCTGAGAATATTTTAATTTGAAATGTTTCTAATAATTTTCAGTTCAAATATAATGTGATATTTAAAACTATAGGCAAAAACTAATGAAATGGTTCTTTCTCTGGCAATGGACGAGATGTCATAGTCACTCATTTTTAGAGGAGTACCTATTTCTCTACTTTTTGTCGTTCTATTTTATGTATTATTAAAACATGTATGTATTATACCATTTCTGCCGTGTGACAGTTGACAACGCAACTGGTATCATAATCATTCAACCTGATCCCGTATTCTAATAGTTTATTGATAATTTTCATCTTTAACTATGTTCATGATCTGGGGTTCGGAGCAATGATGCAATTCCATCCGGGATCCAAACTCCTGCTGGTGTACATTACAGTGTCGTGATTTGTAAGGAACGTGATTTGTAAGGAAAAATGTGATTATGTTTCAGTGTTATTAAAATATATGTGCTCTCCTGTGAGCACTGCAGACGAAAGCCTCGAGTTATTTTGAAAATGATTGAAATGAGGCAAAAGGAAAACAAAATGGGTAATGGAGACAATCTGAGTATTTAAATAAGAGAGAATTTAATATCCCACACCAGCTGGTATTTGGGGTCTACATCACATTGTTACTCTGCAAAAGTGAGTGTATGAATTATGCATTTATTTCCTTCCTGTCCAATGTACTGTTGACAATTTGGACAATGCATTTCATATAAGCAAACAAAGATTATACCAGTGCCATGTATTCACAATTTTGGCTGGAAAATGCCCCCCCCCCCCCCCCCCCCACACACACACACGACATCAGTGCAGGTAGCCCAGTTTTCTGTATAATTTTCTTGACCAAGTACCAAATCTCCAAGGATTTAGTCTCTGGCTGATTCCTACCAAAATGATTTAAGGATGTTATTTTTCACAGTCAGCTGACTTATGACTTTGTGATCAGCAGTAAACCCCAGTAGTTTGTCACAGGGATTTGAAAGTTCAAGGCATCTCATTTAAAGGCGAGTTTGCACTCTTGAAGATTAAAGAGATCAATCGTGTTTTGGATAGATAATGGCGCAAAGACAGAAGCAGTGTGCATCTATACTGGTGCATCTATACCTATACTGGTCATCTATACTGGAGAGTGGCGGATGGTGGTATTCCACAGGGCTGGGTAAAAGCCGTTTATATGTTCTGTGCGTATTGATCACGTTTCATGCTGTGTGGAGTACAATCAAATTGTGCAGACCTTATCCAACTTGGAAACTTAGCAAATAGAAGGTTAGCAATCGATTGCCAAGGATCATAAATAGACTGACAGACAAGTGACAGATGGCATTTCATGGTGTAAAGCATGAAGTGATACATTTTGTCGTAGAGATTGAGGAGAAACATTACAGACTGAATTGCAGAGTTCTTAAGAGATGCAAAGGGGCCTGGATTTATCTGTGCTCAAGTCTATGAATGTTGCAGGTCATGGTTAGAGATTGATTGGCAAAACATACGGAACCCTGTGCAGCATACGGTATGTAGAGACATATAGATAACAAAATCCTTCAGTTTACCTTGAGCCTTTCTGAAGAGTTCAAAAAAAATTACTGTGTTGGTTTCAGGAATGAAGTACTTGAGCAGTAAGGATTGAGCGGGGAAGTTGGGATTGTTCTCAAAAGCATTGAAGACAAGGTTCATTGTACAAATTCATGACGGATTTATAAAAACAAGAGGGAATATGATATTGAAATCACTGAGACATGGATGAATGGAAGGTAGGATTTGTAACTCAACGTTCCAAGGTATAGAAACATAGAAAATAGGTGCAGGAGTAGGCCATTCGGCCCTTCGAGCCTACACCGCCATTCAATATGATCATTGAATCATCCACACTCAGTATCCTGTACCTGCCTTCTCTCCATACCTCCTGATCCCTTTAGCCACAAGGGCCACATCTAACTCCCTCTTAAATATAGCCAATGAACTGGCCTCAATTACCTTCTGTGGCAGAGAATTCCAGAGACTCACCACTCTCTGTGTGAAAAATGTTTTCCTCATCTCGGTCCTAAAGGAATTCCTCCTTATCCTTAGACTGTGACCCCGTGTTCTGGACCTCCCCAACATCGGGAACAATCTTCCTGCATCTAGCCTATCAAATCCCTGAAGAATTTTTATAAGTTTCTATAAGATTCCCCCTCAGTCTTCTAACTTCTAGCGAGTACAAGCCAAGTCTATCCAGTCTTTCCTCATATGAAAGTCCTGACATCCCAGGAATCAGTCTGGTGAACCTTCTCTGTACCCCCTCTATGGCAAGAATGTATTTTCTCAGATTTGGAGACCAAAACTGTACGCAATACTCCAGGTGTGGTCTCACCAAAACCCTGTACAACTGCAGTAGAACCTCCCTGCTCCTATACTCAAATCCTTTCGCTATGAATGCTAACATACCATTTGCTTTCTTCACTGCCTGCTGCACCTGCATGCCTACTTTCAATGATTGGTGTACCATGACACCCAGGTCTCGTTGCGTCTCCCCTTTTCCTAATTGCCACCATTAAGATAATAGTCTAACCTCCTGTTTTTGCTACCAAAGTGGATAACCTCACATTTATCCACATTGTACTGCATCTGCCATGCATTTGCCCACACACCCAACCTATCCAAGTCACTTTGCAGCCTCCTAGCATCCTCCTCACAAGTAACACTACCCCCCAGCTTAGTGTCATTCGCAAACTTGGAGATGTTGCATTCAATTCCTTTGTCCAAATCATTAATATATATTGTAAATAGCTGGAGTCCCAGCACTGAGCTCAGTACTGGTATCTGAGTACTCTGGGATGCAGACTATCTGGCCCTGGGGATTTATCAGCCTTTAATCCATTCAATTTACCCAACACCACTTCCCGGCTAACCTGGATTTCACTCAGTTCCGCCATCTTATTTGACCTCCGGTCAACTGCTATTTCCGGCAGATTATTTATGTCTTCCTTAGTGAAGACAGAACCAAAGTAGTTATTCAATTGGTCTGCCATGTCCTTGTTCCCCATGATCAATTCACCTGTTTCAGACTGCAAGGGACCTACATTTGTTTTAACTGATCTATTTCTCTTCACATATCTATAAAAACGTTTGCAGTCAGTTTTTATGTTCCCTGCTAGTTTTCTTTCATAATCTATTTTCCCTTTCCTAATTAAGCCCTTTGTCCTCCTCTGCTGGACTCTGAATTTCTCCCAGTCCTCTGAGAACAATGGAAGGTTCCTGCATTTGGACCACATCCCTCTAAACCTATCCTATCCATGTACCTGCCCAAATGTTTTTTAAACATTGTGGTTGTGGAAGTGGAAGGAATGTTATGTTGTTGACTAGACTAAGTGGGAGCCGTTGGGTCCCAGTCACACGAGAGGCCTCGTCCCCCAACACAACCCATTCGCCAGTGCAATATTCCACCACTCACCCGTACCCTCAACGCAATATTCCACCACTCATCCACAGCCCCTAATTGCGCAGGCGCGGCTCATTTCCACTCATCCCCGAGCACTTCCTCCCCCTTCTATTCATGTGTGGAAGGTGAGGGGGGGAGGGAAGTGGGGTGTGTGGTGGGGGGAACATGGGGTGGGAGGGGAGGAGGGGTGTGTGTGGACGGGGAGGTGTAAGATGGGGGGGGAGATGGTGGTGTGAGTGATTGTGTGTGTGGGGTATGTGTGTGTGGGAGAGGGTTGCGGGGGGGAGGGGTGTGTGAGCAGGGGGAAGGGGTGTGGGAGTGGGGGCGGATTGTGGGGGAGGGGAGTAGTGGGGGTGGGTGGGTGTGGGGGTATGTGTGGGCAGCCGGGTGTGTAGGGGAGGGTGGAGGTGTGTGTGGATGGGGTGGGTGTGTGTGGGGGGGTGGGTGTGTGGGGGGAAGTGAGGTTGTGGGGGTGGGGAAGGTTGTGGGGGCAGGGGGTGTGGGGTGTTTGGGGGTGTGTGTGTGTGTGTGTGTGTGGGGGGGGTGGATGGGGAGTGGGTGTATGTGGATGGGGGGGTGGCTGTGTGTGAGCAGAAGGGTATGTGTGTGTAAGCGGGGGTGTGTGTGTGGGTGGGGGGGGGAGTGTGGGCATGGGGGCTTGTGGGGGATGGGGGGGTGTGTGGACAGGGGGGAAAGTTGTGGGGGGAGAGGGGTGTGTAGGCGGGGGGGGGGGGGGAGGAGTGAGCTCGGAGAAAAACCAGGGGAAGAGCCATGGGGGAGAGGGGGAATCACGGGGGAAGGGGAGAGGAGCCAGCAAAGGGGACCAGAGGGCTAGTGGCTGGAGTTGGCGGTGCGATGGGGACTCATCGTGGGTGCTGGTCGTTCTCCTCCGCCGGGATCAGAGTCTCTGCTTTCCGTTTGGCGACATTTCCGGCTGGGCTGGATCTCCCATGCTGGGCTGGGAAGGGTCTCCGACGCTGGGCTGCTTGGGGCTGGGCTGCTTGGGGCTGGGCTGCTTGGGGCTGGGCTACTTGGGGCTGGGCTGGGCTGCTTCGGTTCCCTCCGAAAGTCTGGTTGGAAACCTCCGCCAGCCATCCTCAGCTCCAGTAGAGACGCGATGGCCCAGGAAGGGGCGGACCGTCCCGGGGAGTGACGGGAAGATTGGCAGGAGAAGAGATCGATCTGCGCATGCGCGGTTTTTAAGATTTTTAAACCTCGCTAGGTTTTACGACATTCAACCAATCGGACTGAAACTTGGTGCAATTGTTCACAGGAGAATGGTGAATGGACTGGTGAAAAATCCTAGCGCTATTGTCAACCGTTTTTGCGCAAATAGAATGATCGCCAAACCGGAAGATAACAGGATCAGAGTTTTAGTTATGTATTGATAGAAGATAGATTAAGAAGATCATCTCTGTAGTAACGAGGGAGGATGTCTTAGAAGGTTCTTCAAATGAGACGATATGGGTGCAGCTTAGAAATGCACAAAGGGGAATCACTAACAGTAGGCAGGAGATAGAGAAGCAAATGTGCAAGCAATTTACAGAGGTTTGAGAGGAATAGAATTGTATGGGAGGGGATTTCAACTTTTCCAATATTAATGGGAATCAGCCTGGTGTTCTATAGAAGAAGCGGAAACCACTTTCGACCATTAGGGAGACTGACAAAAACCTCTAGGAACCTCCAGGAACCGCACGGAAAACTTGGGTGGGGTGCAAAGTCTCCAGAGGTTTCCATTCAGGTTTCCTAAGTCGGACAGGTGCATTAGGAGAGCTTTTCTTGCCAGTAGATGGGATACATTAAAAACAAATAGGAAGGCAAAAGGGCGAAGAAGAGACATGAAAGTTCATTGCCAGGTGTGATTAATGAACACCAAAGCATATTATACATATATTAAGAGCAAGAGAGCTTAGTAATTGGAGACTGAGGGTGAAGGTAGAGGGTTGTTGTTGTGATTGAAAGCTCGTGACCAGCATGCAGCACATGGTTTACTGGGACCTTTGCTGCTCATTATATACATTGATGATTAAGATCTGAATATGGAAACAATGATAAGTAAGTTTGCGGATGACCCAAAAATGGGGATGTTGCTAATAGCGAGGGGCATAGTCTTAGGCTGGTAAATTGGGCAAAGTGAAGGCAAGTGGGATGTAATCTTGGTAAGTGTGAGGTGATACACCTTGGTGGATTTAATAAGGGCAGGATTTATAATACCATAAGTCCTGGGTAGGGCCCTGGGTATTATTGAGGAACAGAGGAATGTTGGCATACATGCCCATAGATCCCTGAAGTTGGCAAAACAGGTAGATATTTCCCTTCATTAGCCAGGGCTTAATTGATATTATAGAGTATAATATCATGCAAGTCATACTATAACTTTATAAATCATTGTACCATTCCAGTTGCTGGACGAAAGTTGGAACATTAATGCACTGGAGCTTTTCCAGAATGTGGCTTGAGATGGAATTTGTCAGTTATGAGGAGAGACTGAATAAGCTGATTTATTTTTCTTGGAGCAGAGGCTCGAAGGAGACCAGGTAGAGCTGTTCAAAATTAGGAGGAGCATATATAGGGCAGGTAGTACAAAACCTTTCTCCATGGCAGGACCAGAAGACTTTAAGGTAAGAAATACGATATTTACAGGGAACCTGAGGAATTTTTATTTTATCCAGAGGATACATTTAAGAAGTGTCTGGACAAGACAAAATCACCAAGACACGGTGAAGTATGGATCAAGTGCTAGTAAATGGGATTAGTATATATGGGTTGGCATGGACATGGTGGGATGAATATTTTTGAGCTGGTTGACTCTTTGTCTCTGACACAAAAAAATGTCATGCCTGTTAACAATGGTTCAAGTATCAGGAGACGCAGATTTATAGTGATGGCAAAAGATTCATCGGGAATGAGGGGGAAAACATTTTTACACAATAAGTGGTCATGAACTGTAACATTGGTTTTGAGTGTGGTGAAAAGAGAGTCATTTGGGCCTTTCAAAAGCAAACTGGATAGCCAGAGGGAAAATAATTTATGGGACTCTGGGGAAAGATTGAGGAAATGCAAGTGAATGAATTATTCGGCAAGTAGTCAACAAGGGCATGAAAAACTGAAGGGCTGCCACTTTTGCCTATGATTCTGGAAGTTAAATCATTCTATTTGCAGGCAAGACAGTTCTATTTATACCAAAATAGCAGTCCACACATTGAAGTATCCAGTTAATTCTTAAATTGTTGCTGTTCTTTATTTGGGAAAATGCTTCAACTGTTTTTTTTTTTGTCGAAGTGCTTTCTGATATCTTAAGTTTGCTCATGTTTTTTATTTTTATTTTTAAACTTAGAATTTATTTATTTAAAAAAATCTTCAGTATACTATTTGCTATTTTCAGGCATTTCAAAAAGATAATCTTCTTTAGCAACTGAAAAGTAGAAGTTGAATTCAGGGGAAGGTACAATATTTTTGTCTGTAGTTGATTGTCTTGAACACACTGATTCATCCACATTGTATGGGATTTGAATCATAGTGAATTAAATCAATGATTTAATGGACTTTAATGGATTTAAGTGCTTTAATGGATTTAAGCACTTTCCATGTTTCCCAATGTCTCCAATAGTAGATATAATTTTTTGGAATTTCCCCTTTCCCCCCCATAATTGAATATGTACTTTTATGAAAATACCATATTTAATCATAAGGCCATGTCCTAGGAGCAGAATTAGGCCATTCAGCTCATCAAGTCTGCTCCACCATGGTTAATCTTTCTTCTCTCTCAACCCCATTCTCCTGCCTTCTCACTGTAACCTTTGATGCCTTTACTAATCAAGAACCTACCAATCTCCACTTTTAAAATATCCAATAACCTGGCGGTAGACACAAAATGCTGGAGTAACTCAGCAGGACAGGCAGCATCTCTGGATAGAAGGAATGGGTGACGGGTTGAGACCCTTCTTCAGACTCTGTAACTTGGTCTCCACTGCTGTCTGTGGCAATGAATTCCACTGATTCACCACCCTCTAGCTAAAGAAATTCCTCCTCCTTCATGTATAATCTGCCTATAGCACTTTGCGGTTAATTTACAACTAACATTGTAGCAGTACTGGAATCATAGAAGCGTCCATCCATAATCCTCCCATTGTATCATCTTCATTCTTAAATGGTGCTGTCCTTTATCTGGGAAAATATTTCATTTTCTTATCAAATGTGTGTTAGGAAGAGCCTGCTTTAGCTATACAGTTCAATCTCTGTCAGTCATTTTCATTACCTCTCTGCTTTGTTGGAGGACGGAGTCACCAAAAGCTTCTGAACCTGCTTTAATTTCTCCCTGACCCACTGCAGAGTCATTCACAGAACATGTAGATTACCTTGTTTCCTTTCAGGTGTGCCATATTTGCTGAATGCATTAAATTTAATCTGCCTTTGTATTTTCTGCATGCTTGCACATTTTCTACTGATTTATGGGCATGATAATTCAGGCTGTGGAAGTAGATAGTTGTTCAGATATGGAAAGTTCAATTTTATTTCAGTAAATATCGTAACTTATTGTCTAAGACCAGAAATTGCTGCTGTAAATAGATTGAATAGTCATTTAAGAAAGCTACATGCACAAATGTTATTTTGTGGTAGGAAATTCTGAAAATTATCAGGAAGATGATCAGGTTCCAAGATGTTTAACCCAAGAGTTTACATGCTGGGGAAGCATGATGGGAAAAGAGGCCAACACAGTGAAGGGAACATAAGGATGTTAGGAGAGGCAGGAAATAGATTCATCATGGTATTTAGATTCCACAGCATAGCTTGCTACGTTAAAATAACAAAGGGGGTTGTAAACTAAGCTGAGAGCAATAAAACTGATCAGGGAGTAGTGATTTTTCACTGCGTCCATTTGTTAGACAAATGCACGAGTGGTTTTCAAAATAACAGGGAACATGAGGTTAAAGATAACTGGGAAAAGACAAAGAAGAAAGTCTGCAGGAACGTTGATCAATGATGCATTATTTCAAAAATGTAGAATCCATATGAAACCATTGTGTCAAAAGAATAGAAAAATGTGGTGGGTGTTAAGAATCTTTGAAAACATTTTGGATTCTCTCAGAGCGTTTCCCAGTGCATAGTGTTAAGGTCTTGAACTGACTTGTTCGAGAAGTTCTCCATTGCTCTACAAGATGTTTTTTTTGTGTCTGTTCCTATCTGAGCTGTAATTAAGAGGTCGACTGAGCACCACGTTAAACCCAGACAGGGTACAAAATTCCCTCCAACATATTTTGAGTAAACTAAAGCATGATAATACAAAAAAGCAAACTACATAGAGCAAAGTCCACAGTGATTCATTACCGAAATATGGTTGTAGTTTGGGTTGTTCGAGAGAGAGAGTGGAGAGAGAGGGTCTATTAGTCTAATTGGCGAGGAGGGAGCAGGGGTGGCACAATGTTACAATAATTATAGAAGGAAAGGGGATGTGGATTTAGGGAGTGAGCGAGAAGGCTTGGAGAGACAGAGAAGGAGGAAAAATTAAAATAGCTAATTTCTTTTTATCTTAGGACGTACCTCCAGAGTTGAGGATGACTTATTCTCTTCTACTCTTCTATAATTTTCACTGTGCTTGTGCATGCTCCCGATGAAGAAGCTCACGGTTCTGTGTCATCCTAGATGCTTTATTGGCTCAGGGATTCCCAGGATGATGCTGCAAATTTCAGGGCAGTCATGAGGGCCTCCTAGAATTATTTCCTATGTCCTTCTGGTATTTCTTACCAAGCTGGAACTTAGAGAAGAGTTCTGTTTCAGGAGTTTGGTATTGGGCATGCAAAACGTGGAGCCTATCCTTGCCAACTTCGATTTGTTAGATCCTCAACACTGGTGATATTGGTCTAGGAGCATACAGGGTTGTTGATTTGTGTATTCTGCAAATGGTTTGAAATATTTTGTTGCGATAGCATTGGCGGTGCCTCTCCAGTGAGTTGAGGCGCTTGCTATAGGTAGTCCACGTCACAGAAGAATACAGGAGTTGGGCATCAGTACTACCCTGTGGACAATGTTGGGTATGGGGTCTTGATCTTTGAGCATTTCCTAAGCTAATCAAAGGCCGTGGTGGTGGTTTGGAGGGAGTTATGGATTTCAACATTGATATCTTACTTTGCTGAGAGCTGGCTCTGACAATGTAGAAAGTGGGATGCATTTTCCCTTATATTGACTCCTTTTAGGCAGAGGATCAAATTGTGATAGATTTGAAGGGTATCTTTCTTATGGGCCTGTTTAGCATAGGCACATTCTCTTGCATGCTTCAGTGAATAAGCAGATGATGATTTTGAACTCATTCTTTAAACTGCACATAACCAAGCATTGCTTTAGTGTAATGCATTTCGATGGGTGAGATTAGTGTGTTCTCGATTGTGGAATGGGGGTGAAGTAGATTGAAATGGTTAAGTCTACTCCTGTAGGAAGCTTGGAGTTGTGGTGGAATATTGTGAAAAGAAAGATAGAGAATACATTTGGAGCAAGGACCCAACCTTGGTGAACTTGCATTGGGGCCAGAGCTTGGTGTACCAATTGTTCAGAATCAGGGGCTGCAGTATAGCATTGCTGATGGTTAAATGGATTTCAAAGGGCAACAACATTTTACAGGTTTCTTCAAATAACTCCTTGACTCACAATTAAATGTATTTGTGAGCTAAAACCAAACAGGTTGATGCCATTCCTTGTATTTCTCTTGTAGATGGCATATAGTGAAGATCATGTCCATGGTGTTTCTAGATGAACAGAATCAACAAAATGATTCGGGGAGCAGTCCTTTGGCCTGTGGGAATACATGGCTTTGGAGGATTCTTGCGATGAATTTGCCCGTATTTGCAGTAGGGAGACTCCTGTGTAGTTTGCCAAAATGGAATAGCCCCTTGCTCGCAGGTGATTATGATTAAAACATCTCCTGCACATACTCTTCTTACACATTGAATTTGTATTCAAAGGGTTTAATAGCTGCATTAACAGATGTTAATATACATGCCAACCTGGACGAGTTGCAAAATCTGATCAATGGCTTCAAAAGAAAACTGACAGCTTGAATAACAGTTACTTGCAAAAATAAATGCTTACACAAGCTTTGAATTGTGAGTGCTTTGTATTTACAAGATTTATTCACTTATATTTCAGAGATAAAGTATACATATGAAGTATGAATAGGAAATCCAAAAGAATTCAAATTCTTGTTTGAAGTGGGCGCGAATCCTGGACATTTTTTTGTATTTACTGCAAAAAGGAATAGATTTTAGTACCCATAATCCACAATTAATATGCTTTTAGTTGAATTTTAAAAAAATCACATTTTCATTATACAATAGTTTTGTCATCTTTATCCTCTGCCCCATTTTACATGGTTATTTTCCAGTGCTATAGAAGGGAATTACCCCTGTGATGTGGATTCATTAGAATCATGGATGGGATATTTCCACTTTTCCTTAACAATCAATCCCTCTCATTCTCTTCAACAAATATTTCCTCTTTTTAATGATGTATCTGCCTCCGACATCTGCATCCTTCTTCAATGTTTCCAGCTTCTAGCGCCATGTCTGTGTAATGATATTGCAGAGAGTCAAAGAGTCATACAGTGTGGACACAGGCCTTTGGGCCAACTTGCCACACCAGCCAAAATGCCCCATCTACACTTGACCTAACTGCCCGCGTTTGGTCTGTATCCCTCTAAACCTGTCCTGTCCATATATCTGTCCAAATGTTTTTTAAACATCTGCACTGGACGAATTATGCTGTTCCTCCTAGAGCATGCCTCGATGTGATGCACATTCATTCTATATAGTTTATAAGAGAATTCCAGCTGTTATGCTTATACCATATTTCCTCATAAAATAGAAAGCCATTTGATTCTATGTCAGTCCACAGAGCAATCTCATCCCCTCAATAATTTCCACATTTCCATAAAGAAGCAGTTGATCATGTGTGGTGAAAGGGCTTCTTTGTGGACATATTTCTGATTGCAAATAATGGAATTCATTCGGGCTCCAAAGGCTGTTTAACAGTCCTTACTGTTTGTGCTTATCCTGTAAGAAGGAGAGAAAAAGTGAACGGTTTTCTATGACAGGGGAAGTTGAAAAATTTATAGGCCATTAATGCAAAACACACAAATGAATATGCAATAAACAATAGTACAATAAATTAATAATACTAGATGACCAGCCCAAAACAGTGCAGAACTGATATACATAGGGCAACCAAAAATCAAACAGCTGAAGGATTCCAGCAGGTCAGGTAGCATCTGTGGAGGGAATGGACAGATGTCAATTCAGGCCAGGACTCTTACTCAGACTTTAGTGTAACCAAAATAAAGGTTTAGGTTTATTATTGTCACATGTACCAAATTACAGTGCGGAGCTTTATTTTGCATGCTATGCAATCAATTAGATAATACAGTTTATAAATACAATAGAGCAACGGGTAAGTTACTGAGAACAGAATATAGAACTCGGCTTTGTCGCGTATGTGCTCCGTAGACAACATCCAATATTTACATGGGGTAGATGTGAACTGGACTGTCCCCTAGCTTATGATCACAATTGCCAAGGTTTGGTTGTGGTTAGTGTTGCACAGTGTTCAAAAGCTTGACGGTTGCTGGGACTCAGCTGTTCTTTACCGTGGAGATCATGTTTTTCAGGCTTCTGTACCTTCTTCCTGATGGTCGTAGTGAGATGTAAGCGTGGCCAGAAAAGTGTGCGTGTTTGATGCCTTTTTGAGGTTGCGTCTCCCATAGATTCCTTTGACAGTGGGGTCAGTACCTGTGATGGGCTGGGCAATGTCTACCACCTTCTTATCATCCTTCGTCCCTGTAAATTTGAATAGTTGAACCAGGCCATAATGCAACCAGTCAGGGGAAAGAATGAATGTCTGCAAAAGAACCAAAGGAATGAAATACGCAGAATATGCAGTTCGTTTATTACCGTGCATCCATAGTGGAATATTATGATAAAATAAAACACGTTGTCAACAGTTTTCTTCGAAACGGATAACTGTAATACATTGTTTGTTCAGTGCAGCATTTAATGCTACATTGAGATGATTACTGAGTAAAAGGAAGTGCATTGTTTCTTGCTATCAGTGATAGAGCACCAATTGTCCAGTGAATGGCTGTGGATTCTGTGGTAATTGTTTTATTTTAAACAATACATGCCCCACATAATCTGTGTGTGTGTGTGAATAGAATTCCAACAGTCACTGGAAAACAGCCAGGTCACTGCATGCAGTCCTGGGACATTATGTTGCTGTTCTTTGTAATGTTTCAGTCTGATTAGGTATGAAGAGAAAACAGATTACAGTTAATACAGCAAAAAGATTCGGGTTCCTCTGTCCTTGCTGTGTATTTAAAGGTAGCACGAGAAACTGCAGATGCTGGAGGAGTAACTCAGGAGGTCAGGCGAGGTGTCGGATTAAGACCCTTCTTTCAGAATGAATTGCAGAAAGGTCCTGACCTGAAACGTTGCCTGTGGTTCCTACTGAGTGCATTAATAACAATTACTGGAGAAGAAGCAGATGTTTGAGAAGTCTGGGCAGTGAGCTGAGGCATGTTTATTAT
Organism: Raja brachyura; assembly: GCA_963514005.1. The sequence continues at coordinate 29,486,339 of OY740807.1, read as the reverse complement.
ATATTATTTTACAAAGATTCACATTGTAGTACTGTGCACATTTAAAAAAAAAAATGGAGGGCGGTTGGCATGGACGCTGTTGGGAAGGCTTGTTCTTGACGATAAAACACCTTCTTGAATTGCAGTCGTCCTTCTGATGAAGGTACTTTCACACAGCAACAAACAAAAATTACTGGAAACTATCAGTAGGTCAAGCAGCATCTGGAAAGTGAAACAGAGTAAACATTTCCGTTAAACATACTTTGTCAGGGCTGAGAAGCAGGGAATGGAGGCAGACCAGATGATGAATTGAACAAGGAAACCGAGGCAAAATTATGCTAGGCAGGATGAGGGGTGATCTCATAGAGGTATATGGAATCATGCGAGGAATAGATCAGGTGGACGCCGATTGAATGGAGAATCGAGAACCAGAGGGCATAGGTTGAAGGAGATGTGGGAATGATTTTATAGGAATCAAAGGGATAACCTTTACACGCAAAGGGTGGAGGATGCATGGAACGAACTGCCGGAGGAGGTGGTAGAGGCAGGGACGATTGCAACGTTTAAGAAGCAATTAGACAGGTACATGGATATGATGAGGTTAGAGGGATATGGCTAAAAGCAGGCAAGTGGGACTAATGTAGATGGGGCATGTTGATCGGTGTGGGCAAGTTGGGCCGAAGGGCCTGTTTCCGCACTATTACTTTATGACTCTGCAAAGTCATGTGATCTCAGGTAGTTCCTAGTATTTTCTTGTATACGTCAGCTGTACTTAGCTGTGTTTCCCTTCTCTTTTGGAAATCTCGGCAGCACGCTCAATTGATTAGTAATGAACAGAAGAGTGATGGCTTTCTCCATGGGCTGTCAGCAATGCCTGCTTTTAATTGCTATAAGTCCATCTTCAAAAGACTTGTTCGTATTTGGCACCACTGTATACACCTCACTGCATATAAGTAATTGAGCAGATTAGGAATTTGGATTTGCATTCACCTGCTCATATGTGCACTGCATTGGCCCTGCAGATTTCAGTCTCATTTGTGTTATGTGTCTCTGCTAAATGTTGATAGCCATAGGTTAACGTTCACTGATAGATGACTTTGCTGAGTGGATCAGTAGCTCAATCGTGCCTGTCATGGTATGGGTTCATGGCCTTCTTCAGAGTGTTCAGGATAATAAATTTGCTGGTCTTCAAGATTCAGTGGTCTATTTATTTCTCCGTTTGGAACCTTTCGGCCATGATAAGCTTGAGCAGCCCTTTTTGTGTTTATGGATGTGAATAACGTGATCATGATCATGAATATGCTCACCAGGGGCGCCACACGATTGGCAGCCCCGCCAACAGTCTGTCCGTTTCTTCATATTTTTAATTTTTTTTGTGCGTTTTAAAAGTCTGTGTAAATGTTCTCCGGTTTGTTTTATGTAGGGGAAGGGGATCGGGGGAAACTTTTTTTCAGGTTCTTACCTTGCCGGAGATGCGATTATTTTCCGGATCGCATTCTCTGGTCACTCTGCGACCTACCGTCGATGGAGCTGGAGGCTTCCTCGGACTGACTTTGAGCCCCACTGCAGGGCGTGGACTTAACATCGGAGTCGATCCCTTTCCTGGGATAGCTCAAATCTGCGGCCCGCGGACTTTACATCGAGAGCTCGCAGTCTCGGGAGAGGCTAGTCGGGAGCTCCAAAGAACAGGGAACAAAATACAGAGGGCCAAAATGCCGCCGGCTACGGGAGTCAAGATCATCCCTTCAACGGAGGGCTCGAGGCCCCCGCCCGCGGGAGACCAAAGAAGGGAAGAGATTTGAACTTTTTTTTCATCTTCCATCACAGTGAGGAATGTAGAGGAGTCACTGTGGTGGATGCTGATGTTAAAATATATTTTGTGTGTTCCGTTGCTTTTTATTTGTATGACTGACTTGGCAAATTAAATTCCTTGTATGTTGCAAACATACTTAAACATAATAAAGTATTATTGTAATTGTGATGATGACATGGCCAATTTAATTTCCCCAAGGCCTTTTTTCTTTTCAAAGAAGTCTTCATATTCTAAAACAACAGTGAGCTGGCTTCCAGTTGTTGATGAATATGGCTCGATGGAACTTCACTTTACTTTACACTTTAGAGATACAGCGTGGAAACAGGCCTTCAGCCTGCCGAGTCTGAGCTGACCAGCGATCACTCCATACACTAACCGACACACTTGGGACAATTTTATAATTTACCAAAGTCAATTAATCTACAAACCCAGGTCTCTGGCTCTGTAAGGCAGCATCTCTACCGTTGCGTAATTGTGCCGCTCGTTAATAAGGACAGGAAAAAATGATAGACTGAGCTTGTCTTCCTTTGAGCAGAGGAGGCTGAGGGGAGACCATAGTGAGGTATACAAAATTATGAAGGACAGAGATAAGATAGGTATGAGAATCATTCCCACTTAACAGAGGTAACAATAACCAAAAGGCATAGGTTAAAGGTTAGGGGCAGGGGATTTATAAGAGACTTCAGAACATTTTTTTTGATGCAGAGGAAAATTGAAATCTGAAACAAACATTTTGGAGCTAATTGGATAAGTGCTTAACACCAAGTCCAAGAAGTCCAAGTGTGTTATTGAAAAATGAAATTAATATCGATGGGTATTTGATGGCAGGCATGGAGACAGTTGTCCGAAGGGCCTGTTTTTATGCTGTGTGACTCCATGATTATTATTCTCTGTGGTTTACTCTTCCAGTGCTGATGTGTGTTTGTACCTCAGAAAATGTTTTTTTATTGATGTTCATGTATATTTTGGTAGCATCTGTTCCAGAGTTATTATCCATCAGTGAGGCATACTTGGCTCTTAGTTTATCCATTTTTATGACCCCCATAAGTGAGATAACAATTAAATACCAATTTTTGCTTGAGAATGAAAACATCTGGGCTGCATAAAGATATAAAGAAAAAGCATTTGACTCATCAAGCTTCTTTCTTTTAATCACAACTTATGGAAAAGAATCTTCAGAACAATTTTTCATTCCATCATCTTGGGCTTGTTTTGACCCAAATAATTCAAATTAGGATGGATATACAAGATGCTGGAATCTACAGCGAAAAAGCAAATTGCTTAAGAACTCAGCGGAACAAGCAGCTTTGGGGGTGGGCAGGGGCACGGGGGGGGGGGGGGGGGGGGGTGACGGACATTGACTTCTCCAACTTCAAATAGCACTTGCTTTCCCTCTCTCTCCATTCCCTCCCCCTTCCCAGTTCTCACACCAGTCTTACTATCTCGAACTACATTTTATCTTTGTACCTCCCACTCACCTAACATCTGTCTGAAGAAGGGTCTCGACCCATAACGTCACCCATTCCTTCTCTCCAGAGATGCTGCCTGGCCAGCTGAGTTACTCCTGCTTTTTGCGTCTAACTTTGATTTAAACCAGCATCTGCAGTTCTTTCCTACACTAGAATTCACACAGTCAGCAGTTGATAAGGAACAATGAAATACATTGGAACTGAATATTACAAGCTATTCCAAGTGGAGAGGAGGTATTGAACAATTAAGCAGTCTTGAGTGAGAGAGTATTTTAGGAAGGGGGGTTACACAAAAAGCTGGAGAAACTCAGCGGGTGCAGCAGCATCTAAGGAGCGAAGGAGATAGGCGACGTTTCGGGTCGAGACCCTTCTTCAGACTGGTCAGGGATCAGGGAAACGAGAGATATAAACAGTGATGTGGAGAGATAAGGAACAATGAGTGAAAGATATGCAAAAAAGTATTGGTGACAAAGGAAGCAGGCCATTGTAAGCTGTTTGTGGTGTGAAAATGAGAAGCTAGTGCAACTGGGGAGGGGGGGAGATGGAGAAGGAATGTCAGGGCCAGAGGGCTGAGGGAGAGGTGGGGGGGAGGCAGTCTGGGTTAACAGAATTGAGAAAATTCAATGTTTAAGCCCAGAGGATGCAGACTCCCCAAGCGGAATATGAGGTGCTGTTCCTCCAACTTGCGGTGTTGATCACTCTGGCCGTGGAGGAGGCCCAGGACCGAGAGGTCGGATACGCAGTGGGAGGGGGAGTTGAAGTGCTGAGCCACCGGGAGGTCGGGTTGGTTATTGCGGACCGAGCGGAGGTGTTCGGCGAAACGATCGCCCAGCCTCCGCTTGGTCTCACCGATGTAGATCAGCTGGCATCTGGAGCAACGGATGCAGTAGATGAGGTTGGAGGAGGTGCAGGTGAACCTCTGTCGGACTTGGAATGACTGCTTGGGTCCCTGAAAGGAGTGGATGGGGGAGGTGAAGGGACAAGTGTAACATCTCTTGCGGTTGCAAGGGAAAGTGCCCGGGGAAGGAGTGGAGCGGGAGGGAAGGGAAGAATTGACGAGGGAGTTGCGGAGGGAGCGGTCTTTGCGGAAGGCAGACGGGGGGGAGATGGGAAGATGTGGCGAGTGGAGGGGTCACGTTGGAGGTGACGAAACTGGCGGAGGACTATCTGTTGTATGCGCTGGCTGGTGGGGTGAAAGGTGAGGACCAGGGGGACTCGGCCCTTGTTGTGAGTGGGGGAATGGGGAGAGAGGGCAGTGTTGCGGGGTATGGAGGAGACCCTGGTGCGAGCCTCATCTATAGTGGGGGAGGGGAAACCCCGTTCTCTGAAGAACGAGGACATTTGGGATGACCTGGTGTGGAACACGTCATCCTGGGAGCAGATGCGGCGTAGACGGAGGAATTGGGAATAGGGGATGGAGTCCTTACAGGAAGCAGGGTGGGAGGAAGAGTAGTCCAGGTAGCTGTGGGAGTCAGTTGGTTTGTAGTGGATGTCAGTCAGGAGTGTATCAACTGCAATAGAGATGGTGAGGTCAAGGAATGGTAGGGAAATGTCGGAAATGGTCCAAGTATATTTGAGTGCCGGATGGAAGTTGGTGGTGAAATGGATGAAGTCAGTCAGTTCTGCGTGGGTGCAGGAGGTAACACCAAAGCAGTCGTCAATGTAACGGAGGTAAAGGTCGGGGGTGGGGCCCTGGTACGCCGAGAACAAAGATTGTTCGACGTGCCCGACAAAGAGGCAGGCGTAGCTAGGGCCCATGCGTGTGCCCATAGCTACGCCTTGTGTTTGGAGGAAATGGGAGGAGTCAAAAGAAAAGTTGTTGAGGGCAAGGACCAACTCTGCTAGGCGGAGGAGGGTGTCAGTGGATGGGTATGGTCCTCTGGTCGAGGAAGTACCGGAGGGCTTTGAGACCATCCTGGTGATGGATGCAGGTGTATAGTGACTGGACGTCCATGGTGAAGATGAGAGGATGGAGGCCTGGACAACGGAATGTGCGGAGCCGACGGAGAGTGTCTGAGGTGTCTTGAACATAGGTGGGGAGGGATTTAACAAAGGGGGATAGGATGGAGTCAAGGTATGTGGAAATGTGTTCGGTGGGGCACGAACAGGCAGAGACAATGGGTCTGCCAGGGCAGCCGGGTTTGTGGATTTTGGGGAGAAGGTAAAATCGGGCTGTGCGGGGCTGGGGAACGATGAGGTTGGAGGCTCGGGGGGGTAGGGAGCCGGAGTTGATGAAGCCGGTTATGGTGCTCGAGATGGTGGCCTGGTGCTCGTCAGTGGGGTCATGGTCCAGGGGTAAGTAGGAGGAGGTGTCCGAGAGTTGGCGCGTAGGAAAGTAGGACAAATTGAGTTGCAGCTGAAAGGAAATGCCATTGATAGATTGGAAGTTGTAGATGTATGTGTTGGAAAGAAACGGTAATTATAGTACGATCAGTTGATGCACACATTTTGAGTGTAAATGTGATGAAAATCATATATGATTTCTACTTAATTGCTACTTTTGCGGCATGAATGTTACTTGCTAATTATTAACCTGTGCCTGCATTTTGTCTGTGTCTGGGGCGGCATCCAGGCATGGCCATCTTAATTTACTGAGCAGTTGTAAATGGAATTCAACATTACACAATCTTACTGGAAGTTCCCATTTGTGACTCTACAATGGAAAAAGGTAGACAAAAATGCTGGAGAAACTCAGCGGGCGAGGCAGCATCTATGGAGTCTGAAGATGGGTTTTGGCCCGAAACTTTGCCTATTTCCTTCGCTCCATAGATGCTGCCTCACCCGCTGAGTTTCTCCAGCATTTTTGTCTGCCTTCGATTTTCCAGCATCTGCAGTTCCTTCTTATACTACATTGGAAAAATGTAATTGGTAAAATAACTGAAGTTGGTTGGTATCAAGAGATTGCCCTGAGGATCTCATGAGGTTAGGTTGATGGACCTCTAACAACCACAACCATCCTCCTATGCATGAGGTACAATTGCAACAGACTCTGAGAAACAGCATGGAAACAAATCCTTCGGCACACCGAGTCAGTGCCTGACCAGCGACCCCCACACAGTAACACTATCCTACACATACTGGGGACATTTTACAATTTCTTCAGGCCAATTGGCCAACAGACCTGTACATCTTTGGAGTGTGGGAGGAAACCGGAGTTCCCGGAGCAAATTCACGCGAGTCATGAGGAGAATGTACAAACTCCATACAGACAGCACCTATAGTCAGAATCAAACCCGGGTGTCTGGCACCGTAAGGCAGCAACTGCCACTGTGCCACCATGCCGCCCATCATTTCTACTGTTTTTCCATTGATGCCTTTGACTTCATTTTTACAAGGCTTCTTCATGTCACATTTATATTGAATATTTGTAGCAGTTGCTGTCGGCTCAACATTGAAATTCAGCTCTTTGGTTTTGAACTGAGCCTCTGATGAAGTATGATGCCAAATTGTCTTGATAAACCCAAACTGGGCATCACTGAGCAGGATATTGTCAGGTAAGTACTGTTTGAAAGCACTGCTGACAGCAACACTTTCCATCCCGTTGCTGATGATTGAGTATAAGCTGATTAGCGATGGTTCGCAGGATAGTATTTGCCCTGGTTTTAGTGAACAAGATAAAAGAGAAATTTTCGACATAGTCTCTGATGTGAAACATTAATTCTGTTTTTTTGCCCATTATTTGAGAATTATTTACAACATATTATTTTTATAATTCCAGGTTTTTAGTATCTGACTATCTAGTTTTTTTGTTTTTCAGTTTTCTACATTTTGGGGTAGCTACTAAGGGTATTACTATGCTCAGTAGTGTATGCAGTAGTGTAGCACGAGGGTGAAAGGCCAAATGTCAACCAGCCAACACTCAAGATGAGTTGCACTGGATGTCTTTCCTGGGAGATTTCAATATCACTGAAAACGTGATATCAGTTCATTGACCTGCAACGATTACCTGTCATGCAGCTAGATAGCACTCTATTATCTGTTGCCATGCATCTATTCCTCTACAACTGAATATCTAATATCTCAAATAACTGTCTGAAGAAAAATAATTTTCATGTTAGCAATAATAAATCTATCAACTTAATTCTCCTTTGGGACCTCATTAAAACTCCTAAACCTCATCTTGTCAATTCTGGCCAAATTGGAGATGCCCGGACACTAAAATTGAGTAAAGGCTTCTGGGCTGCAAGGCCATTTGGTCAATTTAAATGTGCCTTCTGCAGAAATGGGCCAAGCTGCAGAATGGTGCCAGCTTGTCTGGAGCCTAGGTAAGAGTTGCAGGGAAAGAATGGGACATCTGCAGATTCTTACAATTAGGTGTAAATTGCATGAAACAGATTGGGTGAATGCAAACCAGACATACACATTGTAAATATTGTTGCAAAGCTTTACGTTGCTAGATGTTGATTGGGTTAAGTGTTGAGCCTTCTCGGGGTTTCTTGAATATCTGGGCGAATGTTGCTATGTTTGCTTCCTTCCACAAGCTCCGTTTGAGTACAATGTATTGGTTACTGTATTTTTGGGTTAGGGAAATGTCTATCATGTACTGTGTTGGTCCATATCTGTTATTGGACTGTAAAGAGACCACCCCCATATGGTTCGGCCCCTCAAGGTTCAGGGACCTATAAAAAGTAGCTCCCACGAGGTCCTGTGTCGATCTTTTGGGAGAAGGCTTGGGACTGCGTGACCTTTTGGAGTGTCTCTGCTTGCAAGAGGCTAGGAGGGCTTGGACAAGCAGATACAAGGATTGAACCCACAGTGGTTAGGTATAGTAGTGGTTTAGATGCGCAAGTGCTTGACTCAGTATTTTATTGACTGAAACTAGACCGGGGGAAGCTTAGAACAAGCTATTTACAATCTGACTTCAAAACCCTTTCCTTGGATTTCTTTTCGGACAAGGAGAGACAACATTCAGCATCCAAAATCTACTACTTTAGGTATTTTTCTGGTTTGGACGTTGAAAGATCTTGTCAACCTCAATCACATAATGAACATAAGGTCATAAAGAAACGGGGTAGAATTAGGCCATTCAGCCCATCAAGTCTACTCGACCCATTTAATCATAGAATCATAGAAAATAATCATGGCTGATCTAGCTCTCCCTCCTAACCCCATTCTCCTACATTCTTCCCATAACCTCTGACACCTGTTCTAATCAACATTAATGCTCTTTGAACTAGAGCTAGGTAATCTTTAATATCCACCTGAGAGGCCATGGTTTAACACCCGACTAAAAATGGACACTTTTCACAAAATAGTCTTCATTCAAAGGAATGTCAACCTGGATTTTGTGTTTAAATTGCTGGAAGAAGCTTGAACCCCCAACCAATTTACCCAATTAGACTGTCACCACTGAGAAGATAAGTGCACTCAAACCATTTTCCTGAGCATACAACAAGAAGGCAGGAAAGAGTACATTTGGCATAAGTTGGCCATATTTGGTGTATGATGTTATTTATGAGCAATTGTATTTGTTTCACACCAATCAAAATATGAACAAATTAATTGTTAAATTTGTAAAGGAGAAAAGTGACCCATTTACCATTCAGTATCGTAATAAGGAGAATTGTAATGAGATCACATAAACACAGATGATGATACCAAACTGGTTAAAATTGTTGGCACGTAAACGGATAGATGGGCATTGAGTCCCAGAAAGGAATTTAGATTAATCTTAGACCAGTGTATATCTTCAAGGGGAGAGAGCTATAACAAACAAACAGATTAACAAATAAAGTAACCATGGCTGATAAAATAATTAAGAGAACATAAAATCAAAGGCAAATTTAAGAACACATTTTAATCTGTATTTGACGAGATATAATTTTATAATTTATAACTTTTTTAAATCTTAAGAGTTGCAAAAAGGATAGTGAGAGAAATTGAATGGGTTGGCAAAGTTGTCACGCACTTTCTATATTTATATTAGAATAAAATAGATAGTTTGTGAGCGAAAATAAATACAGAATGGAAAGCTATTGAATAAATATTTTGTGTTAGTCTTACCACAGGAGAAATGGGATGCAAACTTGATATTCCTGGAAACTAAGAATGAATCAAGGACTAGGTTTAAGGAAATAGTATTAGAAGTATGTGGTAAATCTTGTGGGCCAAATGGTTTCGACCACAGAATTTTGAACAAAATAGGTAAAGAAATTGTTGGTACTTCACTGTAATATTCCAAATTTACTGGATAAAGAATTTGTCCCCTTTAAATTCACAATTTCAAATGTAAGGTTTTTAAGACGGATGAAATGGAGAAGTCGGTAAATTTAGGCCAGCTTGATCAACATATGTTGTGGGGCGGTTTTTGGAATTTATAATTAAAGGAGGAATAGCAAAACACTTGCAGAAAGTTGAGCTGATTAGAGTTGGTCAACAAAGATTTGCAAATGTCAGGTCATGCCTGAAGATCTAAGCTGATTTTTTTTTTTAGAAAGTAAACGCGTTTAAATGAAAATGTTTATGCAGAAAGTTTATAACATTTTGCAGTGGGCATTCAATAAAGATAGTATTCTAAAGGTAAAACGGAATAAATTAAAGGTAAATAGGAAATTAATTAGAAATTAGAAGTAGAAATAATCAGACTGCATTAATAATACAAGGAAGTTGCAGGTGGTGTCCAACTATGATGTGCTGGGATTAAATTATTTATTATATTTTTTATAATGATCGATAAGTAGCAATTAACATTCCCACCATAAAATGTCAGACACTATCCATCTCCAAGAGAAAGTCCAACCACCTGTCCTTGACATTTCAAGGCTTCAGCAAATCTCCCACCATTAATATCCTGAGACTGTAGCCATGAATCAGAAACTTAATTGGACCCCACATAAATACTGTGGCAAGAGCAGGTCAGAGGCAAGGTTCATTATAGTGACTGATTCATACACCAATACCCCAAAGCCTTTCCATCATCTACAAGGTGCACATGAGCATCGTGATGGAATATTCCCCACCTTCCTGGATAAGTACAATACCAACAACTGATGAAGAAGTTCGACACGATCCACGACAAAGTTTCCAGTTTGATTGGTAAACCATGCTAAACATTGATTCTCTTCACTCTCATGCACAATGACTGCGGTGTTTAACATTTACCAAATGCACTGCCAGACCTTGCCCTGATTACTCTTCCAGCCCATCCAAAAGGCATTTCCTGTACCGGAGAAGGAGAAGGGAGACAGATGCATGGGAACTCCATCAGCTTCCAGGTTACCCTCCAAGTCCATCTTGACTTGGAAATATATTGCCATTCTTTCCTTGCCATCGGGTACAAATCCTGGAACTCCCTACACAACAGCCCTCTGGAAGTACCTTCACCAGAGGAACTGCAGCAGTTCAAGAAACCAAATTACCCCTCCCTTCTTATGAATAATCAAGGAATGGCAAAATATGCTGGCCATGATAGTGAGATTACTCATATTAACAAGCATTACTAATGTGACAACACATCTGAAAATTCTCATTAAAGAGAATGTGTCCAAACCCTTAATAATCTTATATGTTTCAATAAGATCCCCTCCCAACCCTCTGGAGTTTAGAAGAATAAGGGGTAAGCCATTTAGAACTGAGACGAGGAAACACTTTTTCACCCAGAGAGTTGTGAGTCTGTGGAATTCTCTGCCTGCGGTGGAGGCCGGCTCTCTGGATACTTTCAAGAGAGAGCTAGAGAGGGCTCTTAAAGGTAGGGGATATGGGGAGAAGGCAGGAACTGGGTACTGATTGGGGATGATCAGCCATGACACATTGAATGGCGGTGCTGGCTCGAAGGGCCGAATGGCCTACTCCTGCACCTATTGTCTATTGTCTATTGTCTAATGGCCTGCTACCCATGCCCCTATTTGAACTACAGGATCAATTATCTTATGAAAATGTGAACAACTGAACTGCTGATGTTTCTGTGCAAAGTATAAAGTGCAGGAGGAACTCAGCAGGTCAGGCAACATCTGTGGAGGAAATGGACCAACGACTTTTCAGGTGAGGACCCTTCCTCGGACTGATAGTGGTAGGGGGCAGAAAGCTAGAAAAGAGGGAAGGGAGGGGGACAAAACCTGCCAAGCGATAGGTAGATACAGGTGAGGAGGGTTTGTTTGGCCGATGGGTGGAGTGATCGAAACCTCATCTGTCCATTTTCTCCACAACTGCTGCTTGACCTGCTGAGTTTCTCCAGCAGTTTGTGTTTTGCTCATGAGTCAAACATCTGCCGTTCCTTGTGCCTTTAGTTTATTGCTGATGTTTATGACCATTTTGTGACCTTTATGTTCATGGACGTTCTAAATTATTTCACAGCACAAACAAACTAGGTTAGAAATATGCACCAGAGTTCATTTCTTGTAAAATAGAGTTGAAATCCAAGGAATCTGTATCTGGTTAAACTAGGCAGTACTGGGAAACTTTTTGACCTGCAGAGCAATTAGCATTTGAACTCAATATACTTAAGGGAAATACCCTTCAGGAAAAGTTAAGTAAGTAAAGGATGGAAGAAAAGTAGGGTATGTTTTTTTAAGTTTTAGTTTGAGAGATACAACGTGGAAACAGGCCCTTCGGCCTACCGAGTCCGTGCCGACCAGCGATCCCCACACATTAACGTTATCCTACACACACCAGAGACAATTTACAATTATACCAAGCCAATTAACCTACAAACCCCTGTATGTCTTTGGAGTGTCGGAGGAAACGGGAGATCTTGGGGAAAAGGTCACATAAGTCATGGGGAGAATGTACTAACTCTGTATAGACAAGCACCTGTAGTCAGGATGGAACCTGGGTCTCTGGCGCTGTATGGCAGTAACTCTACCGCTCCACCACCGTGCCGCACTTTTAGGTATGCTTTACTTAAAGTTGACAAAAGCATTGCCAAATTAGGCTGAATGTCCAGCAGTGAGTTTTATGCAGCAGGGGTTCCGTTATTTGGAAGAGGTGCTGTGCAGTTTTTCTGGACAGCATTGTATAGGTTGTGTAATGCTAGTCAGTTTCTTAGTGTAACATGCACACTTGAAGCATTCTTTCTCTCAGTGCCCTATTCTCCTTTCATAGCTGGGGTGCAGAGACAGAGCAGGAGCCGCATCTCGGTGATTGTGGTTCATTGTACCAATAGCTGCCTGTGGATAAAGCAGCCAAATTCTATACATGGTTGAGAATCTACAGCTGCTGTTCATGAGAACTGAATCAATTCCATCATATAATGTTATCTTTGGGTGGTGATGTGGGAAGAACGCCTTTAATTGACAATAACTTTTGAATGCTTTAAATAGAATGCTGACCCTGTAGCTTAAGTTAATTTTTATTCTGTGCAGCAGAGGAGTCCCAGCAGTGCACGTGAAGCTGCAGACCGTGGTGGATGCATCTTGAAGCTGCTGTGTGAATAGTGTGTAGATTACTGATAAGTTTCCTGCTGCAAGCTGTCGTGATTTGTCTGTGGGGATTGGAATTGTTTACACATGCTCCTTTTAGGACTGCAGTGGGAAGCTGCGTTGTTCTCCGGGATGTCAGCAGGAGAGATTGCTGTGACTGGGACCATTCCTGAAGTGTGCTGAGGACTGTGTTTCTGTATTGCAGCGCGCTCACCTCTCTAATCAATACCAAACACAGCATTCTAATACTGTAACTAGGGCAACGGGCACAATTGCCCGCTGATAGGCCAGAATCTGAGGGGAACGCCGGATTGGTGGTTTGCAGAGATGGCCATGAAGTATTGGGTTTTAATGTTGATTTGCTCCTAATAGGGGAGCAGTGGGAAAGCAGGTACATCTCCGAGACTGCACTGCAGCTTGGGTTAGCCGTACTTCATGACTGGAGAGAGAGCAGCCTGCCTAACGATGGATAGGAGCGCGCTGAATAAATAGGCAGACGTGAAGCCACATTAGCTGCCTGTAAGAAATCAGCTGTGGCCGAGACACAATCAAAGCACAGTCCACTGCCGAGACGCACTCTCTCACTATAGAAACTGCAGCTTGGCATCTTTTGTGTTGCCGACGGAAAGAAACCTGGAGTTGCGTGCTTGATGTGCCACGCATTTCTGTTGATGATGGGATCAGTAGAAGCCGGCAGCTGATGCAGGGACTGCGAGTACCAGACCTCGGAATGGAAGCGCGGATGGAAGAGGAGAGCCAGTCATCATCGCAGCATCTCTTTGTCACTGTTGAAGGGACACCAGCATGTCACTCGTGCAATAACATTAAAGAATGGGAAATGGATGCTTTGCAGCAGGTAAGCGCTCTACATTGCTGATGTGCCGGATAGACAGCTCTACGTCACCTTGTTTAATGCAGGGTTTGAACTGAGGGTGACTCACTGTCCCAGCTGCAGGGGACTGCGCAAAGCCTGTCTGACACAGGCTGGAGGTAAATTCAACTAAAGTGACTGCTTCCTTGTTTCTGCATCACTCAGCAGGAGATATTTGATGCCCGCTATTGGGAAACATTACACAGCTGTGGCAGCATTTTTACTTTAACGTTTAATAATCTTAAAGTGCAGGGGTTTTTTTCCCCTCACAAAATGTTATGGCTGACTAGTTAAAACTCTAGTATTCTACAAGTACGACAACGTACATTTTCTCAGGTAGATTTAATTTACAAGTGAATTGAAGGATTCTGTAGAACTATGTGAAGTGAATGCTGAAACATCCTGCAGTGTGCCCATGAAGGCAGGCTATCATCTTAGACTTCGCACAGAATGGACAGAAACTCAAGATGTTCAATGTATAGATATTAGTCTTCATTCATTCTGCAGCATTAATGGAGGTTTTGCTTTAAAAAAAAAATTCTGGCAGTTCCATCTGTCACACTTGAACGGCGACATTTCTTCATCTAAGTATATGGTGCAGTAGTTTTAAAGCACACCATGATCCAACATTGTAGTTTCTGATGTAGTAACGCATGTAATTGTAAAATTTAATCCTGAAATTGTACCAGCCACTGCCGCCCAAAATGGGATGAAGGCAAGCTTAAGAAAACCCTTTCACTGTCAAAGATTGGGCCAGAAAAAAAAAAGAATGACTTGTGAGATAACACTGCGCAACATGTTAACCAATTGATTAGCTGCATATCACAATGTAGAATGTCAAAATAGTACTATTAATGTGTATGTGCAGTGTATACCAAATACATTTGGTCACTTACACCTGATGACATTTGGTGGACTCGTAATGATTATATTGCAATATAATCCTGAGTGGAATTTATCAAGCAACGGCTACAAAGAATATCATTCATTGGACTTCAATATATTCCTATTTTTGGTAATCGAAGGGCTAAGGAAATAAGGGTCAAAGATATTTATATGGAATTTGATCATCAATCAGCCATCAGAAATAAATTGTCTATTGCTTTGGCTGTGCTACTGATTCTGCCTTTACACATGTAATTGACAAAAGCACTGATACAGAAAATTAACTGCACAAAAATGCTCCCCAACAACCTTGTTGTATTTGTAATACTTGCTATAGTACATTGGAGCTTCACTGCAGCATTTCAAGATAGCATATAAACCGCTTGATTATAATGTCCAGATAATCAATTATTCACTGTACTTTACTGACACTGTAATTCTGTGCACTTCTTTACTGACACTATATTTGAACATAATTATATTTAGATATATATTTTATCATGTGTCCCCTTGGCTATATGTTCATCCTTTTTGCTTTAATCTTATTTTGATGTATGTGCTTAAATACAACATATGTGTCTCTGCCTTTGGGCAGAAATTTTTAGGCTCTGGTTCCAGCCTTGCAAAAATCAGATTTGTGGGTGCCAGAGTGGGCCTAATATTTTATCCCCATTTTAAAACATGCTTGTGACAGTGAAACTCCGTGCCAGTAGTGCAGCATTGTAATTTTTATTCCCTTAGTGTCTGTCCAGTCAGATCAGTATTCTCTCGTCATATCTTACAGAGTCTCCTGCCCTTACAGTGCACTGCAGCTGTATGCTTTATTACATACATTATGCAGCTTTTTTAAACAAGGCAATGCTGATGAATTTATAAGTGGTGACGAGCTTTCTCCATGTGTCTGGCCACAGCACTCCCTGGGGAAGTGTTTATACTATGTCCGTATCTGCTGAATGAAATGAGGTAAATCGAACTGGCTTAATAGTGCTCCAAGGAAGCATTATGTTATAGTTATAAGTCTGAAGGTTTTA
The DNA here is from genome assembly GCA_963514005.1 of Raja brachyura. Next base: position 29,470,935 of record OY740807.1, on the reverse strand, counting down.
TTGCTTTTGAAGAGCAGATGTACGTGCTTATATCAGGGAATTTGTGTGGGGATTGTAAGTTGCTGGAAGCATTGATGCTATCAAGGTTCACACATAATCCCAAAGTATATAGTTCACAGCTAGATATGCCTCTATATCTGCTGGCATTTACTGAAATAATTTCAGAAATATTCTCTTCCTATTTTTGCAACTTCACCCCTCTAAATCCAACCTTTGTACTGTGTGTTTTTTTCCCCCCTACTCAACGTAGAGTAGTTAAATCACATCTGAGATATCGTTTATTTGAAATAATGGATATTGACAAAGAATTTTAATCCCTGCATTGTACATTTGTTGCACAATCTGTTTACAATATTGTCGATGCAACTTTGATCTCTGGTCACATTTCTTAATGAGCATTGTGTTAGCCAATGTAAAAGAGTAGGAGGCAATGTAAGTAAAAACACATATATCTGTATTTAAGATCTTGTGTTTGCATCAAAACTCTGATTTTTTTTTCTTGATTAAATGCCAATTTTTACATCCATAGTGCATCCCAACTCTGCAAATATCTCAATGCACTACATTTTTCCCACTAATGGAAGTGTTGCCATATCTTTTCTGGTAGGATAATATAATAATGGCACAAGTTTACTAAGTGCAAACATGAACCCATTTAATCTGACAATGCTTATCCTTCACAAAGATTACTCCGCACTCTACTCTTTCTAATCCTACCACCTTAAAATGTATGATAAATTCTAGTTTTTTGAAAACAGGGCAGTAAATATCTTTTGATAACTGGACAACACTCACTCATGTATTTGTTACCTCCAGACTTGACTATTCTATTGAACTCCTGGCCAGGATCCAACATTCTACCCATTGAGAGCTTGAGGTCATTAAAAATTCTGCTAATTTTGTCATAATATGCTCCAAGTTCTATTCACCTGTCACCCTGCATTAAGATTTGAGCAGTGCCTTGGGTTCAAAGTCTTGCGCTGCTCCGACCCTCTGATACATCTGCCTTCTTCCAAATTTAATTGCGTATCATTGGAGATATGCCTTCATCTGCTAAATTCTTCAGCTTTGAAAGCTCATGGCTGATCTTTTACAGTGTAACTTTCCTTTTACAGTGTAACTTTCCAAGATAGACTGGCAGGTGAGTCTTAAAGGGTTGACAGTGGATGTGCAATGGAAGGTATTTAAAGACTGCATGGATGAAGTACAAAAATTGTTCCTACCAGTTTGGCAAAAGAATAAATCAGGGAAGGTGTTGCATCCGTGGATAACGAGGGAAACCAGGGATAGTATAAAAACTAAAGATGAGGCATACAAATTGGCCAAAAAAAACAGCCTACCAGAGGACTGGGAGAAATTCAGAATCCAGGAGAGGAGGACAAAGTGCTTAATTAGGAGAGGGAAAATAGATTACGAAAGGAAACTGGCAGGGAACATAAAAACTGACTGCAAACGTTTTTATAGATATGTGAAGAGAAAGAGACTAGTTAGAACAAATGTTGGTCCCTTGCAGTCAGAAGCAGGTGAATTGATCATGGGGAACAAGGACATGGCAGACCAATTGAATAACTACTTTGGTTCTGTCTTCACTAAGGAAGACATAAATAATCTGCCGGAAATAGCAGTGGACCGGAGGTCAAATAAGATGGCGGAACTGAGTGAAATCCAGGTTAGCCGGGAAGTGGTGTTGGGTAAATTGAATGGATTAAAGGCCGATAAATCCCCAGGGCCAGATGGTCTGCATCCCAGAGTGCTCAAGGAGGTAGCCACGGAAATAGTGGATGCATTAGTGATAATTTTTCAAAACTCCTTAGATTCTGGAATAGTTCCTGAGGATTGGAGGATAGCTAATGTAACCCCACTTTTTAAAAAAGGAGGTAGAGAGAAAGTGCGGAATTACAGACCAGTTAGTCTAACATCGGTAGTGGGGAAACTGCTAGAGTCAGTTATTAAAGATGGGATAGCAGCGCATTTGGAAAGTGGTGAAATCATTGGACAAAGTCAGCATGGATTTACAAAAGGTAAATCATGTCTGACGAATCTTATAGAAATTTTCGAGGATGTAACTAGTAGAGTGGATAAGGGAGCACCAGTGGATGTGTTATATCTGGACTTTCAGAAGGCTTTCTGCAAGGTCCCACATAAGAGATTAGTATATAAACTTAAAGCATACGGTATTGGTGGTTCAATATTGATGTGGATAGAGAACTGGCTGGCAGACAGGAAGCAAAGGGTAGGAGTGAACGGGTCCTTTTCAGAATGGTAGGCAGTGAGTAGTGGGGTACCGCAAGGCTCAGTGCTGGTACGCAAGCTATTTACAATATTCATTAATGATTTGGACGTGGGAATTGAATGCAACATCTCCAAATTTGCAGATGACACCAAGCTGGGGGGTATAGTTAGGTGTGAGGGGGATGGTAGGAGGCTGCAGGGTGATTTGGATATGCTGAGTGAATGGGCAGATGCATGACAGATGCAGTATAATGTGGATAAATGTGAGGTTATTCACTTTGGTGGCAAAAACATGAGAGTAGACAATTATCTGAATGGTGGCAGATTAGGAAAAGGGGAGATGCAACGAGACATGGGTATCATGGTACACCAGTCATTGAAAGTAGGCATGCAGGTGCAGCAGGCAGTGAAGAAAGCAAATGGTATGTCAGCATTCATAGTGAAAGGATTTGAGTATAGGAGCAGGGAGTTTCTACTGCAGTTGTACAGGGTTTTGGTGAGAGCACACCTGGAGTATTGCGTACAGTTTTGGTCTCCAAATCTGAGGAAATACATTGTTGTCATAGAGGGGGTTCAGAGAAGGTTCACCAGACTGATTCCTGGGATGTCGGGACTTTCATATGAAGAAAGACTGCATAGACTCGGCTTGTACTCACTGGAATTTAGAAGATTGAGGGGGGATCTTATAGAAACGTACAAAATTCTTAAGGGGTTGGACAAGCTAGATGCAGGAAGATTGTTCCCGATGTTGGGGGAGTCCAGAACAAGGGGTCACAGTCTAAGGATAAGGGGGAATTCCTTTAGGACCGAGATGAGGAAAACATTCTTTACACAGAGAGTGGTGAGTCTCTGGAATTCTCTGCCACAGATGGTCGTTGAGGCCAGTTCATTGGCTATATTCAAGAGGGAGTTGGATGTGGCTCTTGTGGCTAAAGGGATCAGGGGGTATGGAGAGAAGGCAGGTACGGGATACTGAGTTGGATGATCAGCCATGATCATAATGAATGGCGGTGCAGGCTCGATGGGGTCGAATGGCCTACTCCTGCAACTATTTTTCTATGTTTCCATTAGCCCCACATCCATTGACTCTTTTAATGTTGAAAAATCTGCCAATCCCCCTCTGAATGATTAAGCCACATCAGTCCTCATGGGAAATGTATTCCAAAGATTAACATATTTTAGCTGAAGAAATTTATTCTCGTCCCAAATGACCAACCCATTGTTTTGAAATTGTGATTCATTGGTCTTAGGCACCCTGCTCAGGGAAAACTTGGCATGCATCCTGTCACGTTCCAAATGAATGTTGTATTTTTCAATTAGATCATCTCTTATTTGTCTGAACCTAAGAGAGTAAAGGGCTAATCAGTGTAATCTCTTTATACTGTATGAGAAAGCTACCTTTAGAAATTAATCTTGCAAATCTTTAACAATTCCTCTATTGCAAAAATATCATTCCTTAGGTTGGGAGATCAGATCCACACATAGTATTTAAGATGCTGGCAGACAAATCCTTTTCCAATAAAGGACTCGAGGATCTATATCCCAAAGTTTTGGAAGTGGTGACTGTAGGGATAATGGTCGCTCAGATTCCAACATTCAGTATTTTCTGGAATTGCCTGTAGATTTGAGGTAGCAAATGTAATTCTGCTAATTAAGAAAAGAGGGAGAGAAAAAACAGGAGCTACTGATCTGTTAGCAGTGTGGAAACTGCAGACGTAAGGACATTTCATTTCAGTTGTATTGACACATTACAAGAGAGTTGAGTATGGTTTTTGGTGTCCTTACCTATAAAAATATGTAATTGCTTCAGTGGGAGTGCAGTAAAGATTTATTAGACTGGTGTCAGAGAGATGGAGTTGTCATATGAGGAGACATCGAGGAGACTCGTCTTATAAGGAGATGGGTCCCTCACCTGTGTCTCCCCCATCCCGTAGTTCAGCTCTTACTCCCCCTCCCCCCAGATGGAACAAGGATAGAGTTCCCCTAGTTCTCAACTTTCACCACAGCAACCTTCACATCCAACACATAATTCTCTGACATTTCCACCACCTTTAACATGATCCCACCATAGTTACAACTTCCCTTCGCCATCCCTTTCTGCCTTGTGCAGAGACAGCTACCTCTACACCTCCTTGGTTAATTCATCCCTTCCCACCCAAACCACCCCCTCCACAGTACTTTCCAATGAAACTGCAGAAGATGTAACATTGGTCCTTATACCACCTCCCTCACATCGATCCAGGGACCCCAGAAGTTCTAACGGGTAAGATAGAGGTTCATGTGCACCTCCTCTAACCTTACCTACTGCATCCTGTGATCCCCATGTGGTCTCCTGTACACCAGGAGACCAGCCTAGACTTGGTGATTGTTTCGCTGAACACTTGCGCTCGGTCTGCCAAGGCCTACTGGATCTCCCAGTTGCGAACCATTTTAACTCCACTTCCCAATTCCATGCTAACCTTTCTGTCCTGGGCCTCCTCCATTACCAGAGTGAGGCCACATACAAACTGGAGGAACAGCACCTCATATTCCATTTGGGTAGCTTACAACGTAATGGCATGAACATTGAATTCTCTAATTTTAGGTATAGAACCTACAACACCCCCACTTTCTCTAGCCCCAAACATAGCCCTTCCCGCTCTTTCCCGTGCCCATCCTGGACCAGTACCCATTACTCCCCTCCCCCACACCTCACACCTATATTACTTTTTCTGGATTCACTATTCACACTTTTATTCTTAACTCACATCTTTTGTCTTTTCATCTCTGGCCATTGTCCAACCATCTGCTTATTAACTTCCCCCCCCCTCACCTGTATCCACCTATCACTTGCCACGCTTTGTTCCGCCCTCCTCTCTTCCAGCTTTCTCCTCACCCTCTCCTCCCATCACAATCAGTCTGAAGAAGAGTCCCAACCTGAAACGTCACCTATCCATGTTTTCCAGAGATGCTGCCTAACCTGGTGAGAAACTCCAGCTCTTTTTTTTTTGTAAACCAGCACCTACATTTCCTTATTTCTCCAATCTATTATTCCTAATGGTTTTTCACTGAAAATCTAGCAGGTTATGGGGAGCACGTTTCCCCTAGCTGAGAAGTCTAGTAGCAGGGATTATGGTCATAGAATAAAGGATACTTTTTGGGTCAGGACTCTTCTGACTAAAGAAACCAGAAGCACTGTCTGTCCATTTCCCTCCTCAGATGCTGCCTGACCTGCTAAATTCCTCCAGCAGATTGATTTTGCACAAAAATAACTATGTTTTATGAAGACATGAGGTCGATTTTAATTCCTGCCATTTTTGATGTGTCTCCAAAATGTGTTTTCATAAAGGCCTGAACCATGAAGTGAATTTTATAGTGAATAATTAAGGTACAACTATAGCTAGGTATCATAGCATAGAGATACCAGCATATTGTGGAGTTGAGTTACAGGGATATAAATGCAACACTTATATTGTGGTTAACAAAGCTGTTGGTGTAGCCAGGTGTTGTAGAGTTGAGCATCAAAATCAGGATCGGCTTTATTATAGTTATAGATTTGGAGGCTTGAAATCGGAATCTAGTCAGGCATTGCAGATCTGACAACTGAGGGCCATAATTGTAAAACTAATGGCTGATATGTTAGGATTTCAGGGCAACTCCATTGACATTAATTAACTTTAATCAGTCCCGATTAATTTCTTAAATAATTTTAATTGTTAAATTCTCAAGCAATAATTTTTTTAGGGATGATGCATCTGATCAAATTTTTAAGTGCACTTCTCTGAAAAGTAGCTAATCGTGTTTTCAATGGATATTGAGATGAGTATTCATTTTCTTCTTTGTTTTAGATTTATGGTTTGAGTTCACATTAATTCTCTACAAAGCTTTCCATTTTAGTCTTTTGTTAAACAGCAACTGTGGGTTGCAGCAGGCTGAGTTCCAAGAACAATTTGCACTCTTTCATATTGCAAATGGGACATCAAGGTTATTTTGAACATGATCCTGATGTTCTACTTTGGATGCAGCAAAGGTAAATTTACTATATTTGAAAACTCAATTGTGTAGACAATTTGTTAAAATATACATGCCATTGAGCCTGTATTAACTTTCTGCCACCATTATACCACGCATTTATTCAATTTTCCTGCAAATAATTTGTTGTCTTTGCTTTAAGCTGCTTTGATCTGATAATGTGCACTGAGTTCATCTCATTCCCTGCTGCGAGTCTGAACTGTACTGAACAGACTAACCTGTTGCAACATATGGAGCAGTAGAGTGAGGATGTGGTGCAGTTCCACAAGAGGTTGCTACATTGCACAACACCAGAGGGAGAGGGTGAATGTGCCAGGGTTGCATATTAACACAAAACAGTGACTGAACACTACAACAGGTGAGGTGACAGCAGGTTCCGTGCTGCACAGTTAGAATTCCTATTCTTGGGTTCACATTTCTAGTACATGCTTTGTCAGCTCAATAAATTAGTCTTACAGGCGTAAGGAGTAATTTAAATACACGTGCTTCACACCTTGCATGCGTGAAATGTCATCAGATGGGCGCGTGACTCTCTGTACTCTGTATCTACTCTCAATAGCCCTGTCCCACGGTACAAGTTCATTCCAAGAGCTCTCCCGCGTTAAAAAAAAACAAACTCGTGGTAAGCACGGAGAATGAACGTAGCAGGTACGTCGGAGCTCGGGGGCGTCTCTTAGCGCTAACGGCAGGTACTCAGGAAGACTCGCTAACGGCAGGTAAGCACGGGAAGACTCGTGAAGATTTTTCAACATGATGAAAAATGTCCACGAGAGCCCCGAGTACGGCCATTACCGTAAATCTACGAGTTCGAATCAGGGCAAACCCGGGAGAACTCTTGGAATGAACTCGTACCGTGGGACAGGGGTGTTAATCTTCCATGGTAGATACCATGGAGAATATGTTAAACATAGCAGATAGAACATAGAAAGGTCAGCACTGGAACAGGTCCTTTGACCCACAATATCTGTGCCAAATAATGCCAAATTAAATGAATCTCTCCCGCCATATTCCTCCATTTCCTCTGCACGTCCATGTGCAGGACCATAATCATGTTCTGAATTGAGAGGGTTTAGTAAAAAGGAAATAAAAATAAAAAATAGCACCAGCAAGTAGTAATTTTAGAAAGCATTTACTTGCATAAAGGTGAAAACAATTTCCAGAAGAAACACATTTACATCTTATTACTGCCATGAACCATTAACATTTATAACATACAAGTTCAGAATTATTAATGTTAAATGTAATTTTGCAAGCTCACGTGAAATGGCATTAACAATCATGGTATGTGAGTATCCATGATGTTATAGCTTAGTAGTAGTTGTTATCAAGACATCTTCATTTTACAATTTGACAGAGATTAATATTTCATAATTACATTGAATCTACATCGCTGTGTAGCCTAGTTTTTCTCTTGCATAAGTACACATACACTATGGTACACTCCTGCAATTACATCATTTCACACTCAGAATATTCCTTCTCCAGCATGTGTGCATAAGGTAATCAATGATTCTGCTTCAGCCACTCCTCTCAGAAGTAACTTCTTGCAGAAGTTCTACATTCTCATCTATCTGTTTTGAGAGATTCATCATAATTATATGAGCTTGCAGTCTTTATTGCAGCTTTCTCCATATTTAGTATACAGAACCCCATGACAATTGTTGCCTTATTTTGCTCCAAATAAAATGTCTAGCAATAAATAACTTAAATCCCCAGGAGAAGTTAACAATGATCTCTGAAGCCTTGATTCAGAGATGAGAACACACTTTGCTGTACTTTTCACGAATGATTTTTGGGTCATTTTTCAGATGATATTTTTTGTCCCACATATCTCTAATTGTTCCTTGTCTTTAAGCCACTATATCATTTTCATTCTATCGACATTCTGTGGCTGGCCATTCGTGGAATGCAGTGACTGTCAGTAATTGTGGCCCATGATATTGGAAAATGTTTAGTCTTTCCAGTAAAGTTTAGTTTAATTTAGTTCAAAGATACAGCGCAGAAACAGGCCCTTCAACGCACCGAACTACGCCAACCAGCAATCCCCGCACATTAAAGGGCCTGTCCCACTTGTGATTTTTTTCAGCGACTTGCCGGTATAAATATTGAACATCCAGCGGCGACTAGAAAAAGGTACGACTCTTTAAGCGACTACTCACCACCAAACAGGCATCTCCCCGCGACATGTGGGAGGAAGTGGGACTGGCCCTTAACACTATCCTCCACACACTAGGGACAATTTAAAACTGCACCAAGCCAATCAACCTACAAACCTGTAAATCCTTGGAGTGTGGGAGGAAACCGAAGATCCAGGAGAAAAAATGTTTAGACATTTCGCGGGTGACACCTGTTTGGTCGCGAGTAGTCGCCCAAAGAGCCGTACCTTTTTCTGATCGCCGCTGGATTTTCAAAATTTTGACATTTTTCGGCGACCTGCTGTGACTATGACGGGTGCCGCCAAGTCACCGGAGAAAACCCACTCAGATCACTGGGATAACATACAAACTCCGTGCAGACAGCACCCATAATCAGGATCGGACCCGGGTCTCTGGCTCTTTGTTCTTTAAAGTAAAGTGTTCTTTTAAATCCCACAGGTTATTCCATGTTTTTGTAAATATCTTAAATATGAATTTATTGGTAAATGAGAACTGACCAATGGCTGTAATCTCAAGGTATTGAGTATAGGCTAGAAGTTGATCATCAAATGTTAATCGTGATGAAGTGTTAGGGGATAAAATTGCATGTAGTGTTAGTGAGAGGACAGGAGAGACGCTTGAAATAAAAACAGAATATGTATAGTAGATTCTGCAAATAAAAATGGAAAGGAAAGCAGAAAATGCTGACAACATTGAGCAGGCGAGGAAGCATCAAAGGAAAGAGAAACATAATTAAAGTTTCAAATCAACGACGCTACATAGAACTGTAAAGGTCTGACAAAGTGTCTTTAAACTGAAATGTTTACTTGGTTTATTTTTCCAACGAAACTGCCTGACATAACAGTATCTCCTCTACAGTTCCATTTTATATTTCAGGTAAAATCTCTCCTCAGCAGCAGGGTTGTGAAAGTGTGAATGTTTCAGTACTTAAAGGGAAAAAAAAAATCCAGAGAGTACATGACTGAGTTCTTTGCTAACTTGGGTACAATTAGTAGCAAACGGTTACTGCATTTACTGCATTCCCAATATGTTACTTTTCAGGCACACAATGTCCTCTTGATATAAATATACATTTTTATCTCTTAGTTTCTTAGTAACCTGAAATGTTACTCTCTATCTTTAAACAAAGCCGATGGATCTGCTGAGTTATCTCACAGTGTACTTCCTGTCCTTGGTTTCAAACAAATTTTATAACACATCTACCAACTGTGTTCCCATCACTGGCTGCAATTGAAGCTAAACTAGACTGTTCATATCTAGGAGTCCTAATTTATTCTGACTTAGGTAGACAAATGTGCTGGAGAAACTCAGCGGGTGCGGCAGCATCTATGGAGCGAAGGAAATAGACAACGTTTAGGTCCGAAATCCCTCTTCAGACTGAGTTTTCAATCTTTTCAGATTGACAACCATGCAAGACACTGCTGGCAGCCTTCTGACTTGCACCAAATCCCATTTGCACATCATTCCTGTGCTCCTTCACTTATGTTAGTTGGTCAAAGGGAAAATCTGGCCATTCTTTGGTATTTAAATTCCCATCCCTCTCTATTTTCTACAATATTTTCAGCGTCACAGACATGTAAGATTTCTGTGTTCTTTTACAGTATACCTGTATTTTGCTGGATTTTCTGTGCACTATTATTGATGGTTTTGTTATCAGCAACCCATGCCCCAAATTCTAGGATTCCTTCGCTGAACTTGACTCCATCTATTTGTCTACTTGAAGACCCTGCTTGAAATCAAATTATTCAACTAAGTATTTGTCAATCTGCCCAATATAAGTTCATAAGTTGTAGGAGCAGAATTGGTCCATTCGGCCCATCATGTTTACTCTGCCATTCAATCATGGCTGATCTATCTTTCTCTCTCCACCCCGTTCTCCTTTCTCCCAGTCTGGGTTAAATCGGATGTTAGGTGTGAGGAGGATGCTAGGAAGCTGCAAGGTGACTTGGATAGGCTGGGTGAGTGGGCAAATGCATGGCAGATGCACTATAATGTGGATAAATGTGAGGTTATCCACTTTGGTGGCAAAAACAGGAGGGTAGACTATTATCTTAATGGTTGGCAGATTAGGAAAAGGGGAGATGCAACGAGACCTGGGTGTCATGGTACACCAATCATTGAAAGTAGGCATGCAGGTGCAGCAGGCAGTGAAGAAAGCAAATGGTATTTTAGCATTCATAGCGAAAGGATTTGAGTATAGGAGCAGGGAGGTTCTACAGCAGTTGTACAGGGTTTTGGTGAGACCACACCTGGAGTATTGCGTACAGTTTTGGTCTCCAAATCTGAGAAAAGACATTCTTGCCATAGAGGGGGTACAGAGAAGGTTCACCAGACTGATTCCTGGGATGTCAGGACTTTCATATGAGGAAAGACTGGATAGACTTGGCTTGTACTCGCTAGAATTTAGAAGACTGATGGGGGGATCTTATAGAAACTTACAAAATTCTTAAGGGGTTGGATAGGCTAGATGCAGGAAGATTGTTCCCGATGTTGGGGAGGTCCAGAACAAGGGGTCACAGTCTAAGGATAAGGGGGAATTCCTTTAGGACCTAGATGAGGAAAACATTTTTCATACAGAGAGTGGTGAGTCTCTGGAATTCTCTGCCACAGAAGGTAGTTGAGGCCAGTTCATTGGCTATATTTAAGAGGGAGTTAGATGTGGCCCTTGTGGCTAAAGGTATCAGGGGGTATGGAGAGAAGGCAGGTACAGGATACTGAGTCGGATGATCAGCTATGATCATATTGAATGGCGGTGCAGGCTCGAAGGGCCGATTGGCCTACTCCTGCACCTATTTTCTATGCTTCGATGTTAACTTGACTGTCTTGTTTGTGAATTGTTTGGGATACTTCATTACTTTAAAGCTCCTACGTAATTGCAAAGTATTTACATTTCTGAAATAATTCATGATCTTCACTCTGACCTGCAAACCTTACAACATGTAGAACGACTGTCAATAGTCTCTGTCACCCACTGGGAATCGATAGGTTAATTTGATGAAAAAGCTGTGAATAAATATTGACAGGGGGAAGTGCATGAAAGTATCCTTCCTTTCTCATCCTGGTGCTGATTCACAGGTGCACCAGAAATCTGCAAACTAGACATGGGGATAGTGTGCCTTTGAACTTTGCTGATTTGAGTGTTAAAGATGAGTGAGGGCTGCCCTCGGCAACAGTGAGGAAACCTCTCTTTTGATGTATTCTGTGTTGGATCAGGGGTTTTGATCTCCCAAAGGACTTGCGGTACTGGCAGGTGAATATAGTTTGAATTTGCAAGTATATAAGCCAGCTGTATACATTTCACACAGCATTTTGGGGAATGTCACGGGATGGTGACGTTTCTCTGAACATTTCGTGCTTTTGAGTGGGAGTTGGAATTTCCATGTAAATAGGAATTGTATTTATTTTTTAAATATTTTTTAGTTTACGGTATGTTCAGTGGGGAAAATCTCCTTAACTAGGAAGATGAATTGTCATGTCAAAAACTGATTGGAGTGAGAAGGCAGACGGGTGGGTAAAAGTCATAACTGATGCTTTGGAAGGGAGAGAGGAAAGCTGGAGAAAATGTTTTAGATGGTAAAACGGAGAGGAAATGGGCAAGGAATGTGCCAGCTGGTAGAGAGGACACTGCTGAACTGAAGGCAGACTCAAGCAGACATGAACTGGTTTGGTTGAAGAAAAGTACATACCTGTATTGAGGTGGTAATGGTGACTACTTTTTTTATAACGATAGGTGAGATTTACAAGATCAAAACATGTACCAGGAGCTGTAACCTAGACAGCTTTTGTGGTTGGATCTTGGTCTATAGAATAGCAGACCATGTCACCATGAGGAATAGAGTTGGCGCCTGACTGTAAATTCCAGTTTTAGACAGTACTGATTTATTTTTGCAACTACCATTTCTTTTTCCAAACTACTGTCAGTGGTACTTCCAGCCAGCAGTTTAGGAACAGGCTCTCGAGATGTAAGACTCAATACATGGGTGTTGTGCCTTCACTGCCCTGTGTCACCCTGTCATTACGGTCCTGCTTTAAATTGTTCCTGATATTTTGAATGCAATGTCATTTCAGAGGGCAATATACCAACTTTCTCCAGTGTGGATGATAGTACGTTGCTGAACTGTTAACTGCCTCCTCAGTTCTGGATGGTTAGCGTTGGGCAGTAAATAGCTGTGTGAGCCAGGGGAGCTATTAGGCAAAGGACAGTAGATGAGATGCATTTGGAAGCAACAGTGTTAATTGACATATTTTAAATAGATCAGCACAGTTCTGCTAGGCCACATATCCCATCACATCTAACAGGAATAAAGTGAACTATGAAATGAAGTAACAGAATGTAGGCTGTCAGGTTTTTGCAGGTTTCATGAATTAACAAATCTGAAATTAGAATACTTGAGGAGAATTGGGAGGCTGTATGCTCATCTGACATATGTTGCTGCTTCCTTTTAGCGGCAGGTTTATGTAGAGCAATACACGTGAAATAAGGAGACCAGTAAAAACTGCAGTTGGTGACAGTTCATGACAGTCATTATCTGTCCGCCTGCTCTGAAATGTCAAAGGAAGTAATTTGAATTTAAGGTAAAAGATCATATTAGAGGAATGGTCTGCTATCTGTCTAATATAGTTTAGGTATTGTGACAGCATTTGTCTGCTAACGTGTGGTATTATCACTTCTGCTTTGAGGGAGGATAATATGCTTCTCTGACGAAGACAAGAGGTTTTGGCGTATTGAAAGTGATCCTAGGTTAGCATTAAGATTTAATGAGATTGTGTCTTTTTGATTTTTTTCCCCCGATGAGATTTGAAAGGTAGTGGTTCTGGGTGTCTCCTTTCAAGAGGGAAATCACAAAATCGATACTGTCTGAGGGTGACAGCAGTATTTATACCAGACTGAATTCCATTGCTTGCATAAAGCCTCTGGGAGCTACAGTTTACAATCTTTTCATCAAATTAGCTGGCAGATTAAGACTAAAACAAAATGGTGAGTCTCCAGAGATGGAAGATAACGCGTAAATCAATGCATCTCTTAAACATGACAAATATGATTTGAAGTTCATTTATTGCTGGATTATTTTGCTCAAATGTGAATTCAGGGAATAACAAAGATTGCACAAAGTGGCAATTACTTACAAGTAATTTTCGGCACTGAAACATTTCTATGCTTTGAATGATCTTTTCGTTATCAGTCTATTAGCGTTCTCTGATAGGCCTGGAATTAGACATGATATCCCTGGTATATTCCTAAAGATGGACTCCTTAGTCAGCAGCAGCACTCACCATTATTTCCATTCTTGTTATAAAGTTAGCATTTAGTTGATTAAATAAAATATTGTCCTGGTATATCTTTGTCCTACAAAAATTAAGACAAAGAAAATGTATTTATTTGACATCCCACATTATAAATCATTGGTAGAAAGGGTCAATGTCCTTTAAAATGAGACTTTTTCAACAGTAACTTGGTCACCAAACCCAGGCTCTATTTTACTTCGGAGTCACGTGAGTGACTACGTGAAGAAGCCCCGCCAGGCGCATGTTCGGCATGAGTCAATGATGCGAGGACAGGAAATGTGTTCCAGTATGTCCTCTAGCTGATATTCAGTTGGCATCATTGTATTTGGTGAAGACATACATGGGTCGATAATGTCCAATACGTTTAAGACATGCTTGCGTTACTCTGCAATGCATATTCAAACCCAATTGTATGATGCAAATTGCCATTTGGCTAACATTATTCCCCAAAAAATGCAGGATTATGTGGGCAAGCTATAACCAGATTTATGATTGATGAAAACGAACCCCTATATTAAGAAGAAGGAGATCTTCTGGTTCATTTACGGAAGTACAGAAACGTCATTCCATTACACATGGAATTTCTGGGGAAACAACCTCTGGTTGGTTAAGATTACAATTGTTTTGTAATTCTGCATTAATCTGATCGGCTTGGTGTTTGAATGTACCAGAAACTCGTCAGGTAGAGATAATATATCCCAGACACAAGTATGGGGGTGGCAGTCATTCTAGGACTCACAAACTTAAATTTATAGTTCAGTATGAACATTAAAAAAAGTACACTTCAGCATTATAATGAAGTTGTTATCACAAGGCTGCTATGTGGTTGTTTTTTAGATTTAAAAAAGATGCCTTATTATTCAGGTACTTCAATTAATTGGATGGGTCAGCTGAAGGAATCACCTAATGGTTAAATTCAGCCCTCAAATTGCTTACACAATTATGGAAACCAGCACCGGTGTTAATGAGGGCTCAGAATCACATTGTAATGACTTATCTAGAGGATATGTTAATTGTAAATGGGAGACAGCTGAAGAACTGAGTTCAGCAACCATAAGCTTATTGAAAGGCTAAGGTTCTGTACATCCAAACAACATGGAAGTTACAGGCATCCCAAACAATTGATTATTTGGGGTTTGTCTTTAATACAGTTGATATGTGAGTAACTTTATCAACAAATTAAGGTTGGGGATATGACAAATGCCTGTATTTGTCTTGGGGGGAAAAAACATTATCCCACCATCCAAGAAGTGGCTACGGTTACTGGTAAAGTGATAGCAGCATTCATGCTGTCAAATTGGGACCTATGCATGATCAAAGTCTGCAAAGATATAAGAGTAAAAAGCGTGCAGGTTATTGATTAGGTCCATGCAGTTACCAACTAAAGGTTGAGTTGAATTCAATGATGGATTCTCAATGTTGCACAAGTTACTAGAAGTAAAAATGTGCTTGTTCAGAAGTCTTCAGTGTTATTACAGACTGATGAGAGTGCTCTCGGATGGGGAGCTTAGGACAGTGACACCAGTTGTGGTGGTCGATGGACTGTCCAAGACGATTAATTCTCCAAATCCATGGTTGAATTATTTGGAGTTATTGGGGGCATTTTATGCATTGATACCTGTTGTTCTACAATAAAGAACTTACATGTTCAATTACGAGTAGACAATACCACAACTTTGGGAGAATACAATACTGTGGTAAGACAACAGATCACGAAAATGCAAATTACAATACAGAATGAATGTTAAAATTCAAAAAGTTTCAAAAAGATTGTCAGACAGTATGTGTACCGAATGTTGATCTGTTGTGTCTGGATTAAATCTCCAGTGGTCTAAATGTGTCTCGTGGGAGTCAGAGCATTAGCGGTGGATGCATTCTCGCTACATTGGGGAAGTATAGTCTTTTATGTTTTCCCTATTTTGTCTGATTAGACAATGTGTCACCAAATTAGAGCGAGTCTCCGCCGCAGGCGTTTGGTGGTTCCAAATTGGTATTGTTCTCTGCCTTTTGGCTAAGATCAAGTATAGTATCTGCTCTTATCAGTTAATATCTGATACATCCCTTATCTAGGGACCATTACTACACAGCCATTGTTCCCATTGGTGCTCAGAATAATGATTCAGGCATTCATGACAAATACCAGGTGCAGTAATTGTTGGTACATCCAGTAACCGCAGAAGTCATCCATTACATGACCGTATTAATTGTTAATCTGCAGGTTCTGATGGAATGTCGGATAGGACCATGGATGTCATAACTGCAGCTTGGAGAGATAGCACTAAGAAACAATATATGTCATATAAGGAATGGGAAATTGTTTTGTATACAGTCAGATATATTTTATCATACTGCAAATATATCGGATGTATTGGAGTTCCTTGTTATGTTGCACCTGAGTTATAGTACCATGAATGGAGCTCAGAGTGTTTTGTCCTATTTAGGACTATTTCAGAATCGACAACTATCGGTCTCATCTGTTAATATCCCGATTTATGAGAGGAATTTTAATAAAATCCTACCAAACCCAGATATTCAGAAAACTGGGATGTCAGTATAGTTCTCACATTGCGACACTGTCTTTTCAGAAGTTAATATTTAAAGTGGTTATGTTCATACCATTAATATCAGCACAATGAGTACAAACATTGCAAATGTTGTGGTTAGATTGTATACAGTTGTCCGTAGATAAAATAATGTTTCATGTCAATGATCTAAGCAAGCCAAGAAAGGCTGGAACCAATGTAATCTTTAAGACATACGCTGTCAACTAAACATTGTGTGTGGTTAAGCATCTGAATTAATATATATTGAATTAAGAGTCTCCGAGATTGTGAGACACCAATGTTCATTACCCACAAGAAACATATAAAAGTGACAGTACAAACTATTTCTAGATGGATAAACAGGTTCTGGATTAACTGGAGTAGACACTGATGTGTATAAATCTCACTCTACAAGGGCGGTATCAATGCCCGCGGCGAAGGTGCAGGACGTGCCGCTCGACCAAATTCTGGAGACTGCAGGATGGTCTAAAAAAGAAACTTTCCTAGTTTTATGATAAACCTGCTGTTACAGTGCCAGAGTTGCACATGCTGTGTTGGGTTGTGTTCAAAATTGTTTGCTTTGTTGCATAACATTTGTTGTTATTCCCTTGGGATAGAGGGGTTATTATTTTTCGTAAAAAAATAAAAAAAATAATAAGATAGATAAAAAATAATGTGTGTGTGTGTATATATATATTTATTGCATAATTTCAAGCAATATATTATTTACTCACTACTGGGTAAACTGAAGCTGTGTGTCGTATGGAATGATCTACGGCATGAAAATCACAGAGCTTTAAAATCTTCACGCAGTCACTCACAAGACTCCGAAGTAAAATAGTAAGATTAAACGGGAACTTACCTGTTCGAAGTTTGATCTTTATTTTATGAGGAGTTACGATGAGGGATTATGTGCCCTCCGCTCCCAACCCTCATAATATAAATGATCATCTGGTAGTTCTAATCTTTGTGAGCCTTACTATCTTACTTCGGCTATTGGTTCTGTGTTTTTCACGCCGCTGCTTTGAAGTATGCCGAACATGCGCCTGGCGGGGCTTCTTCACGTAATCCCTCATCGTAACTCCTCATAAAATAAAGTAAGTTCTTGTTTAATCTTACTATTTTACCACAATTGGCAACTCTTCAATCTGTCTGTCTTACACCTGCTTCAATCTCTCGCCCTTGTTGCAACATCTGTTTATTAACCCTCTCACCTGTGTCCATCACTACCTGCATGATTGGTCCTGCCTCCCCTCTCTCCCGCTCCCCCTCTCTGCCCACCTGCCCCACCCCCTCCCACAATCAGGCTGAAGAAGAGTCCCGACCTAAACATTACATATACATATTCTCTAAAGTTGCTACCTGACCCGCTGAGTTACTTCAGAACTTTGTGTCCTTTTATGGAAGCCAGGTCCTTGTTTCTACCTTCTATCAGTGTTGACCTTACCAGCGGAGCCCAAATCCCATTAAAGAATTAAAAAGATCATAGTCCATTGCACAGTTTATATGTTCGTGTGTGCAGAAGAAAACGTAAATACAACATGAAAATTTAAAGCGCTGTCCACAAGATTCTGTATTCATCTCTTGAGTACCTGAATGCATTAAAACTGAAGTTAAAGCTGAAGTTAAGAAAAATGTCATAAATATTGCAGATGCCATGCTCCTGTTATATTTTCCATAAAGATGAAATCCAGTGGTATTTTCCCAGTGCCCCTACCCGTCCATTAAATGTTGCATTTTTGGTTTATATTCGTTGTGAAAAATCTGAATGGAATAGAAACAAAATACTGTAAACACTCCCCAGGTAAGAGAACGTGTGGAAAGGGAAATAAGAGTTTCTTTTTCTGATTCTCCCTTTTCCCCCCCGGTGATTCTGTCTGACCCGCTAAGTGTTTCCATCATTTAATTTTTCTTTCTGATTACCAGAATTTGCAGTTTTTCTGATTTTTTAAAACAAAAAGACAGAATAATTTTAATTTTCCTGTTGGTTTTATGCTTTATGACTCCTTAAGGGATACCGACAATTTACTACCGGAGGAAATAAGAGTTAGCAGCTTCATTTGTTCCTTTCCTGGCAATGAGAATTTGTGTTGACTTGAGTGATCATAAACCCTGTAAAGTCTTCACCTCATTAACTACCAGCCCCGACATGCCGTAAGCTGATGTAATTTTCACAGCATGTTCTGGACACTGCTGATTTTGATGGATTTTATTCAATTTGCTGGCTATGATATATGTGCCCCTGAATGCTGACACTGACGCATCGAGCCAACACGTCAATCCAGGTACACTGCATCCACGATTTTAACTCTTTCATTCTGCACACATGCATGCTGCTTTGAGCTGATTGGTTATAGCTCTTTTATGTCGTATATGATGTGTGGCAGAGAAAATGGAGATTGTTTGGAATCCACTGAACTAATTTTATTATCGTATTTCTCGGCAATGCAGACGCTATTTTTCATCTAAGAATAAAGCCCGAAAATTTACCTGCGTCTTGGAGGCCGTAGGTTAGGTTGTTAGCCAAGAAAGATAGCCTTGGCTATCCCTCAGTACAGCAACATCAAGAACGATGTTGCTGAACTGAGGGATAGCCAAGTCTATCATTCATTGCTGGCAGCTGATGGGAAGCGGCTGTAAAGTGGGAAGTGGCTGTAAAAGGACAGCGCTGCTGGGGTGTGGGGGGGACTTCCTTTCACAGTGTGTGGGGGGGTCTGTCTCTCTGTCTCTCTGTCTCTCTGTCTCTCTGTCTCTCTGTCTCTCTGTCTCTCTGTCTCTCTGTCTCTCTGTCTCTCTGTCTCTCTGTCTCTCTGTCTCTCTGTCTCTCTGTGTCCCAGGCAGGCGACCTGGGAACTGAAGCCAGTCCCGGGGACGCGAGGGATCTGGGAACTGCAGCCAGTCTCGGGGCACGCAGGCGATTTTGCAGTCCTCTGGACTAAATCAAACCCTTCATCCTGTCCACCATCCTTATCACAAAATTTTGCAACTTAAATTGGAGGTGCGTCTTCAATGCAGGTGCGTCTTCATTGCCGGGAAATACGGTAATTGAGCTTTGGAAACACATTTACCGAATAGTGAAAGGCCTGGATAAGTGAAGGTGGAGAGGATGTTTCCACTCGTGGGAGCGTCTAGGACGAGAGGTCATAGCCTCAGAATAAAAGGACGTACCTTTAGAAAGGAGATGAGGAGGAATTTCTTTAGTCAGAGGGTGGTGAATCTGTGGAATTCATTGTCACAGACGGCTGTGGAGACCAAGTCTACGGATATTTTTAACAGAGATTGACAGATTCTTGATTAGCAAGGGTATCAGGGTTATGAGGAGAAGGCAGAAGAATGTGATCGAGAGGGAATGATTGAATGGATGAGAAAGCAAATTCTGGCTGTATAATTTTTAAAGCAAGTTGCCTGATACATTTAATCTGAACCCGAACCAACTAATACACTTTCAGGAGAGTATGGATGGGTGACGTTTTGGGTTGGGACCCTTCTTCAGAGTAAACCGCCTTAGTTTGAAGAAGGGCCCCAACCCAAAAAGTCACGTATCCATGTTCTCCAGAGATGCTCCCTGATCCATTGAGTTACTCCAGCACTTTGTATCTTTTTTTGTAAGCCAGCATCTGCAGTATCTTGTATTTACAAATCTTTCTCAGTCCATGTCAGTATTCCTTATACTTTATTCCTTATTCAGATTGGCATAATTCACACTAACTTTGCTTTAAGTGCCACTTCCTAAATATATTTATATCTTTATAAATAGAGCAAAATCACTGGACTCCTTTATTCACCACTGTGGTTCTGGGATGTAATTATAAATAAACACAAATCTGTATTTCTTGTGCACCAGTGCCTGCCCTTCCTCAGAAAAGTGGCTTATAAGTGTTTTGTCCCTTGTACTTATTGGAGCTGTGGCGATTTTTTGGTACATTTCACTTGAGATTTGCTAATTTTGTACGTGTCCTACTTTCTTGTTTTTCTGTCCAAGCCGCAGTAGTTCTATTTAAAAAAAAAAAAAAAAAATTCTGGTCACGGTTCAGATGAAAAGAACAGATATCCCTTGTTAATCATACGTTTTGTATTATATTGGTCCTTTCACAGTATTTTACATTGATTCATTTTGTTTGGGATGTTGTGTCAATAGCGAGAGCAACCTTAGATGCCCATCCTTATTTGCCACTGATAATGTAGCCTCTTTGAAACTGCCATAGTCTTTCTTCCTCAAAGTTGTTGTCGTGAGTACCTGGATTTAAACCCAACAAAGAAGCAAAGATGATAACTTCCATGCCAAGATGACTTTGCCCACAAAGGTGATGTTTCCATGTTCCTACTGCCTTTTCCCTTCTAGGTTATAAAGGTCACAGGTACAGTTCTCACCACCACGCTACAGGAAGGATGTGATAGCGCTGGAGAGAGTGCAGAAGAGTTGCACCAGGAGGACGTTGCAGGCCTGAAGCGTTTTAGGTATGAGCAGGACTGAAGCACTTCCCTGGAGTGGAGGAGGTTATAAAGGGGTCGCTAATGAGGTATATAAAATTATGAAGCATATCTATGATAGACAGTAGAAACCTTTCCACTCATCAGAGGTGAATAAACTAGAGGATTTAGATTGAGGGTAATGGGTAAGATATTTGGAGAGGATTGGAGGGGAGGTCATTTTGACACAGATAGCGGTGAATACCTGGAATGCACTATAGGAGAGAATGGTAGATGCAGCATTTAAGAGATATATTGATGAGCACTTGAATCACAGGCATTGAAGGCTGAGGGTCGATACTGGAACATAGGATTAATACAAATAGGTATGTCCCCACTGGTTGGCAAGTACATAGTGTGCTGACAGGCCTATTCCCGTGCTGTATGACTTTATGAAGCAAAGAAAAAGAAGAATAGATGTTGACACTTTCTCTTAGCTAACAACGATTTATTCTACTTTCTCCTTGATCCGCATCCCCTTTGATATCTTGTTTTTGTACATTACTCTTATCTTTGTGTTTCCCTCTCCCTTGACTCTTAGTGGGAAGAAGGGTCTCGACCAGAAATGTCACCCATTCCTACTATCCAGAGATGCCGTCTGTCCCGCTGAGTTACTCCAGCATTTTGTGTCATCGTTGGTATAAACTGCAGTTCCTTCTTCCACAGACATACTGATGTTATGAAAGAAGAATTGAAGAGCTTTTTTATGTATGCCCAAATACTTTGAAGTGGGATAGGGATTTAGGGTAGTTAACAAAAATTATATTAGTAAAGATTTGAAAGTAATTATAAGGATTATTTTCATTATTAATAATTGGAAATAGAAAATAACCGCAGCAACACTACTAGAAAATGAATTGATTAGAAGGTTGTTTCTTGACACAAGGACTGGCAAAACTGTGCGGCACGGTGGCACAGCGGTAGAGGTGCTGCCTTGCAGCGCTTGCAGCGCAGGAGACCTGGGTTGCTGGCTGTAAGGAGTTTGTACGTTCTTCCCGTGGGTTTTCTCCGAGATCTTCGGTTTTCTCCCATACTCCAAAGATGTACAGGTTTGTAGGTTATTTGGCCCTAGTAGTAGGATTGTGTTAACGTGCGGGGATCGCTGGTTGGTGTGGACTCAGTGGGCCGAAGGGCCTTTGTCCGCGCTGTATCTCTAAACTAAAGTCAATGCCTACTATGTCTACTATGTTCTGTTGTGCTGAAGCAAAGCAAGAATTTCATTGTCCTATCAGGGACACATGACAATAAACACACTTGAACTTGAACTTAATACCTGTATATGATTTTTATAATTTTTTTAAATGACAACATTTAAGAAAAAATACATAATCATGTGAAAAATTATGTTGAAATGTTAGGGAACAAAAGGGGAAATTGGATTGGAGTGAATAGAATTGCCTCTTTCTGTGCTCATACTCTGTGCCTGTATTTGAAATCTGTTTAACACAATATTCCTTTCTCACCATTTAATTTGTGAGCAGTTCCTTGAGGAGCCACACAGTAATGTGCTCAAAACATTTTTCAGCAACAACCAAGGCCTTAGATGGTATCACGCACTGCAGTATTGTATAACCCATGATATTGTTGCTGTTTCGAGGACATTTTCCAGCTTTTAGCTATTTTTAGCTTTGGTGTTCAAATTTACTTCTTCAGCCTGTATGGTTTACTGCACTAGAATAGTTATGCCCAAATGTGACCATATTGTCAGTTTTTTTGTTTGTGGAAAATGATTTGTTGTTCATTCAGTGTGCATTGGGGGAGAGCACCATTTATGGAAGAAAAGATATACAGTAATTCTCTGTGTTGCCCCTGGCATATTTAGCCTGTTGTGTTCATTTTGCATATACAGATCCGTGAGTAGGTGCAAGAGTCACGTGAGGTAACCTTGTAATTGGGAACATCGATTGTCTCAAGGGTATTGCTTTCAGATTTATAAATAACTATGTCATACAGAGGTTAAACATTTATACATTAGCATAAGGAATAAAAGCAGGAGCAGACAATGTAGTTCTTCAGGCTTCTTTTACCATACATCAAGACCACAGCCGGTCTTCTACTTCAATGCCATTTGCCTTCAGTATCTTCAAATCCTTTCATTCACTTAATTTCCTGAAATTTAGCAATCCCTGATTTGAATGAATTCAGTGACTAAAACTCCACAGCAATCCAGGGTAGAGAACTATAAAGCTTCACCACCTTCTGCATGAAGAAATGCCGGCCCTAATCCAAAATGGCCCATCCTTTATTTTGTGGCTGTGAGTCCTAGTTCCAGATTCCAAAGGTAAGGTAAACATTCTCTCCCAAGCCCATAAATAATTTTGTAAACTTCATTGCAATTTTCTCTCATTCTTTGAAAGGGGATATCGGCTTAGTTGTTCAATATCTCCTCATACACCAACCCACTATCTTGAGATCTACAATTTAGTAAACATCCAGTATATTTCCTCAAGGCAAATATATCTGTTTTAGACAGGGAGACCAAAAACGTAGCCAGTACTTCGGGTAGTCTCTCACCAAGGCCCATTAGATTGCCGTAAAACATTTGTGTTTTATATTTTGTTCCATTAATGGAATGGGGAGTGCCTTTAATACTGAAATATGTCCACTTAGACACTCCCCTTCATCGCTGACATTGAGGGAGAGGTTGTTATCATGGCACCATGTTACAAGGTTCTCAATCTCATTTCTGCACCTCGTCTCGTCATTATGTGATATCCGGCCCATTATGGTGGTGACGTCTGCAAACTTGTAAATGAAGGTTGATTGGGATTTGGTTGCACAATCATGAGTACATAAGGAGTTTAGTAAGAGGCTGAGAGCACATCTTTGCATGGTACCAGTGTTGAGGATTATCGTAGAGGATGATTTGTCATTTATCCTCACTGATTGGGGTCTGTGGTCAGGAAGTTGAGGAACCAGTAGCAGAGGGGAGTGCTGACTCCAAGTTGCACGAGTTTGGAGATGAACTTGGTTGGGATAACGGTTTAAAAGCTGAGCTATAGTCGATGAAGAATCCCAAGTCTTAGAGTTACAGTTATTTATGGGACAGAATGAGGTTGCGTCCACTGCGTCCCTACTAACTAAAGATTAACTCTCCTCTCATGCCTTTTTAGTCTTTTTAAGACATGTTCTTGTAGCATTGCAGATTACAAAATTTCAAGTGCACTTTCAACCACTTATTCAGTTGTGTGGGTTTCTATCTCTGTTATCCTTTCAGACAGTGTATTAAAGACCCTACTACCGCTGGTTTAAAAAAATCTCTCTGCTCTTGTCTAACCCTTCCTCAAATTCTTAAATTATTTGTCCACTCCTTATTGATTTCTATACAAAGGAAAATTGGTCCTTGTGTCCTCTTTTTAGGATCTTTATAACAGTTAAATCTCCCTTATGTTCCTGTATTTTGTTCCCTTAACTATGGAGAATATCCCCTTTCCAATGCATTGTGATGAAAAGGGCAGTGATAGAATTGCTAGGCAATAAAATGGTTTCTAATAGAAGGATACAATCCTTCATACCATGCCCAATAGCAATATAATACACTGGTGCAAAGTAGCGATGCATGAAACCTGTGTAGGGTTCATAATGCTGAGGTACACCATAGTTTTATGAATTCCTTTGGACAGTAATAGTGCAGCTTACCGCAGTGTATAATGGGGGTCACACAATATTGATGCACTGTATGAGAATGTAAGTGACTAATTCAGAGTTTAGATGTAAATTGCTGTTAAATAATTAATCGTATAATTCTGTGACTCGTACTTCAACCATCGACCTTGCGCAGCAATTTTCAGTGATAGCACTGCCCTGAGGGCTGGATTTTGAGGGGGAAAAGGACTGCCTCCTCCTTCCATAGCTTTTGAATCTTCTCTATAATTCAGCAACTATGATGGAATACTGATACAGTGAAAGCCACACAACCACCAGGAACCTTAGATGCAATTTCATTGCCTGTACCACTCCAGACAACACTGCCTGTATTCACCAAATGTTCCATATTTGTTATATCCAATGCAAAGAGGATAGCTGAGCACATTTCTGAAGCCTCCGGCACAATGAGGAGAGAAACATCATGCACAGTAGATATCAAAACAAAGGAGGAGACTATTGGGGAGCTGTGCACAAAAGAGACCTCCGTGTCAAGATCAGTCAAATTCATGCGGATTTGCAGCCAATTGTGCATATCATCCAATGTGGAACTAAGAGTTGCGTAATCTTAGTTTGATAAGGAACAAGGCAAATGTAGTGCGGATCAAACATTGACATTAAAGTCCTCCAGCTTGGTATAACCACTCTTCCCTTCAACTGCAAAAAACCTTCCAAGCATTCTTTTTTGGTGTGGTTATCAGGAAGAAAGGATGAGGCTAGACATGAACACAGGGAGCTTCTACGGATGTTTGTGGCATTACTGGGCAGCTCAGAGAACACAAAAATAATTTTCTTACAGATGCAGAACCTCCATACCTTCAAAAGTTTTCAATACCTACGAAAGGTTTCAATACTCATACACTATGAAAGATCATCAATCCGACTGTACAAGATTGTATCAACCACACATTTTAGCAGACTTTGCTCAAACAGCAGATGAAGGATTTTTTTGTAATCATTTGAATCCATTACAAATCCTTTAAGATTTCAATCAAACAAGCCTTGGAGGGATCTGCAGTGGTAAGAATGTCAGGACTTGTAAACCCCATCAAAGTATAATTGGCAATTGGATAGATCATGAATCATCCAAATTGAATTATTTGAAGGCCAAACTTTTATATTTCGAACTTAGCATTATTATTAATAACAACAGTTGTCTGAAACCAATACACAGCTTCCGATCTCAATATTAGCACAACAAAAGCTAACAAAATGTTACCTGTAGTTTAGAGACTTATTGGAAAAATTTAACCAATACTAATGCAATCAAACACTGACATTAAAGTCTCCCAGCATAATCACCTAACAAAAACTGGAGTTGTTAGAAAAGCTGTTAAGAGTGGCTAGTAAGAGCATGCCAGTAAGTTTGCTTATAAAATGCATCATCTACAGAAACGGGTGGGGAAATGGCATATGGAGTTTAATCCGAACCAGTGTGGGGTGTTGCACTTTGGGAGGTTGAATGTCAGATGAAAACATGCAATTAATGGCGTGATTTTTAACAGCATTGATTCACAGAGGAATCCTGGAGTCCAAATCCATAACTCCCTGAAAGTTGCAACACAAGTAGACAGAGTGGTAAAGAAGGCACATCGTATGCTTGCCTTCATAGGGTGAGGTGTTGTGCATAAGAGTCAGGAAATCATAATACAGTTTTATGGGAATTTGGTTTGGCCACATCTGGAATGTTGTGTGCAGTTCTAGTCGCCCCATTACACGAAGATTGTGGAACCTCAGACAAGGTTACAGAGGAGGTTGACCAGAATGACGTGATAGAATTATATAAAATTATGAGAGATATAGATAGGGTAGACAGTCAGAACCTTTTTCTCAGGTTGGATAAATCAAATACTAAAGAGCATAATTTTAAAGTGAGGTGCAAAGCTTAAAGGAGGTAAGCAGGGAATTAGGGATATGGATCAAGTGCAGGCATATAGGAGTTGGTCTTGTCCTAATGTACGGCACAGACACAGTGGGCTGAAGGACTTGTTCCAGTGCTGTGTACTAATAAGACGTTGTTTGAAAATGCTAACTGAGATTGCATACAAACAAAGCTATAGATGTGGATGTCAGCTGTGATGATTCCTCACCCCGAGTGGATTCACCCCGAGTCAGCATCATTGCTGCAGGGGCAGGATGAGGGGCTGTGACCACGTATGTCTTGAAGAAATTCGATCCTGAAACTTTGAATGGTAAAAAAGGGAATGGATATCACCCCAGGGGACCAGATGAGTGGCAGTGGTGCAATGCATGAAGAAAAAAGAGATGTGCTAAACTACTGTGTATAAATCCAGCAACGTTGAATATATGTAGACAAACACTAAGACCACTAAAAAAGATGTATATTTTTATAATGAATAAAGTTTATTTTTGGTTAAATAAAAGCTATGAGTGGTAAGTGTGCATCTCCCTTAAACTAAACACACTGGAGATGTTTCCAATATTACTTCATTCTGGAATAAATTATCCTTACGAAGTGAAATGGAAGATTGCCTTAGTTGCTGACCCCATAATGTTATCTATCTATTCATTAACATCTGAGTGAAGGTTGAAACGTACAATAAGTGATGTATAACAGAACATATTATTAAAGTACTTATTAGCTGCAAACTCCACTTGCACCATGCTTTGATGTGTTGCTGCCACAATGTTTGAAAGAAGGCATTTTGATTTAAAAGTCAATTCAAAGTTATAAGAACCATTGTATTTTTATGTTTTATGATTAAATATCATTGAGCTTAATTTTTGGCATTGTCATCGTTTGACTGCTGCTGTGACACAATGTTCTCTGTATTGCCAAGCTGCTGCCAGGCCACCAATCTCTGTTAGTTGGCACTAAAGATGTCCCTTGATGGAAGCTCACATTGAGTTTTTCCACGAGTGGCTGGTGTCTGTGAAAGCTGGCTGTGGGTAAATGTGAAGGCATTTCCTGAGAAAAAGTGGTGGGAGAACCGTTGGCATCCTGAGGGACAAAA
This sequence comes from Raja brachyura, assembly GCA_963514005.1. The sequence continues at coordinate 29,443,617 of OY740807.1, read as the reverse complement.
CCACTTTCAAGTTCGGTATTGCCAGCATGATTCTCCCAGCACCAGACAGACTGCAAGGTGCCCATCTGCTCCAAATTAGATCTTACATCTGCTGTTAAAGCTTCCAGATCCATGCCAACCCCAATGACTATACCCTATAGATTTGGTGTCTGGTTTTCAAGGGTTACTATATTATATTGGTATTTAGTTATCTGTTTGCACAGAGTAGCAACATCCTCCTATTTGTTCTGGGTAGCATATTTCTGTACTTGAAGAACATCATATCAGAGGACTGATGGGATCAGCCAGTAATTATGGTGGCACAAAGACTTTGAAAGATAATGTATCCATACCAAAGTGCACCCCAATTCCAGAATGGATCTGTACAAACGCCTGTGCAAGATTGGAGATGTACTATGTATCCTTGTTGGGTCTTGTGATATGTCAGATAGGCGTAACAATATGCCCAACATTTTACTACTTGCAACCATCTATTTTACTTTTTGAGAACGAGGGGACTGTCGAGAACGAGGAGGTCCGTCGAGAGCGAGGAGGGCTGCAAAAAGCTATCTGGCGGGGGACCACCAAGAACGATGGGGGGGACCCGACGGGGTTCTGGCTTACACCAGTGTCTATCAGGAGCAGATTCTCTCCTCCCGCTTAATTAAGTTCTGAGGCTGAAGGAATCCCTCTACTGTTTACTGGGCTAGTTGTTAGTTTCTTGTAAAAGTCAAATAAATGCATTAATCCAGTTGACTTTATTAATCTGCGTTTCTGGCTGCCTGTCTGAGTGTAGATTGGTGTTTTTCTCTCACATGACAATCCTAAAAGCCATAACCTTCTTAAACTCGGATCACAGTCTAAAATCATGATCTCATTGCAGATGAAATGCACAGCAATGGATTCCTGTTCCAGTTATCCAATAGATGGATTTGGAGGCATCATACCTTTATCTCTAGGGCAGTATTTGTATTGACTGCATTGCAAGTAATTTATACCCCTGTATTATATACTTTTTTTTGCATTCTGCTGTACAATGGTAATATACTGCATTTTACTAGTGTAAGAAAGATCCAAAACAAACAATGTATGCAAAATCTAAATGACCTGGCATGTAGGGATTTGATATGATTCACAGAAGTATGATTCTCAACTCGTGCTGTTCTCCTGTTATGAAACTGAACATAAAAAGACGATTTTGTATGAAAATATATTTCCTACATTTTGACGTGGTAACACAAAGTGGTAATATTGATTTGGTAATACAGAATGTTCTTGGGGATTGACCGTGAGCATAGATATAACTTTCACACAATTCAACCCATGAATTAAAGTAGAATTATGCTGCTGGATATTTTTCAGAAATCAAATTGATACATTATGAACATTTTACAAACCATGAATTCTGCGTAATAGACATTCCAGTGACAGCTCAGGTACCTTTTCCCAACTATGACTATATTTGTCATTACTGAATTGACTGCTCTCTAAATTTCCATTCTGAGAGCCTTCGGTAAATCTGGTTCAGCACACTGTCTCCTCAGAATGGATGCTATGTGTGACCATATACACTCCATTGAAACAGAAACCATTTCATTTGTGATAAAATAAGAAATCAAAGATATTATCTGGTTGATCTTGCATTGTAAATCCCACTCGGCACCCAGTTGGTGATTCTCATGACTGGAATTTTTCAGTATATGGCAGATAGTTATCATGCAGTGTGCAGCACTGAATTTGTATAACTAATGAAGACACTACTAATATGATGACGATTAGAAATGCACCAACATGTGAGTAAAGGAATATTTTTGCAAAAATTAGTAAAACATCCCCACAGTTTATGGAACTTATTAAGCTTGACCAGCTAGATTGACCTATTTGGCCTTTGGCTTTAATGCACTCCCTCTATTCCAGTGTATCCTGACCTCCAGACAAATCTTTGCATCACTCTGTGTGTATCAACTTCCATAGCGGGCCTTGAATACTGCAGTGTGCCCTGTATCTTAAATTTACCATGTGCCCAGATTATATTTTACCATTTTTGGTACGCTTGGCTATGATGTGTGCTGTAAATTTATTTCATTCCAGTTTCCATAAAACACTGGAGAAACAAGGAACTGCAGATTAGTTTAGTTTAGAGATACAGCGTAGAAACAGGCCCTTCGGCCCACTGAGTCCACGCCAATCATCGATCACCCAATCACACAAGTTCTACGTTACCCCACTTTCGCACCCATTCCCTACTCATAACGGGCAATTTACAGCAGCCAATTAGCCAACAAACCTGGGACAGCTGCACCACCCTAGCAGCATCATTGTGTATGAATCTTGAGTGAAACGTATAACAGTGGAGTAACTCAGCGGGTCAGGCAGCATCACTGGAGAGCAGGGTTAGGCAATGTTTTGGATAGGTCTGATCAGTTTGATGAAAAGTCCTGACCCGAATCATCGCCTATCCATATCTTCAGAGATGCTGCCTGACCTGCTGAGTTACCCAAGCATTTTTTGTTTCGCTCTATGACACTCTGATCACAAACTACAATACTTCATAAAGTCAGCAGTTGAAATTAGATGTCTCAGAACTTGAAATATATCTCAATTGATTTGGTATTTGGCATTATTTCTGTGCCTTTTCCTATACTTCAGCCAATATTTCCCTATCTTCTGGTATCAGACCATAAACCAGTGGTGCAGCGGTAGAGTTGCTACCTTATAGTACCAGAGGCCCGGGTTTGATCCTGACTATGGATGCTGTCTCTACGGAGTTTGTACGTTCTCCCTGTGACTGTGGGTTTTCTCCGGGTGCTCCAATTTCCTGCCACATTCCAAAGACATGCAGCTTTGTAGGTTAATTGGCTTCTGTAAATTGCCTCTAGTGTGTAGGATAAAACTAGTGTATGGGTGATTGTTGGTTGGTGTGGAATCAGTGGGCCGAAGGGCCTGTTTTGAAGCTCTATCTCTAAACTAAAACTAAGCAAATATCTCCACTTTGCTGGTTCTCATTCTCATGTCCCGAAATATAAAATGTCCTCATTCATAGCCATTCCTTCATGCACAATCACTTAACTTCAATAGCTTTTCTCCCATGTCCTGCTTAAAGAAAAGTTAAATATTTTAGAGCATTTGTTACATATGTAAGTATAAACTGTTTCAGATTCAATTTGAAACATTTATTTCGGAATTTTTCTTGATCAAATGTGTTGCAGCTGATTTAAATCTAAACGTACTGTAACTGTTTGGATTCAGCTCTCAGTACTCTGTGAACCCATTTAGCAGAAATTAACTGCTGGAAAAAGTTAACCCAAATAGAAACATAAACACAATTTTTTCCTACTCTCCTCTTCCCTCATTTGAAGGGACTGTACTAAAACATTGTATTTTACGGTTCATTAGTGACAAGAGGCTGCAATCTAATTATTGCGACATTGTCAGCATCACTTTGTGCACGTGCCAATTATTATTTTCTGCATCCATGACTCTGTATGGCGAGAGGGTTAATCAAGTGCTGCTAGCTTCATGACATAGAGTGGAATACACATGATGCACGCTGTAGGCATGATGTATGCTGCTTCATTTGAGACAGTTCAAGGTTTCTTGTCGCTGACCATGTCAGGCAGAAAACATTGATTAATCATGCGACCATTAATAGTGTTGGATAAATTCTGATCTTGTCTATGAATTTAAATGTCGACTGTAGTTATGGACATAATTAGATAGCAACATGGGCAGTGATAACTGGAGCAGGAAAAGTTAATGAACTAGGCTAAGATTTAATATCATATATAATTACCTTCAACTTGGAGACAACTGAGTTTTAGCCTCAAGGGGCAGACCTCCCACCGAGGACAGAGGCTGATTAAAGCTCCAAACTGCCAATTTCCAAGCTCTTGAGGGTAAAACCTGACTAAAGTTGAGCAATATTATTCAGACATTTCTCTGAACATTTGACTTCTTGGAATAGGACTAAACATAGAATTGTAATTCTGAGGATCCATGCAGAAAGATGCCACCTCGCTTCAGTGAGCAGGTGGTTTTGCAAGTAGATCAGACATTAAGTGTGCCAATGTGACAGCAAGTTGGGAAGCTGCCTCCAAACCCTGCATTTAATGCCAATGCCTTTGGTCGGGTAAAACATCTCCTCTGGGACGTGGGTGTCATTGGCAAAGCTAGTTAATCACTCGCCCTTAAGAGAGTGGCGAAAGTTCCAATTCCACAGAAATCTTCATTTCCAAACAGACATTAATTAATGAACCAGATACGATGTTTCAATGAATAGAAGATTTCTTTGTTTCCATTTACAGGGATCATCAGAATTACAATTGTTGTGAACTTTACATTTCAGATTTATTTAATCTCCAATTAAAATTCACATTTGCCAAGGTGGAAATTGAAGGTAACTGCTGAAAATTAATTTGGTAACATTACCTTTATTGTACTGTTCCCTTAATTTCATTCATGTCACTCCCTCCACCATCTGCTCACTTTGAGTCACCAGGTGTAAGCTAAATGTCTTTACCAGACCCATCATGGCAAGATGCCTGTGCTGACACATGGTAGCTATGAGTATTAAGACAGTGAGCCCTCACAGTGAGTAACCTTCTCCGAGGAGGAATCATCATCTTGCTGCAGGATTGCTGAAGGCCCTTTGGAAGGTTAAACACACTTCGTATATAATAACTCGTATATTATAACAATGTTTAGGATGATAATTATGCACATCTAATTTCACAATTGCTGCTATCTTTAGATCCACTGTCAGTGACTGTTGTATGCACTGACTGGACGAGATTGTATTCTGTCACCATGTGAATATGATGGTGTCACCCAGCCATACATTTGACCTGCTGGCTATTTGCATGGCTTACTCACTTCACTCATCTCCTGAATTTCTGTGCTTTCTTCTGGAAAGAAGAGCCCTGTTTGAGAGGAATAGTTTATAGTAGACTAAGTGGGACCCGTTGGGTTCCAGCTTCACACGGGAGGGCTGGTCCCCCAACGCAATATTCCACCTCTCCATCAATTTCAAAATTGCCGGCCAGTTGGGGGGGGGGGGGGGGGTTCTGGAACACTAGCATGGGTGTTGTGGGCCGAAGGGACTGGTTTCCAGAGGGCTACTATGGACATTGTGGGCCGAATGGATTATTGGGCTGGCAGCTCGGTCACTGAGGCCTGGCAGATCAGTAACTCAGGCCTGGCAGGCTATCAGGTCAGTCACTCAGGCCTGGCAGGGTTGGCAGATCAGAAACTGATAGAAATTCTGCCCAACACAGGTGACAGACTCTGTCAGAGAGAAGGGGGAGAGGGTGGAGAATCAATTTTAGACATTTTCATCTTTTTTTACAGATCACAGCAATGAAGGAGGAAAGTGTATCTTTGCGTGGATCTCTGGAGCGCTAGTATGGGTGTTGTGGGCTGAAGGGACCGGTTTCCAGAGGGCTAGTATGGACATTGTGGTCTGAATGGAGTCTTGGACTCGCAGATCAGTGAGTCATGACTGGTGGGCTGGCAGTTCACTAAGTCATGGCTGGTGGGCTGGCACTTCAGTCACCTACAGCTGATGGGCTGGCAGTTCACTTACTCATGGCCGGTGGGCTGGCAGTCCAGTGACTTATGGCTGGTGGGTTGGTAGTTCACTTACTCATGGCTGGTGGGCTGGCATTCCAGTCACTCACGGCTGGTGTAGTGGCAGTTCACTCAGACACGCCTCCTCCCTTCACCCCCCACTCTGCGCCTTGCCATTCCCCTCCCCCCATGCATTCAGTCCATCTCCCCTCAAACTCCCCCTCATGCACTATTAGTGACTCTCCAACAGAGCAGCCATTCCTGCCTATTAGGTTCCCATTGTGATGAAGAACACGCAGGCATGGCAAGTGGAAAAAGGATTTATTAAAGTTTAAAATGTGAATGACTTAAAATATAACAACAATTTAAATGTTAAAGATGAGATTTATTAAGTTCAGTTCTTTCTTGCTGTGTCTCTTGTTGTGTTCTGCTGCTCACTGCTGCTTGATGTCTCTTTGCTGTTGATTAAAAAAAGACAATTGTAATATAGAGAGATTGAGCGGTGAAATTTTAACAAAGAATATCTGAGAATTTACCTCAAAGGTCATAATTCAGTGCAGGCCAGCAAATTCAATTTCACAGCAGACCAGCAAATCCAATCTCACAGCATTTCAAGTGGATGGCAGACCAGCAAATCCAATCTCACAGCATTTCAAGTGGAGTGCAGGCCAGCAAATCCAATCTCACAGCATTTCAAGCAGAGTGCAGGCCAACAGAGTGGTAGAGTTGCTGCCTTACAGCGTCAGAGACCTGGGTTCGAACCTGACTATTGGTGCTGGCTGAATGGGGTTTGTACATTCTCCCTGTACAAAACCAGTTTTTTTTCCCCGGGTGCTCCAGTTTACTCACACATTCCAAAGTGGTGTAGATTTGTAGGTTAATTGACCTCTGTAAATTGCCCCCTAGTGTGTAGGATAGAACTTGTGTATGGGTGATAGCTGGTCAGCACGGACTCGGTGGGCTGAAAGACCGAAGATTTACGAGATGTTGCTACAACCAGAGTGCCTGAACTATAGGGATAGGTTGGGCAGGTTAGGACTTTATTCTTTGGATGACAGGAGGCTGAGAGTTATGTTATAGAGGTATATAAATTAATGAGAGGAATAGGTTGCATGAATACACACAGTCTTTTTCCCAGGAGGAATCAATAACTAAAGGGCATAGTAACCTAAGTGGCAGATTTTTCACATTGAAGCTGGTGGGTATACGAAATAAACTGCCAGAGGAAATAGTTGAAGCAAGTACAATAACAACCTTTATAGGAGATTTGGACAGGTAAATGGTTTGGAAAAGTTTAGAGAGAGATATGAACCAAACCATGCATATGGGACCTGCTTAGATGGGGCATCTCAGTTGGCGTGGACGAGTTGGGCCAAACTACCATTTTCCACGATGTAGGCTTCTTTGACTCTTTAACCCATCCTTGGAGAACGTTTAAATTCATCCCACAGTATTTCAACGTGGAACTGGGCTCTTGGTTTTTCTTTGAATATGGGAATAAGGGGAAATGTTTATATGATCAAACAAATGCAAGTTCCTGAGGCTGTGGAAAAGCTGAAATATTCAGTAGATCAAGCAGTATTCATTGCTGGGCACCGTTCTCCCCTATACTCTTGCATGACATGTGCTTTCAGCATTTTATGTTTACATTTCTGTTAATACGGATCCCCTGCCTTACAGCTTAAGTTCATGTGGTTTGATTACTATTGAGCGGCTGTGTTATAGAGAATATACGTGTTGCTTTATTGGACTGGCTGCTACAGTGACTGATGGCTGCAGCTGGTCCAATTTTTTTTTACCTGCACAAACCTATATTTAGAGTTAAGAAAACTGCCTCTTGGGTAACCTTAACCTAGTTTTTTAATCTATTAAACAATGGTTCTCTTCCATCTCACCCTGTGCCAGTTATATGCTTACTGTGGAGTATAATACAGCTCCCTCCTGCACACAGTCAGGTTAGAGAGGTAATCCATTTTGTTGATGTTTGGTTTTCACACAACAATTTAGGGATTTGTCATAAAAGAGACAGTAACTGAAGCCACATAATGCTATGACCCCTAGCAAAAGAAAGATCGGTCAACTGAACGGTTAATAGTTTAAAGATTACGTTTAATATACTGGATCAATGAATTTGGCATGAGGATTTGTTATTCTATTTGCTATGGAGTGTGGTATTAACATTCCATTAATCTTTCAAGACAATGAGCATGGAATGTAAGCAACTATTTTCCTAAACAATCCAATCCAACTCAATTACCAAGAATTACATTAAAAAAAACTGCAGATGCTGGAAATCTGAAACAAGAACCGAAAATGCGTGAGCAAGCCAAGTAGCAGCAGAAACAGATACTAAATGGGAAAGGTTTAATAGAAGCCTGAGGGGCAGTTTTATTCACGCAGATGGTCATAAGGTCATAAGGAATAGGAGTAGAATTAGGCCATTCGACCCATCAAGTCTACTCTACCATTCAATCATGGCTGATCTATCCACCATGGTGCTGGATATAGTTATGGAACAAGCTGCCAGAGGAGGTAGATGAGGCAGGTACCATAACAGCATTTAAAATACATTTTGACAAGTACAGGACATAAAAGGTTTGGAGGGATATGGGTCAAGCACTGGTATGTGGGACTAGAATAGATTAGCAATGTGACAACATTTTGAGATTTTAAAAATCAAGTCTGCAATTTATCCCATCAGATAAAGCAAAAAAGGAAGTTTAATTTGACACCTAATTCACTTTTATATCTTCAGTATTAAAAAAGTTATGGCCATTTTCATACTCGGAAATTAGCAACTTGTTTCCTATTGCTTTTCTATTGACTTAACACAAAAGTTGTGATCAAGGTCAGTCAAAAGCCCATAACTTTCTTAAAAATTAAGAGAACTGAAAGAAATTTTCAGTTATTATAGATTGAAGCATTTTGAAACAAATATGAAACAATCTTATTTGGATGACCTGAAATTAAAGCATATAATTAGTTAGTTACATAATTGTAGCTAATTACAAAATTCAATTACTAGATCTAAACATCTATTCATTTCTTAAGAAAATATTAACAATTTTTTAACGCCTAAGTGTCCAAATAATATTCACACAAGAATTCACAATATAACATGATTTTAAAATCTAATTGTCATTAATTTATAGGCCAAATTGAAGGAATTTAGTGTTTAATGCCTGTAGATTAATGGCCGTTTAAATCATCTTGCGAGTGGGATATTCTGGAACGCGATGCATTGGAACGTTGCGGTTGCGGTGAATGTAAACCCCATATCGGCAGGAAAAATTCTGCCGGTTCGTATGGGGAATAAATCACCGTTTCGCAACATGAAATATTGATTAAAGTCATCTAAACAAACAAGTTTATATGAAAAAATAAACAGCTTTCATTTACCTGTCCCCTATGTAAAATCCGTCCCCGTAGTCGGCGTTCATGGCATTAGGAGCTCATTTTTATTTTACTGCAGCGCTGAAATAGTCGGGCGATTTAAAAAAAAAATGTCACTTACCGGCAGTCGGAACGAATCTCCAGAAATAGCTCGCACTCCGAGAAAATATAATTCCGGATGGCAAGGGGAAAACTGCAATGTAACCCCGCCCCCCCCCCCCTCAAAGGCGCCAAAGTCACGCACATGGCCAGTGACAGAACTGCAGCACCGCTAAAGGTAAGTTTTGTAACATACCTAAATAGATGGGGTATCTTGGTCGGCATGGGCAAGTTAGGCTGAAGAGCCTGTTTCTGTACTGTATGGCTATGACTTACTGAATTTTCTCAACATATTCTGCTGTGTTTAAAATGACCAAGAACCTTTTTCATCTCTGTCCATACAGTGAAAGTAATGTTCTTCTCCTCACATGGAGAGTACATTCAAAATGAGATTGCTATGAAACTGTGGGTGAGAGATTCAGTTTGTACTGTAGCAAAGGTAGACTGGTTTAAGGCTGTCCTAATTCCAGGGTGAAAGTGAGATTTAAAGCAGTTGCTTAAGATTTGTTTACAGTCATATTGAAGTTTGTATTGTTTTCAGTATTTGTTTAATTAAGTTCAGAGCTATGCAATTAAATGAAAAACTGGACTTTGATCAGGAGAAGACACATATGTATGTGTAAGAAAGAACTGCAGATGCTGGTTGAATTGAAAGTAGACACAAAATGCTGGAGTAACTCAGCGGATGAGGCAGCATCTCTGGAGAGAAGGAATGGGTGACATTTCGGGTCGAGACCCTTCTTCAGATTGATGTCGGGAAAGGGCGGGACAAAGATAGAATGTAGTCGGACACAGTAAGATTAGTTGGAGGACTGGGAAGGGGATGGAGAGAGAGAAAGCAAGGGCTATCTGAAGTTAGAGAAGTCAATGTTCATACCGCTGGGGCGTAAACTACCCAAGCAAAACCCAAGGAGGTGCTGTTCCTCCAATTTGTGCTGGGCCTCACTCTGACAATGGAGGAAGCTCAGGACAGAAAGGTCAAATTGGGAATGGGAGGAGGAGTTGAAGTGCTGAGCAACTGGGAGATCAGGTAGGTTAAGACAGACTGAGCGGAGGTGTTCAGTGAAACGATCGCCGAGCCTGCGCTTGGTGTCGCCGATGTAGAGAAGTTGACAAATGGAACAGCGGATACAGTAGATGAGGTTGGAGGAGGTGCAAGTGAACCTCTGCCTCACCTGAAAAGACTGTTTGGGTCCTTGGATGGAGTCGAGGGGGGGGGGGGGGGGGGGGGGTAAAAGGACCGGTGTTGCATCTCCTGCGGTTGCAGGGGAAAGTACCTGGGGAGGGGGTGGGAAGGGACGAGTTGACCAGGGAGTTTTGGAGGGAACGGTCTCTGCGGAAAGCAGAAAGGGGTGGAGGTGAGAAGGGATGGAGTGGTGAAGTTGATGAAGTCAGTGAGTTCTGCATGGGTGCAGGAGGTAGCACCAATGCAGTCGTTAATGTAGCGGAGGTAGAGTTCGGGGATAGGGCCAGAGTACGCCTGAAACAGGGATTGTTTGACGTACACTCCAAAGTGGTAGACATAGCTAGGGCCCATGCAAGCACCCATAGCTATGCCTTTGATTTGGAGGAAGTGGGAGGAGTCGAAGGAGAAGTTGTCGAGGGTAAGGACCAGCTCTGCTAGGCGGAGGAGAGGATTGGTAGACGGAAATTGGCTGGTTCTGCAGTCGAGGAAGAAACTGAGGGGCTTTAAGACCCTCTTGATGGGGGATGGAGGTGTAGAGTGACTCGACATCCATAGTAAAGATGAATGAGTGAGGGCCTGGAAAACTGACACATTTGTCTGCTATATGGGTCAGGAGTGAGCTAACCTTACTAGCTGTGAAAGTGATCTAACGCAAAAATGAATCAACTTTATTGTACATCAAATAAATGATAGTTACCTGCAGTTTGACAGATTCATGAAGTAGTTACTTTTTAACAGGTTCTGTTGTAACTCTTGAGTCACACTAACAGAACGACCTGGTTCTGCTTCTCTGATATAAGCAGGAAATTTGTGCAAAAATACTCTGAAAATGGCCTCATTGTCTGATGTAAAACCACTTGAAAATAAATTACAAAATGTATCTCAAATTTAGCAGTTTGGTTTTGAAGCATTTCCTTTAGTTGCTTTCCCTTCAAATCTGCGGCATTGTCTGTGAAGCTGTTACCAACCCTATTAACTGTGCTCTTGTGAATTAATGTACACAATTTTCTGTGTATCCTTGTTTCTTCATATATGAATGACTACATTTTATTCCTAATGTCCCATTTCTCTGTGGATCCCTGATGTTTCAGTGATTCCCTGTGTACTCTCGGGTATTAATGATTATCTGTGTCTCCATTGTACTAAATACCTGCATGCTATTATCTCCGTGGCTCACTACAGACTTCCACATCTTGGTTATTATTTTTGTATGCCACGTGCCAATAATATCCCTTGTGACTCTCACATCATGATTATGTGCATGCTTCTGCATCTCGTTGATTAAATGTGTACTTCTTGTGCCAGTGGCTGTGTTTCCCCCGTCTCACTTATTTCCTGTTTACCCTTCAACCACAAGTATTTTGCTGTGGTTTGCTTTTGAATTTCTTCAGATTTGCCAATATCTTTTTAGCACAAAGAATGACAAGAGTATAACAAAAGGGTTAAAGAAATCTGTCAGTACTTTATTGTGAAGCAAGGCCTTGGGGAGGTGGGGGTGGTGAGAATTTGAGGGGAACTTCTTGCAGGCTATTTATTCCATTCCATTGTTTCTATTACCACCCTGTTGTATCTTGTACTTGAGGTGCAGACACTTTCGATCATATGCCTGACTCATAATATTATATCAAGCCTGGTCTGCACCCTTTGAAACATTTACATTCAGTAGCATTTGAGCACTGAAGAGGGGAAAATCAGGACAGCCATCATTTCAAACAGTGCAACAAAAGTGATTGACTGATCCAATTATTTGTCAATTGTTATTTGAAAAACATGATTTGATCAAAGAGAAGCAAAGCAGACAGATTCTGAAGGATTTTAATAATTTAAAGGCAAAGTCAGTAGATGCCAAAGTAAATAGCTTGGGAGCAACAACCAAGTAAGGGGTCGTGCTTTACCTTGGGCAGTCTGACAGGGCTTTGATCGGGAGAAAAACTCATGCTTCATAAGGTTTAAACTGGAAAATGAATCAGAGAAGAGATCTCAATCCAGAGGTTGTAATAACATTTTGTGAAAGTTAAAAATAAGAAATAAAAGCAAACAAAACCAGGAAATAATGAACAGCTCCAGCTGCATCTGTGGAAGGAAAAACTATTAACAAAGGTTACTTATTTAATCAGAACTGTAAATGTTGGAGATGGATATATACCAAGGTGCAGCAAACGAGAGTAGAGAGGTTTAGTACAAGTTGCGATTTGATGACAACATGGCAATGCAGGGCACATGTTTGTGGTAATAGTACAAATAACAAAAGATAAGTCAAGAGAAGATATAAAAGGAAATAGCAACATCTTATCTGAAATTCAAACCAATAACGTGGTGAATTTTTTTTTAAGAACCGGCCATCTTCAGAGTTCACTTCAGTATTTTAGATGTGCAGTTCAGATGAGGGATCTTTGACCTGGAACTCTTTTTCATTTCCCAGTCATCGTCTGACCTGTTTACTCTTTCCATCATTTTCCTTTTTTTGTTTTAGATTACCAGCATCTGTTGTGTTTTTGATTTTCAGAGTATAAAGTAAATCGTGCTATTGTAACAAAGCGTTTCTGAGTTAAATATAAATGATTGTCTTTTTGTTCCATTACTAAATGTTTCATTGAAAAGCACATGCAGTTCTAGTTACAGATATCAACTTTATCACTGCTACTGTTTGATCTTACACATCAGTCCGTTCATCTTTAACCTTCTAGGAAACCATTTCACCAAAACTAAATGAACTCTTGTTTGTGTATTTCTATCCTACAGAATGGCACTAGTTATGAATCACTGATGAGACGCAACACAGAACTGCTGAAAGCTGTTGAAGAATTGGAGCGCACATGCATAACACTTAGAGAGGAGAACACTTTACTGGTAAGGGAAAGCTATTATTTTACATTGAAATCTCCTTTGTTATCCCTTACCTTTGTATCTCTGGAGTCAAAATCTTTGCTCCTCTGTCTTTATGATTCATTACATTTTTTTCTCTGCTGTTTAATCATTCTCTCTCCACATCCTTGTTTCCCATTTCCCCCCTATCTCTTCTCTTCCATGCTTTTTCCATTTTCTCTATCCTTCGTCTTTATCTATCTCAGCCGCTTTCACTCTTCAGTCTCGGTACTTAACCCTATTAGTGACAATTAATCCCATTCACGTTATGGTTCAATATCTTGTTATACCAGCAGATTAGAAGGACCTCTCACTAGGGTGCTGTGGAGGGTGTTCGGTTTTGGTTAATCTTTACTTACAGCTGGGAGGATAGCAAGGTAGAGAGCAATCGCCTTAAAACATGTTTTCTTGTTCAGCGGAAAAGCAGCTCTCCGGAGACTGAAGAGAAAGTGAAGAGACTGAAAAGGAAGAATGCTGAGCTGGCAAACATTGCTCGACGTTTGGAGGAGAGAGCCCGGAAACTGCAAGAGGCGAACCTCAGAGTAGTGAGTCTATCAGTTGCAATGAATTAGTTTGATAGAGCACATAAGTAAAGTTATAAATCAAAATCGTTAGGTTATTTCGATTGTATTTTTTATGCTGCTTTCAAAATTTTGAACCGTGATATTTTATAGCGCACATGCTGCACCCTAAAAACATCCGATTTTAGAAGTGTAGGGAGGAACTGCAAATGCTGGTTCAAACCAAAGACAGGCACAAAAAGCTGGATGCTGCCTGTCCCGCTGAGTTACTCCAGCTTTTTGTGTCTATCTTCGGTTAAAACCAAAATCTGCAGTTCCTTCTTACACAAAAAGCTGGAGTAACTCATCAGGTCAGGCAGCTTCTGGAGAAGAGAGATTTAACTCGGAGCTCAAATCAGATTTTACAATTTCTTGTCTGCACCCCCACTAACAAAGTTCTCAGGCCATAGATTTCCCTGTCTTTCCTCTTAATTCCATGGTGGAGGTAGTGCTGTCCCAGTAGTGAAAGATCTCAATTGCAAATACAAGAATATAATATGATCACAGAGTCAACAAGGTGTGCAACGCAGAAGTGGACACTTTTGCCCATATTTAGGTCCATATCCTTCTGTGCCGTGCTTATTTAAGTGCCTTCTTGAAGTTCTCTTAAAAGTAATGATTGTATCTGACTCCACCATTTTCACTGGCAGTGAGTTTCAGATATCCAACATTTTGCAATAACAACTTTCTCCTCAAATCAGCTTTAAAACATCTTCCTCTCACCTTAAACCTGTGCCCTCTTATTTTTGATAAAGATTCTGACTATCTACCATGTGATACCGTATAATTTTATACAACTCTGTCCGGTCACCCCTCAGCCTTCTTTGCTCCAGGCAAAACAAACTTGGCCTATCCAATCTCTCCCTATAACTAAAGTCCTCCAATCCTGGTGAATCTGCAGGTCCTTTCTATTATGTGGAGACCAGAATTGCACATAATACTCCAAGTGTGATATAACCAGTGCATTGTAAAGTTGCAACTTCACATCCCATCATTTAATTCTGCGCCTGAATCTTTCAAGGAAAACGTATTCCTTCTTCACTACTCCATCTTCTCGTTTTACCACTTACAGGGATCTATGGATGAACCCCAAAAGCCCCTTTGTTTCATTAATTTATTATATTTAATTAGGGTCCATTGTGTGCTGCACATCATGAATAGCTGCCCTATTATAATCCTTTATTGCTTTCCTTTGTTCTTTAGTAAAAGAAAAAAAGGTGAATGTATTTTAATAAAGCAATATTTTTACTTTTGTACCACATCGAAGGATTGTAGAGATGGTTCTGGTCTAATGACGTTGCCATTGAAAAACTGTTTTCATTAAAAGTAATAAACAATTACAAATGGTAGCAGTGTATCACACCAATAATGAGGAAGACCTTTCATTCGACCAGCATTAGTATTTTCCATTTTATTTTGCTTGTTTTGGCTACATGTTTACATTTTTGTGAAGGATAAGTCAGAGCTTCACCAGATGTGCTTAATGACACGTTCTATGTACAGTTCAATGGTTTCATGCATTCATTCATTTCTCAGTCTAGTTACCTGAAGTCGCTCAATCAGAATGACAAAAAAATAATTCCTTGCATCGACCAGCTGCTTCAGCAGGAATAGGGCACCATTCTTAGTTTTAAAGAACAGGCTATGCTGAGCGCATCTGGTCAATTTTAATAGGATTGTTCTTACATGAATGGTTTTCCTGTGCACCATACAAATGAAGAGGTTACCACTCAATCCAGTGATTGAAGATGTCAGAGATATGATCTATTTAGTGCTCACAGCTACGACTGGCAGCTGTTTCTCTAAACCTCTTCAGCTCTTTTTCTCCCATTCTTAATCTCAAAATCCTTCTTTTGGACCAATCTTTTTATTTCCTTTCTTGGTTCAACATGTTTTCCATGTGTAAGGTATGTCGATCTGTATAAAAGGCGCATCAGAGATTAAAGTAGAGGTCAATACATCAAAGCTACGTCAGATATATTTCTTGAATCTCAATTCTTTTGCTGATAAACCAGTTTTTAAAATGATATACTGAACTCAGCAATTATTTGACACAAGGAAGCTTCATCACAATTTTACCTTTAATGGATTGAAATTTGGAGGCAGAGAACAACTTGCTGATGGTATAAAGGTTCCGGAAGAAGGGTTCTGACCCAAAATGTCACCTATTCCTTTTCTCCAGTGATACTGTCTGACCCATTGAGTTACTCCAGAATTTCAAAGGGTCCAAAGGTCTCTTATTGTCACGTGTGCCAATTAAGGTACAGTGATTTACCATACAGCCATACTGAAAAAAGCAAAAAGACACACAACTACATAAAGTTAGCATAAACATCCACCACAGCAGATTCCCCACATTCCTCACTGTGATGGAAGACAATCAAGTCTAATCTTCATCCCTCGATAAACTCCCGTGGTTGGAGCAATCGAACCATCCACAGTTGGGACGATCGAAGCTTCTGCAATCGGCGATTGAATCCCCCGCGTCGAGGTGATCAAAGCCTCTGCATTGTGGTGGTCAAAGCTCCTGCAGCATGTGGCTCCCGAAGTCGGTCTCTAACCAGGGACCATGACCTCCACGAAATCTGCAGGCTCCCGTGGTTGGAGTTCTGAGGTGGATCCCTGAACTACTGGTATAAGTATAGCAAGTTAGGGCTTTATTCATAGAAGATTAGGAGGTGTGATTATGTAGAGCTGTATAAAATAATGAGGAGAATTGACAAGGTGAATGAATAGAGTATGTTACCCAATGTAGGGGAATCAAGAACCAGAGGATATAGGTTTTAGGTGGGAGGGGAAAGATTTAATGGGGACCTCAGGGGCAAACCTCTCACTTAGAGGCTGGAATGAGCTGCCAGAGGTGGTAGACGAAGCAGGTACGGTAACAATATTTAAAAAGCGCTTCGACAGATACATGGATAGGAAAGATTTAGAGGAATGTGGACTAGCATCTTGGTAAGCATGGATGGGATAGGCTGAAGGGCCTGTTTACATGCTGCATGACTATGATTCTCTGACTCAATGACTCTACGATACCTTTTATTTGTTATAAAAGTATTGGAGAACATGAATTAAATATGAATGTTAAATGAGCATGATGAAAGATCCATTCCTTTAAAGAAATGCAACTCCTGAAGAAATGGTAAATTAGTTTATGAGTTTTACATAAAATGGTTCAAATCCAAATACTGTTAAGTTTTCTAGAATCCCTGGTTGTTTGCTTTTATATTGATGGTCCTCCTGTTTATTCCATCTACGCCCTGTATAACTTTATACACCTCAGTTAAATTTTTCCCTTGTTTTATAAATCGTTCTTGACATCTCTATATAATAGATCAGCACCTTTCTAATGCATTCATATCTTTCATTTTTGAGCCTAAATCATTTATATGCGAACCGAGTACAGAACCTTATGCCCCTGTCCCACTTAGGAAACCTGAACGGAAACCTCTGGTGACCTTGCCCGCGACTCAAGGTTTCCATGAGTCACCAGAGGTTTTGGTCATTCGCCTGGAAAGCCTCCACTGAAGCGTGAGCTGCATCTACTGACCAAAGATCCTACAGGAACTTTGCTACCGACCACACACACACACACATACACACACACACACTCACATACGCACACACACATTGCGAAGGTGGGGCCCAGGGACAGCGGAGGAGCACTGTATGCGCGATGAAGAGGAAGGTTAACGGCTGCCATAGAGCACGGTAAGTCCTTTAGAGATCGGAGAGGGAGAGAGAAGGGGAGAGAGAAGGGGAGAAGGAGTGGAGACAGTTTTAAGAAGTTTAATAAAGTTACCCAGCATTTTACCTTCTGGCGGATCTTCTAGGTCCTGAAAACCAAAGATCCTTGCTGAATCTTTGCTGAAAACTCCAATGAACCAATCAAAATGGCTGGTCAGCGAAGGAGATTGCCTTCGACTGCCTGTAAGTAAATAACAACCCAACTCCACTGGCTTCCACCAAACGACAACCTATTTTTAGTCGAGGCTGGTTTTGAATTTGTTGAAATAATCGCCTGAAGCCTTGACTACGCGGAAACCACTTTCGACCATTAGGCAGAGTGACCCAAACCTCCGGGAAACTCCAGAAACCTCACGGAAACCTTGGGTGGGGCGCAAGGTCACCAGAGGTTTCCGTTCAGGCTTCCTAATGGGATAGGGGCTTTATAGAACCTCACTGGTGACCAATACTGTACACAGTCTGCATGCTAAGGTGTAACTAGTGTTGCACATAATGGTAGCTTAACCTCCTAGTTCTTATTTTCTGTCCTAATAATGCGGTCCCTATTCCTTTTTAATCATCTGAATGACCCATCCTGTACCCTTTTAGGATCTAGGAACTTGCACTCCAAGGACCCTTAGTTTCGCTACACCATTCAGTTTTCTCCAACTTATTGTATAATCACTTGTTTTGTTTCACCTGCCTTTTACCTCCATTAGTGTTATTTTACTCCTTAACTGACCAGATCATCTCTATATTCTTGCAGATTCCCCACTGTCAACCACAATGCTAATCATTTTATTATCTGAAAATGTAATATGTCATCTACATTCAAATCTCAATCTTTTATATATTATGCAAAGTAAGGGATTAAGTACAGAACTTTCTGGAACCTCAAATCCTCATTAGTGAAAGCTTTACATACAAAAAAAAAACACATTTCACTTACCTAGAAGCTACTTTCATATTCAAGTTGCCATTCTCCCATGGATCCCACAAACTTTTATTTTCTTGATCAGCTTGCCATGTGAGACGTCATCAAAAGCTCAGCTAATATCCACGTAGACTGCATCAACATACGCCACTCTCCTCAAAAACATATAATATGTTTCATTAGATTGTATAGTCCTCAAACAATTTTTTCCTTTTCTCAGCATTGTCTCTCCATAATTTAACTTAAGAGTGAATTCAGTGAGAGAGTGCATAGTTTTATAATTAGTGATTAATACTATGGTTGATCATAAATGCAATTGGTTTGAAATTTCTGCTTTGGGATCACCATGAGTCCATGAAGAACACTCACTATAATCAGTGATCAATGGAGTAAATTCCCAAGGCTTATGTAATATTGGGCACTGAAGTCCCCAGCAGACATCTGAATTGCAATTCAGCCGTGTGCACAATTTGCAACATGTTGCTTTTAATTGTTTTATATTGATTCACTTTGGTCCTTCCTGTTTATTTTCTATTTCCATATCTGGAAGGTGAATGACTTGGAGGGCAACCTATAGATGGTGGTGTTCTCATGCGACTTTTATCCTTGTCCTTCTTGGTGGTGGTGGTTACATATTAAGGTGCTGTAGGCCAGGCTAGTAAATGTAGTGGATTTTATGGACAATATACATACTGCAACGCTTAGGGATTGAGGGAAAGTGTAAGGCAATGTATCAGGTGCCAGACAAGCATGTTATTTGTTCAGGCTATTGTTGAGATTCTTGAGATTTGTTGGACTTGCACTCAATCCGGTATTGCTACATAATGTGATGGAGCACGATAGATTGTGTCCTCACAAGAATTGTGCGATGGTCGCTCCTACCGATACCATGGACAATGAGAAGGAGGTCAAGTCTGCTTATCCCACATGTTAGTTCCCTCACTTACTGCAACAGGCACAGTCTGGCAGCTCTGTCCTTAAGGCATTAGACAGTTTACTGCAGTTTTCCCTTCAGTATTGTGCCACATTAGAGCTTTTGAAAGGGCAATTTTGTTTTATGCTAACTGAATTTGAAATTAAGCAGCAGCAGATTGAGGAGCACCTGGCTTATTGGAAAACCAGCCTTCACCTTCTGGAGCATTGAAGGATGAAAGAGAGGTGTATACGATGTCGAGTGGAGGGAGAGCCACAGGACAGGAAGCAGGAGTAAATTGTTTCAAAGGAGCAGATTGCTTTCCAGTAAACCTGCTGAGCCTTGCTTGTGCCTTCTTGGTTGAAAATCATCACATCAAGCTTTGATCCAAGTCTGAACAGATAATACTGTCTCCTGTCCCGAATCAACCTGTATATTCTATTTTGCTTTTAACAAGGTCAGTAACACACATTGCATCACGGTTTATAGATAGACATGGAAATCTACTGCATGATCTCGGTAATTTTTAATAATGATAATCCAACAATGGAATTTATAATTAATAACAGAACTAACACATTTGGGAAGCACAGCAACAGATCCAGTGGAAGAGCTTAACAGAAAACTCTAAAATTGTGACAGATAATATTGATAGACTAACGAGTCTGCACTGTTTACCGCACAATGTACCAACCGTTATATGCTGCCATCGGCTGCTTCAGTGTCAGAATGCGCCCCAATGCTCCTTAAAGAGAGTATTTTGGTGCTGCTGAACTCATCAAAAGTGTTTAATAGTACCTATCCAACCATCAGGCTGATGAATCAGGCTGCATCTACCTCTCTTAGACAGTACATCAGTGTTGAGTGTGGCTTGCTTCCACTCCAATTCTGTGGGGTCCTGAGGTGGCCAAAGAGGCCAATGTGGGAACTGCAGACTCTCTCACTGACGGGTCAGTAGGTAGGGGCTGTCCCACTGCGGCGACCTAATCCGCGAGTTAAGAAGAGTGTCTTCGACCTTCAAGCTCGAGGGCACTCGCCTGGAAAACCTCGAGCTGGATCAACCGACCGCACACACACAAACACATTGCAAAGGCGGGGGCCAGGGAAAGCGGGGGAGCGCTGTCTGAAATTCAGACCCGCGATGAAGAGGAAGGTAAAAGACAGCTTCACAGTGTATGGTAATTCCTTTAGAGAGCGCGGAAGATAGGGGGGGGCGGGTGAGAGAGGGGGAGAGAAGGGGGGGGAAGAAGGGGGGAAGAAGGCGTGGAGACACTTTTAAGAAGTTTAATAAAGTTTAACGGGCATTTTATCTACTGGTCGGTGTTCCTTGGTCCTGAAAACTCCAAAGAGCCAATCAAAATGCCCAGTCAGCGACGGAGATTGCCCACGGCTGCCCTCGACTGTCTGTAACTAAGTAGCGACCCCACTCCACTACACAAGCTCAAAAGAACCATGCCGACCAATTTTTACTCGCGGAAGTTTTTTTCAACATGCTGAAATTTTTTCCGCAACCTAGCTGAGGCCGCGAGTATTCGGGAACTTTCCTCGAGCATGAAGGAGAGTTCCAGTGACCTCATAGGAACTCCTAGAACCATGTGTCAACCATGCTGTGAGTTTGTCGAGGGCAGATAAGGTCGCCGCAGTGCGACAGCCCTTTAGGCAGGTGGGGTGATTTGTGAGGTGCTGTTCACCTGTTTATGCGAGTGTGTTTGTGTTCCAGACAAATAGACATGATTCTCAATGCTATCTTCCTTATTTTGTTCAGTTGCACACCAGGGTTCCCTTAAGTTGTTGAAGATGTTACACTTTTTCATGGAGGCTCATAGAACATTCCTGAATAATTTCCTCTGCTCAGCTCATTATCTGTGGTCTTTTTGGACCTCAGAATGAAATGTTTGTGATTGTGATTTTAGATTTACAAATAACAAACCCCACCCAGTATGCCTTGTCAAGAAACAAGGAACTGCAGATGCTAGTTTACAAAAACAGACACAAAGTGCTGGAGTAATTCAGCTGTTGAGTTGCAAAGTTACTCCAGCACTTTATGGCTTTGGAGTGTTCACTTGGGTTTTATTCAGTTATCCTGCCAGTGAGTGTGGGAGGATTTTGCAGAGCATTGCTGTTGCTCTCTGGTGCTTTGGTAGAGATGCTTGCATAGGTAGTCAATGATCAGAACCATGCAGGAGACGGGAATCTCTGCTCTCTGGTAAACCACGAGTTATGTCCAAGGTGTGAGATTGTGTCATTCAGATGGCCAAAGACTGCTATTGCATTGAAGGTGATTTGAAAGTGATGTTAGAATGTTGTATGTCCACCTTATTAATAGGCAAATAAATCTAAATGAGAGGACATGTCAACAGACAATGTAGGAAGGAACTGCAAATGCAGGTTTAAACCAAAGTTAGACACAAAATGCTGGTGTAACTTAGTGGGACTGGCAGCAGTTCTGGAGAGAAGGAATGGATGACACTTTGGGCTGAGACCATTCTCCAGACTGAGAGTCAGGGGAGAGGGCGACATAGAAATATGGAAGGGTAAGGTGTGAAAACCCAGATCAAAGCAGACGATGATAAGGAAATGTAGAATGGTTCATTGTTAGCTGAGGGGAAGGTGACAAGGAGGCATATAAGCAGTAAAATGTAATCAGGAGGACAGTGAAACATGCAGGATAACTAGGATGGGTAGGGACGGAGAGAGAGGGAAAGCAAGAGTTACTTGAAGTTAGAGAAATCAATATTGATAATGCTGGATTGAAGGCTGCCCACGCGAAGCCGAGGACAGAAAGGTCAGTGTGTGAATAGGAGGGGGAGTTAAAGTGTTTAGCAACCGTTAATCATGTAGGCCTGGGCTGACTGAGCGGAGGTGTTCAGTGAAACAATTGCTGAGCCTGAGCTTCATCTCGCCGATCAAAACGTGATGACACTGGTGTAATGCTTAGGTGAGGTCTGCTACATAATTTTATCAGGTTGTATACAAAACAAAGCGTTTCACTGTCCATGTGATATAAAGAATCATTGAATCATAGTTGAGTCTTCAATTGACACTGCAATAGGATGGAGTTTCAACACCAGAGGATGAGGAGAGGTGGCTTTAACCATTGTAAAGCAGGTGTTTCTTTGAACAAGACATCCCTGGTGTGAGCAGTCTTGTTCAGATTGTAACGATAGTAAGGGAGGTGGATAAAATTATTCATGTTTTCATTATGAACCAAACATTCTGGTGTTAATCTTCACAATGTATAAATAGACAATGTAATAATTCATCAAAGTTAGAGATCACAAAGCTGATTATTGGTACTTTCAATGGGAAACTGCAGGAGCGATGGACAGTTGTTAAAATGGGCCAAATGTCTAATTAAAGTCGGGCTGATAAATCATGGGAAAATGTGCACAATTGAGACACAAATCAATTAATGCCGACCTGTCCTCATTATGCAACCAATCCCTGATCATTTTGTGTCTTAACCATCTCATTTATCTTTTCATTCAGGTAAACTCTCCTGCTCCGGTTAAAGGCTACAGTTTGGAACACTACAAGAAAGCCTTTGCCAGACAACGTGCCAAAGATCTCTCCGAACATGCTGACATTATCCTTGCTAAAGACAAAGAGATAGAAGAATTGAGGCAAGAATGCCGTGACCTTCATGCAAAACTGGGACCATCAACGGTAAAAATAAAATTTGTGCTTTGAAATGCTTCTTGTCCTTCAGCTTTGTTGAAGATGAAATTACATTCTGCAGTATCTTTAATAAACAGCCCACAAATTTTAGACATGTGAATTTTGTTCAGAAGATAACTGTAGTCCACTTGTAGGATGTTTATGCATGCCCGTAGAGTTTGTTTTCATTGTATTTGCAGCACCCCTACTGCATTAAACATACAATAAACACAATTCAATAACGAATGAAAGACAATGCGAGGTAGATTTACTGTAGAGACAGATTGATAATAAAGGCCTGAATCATTTGATGTCAATATTATTTGAAACGTAAACCTCTTTCTAATACTATTTGATGTAGAGGAAATACTACTATAGGAGTAATGTCCCAATTACATGCGCACAAAAAGTCACAGGGAAATGTCAAGTAATTTTAACATAATAGAAAATTATTACAGATATTTCACAAATTTAGATGTTAGTTTTCAATGCTTTTGAAGTTCCATTTGAAATTGTATGCTCGGGTATGTTGTACATCTGAAGCTTTTTGAAGCAGCAAAATCATTGCTTTCAAAAAACAAACTGCTGGAGGAGCTCAGTGGGTCGAGCAACATCTGTGGAGGCAAAGGGATGGTCGACGTTTCATGTGTAAACGATGCATCATGACTGAGAGTGTAGAGGCGAGAGGGAGGGATGAGGTGGGTTGGTGGGGAGATGGGCGAGTCTAGGTGCTGAGTGGATGGAGCCAGGTGGGAAGAGTAACTCATCTAGATCATGGTGGATGAGGACAGAATGGAAAAGGTGAACAATGGGAGAGGAAACCTAGGTGGACCAGTAGCAGTGGAAAAGGAATCCAGTGGGTGTGTGTTACCTGAAATTGGAACATTCAATGTTCATACGATTGGGTTGTAGGCTACCGCACAACACCTCACCTCATATTCCATTTGAGTAACTCTTATGAATACACCACTGTTGTTACCGACTACATGAAATGTGTGGTAGAGTGTGCTCCCTTGTATTATGGTTATTAATTAATTGTATATTTGATTATTATGTATTATCTGTGTTATTGTGTTTACAAACCTGTTAAGGTGCAGCAATTAAGAATATCATTGTTCCGTTGCCATACATGTGACAATTAAACACTCTTGATCCACAACTCTCTTGTTTGACCCCTCTCTCACTCTCTCTCATGTCTTTAATCTGGCTATTTTTCTTCTACACATTGTCCTAAAGTAGGGACTTGACCCAACAAAATTAATGTGTAGGTGGGAACTGCAGATGCTGGTATGCACTGAAGATAGACACAAAGTGCTGGAGTAACTCAGCAGATCAGGCAGCATCTCTGGAGTCTGAAGAAGGATTCTGACCCAAAATGTCAGCCATCCATTTTCTCTAGAGATGCTGCCTCGCCTACTGTGTTACTCTAGCACTTTGAGTCCATCTTCCAAAAAAATTAACCATCCCTTTGCCTCCACAGATGCTGCCTGATCCGCTGAGTTCCTCTAGCACTTTGTTTTTTGCTCCAGATCCCAGTATCTGCAATCCCTTGTGGCTGCGTCATTCCATTGCAGGTTTTCTACTGCCTAATCATTAGTGGTTATAAACCACCCTCTGCTGGAAGGAGGCATTATTACCGAAGAGCACTCACTGGGTGCAGAATGAGCTAGAATTTATTGAGGTTGAAAAATAAGTATTTGGGTTCCATAAGCCCCTCCTGTTATCTCACTTCATCTTGCGTCATTCTATTTCTTTGTCCCAGCGTATCTATTGAGCTGCCCCTTAAATAACATTTGCCTGAACAACTGCAAAGATTAATTTCACATTCAATACTGCAGATCAGCAGATTTCTTTATTCTTTATTGAATTTACAGGTTGTTCCAGTAAAGAAGCACCATTGGCATCTACCTGTGAATATAGAAAAGTGCCCACGTATGTCAGGTTAACAAATAATCTATTCTGGCTAATTACCTCGCAGTCAGTCTATTCTCAGTCATCAGCAAAGCGATGGAAGCTTTCATTGACAGTGATGCTAAAGGGAACTTCCCAACCCATAATCTACACAGAGGTGTCCAGTATAGGTTTCTCAAGGACCAGTTGGCTCCAGACCTCATCACAGCTTTGGTCCAAACATGGACCAAAGAGCTGAATTCCAAAGATGTGAGAAGGACCGCTTTTGCCATCAAGACAGTATCTTGACTAAGCGTCAAAAGCAAAACATGCCAATGTTTTTAGTCATACATGCCTAAAGAAAGATATTGTGGTTCATGGAAGTCAGTCATCCCGGTTCTGATGAGGTTCCACACTGTCAAAGTATGGTAAGTTAGGGTGAGGAATTTTTATTTCTTATAACCCAATACCAACTTCGGAGGTGGAAATGGGAGTCAGCAAATGGGATTCTCCTCTTGTGAAATATGGGAGATAGAGAAAAGCCAAGTGGCCAAGATGACTACATATGTAGGAAGTGTATCCAACTGCAACTCCTCTCACAGTGCATGGAGCAGCAGTTGGACTTACTGAAGGGCATAGGAGAGGCAGAAACTGTGTTATATAGATAGGTTTTTCAGTGAGGTGGACACATCGCAGGTTAGGCCAGATAGTTGGGCAACTGCCAGGAGAGGAAGGCACGTGGTGCAGAAATATCCTGTGGCTATTAGCCTCTCTAACAAGTATGCTGTTTTGGGTATAGTTGGGTGAGATGGCTTCTGGGGGAAAGGCAGCAGCAGCAGCTGGATCATTGGCACGACGACTGGCTATTATATAGGCAAGGCAAGTTTATTTATATAGCACCATTCGTACAAGCTGCAATTCATAGTGCTTTACAAAAGAATAACATAGTTTAAAAACATTGCAGAACCACAATACAACACAGGACAACAAAATAGACAACAATAAAAAATTACATAACAAGCAATAAGACAATTGCATGTATAGTAAAACAAAGTCACTAAAATATTAAAATGATTTTAAAAGCACATAAAAGGGTTAAGATTAGAAGAATAAGATTACCTGCATGTTGGGTTATGGAAAAGCTACAGTAAACAAGTGTTTTTAGGCCTGATTTAAATGAGGTTACAGTCTGTGCACACCTCAGGTGTTCAGGGAGCTTGTTCCACAGGTGTGGAGCACAAAAACTGAACGCTGCTTCAGCCTTTTCAGTTCTGACCCTGGGAACACAGAGTAAACCTGTCCCTGAAGACCTGAGGAGTCTAGGTGCC
Organism: Raja brachyura; assembly: GCA_963514005.1. The sequence goes on along the minus strand of OY740807.1, from coordinate 29,417,522 downwards.
TCATATACAACAAGTAGGTCAGAGTTGTATTTTGGACCCAGACCATTCAGTGCCTTGTAGGCCAGTAACAGAATTTTAAAATCTATCCTTTTACACACAGGGAGCCAGTGCAAAGATTTAAGGACAGGTGTAATGTGGTCCATTTTCTTGGTGTTGGTCAAGACTCTGGCAGTGGCATTCTGGATAAGCTGCAGTTGTTTAGTTGATTTTTTTACTGAGACCTGTAAAGATACCATTACAATAATCTAACCTACTGAAAATATATGCATGAACACGTTTTTCAGTGTCTTCTTTGGACAGAAATCCCTTGATTCTTGCAATGTTTTGTAGATGGTAGTAGGCAGATTTGGTAATGGTCTTTATATGGCTGTTAAAATTCAAATCCGAGTCCATAACTACACCAAGGTTTCTGGCTTTGTCTGTGGTTTTCAGTGCAATTGAGTCAAGTTGAGCACTTATCTCTAGCTTTGTATTTTTGGGACCAAGGACAATAATTTCTGTCTTATTTGCATTGAGCTGGAGGAAGTTCTGGTTCATCCACTCATTGATTTGTTTGACACATTGACTCAGTGAGTGTAGGGGACTATGGTCATGTGGTGACTGCGATATAAAGTTGTGTGTCATCGGCATAAGTATGTTAGGATATGTTAAAATACTCTATGATCTGAGCTAGGGGGAGCATGTAAATATTGAACAAGATGGGTCCAAGAATGGAGCCCTGGGGAACCCTGCATGTGAGTTTTGTATGTTCTGATTCATAATTACCAAGGGAAACAAAATAATCCCGATCTTTCAAGAGGGATTTGAACCAGTCCAGCACAGAACCAGAGAGTCCTCCCCACTTCTCCAGTCTGTCAAGCAGTATATTATGGTCCACCTTATCAAAAGCAGCACTGAGATCTAGAAGTACCAAAACTGAAGCTTTTGATACATCACTGTTTAGATGTATGTCATTTAGGACCTTAGTAAGTGCAGTCTCAGTGCTGTGATGTGGCTATAGCAAGGAATGATGTAATGATGCTGTGATATAGTAAGGAAAGTCAAAGTCTAGATGAAAGGTAGTGATAAGGAACTCTGTAGTCAGGGGCACGCAGTCTGTGGAGACAAGCAAAACTACAAGATGGTGTGTGAAAGTATCAAGGATGTGTCTGAAAGAGAGCAGAGCATTCTGAAAGCAGCCAGAGATCACGATCCACGTTGGTACTAATTACTTAGGCAAGAGAGATGTGACAAAAGTGAATTAGGCAAAAGGTTATAAAGCAAAATCTCAAGGACTATAATCTCAGGGTTACAACCTGTGCCACCAAGATAAGGAAACCTTGGTTGACAATGTAGGTGATACAATTAGTCGGTTTAATCGCATGTCCGTTTATTTGTGGTGCCTGTTCTTATCCTGGACCTGCACTGACTGCCAGCTCCTCCAATTCTTCTGGATGGTCTATGGCCTAAAGTGTTACATTTATTTCCCATTCCACAGATGTGGCCCGACCTGCTGAGTACTATTTCAGTGTTTTCCATTTTTATTGCTGGATTGCAGTTTCCGCCAGATTTATTTTTGTGCGAGTCAATGTTCTGGGAATAGTAAATGCCGACAGTGAAAAGCATTGACACTTCTCCAAGGCCAACTGTCTTCCACCAAATCTGGACAATTTAGGTTACTCTATACATAAGTGACTCACTGGCATCGCTGGTAGAGCTGCTGCCTCACAGCGCGAGAGAGCCTGGTTCAATCCCGATCACGGTTGCTGTTCCGTGTGGAGTTTACACATTTTCCCCAGGTTTCTTCCAGGTGCTCCAGCTTCCTTCCACATCCCGCAAATGTGCTGGTTTGTAGGTGAATTGGCCTCTGTAAATTGCCCCTTGAGTGTAGAGGGGGAGTGATGATATAGAATGAATGTGAATGGGCGATTGATGGTAAAGTGGAGTTGGTGGCTCAAGGCGTCTGTTTCCATGCTGTATCTCTACACTAAAATAAATAAATAGTCGTTTCTAAGAGAAATTCTTAAACAATAAGCAATCGAAAAATGTATGTTCATGTTTACTAATTTTTTTGACTTCCCATTTCAAGGTCTAAACTTCCAGAATGAATCTGAGCACCTTTTCCATGCTTGTGTCTTCACAGGGGGCTCCAGATCAGTTAAAGCAGAGTGACTTTGAGCGAGTGTTGAGGGAATCTCAGAAGGAAGTATTGCGACTGCAGAGACAGTTATCTGTGGTGTCTCTGCAAGGATCTTTGCACTCGAGGGGCCAAGGGACAGTGAGTAAAAAACGCATGTCATAATGTTTACCTCTTATTGAAACGGTCCTACTTTCTTTTTGGCCTTTGTGATCCAGCAGCAGTATCTCACCAACTCTAATTCCTATCTTGTACAAACTGTACACCTGTTTTTTTTCATCTCCGATTCTTCTCTCCCCATGCATTCACCATTCCGCACCTCATCCCCCCCCCCCCCCCCCCACAAAATTACTGACTGGAAAAACCTGAACAAACCATAGCAGGAGCAGTTGAGTGCAATCTTCTACAGTAAGACAAAGCAACCTCCACCACCCAAAACAGTTCCAAGAATTGTCTGTGAAGTTGAGAGCATCAAAGAAACTGAAACAGAAGTTGAAGGGGCCCAGCCCTTTGGGAAACCTGTCTGGTGAGCCTGCACCAGTTTCAGGAACACCAAGAACATCACCTGCAGGGATGCAGATTATATTATACGTTTTTGGACATTGCAGGAGAGTTTGACCAAATGGTACCATCGAGGGGAACATAGTCTTAAAAACACAGAGACCTGCAGACTACTAAAAGTATTAGAGTCACAGAGTGATACAGCATGGAAACAGGCCCTTCTGCCCAACTAGTCCCACCTGCCTGCGTTTGACCCACATCCCTTCAAACTTGTCCTATCCATGTACCTGTTTAACTGTTTCTTAAAGGTTGCGATAGTCCCTGCCTCAACTACCTCCTCTGGCAGGTCGTCCCATACACCCACAACCCTTTGTGTGAAAAAGTTACCCCTCAGATTCCTATTAAATATTTTCCCCTTCACCTTAAACCTATGTCCTCGATTCCCCTAATCTGGGCAAGAGACAGTACATCTTCCATATTTATTCCTCTCATGATTTTATGCACCTCAATAAGATCACCCCTCATCCTCCTGTGCTCCAAAGAATAATCTCATCCTACTCAAGCTCTCCTTATAGCTCAGACCCTCGAGTCCTGACAACATCCTCATAAACAACTTATTGTCTCGTATTTATTAGATCATATTTTCTTCCACTTGTGACTCTATATCTTATAACTAACCAGGCTGCAGAGCTTGAATTGTTTGTAGAAAGTGGTACAGATTTACCAAAATCATAGCGAATCATTGTTAGTCCCGCACTTGCAGCTCGTGCTAATCTGCCATTCATACTTACGATGAAACCACCTCAAACACAGCTGTCGTTTTACGTTGAGTTACTGTAGCTGCAGTCCATTTCCCATATGCATCCCAATTCGGCATCCATTATCCTACCACAGTTCAACATGGAGTCGAATTCCTCCTTCCAGTCTGAGATTGGAATCTGCAAGTAACCTACAGTGTAACCCAAGTTGTAATCAACCATCTAAAATTTAGTTTAAAATTTAATGCCAAATAGGTTCAATTTAACATCTCTCCCTGATGCACTTACATAGAAACATAGAAATTAGGTGCAGGAGTAGGCCATTCGGCCCTTCGAGCCTGCACCGCCATTCAATATGATCATGGCTGATCATCCAACTCAGTATTCCGTACCTGCCTTCTCTCCATACCCTCTGATCCCCTTAGCCACAAGGGCCACATCTAACTCCCTCTTAAATATAGCCAATGAACTGGCCTCAACTACCCTCTGTGGCAGAGAGTTCCAGAGACCCACCACTCTCTGTGTGAAAAAATTCCTTCTCATCTCGGTCCTAAAGGATTTCCCCCTTATCCTTAAGCTGTGACCCCTTGTCCTGGACCTCCCCAACATCGGGAACAATCTTCCTGCATCTAGCCTGTCCAACCCCTTAATAATTTTGCAAGTTTCTATAAGATCCCCTCTCAATCTCCTAAATTCTAGAGAGTATAAACCGAGTCTATGCAGTCTTTGTTCATAAGACAGTCCTGACATCCCAGGAATCAGTCTGGTTTGCACTTTTTTGTGTGCTATTTTCCATTCTACCATTCTTACCAGAACCATGACCCAGTACTCTGCTGCACCATTTGCTGTAGTACTTCCAACTATCTGCTGCACCATTTCCTGCAGTGCTTTCAACGATCCCAGTGAATTTCCTCCCTGAACTCTCCACCACTCTTTAATTAAGAATGTCCTTAAAACCTACCTCTGTAACTCAGCATTTGATGAATCCTTGACTAACTTCCCACTTTTGTGCAGTATGGTTGGTTTGATTGATTGCATTCGTGAAGTGCCTTGGACAATTTTATGGATTAAAAAAAATCACTTACATTGAAATGTTAAATGATTTAATTTGGGCAGCACTCCTCTGCAATTTATGATTCATATTAAAATATTACTTTTAACTGATCAATCATGATTTGCACATGCTCCCCCCTCCCAATCGGCAAATGCAGGAGAGTTTGCAGCAGGGCTGGAAGCAGTGATGATACCTGATAAGACAGTTATATGGATTTAGGCACTACCATGATCAGAAACGGAAGGGGAGGTTTGGATCAATTTATCCATTACTGCTGCAGTATCTGTATCACCTGCTGACCTCCTAACTGCTCTTCTGTAGAAAACTGTAACAGTAAATCTAATCCTCATTTCGCCTTAAGATAGTAAATGGGCTGGGTCTTCCTGTTGAATGCTTAGATGGCACTTCACTCTCCATCTGTGACAGTGAGACTGTCCTATAAATCCTCTAGCTGTTGCGTGGTAGCAGCAGGGGCTTTGCCTGGTTAGGTACAGCGTCGTCAGCACAGGCTCTGCGTTCATCCAGCTTCAATCACGCAGAAAAAGACGGTAATATGGAACATTTTCTTTCCAATGGTGTTAAAATTACAAAAGGATTTTATTATAGAGACGGTTGAAATAGTTTGGGCCTGATTCCTCAAGAGCTTGCTGAGAATATTTTAGCTTCTGGCTTGCTGCCTCTCCATTACAGAACTGGAACATTTTAATATTTAATATGTTTCTGATTGATTGCATTACTTGCTCGGACTGCACTTAATGCTTATGACTCCCATAAAGAGTTTGCATAAAAACAGGCTATGACCATTGTGTTGTGCACCCTGCACGCACGTCTGCCAGGGACAGTGTTATATGGAGGTTTATTGTTTGTTCAATTACCGTAGATGTGTTCTGGTTTTGGTTTACAATCGTGCTGCTCTATTCCTGACAATTGTGTATACATTGGAATTGGTAAGGTTATAATGTTTAAGAATGTCTGAAGAAGGGTCACAACCTGATTCCTTCTCTCCAGAGATGCCGCCTGTCCCGCTGTGTTACTCCAGCTTTTTGTGTCTATCTAAGGTGATAATGTTGTTGTCGGCAGCAAGCATCATAGATAGGCTTCACCATTAAATAATAGCGAAAGAGGGTGAAATGCTGAAAATAAACATTTGGCTTAATTACTTTATTATTTTATTCAAATTATTCTGGGTTTCTGTAAGGACATTAGTCAGCTTATTTTTTTTATAGCCCCTGCATTATCTGCTATTCAATGCAGTATAAATCTGAGCTAATGTTTATTGGTAGGAGCAATTTATGTGTGAGGGTTAGTTGTCCATTGGGAGTGTCACATATCTGAGTCTGGGGCTGGAATCTACTGTATGTTAGTTATTTATCTGATCCAGGGTCAGGTATCCCATAAGAGCAGTTTGTGCCTATTCATCCTTATTCGGCATCCTAGGGTTCATGTTGGTTTACCTGGATCACATCAGCCAAACATTGTGCAGCTCTGAGCTCAGCAAAAATACTCGGATATAAATTCACTATCTAAAATTAATACCTGCATTAATATTTTATGAAGCAGATGGAATCTAAGTAAACAATGTTCTGTACCTATTATCGGAAACGAGAAACAAGTTGGTGTACCAATTCGACAAGCATATTGTAAATAAACCATTTTGGTACAAGCACCAATAAAGCAAAGATGGTTTTAGCGGGTACAGATTAGAATCTTTCTATAACTGCAGAAAGCAGTTCAATCAGTTTGAATTGTTTATCTTATCCCACAATCTGCTGAGAATATCCAGTTCAGCATCAGTTATGGTTTAACTTGTTGCACACCAAACTACATAACTATGTTGATCATAGAAAAATATAGACTTATGGCATGACCATACTTTTAGTATTCTACTATGTTTAGGTTTATTATTGTCATGTTTACTGAGGTACATTGCAAAGCTTTGTTTTGCATGCTATCCAAACAGATCAGATAGTACTGTACATAAGTACAATCAAGTCAAACAAGCACAATAGCTGGAGCAAAGGTGAAGATGCAGAATAAGCATTGTTAGCGCATCAGTTCCAAAGACAAAGTCCAATGTCCGCGATGAGGTAGAGGTGAATTGGACAGGACCCTGGCTTTTGGAAGGACCGTTCAGAAGCCAGATAATAAAGGAAGAAACTGTTTTTAAGACTGGTGGTGTACGCTTTTATATTTTTGCCGGATGGGAGAACAAATGACCGGGGGGGGGGGGGGGGACGTCTTTGATTAGTTGGCTGCTTTTCCGAGGCAGCATGGTAGTTGGAGTTAACGGTGGGTGGACTGGGCTACAACATTGCAATTTCTTGTGGTGCAACCCAACAGTGTGCTTTCTATTGTGCATCTACAGAAAGGTTTTAATTGTCATTTGAGATATGCCAAATTACTTCAGCTCTTCCCAGTCCAACCATTCAAGATGTAGATCAAGTTAGAGCTGAATTTGGCTCAACAGTGACGTGTAGAGGGAGTATTATAAGGGACTGAAAACACTTTGTTGTAGATAATTGGTACAGGAGTAGGCCATTCGGCCCTTCGAGCCAGCACCGCTATTCAATGTGATCATGGCTGATCATCCCCAATAAGTACTCCGTTCCTGCCTTCTCCCTATATCCTCTGACTCCGCTATCTTTAAGAGCTCTATCTAGCTCTCTCTTGATAGTATCCAGAGAACCGGCCTCCACCGCCCTCTGAGGCAGAGAATCCCACAGACTCACAACTCTCTGTGAGAAAAAGTGTTTCCTCGTCTCTGTTCTAAATGGCTAACCCCTTATTCTTAAATTGGTTCTGGACTTCCCCAACATAAGGAACATGTTTCTTGCCTCTAGCGTGTCCAAACCCTTAATAATCTTGTATGTTTCAATAAGATCCCCTCCTATCCTTTTAAACTCCAGAGTATACAAGCCCAACCGCTTCTTTCTCTCAGCATATGACAGTCCCACCATCCCGGGGTTTAACCTTGTAAACGTATATGCTGCACTCCCTCAATAGCATGAATGTCATTCCTCAAATTAGGGGACCGAAACTGCACACAATACTCCAGGTGTGGTCTCACTAGGACCCTATACAACTGTAGAAGGACCTCTTTGCTCCTATACGCAACTCCTCTTGTTACAAAGGCCAACATGCCATTCGCTTTCTTCACTGCCTGCTGTACCCGCATGCTTACTTTCATTGACTGATGAACAAGAACCCCCAGATCCTGTTGTACTTCCCCTTTTCCCAACTTGACACCGTTTAGATAGTAATCTGGCTTCCTGTTTTTGCTACCAAAGTGGATAACCTCACATTTATCCACATTAAACTGCATCTGCCCACTCACCCAACCTGTCCAAGTCACCATGCATTCTCATAGCATCCTCCTCACAGTCCACACTGCCACCCAGCTTTGTGTCGTGTGCAACTTTGAATCACTTCATCTAAATCATTGATGTATATCGTAAATAGTTGCAGTCCTAGCACCGAGCCTTGCGGTACCCCATTAGTCCCTCCCTGCCACCTGTTGTAGGGCACTGTTGTTGAGAGTTATTGTGGAGGAGGTGTTGTCACTATCCTTCCTGATTGGGATCTGTGGGTCTGAAAGTCGAGCTTCCAACAGCAGATGGGTGTGCTGCTTCCTGGGTCCAGGAGTTTAGATGTGATAGCAGTGTTGTAGGCAGAGCTACAATCAATAAATAAGAGTCTAATGTAGGAGTCCTTGGTGACTAGGTGTTCCAGAGATGAGCTTAGGGTCGGGTAGATGGTGTCTGCTTGAACCTGTTGTGATGGTAAGCAAACTGCAGTGGATCAAGACTGGTTGAGGAGCTGGTGTTATGTGCGTCATGATCAGTCTTTGACGCACTACACAATGGTGGATGGAGCAAATGGGAGAATGGAATGGTGTTCATACAGGAAGCTGAATGAGGACTCTGTCAAGATAACTGAGTGTTTCCATCATTTTCTGCATTTGCAATGGATAAGTCAACGTGGATAAAGAAGAAAAAAAAACTTGTAGTGCCGAATACATTATAATGCATAACCAATGGGCCTTGAGATAAGTCATGAAAACCAATTGGTGGATCCTCCACCTTACTTTGAACATGGATGCTCACATTAGTAATCCTGCAATCTCTGAAGTTCCTCTGGTATTTAAGGTTGATTAGAAGCTTGTGTTTAGAAACTCCAGAACTTCCATCCTTTGCATTCTTTAGTAATCTCAGATCCAGTTATTTTTAGATAGAAGAACTATCCTCAAGCTTTTTAATGATTTAAATTATAATCTAATTTCTCCAAACCCTCCTCCTTCAGTGGAGCACCGTGGAAACAGAAACAAGCCATTCAATTGGTGCCTCAGTGAGCTCTGTACCAAATGCTATCCTGTATCATCTCCAGTGGTCTCAACAGATGGAAGAGAATGGAAGGATCTTAAAACAGTTGCATGATTCTTTTTCTGATGAAAGATCATCTGCTTGAATCTTAACCTCGATTTCATCCCACCACAGATGCTGCCGAACCTTCTGAATAATTCCTAATCTTAGTGTTTCTGATTTTATACATCTCAACACCTGGCTCCTTTGGATGCCGTTTGTGCACGTCAGGATTTGTACGGTACACTGACTGAGTTTTTAAGACCGACGATGTAATCGCATCACTCACAATGAAGTCAACTCTGAAATTCTCCGTTAATGCAGTCTTCCAAATCAAAATTAATTGTGAAAATCCAAGAGCGGTTTTAATTTCTTTGCAGGCAGTTTTGCCTGCCCTCATGTATGTCTCTCTGAGAGACTAATTGAGTACACTATTTACATATTCATACCCTTTCTGTAATTAAAATGGTAAATTAGTAGACTCAGTACCTCAGACAGCTTCAGCGGAGAGAGGAACATAAATTCACGTTTTGAAATTAAAGACACGTCGACAGAACGCTGGTGTGTTGCATAACCAGGCAACTGAATGTTTACAGTAATTACATCTCATAAAAAGGGACCATATATCAAGAAGATCTAATTTTCCTCTATTCTCCCAAATCATTTTCAGGTCTATCGGGCTTTAAGTTACTCGTGGTAGAAGTGGCATCAGTTCCATGACATGCACTCGTATTTTAGACATGGAGGTGTACCAGTCCCTCATCTCAAAAGAATAGCTGCCAACGCAGCTATTAACACATTCACCAAACAAGCGTATATTAAGACTTAGAACCTTGGTGAAATCTCCTCATATACACTTACCGCAGTTGCAGAATCATGAGATGTTCTTGTGCTGAAACTTGATTCATCAAAGGTAGACAAAATACTGGAGTAACTCAGCCAGACAGGCAGCATCACTGGAGAGAAGGAATGGGTGATGTTTCGGGTAGAGATCCTTCTTCAGACTCATTCATCATGCAGACTGTATTTATCAAGTCTACACAGGCTATCCCTATATTTGACTTGGGCCGCATGTAGCCCAGTGGTATGAATTTTGATTGATTTCACTTCAGGTAGCCCCAGCATTCCCTCTCTCTCTCTCTCTCCCCACCCTAGTCGCACTAGTTTCTCATTTTCACCCTACAAACAGCTTGCAAAGGTCTGTTTCCTTTATCATTGTTACTTTTTTGCATGCCTGTCATTCATTGTTCTTTAACTCTAAGGCAAATTCCCTGTATGTCTACATATTTGGCTAATAAAATGTATTAAATTTATTCAAAAATGTATTAAATCACCATCTCTCTCGTTTCTCTTATCCCTAACCAGTTTGAAGAATGGTCTCGACCCGAAACCCATTCCTTCTCTCCCAAGAAGCTGCCTCGCTGTCCCGCTGAGTTAGTCCAGCTTTTTGTGTCTATCTACCCCCAAAGGAGCTGCTTAGTTGAAGACTTGATTAATAAAATCTTTGTAAATATTAAACACACATTGTTTTTCTGTGCACTATTACATGCACTATTTCTCCTCCACAATTTTATCTTTTATTTTTGTTTTATTTTTTGAAAGAAAATGGGTGTTTGAATTGGTGAGATGAAAGCACTGAACAATATAGGGCTTCAGTCATTCTGAACATTATTGGAGTGGAAGTAGAACAATATGCTATTGGAGTCTGCATTGGAATCGAGGAAAAATATATATGAAACAAATTACTCACCTCTATAAAAAGAGAACTTTTTAGGCTTCCATGAGCATGAACATAAATGATCAATTTGAAAACAAAGATAATTATTCTAATTTTACATAAATTGACTGCCATTTTTTTTTCAAATTATTTGACAGCCCACAGCTGAAATATCATCAGTGCATCCATTGCTATCCCTGCAAGATACAACAGAATTCTCCAAGACCACGAAGGCAAGTGAATCTGTTGTACAACCTCTGGCCCCATGCTCAGATCAGCACCGCAAGTGGGTTAGGCATCTGATGAATTCAGTTTGGGTGAAATTTAATTATACATAATTTAAGAGAAAATTCAAGACATTTTACTTGGTATATCTGGCAATGAACACTTAAGAACACTCATTCTGCTGGGACAACTGGTGTATAAAATTTATCTCTGGAAAGGACAACATAAGACCATGATCTCCGTAACGTTATTGGCACAGCAAATGGGCTTTGTTCTGCTGTGTTATTTCTCTTAATGTGCCGTGTGCCTGCACCAGCAGATGGACTGGCTTCGGCGTAGATGCTTCATTGTTGGAACTTAATTAAAGAGTTTGAAAAATAGGGCAATATGTAGCTGTTTTGTGGCCTCAACTCAGACAGGATGAGTTGAATAACTACTTATGGCCATTAACCTCAATTAATTCAATCATCATTTATGCTTATATATTAATGAAAATCAGATGATGCTTTAGGATCCTGAAAGACTTAGGATGTTTCAGCCCACCAACTGTGTGGGCAATACATTGGAGGGAGGGCAATTTCTAATGTTAGTTAATTAACTTTTCAGTTGCTGACAGTTGATGCAATGGAAAGCTTTTGGAAAAGCTTGCACAGCTTTTTTTTAAAACAATCACTTCCAAGTACAAATATTTACCACAGGATGTTCGAAGTTATACACCTGGTTGATAATCCTCGATATGTTTGGCAGCCAGAATGGTTTACAGTTTAATCTATGACTCTTTTTTTCCCCATATTATTTTTACAACATGCAAGGAGGCCATACAGCCCATTGATCTTATGATGGATTTTAGTGCAATCCCATCAATGCCATTCCCTATTTTTTTTTTTCTTTTTCCTGTGTCTTACTCTTTCACACGTCCATTAACATCTGTCCTAACTTCAAACAATTTGCTTTTTCTAAAACACAGCTATGGTATTCATTTGAACAGTGACATAAATTGCAAAAAGACTGGGATTTGTTTTCAGTGATTGGCAGATTTTCTGTAATGGCTTAAACATCTATACACAGCCTCACCTTGCCAGCATCTACGTCTGATAGTGGTTGTAGCTTTTCACATAATGCCTTGCTTGAAGTAATATCCAACTACTATTTAATGATCCAGCATCTTTAACAAGTTAATTTATCTGGCACAACCTGCCAGTCTATAAAATTAGCAGACTTTTGTAATTCTGATAACGTTGAACTGAACTAATTAGCTGTAACCTTTTACAGAATACCAATAATTTGAGCCTCCTTGGTACTTGCCTTCAAGCGCCTCAGCACCTGCTGAATATTTTTTTCATAAACATTTTAGGTAAAGAAAATTAGTTTCTTAGATGCACATCGTCATCTTGGAAAATTCAGTTCTCAAATGCAATGAAGAGTCAGAGCCAAAGTACAACATTTTATTTTGAAATCTACAAAATGTATCCTTTCAAATGCCAATGATTCTGCTGTGTGCTAAATTATCTGCTTTAATTGAAAATGTCTTGTATTCACGATTGATTTTTCCTGGGCTCTCAGTCTTGATGGGCCTTTGCATCAGTTGGTATTTGTGGGTGTTAAACTGGTAGGACATAGACATTTGAAGAAGTTGCTTCTCCTCCATTAGCAGTTGATGAAACAGCTCTGGGAACCAACTTGAGAAATTCACGTCCTGTGCTTTTACATGCCCAGGCCATTGCACCCCCTCCACCATGTTTCACAAATGAGGTGGTATGTTTTGGATCTTGGGCAGTTACTTCTCTCCTCCATCTTTTGTTCTTGCCATCACTTTGATACAAGTTAATCCTCGTCTCATCTGCCAGCAAGACCTTTTTCCAGAACTGTGGTTGTTCTTTTAAGTACTTCTTGGCAAACTGTAACCTGGCCATCCTATTTTTGTGGCTAACCAGTGGTTTGCATCTTGCAGTGTAGCCTCTGTATTTCTGTTCATGAAGTCTTTTGCGGAAAGTGGTCATTGACAAATCCACACCTGGTTCCTGAAGAGTGTTTCTGATCTGTTGGACAGGTATTTGCGGATTTTTCTTTATTATAGAGAGAATGCTTCTGTCATCAGCTGTGGAGGTCTTCCTTGGCCTGCCAGTCCCTTTGCTATTAGTAAGCTCACCAGTGCTCTCTTTCTTCTTGATGATGTTCCAAACAGTTGATTTTGGTAAGCCTAAGGTTTGGCTGATGTCTCTAACAGTTTTATTCTTGTTTCTCAGTCTCATAATGGCTTCTTTGCCTTTCATTGGCACAACTTTGGTCCTCATGTTGATAAACAGCAATGGTGATGGAAAGACTAGCTGCTGAGGGCTCTCTTATACCTGCATTAAGGGGACAATTATACACATCTGAGCAATTACAAACACCTGTGAAGCCATGTGTCCCAAACATTATGGTGCCCTGAAATGGGGGGACTATGTGTAAACACAGCTGTAATTTCTACATGGTGAAACCAAAATGTATAAAAATGGCCTTTAATAAAAGCTGACAAGGCGCACTTTAGCCACATGTGATTTTTTTCTATTACAAATCTCAAATTGTGGCGAACAGAGGCAAATAAATAAATGATGGATCTTTGTTCCAAACATTTTGGAGGGCACAGTATATCACTGTTTGTTGCAAGATAATCACTTGGAAAACTTTTGTTTATTAAAATTTTGTGTTTTATATCTTAATAAAATAAAATCATGTCAAAACTGATTTAATTTGAAGATTCAAAGTTGCTTCGTGCTTTATGCTTACAAGGTTTATTTTGCGTATAGTTACTTTGATGGTGAACCTACTAGAATTTGTTCAGTTAACAAGTTACAGGGGCATGCCAAATCAGTGAATGACTGTTATAGCATAATTCCAGAGGCTTTATTACATTAATGTGTTATACCAGAAAGTGTCAGATGTGGCTCGGTCACAGTCAGACAGTTCTTCATTCTAGGAGCTTGCACAGAGGAATTTAAGTTAATATTCTCGTACAATGTTGGAGGATGTGCTACACTGTTTTTCTGAAGGGGAGTTAAACTATAGGCCATGTGCTCTGTTAGATGGACCTAAAAGATACTATGGTGAGAGTTAAAAAAAAAAACAAAAAACAAACACCTGCCCTTACAAACCCATAATGTGTTCTTGCTAATATTTCTCCCTGGGTCAAATGTTCTAAATTTTCTTTTGAACTCTAATCCTGAAACCTTGATATTTTCTACTGGTGTTCCATGCTTGGAAAGCACTACAAAACATGCAATTTTTCTAAATAAATATCAAAATTAATCCTGCAGATATTGAAAATCTAAAATCTGTGGGATGAGAAATAGAGTTTGCTCTGAAAGGTTTTCGACCTGAAACATTCGATCTGTTTCTCTTCTCACTGACGCAGCCAGACCTGCTGAGTATTTGCAGTATTTTCTGTTTTAATTTCAAGTTTTTCTGGTCTTTCTGTGCCCACTTTAATGGCATGAGCATTAAATTTTTCAATTTCAGGTAACCCACTCCCCTTGTGTTCCTATTCTACTCTCACCAGTCCACCCAGGGTCTCTCCATCTGTTCATCCATTTTCCATCCCTCTCCCACCCTCCCTTGTTACCAAGACTCATAACCCTCACCAACGCTCACGTCATGAACACTTATGAGTGGGGAAAATCCTAGGTAGGTAGGTGGAGCTGGTCTCCAGTAGTAGCGGCTGTTTGAAACCTTTGCTTGTAACTAATGGTGAGTAAATGTGGTTGCACAAGTATGGAAGTCCCGAACTTGCTGTGTTCAAACAGTTTCTGTTGTGAACCACCAAGATTTATAGACAAACTGTGCGTCAATAATGAGCCATGCAGGTTGCAGCACTAAACTAAACATATCAATCATCACCAAGCTGGAATCGTCCAATGTGTCTGAATGTGTGAAGGATGCAGTAAAAGCGTGGAATGTGGAAAAATATATCAAATGTATCTTTTGTGAGAAGTTGGCCTGAATAAGATGCCCATTATCATGCTTGTCATTTGAAGTTCTGCAGCTCCCTAATTCCTTGAGGCTTCACTGTTGCTAATGGCTTGTCCATAAATAGAGACCAGAACATCCCGTCCCAGACCACCCTGATGGTCTTCTGCTGACTAAGACGTATTCAACTGTCTCTAAATGTCTCTGATGAAACGCCTTTTATTAATGTAGAATATTTTTTAAATCTTAAGTAAGATTAAACATAAATACAAATGACAGAAATATGAAGTGAAACAGCAAAAATAAAAATCTTTCTTGAAATTACTACCCAAGTCTAGAAGTGTCAACTGTGGATGGCATAAAATAGAAGAGTCAGATCAACTCGGGACAATCTGGAACGGCTATTGAATGTCTGCAGTATTCCTGGCCTGCAACATGTAGAACGTTTTAAATGTCCTGACACAGTAAGGATGTAGCCAGTGGTTCTCTGGCATACTATGTACCACTATTTAAATAGTGTCCAGCCCATTAACTTGGAAATTAATCCAGAACTGAGTGGAAAAGATCCTCAGCTGGGCAACAGGATCACTCTTCCCACTGCTATTAACGAACCAGTTTGGCTAGTCATTTTTCAACAATATTTCAGGAAACATCTGAAGTGATTGAACAAAAATACAGAGTCTACTACATAGAGAATGTCTGACTTGCAGTCAACCCTTAAGGGACCTGAATACCTGCTCCATAATTATGAATTGATCTTCAGAGAGGCAAATTACTGATGTAAGAAAACGTCTTTGTCAGGTCTAGGTTTACGACTAGTTATAATTGTAAAATAGATACCCCGTTCTATCGAGAGTCCTAACCAGATTTTTTACTTTCCACAGGTAACCGAATTTTGTAAAAAACGGAAAGAATGTGAAAGCCATGAGCAAGAAATAAAGAAGCGGCAGCGGGTATGTCAGGATTTGGTATGTGTGCACCTAATTATTTTAATATATAAATACGAAGCAGTGTAAAGATATATAGATATCGATATAGATATATGGTGAAGAAAGACACAAAAAGCTGGAGTAACTCAGTGGGACAGACAGCATCTCTGGAGAGAAGAAATGGGTGACGTTTTGGATCGAGACCCTTCTTCAGACTGGTTAGGGATAAGGGAAACGAGAGATATAGACGGTGATTGAATACATTTTTGAATAAATTGAATACATTTTATTAGCCAAATATGTATACATACAGGGAATTTGCCTTGGAGAGATAAAGAACAATGAATGAAAGATGTGCAAAAAAAGTAACGATGATAAAGGAAACGGGCCATTGTTAGCTGTTTGAAAATGAGAAGCTTGTGTAGAGGGAGAGGGAGGGAGAGGGAGGGAGAGGGAGGGAGAGGGAGAGAGAGAGAGAGAGAGAGAGAGAGAGAGAGAGAGAGTGTGTGTGTGTGTGTGTGTCAGGGCTACCTGGTGAGAGAAATCAATATTCATCCCACTGGGCTGTAAGCTGCCCAAGTGAAATATGCGATGCTGTTCCTCCAATTTGCGTTTAGCCTCACTCTGACAATGGAGAAGACCTAGGACAGAAGGGTCTGTGTAGGAATGGGAAGGAGAATTAAAGTGCTAAGCAACCGGGAGATCAGATTGGTTCAGGCGGGCTGAGCTAAGGTGTTCCACAAAACGATTGCCCAGTCTGCATTTGGTCTCGCCGATGTATAAGAGTCCACAACTTGAACAACGGATACAGTAGATGAGGTTGTGTCTATCTTCGGTTTAAATCAGCGTCTGCAGTTCTTTCTTGCACATAAGGATATATGGCGTTCTTCTGATTCCTGGAATTGTGCATTGTGACTGTTAAAACTGGAAAATTTATATAAAATATAATGGTGAATATCATGTGAGAATGCGTTAGTGTGATATGGAAGTCCGAGCTTAATACCATTTAACCCTTTGAGAGTTAGTGCTTGGAAACAGATTGAAGGTTTATAGCAGTCTGAAATTGCATGGTTTGTACTGTCCTTGTCAGGGTTTTTGATACTTTTACTTACAGGAGAATGAGCTGAAGCAAGTCTGGAATGAGAATGCACGGCTAACCGAAGAGACGATTAGACTCACCCAAGAGGCACAGGAGACTGATAAGGTGACGTTGTCTCTATTCAATGCATTGAGTTTGCTTGTCCACCAATATGTCGCAGTACACTGATATGTAACATAGGGTTTACCTTCAATGGGACTAGTCTACGCCTGTGCCATAATGTTGCATACTCCACATTCAGCCAAAATTAGAAAAAAATGTTTTAGTCTCCCATCCTGTGCTTAAGAACGGCACCAACCTGCCTCCTTGGGAGTCATTCATCGGCAACACTTAATGCCATTTTTCAATGTTCATTTGCATGCAGGTTCCTGTAAAAGGCATGAAACAGTGATAGGAGATGGAAAACTGTCTGATTTTAGTCTGTTCCCCTCATAAGATCATAGGTACAAGGCACAGAATTAGGCCATTCGGCCTGTCATGTCTACTTCACCATTCAATTGTGGCTGATCTCTCTCTCCCTCCTAACCCCATTCTCCTGCCTTTTTCCCATAACCTCTGACACCCGTATTAATCAAGAATCTATCTATCTCAGCCTTAAATATATCCATTGACTTTGCCCCCACAGCCTTCTGTGACAAATAATTCTACAGTCACCACCCTCTGACTAAAGGAATTCCTCCTCATCTCCTTCCTGAAAGAACGTCCCTTAATTCTGAGGCTATGACCTCCAGTCCTAGACACTCCCACTAATGGAACTATCATCTCCACATCCGCTCTAACCAAGCCTTTCACTATTCTGTACATTTCAATGAGGACCCCCTCATTCTTCTAAACTCCAGCGAGTACAGGCCCAGTGCATCCAATGCTCATTATATGTTAATGTACTCATTCCTGGAATGATTCTTGTAAACCTCCTCTGGACCCTCTCCAGAGCCAGCGCATCCTTCTTCAGATACTGTGCACACAATTGTTCACAATATTCAGAATGCGGCCTGACCATTGCCCTACAGAGCCACAGCATTACATCCTTGGTTTTGTATACAAGCCCTCTCGAAATAAATGCTAGCTTTGCATTTGCATTCTTTACTACCGAATCAACTTGCAGATTATCCATTTGGAAATCGTGCACCAGCACTCCCAAGTCCTTTTGCACCTCCAATTTCTGGATTCTCTCCCCATTTAGAAAATAACCTATACCTTTATTCCAAAATGCATGACTCTACACTTTGCTACACTATATTCCATCTGCCACTTCTTTGCCTACTCTCCCAACCTGTCCAAATCCCTCTGCAGAGTCCCTGCTTTCTCTACACTACCTTCCCCACCACCTATTTTGTATTATCTGAAAACTTGGCCACAAAGCTTTCGATCCCCTCCACCAAATCATTAATATACAATGTGAAGAGCAGTGGCCCCAGCACCGAGCCCTACAGAACATCGCAAGTTACTGACAACCAACCAGAAAAAGCCCCCCTAATTGCTACTCTTTGCCTTTCACCATTCAGCCAACCTGGGCAGATACTATCCATGCTGGTATCTGCCCTTCGATACCATGGGCTCTCATCTTCCGTAGCAGCGTCCCGTGTGCCACCTTGTCGCACGCTTTTTGAAAATCTTGGTAAACAACATCGACTGACTCTCTGTCCTGCTATTCGTCAAAGAATTCCAGCAAATTTGTCGGGCAAGATCTCCCCTTCACAAAACCATTGATGACTGAGGGCAACTAGCATCACCCTTACTACCCCACCGAGATAACCAGGAGACTATGTGATTTAATTAAAATATCACGAGAACTAATATCTCATTGTATTTATTCAGCTAATTGTTGTGCAGCTAGCAATGAAAAAAGGTCTGGGTTTAAGGCACTACCAAGAAGAGAAGGGGAGGGGGGTAAGGGGGGGGGGGGGGATTAGTTGATCATATAACCATGAATTTTCCAATCATTTAAAATTTCAGTCAAACTTGACTAGGTCTTTAACTGTCCTGCACTCAGAAGATACCTATGCCAAAGCAAGCAGAGGACAATTTGAAATTGTCAACCCATAGTAGCAGAATCAAGAGCCAGAGGACATGGGTTTAAAGTGATAAAATTAATAGGAACCTGAGGGGTAACATTTTTACACCGATGAGTGGGCACATGGAACCCAGCTGCCGGAGGAGGCTGTTGAGGCAGATACTATCAAGATGCTTAAAAAATATTTTGACAGGTACAGGGATAGGATAGGTTTAGAGAGATATGGGCCAAGCGCAGGCAGATAGGACCAGTGTAGATGAGGCATGTTGGTTGGTGTGGGCAAACTGCGCAGAAGGGCCTGTTTCCACACTATGACTCCTTGATTCTATGACAAGTTCATTGTTGTTCTCCCACAGTTGTGAGACATAATACTTTGCGTTTCTCATTCCTCTTCTGAATGTAATTAGTTGCCTGTATCTGCTGCAGATTAAAGCTCAGAACAATGACCTGAGAGGGAGACTCTCAGTAGTGACAGCAGAACGAGATTCAGTTCTGAAGGAGAATCAGCGACTCCAAGCCAAGCTGGAGAATCTAGAGCAAGTCCTGAAGGTGAGACCTCTGGTAGAACCATACATATAGGAGTAAGACATTAGTTAATTTGGACATTCATCCAGTGGGAGATTGCGTATGTAAGATACCTTTCAGGTTACTTTGCTCATGTCCTGACCTTCATAAAGAAAGAAAGAAGTAAAGCCAAGTGTCCCAGCAAACCTGAAGTGCAGGAACTGCATTTTCAGCAGAGGTGTAATCCGAAGGTTTAATGAACTGCTTGAAAGTTTAGTTTAGGGATACAGCACGGAAACAGGCCCTTCAGCCCACCGAGACTGCGGGACCAGCGATCCCTGCATATTAACACTATCCTACACACACTAGAAACAATTTACATTTATACCAAGCCAATTAACCTGCAAACCTGTGCCTCTTTGGAGTGTGGGAGGAAACCGAAGATCTTGGAGAAAACCCAAGCAGTCACGGGGAGAACGTACAATCTCCTTACAGACAGCACCCATTGTCGGGATCGAACCCGGGTCTCTGGTGCTGAAAGCGCTGTAAGGCAGCAACTCTACCGCTGTGCCACTGTGCCACCCCTATGATTGTATGTAGCGGATGTATCATAAACACATCTGGGATTGTAAAGCTAGACTAAGAATATTATAAAACTGCAGAGGAAGGTATTAGAATTGATGAAATAGACTTCCGCAAATTTGGCACAGGTGGGGAGTTTTGATATTGAAAAGGTGGTATATGAGATTGGTTTCCAATCTTGCCCTGGTATGGGGCTGTATGATTGAAGCAAATCACTCGCAGAAGTTAACGTATTTCTAGCAGGGCCCAAGTAAAATGGTGTCTGATTTTAGCAAAGAACATCATGCTTTCAAAAAGCTCGCTCTATATAGGAAACTGCAGCCTATCCTGGTCTAGAGGTGTAAGTGGGCAAATTAATTTCAGAAAGACAGGCCTAGTATTGAGGAGAAGCACTTGCGATGTCGGATGGTATGTCATTAATGTTTCATTGTGCAGCACATGCGAGAGGTGGCAGAACGTAGGCACCAGCTGCAGTTAGAACATGAAGGAGCACTGACCATTCTGCAAGCCAAACAGAATGAGGTTGAACGACTGCAACAGGTAGGAAAATAGTGTTTGTTTTTTCTTTCCTTTGTTTAAGTCATATGCTTTTAAACCGGATTTGTGTAACTCTTGGAAACACAGTCATCTATACCTGGTATTTGGGCTACTGTGCAATCATTGATTGTTACCATATCCACAATGTGTCATCGGAACTGACCCAATCCTGTGCTCACGCAACCGGTGTTCACACAGATGTCTTTTGTGGCAGTTACAGATAAGGACTTAGATGACATGAACCATTTGTAGCTTTTTTTCCCTTCTGTGTAGTGCAAATGCACAAAGGTTTCCCTCTGGGGGAAAAAAGAGTAGATGTGAAAATTTTGAGGACAGATAAGCAGTCAGCACCCATTTAAGGAATTCTTTGAAAATTCCTCAACCTTGACAATGGCGCATTCGACTCCATTCCACAGCAATAATTTGCAGTGTAACTACAAACAGACTGCAGGACGTCTGCATTCCACTATTTTCCTCAATTAAGATGCCTCCAACCACCTTCAGTCAATGCCATTGCAAATGAATTTAAATGTTCAGAATGAGTAGATTTTGCTCTACAGTAATTTAAAGAAAATCAGTTGATAGCACATTCATTGAATCATAAGATGATCTCCATGTCTGACAGACAATGTAGCCTTCCGTAATAACGCTCCTTGTTAAAATATTGGTTGTATTTGAATATTTTCACTTGGACAAAATATCTATGCGAGTTGCTTTCAAATATTGCATGCTCAAAATTGTTTGCCTATTGGGACTGTATGTACCTTGGTGTTCATGTCAAGGATGTGTAGTCTTGGTTACCTATTGCTTGTAACAAGGGTGTTACAGTTTCAAGCACAGTTTAGGTTCATTACATGTTGTAACACAACTTAACCCATCAAGTTAACCGTGCTATTTGCAGATGCAAAGTGTAATTTCAATCTCTAGCCTGTGCTCTGTAGTTTTATTGCCTCTCTCAACAAAGTAATTCCCAATATACTGTTTAAAGCAACTTAAAACTCAAAACCTAAAAATAGCACACCAAACAATCCCACAGAATAATTTCCCTCTGTGTAAATAGTTCTCAAACAATAATTGCACAATTCAATTAATTGTTGTTTTTAAAAATAATTAAGGCCCAGTTTGAAGCAAAGAAGGAGCATGAAGGCATGGTCCAGTTACTGGAGGTAAGTGAACAACTGTTTCTTTCTCCTGTCATTAAAATTAACCTGAATGCAGAGCGCACCTTCAAACCTGGCGCTGGAAAGTTAAATCCATACTTGGGCATTTGACTATTCTCCAGTGCTCATTTCAGGTGTTGCTCTCATCTCT
The DNA here is from genome assembly GCA_963514005.1 of Raja brachyura. The sequence continues at coordinate 29,395,872 of OY740807.1, read as the reverse complement.
TCATTGGATCAATGGAGACCAATGGCCTTGCCTGCACACCATGTGAATGACCTTGTTGTTTGCAGGCTATCCCCTCTGACTAATGATCCTGGCACGTTGTTTTGGTTAGAGTGAGCCGCAGGGTCATGAGATTTACCGTCTCTACATAGGAGCTACTGAGACACCCGGCTAGCTAATTCTTAATGGTGAATGTCCTTCTATGTAGAGGGCATTCCTCTTCTGTCTTGCACATCAGAAAAAAAGCGTATCAAATGCCTTGTTCTTTAAACAGGCCACATCCTACCTGTTGGCCGCACTCAGGACAGTGATTTTAATATCTAAGTATCTGAGTTTCTGATCTATGAAAGCGGAATGACATTCAGGTCTGTTACTGCTGGGACAGTCCACAAGGGTCTTCAGTTTCAGTTTAGTTTTTTGACACGTGTACCGAGGTACAGTGAAAAGCTTTACTTGCGTGCTAACCAGTCAACGGAAAGACAATGTATGATTACAATTGACCATTTATATTGTTTAGATACATGATAAGGGAATAACGTTTAGTGCAAGGTAAAGCCAGCAAAGACCGATTAAGGATAGTCTGGACTTTATGAGTAGGCCATGCAGTTTCAGCAGATTGTTTGCTGTGATATGCTGTTTAAATAGTGTCTGTATGATGCCTACTGATTAACTATGTGCTTTTGAAAACCGTATGTCATGAATCCTTGCCCCCATTTCAGTGCATTTGATCATAGAATAGCACCACTAGACATTTTGACATTGTTCAATTTTGGTCCACCTTTAAAAGCCATTTTTTGCTCACAATTTATCTAATATGGTTTTATATTCTCCATTTAATCCATTATTTAGATTGTGAAAATGAATATAAGCAAGCATTATGAAGTATTCTAGTCAACTATGATGACTGTAAAAATTACCTCGGAGATTTGTTAATAACATTGTTAGATATTAATAATCATTTAATTATCGATGTTTTCAGACAGTGAATATAAGCATGCAGGTTTGGTTGCATTTTCAACCACTAAATAATGATGTTGGGGGGGGAAAAAAAGAAAATAAATAGGATAAGCTCTCGCCGTCATTTTTGAAAATTAATTCTGCTTATGGGAATTGGCAGGTTACTGATGTGACTGTTTGCATAAAAAAGGAGCAAGGGAAAGCAAGTACTGTAACTACAGGCCAGTGAGCATGACGCCTATGAGAAAATTGTTGTAAATATTTCTGAGAGAAAGCATATATCAGAATAGAGTCACAGCATAGGAATAGGTTCTTCAATCTACCTTGTCCAAGTTGGCTTCTTTGGCCAGTCCCATTTGCCTGCATTTCACCCATATTGCTCCAACCCCTTCATATCCATATAATCTGCCTAAATGTCTTTTGATAAGTTGTAATTGTATTCGCTTCGACGGCTTCCTCTGGCAGCTTGTTCCAGATATGGACCACACTCTTAGTGGAAAAGGTATCCATGAGGTTCCTCCTAAATCTCTACCCTTATCTTAGGCTGATGCCATCTGGTTTTAGAACCCTCTATTCTGGGGAAAAATTGTATCCATGCCCCTCATGATTTTGTACATAACAATAAGGTTAACCAGCAGCTTCCTACACTCCAAAGATAAAAGTCCTAGCCTATTCAGACTCTCTCTAGAATTTAAGCCCACACATCCTTGGTCTGCACTCTTTCCAATATAATGTTTATTCAGAGCAATTTAATCAAGGACAGTCAGCATGGATTTGTTAAGGGAAGATTTTGTCTGTCTAAATTGTTTTTATTCTTTGAGGAAATTTGTGGAGTGGCTATGAATTTAGAGCACAGGGATAATGGTGTACTGGTTACATTCCTGAAATGGTAGCGAAGGTTATCGATCAAAGATCCTGAGACGGATTTGAATTATATAATGGAAGCTGGGGAATCTATATATTTTTTTAAATTGAATAAATCGGGAATTCACCACTTCTAAGGACAATGGAATGTCTAAAAACAACCATCATTGGTATTCTTATGGACAGACACCTGACTTCCTTATTGTCCTTGTATCAGACCTTCCAAAGTAGTTGATTCTGAAGCTGGGGTAATTAGGGATGGTTCGTAAAAAATCACATTATCTGTGACACCCACATCCTGTGAACAACTGTTAAAACAAAATGGTAGATGTATCCATGAATTTAGTAAGCCATTGGAGAAGATCCCAAGGGCAGAATGGTCAAGAAAATAAAATCCCAAGGGGAATTTAATCCAGGGGAAGTTGTGAAGCTGGATTAAAGCTAGGTTCGATGGTTGTCAGGAATTTTAATGGCAGGTGGTGGTCAGGAATTTTACTGACTGGCGGGCTATATGCATTGGGTTTCTGCAGGGCCCACTTCCAGGCCTCTTGCTTTTTATGACATATGTTAATGTGGACGCCTCAATTAAGAGGTTTGCTAAAGATACAAAAAATGGACAATAATAAAATGTGAACAATAATAAAAAAGAAAGTTATAGGTTGACAAATATATAAAAGGATTAGTTAGATGGACATGGAAATGGCACAAGGACTTCAATCAAGATAACTGATGTATTGCATATGAGAAGGGTAAAATATCTAAGGGATTATGTTATAGCATACTAAAACATGTAGAGCAACGTAATATGCATGAAAGCATGTTCAAAGATCCCTGAAGGTAGCAGGACATATATTGAAGGCAGTTAAGAAGGGCGACGGGAAAATAGCCATTTCTGGCTGACACCTAGAATACTAGAATTGGAGACGGTGGTAGAACATTATGGGACATTATTAGGCCACAGTTTTTATAGTGTAGGATTCTGGTTACCATCTGATAGAAAGGACATGAAAGCATTAGAAAGGGTGCACAAAGGATTCACAAGGATTCTACCCTGGCTGGAACTTTATGGTGCAGAGATTTTTCTTTGTAGAAATGAATCTGAGGCAAATGTAATTAAGATGCATTAACTTGTGAGACAGCTAGAAAGGATGAATAGAAATGACCTACTTCCTTGGCAGAAGGCTTTGGAATAAGACGGCATAAACCTCAAGATAATCAATAGCAACGTGAACGTAAAATTGAGGAAACAATATTTTATTCAGTGTGAAGTTCTGAAAATTCACTGCCCGATAGGACAATCGAGGGAGAAACCCTTACTACATTTAAAAGGTTCATGGATAAGCATTTGAAGAACTATAAATTGCAGGGCCATGAACTAGGCATTACATTTAAATCCATTGTTGTCACCAGAAACATGATAGGCTATAATAATGGAATCTTCAACTTCCTATCTTAATATCAGAAGCAGCAAGGGTTAGTGAGGGTCAATGACGTCCTTTCACTCATTCAAATCTTGAGTGCCTGATTTCTGTCAAATGCGACTACCTCTGAATGTATAAAAGCAGGCAGGACTGGCAGCAAGCTATTACTAATCTCTGGCCAACTCTATTTAAGATGGAACTGTTTTATGAATAATTGTTTTAAAGATGCATTAGAGACAAAATTGTTTAACTTAAATAGTTATTAGTTATATAGTTATATAAATTAGATCTTATCATTCTTTACAATACTGATCATTAATTTCTATTAAATCATAGGAGTTGACCTGCCTAGTTTTGCAGCGAGAGCTGGTATATTTTTAGATTGATTGATGTGTGAAATTTATTGGATTGACATTCACTAATGCTTCGAAGCATGCTTTTATTTAACGGTCTTCCATTTTCTCCTGCTAAAGAATACATTGGACTGCATGCAGGTACACCTACCACCACCACTCCCATTTCTTTAGCATGTAGACCTGTGTGTTTATGTTTGAAAAATTATCTGTGGCTTTCCATGTAATAAACGCATTATATAATTGCTTACCCGAATGCACCTTTTCAGTTTTAATCACTGCACTTACAAAATGAGAAGCAGCAATTGTATAAATCTGTTTGGTTCTATAATATTTATGCTTTAACTATTTTAAAGCAAAATTGTAATTTATAGTCAACTGAATGCAAGTCATTATCTTTCCCTTTTAAATAATTGCTATTTTTTTCTATTCAATAGTAATAATCATCAGTGATTCATGCTGTAGAAGCCAACAACCCAAAGGAGTATTATATTGATTGGTTTCTTAAAAGTAGTGTCTCTATCTGCTATTGATATAACTGGGGGACGTCATATATTGGGCCATGTATCAGCTAGTACATAACAGTATGGTTTCTTAAGCATGCAGGTACAGCAGGCAGTGAAGAAAGCAAATGGCATGTTGGCCTTCATAACAAGAGGAGTATAGGAGCAAAGAGGTCCTTCTGCAGATGTACAGGGCACTTGTGAGATCACACCTGGAGTATTGTGTGCAGGTTTGGTCCTCTAATTTGAGGAAGGACATTCTTGCTATTGAGGGAGTGCAGCGTAGGTTTACAAGGTTAATTCCCGGGATGGCGGGACAGTCATATGCTGAGAGAATGAAGTGGCTGGGTTTATAATTTCCCTGGAATTTAGAAGGATGAGAGGGGATCTTATTGCAACATATAAGATTATTAAGGGTTTGGACACGCTAGGTTGGGGGAGTCCAGACCCAGGGGCCTCAGTTTAAGAATAAGGAGTAAGCCATTTAGAATGGAGATGAGGAAACACTTTTTCACACAGAGAGTTGTGAGTGTGGAATTTTCTGCCTCGGAGGGCGGTGGAGGCCCGTTCTCTGGATACTTTCAAGAGAGAGCTAGATAGGGCTCTTAAAGATAGTGGAGTCGGGGGATATGGGGAGAAGGCAGGAAAGGGGTACTGATTGGGGATGATCAGCCATGATCACATTGAACGGCGGTGCTGGCTCGAAAGGCCGAATGGCCTACTCCTGCACCTATTTTCTCTAGAGCTGTTTGTCAACTTGGCTCAAATGGTACAATATTTTGCTCAAAGTCAGAAGGTTGCAGGCTTATACTTTACATCAGAACTTAAGAAAATCATGTAGGCTGACAGGTTGGGCCTTGCCATAAGAATACAACGTTGCTGGTGACATTGCTTATCAGAGAAGATAAAGCAAGGCCTCACCAGCTAGTCTAATTAATGACTGAGGCAGATGTAAAAATGCTCCAATAGTATTAAAGCAAAGGGAATACTTTCAGCACCCTCGTCAGCATTCTTTTCCTAACTAACGCTGAAAAACCGGACAAATTAATCTTTTCATTTACCATTGTATGTGGTATCAGACTGACTATTGCTTCTCCGTTTAACTATTGTGTGCACCAATAATTACTTTGATATGACCACTTGATAATGCATTGTGATCCACTTGATAATGCATTATGATGGGACACCAGAGGAATGTTTCTATAATCCCATTCTCCCATCTTGTACACCGTTCATAATGCAAGTCATTACTACAATGCTGTGGCCCTCCTTTGAAAGTATTGGATAGTTTCTCTCTTTGTGATGTAGTAGTAATTCACGAGTTGTGAATAAAATGATCTTTATTGGTAAATACAACTGCCAAACGCACGCACGCTTTAGCAAGGTCTCTGCTGTTGCTGCAGTAGGACACACCTGTGTCCTTCACTCGCAAACTCCCGCCAAACTCAATCACGTGATCGCTCCACCTCTTCTGACGAGGGTTCGATCCATTAGTGGCTCGATCACCAGATGGTGCCACAATGTATATGTACTATTTCAGGATACGAACTATAAATAAATCAACACAACTAGTCAATTAATGAGGCAATATTTTGCAAATAACTTATTGAAAAATCAAATCCCAGTAACAACTTTAAATTAAATTTACTCCTTTATCTTTTTTGGCTTTAGTCCTAATAACTGAGAATTTTAGTATCAGAATATTGACCATATAAGGATCTGAGGATTAAAGTTTAAATCAATAATTGAGGGATTATAATTTTGCAATGGGGATCGAATCATACCTCAGAAAGGATATTGAATGTGAATCAGAAGGTCTATTCTGAGGCAACATTATATCTAAATTAAATAAAGAAAATATTTTCTGTATGTATTGTACATGATAAACGTAGAATTGTTTACAATTTGAAAATATGACAATTAAACATTTCTGCTGGCATCTAAATTGCAGAAGTGGAATATTGTACACTGAATGATGGAGATATGTGCACAGCAGGAAGCTGTCACTTAACTGTTAGCATTTCTGTATTGATATTCCCATTTATTTATATTGTCATAGTTTTGCACTGCAATAATAGTCCTAGTTATCAATAGCAATGTGAACAACAATAAGCAGAAAGTTCAGAATGAGAAATAACCAACCTCATGAAAATGTTAGTCAGAAAGAAAACTGGCTTGGTTAGTTCAGCTTCAGAATCCTCTTTTGAAGCCAAAGATATAACCAACAATGTAACCAAACCCCTAGCCAGCCCAAAGATACTTCCACCAAAACCAAATATAGATTGAATAAGCTGCTTAAGCTTTCTCTGCAGAAAGCCACCCCTCATGTTACTTGTAGAATGTTGTTCACATATGAAATGGTGATCGTGGTTCTGATGAGTGCCAATTGTGGAGAGTCTACCAGGGGCCAATGATATTTGTTCAAAACTCTTCAACAATCTGGAAGAGCATGACTTGTCAAATTTGCGTCTAGCAGCCTTGACATCAAAATAATCAGCCAGCCTAAAGTCATTGCTGTCATTAGGAAAATCAATAATCCCAAAAGTTACTGTACAATATCCATTTTGTCCACAGGAATTCAGATGCACTGATAAGCTGTGTGTCTGCTTTATGATAGGACCTGAAGAATACATACTCCCGGCTATAGATAGCCTCAGGAGGCAGCGCTTGCCCTAGCCTTTTTTTTTAACATCAACACAGTGATAATGTCTTACACTAGATCCTGGAAGCTTAATAATGCTGTCAACATTGCACTGTTGACACCTGGACCCGTGGTCTTAGAAACCAATAGCAAGTTGAATGTTTTGGAAAGCTATTTCCTGGCCTGCTATCTTTGGCCGAATCTTGATTAGCATAGGGTGTGTAGATTTTCATCCGTTCAAGATGAATGCTAGGAAATGTATTTAAATCTCTTTCTGATACTTTATTTATGATCCTCACCCATATATCAAGACATCAAACTAGATGGAACTCTCACATACAGTTGTCATCTAATTAAAATCAACCACAAAATTAAAATTAAGGTGAATGGTCTGAAATCTGGCTGGGAGAACTTGGGGACATGCATCCAGGAACCTTTGCTTCAGTCCACTCTCCACAATAACTCTCCACATGTATACCTGGCTGCAGAATACCATTTTGTTTTATGATCCTGTACCTGCTGCACAGTTATCATGAATGCTGCAGCATTAATCCCTTCAATGTCAGACACTGATGATGACCCACTTTACATTCAACTTGATACCAATGTCCATAACATGATAGAAAATTTGTGGGCACCACCACCCTCCCCATTCTAAAATACTTCGCAAGACATCCATAATAATGTCTAAATCACATTGGAAACAGCTGATAACATCTATGCACCTGGCACAACCCCATTATATAGGTGTAAGTGTAGTGAATAAATGCCTCATAACTCATTCTGGAGATGTAGTTCCAAGTTTGATTGTCCCTGAAGATATTGCATTTCTTTGAACAATTTATGTATAGGCCATGGGCAATGTGGCCAGCTGCATCACAAATCAAAGATGCTCGATGTCTCAAAATGAAGGACTGAGTCCCAATCAAATGGACACATCACACAAACCTACCCAATAAGATCTGCTGCATGAGGCACTTCATTTCAGGAGCACATTGAGTCGATCTGACTGTGATTTTTATTTTGTGCCATACAAATCAGGAAAACAACCTTTGGCTTTGGAGGAATATTTATCTGAATCAGAGAGGCGTAGATCTCACTCCTGAGACCAGACACCCAATGCTGGGGGATGGTTCTATTCTCAGAGAATCTTTTTGATAAGATGTTCAGTGGATATTAGTGCCCCCACCCAGATGAATGTAAAAGACCTGTAGGTGCTTTTCCTTGGAGTCCTGCCCAATACTTGTCTCTCAATGATTGTTATTAAAAGAGCTATCTGCTTGTTTATCCCATTGCAGCTCATTGGCTCATGGTATTCACAAACTGAATGTTTTTGCCTACTTTAAAGTAGTAAGTACTTAACTGGCTATAACAAAATTTGGAGGAATCCCAAGGTTCTGAAATATACTATTTAAAGACACCTATATCTTAATTTCTATTTGTGTCTTCCAGATGGTCAGGTAGAACAAAGGGGATGTAACTCTATCAAAACTAATTTACTTCCATTTCCTCCATGTTAAGGGCCTGTCCCACTTTCCCGAGTTATTCACGAATTCTCCTGAGTTATTCACAAATTTTCCTGAGTTCTCAAACTCGCAGAATGTTCGTAACGAGGCCGTCGGAGTCCATGGATATATCGTAGAGGCTCGTTATGCCAGTCGTAGGTACTCGAGGCATCGGGTAAGTAGGGACGTATTTTCGGCCTGATGAAGAACGTCCACGAGTAAAAAAAAAAAAAATAGCCCCGAGTCGCTACGATATATCCAAGGACTCCTACGGACTCATTACGAACATTCTGCGAGTTTGAAAACTCGGGAGAATTTGTGAATATCTCAGGAGAATTCGTAAATAAGTCGGGAAAGTGGGACAGGCCCTTAATGTGTACAGTGCAATATATGCGTATCTCTGCAAGGCCTTATATAGTTCATAAGTCATAGGAGCAGCATAGGCCATTCGGCCCATCTACTCCGCCATTCGATTACAGTTGATCTATCTTCCCCTCTCTCTCTCCATAACCCTTGACACCCGTACCAAATAACAATCTATTAAATTTATGCCTTAAAAATACCCAATGATTTAGCCTACACAGCTGCCTGTGGCATATATACTCAGCAGTGCTACGGACCTAGTGAGACAAATTCCAGATTTATAACTATAGTGATGCAGCGTAAGATTAGACTGGGATTTGCACTTTAGAACTTCTGTACGTTGTTGTTATCTCTTCCACCAGGCAAAGGTACGAGATCTCGAGGAGAAATGTCGGAGTCAAAGCACGCAATTTAGTGTTCTCTCCCAAGAATTGGAGCATTTCCGACTACAGACTGGAAACATTGATCTATTAACGAACACGCTTGTTAACTCCGATACACCTGGATTGGTCTTCCACAGCCAACTTCCGCTCCTAAATGGAGTGGAACCACCCCCAGTGGAAAAAGGTAACAGTAAAAAAGGGATCAGGCTTACAAACCATAGGGCAGCGAATAGATGAGGTATCAAAACTTATTTTCCTTTGAAATGCAGAACTACAATCTGATCTCGGCACAGGAACTTGACAAGTCCCACTTGATCTTGAAGGACAACAATATTACACAAGTTGTATCAAGTGCCCCCTGTCTGAATTTTAACACTTGAAGTTGAACATTTCCAGGCAGGTTGTGATTTCAGCTGGATTAGCCAGTTAACTTTGTGGTTTGTGGTGCGTAATGAGGCCAATGTGAAAACTGAAAACTCTTCCACGAATGGGGTGGTAGGTGCCTGATGGGGTGGGCAGATGATGGTTTCTGTGGTGGTGTCATCCTTTTTCAGCTTGCAAAGGGCTTATGTGTGGTGCACATGCATGTTCTTGAGATTCTCAATACCATTCCAAATAACCTGATTTGAAAGGTTCATAGGAGCCATTGAGAATATTGTACTGTTTCGACGAAACTTGAGTTATTTTCTGTAGTCTGGTAATTTCTTTCTTCCAGGGCAGAGAAATATAGTAGCACTTGCGTGATGCTTTATGCATTCTTGCAGCTATAAAGATCTAATAGCTTTATTGAGATGATTAGAACACCAAATTGGATTAGATGCAATGAAAGAATAAGCTGATTGTCATTATCAGGGTAAAGATCAATTGCATTGCAATTAAAATTCATGTTGGTTTTTTTAACCAGGGTTGTCTCATAAGAATATTTGGAATAAAAACAAGAATTGGTCATTCGGCCCTTTATTCAACTTTCTTGCAGTAACCCATTCCCCTTGATTCTCTTAATCTCAAAAACAATCTTGGCTTTTAATATACTCTATAATGTTTCTTCACAATTCATTTGGATAGAGAATTCTATCTGTTCAATACCTCCTGGGTGAAGAACTTTCTTCTGATCCATGGGATTTCTTCATATCCAAGGGAAATACCAACCCCACATCCACCCTGTGAAGCAATGTCACAACTCTGTATATTTCACCAATCATTCTTGTAAACACAGGACAATATAGGTCCAGCCTGCCTAATTTCTTCTTATCTGACAAATCCACCAAATGAGGAATCATTCTGGTTAACTCCATCTTCTCTATCTTTCATGCCTTCCTGAAATAGCTCAATTTCATGCCTTCCCACCATTGACCAGTTGCATGAGATCAAGAGTTTTGATGAAATCTTTCACGTTTATTGTGAAATGGCCTGTTATTTACTTGAAGAACTATAAAACGTCTTTAGTCAAGAAACTGCACTCGTATCTGCATATGTTTCATTATTTTCTGTTTTATTATAGCTTCCAATACAACTTCTTATTTATTGAGCAGTACAGTGGCGCAGCTGGTAGAGCTGCTGCCTCAACAGCGTCAGAGACCTATGCTCCATCATGAGAATTGTCTTTTCTTTTAGATGCAGAAGAGATTCCACCATCAGTTTGTGAGTCTCCAAGTCCACCTCAGGATGAGAAGAAGGAGGAAGAGCAGGAGGAAGAGCAGGTTCCCGATGAGCCGCAGGTTCAGTCAGTCACTGTCTCCCAGAAAGAAGAAGAGATCGCAACAGAAGTTGTCTCCATCAGCAGCAAGATACAACCAGAATCAAACCAGAGCTCGAGCAAAGAGACTCCCAAAACAGAATTATCACAAAGCAGCCCAAAGTCTTGTACAACTCCAGAGGTTAGTGAAATTAATTGATTGGTTTACTAATTTCACAAACTGACTTTTGGTTCATTTTGATTCTAAGTATCTGCTTTCATTTTGAGTTCAGGTTCAAGTTTCATTTATTGTCACATGCACCAATTAGTACAGTGAGATTTGAGTTAACATACAGCCATACAATAAAAAGAACACAATACACGATAGAGTTTAACATAAACACCCCCACACAGCGGAATCAACGTTCCCACTGTGAGGGAAGAAAATAAAGGACCAGTATGACATTCTGTTTAAGGAAAATAAGAAGCCTGATCACTGCCTAGTTCTGTGGTGATTCTATTTGGAATCTGTCCACATTTTCTCTTTGCTGTTAGGCAGCATGAGTACAATTCAGTTGCACATCTCTGAAGATCTCTCCTGGTCCGAGAACACTGATGCAATTATAAAGAAAGCACATCAGCGCCTCTACTTCCTGAGAAGATTACGGAGAGTCGGTATGTCAAGGAGGCCTCTCTCTAACCTCTACAGGTGCACAGTAGAGAGCATGCTGACCGGTTGCATCGTGGCTTGGTTCGGGATCTTGAGCGCCCACGAGCAGAAAAGACTACAAAATGTAGTAAACGCTGCCCAGTCCATCATCGGCTCTGACCTCCCTACCATCGAGGGGATCTATCGCAGTTGCTGCCTCAAAAAGGCTGGCAGCATCATCAAGGACCCACACTATCCTGGCCACACAATCATCTCCCCGCTACCTTCAGGTAGAAGGTACAGGAGCCTGAAGACTGCAACGTCCAGGTTCAGGAATAGCTACTTCCCCACAGCCATCAGGCTATTCAACTCAACTCAACTCTGACCATTATCTGTTTATTTACACTTTATCTGTTTATTTATCCATGTGTGTATATATTTATATAATGGTATATGGACACACTGATCTGTTCTGTATTCATGCCTACTATATTTTGCTGTGCTGAAGCAAAGCAAGAATTTCATTGTCCTATTTGGGACACATGACAATAAACTCTCTTGAATCTTGAACATTGATAGATCTGCTCCAACAAACTTCGTGTGCACTAACAATTTCTTTCCAAGTCTCTGCCACTCTTTCTGGCTGAATTAGACAACTCAGCCATGTTTGATGATGGGCAGAGTTTTGCATACAGATTTAGTCGCCCCATTACTGAAAAGACATGGTGGCTTTGGAAAGGGTGCAGAAATGATTTACCAGAATGCTGCGTGGATTAGAGGGTTTCAGCTGCAGGAAGAGATTGGATAGACTTTGACTGTTTTCTCCATAATGTTGGAGGTTAAGGTGAGACTTGATAAAAGTATATAAAATTATGAGTGGCATGGGTAGGGTAAACAGTCCGCACCTTTTTCCCAAAGTAGAAATGTCCAACACTAGAGAGCATAGCTAGAAGGTGAGAAGGGAAAAGTTAAATGTAGATGTGCGGGGCAAGTTTTTAACACAGAAGGTGGTGGGGACCTGGAATGTACTGCCCGGGGTGGTGGTGGAGGCAGATACTATGGCCGTGTTTCAGAGGCTTCCAAAGTGGCACGAATTGATCATGTACAGGCAGATGAGATCAGTTTAACTTGGCATCATATTCGGCACAATCATTGTGGGACGAATGACCCATTTGTGTGTTGTATTGTTCTAAGTTGGCGTTAGGAGGGAGTGAGAGATCAGCCATGATTGAATGGCAGAGTAGACTTGATGGGGCCGAATGGCCTAATTCTACTGTTATCACTTATGACCTTATAAGTTCCATGCTAAATCCCAATCCGATCTTTCTTCTGATCTGCTGAGTTCCTCCAGCTCTTTGTGTTTTATTCAAGGTTCCAACATCTACAGTGTCTTTTGTCTCCATTAAAGACGCAACACTTTGCTTTTTTGGTCATAGAAACTTGCAAAAAAGGTCACTTAAAACTACTAAAAGCAAATATAAAGCTAATCACTGAAAATGATCTAGCTGCTGAATGGGAGTTACTGCTCAGCAAAGAAGGCTGAGATATCTTATTATCCATGAATGAGTTTGATATGAATGAACATTTGACTTCAGGTGCTGACTGCTCAGTTAGGAACTATGAATAAATAAGTCTGAAGAAGGGTCTCAACCCGAAACGTCACCCATTGTTCTCTCCAGAGATACTGCCTGTCCCGCTGTGTTACTCCAGCTTTGTGTGTCTATCTTCGGTTTAAACCAGCATCTGCAGTTCCTTTTTACACACTAATGAACTAATATTGGGTTAATATAGGTATTAAGTGAAGCTAATTCTCAATAAGATAAACACAAACTGTTTATTTTAAATCCATAACCGCTAAATATTCCTTATGTTGAAAAATCATTTGTTGCCTCGGGATGAAGAATTAAAATAAGAACGTATACTAGTCGCTCTTCATATTGGTCAAAGGGAAGCTACTCTGATGTGATTGTGTGTTACTTATTAATTATAGGTAGATACAGCCAGTGAAGTGGAGGAGTTGGACATTGATAATGTCTCCTCCATTCCAGAGCCTGAGAGCAGAGTAACTGCCAAATTGAAGGTGTTCATTGCTCGGTACAGGTAAATTGCTCTAATTTTTGCTCCATCCTTCTTGTGATTCGTTTCCATTGACATTCCTTGATAACTAATGACGTATTTCGTTTTTGACCTAATGCTAAATTGGATGTATATGTCTTTTCTACTTGGTGGAAATATGTGAAAGGAAGTAATCCCAGAGGACCTGCAACTCAACCATCTGACGAAAGTGTCTTTCTGAGCTCATCCCATCTGCCTGCATTTGGCTCTTATCCCTCTAAATGTTTCCTATCCATGCACTCGTCCACATATATTTTAAATATTGTAATTATATCTACATCTACTACTTTCCTAGGCAGCTCCTTGCCACCTTCTGTGTGAAAATCTTGCCTCTATGTTCCCTCTAAATCTTTCTCCATTAATCCCTTTAATTCTACCCATTTCTGATTTTGAGCAGTTAATCTTTAGGCCAAATCCCAGCCTCTGTGAAATAAGAAATACCGATCTGATTGGAGACATTTCAGTGCCTGGGATTATTGTGTCACATCTGTGTGGTTAACTATAACTTTTTCTGAATTGTGCATCTCCCTTTCAGTTACAATCCGTTTGATGGGCCCAATGAAAACCCAGAGGCAGAACTACCATTAACAGCAGGAGAGTATATCTACGTATTTGGAGACATGGATGAAGATGGATTCTACGAAGGTATGACTGGTGCTAACACTATGCAAGTGTATTATTTGTGGGGGTTAAGATGATTTTGTCCAGTGGTTGCTGTCAGACTGACCAATAGTCAGCTGTGAAAACAAAATTAAGCTTTAGATTTTACTAAAATGTAGTCTGGCTTTATTTTCAGGAGAGCTAATGGATGGGAGAAGAGGATTGGTTCCTTCCAACTTCATTGAGCGTGTATCTGATGAGGACATGTTGACGTTTCATCCTCCAGAAACCAATGATTTGTCTCACAGTTCATTCCAGGAGATGAGTTTCCACAGTGGTAGTGAGCAGAGCCTCCCACTACGGAAGAACAGTATTGAAAAGTCAGAGACTTCCAGCCCCCATGAAGATCTCACTCTGCATGACTCGCAGATTAATCCAGAGAGCCATGTAAGCAATGGCTTTGATCTGAATGCAGAAGAAATTGCTGAATATAATGAAGATGTGATGCCTTACCCCAGGAAAATGAAATTGATTAAACAACTTGCCAAAAGTATAATTATTAGCTGGGAGCCCCCTCTCGTTCCAGGTGGCTGGGGTACAATATACAGCTATAATATCTATGTGGATAAAGAATTACGGATGAATGTAAAGTTTGGTGCACAGACCAAAGCTGTAATAGAGAGACTGGATCTCAATGCTAAAGCTTACCGGATCTGTGTACAGTGTGTAACAGACAAAGGGAACTCGGATGAAATATGTAGCAGCATGCTTGTGGGGAAAGATGTCTGTGTTGCCCCAATACAATTGAAAATCCATTGTATCACTGCAACCTCAGCGGACATTTCTTGGTTGCCAAGCAACAGTAATTATAGCCATGCGATTTTCCTCAATGAGGAAGAGTACGAAGTGGTAAAGGCAGGGTGTTACTCATGTGCACTCATGAACATAAGGCCGAACATGAAGTACAAGGTGAAAGTGGAGGCCAGACCACATCAGATACCATGGGAGCTGCCACCAGACCGAAGACAACTCAAATGTGTGTACACACAGTTTGCAACGTTGGCAGCAGGTCAGTAATGTAAAGAGTTGTAAATTTAAATAGAAACATATTCTATTGCACATATGTAGAAGTTAAACTCAACATAGACACAAAATGCTGGAGTAACAGCGGGACAGGCAGCATCTTTGGAAAGAAGTAAAGGGTGACATGACCCATTCCTTCTCTTGCCTGTTGCCTGTCTCACTGAGTTACTCCAGCATTTTGTGTCGATCTTCGGTTTAATCCGGCATCTGCAGTTCCTTCCTACACAGTTAAACTCAATGATTGAGTCAAGGGAGAAGATCTTAAGTATAAGCATGAGCTCGGAAATTGATAGTATTATTAAAGAGTTAAGATTTGGTGGATACTTTGAAGTGGAATTGCAGAAATGTACCGGCTGAAGTAGAGGAAAAAAATATGCAGTCAACTGGGAACCAGAATGGAGGATTCTAGAAATATTTGGAAGCAAAATGTTCATGAAGGGCAAAACCAACGTACAGAGATAGCGTTTGAGAAATAAACATTCCATCATCTCATGGCAACTAAAGAATTTAGGGATAGTCTTAGATTGAAAGAAATGTTTCTGCATTTGCAAAGAATGGTAGACGTTACGAGGATTGGAAGAATTGTAGAAAGTAGGCTAAGCACTTGATGAGGATAAAGTAGAATATGTATAAACTTGCACAGAACTTAAAATAAAGTGGTACGGGCATCTACAAGTATGTATAGAAGAAGAAAGTAGCAAGACTAAGCATTGGTTCATTAAAAAGTGAGATAAGAGAATTAATAATACGGAATAAGGAAATGACAAAGACATTAAATAGTTTTATTTTTCTCCATGGGAGAAGGCACACAATGTAACACATGATTATCGAGCTATAATAAAGAGAAAGAAATGTAAAACAATTAATACCAAACTAATGGAACTGAGGTATGTACAAATACCCTGAATGAGTTGGCCTTCATCCTATGATTCTAATAGCGTTGCAGCTGAGATATTGGACATGTTGTTTGATTCTTCGATTCTGAAAAGGTTTCAGATAGGAAAACATCAACACACATTGTGGCAAGGATAGAGAGAGAAATGTACAAAGGCCAGATAAGCTAAAATCAGTTGTCTGCGAAGTGTGGAATCCGGTAAGGATGTGATAACAAAGCCCTTAGAAAAAAATGATATTAGCTGAATTACCCATGGTTTTATCAAAGGATATCCTGCTTAGCAGAATTGTAGTTATTTTAAGGAGGCATAGGACAGATATGACGTAGCATATTTGAAGTTCAGTTTATGTAGATTACAGTTGGATTGTGCTGAATGATATAGATGCATGCCCGTTTATGCAAGTTAGTGCAGGTCCAGCCTGTCTGTGTCAATTTGTGCAGATGTAAATGTGTACCTGCTGAAGGGTGTATGCACCAATCCAACCTACTTGACTTGCTGATGTAGGCCCTCCTGATGCCCCACTGGATGTTCAGATAGAAGCAGGCCCCACCCCGGATGTTGTGATGATCAGTTGGCTACCAGTCACCATAGATGCTGCTGGGACCTCCAATGGTGTGAGAGTCACTGGATATGCTGTCTATGCTGATGGACAAAAGGTAAACTTTACATTTCTTGGTTGGCTCTATTTACTGTAGGTAACTGTCTCAACATTGGTTTTGTATCGTTATGTTTCTGTCTGCCATTCTCAGAGTTCCAAAATTCTCAATGTCAACTCTCTACGTTGTACAATGGAAATAGATATTTGTGAGAAAACAATACAGAATGTTCTTACCTTTGGGATACAACTCCTCATTTTCTCACTACGTTATGGTGCAAACTAGCTGCAAACGTGCAATGACAGTACTGACAATTGCAATTTTAGTGTGTGAACTTAGTTTCCACAAAACATCTTGCCTGGTGTGTTGTGGAGTGGAGTTTTCATTGATAGCTCTTGAACAAGTGACAGC